>OV121085.1:18737910-20213075 GCA_921293015.1 Phorcus lineatus
TGATTTGATTCAACGTCCAAACAATATTAACATCAGGAAAATGAATAATATTCACCAAATATCCTTGGGTTTGTCACACCTCCTTAAAGTACCCCATCATTGGCTAGAAGCTGATGGCACTATTCAGCCACAGAATGATATTCATAATCATGATCATATCTTCGTGTGAATGATATCTCTTAAAAGTATGAACGATATTTCTTTGGAAGCAAGTTTGTGACAACATCAGAACATTAATCGACAATCACGTACATGCTGTAATGGCCACTTGCTAAATCGTACGTATATGAACTAAAACAATATATATGGTCACGTCTTTACAGGGTCAGTTGGAGCGTACTCATACACCTCATTCGACACGCTGAAGTGAACAGATCTTTTCCTCGTCCTATCTAAAGAAGAGTCCTTCTTTCTGAGATGAGCTCTTGGGATGCTTGCTGATCTGACTGTTCTACTTGCATGAACCTGAGGAACGTGGGTCACACTGACTTGTCTGTGAGTCCTGGTGGAATGGTTGTTTTTGATAGAATAAACAGTTCCTTTAATGGCTAGGTCTGATTCCGTACGACCATGTGTAATAAGTCCTTCTCCCAAAGTCGGTTTGAGGGGGTGTTTCCTGGAAAACACATCCACATAGAATCCGTTTGAATCATGTCGTCTGCTCGGGTGACCTCGGACAGCAACCGTGTGTCCATGGATCGGGACCCTCATGGAATCCTGGCTTGCCCTCTTGTGGGGATTCATCGAAGGAAGAGACATAGTCCGCATCCCTGGGTTCAATTTCATAGGCTTTCTGGGATGGAATTGCTGTACACGGTTCAAATCCGGTCCGTTTCCGTTTATAGGTTTTAGAGGCATTTCGCCCTCGGGTCTCTCCACGTCGTGTTCAAAATAATCCGTGTATCGAAACTTGGTTTGGTACAACTGATAAAAGTACGCAAGCTTTTGTGATTTGCTTGTGTCGATAGAGTCCCCTAGCTCGAGACATGTTAAGTCACTCACCAATACTTTCTTCGCCTCCACTGGTTGATATCGCGAGTGTTCTTTGGCTCTGTTCCCTACACCGGGGAAAGTCATATCCGTCACGGTACGGGAGCGACTAAACTGAGGCACGCCCGGTTTTGAATCCGTTCCGTTTGATCGCTCCCGTGTTATTCGCCCGGTGTTTCCCGAATTCAAGCCACTCATATCCAAAGAAGGGAAAAATAAATTTTGAAAGGAGCCTCCTTTAGCGTAACGTGGCGTGGATAACACAGAACTCGCGGTCCTCCAGTACTCTACGCCTGAAGTCCCTCGCTGTCTCCTTATCGCACTTATCATCTCCCCTGACACCCGAGCGGGGGATTCCCTGTCCCCCACGAACCCCTTTCCTTCTCCGGGTTCGGGGTATTGCTTAATTGGCTCTTCGCTATAGGCAGCGATTGGGGCTTGCTTTCGTGAAATATCCGACTTCATTTTTATCGATGAGTTAACACATGGCTGATATTGAAAAGAAAGAAGATGACACCCCACGTGGTCTCGAAGATGTAAGTGGTTGTGTTAAAAATACCGGGCCTATTAACACAATAGTCGTGTAATGATACGGGGTACTCTATCAAGTTCAGAATGTTCCATTACAAATAGGTTATACAAACCGTATCGTCTGCCTCAAGCAAAACTCCTAAACGTCACGTTCCGACTTCGCCGCTTTAATTACTAATCTATCACGAGAAAATGTTTAGACTGAGGTGGAAAGACAATTACCCAAACGTGGGACAAGTCAGTCCTCACAACCTCGCTGTCTAATCTGTAACTGCAGAGATAGCCAGCTTAATGTGATATTTGACACTTTCGCTTCATGATGTACATGTCCTTGTGAATAAAAAGAACAGGAAAAATCACGGTGTTGGCGGAAAAAGTCTCTGTTTACGTGCTCAACTGTCCTTCATAGTTGCAAACAACACTGGTCCGAATTCCGGGGTCATAAACACTCTGTGAACTCCAAGGTCGCCAAATAGCTAAGTCCGTTTTTTTTCAAAAATATAAATTCGCCGAGTATCAAGGAAGTTGTGACTTGATCTGAAACTTTACCAAGTGTATTTGAAACAGTCAATACTGTTGCTGATAAGCACTAATAGCCCTTGGCGACTGTTTAAGTGATATTTGTTTACAGATACGGAAGACCATAATCCTTAAGTTCATATTCTCGCTCCTGAAATATCCAGAGGTTAAGCTGTCACTGAGGTGACATTCCCAATAAAACATCACAAAATCTCCTTCGAATAACCTCTCTTCAATAATGAACTGTTATTGTAGTTATCGTTCAAAGATAGCCATTAATTCGTTTTATGACTTCCACGAATCGTTTAACCTTAAAACTGCTTTTTGAGTCACTGGTCACTCAGTGGTCAACAGGCCCTGACCACCACACTACAGTCACATCCTCTGGGTAAACTTTCTTAAAGGTTATTCTCTCACCTGTATAAATCAGACAAATCAGCCATCAAAGCATTGAGCCCCATCGATCTGATCATCGATACAGGTATAATCCCCATTCACCGGAGGACGCTCTCACCAGGCCTTCTTAAAGGTGTTAGATCGGCTTGCATGTGGATGAAGGCACTACTCTAAATCGAGACGAAGTTACACTCAACCTAACGGTAACACTTTCCAATCATCGCTCCGCCCTCTCAACTATGGGGCCAAACGAGACCAGTTTTAACGCCAGTGGGCAATAAATATTTGCAGTGTACATCTACAACGTTTGATGTTTTCAAGTTTGTTGTATATTTCAGGTGGTATTCATGTACATTTTCGTCGTATTTCAATCAGAACGGGCTTAAGTCTGTCCAGTGTGACAATGTTTGATAAATAAGGAGCTATTTGTTAACATAGCTCTACCATTCACCCCTTCACTATATTAAAACAGCATGATAGGCCGCCCAATTGAGTTGGTCTAGCACGCGGCTTTCAGTCTAATCTTGCTAAATATTATCTTCAAATACAACCAACCTCTCGCGGTCTCTATGTAACAGGCTACGGGTCTACTGTGCAGAGAAAAGACCATTTACATTGACACATACATTCCTATCGTTGACATGTCAAGCCGCTGGTCATAAGCACGATTGTGGTAAACCATTAACATATACATGTAAGTCAATTTACAATGAGACCACTCTTAACATAAGCTTCGAACTTCTTTGTAACTATTTGAAGAGTAGTTGATTAAAAGAACAGCACGACCTCTCAAAATTGCAAATAAGATAAATTTAGATGCCTATAAGAGCAATTACAAAAACATGTGTAAATTTATCACCATGGTTTAGAACATTATTAAAAATAATTGAAAATGAGTTTGATATGGAAGCCTTACAACAAGATGTAACTACTGGGAATTGTTGAAGATATCTTTACATACCTGTAGTCAAAATAATTTTGTAACAATTTCAAGATATAATATGCAAATAAACAGAAATCACTTATTTTTATTATATTATGGTAAAACAAAATCACCTTCGCTTAATCGACAACTTTAGTGTAGCTAACTCGAATTTTCGAAACTTTTGTTAACCATAAAACCATGCAAAGTAAATATCATTCCTCGCTTTTAACATGCGAGATAATCTTTTATCCAGCTTTCTCAAGAAAAACCAAGTATTCTTTTAAAAATGTGAAGTAAAACTGTTACGAAGAAATTGTAATAACTATAAACTCCTTCCATATTTTCTTTTTATTCTTCAAATTCGTTTCAATTGTTATAGTTCAGAATGACAGTCGAGAAGAATTTGTTCATAAAAAGTTAAAACTCCTGAAATATAATGATAATAAAAGTTTTCAACAAAATACATTTATATCACCTATTCCAATTTGCAACATAAAAGTTCAAGGGTCAATGTACCAACTGAAATGTCTTCCAAAACTAAGAATTTGTGACACCATTATAAGTTATTATATTTATCAATTCTCGTCCCTGGCTACTATATAAACACACCTGTAATCACCTGTAATCACCTGTGATCACCTGGTTACCGCGTCCGTCCGCGTTCATCACCCAAAAGGTAGGCTCATCTATCTTTTGTTAGCTTACCTGTCAGGCCATTTGCAAGCAGGTGATAAAAAGGCAAATACCTGACTGAACATACACGTAGATTGCAAACATTCCTTAAGTTATCTGCTATCTACCTGTTAAAACTTATTCAATTTAAGCTATTGCCTGTTACAAGGTTTTTTAATTAAGGACAATCAATTTTATAACAAATGTCGTTCATTTTAATCCTTATTATTTCTTACATGGGAGTTTATTTGCAAGTTATTAAATAAAATATAAACCTATATTCTGCAGGATTAGAAGTGGATTTCTAAGATGTATGTTTGTGGATATTCAAATTGTTTATTCATTTTGTCATCACGTTTATACAGTCATCGATGACGATCTCTTCATCGTGTTAAAATGAAATAACATTTAATATTATAACGCCACAGTGCATTTATAAGGACCATATGCTTAAGAAATCATAAAGCGTATTTGAAAGTACACTTCATGTATGTAATTGTGAAGGGATTTGGAGTTAAAAACTTTTAGAGTTGGGTGTGTTACAATTGAAATATTGGTCGAAATTAATAAATAATCTTTCACAAAGTCAAAAGTTTCTTTATTGATATCATTCTACACTTATTCTTTATCGAGATCATTCTACACTCTTCTTTATAGATATCATTCGGAATCATTCTACACTTATTCTTTATTCATATTATTCTACACTTATTCTTTATAGATATCATTCTACACTTATTTTGTATTGATATCATTCTATACTTATTCTTTATTGATATCATTCTATACTTATTCTGTATTGATACCATTCTATACTTATTCGTTATTGATATCATTCTGAATCATTCTTCACTTATTCTTTATTGATATCATTCTGCACCTTTTCTTTATTGATATCAAACTACATTTTCCGTTATTGATATCATTCTACACTCTGTTTATTGATATCATTCTGAATCATTCTACACTCTGTTTTATTGATATCATTCTGAATCATTCTACACTTATCCTTTATTGATATCATTCTGAATCATTCTACACTCTGTTTTATTGATATCATTCTGAATCATTCTACACTTATCCTTTATTGATATTATTCTACAAGTATTCTTTATTGATATCATTCTACAACATTCTGCACTTTTACTTAAATAAAAACATTAAACAATATATAATATAGTTTGTATAAAACTATACAGTTATAGACGTGTATATTATTCACTATACATGTACAAGCTTGATACATAACTTTTATAGGTCAAAGCAATCTTCGCATATTAATATGATAGTGTCATAAATAAGAGTGACACATCACATGCAATATATTAGAAAATATCATAAGAGGTCGTAAATAATGTGAATATTCCATATCAAGTGACTCGGAGCCGTCTGAACGTAATAGCGACTGTGTATTACGTCTATCAATGCACTTGAGACAAAGTACAAATACAAGCCCTAGGGAGTCTCATATGCAATTGATATTTGCAATTTATGATTTTGGTCTTTGTAATATGCCAAATAAATATTTATCTGTTAACCTAAGAGGATCATTTTCAATGTCTCTTTTTTATTGATAGAAGGGTGAATACACAAAGATAAATTGTAATTTGTCGTGCATGTTAGAGTAGATGTATTAATAAAAATAAAATAAAAAGTAAGTTCTTTTTATGCGTGTTGTTTTATTGAAGTTATTGTTAAATACTTAAATCTGTTATATATACACAACAACCATAAGTATTACGTATTTGAATGTTTTTTGTTTACAATATATATTACAAATCTGCATAGCGGATTTAAACAGTGGTATATCAACTTTGTTTAAAGAGGCTGAGAGAGGTTACCATTCTAAAGGGGACTGACGTGCAATTTATGTATATGAGTTTATACATGTAAGTTTATTAGGAGGGGAAAGAGAGAGCCGACCCTTAACTCATTTCTGTTTGTGCAAATGGTAATGTCATTATATTCAATTTTAATGCAAATGCTCACAAAACTAATAACATTTAAGTTCCTTGAACTATTTGAGAAAACTCATCTTATATTTTACAAAATATATAGAAACGGGCAGGATAGTAATGATGAGCCTATCGTTATCATGTTTACGATCTTTGTAAAGCGAACATAATTATCTACTCATTCTCATTAATAACAAGTTGAACTAATCACTCGTACCTTGCTGCTTTTCTGATCTGGGTCCCGTTGCACAAAGCACTAACGTGACCTTAAGTCACTAAGGTAGCCTTAGTGTTAAGTTGTTTTGTGCGACGACCCCCTGAGTACTGCACTGTTGGGGTTTATCAAGTGGCCTCGTCCAAGACCAATAACCTTCCGTAAATTCGAACAATCTGCTAAAATATAAAATCGTAACGATGGAATCCTAGCTTTGTCGCCATCAGTTCAAGAAACGCAGCGAAGGGTTATGGGTAAATTCGTTCTGATTTTCAAGGTTTTCACTTCACAAGGTGCCCCTCAACCCAGGAAGAACATCATAGGGCTCAAAGGCCAACGCAAACTCAATCTTCACCAGATGAACTTGTAGTACTTGGTGGCCAGCGGTTATTTGGATTAAAAGGTATGCCTAAGGCGACTACACAAGTTTTTCAAATCAACTGATTTTGAATCAACAAATAAACTTTCATATTATGAAGCCATGAATTGGGTCACCCATCCGGCGGTAAATAGCGCCAATTATTGCTGAGCCTCAGTGGTTAGCGCGTTCGGCTACGGATCAAGAGGTCCGTGGTTCGAATACCGCCGGGGGCTCGGCATCTATTCTGCTGTAGAGAACTGTTCTACATGCAGTCAGGTTTGGTTGCAATGCTACACTGAATTAAGTGCAGTACCACCCATGATTCGCTAGTTCCAGCCGATGCTCGCAGGTTTCACCGCAATCATAAGCACAAAGGTGTTGCGGACTTTCTCCCTGCAATAATACTAGCAGCAGCGATATAAGTGAAAAACTCTTGAAAGCGGCGTTTAACCTCATATCACCTCACCTCACCTATTTTGTATGGTGACGTTTTTAGTTTGTTTGTTGGCTCGTTGGTGTATTTGAAGTTTTGAAGAAATAAAAATCTATCCTTCTCTTTCATCTGTTTCTACACGTCATATGTATATGGCAACATATAGTGATAATAAACGCATTTCCACGGTGTACAAATCCCATGGGAAATTTCTTACGTATGTTATGCTTGTATTAATGGGATCGATACATAAATGTGTCGTGATGACTTAAGTCGTATGAAAAACATAAATTCCAGTGGATTATGGTTGCTTTCTTCGGTTCTCAAAGAGAGATCGCATATATCACTAACAGAAGTTGTAAATTTATTTCATTATCCACATCAACAATGTCCTTTTACAACGGAACGCTGTTACAGGGCGGAAATTACAACGAGGGTATAGATTGACGCCACTTCTTTAAAGGGGCAGTAGCACGTTTGTTAGATAACTAAAGTAAACCCACGAAAACGAATGTTTCAACACACAAGACGATGATTTTTAATCAAAGGAAGCAGTTTTCAAATGAATGTACCATGATGGTTAAGCTATCAAAATCAACTTCCCCTCCTCAAATTAATAAAACTTGTTTACATAAAAATGACTGCCTTTGGTAATTGAAAAACTATTTTTTTAAATTGAAATTTCAATAGACAATTGGGATGACTTTACTTTACGAAAAATTGAGGGACAATTATATTAAGAAATTAACAATTTAAAATTTTATTACGTATATGTTTGCAAATTTGGTTGATAAATGCCAAATCAGGTATCTTTTACACCATTTGCATCTGTCAGCCGGGACATCAAAGGTTTTGTCATGAAATTTTCGGACCCATCCCCCGTGTCCAATATGTGTACAGGTATGTAGGTGGGAGTTTTCAACTCTGAAGGTTTGAATAATACTCACCATACGATTAGTACGCTCGTACGATTACCTCATTTTCTCGGCCGTTGAAACGCGATATCACTACAGTCGATTACCCCTTAATAGGTCTATCTTTGAATTGTGTCACTTGAAATGGACACGTAACCTGGAAACTATTGTTCGCTTCGCTGTAACAAACATTGTTGTTTGAAAACAAACCATTATCTTTATGTACTTCAATACAAACTGCTCTTTAAGGCAGTAAACAATACAAAATTGCTCCTTTTAACGTTTCAAGTTTGTTGTTCAATGTATGAATCGAGTTAGTCTGTTAAGTTAAACTTGTGGCTATATTTATGTCTTGCTAAAATAAATTGTGAACAACGTCTGTGTAAAGCAATTGGGTAAAACAGTCGGGAAAATAGTTGACTAATTATTGATTTATTTAGTGATCTTGATAATGATTGTATTTTCAATTTTGTTAAAATTTCAAAGCAATTAACGGACAAAAATCATAATGGTAATTCACACTACTTTGACAGTGTCAAACTTTCTTTAATTTCGGTGTTTACACTAGTACTTTATGTAATTCATAAGTTAAAACGAAATACTGTCAAACTTACTGTAAGGATTGCTTTAGAAACATTTGATACTCTGTCTATATTACAACTACAATGCTCATTTAAGGCGTTAGCAATTGTTATGATTACTAGTGCCTTTCAGAATAAGTTTTCAACATCGAGATATTCTAAAGTTAATATAATGATCCTTACGATACATACATACAGATAGCTGCATATCAAAAGTTTGTTCACATAACTGGATTTACTAGTGCAAAAATGATGTTATTTGGGATGCCTTTGAAGTATCGTAGCATTTAGAAAAAGGAACGTATAATGTTGAATTTTCAAGACAGGTGTGCATATCCATTCTTCTTAAGGCAAATGTTTATCATACCCCACAATTAACCATAACAATTTTGGCAGGTCAGTGAAGTGACCAGGGGTCAAAATTTCGAAAGCAGTTAATTTTTATTTTTCTCTACAAAAGCCGTTATAAGTTATCAGCTGCTTTAAAAATACGTTATGTTTGTTCCTTTGTAGTAAGTCAATTTGACTGTGCTCATTTTATTCTCCGAAAGTCGATATGAAACATATTATTAGAAATTTAACAAAATCGAAATTTCAAAAATATGACCCCTTCTGTCTTTTTTACCATGCAAAAAGGCTCATTTTTGCACGAGAGACCAGACGATCCCTGCACGAGTTAAAGAATGGCTATTCTACACAGGGACAATGGGTGACCCTATGCCAGATTTGCTGAAGTTATTTTATTGACGTCCAAACTAAACTCAAATTACATGATATTTGCACTACGATTCAGTTGTTAGTGAACAAACTTTTGGTATGCAGCTGTATTTAATATTTTGGTGGTCCATGTCATTATTATTGTTGTTGTTAAGAATTATCATTATTATTTTTATTATTTAAATGAAATAGATAGTTTGAGCAAAAAAGACACTCGTTTATTTTGGGAAATAGTGAAAAGGGTACACACGTTGTAAACCTTGTCTGAATTTATGTCTAACGAAAGCCTTTTTTCATAATCCAACATTTTATTATTCTATTCAACTAGGAACACTGCCATCTCACTCCACTCATGAACTTTATTTTTCTTTTCTTACCAACTGTAAATATTTCTTTACTTCATATTTTTATTCCCAAAGCCGATCATTAAATGATACAAACATGTATGTTTTAAAACGCATACATTAGAAATGAGCCATATCAAAAAGAAAATACATACATACATACATACATACAAACATACATACATACATACATACATACATACATACATACATACATACATACATACATACATACATAAAAACAAACATACATAGATACATACATACATACATACATACATACATATTTTTAAAAAGTGATTGGCAACACCTCCAGGGTTTCACTCTACGTTGTAAATCAATTCACCATTAACTTCGTAACCATGTATTGGACAGTGGTTGATTTAGTACAGACTTTGGAATGTACGTAGGCTATATGTTAAACTGCAATCAATTTCTCCTGAGTGTTTGATCTATAGTTAATGCAAGAATGTTTACTCAGTGTCATGGATTAAACGAATTATGATCTTGAATGCTCTATGATTTATCAAATCAATTATGAACACAAGATATAGGTCGTATGTTAATTGATTTGAACTATCTATCAGAGTTAAAATCTCCAACTTGACAGATGTCTTGTCAGGATAAGTAACTTCGATTTATTTCTATGCCAGTAAATCCTTGTGAAATTAACAAATCTTTAAATGCTATCAGATGGATGTTTAAGAGGTGTTTGAACAGAAAATATTCTCAAATCTAGAAAATATGAAACCTAGATATCATTATGAATGTGGGCTTCGATACAATTTTTAATATCATCAAGGTTTTTAGTTCTATCGATTTAAATGGCTTTATGAAAAACATTCTGACAAATTTTCTTGATGATCGTACAGTCTAGGTTTTTTTACATTTTCACTTCATACGTGATCGCAATCAGCAAGTCGGAAACAAAGGGTACAGTTTGTCACATGCTTATTGCCCATCTAATTTCAGCCGGTGTGTATGTTTTACACTGATATTTTCAGATATATACAAACTGTGCCCCTATTTGCCCAAAGGCTCATTGTAGGGAAAACCGTTTGCGCAACGGACATATTAAGAATAACCAGTTCCCCCACACTTCGTTCGCACAGAGAAAAATTGGTTAAAGTGTTTCCGTTGCGTTGCCTTGGAGGCACTAGTGCACACCAATATTTCGTAATTTATAACAAAAGCACAGATAAGTGCTAAAGTGTCTTGCAATGCAATACGACATTTGTGCCATCTCTGTCTATAGATATTCTGCGCAGGATGTTCATACTGGTATTCATTGCATCACCTCACAAGAGGGGGATAATGTCTCAGTTAGTAACGCTTCAAACATATGTATATGATATATGTTGACAAAGTACAAGGAAAAGTAAAATTGTGATACAAAAATAGAAATCCTATTTTTGGACGTTAATCACTTTAACACTAATTTATGTTTATTTACACACACACACACACACCCTCCAACACACACACACACACACACACACACACACACACCACACACACACACACACATTTTTACAGTGAGACCTCAATATGACTCTTTAAATGACATAAGTGGATGATATGTTCCTACGATAGCCACTATTCAGTTTGTTTGTTCAAAGAATGTGATAAGTATGTGGTAAGTATCTCGTAAATGTGTCGCTATGGTCTTTGTGTATCACGCTGTCATATTTCTCATTTATGCTATTTTGAGGTTTCTTTGTCGATATTGTATCATTTAAGACACACCAACTAACCCCATCTATGTAGGTAAACGGTATCGTCCCAAAAGTAGAAACGAAGGTTAAAACAACAACAATTACGGTTGATTGCATACAATGTACACCTGAAGCCTCATATTATAATGAAATGGCACAAATAGAAACAAATACAGGTTGTTGTGTTTAGCATTTATTTTACTGTTTAATGTTCTTAATTTGATTTGAACTTGAGTCACTACTTTTATACATTTTGGCTTTCTGCGTTTTGACAGGGAACCAGGTAAACAGGACAAAGTCAGTCATAGTGCTGCGGTCAGCGTTTTAGTCCGAGACTTCAAAAGGGGGTTAAACGAATAACCTTTTCAGTTAGCCAATCAGAATGCAGGCCTCTAGAGGTGGTGTACACTAATCACAGGCGAGGTGCGCAAAGGAGATAAAAGGAAAAAGATATTTTCCTTTGGGTGTAAATAGGGAAGTTAAAGGGTTACCTTTATCTACGTTGCGCAATACTTTCACGCTATATTTTGCTGTCATGCAACTCTCCAAGTGTTGACTCTCCGGTGACAATAACGAAAGTTTAGTTTGTCAGTAAGAAACCTGTGTTTTTCATTTGACGGTCAAAGCATGAAGCGCACATGGAAAACATTGGTTGCGTGATCTAAGCACATGCAATGCAGAGTACTGGCTGTCAATTGCATCGCGGCGCGTGAAAGAATGGCAATGCACATTTTTGGATGAATCCATTTCATACTATCTGAAGAGTCTATCACATATCTAATGACGACCGAAATTGCATTTCAGTTTAGTAAAATGTGTGAAATATCAATAAAATGTAGCGTAATGATAGCTTCTAGTTACATGAGGTCATGCATGGATTAGGACACATGGATGTTGTTGTAAGTGAAATGGGGAATGCATACGGGGTCATGGATTCGTGAAAAATAATCAAATCGCCGTTTCGGGGCTCGTTGATAATTGTTTACGGACAGACAGAAATAGTTTATCAAAGTGTCACAGGTTAAACATATACATGTACATATATAAACATGGTAAAATAGTACTTAAGTATGTTTAACAACCAGCCATTATTGGCTTATGAGACACTATTAAAACAATAAAACATAATTACAACATACAAAATTATGAATAAATGTTAAAAAGCAAATATACTAGCATTAAAATGAAATATTTACAACTCCATACCTCATGCTTCTCAATTGCACTTACACAATCATTGACAAGCTACATGTACACGTATGCGGTTACTAAGCACCATTTATCCTTTTGAGAATTCATTACATTTATTCCTATTAATCATTACTTGTTCATCAGGCGAAAAGGGGCGCACCTGTGGTAAGTACAGAAACACCTGTAATCAACTACTTGATAAATTTTCTGGTTGATGGACGTAAAATTATACCAATGAAAAAAAGTAACGCAACACTTGCTTTTTCAGTAACAGTCGGGTTATAGATTAATATTTTTCGTTTGATTGTTATTAAAGTTTTTTAAACAAAGTACGAAGATATGAAATTCATCAAAATCTTTAGTGATTTATCATTTTGAAAAGTCATTGAAATAATCCAGTCCCCTCTAAAGCAGTCAAGTGTCATAGTAGAAACAATATTATATTAGAAGTAGATATCGACATTAGCCGATTAAGTCCCTTTTCGGAATAGCACTAAATAAAAAAAGATAGTATTTGGTTTAACTCCTTTAAACATATAATTCAAATAAAACCTATATATATATGAACTGTATACGTGACTAGGGTCGTTGGATCCATTCCAATTTGGTATTGTAACTCGTCAGAAGAGTTCTTGATAAACCTGAAAAACCTAAAAGTGTTCACATTGGTTGCAAAGAATGGACATCTAAAAATATATATTGCCTGTTCATTCGCGTCGTGCATATGTATATAAGGCTTCTATTATGGTGGCTGATTTCTGCCATTCGCGTCTTCGCTATTTCGTGTTATCCCAAGCGAAATAGCGATAAATCAGCGACTATATTCTCTATACGATTTTTATTTGCAGTGCAGACGATGTACTTACTGTCATACAAAGAAAAAAGTAATTGTACAATAACAATTCATTTCCAAGAGGCAAAGGGCGATTGACATAAACACTTAAGGGCTGATTAAACACCTTCTATTGAAAGGAATATTATTGGAGTCAGAGTGATATACAGTTTCATATAGAGATCGATGTTGAAATTGAGGGAATCGTAACAGGCTAACATCAAATCAAACACTACTTGAGATGTTCAATGATTGCATCGATCATCATGAAGTAATGTACTGTCTTAGATATGCTCGCACACTTCAGTTGTGACAAAGAGGATGATCTCCAATCTCACTGAAATCAGATCGAAACTGGTCCCGCGTACCTCGCTGCGTTTCAAGAAAAGCGAGGGACAAGTTTCGAAATGAACACAGTGACGTACGAGGGACAAGTTTTGATCTGATTTCAATGAGATTGAATGATCTCATACATATTTTATCTGTTCTGGGATACATCCGTTTTTCACTCGCGAAATAATCCTTATAGAAATAATTGTTATATGATAACTATAACATGCGTTCATGTAAAACCTCTATAATTTGACACTTCGATTCATCTCGCTATCCATATATAAATAAATTATCTCACTTTCTCACAATTAACTGAGGTCATGCGATTCTTATGGTTAATTTGGTGGATTTTATGGCCGCGTCTTTCAGGTTTGGTAAGCAGTAAACCCTTTCAAATCAAATCAGTTTTAGTAAGTCTGTGAAATCCGTTCCATATCTAACTTTAACAATCAGCATTAAGACGCGAAACAACATTAAACCCATATTTGCATTTACTCTCTCTAATGAATTTGCCCCATCTGCTTCTACCATGGTTTTCTTTACTTTTCGATAAACATATACAACCATTGTAGGATGTGGTATTGTTAATTGTTGTCATTAAAGATTGCCCACACCTCTTTTTAAGTTTCTCTAGAAAAATTCAAGCCAGATCCAATACTATTACATGGATTTAATTAAAGTTTTAAAACTACATTGTATTTAAAGATATTGCCTTCACTTCATCATCTGTTATACTTTTATTATCATTATTAAATAACCGAGTCATCGACATATCAAACAATTCTTTTAACATAACAAATTTAAATGAAATATTCATTTAACATAATTACCGTTGTAATGAAGACATCTAGACCATTTTGATTTTTAAAAAATAAGTCAAATAAAGCTTCTTCCCTTTTATACTTCAATCATCAGTAAACATGCGTTTACGTTTAACCAGTGAAAATATTACTGGAAACATAAAATTGTCTTTGTATATTTCATTTTTGAAACTGCCCTCATTTCTAAATCGCAAAGAATATTCATTAGTGGTAACCAAAACAGGTCTATATTTGAGAGTTACTTCCCTTAGTATATACCGGAAGTTGTCCAAACAGTTTGTAAACACGTGGGTCCAGAACCATAACACACGATGGGTCGACTAAGAAGGAAAAAGATGCATAAGGGCGACAAACCGTTGAAAGAGAAGTACAGAACGAAACGTAGAACGAAAGATTTCGATGAAATACATAAGGACATGAAGCCAGAAAACGCGAAAGAGCTACTAAATCAGAGTGTTGATCTTGACAAACCAGGCGGGGCTCAGCACTACTGTTTACACTGCACGTAAGCAATAATATGTGAATTAATTTCATGAGATTTATTATATATGAAATTTTATACAGTTTCTGTATTGAAAAGATAATATATGCTATCCATATGTCACTTTATTCAAAGTGAATTGTTTAAATAAACATGTTGTTTAAAGCCCTAAGAAATCATCTCTTAATATGAATTATAGAATTGTCAAGCATCATATCAGTATGAATTATAGAATTGTCAAGCATCATATCAGCCTGCTTGCACAATGTCCATTGCATATGCATTATCTAGAAACAATATTCAGAGACCATAATCTTTGAACGTAAAACTTACATTTAAATTTACAATGCTTTTTGAACAATGTAATTGAGAAGTTACAGGATTCTTGTAGTTTTGTGTCAACTGTAAAATGATTATATCTCTTCGGCCCACAACAAGTCCTCTGTCTATGTTTAATTAAATATTAGAAATAATGATTTATGTATCCAGGATACTGGTTTGACTGTCTTTGGGTATAATAAGTGTTTTGACATTCAAGTTATAGTTAAATTTCATCATGAGTTGGTGTAAGCCTGTATACATCTAAAAACAACAAATATATAATCTAAAAATGTGCATAGGCTACAATCTAATCATTCCCAAATTAAGCCGGTTTTTCATTTTCAGAAAATATTTCATTTCTGAAAAAGCTCTCCAAGATCATTTCAAGGGCAAGCCACACAAGAGGAGGTAATTATTACTAAACTCATCTACAAATATTGAATCAAGTTGAATTTTTTTTC
This sequence comes from Phorcus lineatus, assembly GCA_921293015.1. Classification (NCBI taxonomy): domain Eukaryota; kingdom Metazoa; phylum Mollusca; class Gastropoda; order Trochida; family Trochidae; genus Phorcus; species Phorcus lineatus. The sequence goes on from OV121085.1 coordinate 18,753,618, forward strand.
TCTCATTTGTTGTCATTTGATTATTGTTTACAAATTTGTTGTCACATGATAGATAAAGTGCCTTTAAAGAACATGTCCCAGCAGGCAATCTGCCGTTGTATCAACGTTGAAACGACGTCGTTTATCAATGTTCAAATAACGTTGAAATTTGATTGGATTTGAAATTTGCGGCGACGTCGAAATCTGACGTCATTTCCACGTCGGTTCAACGTTGAAGCCATGACGTTGTAACGACGTTGAAAAGACGTGATATCGACGTCAAAGCTTGATCATCATTCAAATTGTGTTAGTGTGGTTTCGTTCTTATATTTACAGCCATGCATCATCTGTGAGACTTTACGCTAATCGTCAACTCTTTAAAAGACCTTGGTCTAGGAGTCGATTGAAGGGAGTTATCCAAATAATGGAAATTAAATTAGTAGAGAGGGTGTTTGTGTTTATAGGACAGTGTAAAAATTTAGATCAAAGTGTCAGCAAAAAAATGTTTGTTACAAATCGGCAGTTACCGTTTTTTAAGAAGTACTAACTTTATTCAAATTGAAAATTTATGTTGTCATTTGTGAACTTTACTGAAAAAATAAAGACTGTTGAAAAATACAACATACCTTGTTAACTCTAATTTGTTATAAGAACAGAATTACCTCCCTTTATTGTGAAATTTAAAGAAATTAGCTTTTTTTTATCAAATCCAATATTAATAACACTTTTTAAATGTCAATGATAGCTGTTCGTTTTTGCATTTTTCATTTCATTCTTTAAAACAATTCTTTACTTATTTGATGTTATTAATAATAATGAAATGTCATTAAAGTAATTAGTTGTCAGTTTTAAGTTGTTCTTATGATGTTGAAACAACGTCAAAAACCAACCAAATTTCAACGTCAGGAAACTTACGTTGTTCCGACGTCGAAAAATGGTCGATCGACGTCCTGACCTGAAATCAACCAAATTTCAACGTCGAAATGACGTCAGATGCCTGCTGGGGTAGAAATTAGAATTAACGGCGATACAGCATCCTATCCTGATACAAGACCCATGACACAATGAATCAATTTGTATTGTGACTCATAAAATATTATCATATTCTCTTTAATTAGATTCTTGTTGCTCATTTGATGAACACCTGATGAATATTTTTGAAGAAGCTACAAATACGCCGCATTGGCTGTCAGTAAATGCCTATGCAAAACTATTTGGTTCAGCTTTGGAATTTTAACAAAATAAAGTAATTCAAAATGTCCTATCTTGGCCATCACTAGTAGGAAGTTAGCTAAAGCAAACAGGAAAAATACTCGATGAAAAGGTCATTTGTGAATCATTATTATTTATTGGGGTATTTATCATATCTCCACGCTTGAGTGATGTTACAATTCTAGTGGATGAGTGCTTGTTTATATAATCTTTGCTTTATAAGCATCACTGGTATGAAAGTATGAAAAGTAATATTTAGTGTATAAATATATTTTACCGCCAATGCCCTGTAAGGATACAATTCAAGTGAAAGAGAGCGTGTTCCCAAATTTATCACGTTTCTGTACAGACTGAAGGCACTTCAAGAAGAACCCTACACACAGGAGGAAGCAGAGAGAGCGGCGGGGATGGGGTCGTACGTGAAGCCAAAGTTTGTTTCTGTGAAAACACAGGGCAAACAGGACAAGATGGATCTACAGGTGGAAGGGACATAACTCTTTTCAGCTTGCTGTGAAATTATTGACTGTGATACATTCACTTAGTATCTAGGGACCCAAACTTGTCAACAATCTTGTTAAAACTTTCAAGATGTATGGTTATCGCATTTGATAATTCATGTGTGGAAATTTCAGTCAATGTCTGTCCCTTTAGACATGAAAAAAAATTAAGCTCTGCACATTTCTTTTATACTTAGTAACTTTGGGGTGAAATTGTACGCTTGTTTAAATTGAACTTTGACAAGCTTCAAAATTGTATTCAACTGAATTACACATATCAAAATGTTAGATTAATTTTGTAGATAACATAAGATGATAACAATACAGCTTATCAATGAACTATTTTAGAGAGAATAGATGAATGTTGGGGAAAGGGACATAAACCATATGAGCTTGTCAGTGGCGGATGAAGGGGTGTGGGGAGGCAAGGGTGGCACTTATTACAGGTGGTTCACACTGAGGGTCAAATCTTTTAGGGGTTACTTTGTATAAACAACTCCAGAAGGGTAGTTGGACTTCCCTAAACCTGCTGAAAGTCCCCCCCACACAGTTTCTGTTGTGATTTTATGATGTGGGGAATGTGCTTGTTAGTTGACATTGTTAACTTTAAGAGATAGATGCACATGAAATGCAAATGTCCAGAATGCAAGTGAAAGCAAGTGAAAGCAAGTGCTTGAGCTGACTATTTCTTGAAAATAAATATGTGGTATAAAAAGGTATGTTGAGTTGATCCAATTTATTGTTTGATTTATGTCAGTACTGGTATTTCATCTTTATATAAGACATAGAAGTTACTTGAATTTATTTTACATCCAGGAAAGGAGATTAAAATATGACCAACAAATACTGATTGTTTAGAGGAAAAAAGTTGAGATTTATAACCGAAAACTGGACGATGGTTTGCGCCAATGACTCAAACTTAATTTTGGAAAATTATCTATGGCAGAAAAACAGAAATTTATTTTGGTATTGTTTAGTATGTCATTTAACTAATACATGTAAATTTGATGCTGAATGCAGAATTCTTAACATTTATATAACTGTTTTTAATTACAATCAAAAGCTAGAAAATGTCACAATTCTCGCATTTAAGAGATGAAGATGCAGTTTTAGATAGCCAATTTGAACTTAACCAAATTCATATGATACTTTGGCTCTTTTTAAGCCACATACAAAATTTGTAAAACATAGTCTATGTCACTGTAAACCATGCAAAGGTGCATCAATGATGGTAACTGTATAAAGGCCTTAATCTTAAAATCACAAAGCTCACTTAGTGCTAAGGCCACCCTTAAGCTATATTTATATAATTGAATTACAATCGCCTTAGCCTGTTTAAGTGGGCACTGTTCAGATGACTTGTTTTACATGATCATCCAAATATTCCATATCCTAGACAATTATGTCATTTGATTTTGTTATTGATTTTCAGCACAATATACCGTATGTAGCAAATGAAATTAGTGGCCAGTAACTGATTTATGTTGTATCCACACACCACTGAAAATATACTAATTATAGAAATTAAATTTCATATCATTTCTCACAAAAAGCGTCAGTTTAAGTATATAGTAATTGGAAAAAAGATTAATTTAAGTCATTGACAAATTTTATGAAAAAAAGGTCAACATTTTCTTGTCAACATCACATTGTGATGAATAAGGTAAAAAGCAAGAAGGTAAAATATAACGAGTTATATGTGTGGAATGACAATGAAAAGTGTATGCTTTTTGTAAGTAAGTTCTTGGATATGAACATAGAATACAATTTAGCTTGATATGCAATGAAAATAATACCCAAGTAAGTGTGTCATATGACCTTTTTGAAATGAGTGTAATAAAAACTTTATTCCTTTTTTTTCACATTTGAATCAAAAGGAAATATCTATAATATATATAAAGCCCACTATGATGACGTTATGAACAATGGATATATGATATCACTGACATTAAAATACAGAAATTTATGCTTAAACAAGACAAGTGGTATAATAAGTATATGTGCACATATGAAAAATGTGACTCCTTATGTTTAACTGTTTCTTTAATCAATGGAAACGTTTAATTGTTGAAATATAGAGTACAGGGCTAATTAATATTGTTGATAAGTAGCATGTTTTCTTGTTTAACTGTACCTCACCACAAAGCAGTTGTTGGTGCAAGCATTTAGCAAATTTTTCAGGTTGTCTGTCACTTTCTTTTCCTCTCATTTCTTTGACATTAATTGTTAGAATGTATTGAAACTTGACACATGTAATCACTGTGTGGATGAGTTTTTTCTTTGTTTTGGCCCCCTCATTAGCATAGTTTATGCATATTTTCGTTTTTTCCTATCAAAATTTAATTCCATTCATATCTCGGACACTTAAAATTCGATTGCAATGAATCATAGCATGTTATCACCATGATGTGTAAATGGTGTCCTTTTTATGCATGAATTATGCATTTGAATTTTTCACATTTTTTCTGCTCATGTCTTGGACTTTAATTGTTAGGACATTAATAGTTATAACATAACAACTTTAAAAATGTAACAAATATGGAACAAGGTTAGTACAATTGTTACGAGCGTTACAATATTTCGATCCTAAATTTCAATAGGATTTTAATTTTTTCAACAGAAATAATTAAAGATATGAGGCAGCAATTATTATAGAATACATTCTAATAATGAAATTATGTGATTTTTTTGTGACTCCCTCCAATACACATAATAAACCAACCAAGAACTAAAAACCGAAAAACATGAGGTGTTCATAAATTATCCCAATTTTGGTATTGAACCCTTTTAAAGCTTTCAAAAACCTCATCGTCCTTTGTACTATCTTTCAAATTGGTGTAACCTAATGTTTCTAGCATAAGTCAAAGTTATTAAATCACTGTGTTATTCCAAAAAGTCTACAGTAGAGAACTGTTCTACATGCAGTCAGGTTTGGGTGCAATGCTGCACTGAATTTCAGTCACCATTACTACCCATTGTTCGCTTGTTCCAGCTAGGGCTCACATGTTTCACCGCAATGCATAGCCACAATGGTGTTGTGGGCTTTCGTCCTGCAATAATACTAGATGCTGCAATTTAAGTGAAATACTCTTGAAAGCAGCGTGATACCCCAAAGCCCCTCACCTCACCAAAAAGCTCCCTGGAGAGAGCATGAATGTTTCACTTTCTCACCAAAACCGATAGACTTAAGTTCACAGGAAAATGGGAGGGGGCAACCCGTCTTTCTGACTCATTCTCTACATGAAGCCAGATGTGATTAAACTACTTTGCTGCATGATCCCCTCAGTGCATCACATTGAATGCTAAGCACAGGACACAATTAACTCAATACGCAGTAGTCTGATACAAGTCACACATTACCACCTTGAAGCCACAAATACTGTTAATCTACCTTAATCCAAGTCCTTGAGCAACAGGGCTTGAAATATAGGTCTTCAGACCTAATGGTGTGTAAAGCAGGGGCACAATACAAGACTTAATGCCAATGTCAGACAGATATGTTCCCCATTTTCAGTGAATGAATATATTTGGTTGAACAGGCACTGAGTTAACTGTCAGATCCTCTGACCCTGAACACAGGAGCTCACTAGCAGAGTTGCTTGAGTGTGAAGATGGCCCTGTTCAAGAGTTAGGGCACATGTGTTAACAATAGAAGTGTCCTGTTCATCAAATATCGTTCAACAGGCACTGGGTTAACTGTCAGATCCTCTGACCCTGAACACAGGAGTTCACCAACATAGTAGCTGTAGTGTGAAGAAATGAAGATGGCACTGTTCAAGAGTGCACTAGTGGTAGCAGCTGAACTGTCTGTTCATCAATATATCTGTTGAACAGGCACTGAATTAACTGTCATATCCGCTGACCCTGATCATAGGAGTTCACCAACGGAGAGTCTTCAGTGTGAAAATGTTAGCCCTGTTCAGGAATGAGTGCAATGGTGGTAACAGCAGAGGTGCGCATGCCATGTTCATCAATATATCTGTTGAACAGGCACTGAATTAACTGTCATATCCGCTGACCCTGATCATAGGAGTTCACCAACGGAGAGTCTTCAGTGTGAAAATGTTAGCCCTGTTCAGGAATGAGTGCAATGGTGGTAACAGCAGAGGTGCGCATGCCATGTTCATCAATATATCTGTTGAACAGGTACTGAGTTAACTGTCAGATCCTTTAACCCCAGAGACGAGAGTATCTGAAGTATGATGACCTTAGCCCTCGGTTTAGTACTGAGTGCACAATAACCAGTAGCAGTGTCGTGTTCTCTGATCTGAACTGTCTATCTGTCACCTCAACATAAAGCATTCACTGGATCTCTGACAGTATCAGTGGTGGTAGTTTCAACTCATTTTCTTCCCACAGATGGTTCTCAGGTCATTTCGTATCTAGCAATGTCACTCTCTCCCCAAAGAGGTAGCACAGTCATAAATTCCTAAATTAACCTCTGTCCTAATACACGCGTTTCTCAAAAGTTATCATTCGAAAAACGTCATTGTTTCAATATGTTTTGGGAAGGCTAAATAATATTATTTAATGTTTTCCATGCTTCCAGTGTTTTAATTGGTTAAAATATTGCAAGATGATTTATGTTGCAGTATTTTGTCGCTAGGGGAACCTGCTCGTGTCCGCGTCCGAAAAGAGCTCGTATTACAACAGAGGATAGTATAGGTAATTATGACCTAGCTTCCTCAGTCGGGAAAGTTTTAAGCAATATTGCTGATTGCGCTGTTTACTTTGATTGCAACCAATGAGGATTTGGGATTCCTTATCAGCGAGTGATCTACTTGTAACAGAGGTAACGTGCGAAGAAATGACCCCTGGGAAAATAGGATTGGTGATTGGAACCTTAAGATTTTATTTGAACACACATATATGATATTTTTGTAAATAAGATTGTTAGCAAGTCAATTAATCAAGCGCTTAAATCATTCGCCATGGCCTATCTGAAAATAATGACTAAAGAATGAATGCGGATGGGGATTGTCTTCTTGTCAATATCTTTCCTTTATGTTCCCTGTGCCCAGTAAATCAAATCCTGAAGTCCATTCAAGGATTGGTTGAAAATTGATTTCAATTCTGTTGAGAGTATTCAATACATTTGGCTCTATGGTGTCACGGATGTCGACCAATGCCATAGTAATTTGTGTTTTATGAAGCGTGTCTGAAAAACAAATATTACCAAGAGTCTGTTGTAACCTTTATACTCTATTCTGATATTTGTCTTTATCTACATTGACATTTCATTTCTGAACAAAAGATGAAAAAATATTTCATGACTGAGAATACCAATCTTGTCCAAAGAAACCATAAAATGATGTCTAATAACTTATACAAATTGTATTCCTTAGGCAAATTGTAATTGGCAATTCAGCCATTATTTGTGGAATCTAGTTATCTTGGCGAGCGTAGTCTTAGGAGTTAATAGATACCACAATGCGTGTTTCAGTACTGTAAAAGCGAGAGCTACAGTTTATTAACTCCTTTGTTGTTGAAAATGCAGACGATATCTACACTATTAATTTGATATGGACGTTGCTCCGATTTGATAGGGAAGATAACGAGACATCAAAGGTCTGATTTCATCTGATCTGCATAGGTTGAATTTTTAGAGTTTATCTACCCTTACAGAATGGTTAGACTATCATATTTCATATAATGAATTCCCGGGTGTCTTGTATTCAGACCCTCTAGAGTCAATTCGAGACTCGACGTCAATTTTACGAAAACCTGTTAAGTAACGCTGCTATAAAGGCCATCTAATTTTTTGGTGAGTGGTTTTATTTTAACCATTAAATTGAATCCCAGGTTCTTCTTTAAAAAAAACCTTGATGTTTAATACTAGGAAAGAAGATATATTAATATTGTCAATATAATTTCAAACGCAGATTTTTTATCGAGTTTTTTTTTATATTTTGGATCAGAACAATTAATATTTAGGTGAGGTGAGGTGAGGTGAGTTGGGGTTCAAAATTATTTCACTTATATCGCGGCTGCTAGTATTATTGCAAGGAGAAAGCCCGCAACAACATTGTGGCTATGCATTGCGGTGAAACCTGCGAGCATCGACTGGAACTAGCGAACCATGGGTGGTACTGCGCCGAAATTCAGTGTAGCATTGCACCCAAACCTTACTGCGTGTAGAACAGTTCTCTACTGCAGACAAAGTTGCCGAGCCCGTGGCGGGATTCGAACCACGGAACACTTGATCCGAAGCCACAATTAATATTTAAGTTACTTGCATGTATGTTGTCAACCTTTATATAGTTGAGTTTTCTGGTGTATTATATTTTGAAATCCTGCTGGGTGTCTCGAAAAAAATCTTCATTTCATAATAAACAACGAGAACATATCTCCTAAACGTCAGCAGGTAATGGATTTATCTGACAAGTACAAGTGTTTTAACAACAAGTTCTGAGAGGCGTGTCGTCACAGTTGACAACCTATTATTGAGAGGATAATAAACAGAAATAGATAGTACATGTATGAAACTTAATCGTCATTTTGAAAATGACGAAAGGTTGAATACTTTTAAATTTACAGATTTACAAATTCCTCGTTACTTTCATTTGAACGTTTCTACAATTTATTCATATTCATTATTTATTTTAAGCTCCTACCAATATCAAAGCCGATTTGAATAAGGCAAACATTGTTAAATATTTGTCGTTTATAAATACTACCTTGACGTTTTTATTTTCGTAAGACATACATCAGATAACTCCTGTCATGCAAAGGCTTATACAGATTATTGTTCCAAGTTGTTCCAAGAACATGTTATCTCCGACATGAAACCATTTGAAATCTAACCTTTGCCTCAGGTCAAAGTGAACTTACATATCAGAATTATTTGCGTTATGTTCAAGTCAAATAAAAATAAATATGATCTGCAAATAGATTAATACCACGTAAAGACGTTATATAATGACTTATGCAAGTGACTCTGTTGCTCAACATGGTTTATGAATCGTAATGTAAACTATACACCAGTATTCGTTGATGTCTATCCTGAGAACAGTTTCATGACTTCCTGTGATGGTTCTTGAGAACATAAGTATCATCATCGGCTAACATAAAAAAAATCACATATTGCCACATAAATTAGAAGAGTTATGAAATATAAATTATTGTTGATATTCACAAACACGTACAACTAAGACATTTATTTCATGATCACTGTTCACAAACACAGATCCCCAGTACCACTGTTTGCGTCATTGAGTTTTGACAAACTGATCCACATGGTTTCAGTATTCATGTTCTTCTAGCTTACTCAACTGGCTGATCGGAGGTCCTGGCGATTCTGAATCACTCTGGGCTTCGAACCCAGACTTCATGGATCTGAGAGGTTTGAGAGTGCGTGCACTCCTTTGTCCACTTACAACAGATCCACTGTCAATCATTGATTTTGACCTCTGCCCGAGGCTAATACGAGCCGTGGAGAAATACTTATCCAGTCTGTTCTGACACTCGCTGTCAAGACTTGACGGGTTCCTGATTAACGGTGCCAAAGGATCCATTTTGGGCTGGATGTAGTGCTCCAACTGGATTGGTCCATTTATGGGCTGCGTCTCTAGAAGCTTACTTCTGCTGTTGGGCACTGAACGAGGCATTCCTTTCATATACGCTATCCTCACTTTTGGTAAAGTGGTTCTTGGGAGGTCAGATTTACCAGGATGCTTGATGATCTTCCTCGCCGGAAAGTATTTATAGTTCCGATCTTGGGGTTCCATCCTTGGTGTTAAAGGTTTGAGGTCTTGGTGGTCCTCGTTCGTCTTCTCTCTCTTCATCATGTAGTTGGTTGCATACGATGAGACTATTGGCTCCGTGCTTCCTTCTTTAAGAACAACCTTCCCTGTCATCTGGTGTGATAGGTCTTCTATTTCCTGTTCGCGACACCTTGCGGCGATGTCAGACAGAATCTGCTGCTGTTTCCCTAGACGTCTCTTCTGGAAACTGGAGGAAAGGTCAAGGACGGCTGACTTATCTGGCGTTGCTAGGCGATGACGTCCATCCCGAACGTGCTGGGTCATCTGTAGGAGGGTCAGACTCCGACCAACCGTCTTCTCCCTAACGAACGTGGGAGTCGAGGTGAAACCCTCGAAATACTGTTGTGTCTGGAACATCGTGGATCTGCAGCAAGATGGGATATTTTGAAAATATGACAGCGAGGTATAACTATTAGTTAACTTGGGGGTAAATTCAATACGTATAGTCTCTAAAACCTATTCAAAGAAACAAGAAGTTGAAAATCTCTGTTTAATTACATAAAGAAAAAAATTGTCAAAAATGAAAACACAAGGCCTAAATATGTTTTTTCAAAGCAAGGTAATTGTCATTCGATATCAATAAAAAGTAAACGTTGGTTTGATATAATATTTGTCTCAAATTCAGTATAAGTTTGAATCCCTAAACCATACATATGTTATTAAATAAGTCTTTCGTCCATTTCTATGGCACGCAGACCGAAACTGGTACTCACAAAAAAATACTACGAACTGTACCTTAATGCAATGAACCCAATGACCAATCTTGTCACGAGTAATACTGACACATACAAGGTTGGTTGATAAGTATTACCTTAAAGTTTCAAACATTCCAGATACAAACCTTTCAGATGCTTAATCCATCATCGAAAATTATCCAAATGATACTTCATCTTAACATCCGTATGCTACCAGCACAAGCACTCCTCTCCATTGAAACACTACCTTGTTTTTCTCTGTAACTAAGCGTGCCTCAACGGAACTAATCAACAGGTGTAATCCTCTCAACCTACCTGTCTCAGCGAGGCGTGACTGTAAGTACAGGTAACACTACACCTACAGGGTGGCCCGGTGTCTCGTTAATCAGCACTCTCAATCAAACATTAAGTCATATCTGTCATCAGACCCACCTGGGTTTTTCTGATGGCTCAGAAAGGCAACTTTCCCTCAAGAATGTTATCTTAAATCTCCGTTCCTGACATTCAGGTAATTGCGGAGGAAATCAACAAATACCTGTAGTTCAAGTTGTTACAGGTAGATATAAGACAGGGTGAATGTATACCTCACTACTTGATTCAGGTAATCGTATAGGTGAATACGTACATGCAATACTCTCATAGATCTCTGTGGTACAAATTCCAACTGCTAAAGACAAGGCTCGGATTAGGGTACATGGGTACGAGACTTGATTCCTGTTATTTAGGTGAACCCTTGCATTCGCTAAGTAGTATATCAAGCTAGGGGAATCAGGGTGATCTAACATACAACACAGGGCTACATCCGATATACCCTTGTCGTTCCCCAATCCCCAAAACCTTCTCTTTGATCTTATTTTAAATTGAACGTACGTAAACCCCATCCCCTTTCTCCAAAAGGTGTTTTAATTACTGGAGTGGAAACAAGTAATTGCATGCGAAGTTGAATCCTTTACATGGATAATCAAATACATACCTGTTATCGATCTATTTTGCTACTGTCGTGAAGGTGAGAGGTAAGCGTACATGAATACCCCACGAGTTGATTCCGGTAATTACGTCGACAGAGCTATCTGCTTGATATATCCAGGTGGTAAGGAAATGATGATAAAGGTACTTTGAATAAATTCCGTAAGTTTTCTAAAGACTTAAACTGGTACTTCCAGAGAAGCTATTATGGAGAGAATGCTGATGTTAAATTTCGCAAAGTAACATTAAGTTCAATAACGACATTTATCTAATTGGGTCAGTTTATCCTGATGAGAAATTCCTCAATGTCCAAATGAAATTCGGCTATCGAATTTTACCCGATTTGCTTAGTGAGTCCTGATTTTGAAATCCACGACACCACAGCGAAATGGCAAAATCCACATATGCATAATAAGAACTATGAAGCCTGATGGTAAATCCCTCAATGCTCCTATATATAAAAATATCCACAATACCACAATTTTCAAAGATCAGGATCTCGCGAAGGAATGTGGTAGAATTATTTCTATCGTCGGCCTTGACATGACATGAATATGTACATTTAGTGAGTAAATCTCCAGGTCTCTACATGGTGTTTACAATACGGTATCGGATGTGGACCTGTGACAAACCTTATTTAATCTCGTAAGCCTAATAAAGCGTATAGCGAGCTACACATGGAATACAAAACCCAAAATGAGTGGTCATGCATATCTCGTTGAGTTTAATTCACCCGTATAAAATGAGCTCGTTTATGGTTCAGGTTTAGAGATTAAGTGAAAATACCGTAACAGGATTGTTCTAAACCTTAAGTATGCATGACTTTGTTAATCAAGTGTATGTTTCTCTCTTGTGAGCAAAGTATGTAGCATTAGAAACACATGCAATTATATGTAAGATCGTTACATTTGGCGTCACAACATCAGTTCTTAACTTATCGAGACGAGACTAACGAGGGATTCGAACCCACAGTATGAAACCATCTATCCTTTGATTCAAGGCATTTTCCATTTTTGGAATTCAACGTTATGGACAAAACATGACCCATATGGTTAAGTAAGAATGTTTGTCCACGGGATTTGGCCAAGGGCCGTAGAGTAACGGCATTATAGTTTTATAAAATACCTGAGGACGAACCATCAAAATTGATTGTATATGATGATAAATAAAATGCTTGCATAGGTTACAAACTCTATCATTTGGATTATCATTTACGAGTTTTAGCATTTTTAGTAAAGGTTGTAATGTGTTCGACACCAATCAGGATCGTATAATCGGATCCTTCATTGACTTCCGCACTTCGAACGTTTCTCTATGCAGTAAAGAATAAAGTCGGTGCTATGCCACTTTTGTATGTTATCATATCATTCATGTTTAACCTTTTACCTACCTTATCATAAAAAGGCGTGAGACTGGGTATTGTACCCTCTTTTCTCCAAGAATTTTTTCGCTGTGAAGAAATTAATTTTTTTTTAAACAGTGGTTGACCCAAGATCAAAGGCATGTGACATGCACCGGTGATACAAGGAAAGATAGCACATTAAAGAGCCAGTACTGTCGGTTTTCGGTCTGCCATTTTGGTTTTTGGTATGACGTGAAAAGAAGCACGCTGTAGGCCTACTTTCATTTTGTATATAACAAAAGCAAGATGAACTGCATTTATTGCTTGATTATCCATAAACTTTCAAATATTTAATGATAAGACAAATCTTAAAATCATAAGAACATTTACACTGCGTACCATGTTTGAACTGAATTGTGAATAATCATGTATTAATAACACATGTACATGCATAAACAGGAATGTTCCCTCGAATTTCTTTTCAAAAAGAAATACCCCGATATTATTCATGCCTTAAAGGTATAAATTGTTCATACCTAAGATCCCGTTTGTATGCACATATTAGATAGCTTATCTGTTGATCACTGCTTTGAATATCTCCATATTCCTATATACATCACTATATATTGCATTCATCTGAAAATCAATATTAAACAGAAGGTACAACTTACTGACTAAAAGACGGCTTATATGTTATACATTCTCTAATACAGTGTAAAATTTATGAACCTTTAACCTAACAACACCTCATAAATAGTATCAGCGTAATATCTTACCTTATGGGTGTTAGGGAAAATCAACTCTAATTCCTACAAAGAAAAGAGTCATGACACTGTCAAAGGTTGACAGTCATCCCCAGAGACAAATGGGCAAAGGGGTATATTGCTCAGATACAATATTTTTTTCAAAGGTTTCAGTCCAACACTCTATTTGTACAACCTTATCTCAAATCAACACGTTTTAATCTACAGGCTTGGGATTATCCCGTATCAGCTACTGAGTTCATTATGACATTTAAGATATTGCTATTCCAAAGGGAATTTTTGTCTTGTATGTTCTGAGTAATATTTTTAATTTTTTTCTTTCAGTTTGTTGTTGTAACTACGAGACACGTTTGGTAATAACTGCGCTATTAACAACGCATTATACAGGCGTGTAGCGCTTTCAGGTTCTTATCTATTATTTGATACAATATAAGGAATCCTTATTGGAACGTTCAAAGTTCTGTTATGTTTGATGATTTTTTCTGCGGCTGAAATAAGAGCCAAAATATTAAATGTGCTAAGCTAAGTTAAAATCGCCCCTCTTAAGTTGCATGTTTATCGCTAAAATGTCCCAAATATGATATGTTCTTGTTTTCAAAGATTTATGAAAAACGGCCATATAAATGTCAGGAAGTTGAAATTCCGTGTCCAAATTACATATTTATTACTTACATGACCTACTCAACACTCCCAATCAATATTTGCCTTTGTGTCTGCTATAAATCTGTTTCAAAAAATACTTTTGAGTCATCGACGCGCGCCATTGTCCGGTTTTCGATCAGAAATCACGTCTTTAACCTGTTTATTGTCACTATGCTGAACTTATAAGCACTTAGATGCTGATTTCCATAACAAACCAACTCTTCTCGATAAGATAAAACTGTTTATGAAGTTTTACATATTTGACTCCAATAACATACTCTGTGGCCCCTAAAGCTAGAAAGGCATGTAACACTTTCAGTGTCTTACCTATCATTTGATACAATAAAAGGAATACTTAAACGTAAGAAATGTAAGATAATGTTAGCTTTAACTAAATGAAATAATTGACTTAATTATCTTCAAGGCATGACAACGTAATTATTAGGCAGGTATTACAGAAGTCCTATGATTCTAACGTCATGGATTACCTTTAGGGCAGAAACATGTCAATAGGACTTTAAATGGTAACCATTATCAATCAGGATTACTGTTAACTATATAACTGATAACTGGCTTACAGCGAAAAGAACTTAGACAATAGCCAATGCTTAGTAATGCAGTATTATCAATATAAGCTAGTCGACAATGGGTGTTGACACATCTCGGTGTTTTCAATAACGTACCGTGCATAACATTCTTGAACATGTGGCATTTATTATTCCATGTATGCTTTGTGGTCATATTAGGAGTCTCAATATTCAAATCTAAAACAATGACATTAAGCTACATATAGACTAGTCCATAGGGAAACTCACTTTAATAGATCACAACCCTTTTATAACTTAATTACTTAAAGTCTAACATTGAATGTTTTACAGCTGTTTCATTCAGCTATTGTCAAACTATAAGAGAGAGAGAGAGAGAGAGAGAGAGAGAGAGAGAGAGAGAGAGAGAGAGAGAGAGAGAGAGAGAGAGAGAGAGAGAGAGAGAGAGAGAGAGAGAGAGAGAGAGAGAGAGAGAGAGAGAGAGAGAGAGAGAGAGAGAGAGAGAAAGAGATATAATATACTATAATATACTTGTTTTTGAGAATATTTTTCTGAGACTGAATATATGTTTATGTTATATTTCAAGACAATTGTCATATCATTTTAAAGTGGTAAGATCTATATATTTATCCAAGGCGAAGAGCAATGTGCCTTTGAAAATCTGATAGCATAAACAGTAAGTGGAGTATATGTTGTATGGCAATAAGTATATTATAATCAAATCATTTTAAATCATGTTTAGTGCCTTCAAGATGATATCCAAATAAAAACTTAAGAAGACAAACAACAATATAAAATAGGAAATATGACATTTATTTAGGCAAAAAACAAAAATGATAACTAAAACGATATGCTAAATCTTTGTTAAAGTGATATTACGATTTATAAAATCTGCAGTCGAAGAGTATCAAATCTAAATCATGAATAAGCAAAATTACAT
Organism: Phorcus lineatus; assembly: GCA_921293015.1. Taxonomy (NCBI): domain Eukaryota; kingdom Metazoa; phylum Mollusca; class Gastropoda; order Trochida; family Trochidae; genus Phorcus; species Phorcus lineatus. Next base: position 18,768,963 of record OV121085.1, read on the forward strand.
TCAACAATGTGTCCGTATGAAATGACACCATTTTTAAAGCATAGCCACTCTCGAACATCAAAGTCATTTGAATGGTGAACATGACAGTTTCATTTGTGTTCTTCACACACAATTCAAGGGACCCCTCTTAGAGAAGGCCTTGTCGTTTCATTTCTTCGATATCCAGATCAGCAATTCCCATTGCTTTCTTCTCATCTGCTGTCATATCATCTGGATGCTTCCAATACAACTCCGTGCCAACAGGGCAAAAGTCAGAGTTTTTCTCCTCCTCAAAGAATGGGTTGTACTCCCCAATCTTGAAACAGCTGTCCCCCATAAGCCAGAAGAGAGATATTGTTTTATCAGGATCTGGTGTTGTGGCATGACAGTGTTCACCCTCACAGTCTGCCACGGCAACTCGTGTAGATGCAGCTGAAAGTTGATATTGTGATTATTTAGGAAAGGTATATTTTTGGACAAAAGTTGACTTGGGAAATCTTTTTATTGTTACAAAAATATGTTTCGGAGCTTACGTATTACTCATTGCACTCAATGGAGGAGTAAGCATCTACTACGCGGTGAATTTTCACGTTAAAGAATTTGTTATCATATAATCTTGTTTTGGTCTTCTATGCCACTTGTAAATGTCTTTCAGAGATATTACGTCAGAAACGTGATGTTAGTAATTGGTCTGGAGATTAACCCTTAGTATGCAAGACGAAGCAGGGTTAATTCCGGTTTTAGTGTTGAACCTTTGAAAACAAAAATGACAATATTTTCACAATTTCGGAATTTCAAAATTACTTATTATCGAAGTACAATTATATAACGCTAACTGCTATACATGTATGTGTGTTTTTCTTATTTCTTTAATTTAAACCATAAACTTTAAATGATTAACGTTTTGATGTACAGGTATACAAAACCATGTACATGTATATCATCCGGATTTTAAAGTGACAAGTGAAAGTAGGTTTTATACAACGAGCCGAAATGTTATAACGAATTTATCTTACCGAATGTTTTAAATGAACTCATCAAAGTTTAAACTCATTGTCAATTTTGCAACGTTTAAATTAAAAGTATTCATCGAAAGCTTTTTCTTTTACCAATATTTTTTTGCATATAATAAAATGTTAACTGGATAACGTTGACCGTGAAAATGGAGCGGTTGAGGTGCATTTTAAATATTGGAAATACACACTCTTTCAATTCGAAAATATGAATAATTTCATAGTCTATTTGCTTGTGATTTGAACAGTTACTAGTATGCTACAAAATTGTATTTTCTTATTTTCCCGCATTACGCTATTAAAATCATCGGTTAATACAACTCCTTTTCAAACATATGTTAGGATATATCTGGCAGAAAAAAATGCCCTTTTAAAATATAATGGTGTATAAATATTGATATTATAACTATTTCTTACTGAGAAATTATAATAATAACAGTACGCCTTTTCATCTTTAAATACAACATTATTCAGCAAAATCTATAACAGAAAGACAAGAATCTTATGGTGAATACATCTATATGTATTACTTAGCTGTGACATAGAAACATAATGGTAACTTACCCAAACAAATCAGGGCGATAACAGTGAGTCTCATCTTTGCATTCGACATCAGTTGTCAAAATTTACAAATGTTAGACGAGAAATAAATATGATATTTAGTAAAGGGGAAACGTGTCTCTAAGATAGGTGTACCACGTCATCACAGGAAGAGAAAGAGCATCTGGTCTTAGATTGAGGTAGGGACTCTTCACTTGATTTACAACTTGCTTGGAAGACGAAGTTTACAATACAAGTAGAAAAATGATAAAGTATTTGTGGGAATGAGGTCAAACGTTACTTCAGTCATAATATGAAAATTGAAATATAAAGTTTTCGATAATACTGGTTTACATGCCTAATTTTAAGATTCCACCAGGGTGTTTTGATAATTATCGTTATACAAACGTCTGAAAGTTTTATAAGTAAACAATTCTTTATTATCTGTAAGTTTCGTTCTTACCTTATATCTCTGATCTGACTTTCCTTAACTTGTATTTTGGTTCATGTTTGTTTCTCTTTTATCTACTGTATTGTAAACCAATTGTATCGATATTTACAGCAATCTGTAAGTATTTTTAAATATTATGTAACAACAACTGTTGTATGTGTTTTATCAAGATGTATTTATTTTCATATGTCGCATTTAGAAAATAACAAAACTATATATGCCACACATTTAAAAAACAATTGTACAAGATGTACGATGTATATGGTACGAAATCGTTACAAGTACATGTGCCAATACACCATGAGCATATGTTCAAATAAAAAGAACACTTAGATATAAGCTCAATAGCAAATTTTTGTTTTTTTACATCTTACAGTTGGAAACAAAGAAATCCTTTGGGTAATCATCATTTTTGCCCACAGTAAAGGTGTGTCATGCAGGTGCTGGTGTAGCGAATAGAGTAACAACAAAGATCATACAGATCGTGATAGTTGAAGTAGGAGGCCGAGGACTGAGAGGTTTAGTACATTTATAACACGACAACGTAAACTTATAATTCATAGTTACATTTATCACCTACGAGAGCAAGCATATCTGGGTTCATATTTTCCATATGATGCCCTAGGGCAAAATATCACTTTTCCATTGTGACGTCAGTAACAATGCTTTGACGTCACTGTTCGTCTATGACGTAGCGGCACCAATGCGCTTACGGCGGGAGATCCACCTTTACTTGGATGTTGATTTTAATAATTTTCCTTGATTTCACGACTACGATAATAAACAGAATATCATATTCGTGTCAATGACATACTATGTTTACGACACTCATGCCTAAATATCAGCTCTCGCACGGGAAATACTAATATTTAGGCACTCGTGTCGTATACATAGTATGTCATAAACACTCATATATTATCCCCTATGTCATGCAGGTGTTGGTTTAGCAAATAGAGTAAAAACAACGCTCACACAGATCGTGATATTTAAAGTTGGACGACGAGGACTGAGAGGATTTGTACGTTGATAACACGACAACGTAAACTTATAATTCATAGTTACATGAATGGGCTACTCTATTAATCTTGACAAAAGTTTTTCTGAAGTAAACGTACAGTAGTTAGGAAACTTTTACCTTTGTTTCAAACTCCCAGACCGGTGGTCGGCGATTTGTACATCAACTCTCTAAAATTGTACTTTATCATAACTTTATATATTTTTGGAAAGGACGTCATTGTCATAATAATCACTATTTATCTTTACTACCATCTCAAACGTTTTAATGAACTGGCCAACAACAGAGGTCTAAACAATGCTGTTCATTACTGATGAAGACATATTCAATCTCATTAAATGCCTCTCATAATTGTATTGCATTACGCAAAAATATTACAAATCTCACAAGGTCAGAAGACGTAATCCGTTAGGAATCTTTTGATAAAGTTTATTCATCCCGACAGCTACATGCTTGGAGTACTAACACCGCTTATTCATGTTAGATCTTCACCGCTCGGAAAACCAACATTTCAGACATCAAAAGTCGAAGTAAATGGATCAAGAGGTCCATAGTAAACTTGATCACTTAAGCTGCCGGGTCTTGTGAGATCTACATGTATGATGCCGTAATGCAGTAAATTAATACCTTGTTTTAATGAGATTTCAGAAAGACGTTCACTGATATCATATGCTTTGTTTAATTATCACCGTATGTTTTATATAGGGTCAAGATCGGTATGCCTCCAGAAATTTATAAAGTGATAAACGTACGAGTTACTAATATCGAAATCAGTTCCATGTACATTTTTCATGTTGATGGCTTTCGAAATGTTGGTTGGTTGATTTGAAATCTGATGACACCTCATGTGTTTAGATTTGACATGGTTTGAGGTGACTTTGAACTAGTGTGTGCAGTTGTATTAGTATTTATGAACAATGCTATATTGTTTAATGAACTAGGTATAGGTGAAAACAAATGTCATAAGCATAATATCTATACAGAAACATGCCATTTTAGAAGTGAACAAATGTAAATATTTGATATTTGGGATCACACTTTCTGCAATAATACAAATTCTTCTTCTTTTCTGGTCGAATATCCTGCGGGATCAACATCCTCACTTTTAGGCAACACCACAAGCACTGACTGCACTAGCAGCTAACCGACCCGCATATCCGCCTCGACAAAAATCGTTCAACAAGCAGTAGTAATAGTTTAGCTGATGTGACAATGTAAACAGCCTATCATGTAGAATTACAATGTTCTAAATGGAGTTGAAGGTTAGATAAGAATCAATTGTTATTAAAGGGACACAGAGTATGTTGCTGGAGTCAAATATGTCAGACTTGATAAATGGTGTTATTTGATCAAGAAGTAGTGGTTGTCTCTGAAAATCACCAGCATATTTTCGATCAGTTCAGTATGGAGACATTAAATAGGTTTAAGTTGTAATTTATGATCGAAAACCGGACAATGGCTCTCACCAATGACTCAAACGTAATTCCGGAAATGCCGTGATTATCTTATATAGGTAAATAGAGAATCCCACAAGTGTCTTCTGATATCAAATGTATCAACACGAGTTGATAAAAGTTACAAATATCCTAGGCCTGTCGAGGATATTTTCACTCTTACCAACGAGTGTTGATATATTTGATAACATAAGACACGAGGTTAGGATTTTATTTATCAACCGATATCATTTTTCATTTCGTTTCCATGAAAAAGGTACATTTCTGAACACTGCACTACCCTACCCCTCCCATTGAGTTGATGTAATAGGAATTTTGACGTCGTCATGTTTATGATTAATTACTTGATGATGTCAACGATTATGATGTCATTTAGTGTACGGTAGCAGGGCATTGTTCAATATCTACTGCCGGAGATATCGCTTGATCTCTCACAAACGATATCTCCTGTGGAACACAGTCTTAGATGATAATGATATATGTCAATGAATAGAATATGGAGATAAATTTGGGGATGCTATTACCAGTTGTTTATAAACTTAAACAATGGAACTTTGTGACGGCCACTGAGACTGGTAGTTTGCCTTGCGGAGGAAGATCAGTGAGAACGATCAGATATACAATGTAGTCTCATAATACAACTGTATACGATTGTCAGTTGCGGCACTTTCAGTATGGCTTCATACTGCAGTACAGAAAATCACATTTTTTTATCAAAGTTACAAAAGAAAGTCATGATTATGAGATAATTGATCAAATAAACTCTATAAACATATAGTTTCCTTGTATATATATCTGCTGTAAATAACTTGTACTCTTGAGGTTCAGGCGCACTATACTGAAGGCATGGTACATAAAAGGTGTCGAATGCAGCAAGGCTGGAGTTATCAAAGTGAATCAATAAACTGGCTCGAGGTGCGCCTTGCCGGAGCAGTTGGACAGGACTCAAGCTCTACTTTCTATCATAGGTCATTGAGTGAATTCTGAAGAATTTAATAACAGATTTAACCAACCGACCAGCAAACCATCAAAGTTATGGAGGGAGATGGTGATCCGGTTGCACTGTGCTCAGGATTTACTCGTGCTTCATGATTATTACCATGATATATGGAGTCCTCATTTCTTAAAATCCGATATTTCTAGTATATCACTGATTTAGTTGTGTGCTTTCCTTAATATTCAGGTACATTCTTTCTAGTATTAGTGTGATTGGAAAAAAACATCAGCCTTGCGGCTATGGGCCTATTTTCAAAAAAACTTCGTTACATTGAGATGATCACCACTCGATTCACCTCATTTTGATTAAACTGCATTTATTATGTAAAGTGCTCTTGTATATATAAATAGAAGATCGCTTGGAAATCAAACCTATTGCTTGAGGGGTTTGATTTAGTTACTTCATATACATTTTTGTACATCTTAGAATATTGTCATTCACCATTCAATTTGTGAATAAAGAAGTTTGACATCCATAGTCTTCAACTATTCAACTTCTAAAATGACACTCAAAATATATCTCAAGTCATACTATATCGAATTGATTGGGCGCATGAGCCAACCAATGCCCGATATCATTTTACAGGCAACAATATATAAACAAAAAAATCAAATTAGGCACTTGAAATGTTTATTAAAGTACCAATTTAGGCTCAATACAGAGTAGGCTTTCTGTCTACATCGTCGTAGACTGGGATGTTGGAGAGAGGAATGAGCTCAGCTCTGGGTTTGTTTACTCGAACGTAAGACAGAGGTACCAACTGCGCCTCGGGTTTGTTTACCGGAATGTAGGAAAGTGGTGTCAGTTGAGCCACGGGTTCATCCTCGCCTTTGTGTACTGGGATGTAGGACAGAGGTGTAAGTTGAGCCTCAGGTTTGTTTACTGGGATGTAGGACAATGGGGTCAATTGAGCCTCTGGTTTGTTTACTGGGATAAAGGAGAGGGGCGTCAACTGGGCAACTGGTTCGGGTTTGTTTACTGGGATGTAAGACAGAGGTGTAAGTTGAGCTTCGGGTTTGTTTACTGGGATAAAAGATAGAGGTGTCAGTTGAGCCTCGGGTTTGTTTACTGGGATAAAGGAGAGAGGTGTCAACTGAGCAACAGGCTCGGGTTTGTTAACTGGGATGAAAGACAAAGGTGTAAGTTGCGCCACGGGTTTGTTAACTGGGATGTAAGAAAGTGGTGTTAGTTGAGCCTCGGGTTTGTTTACTGGGATGTAGGACAACGGAGTCAGTTGAGCCTCGGGTTTGTTTACTTGGATAAAGGAGAGAGGTGTCAACTGAGCAACTGGCTCGGGTTTGTTGACTGGGATGTAAGAAAGGGGTGTAAGTTGAGCCTCGGGTTTGTTTACTGGGATGTAAGAGAGGGGTGTTAGTTGAGCCTCGGGTTTGTTGACTGGGATGTAAGACAGCGGTGTCAGTTGAGCCTCGGGCTTTGTAACCTGAAATATGTAACATTAATCTTCTATAACAAACTTATTTTTATCAAAATCATTGCATTCTAAGTTTTGGAAAAAAGAATTAGCAACAGAAGGCAAAATATCCTTTTTATCACAAAAAATAGTATCGGTAAGGTCTATAAAGATGATCTATCAAGAGATGGCATATTTACCCTGTTGGCATGAAGAAATTCTTGAACAGCTTAGAGAAGGGAGAGACGTTTTGGAGCAGGACTGTTCGATAGTAGTTTGGCAGAGGAAGGAGCTTGAGTGTTAGGCACAGCATAAGATGAAGAAGACCAATCAGGAGTAGGACTGTTCAACAGAAGAAGTTGGGCAGAGAAGGGAAATCGAGTGTGAGACACAGAATTAGATGAAGAAGACCGACCAGGAGCCAGAGATGCTTCTGGGGAATGAACATCGGGTGATGGATGGGAAACCCTTGGAAATAAGGAAGGCTCTTTGTCGACACGATTGTGTGAAGTTTGCGAAGAATCGGGGATCAGGGAGGGTCTTACAGGAACATGATTTTGTGATAGACGATGCTTATCAGGAGCATGATATGGGTATTCAGGGGCAGCATTAGAATAACCGAAACTGTCATAAACAGAAGCTGCTGGTGAATAAATACTGTTTGAAGGATGAGAGAAATCTGGAATGAGAGAGGGATCTTTTTCAACAGGCTTGTGTGAAGGTTTTGATACGACAGGGAAGAGGGTTTTTCTTTTTTGAACAGGTTTTTTTTCCACTGGAGCTTTAGGGAAGTCTACAAACAGAGATTGTTCTCTTGGAACAGGATGTTGACGTGGTTGAGAATATCCATATGAAGAAGGATGCTCAGGAACAGGATTATGCTGAATTGGAGAATAACTTCTAGGAACAAGACCTTTTACGGATTTGGAAGATTTCATAGAAACAGGATTATCAGAATATCTGTAGTCTTGATGGCGAAAGGATTTATTTGGTCTGTGACTATCCATCGGTTGAGAACGTCCTGGAATCAAGGAAGGAGAGTCTGGAGCTGGACTGTTTGGAGCCGGAGGTGCAGGAGGAAACAAAGACGGAGGAGGGTGGTTGGACGGCAGTGGAGAGCGCTTAGGAGCAGCAAGAGTTGGCGGATGAGGCCGCAGAGAGCGAGATGAAGCACCAGAGGGATGGGAAGTCGGACTATGATGACTCTTTACCTCGATACTATTCAAAGGAACAAGAGCAGCCTCGGGTTTGTGAACTGGGATCATCTCCAAATGCTGCTGAGGGCCAGTTGGCCCAAGCTGAATGTGGCTCAGGAGTGTTGGCTCATCTTTATTGACCTTGATGTTGGACAGAGGAAACAGCTGGGCCTCAGGTTTGTTGACTTTGGTGTGAGACAAGGGAATAAGACTTGCTTTCAGTCTGTAGGAACCTGAAAATTACGAAATTTATGTTATTATCATTTAAAAAGGTTGGACTAAAAGAGGTATGGATTAACTGAATAATTCAAGTTATCGTCCTTGTTCATTCAAAATTAAGGAAAATGGGAAAACAGTTTTTGAATAGATACCAAGTAATACAAAACAATTCCATAATTTAAGTACCAATACAGCTTCTTTTCCCCGGAAGTTCCTATGTGAAATCCTCAAATTTTGAGTAAGCCATGTACCATCGGAATACTTTACAGACAATACATTTATATTGACATGTTACGTATTTATATATATAATACAACTACAATATACACCTATGCCATATGCCGCAAACAATTCTGGCATTTTCTGTTAGGTCAATGTTAATTTCTTTTTTTCGAAATATAACACCGTAACCATTTTTCTAAACCAAAATAGTTAATTTTGATTGACCTTATAAAATATGCTCTGTCATTTACAGAAATTATTCTAAAATGAAAATTGATGGTAATAAAATTCGAGTTTTTGCGTTTTGGACCCCATACCTGCCAAATATTTTGCTGTGCGGAAATATTTCATCATTCTCTAAGTACATGTAGAAGGAACATATTTGGTCTTCATCTACTCAAACAAAGAACTTTTGACCGAAAGATTGTTGACTAAGTCAAACTCATGTTATATGTACTAAGTATGAAATTAATGAAACATGCTAGGTTAGGCAGCTGTAGGTTTTGAGGTTTGATCACGGAACTAATCACATCTATCACATGTCTCTGGAAATGAAACTGTTACTGCTAAATGATAACTTTAGATTGAAAAAGACATATAGTGGTGAAAAATGGTAATGATAAGTTTTAAAATTGGCCAATTCATTTTGCATTAGTACTGAATAGACAAAATTAAGACTTGTATACAATATGTTGTATAAACGTGTCTCATACAATCTACCAAAACATTTGAACGTCTGTGATTATCACTGTTGAAGTATTTTTATATGAATTCTTAAATGCTTTTATTATCAGTTTTGAAATGTAATGTAATATGAAGAATGAACGACATGTAAGGTGGTTACAAATTGTAACAAAAATATGAAATAAAGAATGTCACTTTATATGTATGATATTTCTACCGATTAGCTGCATTTAAACTTGTATTTGGTAACCATCATAAACATGATATGTTATCAAGTATCTTATATTCAAATCTTCGTAAAATGAACTGTTATCAATATTGGAAATTCGATAAATGATAATAAATGGTAAAATTAAAGAATGGCGAAATGAAACAAACGGTGGACCATTCAAACAAATGATAATATTTATATAACAACTTCCTATTTAAAAATTACAGATACAAGGTAGCGACAGACCTTTAAACATGACGTAATAACAATAAAACTGTAAGTAATCAAAACAACAAAAATGGCGAAATAATACAAATAGCAATTCATTCAAATAAAAATAATATGAAAATAACGACTTTCATACTAAGGAGACAAAGGTATAAGAAGGTTACAGACTTTTAACATGAAATGACATAAGTTGATTTTTAAATAATTAAAACAACATAAATAAATGACAAAATAAAACAAATAAAAAACTATTGATACAAATACTAATATTAAAGTCCCCATTTTAAAAACATTTCTTACTTCAAAATGACAGATATAAGTTGGTAACAACCTTTTTAACATGACGTAACATAATTTTCAAACTTGTAAGTTATTGGATAAAAACTTACCACCGAGGGTGGCAAATGCCATCAAAGTTCCAAGCAGCAGCAGCATGGTGAAGCTTTCCAAGGATTGATGGTGAGACTGCAAGATCAGCGTCTATATACACCAGCGTCTACACGTCAGCTGAGAACAAAAACAACTGGGCTCTTTAAGAACAGGGTTATAAATCATCTTAACAAAAGATAATATAAATTTTGTATCAAATTTGTATGATATGTTATCATATAACTCATGACAAATCAACATAATGATTTTTTCTTGAAATATTAAAAATTATATAATTTTTACAAATTTAGAAATGTTATCATTAATTGCTAATTAGAGTCAATATGGTCTTTTGGATGGGAGAGTGAAGGGGTACTTTAGGGTTGTCATTTTGGGCAACGTGCTTTCTTCAACGTGGCGTGAAAAGACAGATGTTTGAAATATTACTCAGCCCACATGTGTTATGGTATATCTTTGAAATATATTGAACTTTGAATGAGGATCCAGTCATCGACATCAAAATATAAGTAATTCAAAAATAGGCAAAAGTTGCCATCGGTCAGGCGTTAGTTTATATATCATCCGTCATTAGCGCTTTTAGGAAATATGATTCAGCACTGATTATAAGAAAATCTTTGTATTTTCAAATATATTTCTAAAATGAAACTAAACGCTGCAAGAGGTTTCAAATTTTAACTTTAAAACAATCATATAGCTAAATTGATTAAGTGATGAACCTCAAATAAGAACAATAGTTTTGATATAAATAAATACAGGAATACAACGAGTCACGGGGATGAATCAGAAAACCTCACTCACACGCAGAAACTCACACTCGTAATTTCCGTTTAGGTTTACCTGTGGTACATGATATTCTAAATATATATGAGATACACACAAAAAACTTGAGACACTCCATTAAGAGGTATAGGCGAAGCAAATGTGAAATTTACGATCGATACAAACGACACTTCTCTTTAAAATAGTTCATGCAGTGTTGAAGAAGGAAAATCAGACTTTTAATCCATCTTTGAATCTGGTTTTCAAAAGCAATCAATCACAAAATAAATTATTCATGAGTCATAAAGGACTGTGACTAAGAATTTTTTTCTTTTTTTAAAAAGCAAATGAAAATGGCTCTTTGTGATTGAAAGGAGAATCTTAATTTTAAGCCTGATTTTTTTCTCCAGCTAAGTGGTGATGAAACAGGCAGATCTATATAAATAATATAAGAAGGCTTTTAGCATAACGTAAGTCCTTTTTTCCAAAACAAAGGGCCAGTTTTTTAAACAATTGAAGATGCACAATATCGTTCAAACTACAATTTTAGAAATGCGTAGCAAATATCAACACAGTCACAAGAATAAAATAATCGACGTCAAAGTCCAAATATTGGACAATTATATGTCTAAACGGGTCATATAAATCAGCGTAATGGATCATTGTACAGTTATAAAAATGATACCCGAGGCACATATATATTTTTAAAGTCACCAAAGCCGTCTTGCTGTAAAGGCCGAAAGAAGTTCAGAATACCGTGCTAATCTATACCAAACAATGGTTGTATATTTCACAGAGAGACTTAGTGACAGAGAGACTTAGTGACAGAGAGACTTAGACCCTCCCCCTGGATCCCGAAATAATCAGACTTGCGGTTAAATTAGGTTCTAACCCATTTAACTTGATCGTATGTCAAGTAAGGACGTCATTTGAGGGGACATTAAGTAGGTTTTTGGAGTAACATATGTCAAGCGTAATTAATGGTGTTTAAATCGAAAAGTACTGGCTCTCTCTGAAAATAAGGATTTTGATTGTTATCAATCAAGTGTAGTGACAATAAAAATGTAAAAGTTTGAAGGTCAATCTCGATCGAAAACTGGACAATGTACCAGTCCGGCGTGTGTCAATAACATAACAGCTCTTTTGGAAACTGAAAAGCAGACAGAAAGAATACATGTATGTTCATCGGTTGTGTTAATTAGTCATACAAATTTGTAAATAACAGCCATGTGAATAGGACTTTGAAGGTATTCATATATAAGAATTTTTATTTCCGTCCTTTGACAATCATGTATTGTCTTTATTTGTAATTTCGAAATGAGCATGCAAGATAGGTTAGACGATATTAATTCATACCAGAATATTTTGATACCTTCACATGAATCAAAACCAAATAAAACTTCATAAAAAAACAACAAGGGTTTAGCACTGGCAGCCTGTAAATAAGCATTACACATATTTTAAACTATTATTTCGTATCTTATATGACATTAGCCAAACTCTTTTTGCAAGGTTGCTTTTAGTTAGTTATTTTTTTCAATCGTTTTGACAAATCTCGATTACCAAAGCACACTTAAAACAAACTTAAGCACACTTAAAACAAACTTAAGCACACTTAAAACAAAAACATTTCATATATCACTTTCTGTCTTTTCTCGATCGTTACAGGTTTTTTCTTTCAAAGATCAACTCAATGGATAGTGCAATAAATGCATTTTACATGACAAGAATGGTATGTAAATAGGATGGGGCAAGAGGTCCTAAATGAGACATTTGAATTTTATTTGCACATGAAGCAGGCGTTTCAATTATGCAATTGGTAATTATATTTAGTTACGGTTTGAGGCTATTGAAATTTCATCTTGAAATACTTTAATTCATTAAATAAACGTTGATCTACGTGGGTCACGTTGATAACTTTGATTTTGTTGTTTATATTCTATATCAAAATATAAATGAAGCGAATAAATAAACTCACTCTTTGGAAGTGTTAGGTAACGCCACATCCACCATCAGGCGTCAAAATGAACTCCTATCATGTCACGTTATCCATCAAAAACATTCGCACGTCATAATTCTGGCATTCTTTTCTTTGTGATCAAAAGGTTGTGATTGATGATAATAATGAGTCTGGATTTGTCTAAAACATATTCACATTTGCACTATAACAGATATAGGTGTCTTACAACAAGAAAAATACAGGAAAATATTGATGTCATACCATTTCCAGCATTGGTAGTCAGTATGTTTTAACATCCATGTCATATCATTTTCATCTTTGAAGTCAGTAAACTTTTATCATCCTTGTTATACCATTTTCATCATTGAAGTCAGTATACTTTTATCATCCTTGTCATACCATTTTCATCATTGAAGTCAGTAAACTTTTATCATCCTTGTCATACCGTTTTCGTTGTTGTCAAAACCTGCGTATATTTGACGTCACTTCCATTACCACGACATAAGTGTAAGATACTGATGTCATGTCCCTGTCGTCACTGGTTTCATTACTTCTAGTCAGCCACATTATTAGAAATACATTTACTTATTTCCTCTGGAATCTCGTTTAGCAGATTTCGATTTCCGATATCATATGGACTTAGTTACATTTGCGTCCAGCCCCAAATTGAGTGATAATGAAACATTTTCTACTAAATGATAATGGTTACTTTCTTTATTTACATCGGCTTTGTTAACTGATCGTACAGAAGTTACAACTTTTTGCCCAATGTCGTGGCCACGTTTATCAATAATTGGGTTTCCACTTGTAGTAAATACGTACTGGGTGAAATTTCTCATTATTCAACATATCATTATTGCCAATTATCACCAACAAAATGAATTGGATTTGGACATTTACAGACCATTTGCAATAATAACATATACAAGAAATTAATAACCTTTAGTACGGGATATAATTATTAAAGAATAATCACTTGAAATCATAAATGTATAATGAAAACATACCATTCAAAATTAAAAAATGTTCTTGACAAAGATAGGATGATCAGTGGGTACAGACAGTACAACACAAGCTTATACACAATATATATATATATATATATACTTTAATGTTCTTTTTACAACCATTCATAACACATAATCACAGAATATGTAGGTCACAGAAAGCTCCACAGAATCATCAATCATTACCAAGGTTTATGTATGAGATATGTACATAAAACAGTTGATATAAAGACGATTTGTTCAAAGTCGGTTCTCCAGTCTGATTATAATCTATCGTGTTCCGAGGAATAAAAGTTTTAAAATATTGACTATAACGGGATTCGAACGTAGTCTACCATGTGCTTTTCGCGTTGTGGAGAGGTTATCCCCTGATAGATAGAATACGTTCGAATTCCGCTAGAGTTAATATTTAAAGTTTATTTTTATTTGCTCCTCGGAACACGGTCGATTTTAATCAGACTGGTCGGTTCTCTAGCTAGTTCTCTCGATTATTTTCAACAGCACATTTCGAAGTTAACAACAATCAAGCATGCAGTTACGTTTCATTTCTATTCATTTCATTTTTACATCAGATGAATAGGTCCGTATTTTGTCTTATATGCTGAAAACAATGTATAATTGAAACTCAGAGAATCAGCCGTAAAATATACCAAACCGACAGCATTTTGCTTTGTATTACCATAAATAAATTTTGCTGTTAGGTAAGAAAAAAACAATTTAGATATTTTGGTTAAGGTTAGTTTGGTAGAAACAAAAAGTAATTCAGGATAATGTAGTAATAGAACATGATATCATATATCACTTGATAGTTACACCAAACCGACAGCATTTTGCTTTTTATTATCATAAATTCATTTTCATGTTAGGTAAAGAAAAAACAATTAAGATATTCATTTTGGTTGAAGTGATTATGGTAGAAACACAAAATAATTCAGGATAATGTAGTAATAGAACATGATATCGTATATAACTATAACAGTTTGTCTGAGAAGTAGATCTAGACCAATGGTAATTAGACATTTCCGTATGAAGAGGATTTCTGTATTACATTTTCTTTTCTAACAGAAATGACGTAATAGTTCTTCACTCCGGCATATCGTGTCTGTTTACAACAAATACATCGTTTCTACGATTCTATTTACGACCCCACTTGTAAACGCCTCTCAGCATAGTTTGATAACATGAGAGATAACACGTACACGGTTTATATTAGTTTTAATTTTTGAAAAGAGACAAAACCTACGGAAGCATCCTAGTGCCACAGTAAAAAAATTTTTATCCCCTAATTAGGATATACCATCACCTAATTAGGACTTAATGATCGCCTAATTAGGACATAACTATCACCTAATCAGGAGAAACTATCGCCAAATTAGGAGATATTAAGTCCTAATTAGGAGATACTAACTCCTAATTAGGAGATAGTTATCACCTAATTAGGTCTTAATCAACGCCTAATTAGGATATAACTATCACCTAATTAGGAGAAACTATCTCCTAATTATGAGATATTAAGTCCTAATTAGGAGATAGTAACTCCTAATTAGGTGATAGTAACGCCTAATTAGGAGATAGTTATCACCTAATTAGGAGTTAGTTATCACCTAATTAGGAGATAATTATCACCTAATTAGGAGTTAGTATCTCCTAATTAGGACTTAATTATCACCTAATTACGAGAAAGTATCAACTAATTAGGAAATAGCTATGTCCTAAGTAGGACATAGTTATCTCCTAATTAAGTGATAATTAGGACTTAATTATCACCTAGTTAGGCGTTACTATCTGCTAATTAGGAGTTACTATCTGCTAATTAGGTGATCGTATCAACTAATTAGGAGATAGTATCTCCTAATTAGATGATAGTATCTCCTAATTAGGCGATAATTAAGTCCTAATTAGGAAATAGCTATGTCCTATGTAGGACTTAGTTATCTCCTAATTAGGTGTTAACTTCGTCCTAAGTAGGGGTAACTTATCTCCTAATTAGGCGTTACTATCTCCTAATTAGGAGTTACTATCTCCTAATTAGGAGATAAAAAAAATTTGAGTGTGGCACTAGGGTGCTTCCGTAAAAACCTCTTTTGGCAAATATGAAAATAGTAATAATTCGTTATACTTATAAACCCAGTTTACATTAACATCAACAGATGAAATTCGAAGCGCCATAAAATATCAGAAAACCTGGTTTAAATGGAACTTAAAACCTAGTGCAGACATCAATTTGCATCTTTAGTAGAAATGAGAAACCGATTTAAAAAAAATATGCTTTCAATTATTGTTATGTTCATATTTTCTTTTTCGTTTCCATTTTATTAAAATGCACATCAAGGTAGGCTTGAGTTTATCAGATGCTGGCCGAATCTAACTTCTAAACTTTCAACAACTAATTAATTTAATAAAAATGTAAAAAAAAAAATTGTGTAATGTTTAGTTTAGAAAAGACATTGTTAAGTAAATAGTTCATAAGAAAAAAACACATTTCGTTGAAAAAAATTGTTTTGGCAACAACATATATCCTTTCAGTAGGATTTCGATCCGCCTATCCAACAGTTTTTTTCATACCGGTACAAATATCACTAATCAAACTAATGATGACGAGTTTCGAGATAACAGTCAACATCGTCTCGTTTGGTAACCTCTCTCTTTCGATTATGTATCAATGTGCAATGAAAAGTCGATAACGAATAGATTGAAAGTATGACGAACAGATAAAATTCTGCTATTAAAATCAAATTAGTTTCCCGACATTTATATGAATCAATCACACGATCTAAAATAACTCCCATTCATTCACCTGGCTTGACAAATAGCAGTTAAGGTGTTAATGTCTTACATACATTACGTAACAAGCGCCCTAGCACAAGCTGGTCCGCCATTATTGACAAGACCCCCTGTGCAGTGAGCAGTTGATGGGTTGTCTCTATATGGACACCTACAGGTGTTACAGCAAAATGACTGGTACGTTTCCGTGACGTCATCGAGTCCAGGTGTCTACAGGTGTTACATCTTATTTACATTAAGACCAATTATCTGTTATTTATTGCATAAAAAAATACTGACCCTTTGGATTTAGGAACAGTTTTCGTAATATATGGTAACAGGATTTGAAATATTCTCGGATAAAGAGGCTAAATCCAAGACTTTATAATTTTTTATGATGAATAATTAAATAACTCATTTATTTATAAAAATTGGGAAGATCATAAGTTGTGTATTGAGTGTAAATGATTTAATTGTGTTAATAAGATGTCTAGAATATATATAAGGTCCCCAAACAAGATAATCGAAAGTGCACATTAACAATAAAACTCCATTCCCTTCATCGACCTGTTGGCAACAATATAGGTTCATGGACAATATTTTAAACTATAGTTATATTTAAACTGTGACCAATGCAACCGATGTCATGTTATGTTTACGTAGCGATTTTAACAAACGGTATTTTAATCACTAGATGGCTTTTGTATAGGAGCAACATCTATAAAAGGGGCAGATGCACATTTATAGCTAACGGGGTCTCTGGAAACGAAAACAATATTACCAATCTCAGAACATTATTTTGATTAAATCGTTGCAGTTCTAAAAGAAACCTACCATTTTCGGTTATGCTGCATTTTCCCTATGTTTAATTGTTAGAAGGGGTTCACACTGAAATGGCCGATAACAGTTGTTGCATAATTCTTTATACTTTCTGAGACTACGGATAATCGTTTTTTTTAATGTTTGATCATCTGAAGATTATACTTTGAGCATAAGTTTATGTTTATTCAGAGCATTTGACGAAACATTTACTGCTTTTTTAAACTATCCTTTAAAGGTTAATTACTACATTTCTTGCCATTTTCTATTTAATCGACGAAACGGAAAATTAATATAGCGTTTTAGCGTAGATATCAAGAGCCCTTGATTATGGTGTTTTGTTGCTGAATTAAATTGTCTTCCGTTGAGCTTACAAAACGTACATCACTGTAGACTGTTGAAGCGTTTATCGCTAGAAATTCAATGGAAAGTCGCTCACAACAAAAACCGTAGCCTTGGGGTATGATTAAGACGAGTCAATCATGATCAAAAGATAGTGAATTGAATTTCAGTTAATTCACAAGGGCTTGTAACCTTTGTCAATAGTGACAAGACATAATTCCCTTCACATTATAAGAGAGAAAGATCCTAGACCTGTATGTCTATAAGGGATAAGCGGCGCCGGCCAACGTTTGGTATATAGTGATGACACGTTTAGGGACTTTTGAAGAATCCATAGCTCATTGACTGTCCCGGTAATGAAAGTGTCAGGTTTCCACATTTTATATTACACAGTCCGTTTGTAAGAATAAGAGCTCTCAAATGTATTAATCATGAAAGTTAACTTTAGCAGATACGCTGTTTAAGATTCGAACATGCAATCTCCGACTTTTAACTTGATTGTTAACTCAGGAATATTAATAACTATTCAACGAGGGTGAAGAAAAACGAGTCTTCATTGCAAGTAAGAAAACCCTGTTTTTCATTTGACGGGTAAAGCGTGTAGCGCACGATGAGAACATGGGCAGCATGTACCCAATGTTCTTTCGTCGTTTTGAACAGGATAAAATCCTCAAAAAGTCAAACGTCATTTGTAAAATATTCCTGATTTTCCCGTGCACTGTTTGTTACGACCACACAATTTAGTCGCTAGTATTTCTTCGTCGTAGAAATTGTTTTTTAGATACTTTTCATATATGTATCTTGGCTCGATAAAACCCTCGACATAGGTTTGGAATAGCAAGATCTCGTATAAAAGAACCATAGCTTTTATCTATAAGGATTGACATATGTAATTCATTATGTCGGCATATGCGGTGAACGACCTTAGTTTCTTGCCAAGATAAATATCACTGCAAATGTATTTTTGTAAGTCACATATCATAAATAGAAACATGGCAAAGCGGGAAAAATAGAAACTGACCCTTCTAGCTATTATCAAGCGTCGTGTTGTCGTCGGTTTTATTTACATTATCATGCCATTCTTCCATATTCATTTGTTATCAGAACAATGCTGGGTATATCGTATTACATATATTCAGAGTTATAATGCTTTGGATCAGCATGCTGTCCAGAAATAGTCAACTAAATATGGGAACAGGTAGCGTTACATAGATCGTAAATTGACCATGGTTTTATATTACAATAGCGCGGGTCAGCTGACTTGGTAAAATGGGTTTAAAGGTACAGTGATATATTATTTGTAAATATTCCTTTGTTCAAATTTACCACATTTATTATTTTATCATACAATATAACGTTTTTTTATAACTTCGTGTCATGCAATTGGTTACATTTGTTTTTTTCTTTTCATAACATCCCTTTTTGTCTATTAAAAACGTGTTACATTTATATTTATTAGCACTCTTTTCACGAAAAGTTCAAAAACACGACTGTATAGAGTTGAACCTTAGATAGAAAGCCCAAACTACAACTGTAATTTTCTTTGGATAAATCAAACACTATAAACTATAGCTAGATATTTTTTTTAAAATAAGCTTTACTTATGTTAACATAAGGAAAGTATCTTTAATTATGACATTATGTGGATAAGGATGGAAAACAACAATTCATACGGGCAGTTTACTCGAAAGTATTTAAAACTTTGATTAACAATACGTAACCTGTTTGCATGATTGATAAATATATATTTAGGTAATCCCAAACAAAACAGGGGCCGAGGCTGTTCATGAACGACTGTATGCGATCAGTTCACTACCATTATGATATCAACTAGTACGGGCTAAAGAGATGAGGCGACAGGTAGATGTAAATTGTAAATTGTCGTGTTGTTTTAGAACTATATTATTAGTTTCAGACATTAACTTAAACTTCACGTTGTTGAATATTAGAAATTATACGTACATAAAACTTGAGTATTTCATTGTTTATTCTTTGTGGAGAATGAGACGCTAGGCTTCATAGCTATATAACGAACTTTTTCGTTATAAAAGTGTATTTGTTGATATCACGAGAAGAACTACTTAAAGTCAGAAGAACAATGGATATTAATGCTATATCAAATGGTTTGTTACTTGTACTGGTTTCCTGGATATCTAGTATATTATTGTGATTCTTGAAAAATATTGTGCAATGAAGAACACGATGAACACAATGCTGATTTGAATGCAGGAAGATTTAATCTTGTAAATATGCTTACACAAAACTCTTTAATCAACACTAACTGCATGTACCTGTATTCAAAATGCTTTTTATTTCATTCAAATGTAAGTCGTTAAACAAATATACACGCGAAATAGATATGCGTTAAAAGGAAAGAAATAAACCAGTTGGTTTCTTGAATTTCACAGTCAGAATCCTTTACACCATTTATGATACGTAACATGTAACGTTTTACAAATTTTGTATATAAGGAATAAATAGTTGTTACTTATGTTATCAGTCTTAGTTTATTAACTTGCATAGTTCATAGTTGAAAACCTTGAATAGTGTGTCACTGAACACATTGAATGTACACCGTATACACCAAACAGAAGCACGTGGTTGTCCACGCTAGGAACACGATACGGCCTAGATTTCCGCATGAATGACAGCCGAAGCAAGAACATAAAGTAGTTGGGGTATAGCACGTTGATAAAAACAAAGTCAGCAAATAAGATTTGATTGTGTGGAATGGAAACTTCAAAATCGTTTGATTACTTCTTAAATGCTATATGGTAAACTTTTAAATTTATTTGAAAGTAGGTAGAAGATTGCATCATACTCGAAGATATTGCAAAGTTTTGATGTGATTTCTTTTAATTCATCATTTTACGATTCAAAATATGATTTTTTTCTCTCGTTGTTTTTTTGATGTTTATATTCTTGAACAAATTAAGCTTCGAAACTTTTCAAACAAATGATTGCATTTATATGCACATTAAAGATCATTATAAACAAAACATGGACCATGTAGATAAGTTCATAAGTTCGACACGCGAAACACGAATATCCATATACTTAACACTGGTAAGCATGAAGAACGCGAGATTAACACTGGAAACCTTATTATATGTATACAATAGGCGAGGATTAGAAAAATAAGTGGTCATCAAGCGACCAATACAAAGTTATTTAATCAATTTTTTTCCTTAGCACAGGTGATTAAATTTTACTTTTAATAAAACATATTTTGCATCACTGACGTTTCCATGCCAATTCTGGATATGAAATATACGATAAGTTTACCAGGGGAAAGAATACTGAACTTTAATTTCTTATTTGATTTCAAGGTCATCCTTTTGCTTTACTTTCAATTTTACTAGTCCACTTTAATTTCTGAAAGAAAAAATAATGTTTGAATAATATTAAGAAAAAAATCCACAGTTCCAAATCTGCAAGTCTACTTCCTGAAAAGTAATGTTTAAAAGTTAAATGTTTAAGTTTAATGGGAAATATTTCACAAATATTAACAATTAAACAGACAATATGCAAGTCACTCCAAAACAATACAGTCAACCACCATCCGACCCAACCCTTCCTCCACCCCCCCCCCCCCCCCCCCCCCCCCCCCAACACCCCCAACGACCCCTCCTTTCATGCACACACACACCGAGATCAAATGTACATGAGGTTACTACACTCCATCGTTGATAAGCACTGCAATCTATCACTCTCCTGTCAAGCAGCCATGTAGTTCAGAGACGTGTAACATTTCAAGGTTACACTCGCTCTGTTCTTGGCACAAGTGTGCAACCTATGTACAGGTGTACTGTTTTCACCTGTTGCATGATCGAAACAAAACTGTGATACTTTGATGTTTTTATGATCAAAATTTGATGAATTTCGCAACCATTACCATTATGCAACGCAATGAACGAGTGAGTAGGGATTCATCTTCCATCAGAAATATTTTAGCTATGAAACATGTGGATGTTGAAATCGTAACACAGATCAGCAACGGGAGGAAAATTGAAAGAAACGGCATGCAATGAAGCAAAGAACAAAGTGAATAGAACATGGACAAAGAAGATAACACGAATGTCCATGGATAAGACGTTAAACACTGGAGAGCACACCAATCATATTGAAATAAGACCGAGACAAGTTTCAAGCTGATTTCAATGAGACTGGAGAGCACACAGAACACGCATTGAACACGTGAAACGTCATCTTTCACTTCCTGTATTGCAGTAGTCCTGCTTCATGACTGTGTATTAAATAAGAGCCTTTAATACAGTCTATATCTAGGTCATCATTCATCAAGTCTAGATTTAACTGCATACACATAACCCTCGTAAGCGTAAATGGGTGGCTCGGCAATGCATTTTATATGTATATTTTAATGTATTTTATTTTTCATTGTACGAGGTGAGACCAAAATAAACTATCTGTCTGTCTCTCACATAAAGTTAAGAGCCCGAAGAAAACACTATACATGTAATGGATGAAGGAACAGTTAATTATTAAAATATTTCATAGACTTAATTTTAGTTTAGCAATGCAGTCACACACGCATATTCTGAACTTATGTAAATCATGAGGATGTTGGCTTCCAGTTCAGATACCATGTAAACCCAACTTTCTTCTGTAATCTTCATGGCTCACTACGTATCTTAGTGCATGCATGGTGGCACGTACTCCTGCGTACTGCTCAGTAGACCGCTATAAGCGAAATTCAGACACATATACTCAACAGAATAATTTAATGACCAATATCTAAGCTGAATCTGAATGATTACCAGTATTGAAGATGAACAATAGATAACCTCAATGTTAAAAATCGGGTTGGTCCTTAACTATTTTGCTCAATATAGAATGATAACCGGCTTCACGGCTGGATAATCTGAAAGTTTGAAGGGATGATTCACCATTCAAGGCTGAGCCATTGGATGTGGTACCGGGAAGTAGATATTTATTATTACAGTAAAAATTCTTTGAAGTTAGAGGGATGTCTACTTGTGTTGTAGCCAGCCATTGGATAGGAAAATATTGGTGTCAAATTTGAAAAGAGACTTTCCTCGATATTCCTCCAATACTGCCCACCCATCATTACAGCTGGGTACCTGGTTAGGATGATAACATAATGTATACAAAAGAAGGAAATGTCGCTATCATTATTTATAAGGCAGATGAGAATTGACTATCAAGGCAAGGGGTATGTGGAGAGCCCGGGCATGCTATCTTGGATACGGACAGATAGACAGATGGTTTATTTCAGCCTCACCTCAAAGTTTCACATAAAAATGCAACGTCTTAGTAAAAGTTGAGACACTCCGTGCGGAGTTATGAGGAACTCTAAAATATATTTACAAATATATAAAACACGCATTGGAATAATCAATAAATAAAACATATTCTTATCGACCATAAAAATGAGATTTTCTTTTCATGAAAATTTGATGGCAGGTTTTGGCAGATAAAAATACATTTCATACGTGTACGATGTAAATAAACAACGGTATGATCATTTGCCCGTTTCGTATTCCATACATTGGAACAACCAAATAAGGTCCCAGGGACGTGAATGTGAAAACAGGCTTATTGTTTATTTACGTCTCCTTCTCTTTGAATTAATTATTATGATATGATAACCTTTCATGAAATGAACAACTTCTGACCATTAGTGACAGACAAAGTGAGACTTTAAATACGTATATAAAAGGATTAATGGAGATCAGTATGATAGTTAGGAATCGCTTTGTCATACTTGAAACTGTATATTGCCTGTGTAAACAGAGATACATGTACATATCACTGTGGACTGAGGTTCTTGTTGAGGGTCTTTATCATATTTTGTAACTATCAGAAGTTTTAGCAGAATTCAGAAATAGTAGTAATAGAGGTAGTAGTGTGTGTAGTTTATATAGAGTATTAGTTGTACTGGAGGTGTAGGCAGTTGCATTACTAGACATTGAAACAGTTTTTACTATAACCATTATCATTATAGTAGGAGAGGGAGTAGTATGACTTGCTAGTAGTAGTAGTAGTTGTTGTTGTTTATGAGTTACTCTAGTAGTAGTAATAGTAGTAGTAGTACCACAATTTACTACTAATAATAGTAGAAGTAGCAGCAGTATCAATAGTAGTAGTAGAAGTAGTAGTATTAATAGTAGTATTAAACGTAGTAGTAATAGTAGTAGTAGTAGTAGTAGTAGTAGTAGTAGTACTAGTAGTAGTAGCATCATCATCACTAGTAGGAGTAGTACTATTAGAAGTAGTAATAATAATAGTAGTAGTAGTAGTAGTAGTAGTAGTAGTAGTAGTAGTATAAGCAGTAGTAGTAGGAGTAGTACTATTAGTTGTTGTAATACTCGTCTTTCCATGCATATGTATTGGTATACGTAAAAGAAAAATATAGATACACATTCATGTACGTGAATAATTATTGCATTTCTATTGTTGTTCACAAATGTAAAAATATGATTATCCCAGCTACAGAAAATAGCAGGTAACGTCTCATTTCTGTATATATAACCTACTTACAATCTAAAACGTAAGCGTTGAAAATTTTAATTTCATTGATCGGAATTGATCAAAACAAATACGTTTATGTGAAGACCAGATTCATTTCTTAACTCTGGACATGCGTATTCTGTATCAAAATTTTGATTAAAATGCCAACAGACTTTTTTTTAGACTCATAAAAACTTACTCTCAATTAGTTTACATGAACATATTTGTAATCTCGATAGCTGGTTCTAAAAGTAAAAATCAAAAGAAAGATAACAGGTCACATGAAATTAGACATATACAACCCTTTTAGTTATGACGCTATCCTTGTTGGTACATTATTAGTACGAGTAAGTAATATCATATGTTACATCCCTCACCTTTATTTGGGATGGACTTTATTCAGTATGAACGTAAGTCGAGTTGGACTTTAGACCTAAGACGCCAGAGTTTCAACAACATGTGGGTGTGGAAAAACATGTTTATCACGGATATGTTATTTATTGAAACCGGAAAGGAAATGGTAAAATCTAAAAAAAATACTGTACAAACCATGATCTTTCATTGGAAGTCCAATCTAGGATACTGCAAGCATAAGGGAGATTTTTTTTATTTGTGCAAATCATAGGATGTGTGCGATATACACTTTTTAAAAAATCAACCGCATAAGATTGAATCTTCACATCCAGTGATTTTTTTAATTTATAATGAATGTGCTATCGAGTGTTCCCATTGCAATGGGATCACATTTTATGCAAAAGTGCAACTTTCTATCTTCACTCCAAGAGTACAAGGATTTTAACCAATGCTTATAATGTGATCCCAAAGTTAACCATGTAACATTTTGGACGTTATGTAAATAGCATGTATTTCTTACATGAATGTTTTACAACTATGTTAATGCTGTACGACATAGAATGATCATATCTTCTCATGTCAAGGCTATTGGCGTATTAAAGAGTGAGTTTTTGGAGTCATATACATGTATGCCAAACTTAATCAATGGTGTCATTTGATCGCGAAGTATCGACTGTTACCAAAAAGACACATTTTAAAGCTTATTGTTTTTTTACAATGACAATATGAAGGTAGAACGTCGCAATTGTGATCGAAAACCGGACAGTGGCGCGCGTCAAATTGTCAAACGTAATTTTGAAAGCCAGGAGGGCAGTTAGGAGTTGATAGTTTTTGTTAGGTTATATAACTAGTATCCATGTATACTGGACGTGATATCTACATCTCTGTGCATTTATAAGGCTGTTTTTAGATTTTCATGGAAAACCAATATTTGTCATATATATGTCTTTTGGACATAAAAAGTTAAGATGTTTTGATTTTTTTTATCACCACATATGATATTTAGGTACGTATCAAAGGTAAATAATATGTTATGAAAATCACGGAGTGGCTCTTTAATTGGCAGAGTCCATTGATAGAAGTTGTGAATCGTAAATAAAGCGACACGGTCAACCATGCAATGAGCACGTCACGGGCCAGATTCAATCATAAATAACAACCATGACGCACATAGTGGCGAGCTGCCGTAGACATACGACAGGATCGATAGATAAGATTTGATTATTTTCTTACTTAAAGAGATTTTATCATTATCTTAAAAAAGGTAGCTTATAGTTTGTGATAAATTATTAGACACTTTCGTAATTGAAAATACTACATATATAAGACACTTTTGCAAATGAAAACATTTAAACGAATTTCTGCACTATATTACTACATTAAAAGATTCATTGAAAGTGAGATTTTTTTACCATTTAAAAAACATTACACTTAAAAAGAATGAAAACCTTCATAATGACATTGATTTTAACGTGATTTTTCTGTCCTCTTTGTCCCTCGACAATTATTACTTTTAGTTTGAACATTACGAATGAGGCACTTGACGCTTTATCAGAATTAATGTTAGAGACACTTTAAAGTCTTCATGTAGATTCCCATATAGTGAGTAATGGGGTTTAACGTGTCTTCAACAATATTTTAATCATTGAACGCGTGGATTAAGATAATCTTGAAGAGAGTGGACAGGGCCTCTTTTCACAAAGCCCTAAGGTGATCGTAAGTCCTTCAGGTAACCTTAGTGCAGTGTTAAAGTATGGGACTTAAGCTTAACCTTAGTTAAGGTAGCTTTGTGAAAGCAGGCCCAGATCAAGGAGCAAAGGGACCGAAAGGTAGAGTGAGAAGACCAAAGGAAAGGCTAATTTAAGTTAGAGGTAAAGAGCAGGTTTTAGAACAACTCAAATTTGGTCTGGCTTCTACACGACGAACTCTCCAGCTCGGGTGGTCCATGAAGACTCAGGTGAATCCAAATTTAAAGTTAACCTATCTGAAATGAATGAATAGGCTACAGGTACAAATCAGTATATAATATGTTAAGAGTTCAATAACCTAAACCTAGCCCCTCCCTCTCCCTCAGAATAAGAGGTACTGACGTCGGTAAGCACTGCAATTTATAACTTTCTTGTCTAGCAGTAAATCAATACATGCGACATTTCAAGGTTAGACTAGTTCTCTAAATGTACAGGTGTGCAGTACTGTACAGGTAGGTTTTATGTACGTGACGCATGACTGTACATGCCACACATGTACCTGATTGTTTTTATAACACCATATATACAACGTATGTAAGTTCACCAAAGGTTAGACCGAAACTAACGGTCTTTTCAAGAGAGCTACTAAATTGTACTTCTGAAATCTATTTTTGCCCATCCCTTAAATCAAAATTGAGAAAGGGTAATAATTCTTAAGTATCTTTTTTTATTAATGATTAGTAATTCAGAGTTTATCTTTTATGGAGAATGTACATTCATATATCTATTTCTATTATTACTTCCTTATTCCGAGCTAATTTAGGGCTTGTTGTTCATGTAATCTTGTGCATGTTAACAATTTATACACGAAACGGCTTTATTACAGATTTAAAGAATAAAAGAAAAGAAAGTGAGAAGGATGAGTTGGTAATTATGATTTGTAGAACAACATCATATTCCATGTTTTATCATTATTTTCGTTCGACAGTCTGCTACATTGGTGTCATTGAAACTGTTTTTGTGACATTGGCTGACACGATTGTTGGGATGCAAAAACACATGTGAACATATGAAAAATATTGCAACGCTTATCGATCACTGTTTGAGAAAAAATGACAGAATTAAATATGTCAAAGTGCACAATGTTTTAATGCGTGAAGTAGTAATAAGTAGTAGCAGCAGTAGCTCGGCTATCAATAGTAGTAGTAGTATTAGTAGTAGCAGTAGTAGCAGCAGCAGCAGTAGTAGAAGTTGAAATGGCAGCAGCAGCACTAACCCCAGTAGTAGTAGTGGTAGTAGAAGTAGTAGTAGTAGTAGTAGTAGTAGCAGTAGTAGCAGTAGTGGTAGTAGTAGTAGTAGTATTATCATTATCAGTAGTACTATTAGTTGGCAGAAGCAACAAGGGTGGTATTGATGGCAAAACCACTGGTACTGGAAATAGTAGTTGTAATCGATATTTCTAAAATATCTGCAAACATCCGGAAAAGCAAATACATAACAGACATAACATGACTCCAAGAATATGAATGTTATTATTTCACGCCTACATAGCAATCAAATGCAGTATACAATGTAAGTGAAATATTTACATCAGTGTTGCTCATAAAAAATATGAATACACGTACAGAAAATGGTTTATTGAAATTATATTTCTGTGTATAGATAAAGTACGTTTGCATTTATGAACATTATAAGCACGCTTTGCAGAGACAGTGAACATACACGTTTTTGCCTTCTCCTGCTTCATGAATGTGTATAATACAGTCTAGGTCCTCATTTAGTCTAACAATTAGACTCTGAAATGAAAAATGCATCAGTCAATCGAAAAATTTAAAAACTTATTATAAATGAAATGAAAAGGAGACTGAAATCAAGCTTTAAAGTCTTTTTATAGACTTGCTCAGGCTTCTACCTTATTTCAGGGTCTGGCCTACAGACTAGTCCTCATTCAGCAAGTCAAGATGTTACTGAATGAGCCCGAAGAAAAGAATACAATGGATGAAGGAAGTGGATTATTAGAATATTTCATAGACTCAATTTTAGTCAACTTATTGGCGTATACTTCTTTTTTCTGCGTTGAAAACTAGAAAGAATATTTCAGCTGTCTTCAATCACGAAGCAGAATTTGTCAAAGTAGTATACATTGTCTCAAGATCGTATTTTTTAAAAATCGACTTGGCAGATATTTTCCTTTTTTCACAATCAGAATTACATACATATAGTTCAGGATGAAGCTTTTAGAAATCCGTTCCCCTTTCCCTTTATTTAACAATCAATATAATTAGATAACAAAGTAAGTTCGCTGATAACCTTAAAGTTACCCTAACATATTTGAAAACGTTACAGGTGCGTTTAAATGTATACTAGGTAAGTAAACAGGTAATGTACAGGTAAATGGCGTTCAGAACCACTTTGTCATCGCACCTATGTCATTGGTAAGTATAACATATTGTTTGTCACGCCTCTCGTCTTTATACGGGATGGACATAGGTAACACTCCCGATGGACTTTAGACCTAGGATTAACTCACTGACCTCAGTGTCGGAGAAATAATACTGTTTATGGAATAACATGTTTATCATGGATATGAGTTCTTATATTATCGAAATATCAAATATGAACTCTGAAAAAAGTCAAAAAATTATCTTATTGTTTTCTTAAAATGTTTTGGAATCATGAATGTGAAGTTTGTTTTAAAATTTGTAAACGTGTACACATCACAGGAGTAAAAATTGTATACATATTTAATACACAAAAATAAGATAATGAATATACCGAAGATTAGTCGATCCATAATTATGTGTTGAAATTCAATTGACTGTTATTATTTCTCACTAACATTGATTAATTTTTCCTTGTACAATCAGCAATAGTAAACATTCATGTACTTTTCCGGGTTCTTTCGTGCCGGGAAAAAACTACTGGAATTTGCACTACTCAGGTTCTGTTACATCAAAATAGCAACGTTCCTTTTGTTCAGCATTTAAATGACAATCATTTTCTATCTTTTTCAGAAGATATAAAGCAACGTTTTTTTCCTAACCTTTGGAGTTTATTTTTGTTGATATTTAAGTTATATGAACCTATTGCACCTTTTTTTCATCTAAAAATAAAACTATACTTTTTTGTTTTGCTTTTGAACATTTCACAATGATTTGAATTACACGAATCAAGTAAGTTAAATGATCTGGCATATATACAGATCCAAATTAGTTAACCAATTAGTAACTCATGATTGTTAAAATTAAAAGTTCTCCACTACATAGAGAAAGTTTCTTTGTACATCAACTAATTGGCCGAAGTGAACTGTGTTCAAACAGGTATCATAAATTTACAAAGGGATTTGATTCTTTTTGGGTGTTCTCACGCTTTTTATACAGATGATCCTTTTGATCTCATTTTACTTTTAGCATATCTATATATATATATATATCATATTTTTAAATGTAAGTTGAGGAATATAAAAACAAACCTATCACATTTCATGAAAGAATTAAAGTATTATTACTATAAAGAAAAAATCAGATATTGGAATAAGTCTAAGTTTGATGAATTTGTGGAAAAATGGGCAATGTATTTAAAACTTGTTATGAAGTATATATATATGGCCAACAAACTGATTCAACCCTTGAACATATTTTCATTTGAAATATTTAAAATCTTGTTCTACCAGGGGTTATTGTTTGTTCATAGTATATACTAATAAACAAAATTGACCTATGTATTGTATACAATGGCCTTTCTCAGACATCTATCTCTAGACATCACGCCACTGGCTACGACATGAATACGGCGTAAGCACATGTTTGTTGATTGTCTGTGTGTGAGATCAGATTCATATGTACATGTATGTGTCTGAAGCATGATGAATGAATGACCAGTCCAGTAGTCCGGACATCACACGTCATAAGGGATTGACCATGTGTGGCCAGATTATCGCGCGACGGTCAAAGGTCGATGCTTTCGTGGGACCAATGCTAGTCCAGCTCTAAGATAGTGTATATCTTAGATCGTCTCTCATATATCGCTGGGTGATTGGTTGTGTACGTTTTTAATTCTGTTTATACTGTTTTATAGATATATATCTCCATAGATATAGATATAGATATATTTAAAAAAATCAAAAAGATAATTGTACTTTTTACATAAACTATCTAGGGAGAGAAAGAGATGTTGTCACCGTGTTCGTCTTCGGACAAAATTATCCTTGGTTCGAATCCAGCAGGGGATTCACCACAGTTTTGCTGCAATGATCTTCTCATTTTCAGTGAGGTACCATCCATGGATCGCTAATTCAAGCCAAAACCTCCAGGTTCTACTACACTGCATAACCGCAGTGGCGTTGCGTGCTTTCCTCCTATGATATTACTAGCAGCAGTGACATGACTTGAGATTGAAACTGACCCGAAACCTCTTAATCTCATCTCTGAATCATTTGATAAACGAATAAATGTGTGTGTATGCGTGTGTATGCGTGTGTGTGGGGGGGGGGGGGGGTGCGCGTTTGTGTGCGTGTGTATTTTTTTGCCCTCATTTTGATATCTTTCACAAAGAAGGATCAAAGTACAGTACTTAGATCTAATCTTCTTTCATGTCATAATCACATAATGCACACACACAAAATAAATAAAAGCAAAGTTTAAAAAAATTGATAAGCAGTGACAAACACAAGAGCACTTGGGCGATAGACAATTAATCAAATAGGGACAACGTGTGTAGAGTATCAGCTAGACGTCTAGCCCACTATCAGTAACCTAACTTCAGGATATACTTATATGTTACGTAATAAGTCTAAACGACTGCAGGTAGAATTTTCCACGGACTTTGGACAGAGCCGATCAGCTCAAACCTGGTCAGAGTGACCTGGATGTCTTCAGACGTGACTTTCGCCACGAACACATCAATGATGCTTAGTAGCGGAAATTCGTAATATCCTCGCAACGTAATTTATCAGCTGTGTTGACTTACACGAACCGATCGTCTTGTTGCAGGTTGCAATCAATTACATGACTTTATAACGTTAGAGGTATTGCATGACATTTTGTCATGATACTTGACATAATATGAGGTGTACTCGCATGTCAAGTATGCGAAATTCAGGAAATAAAGGTAATTCGCTTTACAGTTACTGAGGGACAAAATATTGTTACAATTTATTTTTTAAAACCAATTTACATGTGTAACTTTATACTGTCATTTCACATTAAATATCTAAATTCAAGGGTAATTTACAGAAGTTATGGAAACTAATAACATACAGATGTTGAATTTAAACAGCCTGAACAAATCTGACCTTTAGATGAATCAATAATTTGTTTAATAAGAAATAAATAGTATTTCTTAACACGGCATATTGTGAGACGGTCATCGTGACATTGATAGAAATTTGATATTTATTGTAAAATACTTATGATTGTTCTATTGCAATTTCATCATAGAACAAATATAATTCTTTAATTGTTACATGTATACTTTGAGTATCCTATAACAAGTATACAACTACGTATGGGTTTATTCAACATTCTTGATCGATTGAAACATTAATAAAAGTTATTGAAAAAATTAAAACTCCATTTGTCTTTGAGTAGATCAATAAGTTTTTGTTCCGAGGATAAAGACAGTTTAAAATGGTTTTAATGGATTTTCCATATCTTACCAATAAAATAATTTATAAAAAACAACAACCTGAAAATACAAGAATTGCATACATTAAACAATCTTAGGTTCAATAAATGTCGCTGAGGAATAAATAATTTTTAGGATGACTCGGTGTTACGCCAGGATCACATTTTATTTTGCGGCAACCAAGAACTATAAAAGTGAAGTCAGAAGATCGGTACGAATTATGAAACTTAAGTTTGTTGTCATTTTATATGATTCTTATCTTCAAAAGATTATTTGAATTTTATCACTCTAAGAGTCGATTTTATTCTTTTCGTCGTGGTTACCGCTTTGAAAAAAAGCTTTTTCGGTAAAATGTGTCCTTGAAACAATTAAAAACTACACAGGCAGTGCTGATAGGTCACAATATAGTTTTTATTACCCTGATAACGTCGCATAACAACTCTCTATCGGCGATAGTCTCAGTAGATTTTCAAAGGTCGATATCGAGATAACAGATAATTGAAAAGAGACACACTTGAACTATGACATGAACAAAGTACAACATTTACTGCAGCAAATTTGTCCTGAAAATTGGATTGTTTGAAAACACTTCGATTTAGTTGGTTTGTGGCGCATTCTATAATGTATAATATCCTTATTCATGTATCATCGAAGATGGATAATATTTTAATAAATTTATAAAAATTATAATTGCGATGGTGATGATGATGATTAATACGATAGTTATGATGATGATGATGATGATGATGATGATGACGACGACGACGATGATGACGATGGCAAGGATGTGGTGATGATGATGATGACGATGATGATGATGATGTTTCATAAAAGTTCAAAAGATAATACATAAAATGCAATGGTTTAGAATTAAACTAAACGTGAATATATAAAATTCAAGCTAACTGCAAAAATTTAAAATATATACATTACCTCAAACAACAATTCATATACATATGCATAATTGAATAAAAGGGATATATAAGGTATTATAAAGGTTTTATTTTGTGGCTTTCAATTTTTATATTGGAAATGAAGGGTTAACAAATAATTAACAAAGTCAAAGACTAACTGATATTTTTATAGACATTCCTGTAAATAAGGCCTTTAAATTGCACGATGACGTCAGTCCGCTTTTTCGGATAGTTTTGAAATTACAGTGGAATTTGTCATGTCTAAACCCGCACTTCCATCAGAAAGGGCAAAACTGGTTATAGACCTCTCAAAAAGAGTACATGAATGTAACGTTGAGTATTCCTTCAGAGGACTGTTAATGTCAAATTTAGACTTAGTAACGTCTTTGTTTGGTATTCTAGCTGATGTGATAAACAATTAAGATAAGTTATTTAGAAAAAAAGGAGTTCCTTATACATAAAAAAACTTCCTTATACCTACAATCGTCTCGATGATAACTGAAACTTCCGCCTTTGCTGTAATCACTGGTATTTATAATTGTCCATTTTTAATCGAACTTTTTTTCGTCAAGATATTGATCATTTGTGTAAACATTAATACATTTTCCGCTACAATCACATGTGTTTTAGAAATCCTTGCAGATGTGCATCCATAATGCTAAATCTGTTTAAGTAGGTATTAATGTTGTCAACAATATTACCTTTTTAGGTATACAGTCACTACTTGATATCTACATATACGCATTTCATCTACATTGTACAAGTTTATTATAGGCTCCGTAGCAAATAGAATTATAACTCACGAAAGGTAAAACAAATGTTACTAACAGCAAAATAGTGTGTATTTTTCAAGAAAATACGTCTTTAAACGAGCGTAGACATTTTGGTTAAGCTATATGTATCCATTTCCCTAAAGAAAATGAGTAAAGGGTGTTTATTCACACTAAAATGGCCGAACGTAGTGTTTCCTTCATACATCATCATTTACTAAAGACTATACATGTAGATAATCGTGTTGACCTATGAGACGTTGACCCTCTGAAGATAATAGATTTGGCATTAAATAATACCTATTGAACATTTGAATTTGTTTCGTAAAATACATGGTTCTGTGCCTTTAATACAATACTTATCGTTTGAAAAAATTACTATGAACTTTGATTTGATTGATAAAAAAATACATGTTTTGTGAACATTTACAATGCTCGTACATTCGATCGGTCGATTTTAATTCAAGACGCAATTTTGTTGTTTCTAATGAGAATTACACGTTTATTTCCCTTCGTCATTTAGTTACTAAAATATCAAACTATAATCTATAACAAAATTAACCATTACACTTTGATAAATA
This sequence comes from Phorcus lineatus, assembly GCA_921293015.1. NCBI lineage: Eukaryota > Metazoa > Mollusca > Gastropoda > Trochida > Trochidae > Phorcus > Phorcus lineatus. The sequence goes on from OV121085.1 coordinate 18,803,047, forward strand.
CGTAAACGTATTTCTAATGAACAAGGAAGTCAATTCTTTCATTCACCTTTTAATATTACATGATTGGAAACATGTATTATTTTTAATGTGATAATACAAATATGCATTGAATGTTTTTGCTATTTTTCATACTATTATGCATTTTCTATAAACATTTGGCGCTTTTACCCTGAAAACTTACTTAAAAGTTTCCTTTCACTGCTTTCAACTAGTTCTTGAATAAAGGGACGTAATTTGAGACATTCGTATGTAGGTAAGTTGGTTTTTTGTAAAATTTTGCTTCCCTTGCTTGTTTTTCTATTCATGGTGCGTATACAATGAAATCTACACCTGTATTGTTTACCTCAGTGTGGACTTTGGACTCTGCTTATCTAGGTCATCCATTACTCCTGCCTGCATGCTTTGACCTACATATTTACTTATTTGACCTATTTGGAGACCAGTGGCAGTTTTGTGGAGTCATAACAATTTATGATGTTGTTTTGGAAACTCTCAGTGGTATTATGATAGCAGGAATGATAAAATACCTACATAAATATATATACTTGTACAATGAAACATTTAAGTTCAAAGTACAGCATGTGCTTAAAACGAAAAATCCTTTGTAGATGTTAAGTTTTCGAATTACGAATCCTACTGAATATAATTAAGTGTATGGATCAACATTAACGTATTTTTAAATATTATTATTTCTATTTTTATATTGCTTTTAAAGAAACCAAAAAGTACATCATCTTATAAAATGCAGGATTTGACAATTTGAAACTCACTCCTTAAAATCAAAATTCATAATTTTGCAAGTTATAGATCTGAAGACATAAGGGAGGAAAAACTTGATATACATTTATTCATGTTTAAATATGATACTAATGATTTTCAGCTTTTGGTAGATCGTTTCACTTGCGGATTATTTGTTTTGAATGTGTATAAATTGAAGCCTTTTATACAACACCGTCAAAATCAAGAGATTTACGTTGAGAAAAACAGCATTATCATTTTTAAAAAGATCATATAACTTATTGAGACTTGCCTGAAAAGCAAGTTTCCACATACATGAAAACATTCTTACTGCACGACTAGAAACAACAGTAGAGATGAATTTCTAATTGCAGTAAATTAGAAGTTTTTAACAGTTAAGTTTTATGTAAGAAGAAAATAACCTAAGACGGTAAGTTTTTATCAAGATTAGATTTTAAATGCCTACATTATTGAAATAGACGTATTGTAAAGGAAGAAAAGAATAGGATAAACTAATAATTACACGTGTTTTTAGGAGGAAATATGAATTAAAAAACATTGATGGTTATCTCTCGTAGAAATTTGGCTAATTTAACATGACAATATATGGCAGCATATATAAATGGTGTCTTTTGATAGACATATCCTTGATCAACAACATATCAAGAATAATATTAATATATCGAATATCATTTAATGATGGCAATATTGGCATCTTTTAGTCATGGATCATAAACTTCACGGATCCTAACGGCACAGAAGCACGATTTCAATATTAGATCTTAAAGGCAACAAGGCGCTTTTTCTGTGTTATTTTTTGTTATGAGTTCTTACATTTAAACGTAACAAATAAAGCTCTTTACTCTACCTGAACATCCATATTTATAGAAAAAGTGTCACGAACAAAGCAAACAGTACAAACGGTCATTCTAGTGTGAACACTTTTTCATAAATCGAGTTAGGGAAATAGATTCGCGATGCTTAAAAAGCCTATTCATATTCTTTTAAGAACTCATTTTAATGATATATGACGATTATTTTTCAACATAAGGTAATATTTGCTTGAAATATACTTTTCGTTGGTCAAATCGTTTACAAATCGAACAATGTCTTAGATGTTCTTAGACAAAACAATAAACGTGACACTTTACGACTCTGTTTGAAACAAAATGGGAGCTTATCTTTAAGGGGAGGGTCTTATGATGGTACTTTTTTGGAAACGAATTTAAGTTCATACATAGCTGTTATAAAAACATGATTAATCGTTGATTGAGTCATGGTTCTAATAATCAACTTTTACTTTTTTAAATTTTTACTTGTAGAGAAAACAGCGCATTTTATACAAAAAATGAAAACGTCATCCATCGGCGCTACGTATCGAAAGCCTTCTACGGCCTGAGTAGGCATTTTTATCGGCCTACGGATTAACTAATTGTAAATGTGTAGAGCGTCTTTCGATGCGTACATATTATCATTTACCATTTGTTAAATTAACACCTCTTAGTTATAACATCACGTGATACCAAAAGAAAAAAAATGGCGGACCCTCGAAGCAGAGATCTTGATAGAACCGTCCCTTTAAAATTCAGAACCAGCTGTTTCGGTATAGTACCATACAATCCATCATAGTTATCTCTGAAACCTCCAAGGATAGAGCGATTTAATGATTTTCTGTGACATTATCTGAAAACATGCATTTGTGAGTCGGCATTTGCATGAACTAAGAGGTCAAGGGAGATAATGGTAAACAATAACAGCCTCACTCCAAAACAAACCCCCACCGGTCAAAGTGCATGGCATGTTTATAGGGTAAGATAAGAAAATAACAACTCACAGGTGTAAATTCAACACCTGCCTTATATATATTACACAGGTACAAGCGGCGCCTTTGAAGACTACGATCTCTCAGGTAACAATAATTTATGTTATGTAATAATCGAAATTGATAAAGCTCAAAATTTTCGTTTGCTTATTTAAGAATAAGCTTTCATCAGCAGTGCAAATTGACATTCTGTACCGTGTGAATTTACACGTACACTTTGATAGCTTATTTACTTTTTTTCCTAATCGAAACTTTTAATGAACACATTTCAACTTTACTTTAGTTGAAGATGTTTTATCTTGAGTCATTTAAATAGTGTTTATACTCATTTGTCAATACTTATTATAAAATGTTACTTTTGCGTAATTAAAAGTGATAAGCGTCACTTTCGTTATACAAGTTGGTTTAGTATATTGTGAAACATTTGGTTTAATAATTGCTGAAAACTCTTGTCTGGGAGGTTTTAAAAATCTATAATATTTTTGTTAATTCTATGCATTTTGAATTTGAATAACACATGATATGTCGTAATGCGCTGCATGCATACTTATCGTACTGGTATCGATTGTTGTAATCTAAAATAGCATGATATGTGACTGATATATGACACATTGAGGTTTGATGTAAAAGGACTTTGTGATATTGCAAATTTAGCTATATCCAGACAAATTCACTAATGATGGACGATAAAGATTACGTGTTAATACGGTTTAATTTGAACACAAGTATTATAATCCATTGAACAAATTATAATTTGCAAATTTATTTTTTTGAAATATAATTAAACACAGATAAAACGGATATTCAACAAGGGAGACAACTGAGTTGTTCATGTTTTGATTTCGTTTTTTCTTTGTTTTTCTTGACTTCAGAGGATTTTTCTCATTTGTTTTTGTTTTTATTCGGGACATTATAAAAGTTTGGATAACCATAATCATATTTGTTTTATTTGATGAGAACTTGTTCAAATATCATTTACGACCATTTCAAAAATCAATCTCAAATAAACTCACATTTTTTTCCATCAAATATAAGTTTTTGTTTCGTTTCTAATGAACGCTAGATTGTTTTTTTCTGAAACTCAACTCTTTTCAAAATTCAATTGAGTTTCTTACTAGCGATAAATGAATTAAACGGAATGATTTGACGTGAGAGAGTCGTGAAATAGATCGATTTAAAAAAGGATAAAGTTTAAATAAATCCTTTTGCGCATAAAAACATCACCAATACATAAATTAAAATCACATTTTCGTTAAGAATACTCTTCTATATTCTGTACATTAAAAACTAGATTATACATTACATTAGATTATTATATATCATTGAATATAATTTTTATATTATATATTTAATCATATGCTAGCAAATCATAGATCCTTATTTTTTGGGTGTCCGTTTGCGTAGAAAACAAAGGAAATGTCAATGATTTGAACCATCGTTGTCTCCGTGAAAGGTGAATTTACCGATGCTTATTACATACTATCAGAAATAACTGTATTATACACATGGAAATTTCGGCTGATTCAACAATACTGGACGTTGCATCAAGCGTGAAAAGAACGACCTTCACCTTGGCCCACATGTGTTAAAGGTCATCAGGTTTGCTACACATGCACAGCCTACCATCAAAGAAAGTCCAAAGTCCAACTCGACTCGGACTGAACGATTCGTCACTCATGCCTATCCGTGTGCTGTTTACATACCCACGTGCTCCTGTATGTTTCTGATTGACACTTGTGTTGACAAACATTCATTTCGCACGCTTTTCTCGCACAAACAGTGAAATCGGAATTCTCAAGCATAAATTGTTTAGTTCGAATGTGTCCACGGACAGAAATTGATCGTCGTCATCCGTCATCTGCTGAAAATATGGTAAGAACTTATGGCACATTACTTTGCTTATCTTAGACATCTCGCGTTTTTTGTTTATAATAAAACATTTACATTATTCTCGTAGAGATGTCCACGTTCAAATATGTTCATCAACATGCAATTAATTTCACCGTCCGAGATCACCTGCTTTCCGTAAAACCATAATGGATGAACATCGTCTTATGAGTTATGTTAAATGCGGCGTTCTATATATTGGACTTTACAACTTCAGTACTGCGTTCAAGAATTTATTTTACATGTGAACTATGTCTGTTTCAAATAATGAACGATTTTAGGAAAATCATATTTGTACTTGAACGTTAAGATTCAAATGCATGCAAAATATATATCCAACAATTTTGATACGAATACGATGAAATCTAATATTGGTGTTTTCTGAGTTTTAATATTGTTGCTAAAAAAACTAATAACCAATTACTTTATATGTTTCAATGTTTGATCGAACGTATCAATTTTTATAATAACAAACGTCTATCAAACGTCGACGATTAACTATAACATACTTAAATGACGTTTTAAGATAAATTCTATCTAAACTGGCTCTATTAATCGATTTTTCTGCATAGCGATGACGCAGGTTGAAATATTAGTCATACGAGTTTTCTTAAATGAACTCAATAACATCTGTGTTATTGCATTGAACACTCTCCGTGATACTGCTAGTGTCGTCGCGTCAATTTCCGAAACATCTTTGCTATTGCTGCAGTGGAAGAGGTGGGTTTTATTTCTTAAAGAATATATTTACGTCAAAATGTAATTCGTCTGAAATATTTTGACATTAATTATTATTCTCTCACTTTTAGCGAAATAAAACTGTCCATTCATACATGAAGTATGTGTATCTCATTAAATCATAATACATAATATTTCATAAATCTTCTTTTTCTCCATGGCTTCAAAGCAATACATACAAATTTTAAAAAGAGACATTTTGAAAAATCTAATTTACCTAACGTCACAAATGTTCTAGAGCAAGTCAATTTCCTTTGATGAATAAATCTACAAATTTAAAAACTCTCTATGAAAATTTTAATAAAGGAAATTTATATGTATCTTATTCTCATCCCACAAAAGTCATTTAATTCACATAGGAAAATGTTTCAATTAAATCTTTAGGGAGAGATTTTAACAGTTTTATGAAGAACAAGATGATATCTAAAGAAAAGAAAATTTAATAATTTCCAATGAATATGATCATATGGGAGTATAGTTTTTGGCAATGAAAATCAAACACCAAATTGTCTGTATTCCTGTATTGTCTGTAAATGAGATAGATCACCTGTCCATTCAAGTGATTTCGGTTTCATTTACTTTGAAAACGGTTTTAAAATGAAACATTTATCGTTATAAATGCCATATTAAACCTTTATAGTGTTAGCCTACGGTGCCAACGTTTACTGAAAGATCGTATTTCCATGATGACCGTGTGGTGTGTTGTGATAACAGTAGGTGGTCACTCATGTCCGTGAAACGAGGGAACAGGTTTATCTGACCATTTATCATTCTAATGCCTCACTTGACCCTTGACAATAGCTGGTCAAAACACGCCCATCATTCAAGAATGAAGGTACATCGTTGTCCGAAATTGTAGACAATCTAAAGAACAACCTTTTACAAACATAATCATTAAAATTAGTAGATAATTATATTTCATTACGAGATGCAGCAATATTGATAGGTTATTATTCAAACCCTGAGAAACTTTTATTTCCGTGCACCCTCGCCGCTTAGACTTATTTTCATATATATCTCCAAAAGTGATTATTTGAGATACAAATACAGACTAGCTTTGCAAGAGGTAACTTTAATAATTACAGTCTATGTGTTGAACTATCTCTGTCCGTTAAATAGTCCTATTTCGCGACATTGTATAGAACGGAGCCTTTCATAAAGTCTAGGGCTTTCTGTAGTAAATCTGATTGTCCAGTTAAAAATGTAACCTTTGGGCCTAAATGAATAAAAAGAAATTGGTTTAAGGAAATTAACAGCAATAGCAGAAATTATCTTTTAAAATCTTGGACTAAACATTTTCACTCAAACTCTCACTACCTATGGAACTGGTTGAAATTCCTATGATATAAACAAACATTTAATAAAAGCTAAAACTTAAATATGACCATGTCATGTCCCTGTAGTAACGTATTTATGAACACGCCGTCAAACTTACAAAAATACAAATGACAGTCTCATTTCTTTTAAACATGGTAACGTTCGATTTTCAAATTCTTCAAAGGCATTTAGAAGTTGGTGTAATAACACTAGACAATTCTTAAGGAAAATCTTATAATTCGATTTTCAGTTAACAGACAGTTACATACAGTTATGTCATTAAATAGAGCAATCAACGTATTTATAAGCACGTGGGGAATTTCCTATGAGCCCTTGGCAATTTCCTACTAGTGACGTCACACCGGTCAGCTGTGCCGGCCGGCCGGTGGTCAAAGGTCACCCGGCAAAGGATGAACTGTAATTTGACTCCGCTAAACCGTAACGAAACCTCTAGCTTAATTTAGCGCCCTCGAGGTATTTCATCTAAAATAGTAACAGTACAGAAGCTTTTAGTTAGACTTGAATGTGATATATTAAACGATTCTTAGTTGTTCAGACGTGGTGTGTTTAAATAATTTCTAATTAATTATAATCTCATCATTTTTAGACATACAAAGCTACGGAGCCAAAATAACGTTTACCTATTGTTATAATTTCGCGTACAAAGGCTTCCAAAATAATATCTAAACTATATCGAAGTTTCCTAAATGATAAAGTCATGATGCTAAACTCTCATTTAAACTAAGTCCAATCAATTTATTTAGATTTCAAATGAACATTTTATTTGGTATGTTTATATTTAAAAAAAAATGCTGTGGCAATTTAAAATAAAGTGTAAATCATACAGGCATCAATTAATACATGATTGAGAAGAGGTGATGGAAGTACGATATTTGTATTATGAACCCGAGGTAAACACTCGGTCTCAATTCTAAAAAAATATCATCTTGTTCGATATAAGAACAGAGCTTTAGAGAAATTGCGATGTAGTTGAATCTAAATCTCGGCGTGCTTTTCAGGAAATTAAAAGTTATTAACTACAGTCTGTGTTAGACCTCATGATCCATGATACCCAAACATGATTAAATACGATATAGTTTTAGATCAATCAATACCTACAAACAATATTTGTATGGTAAATATCGCTCAAATTCAATCGCCATAAAGCTGTTACATCATCCTGACCTCAAAAGGCTTTGGTACTGGTGAAAACACAGCTGACAATGCTTTGTACGTGATACAAGTAAGAGAAGAATACATTGATGTCATATAGCTTATGGCGTCACAGTGTTATGACCTCATTGAGATAACTAAATACTATGCCAAATAGTAATTTTACCATACTTAATTTGGAATGTAATAGCTTAGACGAATTATAGGGGATAACAACTTCTGTTTTGAAAGTACAACGTTTCTATGCTTTCTTCTTTGGATAACAAGTTGTTCTTGGTTGTATTTACAACGTATTTTAACTTGTGTTATCCCCTTCCTCAGAAGATGCGTGACACTAATGTCTATACGCCTCTCATGAAAATGATGATACAGGATTTTAGATGATAATTTAAGCAAAATTAATTTATTGCAAATACTTATGACTTAACTAATCGAATTTAGTTACGTACCGAATGTTTTGATAAATATAACAGATAATGTATTTGAATGTCATGCTTTGCTCGATGGTTGAGCATTCCACGTGAAGACCGAACATGTCCACTTTGTAACTCATATGATGTTGGAGACGAGTTTCACAACCTGGTTAAATGTGAAACTTTTCTCCAAATCCGTAAAGAATATTCAATTAAGTTTATTGCATTCTTGGCCACAGGCCCATATACAAATCAACATGTTAACATACATATAAATATACAAGTGCATACATTGGTGATGGAGATTTACAAACATTTGGAATAGTTCACATTTTGTTTTTCATTGTCTCATTTCTAATTGAAAAAGCGTGTTTACAAAATTTGGTTAGATTTAGAATTGTTTTTGTATTATCATCAGACATAAGTAAACAAAACATTTCAAAATTACTGTTCCTAAGATATCTATGTGGTAAATATTGCTTTCGTATTTCATCATATAAAGGACATTTTAAGATAACATGGAATTCATCTTCTTTTACGTTCATAGTGCAAAATTTACATATTCTTTCATCCTTTGGTATCTTAAATCTACGTCCAATATCTACTTGGAGCTGCGCTCCGCCCGTTCTAGATCTAAACAAAGCCAAGTAACGTCTAAGTTTCGCAAATATAGTATCTGTTACATATTTCTCGGGGAATAAGTTACCTTTATATTGTGAGTAGATATTATATCTAGTGCTTGTGTTCATATTTGAATGCCACTCTTGTTCAGAGATATCTTTAAGTCTAAGCCTAGTTTGGTTCAAAAATATTTGACAATGTCCGACTTCCTGGGATACCCAGGCGTATCATAGACCAAGCTTAAATAGTGATTGTCTAATATATGAGACCCAGCTGCCTCTTTCTTGCTTATCTAGACAGAACATCATATTATACGCCTTCTTCGGTAGTCTATCATCTGTCATATGTAGTATAGATAACCAGTATTTAATACACCTCGTGAAAGTTTCTACATAGATTGGAAATCTGCCACACTCCCCAGTAGCCATTATATTTGGCGTATTACCTGGTACCCCCAAGAACCGTTTACATGCTGTTGTTTGTATCCGTTCTAGGGCTTCATATTTTTGATACCCCCATATCTCCGCCCCGTACATGCAAATAGGTTTTATTTTCATGTCAAATATTTTGAAATATAACTCATAAGAGAGATTGCCTAGCGATTTCATGGACCTTAGTAATTCATATAATGCGGCTTTTCCTTTAATACATAAACTTTGTACAGCTTTTTGCATACTTAAATTATACGTAAATAAAACCCCAAGATACTTATACTGATTAGTTATCTCAACAACATCACTTCCAAAATACCATTTTTCACTTTTTCGCAATCCGCCATGTTTTCTGAAAACAACTATGTTAGTCTTTTTTATGTTAACTTGTAGTTTTCATTTCAGACAATAAGCATATAATGTATCAAGGTGTCTCTGGAGACCAATTACTGTATCCGAAAAAAGTATTATATCGTCTGCAAAGAGTAGAATTAAAAGTTCTAAATATTCAGGGAATAATTGTACCCCTCTGTATTCACTATTCTCCAGAGTATAGATCAATTCATTAATATATAATGAAAACAGCAAAGGACTTAGGACACATCCCTGGCGTAACCCTGTATACGATTCAAACACATCTGTGAAGGAGTCGTTTGTCTTAACTTTATTCTTAACCTTTTTATAAATAGCCCTTAATGCATTTAACATATTTCCCGATACTCCTATCTTATTTAGTAGTAAAATCAAACGTTTTCTATCAATGGAGTCAAAAGCTTTACGGAAGTCTTTAAACGCCACGTAGAACCTTCCTTTCCGTTTAGATAAATGTTTTTGAATGAGTGCATTCAATACAAAAATATTGTCGATTGTCGAATAACCTTCACGAAACCCTGCCTGCTCTTCTGAGATTTTAACGAACTGCTTTGCCCATAGTGTTAGTCTCTGATTTAGGATTGTTGTGTATATTTTCCCAACTACACTCATAAGGGTTATTCCCCTATAATTGTCGGGATTCATTTTGTCCCCAGATTTATAGATAATATGTAAACGATAAATACTTGAAATTCCCAAAAATGTCCATTTTTAAAACAATACTAACTACCACCATCATAAAAGATCTTAAATCTCTGTCTAAATTTCTCAATTGTGTATTTCATTTTCATATTGCCAGTAAGCTGCTATCTTGTATATTAAGTAAAATTTATATATTTTTGTCTCATGTACCGCCGCTGGCGGTTTAAAAGAGAATAAAGAGTTTGAGTTTGAGTTTGGTCATCAACACAACATGTCAACTGATACAATGAACATGTTAGCCATCCATGACACTAACTATGAACTATGAACTATGAACTATGACCATGAACTGAATCACTCCAGATGGAGCTCGGGTTTGTTGGATGGGTCGATACAAGGCCATTGTTGGCAGAATAGAAAGTAGAGCACCGTGACCTACTTGTTCCTTTTCTTTATCTTGATTACTTTCTTGGCAAACAAGAAACCTAACAACAAAAACATTAGAATAATATGGAGTGATGCTTGATACCAGAAAACATGGAAATTGTAAACAACATGGAAAGTATTTTCAGCCATAATATATCCTGGTATTATACGCAAATGCACATACCCTGCCAAAAAATGTGCATTTTGTTGTCAGAATAATTTCAAGAAATTTTCGTTTGTCAATCTGAGGAATCTAACTTAAATGGCATACTATATTTTAAGGTCGTTAGATGTGCTTGCTTATCAACTTTAATACAGAGAAAGTCCAAATGAGTGCATTGTTGTTATTAGTATCATTGTAATCAGGTTTTTTTTTATCTCTTTCATTTTCCGAGCAGATTTTTAAACTGTGTGCCACTATTGAACTGTGTGAACATTATTAGTATATAAGTATGTATCGTTCTTATCAATATCATCATCATTCGGTTGGATTTATCTTATTTTCTGAATTTTTTTTTACATTTGGTGGCAGTTGAAACGTCTAAGAACAAGACTAAAATCAACAAGTTTTCCTAAAAACAAAATCATCGCTTTAGGTTTATGCCATTTCTATGAAAATATTACCGACCAGACAAACGGGATTTTATTCACTTATGGGCACTGGTCAAGTGCATGTATTTGACCTTCCCACATAAAGCCAACCTTTGGTCACCAGTGGTCAGACGAGATAAACGCCGTACCAGACTGGACATTCGGACATGTGTCTTGTTGCATGTCTTCCTGTATATGCTGATACACTGTCCATTAGAATTAAGGTAAAGCTTTAAGTGAAATTGATGACTTGAAATTCTAGATTTGTATGATATAAGTTTCACGATATAACTATAGCAGGCTATGAAACAATCTTCTAAAGTTGTGTTTACATTGACGTATCGTGCATTGACCTGTGAGGGTATTCATTATCAATAAATACGCAGTTAAATGCTCTTGCTTCTGTTCAAGCGAGACTGCGTCCACAGTAGAAATGAAAATCATCTTTATCCACCGGGGCTAATTAGCCTGACGTTTGCAGAAAAGCCCAGCAACTAATTAGCCCCGGTTGAACACGATGCAGTCTCATGTCTATTGTGGACGCAATCTCGCTTTAAGATTTAAAGATTTAGCGATGCCAAGATATACACTTCGTTGTCGAGTACATGTTGTCAGGTATATTATTTATTTGCCTCTAATACATGGTGACAACGCATTCGTTGACATTTGGGTTAATACGAGAATTTTTCCTTTTCTGGTGAACTTGTTACTGATATCCTAGTCTAACAATTAGACTCTGAAATGAAAAATGCATCAGTCAATCGAAAAATTTAAAAACTTATTATAAATGAAATGAAAAGGAGACTGAAATTTCTTCATTTCCTGAAATCAAGCTTTAAAGTCTTTTTATAGACTTGCTCAGGCTTCTACCTTATTTCAGGGTCTGGCCTACAGACTACTGATATCCTTGTATGATGTGTCAGTTCTGTTTCGTTTGAAGTCTACAAACCGAAATGCTACCAGAGTAATATTTTAGACATTTAAAGGCACTATAGCACTTTTAAAATGTCTTCGTTCTAATCGTCTTATTACTTTATGTAAAGAGTAATTTTCAATGAGTAATACATATCGTCACTCCATGAAAATGATCCGTTGTCGTGGTAAACGATGTCCTGTAATTAATGATAAGTACATGTGACCATTTTAGTATGAATACCGCTTTGAGCCATTCGAGATGGGAATAGGATTCGGGTAGCTTACGCCCGTAATAGAAACCCTTGTATTGCTTAAAAAAGATTGTCTTTCAATTGGTAGAATTTAACTTCCATTTTCATGAGATCACTTTTCCCCTGAGGCTAAACTGTAGTCCTGCTTCATGACTGTATATATAAAGGAGTTTTTAATACAGTCCAGGTCCACATTCAGCAAGTCTAGCGTGACTGAATATGATATTGGGAGCCCAAAGAGAAATATATTATGGATGAAGGAACAGTAAATTATTAAAATTGTTCATAGACTAAATTTTAGTCTAGCTAACCTGCTACAGTGTCTAAAATGTCTGACAGTTTCATCTTCTCTTGTACACACTGACATTCTCTATTTCTATTAAGGTATAAGCATATAGGTATTCAGATGACATTTTAATAAGTTCATTTCTTTTTAAATAAATGTTTTGAACCACATTACTAATATTATAGTTTGATATTCCTGTCATGAACGATTATAAATATTCAAGATTTGTTGAGGTCAAATTTCGTCATGCGTCTTGTATAAGTTTTGGTCATTAACATTAGAGGTAAAAAAAGATACGTTGACTTTCCTACTTAGGCTGATCCGACGTATGTGCAGTTTAATGAAACCAGACTGATAATGCCATGTGTGTCGTGTTCTGTTGAGATGGAATTAGAAAATTCTTAAAACAGATTTATTTCTTCAAATTTCCCCTAATAGACATAAGTTTATGCCAAATGTATTATCTTCAGAGGATCAAAACATTTCATTATTCAACCCGATCATCCATAGCATTTTAAAAATCTTTTATAGCGCAGTGGTTAGCGCGTACGGCTTCGGATTAAGAGGTTCTGGGTTCGAATCCGCCAGGGTCTTGGCTACTTTGTCTGCAGTAGAGAACTTTGTTTTACATGCGGTAAGGTTTGGGTGCTGTGCAACACTGATTTGAGCGCAGTACCTTCCGTGGTTTGATAGTTTCAGCTGCTTCTTGCAGGTTACACCGCAATGCAAAACCACAACAGTGTTGCGCGATTTCTCCCTGCAATAATTTTTCGCAGCCGTGATATAGGTGAAATTCTCTTGAAAACGGCGTAAAACCTAAATCACCCCACCTCGCCTTACAATATGCAGTTGAAAACACAACTGTATTTCTTACTCTCGATGGAAAAGTAAATCTATCAGCAAAAGACATTTAATGATACTTGGTATATCTAATTCAAATTGCGAAAGGTTTTCCAAACTGTAACGTATCAAATATCCATTAGCTTTAGCTGCAGGCAAGCCTGTATGTAACAACATGGGTCCTCTCACCTTTATATATCATTACATCCGCGATGGCGACCGAAAATATCTCATCAACATTCGGCTTGTCACTTACAGGTGATCCATCATATCCCGTCATTTATCCATGATAAGGGCTGGTGATAAATATTGTTAAAAAGTCAAATGGATTAGAATCGGATCGGTTTTGATGTAAGTAACGTTTTGACTTCTTCTTGCTAATCCCTATATTCGGAGTATGTCCGAAGGGCCACTGCTGGAACAAACGAATGTTGGTTGAATGTAGTAAGTCGTCTTCAGAAATGGTGATGACTCTTCGCTGGATTATAGCTCTAATGTTGCATCAACGACATACAAGTTAGTTACGGTCGCCATTTCAAAAGATCCTTTGAATGTTTTGTAAAACCTATGAGTGAAAACATTAACGTCTTTGGGATTGGGTAAGCATAGGACGTGTTTTCATTATCCTTATGCAACATGACCATTTCTTGTGAGTATTGATGTTATTGAACCTTTTTGATACGGCTACATAATGATTAACTTAATGAACATTGTTTAGATTGCTCCTCTTTGCTATAAAATGGAGGTATATTGTTGGTTTCGGAACTAAATTGAAATGCGTGTTTTTGAGGAGTTGAATTCTTCTCAGGATCAGAGACAAATTTTTAATAAATTTCAAATGATTTACAATATGAATATAGTTCCAGCCTTTTTTCGTAGGTTTCATCGCAACACATAGTTACAATAGTGTTCCGGACTTTCTCTCTGCAATAAGCTAGCAGCCCATGATTTAAGTGAAATACTCTTGAAAACGGCGTTAAACCCCAAATACCCCACCTCAAATAAATAGTTTATCTATGTAACTTTTAACCTATATGCGTTTTAAACAAGCCTTCAAATTGCCCTTAGAAAACAGTAGAATGGATAAATGTTCAGAAAGCCAATCACACCAATCTTGTAGTTTAAAGATTACTCAAAGTGTGAAGCCCTTAAAAGGTCGATGTCATTAAATGGCATCATCTGTCTTAAGTACTATTTTCATACGGATTAAGCGTCAATTAATAAGACAACGAGGGGGCTTCATTTCCAACCGCTGTAAAAACACAGAACGGTAGCATTAATTAAAGCTAAGTCTTAATCGTAATTAACAGTAGGTATTGGTCTATTTTTATTTTTATAACTTCCAATCGATCGCTTGGGTATCGCTGGTTGGTGTATAACACCATTACGGTATTGTCACAGTTACATCAATATCGCATGACTAAACAAATACAACAGTAGCATAACCTTTGGCCCGCTGTCAAAATGTCCTAACAAATAAGAAAACAAATTTAGTAGTGATCAACTCTTACATACAAGAAGCTTTCCTTAAAAACGACTGATAAATGGCCCAACCGCTGCAGGCCAAATCGCATAGCTGATATACGCCATGACATGATAAACTTTGATCACAATTGTAGATTTCGCTGTAGGATACACCCGCTATGGGGAGAGCGAAGCTTTTTATCTTCACTGAGGTAAATATTGATATTTTATGATTGTGGGTTAATTTCTGCTTATTCCGTTTTTTATCGGTGATGGTAAGTACAAATTATGGTATAGGGTGTAGATTTCTTTGAGTTGCACAACATCGACATGGTGACTTGTGAGGTTTGTTTGACAATGTGGTGTTGGTTCTATTCTCCTTGGTGTTTTGGTGTATATTTCATCCAATCTGACACTTGGTAGATTTTGATCTATGCAATTTATATTATGGTTATATTTTATGATTACTTGTGTAATGTTTCAAGAGCAGATTTTCGTAGATGATATATTTTTCCAATATGTTTGATCAAATTCCACTTTCGTTAAGAGTTAATGAAATCGTTAATTAAGAAATTTTAAAAAAGATACTGATTTATTGACACACACACACTGTTTAAATGTAAATCTGTGAATATTTTTTCCTAACAGATTATTGACTTAATATTGACCATTTTAAAAAGTGATAATATAATGGGAAAAAAAGTACCCATTAAATATTTAACAATTCGGAAATATTACATCTGTGTATGTCACATTAATCACTACACAAAGTGATAAATAGTAGGTTTTCAGTACAAATGACATCCTGTTATGAATGCAATGGCACAGAAGCTTTAAACCAACAGTAGATTTCACTTGCCAGAGGCCAAAGGTCATTCCGGTTGTTAAGACGCTAGGTGACCTCTGTAGTGAAATTAACACCCCAATTTGCAGTATAATTCGCGTTGGTGACAGAATTCATTTATTCATAAATGCATTTATAAATGAAAATAAAAAGTAAATAAGTTAATAATGTCCATAAATTATACACATAACATAATGAAGTGCTTTTCTAAATATTTTTTATATTGGTCTTGCAATCATTATCTTTCGCGAAACATTCTCCTCAATTACGCATGAACATATGTTAACGCGTTAAAATAAATTTGTTATAAATATTTTTTTTAGAAACTATAACCCCTATTAGTCAAAGAAATGTAACTAGAATTGCTTAATGAGGCCTAGGCTAAATCAAAGGCTATTATTATATTCAGTCATGAAGAAAAATCAATTTTATTCTGCTAATTAGTAATATATCTGTAATGTTCGTGACAACGAAAACATATAAACTGTTGACGTTTTGAATATTAGTTTCTGCAGTATTTGTTATAAATACAAATAATGTGTAAAATGGGCTTGTTCTAACAATGAAGGAAAGATATCACTTTTAATAAATCGATTTAAAACAATAAACCAGAATAATAACAAACAATATACTTTGGTATTTATTTGCACCACACTGTTTATTCCATGACTAAGAGTAAACACCCAGAATTAAAAAAAAGTGCACTCTTTGCAAACAAAATCCGTCATTTAGACCGGTACGTGCAGTGGGGGTTTTCCCTTATCATTTGACTGCGAGACTGTGCGTGCTCAAACTATAAATAGACGACAGCGGCGAACTCTGACCCCACTTATAAACAGACATGCTTTGACATGGCACTTGAAGGTGAAGGTCGCTTGCTCATGCTCCGAGCACGCCGGTGGGTCCAGAGTTCGTTTTGGGCCAGCTTAGGCTTGCGAAGTTCAAGGCCGTCTGATAGAAAGCTCCATAAATACAGTGGATAGACATCGCCTTTCACATGTGTTGATGGACATGAGAGAGCGAGGTACACATTGGATATAAGTATTACCTACTGTATAATTACCAGAATGAAATCGGATCTCAACTCAATCGGAACACTCGAGCCGAGGGTTGACAGAATTTCTCGTCATTCGGAAACAATGTGTTCGCGCATCCCCGAGAGACTTGCAGAGCAGGTAGATTACTATCTTCAAAATGTTTCTTTTGTCCAGGGTTTCTCATGGCTGTAAAGATTTTGTATCTAATTTTAAAATTGTATGATCGAATACCGCATTGTAAAAAGTGAAATACACACTGTTCCCTCCGAAACCCGTTATACATTGCATTCGTCACTTAATCGTGTTCATTTACACATCTCTTTCTTCATAATAAACTGATGACACTTTTACATGTTATCTATTAAGGAATTACATTTTATTGCAATGCGCAGTCATATTTACGTGCATATTATATTTTAAGATGGAGGTCTTGGTCTTCATGTTGATGTTTGGTAACAAAAGAATGTTTTTCAAATATTAAATTTTGAATTATGTTTGAATTCTATCAAAACATTCGCTTCTTTTCTTTCCTTCACTTTCATGCAAAATGCATTCGAGTAGTGAATAGGTTACAGATTCTAAGCTACAGATTTATCGATTGCGTCCAAAGTCCAACTTGACCCACGTGGTCAGTTCGTGGTCACTAAAGCCGGTATCTTAATCGGTTTGTCTTCAGAGGTTCAATTGAAATAACAATGGTCCAAACAAAGAACCCTGTATCCTGTGAAAATATCTATACATACCGTTACATTGTTATCAAGCCGGCCTTTCTCGTTGGACAATACCGGCTTCTCACAGCTGATAGGATAAACAAAGGGACGTAACTTGAGCCAGTTGTTTCTTCAAAGCAGACAGACAGACAGATATTTTATTTCAGTCTCACCTCACATAAATACAGTAAAAAGTATATACATATAAAATCGAACATTAAAGTGAGCCACCCTTTAAGGGTTATGAGAGACTATTGTAAAATTGTATAATGTATAAAATAGGCTAAGACATATGTAAACTATATACAGAGAGTAATATATAAAATCTATCCATATAAAATATGTTTTCTTCTTTGTAAGATATTAAAGCAGGTTTTGGCGGTAAAATATACAGGGTGTTTAAAAAGTAACACTACTTTATCAATATCACTAAGATCTAAGAAGTTGGGAAAGCTAAAACAGACATTTTCATATAAAATCTCACGCAGATCATCATACACAGGGCAATGTAAAAGTACATGTCTTTCATCCTCAACACTCTCACTACACTGAAAACACACTCTTTCATTCACATTTTTATTCGTATATCTGCCGGTTTCCAAATGCAGAGGAGATGAAACTTGATGAAACTTGCAAAAATGAAATATCTTCACAGATATTGTTCAGATATTATACATTGTTAAGACAATTTACTTGATAAACGAAACTTAACAAAAAATATGATAAACATTTGAACCCCATTGCACCATCATCACAACATTATAACCGTTTACCTATCCGATTTCGTTTTTTGAGCAGGGACGTTGTTAGAATTAGATTTGTTTAACCATTGTCAGTTAAACTAATATCCGACATTATCTACATCGTTCCAAGAGGAGATGAAATCATTTGTTCATATTCTTAACATACCATTTCTTCTTTCCAGAAAACAGACGAAGACCCCAAGTTCATAGGAACAGAATCGATCTCAAAGTTGTTGTGTCACTGCGCCAAAGAATCAGTTACTCCAAGGTTTCAGAAAAAAGCTGTGCGGAACTTTAAGAAAATGAAATCAATTAGCAAATCGTTTCAGGAGGAACCAAAATCTAGAGACACGCCTGCTGCCAAAGGAATACTCACTCTATTTTTCTGTATTGTATATGCAGCAGTCATATTTGTTCTAGCTGCAGTTTTCTCAAGAGTGTATTCGTCATTTGCAAGACCAGGTACGTTTATTTTGCTAATTGTTTAGATTTAAAAGGGGTAGTAGCACGATTTTAGAATCACAAAGTGATCTCACAAACAAGAAAATAATTGTTTCCATTTCTTGCAATCAAAAGCAGTTTTAGAACGAACGGGACATGGTCGATTAGTTTGCTAGTGTAAGATACTAATGTACGAGTCAATTTCCCTACCTCGATGATTAAAAGGAGTCACACAAAAATGGCCGTCAGTGGTTTAAGCTTGATACTTGATTATTTTCTTTACGGATTGTCGGATTGATTAATGATATGTTTTGACGCCCTGGAGAAAATACATTTTGTACAGACAAGTGATTGTTGGAGGAAATTTGAAAAATTTTGAAAAAACGTGCTACTGCCAATTTATTAAAAGGTTAAGGTTACATGACATGTTTTAATAAAACGTTAATATTGAAAATTGTTTGGATAACCATTATGATTCGTTGAAATTACTTTTTAAGCATACGGCGTAACTTACTAATACATGGACAATCTACTTGATATGCATATTTAACGAAAATACAACCTAGTAGTATTTCTTATTTGAGAGGCATTTGAATGATTGCATTGTGAAAGAAAAAATCTTTTAGGATAGTCAACCTCTTTATATGAATTCGTGCATTACGGAAGGTGACTTTCAAAAGAACTTGTTCTCATTCGTGATACAAATGTATCAAAACTAAAGTTTACAAACTCAAATAAGATAATTTATACACTTTCATAGTCTTGATATGCAAGTCAAGTGAACGTTGTTTACTTTTTGATAACTTAAGAATCGCAATAACCATTGACATTGAGTTATAAATATGCATTTATTGAACGAAATGTTTATCTTACAGAGGCCATTCCATCTGGAGTCCAGATTAAATTGTGGGAAACAGACTCAAAGAAGCACATGGAAGTGAGACAGAGTCGACTTGTGCATACCCGATGGGGACAGTAGTGTGTTGAAGATCATTCATTCTACCATAGGGCAGACATTTTGTGATTACCGGAGGAAAGGGAGCTCACTCTAATTGAAAAGATAAGGGGAGGAAACTCCTGACGTCATGGGAGCCTACTCTAGTTTTAACAACCATGGGAGTCAACTTTCTACAGTGAACACTTTTCGTAAAGAGCTCACCAACTAGATTGGACAGAAGTATCCCTTGGTAAAGGGACGTGATTCTTGCAGTAAAGGGAGATGACTCCACTTAAACGACCTCCGGGAACAGCTCAGGGATCTGAAAGAATTTTCATTATTCATGTGACAGTTGTGCTGAATGGAAATGGTTGATTGGCCTATATTTACAGTTTTATAACCATGGCGTGAAAGGAAATCCTGAAAGAAAGACGTGTGAATGTTGTGAACCCATAAAGTTTTGAATTGTTCATCAAATGTTGGACATATGCTGACTTTTTTCCAAAAGATAAAAACTGTGATAAACACGATACCGTAAATGTGCAGTGCTCAGCACCTCCCTCTTAGAAGGGAAGGACGAAGTTGGTTTTCAAAGGTACGAACACAAGTGATCTCAGAAGAATGCGAACTTTATGAACGATTTTATTAAGTAGTGCTACGAGCACATTCGTTGCGACCAAACTATTTTATTTCTCTAAAACATCGAAAAATAGGTTTTCAGTTAAAACACAAAAGGTGAATTGTTACATTGGAAGCGTTTTAAGTTACGAATTGATTTTGGTTTTTAAGAATGTTTTGTTTTATATTGTTATATGTTTCTCACGAAGGTGAAACTGTTGTCTTGGGGGATGACAGTTGCGTGCTTTGGATTGTACATAATAAATTGTGAATGTAAACATTTGTTTTGTTATCGTTAAGAACATAAAAATGAGCCATGGTTTAAAGGCACTTTCTCACGTTTTCATAGGGAATTATCTCAAGAAGAAGATATCAATTATGACCAATCGCAAGATAATTATTTTAATCAATATATGGATTTTAAAACGTAAAAAGTTTTGGTAAGCTCCGCTGACCGATTTTCTTCGAACGGTTTTTCAGATATTTCACCTTGTTCAGACTGTGAATAATTTTTGAGTCATAGGAAGTTGTATCCTTCGCAAAAATACACATTCATATGCTAGTGTGAATCTAAAGAGATAAATTGATAAACGTGATGTAGTGCCTTTAAATAGCCCAGGGATGACGAATGCAAAACGAATGGAAAGCTGAAACGGACTCCAACTTCCCCTGTAATGCATAATTTGCTCAAGTTCCCATCACTTGCTAATACAAGCCTTACTAAATATCGGGTTTGAGTGCAGCGCGCTCATTGGCGATAAGTAGAAATTTCCTGAAACCTCCTCACATCACTAGTCAAGCAAGGTCAAAAGTAAACATTAAAGCAACACAGTAAGGCTTAAGTTCGCCACTTATGGAGACTGGAGCGAGCAATGCCTTGTGGGATAAGTTGATTTGACCAGTCTATTCCCTATCCTCTACAAACCATACAATACAAGTTTGCTTTAAACTTTAGGTATGAAAACAAAACATAAGTACATGTATTCGAAACAATAAATATTTATTCAAAGTACGACACAAAAAAAGGTCATCGTCACAAGGCCATTTTGAGTACCTGTAAGTACTAAATGGTCACATTTTAAATCGGAAATTGCGTTAAAAAAAAGTAACCTCATGAAAGGCAGACACGTACACTTTATAACTGATTGTACGTCTTCTATATATAGTAAAAAACCCAAATACAATCGTTATATGCAAAGCTCCATATAGAATACGTATCTGCGTAAAATACGCACGGGTAATTCATATATACGCATTTAAAATAAAATCAATGAGTGACAGACACACACGCTTTCCATAAACACGAGTAAGATATTTGTTTACTGGAGTGATCGTGTATTGTCAAAACAAAGTTTCATTTCTACATGTCTGAGCTTTACAGCTTGAATAGTAGCCAACTTGATGCCAACCTATATGAAAACAAATTTATATTTCCATAAAGATAAATTTATCGTATATTTACATCTTACGCTTGTGGAAAATACATGATGATCAACGACTATCATCGAAAAAGATGCTAACTTGAGGGCCTGAAAACGATGAACCTTGAAATACTCCTTTTTTTGGTAATTTGACTCCTGTATTTTTATTTTGAGTCCAAATAATTATCTGGAGCCCTGTGTATGTACTTCAAAATGAGAACAATTATTGTATCGTACTGCATCACCTCTCCTGGTGCCATATATCACGAAGCCAGATTCCATACACAGATCACAAGGACGTTCTTTCAGCCAGGGATGATTGGCATATCTAGCCGACGATGCCCGTGAAATGGGGAGCCCTGTTTGCAGAAATTATGATTTATATATTATATTAAAGATATGATCGATTCTAGGGTGTCATGAATTTATCTCCAACCATAAAGAGCAAACACGACGTTTGAGAGCAATTGCATTCATAGTTATAAAAATAATAAATACATACAATAAGTTAAATTTTCAAATAAAAACATAGTACATATTACACAGCTTTGATATATCATATTTTTCGTGTACAGCTAAAAGTAATTACGTTAGACCTAAGCATAAAAGTAAAATCAATCTATTTGTCCAAAACGTTCGTCTATTTAAAAAGACAGTCCTACTGGGATAATTTTAGTATAAACAAATATAGGGACATTCCAGTCTATACATACATGATATTAGTACATGGTTATGACAAAACACAGTTGAAATATGTATCTGAGTGTAACGTTTTTGTTGATTTAGATTTGACAACTTGATATACAAGAGCACACTCTGTCAAAAAACAAAACAACGAGAAGTGAAGCAATTCATTGACGCTACAAGTGTAAAAATACTTGTTAGGGCATTACATTTACAAGGCATTGTTGATAAGTCTTATCATAAATCAATTGTATACGCGTGGATATTCTATTAAATACATATGTTTATTTTCTTTATATTATAAAATATGTAAAAGTTCAGCGTTCCCCCATGTCACTTTCCTTAATAAAGATGGCGGACCGGACCCCGACAGGGCGGGCACTTTAGATTATATTTCTCCCATTTCAAGCAGTCTTTTCTATGTTGAACATCCATTTATCGTTTTAAGAAGATGTTAGTTCTAGATAGAAGAATAATAAGTAAATATATTATCGCGGTATTGAAACATAATAAGCCAGTCATGGTGTAATAAAGAGAAATTCCTAAAATATATATCCTCAAAGTGATGTAAAACACGTAGTACCGAAAAGTTGACATAACAGCTGACGTTTCTACTTCGTAAATATACCTACGATACAAACAAAATCTGACGTATTCTTTTGTAATTTTTGAAAGAACATAATTCGTTTTAAAGAAATTAGTTTGTATTTTTTTATTATTATTATGTGGGCACAGTACATGTATAGTGCTTTATATCTAGAATAGCATGTAAACATGTTAACATACAAGGTATAACCTCGTTGAAATGCTATATATAGTAATACTTATTTACATATTTTGACTTAAGAACATTTTTCAACTTTGAAATATTAATATTCTTGGCACAATGCGTTCAAATGACCAAGAAGATAAAATTGAAAATCATGAATGAAGCGTTCATAAAATATATCCCCTTGCCGAAATGAAGGGAATATTTCTACAACGTAGCGACGCGACGATGATGTTATACACAAACAGCATAAGAAAGCAAACAACGTGTTATGTTGTTTGTAATGTTTCAAATAACTTAAATTATTTCTAACCTTTGAGCAGTATATAAGCAACATTAAAGGGGTATACCAGTCAGCGCTATGCTCCATCCTGCTGCATCAGCGTAATTAAATCCGATCGAGCATCTTCAATATACCCTGATCTCTTTCGAGCCAAATCCCTCCAACGGCTGGCGCGGTGTGATGTTCGTGCCTGTGCTCAAACTGTTA
This sequence comes from Phorcus lineatus, assembly GCA_921293015.1. Classification (NCBI taxonomy): domain Eukaryota; kingdom Metazoa; phylum Mollusca; class Gastropoda; order Trochida; family Trochidae; genus Phorcus; species Phorcus lineatus. The sequence goes on from OV121085.1 coordinate 18,826,668, forward strand.
TTGTTTAAGCAATGAAATGTCGGTATCAAATGTGCCGCTGTTGCTGGATGCGAGTCATCTCATTGGCTGGTTAGAAAGCTAGCGATACGAGGCTTTTGTCTTATAGGATATCAGGGTATATGGAAGGAGCTGGATCAGCGGATTCATTTACGCTGATGAAGCAGGATGCGCTATGCTCATTACCGGTGACCAAGGGCTCTATGTTCGGATACTCTCCAAGATGGAAACAGACCGTTGGTAACGCTGATTTAAAAATAGTCCTTCCAGCGCACGCTCAGAATTTGAAATGAACATCCATCCCCATCCCCATCCTCTGTCTTTTGAGAGGGTCGAATGTCAAATGGTGGTAGTTTCATTGGCTTAAATGAGGGTCGGGAAATTCTAGTGCAGATTTCCTCAAAGAAAAGTCCTGAGGTGATTAGTTTAGCAAAGTCATTATCTGTATAAAATGAGATTTCTCATTCAACTTGCATATTCAAGTGCAAGATGTTTGATGTTTACTCATTTTCAGCGAAAAGATCTTATGCATTTTTAAAAAGACTAAATTTAACATCCGATTTACGCAATGATCTTTATATGACAAACAAACAAACTAAAATTCCATTTTCCTTTTGTCTGATGCATATACAATTTCAAAATTTCGTTTGCCTCGTTGAAGAGTGCGCATAAGTGTATTTTGTTCGATTTCTTAATTGAAAATGACGACTTAAACTATTAAATCGTCAATATTAAGATAGGAATATTCAACAGCAATCAGAACGTCTAAGAAATTGATGGCGCGTTATGTATCTGATTCCAATAACAAAACATTCTTTATCACTTTGTCAAAATATGAATCATGATATTAAATATTTTGATTAGGTTAGATTTCCAACTCTAATTTTACAATATCACAACGTAAGTAAAATAAGTAATTATAATTAAAAACAAACCCACATCCAATTTGACTTTTAGTTTCCGCTAGATGTTTCTCTTCGACATTTGTGACCATTAACTATAAGACAAATCGATATCCAAGTTTCCTGTTTCCCGTCGTCTAATTTATCATCTAACACGAATCACCCCTCTATATCTTATCTACTCTTAAGTCTTCATAGATTTTAATTGCATCTACAGAGCCTTCATCAATATTGGTATCGGTACTAGACTGACAATTACCAAAGTGTTTTTCTTATCTTCATATTTACTCATTAGGTATTATCTTGACTTTTTATCGGTGAGAATCTGACAAGATGAAAAGCTCTTAACGATGCTCTCTAAATAGCGCCGATTGGTTGAAAGGCTGTCAAGTCATCAATGTCGAAGTTCGCACGCAACCAGTAGCTATAGATACACTATCAGTTGGAATTGTAATAGAAAGTCATCATCGGAACCTAGTCTTATCTTGGCACCAGTGGTCAGCGTTGACGATGTGTCGACGGTGTACAATGTTTCTTTGGATCCTTGGATTTACTCTTTCTGTAACAGCGGCACCGACAATCCAACCATTTATACAGAACGATACCACGGACTCCTTGACAGATTTGGAGATAAAAAATGACGGTCTTGAACAATCTACAAGCACCACCAGCTGCTGCTTAAATGTTGGCAAATCAGCTGAAACAGAAAGTGTTGAAACGCGTTGTGAAAATAAAGCAATGGATTCCTATCCAGATTGCTGCTACGTGGACAATAATGAACAATCTGATATCAACAAATTGTCCCTGGATGAGGGAAATTTGATTTTAAACGATACATTGGGTAGCGGAAATAACACGGTACGATGTAACTGTTCTGAGAGACCATCCGAAAGATCAACTTCGTCCATGGAGAATGGATCTGTATTAGAAATCGATGCATTAGGTGCCGGAAATAACACGACACAGTGTAACTGTTTGGAGGGATCTTCCCAAACAACACCAGCATCGATGGAGAATGGTTCTGCATTAGAAAACGATACACAGGAAGCTGGTAATGTCATTGAAAAATGTAAGGATCATAAAAAACCTTTCAAAACTCGATCTTCATCAATGGACAAGGGCCTTTTATCGTTCTCGACCTACAAACACGTTTCAAACATCATACCCCGGTTCATCATCCCCGTGCTTGTGGTGGGTCTTGTCTGTAACCTCGTGTCCATCTGTGTGTACGTTCATCCAACCATGAGAACAACCACCAACACGTACCTAGCTCTTATTGGCTTTGTCGACATCATTTTCATCATCTGTTCACTTATCATCGAGAGTGTAAAGGCTGTGTATGGACCTCCTGCAATTCATACCCGGATGTTCCTAGAGGTTGCAAAATACTGCGGAAACTACATCGCAGCCTGCTGTAGAAGACTTGTCTTTTCCCTGACGCTACTTGTCACCCTTGAACGTCTTGTTGCCGTCGCCTTCCCGCTTAAGGTGAAATTATTTCGTCTTCTTAAATCTCCAAGAATTCTTATTACAACACTGACTCTGGTCATATTTGGGTTCCATTGCTTCGCCATACTAAAGCTTGCGACCGTGTCCAAGACGGTGGACAATACAACAACCTATAGGATGACCCGATCTGAATTGTATGAAAAGAATCGTGTCGTTTTTCAAAATCTGTCCATCTCTGGAAGCGTCATATTCGTTTTTATTCCTCTCCTGGGCGTGTTGATCTGTAATCTCTTGACAGGAGTATATCTAGGAGTTCGAGTACGGTTCCGACGTTCTTTGAATAAATCACTGCAGAAAAGGCTGTACGAGAGTGAACGTCAAACAACGATTACGATAATCGTTTCTAGCTTCATCTACGTGCTTTTGAACCTTCCACTAAACCTTAACTCTCTTACTGCCAACATCGTCTCTCACTATGGACTGGGACGGAAAGAACACTACCTTTTCCTTCTAATGTATCAGATTGGGTACTTCTGTCAGAGTGTTGGAAACATTACAAATTTCATAACATATCTCTTGCTCAGCAGTCGCTTCAGACGGGTCATCTACCACGCCTGCTGTTATCCAATGTCAAGATGGAATCGTGCCAATCCAAGGTCAGTGTTGAGTGGGGTCACTTCCGTTTCGAAAGGAATGACATTAGAACTTCGTACAGTGTCAGAGACTCGCTTTGCTATCATGGATGGAGTCACGAGTTCTTCGTCTCACACAGTACATACTGAAGTCGAGTGAAAACTAAAGAATCTGATGAGATATTTCCGCTATGAAGAAGAAGGGCAGAGACTCTCGGGTGTCCAAAAAACTCGATAGAGACATAGAGATAATACACTCCTAATTAAACGGATCTGGTGTAACTGCCGTACCTCCATTTGCCAAAATAATCGAATTCTTTAATCGGAGGGTTTGGGGTGCCCTTTGTATTTCCTGGGATAAGTGATTGCCGGTTCGCTAAGAATAACGTACTGAATAACGTACTTTTTCATTTTCACAAAGCTGAGATGTAAAGATTTTTATTGTGTTAATATTTAAGTTTTAAACATCTTTAGAAAGGGGAGGTTAGAGGTCAAATGACACGATATTGTTTCCATGTTACGATCAGTTTACCATTAGCAGTGTAGTGCAGCAATGGTGGACGAATCTTCCCGGGTGGGTAACCCGCTTTAGTGCTAGACAAGAGAGTGGATGGAGATAAGTTCAACGACATTTTTTCTTAGCCTCGGTAAGTGATTTCATTCGAAAATGTTTTTCTGTTTACTCAGCATTACAAATATGTGCCTAGTTCGTGGTGTAGTGGTGATGACCTTTGAGCGATATGAATATAAATATACATAATTACCAATCAATTCTCAATTCTGTTACAATTTCTGCTAAAGACTAAATTTAAGAGATGTTATAACACAACAATTTCAGTTCCTCTGAGGACATAACTTGTTAATATATACAACTTAAAGAGGTGTAACATTTCTTTTGTTGTTCAGTTTATAAGTCAGCTTCGAGACCATATGCATTGTAAATGAGAAATGGTAAACCACCGAAAGCTCAATAAGAGCTTGTTTTAGGTTGTGTAGGAATTAATGACGGAGGTACCTCTGTGGGGAGTAAGTGAGTATTAACATGTCTTAAAATGATTTTTCTTAAATCTTATATTTTTAATGATAATTACAAATAAAAATCCCATTTGTTGGCATAAAGCTACCATACCGACCTCAAATAAAGCCGAAATTAGAAAGAATTTACAATTGCGGTTTTGAATACCGACCTCAAATAAAGATCACATTTTTATAAAGCGAATACGGTTTCCACACTGCTATGTATTAATTGTAGTTGATAAAGATAAGCTCATGTGACATGAAAGTTTTGAATTTTTAAAGCAAATTGACGATAGATAAAACGATTTTGCTTATTCAGTAAAATGATTGCCATGTGGTATAATACAACAGTTGCATGGTAAATAAATTACAACTTGTAATATGCTAGAGGTGTAAGCCATGTAAGTGCCTATGCGATCAACATTGCACGTACGCAGAGCGATTGATTAACGGAACACGACAGCTTGGTCTTCAGGACTTCACATATATTGTGTGTGTAAATATACGCCTGAAAAAAAATACCATTGTGGAGCCTGCATTTATGTTGACTGTCGTGAGAAATCGATGTTGTTAATTTGTTGAGGATATAATCCAATCGTTTGTCTCAGGTAAAACCGAGACAGGAAAAACAACACTCTTCGGCTTGCAAATTTTAATTTACATATGTGTTGCCATCACAGTAACTGATATAAGCAGTAAATATTACCTTTTAGTTCTAATAAGTTTTTTACTCAATTAGAACTGATGGATGTTGACATTTACCTTCATTGCTCGATTACTGGAGACACAAAATCAAGAAACATAAATCAGTATATGTTCATCTTGGTTCATAATTGTATCAATCCGCAAAGCTCTTATGCTACAATGATATATCAAGCCTCATTCCTCGTACTCCTTTCTTTCTTTTCAGCCAATAAAATGTTGTAATGAAAGAGATAGTTCAAAACTAACGCTACGTCTTGTCATCTTGGTAGTGTTGCTATTGCTTGATGCGAGCAATTTCATTGGCTGATTATATACATAGCGATACGAGGCATTTGCTTTCATAGATATCAGGGTATTTGAAGTGCACTGCAGATTCGAATGCGCTTATGTAGCAGCGTGGTATTTGCTGTAAGCCAAATAAATACGAATGACTACTCGTGGACTAAAGAGGACCCTGAAGGTTGACAACAGATTATTCTAATTTTTTGTATGTGCAATTATATGAAGAGCAGTAAACTTACCTTATTAACCCTAATGTGTTAAAATGAATGCAGAATATGGGCAAAATGAAGTTCTTTTCGAGTGTTGCCTTTTTTCAACTTGAAAAGATAAGAAATGATCTTTAATCATCAAAACTCAAACTGAATAAACCTCTTTATTGAATAACCATTCCGTGATTTTCATGGCATATTGTTTGGTTTTGATACGTATCTAAATGCCATTTATAGTAATAAAATTTCAAAACATCACAATTAATCATCCAAAAACGAAAAAATATATCATAAATACTTGCGTTTCGTTTTCCATAAAACTCAGTTTTCATATTACGTAACGCCGTCAAATAATTACACCCATCATTTTTAATATGAGGAGCTTGAATATAAATTTGTTTCATTATGTAGATTTCCTTTGATAAACTATGGTAGCCAACCATGCAGTATTCTGAATAACGTTAAAGGGACCAAAGGTCTCGTGCTTCAGGTCTCTGCTTTAACGCACGTCTGTGAACTTTAACGGGGTAACCCCTGCTCCTTATTGGAACGCCGGGTAGATCCCCCTCTCTCTCCCCTTGAGGGGATTAATTACAGTATCGAGCACGCGTGAGCTGGCACATGGTTCTCTGGTAATAGACTGTCATTTGGTCTCTATTTAAGAACGTTATACAATTTCAGATATGTTTAAAGGATGAGAAATGTCATTGTTTTGACATTGATTTGATTGTTAAGTGTACTAATGCTGATGACACTGAGAAAATACTCCTTCTCTTCCCTCTTGCACTTCTACTTCTTCTACTACTACTACTACTACTACTGCTGCTGCTGCTGCTGCTGCTGCTACTACTACTACTATTACTACTACTACAACCACTGCTAATACTGCCTCTGCTTCTACTACTACTACTACTACTATTAAATCTACTGCTACTTATGTTGCTTCTACTATTACTATTACTACTACGACTGTCTCTTCTTTTTCGTCTACTAACTACTGCTACTACGACTGTCTCTTCTTTTTCGTCTACTAACTACTGCTACTGCTGCTGCAACTACTACTACTACTACTACTACCTCTACTACTAATACTACTACGACTATTTCTACTACTTCAACTACTAATGATGCTACTACTACTACTCCTTCTACTTCTACTGCTACTGCTACCGCTCTACGCCAAACGCCCCGCTACATTGAAGCCACGAGCAAGTGCGTAAGACATCCAAGACGACGAACTTGCGCTTACATATCCGCTTCTAGGCAAATCCTATATGTGCACGTATTTGCATTTTGAAAAATATGTTACTATTTATATTTCACCATATGGGCTATAATCTTTATCGTCAACCATAAACCTATCAAACCTTTGTATGACATATTCCAGTAGTCGGGACCTTTCGTAAGTCTCGGAGGCTTACCACAGTGCGCTTAAGGTATTTAGAGATTACCTCTCCATATGGTGTCGTGTTGATGGGCAATACACGTGGAAGTTACTTGGTGCAATTATTTCAGTTTCACCTAGTTCAAGTCAAGTGAAAACAAGTGGAAAATACGGTTATCAACCCCTCTGCTCACATTAATGACATAGGCAATGCATTACATCAACCATGTACCCATAGGCTAGTTAATTCAGAAATAAACTTTCAAGAGTCATAAGTATACTAACTTCCTTGTACTGTTGTCGATTTTCACAAAAAAATTTGTCAGTTACTTAGCATCGAGGATACTTGTTCTTGTACGCTCTCAATCGTGTGTTTTTCAAAAGAAGAACTGCCGCTTATGAACGACACTCTGTAGTGGCGCCAATCGATAAATGAAAAATATCATATCTTATCAGTTTAAAAGAATTCTTTTGTTAAATCTTACCAATAATAGGACGCTTATACCAAATGCATTTTTTAGATTCAATATACATTTAAAGGTTAACATCTCATTTCTCAACCCTATTATCCAAAGTAAAGCATGAAACGAAAACTGATGACGGTCCTTAAAGCATTTTAATCATTAAAGGTAGGGAAATGACTTCGCATAGCTTAACCGAACATGTAACCTTCGTTTTAGAACTGTTTCTTTTGATAAAAAAAATTTCTTGCATTTGCTACGTTTATTTTCATTCCGTGCGATCTTTTTGTTTACCTTAGAAACCTTGGAACCTTCCCTTTTACATGTATATTTCAATACCATTTATACAGACGATCTAAATGATAGAGCTGTTATAATTTTGCCAACCAGGGAAATCTTAAAGGGACACAGAGTATGTTGTTGGAGTCATATATGACAAACTTTATAAATGGTGTTATTTTAAAGAGAAGTAGTGGTTGTCTCTCAAAATCACCATCTTATTGCTGATCAGTTCGATATGAAGACAATAAACAGGTCTAAGTTGTAATGTGAGATCGGAAACCTGACAATGGCGCGCGCCAATGAATCAAACGTCATTCTTGAAATTTATTTACAGCAGATACAAGGGAAAATATATGTTGATAGTGTTTAGTAGATCAATTAACTTATATTCATGAAAACCAGATCAAAAGCTATATGGCAGTTTTTCTTTTATCATTGAAAACGTGAAATTTGGCATTTAGAGATACAGATACTGTTTAAGGACGATATTTGAATTGAACTAAAGACGTGTGGTAGCTTTGCTCATATTTCAGCCAAATAAAAATTTATGAAACATACTCTTTGTGACTTTAAAAATAAAGTACATTGGCCCAATGCAGTTTAAATAAAAATGTGCATTGTATATTTTCGGTCCTTGAGCATTGCTTTGGTTAATGCTGAGGAATAAATGTAGACTAAATCATTTAAAGCTACAAGATCAGAAATAAAATCAATGATCAAGGGGAAAAGGTCTTTGTTGAGCGGTCAGAAGAGATAATGCATCACGTTCATGACCGTCGATAGTATGTAATTTCGCAACGAGAAATGTGATACGTCATTAGTTTAAGAGCTGAAATTAAAACACGCCGAAGTCAATTCTAAGAACACTTTATGGGTATCAAATATCTATAATCAAGAGTTGCCCTGGTAACCGCTGATGTGATTAAAGTACCTACATGTTAACATTACACATTGACTTTTAGCTTTTGAAGTTTCATATTTTCTTGTGTTTGTTTCCAGCTTTATGTATTATGTAAAAGAGCGGCGTTCAAATAAGCTATTATAGCTTGTTCGCCAATCTTGGTTTCATTTTTTTGAAATAATAATTTGTTTAAACCAATATAGGTATTCGAAAACTATAATTAAATATTTCATGATTTATCACCGAACATTTTAACACGTCTCCTCAAAGATAAGCACCAGGATTGGTAACAGTATGATGAATTATGAGTGTCCGGTTTAAGCAGGACATTGTAAACTGCATATGATAACGTGATACATCACCATGTTCATCCATTAAGCAGCATATTGTCAACAATGACACTATTAAAAGCAAAGTGATCCTCAAATTTACATCCCCTCCATATTCTAAGATTATAGTAATCTACCAAATTTCTCTTTTGTAATATTCAAAACTTAATCCAAGAAAATATTGTATCTTTCTTTTAACTGCAGTTTGAAATATTATTTTTAAGAATTCATGTCTTATTTTTAAAAAATTCATCAAAATCAATATAAAAATTCAAATGTACTTTTAGTCAGTATATTACAAAAATTTCTGTGGTCAGAATTGGGTTTCAAATAATTACTCTTTGTAAATATATACAGTTATCGACGTATTTTATTAGACAAGGTAATGTAAAACCATATTAAAAGAAATGAAAACTCTATTCAACCACTGATGGATACAAATAATGCATTTTGTAACATATTTGATGTTATGTATACGAGGACGTGGTTATTGAAGAGAAGAGTACGTTGTTGGGGTCAAATATGGCAAACTTCATAAAAGGTGTTATTTCGACGTAAAGTAGTGGTTGGTTCGGAAAAATAACATATCACTGCAAGTTAGCCTAGTCACAAAAAAAACAGGAAAAAAATCGAACTTTATAATCGAAAACTGGACAATGGCGTACGCCAATGACCCAAAGAAATGAACAATTTGTAGCAGACACAATGACAAATATAGGTTAGTATTGCTTAGTACATCATTAAACTAGTAAACATGTAAATTAGACGCTGTATTTCGACTTCCGGTTTTTAATTTGCAATAATAACTAGAAACTGTTATAAGTTTGGCATTTAGGAGATAAAGATGCAACTTTAGACATGCGATTTGAACTGGACTCAAGTCATATGGTATTTTGGCTATATTTAAGCCACATGCAAAATTTCTGCAAGAGTCTCTGTGTCACTTTAATCAATATGTCACCAAATTTGCTTGCACCAATATGAGTTACAATTTACGAATTACCATCTCAGTCATGTACGTAAACTGATCCGTTAAACAAAACAGGACACTGTATTGTTGTAGCTTGGATGAATCACAATGTAATTTGTTAAAGAAAGACACCATTGAAAAATTAATTTCTTCACTACCGGTCTCCCCCCGTTAAGAAGGGGTTAAAGGACTGACGAGTAGGCAACAAAGGCAATGAGTTTTAGCTTAAAAGTTATATTCACGGGAACATGGTTTATCTAACAGCTCGGAGTACCGGACAAGTTCGCAGGATACATAACACACTAACTTGGCTTACAATACACAATGCCTGCTGACAACGGAAGTGTATCAGATTGAAATGTATTGCAAATACACTGACATTAACACCGCTCCTAACTTTAAACGCCGTAACACGTAATACAATGAAGTGTTGTTTGTAAGGAAAAAACGTCTACAGATACATAAAAAAAACATTCAAATGATTTCCTTATCATATTATAATGTTATTAATTAAGTATTTTCGTATTGGCCCAGTTACAGGTCCTCGGTCCGTTGTATTGGCGCGAGGCGAAGTCGAGGACTAATATGACGAACCGAGGACCTGTAACCTGGCCGATACGGAATACTTCATGAAAAAGGCAATTTCATTAATTAGCCTCTTTTTATCTTACTTGCACCATCGTAATGAGTTCATTCTCATCAAATATGAAATTATTGATTATTTCAGTAATTATTAATTATGAAAGTTTTGCTGCGATAGCTTGGCTCTTTCTCCTCTCGTGTGTCTGCGCATGCTCACAATCGGACCAGTTTGTCTCGTATTGTACCTGTTTTTCCCTGTAGTGGCCCAGTTTTCCTTGTATGAGCCCAGTTTACCCAGACTGACCCAGTTGTCGATTCATATGGTATACGGCTTACATTTTGTAAAAAGTTATTCAATAATCGACGAGAGAGATATAACTTTAAGCAGGGAACATAAATGATAAGAGAACTCTTTGATTATGACCAAACCCTTTTAGTCGAAACCATAAGCTTGTCGTCAAAGGGTAAAAATTTTGTTTGATAAATATGCAGTTAGAAACCTAATGGTAAATATTTGTTGGAAGGGTCAGCTAAAAATCAGTGGAATATTTGCAACAGATTCAATATTCAAAACTTGTTTGATATGTTTGATGTGTCAGATTTGCCTTAAATGCAAACGTATTTTGCTTTCGTTATCAAAATTTCATATGACAATTATTTCGAAACACATACCGTAATCTCCCCAAATGAATATCTGTAGATGTTATATCAAAGTAATGATTTTGAAGATGCCAACTTTGAAAGTCAAAAAAACTTTTCAAGGTAATAGGGTCACTTTAATATATCATTGTATTAATATCAAGATTTAAGATGAAGTAGAATGAAAAAATGAATGCAGATATTGTTTTAATTTGATTTGAAATGTTGCAAATTACTGATCTGCTCATGATATATATATATGTATGTATATGTCAAAAATACCAAAAATTAAAATTTTGTATGTTTTTATCAGCTTAAAGCCCATTTCCTTTATGTTAGCACATCCAGCTTGTTGTCTATTTAGCTTGGGCTTTTATCTTAATTAGTGTCTTATCGCTTCTATACTCAAGCTGCAAGCTTCAACTAATTCCATAGCTTAACATTCAACCTTTAGTATACAAACCCCGTAATTTATCATTTCTGGAAGAATCCGTGTTTGACCTTTCCTTACCCTTACTTTGGATTACTGGATTTAGATATTTGTGTTATTCATTCTGACATTGGAATCATTTGTGCTTCATTCAAGGAACTATGTGACTCGGGACAATAAGGTTTGATGTCTGATCTTCCTTTTGTAATTACTACTGTCAAACTACTAGATTTTACCATTTTTTTCTATCATTAAACCCCGTATTATTATTGGTAATGCTCTGGTTTAATTCTACCACCTTAATCCACTCGTAACAATGTGCATGAACAAAAAGCATTATGTCCTGTACATGTAAAACAGCTTGAAACCTGATTCGTTTAGATATTTTTAACAACTACGTTTGATGAATTCGCAACTAAACATTGTCTGTTCTAATGTTATGGCTTGAAACTTTATACTGTTAAAACACCTCATTGGAAAGCATAAAAATGGTCTATTCGGCAATAGTAAGTATCTTTCGAAAAATTGACGTCATCACGTCATTTTGCAAATTTCACACCAATACCGGTACCACATTCTTTGTCACCTTAAAAGGAATAAGACAAATTCAGTTTCTGTATGACACATGGTGTTTTTAGAAATATGTTCATGAATGTTTCATGGGTTTTTTTCAGAATATATTTTTTTACAGTGGGGCTGATGCTAAAGCTGTTCTATTACGTTGTAACAATGCACTGTCCTAAAATGAATGAAAGTTGACAACATTATCTTTTACACGAGTGAACAAATCGAACACAATGAGGTAATTACATACAATGCACTTTATGAATATATTCATGCATAAATAATACTACTCAAATAACAAAAACGTTTAACAGCAACACGAGTGTAAAAATCTCGAAGTACAATGTAAACATTTATAAATATACATTCTACAATCATTTAATATATCAGATTTGGTCATCATAAATATATCAAAAACTGCTTTCTTTGCATAAACGATGTCTGTCAAGCTTTGACGAGAAATCTTTTTATCACAAATAAAATCATCAGATACAATTCAAGTCATTATTGCTCTTTGCACAGCGTTAAGGAGGTAATGCTATCTTTCTTAAAAAGACAATCTGAAGACCAATTATACACTACACCTAGCACTTGAGGACATGCTTTCGGGTATTCCACCCTTCAAAACTAATCTATAACACGGATAAGCGCCAGATGACACTTACAGATAGTGTAGACACTGTCAGCTCAGAACCTTATGAATAGAAAATGAATGCTAACATTGTAACCGACATCAGGTAAAATGTCCATGGAATCTTTATTGCTATCATATATCTGTGTGGCATAAGTGCGAAAACCTTAATGGCATATGGTAATCTCCAAAGAACGCTTTCAGTCAAAGTGACGATTTTGTATAGTTCTGAATGATAGATACGATAATCTGGAAAGACGTATTCTTTAAGTGTAAATGATACTAGAGTTTCCGACGTTTGAAAGAAGTAAATGTGTAGATGAGATAATTGTTTTTGAAAGCCATTGTAGATTTTACGATTAACAGATCGTTTATAGTAGATAAATGATAGAATAATGAACACGTGTCAATGAAAATGGTATTTGGGAAACAATTAAAACTTTTGAATAAACTTAAATAATACGAAATCCAAAAAATGTTTTTAGAGTTAGTGAATACATAAGGAGAAGAGCGTTGATAAACAATTTCAATAAATCAAGATCTCTATCTACACTAAGCAGATAAAGTATGATCTTGTTTAAATGAGATTGTCTGACAAGTTCATATTTTCTTTAGATTTAACTTCAATGCAACATTATGTTGAAACTCCCTTTTTAAAACAAGCGATTTCAGCATCCCTTTGTGTTTGAACAGATATAAGAGTTTGAGGAACTTGATTTCTACTTAAAGTAATTTTTATCAAACACGATTAAATTCAACTTAATCTAATATTTTCAAGCATCGTTGAAAATATTATGCCATTTGAGTGTGTCTTAGTATAAAATGGTGCGTCTTAATATTTGTAAAAAAAATTATTACTTTTTAACTGAAGTCAAACCAACTCAAAAATAAATCATGTTAGTCGTCTCAGCTTTTGAAAACGATTTGAAAAAAAAATCAACAAACCACAGAACTGTAACACATTTTATGGCATAAAAAATGTACAAGAGATCGAAACCACGGAATCAAAAGTATTTGAAGTAGTATTCAAAATTAGAATTCTTCCGCTTTGTCATTCTCTGTCAATAATAATGAATTATTATTATGAAAGTCTCATTCCTAACACGAGAATGAGCTTCCGGCAGGATCCACTACTGCCACATAAACAATTTTCAAAACACCGCATACATGGACATTATATTCAAGTCCTGTCAACTAGGCACATGGAATGATGCTGTCACTGTACAGAGGATTCAATGTTCAAAATGCACATCCGAATCAAGTTTACAGATAAATGATGCTCTCCGAATGATAGCTTTTGAAACGCCGTGACGATTGCAAAACTAAATTCGATTGCATCCATTCAAACAAATATTTCCAGACCTAGAAACGCTCGTATTAGGAAAGAGGTTTATATAAGAATTTATGACTGAGCCACCTCGTTGATGAGACAACGTTCCCTTGTCGAGCGCAGCAAGAATGAAACGACTATCGTCACAAACCAAGTGCCTTTCCTTCACTATCAACGTCGTTTTGTCGACCACGTACAGGGGTCAAAGGTTGATCGTTTTACCACAGAGTGACAGGAAGAGAGATCCTACCTCACTAAGGAAAAGGCTCTACTTTTCAAAGCGGATGTATATTTTTGTACACCGGCGGTAAGTGAAGTTACAACGCACAAAGACCGGTGTGAAATTTCTTTCAAATCGATTGTAAAGCTGCAGGAATGCACGTAGATGGAAATTTATGAATCCGCATCCCATAAGTTCGTTGAATGTTTTTAATTCGTATTCAAAGGCACTATATCACGTATTTTCGCGTTAAGACGTTTTGAACACTTTCAATCAAGTAGGCTTTCCATCGATACAATAAAATACTCACTCTCCTTGACCTTCAATAGATTATTCTAAATCTAAGCCGGTTGATATATAAAAAAAGACATCTCATGAATCTTTTGTTTACAAATATGAAATGTTAATTGTTAAAATATGATGAACTAGGAATATGTGGACCTTTAGGATAGGGGGCGGGATAGCGCAGTGTTTAGCGCGTTCGGCTTCGGATGATGTGGTCCGTGGTTCGAATCCCGCCAGGGGCTTGGCAACTTTGTCTGCAGTAGAGAACGTTTGGGTGCAATGCTACACTGAAATTCAGCGCAGTACCACCCATGGTTCGCTAGTTCCAGCCGATGCTCGCAGGTTTCACCGCAATGCATAGCCACAGTGGTGTTGCGGGCTTTCTCCCTGCACTAATACTAGCAGCCACGATATAAGTGAAATAATCTTGAAAGCGGCTTTAAAAAACAACTCACCTCACCTCACCTCACCTTTAGGATATACATGTACCTTGCCCCCTTTACTGAAAACAAAGGATGAAATATCTATTTCAAGGTATATCGTTAAGTCATCTATTGTTTATATTCAGTATGAGCATTGCCGTTGCATCACGAAATGTTTTACTGTTTTTGGTCTAACAGATTGTATGCAACATTTGTATCGTAGTTCATGCGGAGCAAAATTTCTTTCAACGTTGAATTATATATTTCCAGTAATAACCCGAATACGTGAATATATATAAGACATTCGTCAGTGCCTTTAAGTTTTTATTGGAGTACTGCCAGGGTACTCACATTGGTGTCTCATCGATTGTATGTCATGGAATATTGGGTTTTTTTGCGAGTGTGTGACGTAACGGTAGAATACTTTTAACATTCGTCCCGAGGATGATATACTCATCGGCAAAATAAACGCATCACTTAAATGTAATAATGTCTATGAAACAACGAGGACTGGTGTCAGTTTGAGAAAATAACATCTTAATAAACGAATCATCACATTCCTGAACAACTAAAAAAACTGTTTGACATTATCAGTTTTGCACTTAGAAATTCAAAGGTAAAAAGTTCCAAAACTGTTAACATTTTTTTTTATTCTTTTCCTTCTAATATGATAATAATAATAGCTTTCTTGTACCGCGCATATTTCCATGACCTTCCCATTATTCAGGTACCCATTTGTACAGATGGGTAGACTAAGTGCAATGTGGATGAAGTGTCTTGCCCAGGGACACAGCACATGACAAGGCCCATGTTACAAATGTCTGGTGCCTCAGGCGGGATTCGAACCCGGGCAATTGGCGTGATAGGCCAGCATGCTAACCACTAAACCAGTGTGCTAATCATGAGAGTTTATAATCAGAATTTATTTCACAATTTTGTATTGCAAATTAAAGTGAACAAACATTTGGGATGCAGCAGTTCTTAACGGGTTCTTTGTATCGTTGGTTGTAAGTCCTATGTAAAAAATCTGTTTCAGCATTCTAATTACTCTTTTATGCGTGTTGCTCAGTTAAAAACAACCTTTATGCATGACATGATATAATTAGGTGTTTATTACCTTGTGGTCTTTAATGTGACTAGTGAAGAAATTGTTTTTTTATGTGTCAAAGGTGACCAAAGTAAGCCACTAAAACTTTCCTTGTTAGTATTGTCTGCACGTTTGCTTGTCATGCAGTGATGGGGAAATTTGCATTTGTACTTTGAAAAACCTACATATAAAATGAACGGAAAATATGAATTAATGATTACATCAGATATGATATGACAATTTCAGTGAGATGTTTGTTACCTCGTTAGACCTGTTTTTTAAGAATTGAATGTCAGTTTGTGTGTTTGCAATGGAAAATGAACGATGTCAAAGCTACATTCAAAATCTTGTGAACCATGCGAGCTTGCGTGCTAGATCGGCTAGAAAAGATTCACACAGGTATGAACGATTTTTGGGGAGTTCGTGGATAAAGAACCTCTGAAATTAAGTTCACATGACCGTGCTCTCAACCAATCAACGTTCAGGTTTATGTGTATACTGAAAGTGCGAAATTGTTGACAATTGTCATATTATATGCTATGACATCATCAACTTGATGCCTACAAAAATGGAGATTTGAGACGTCCTGACAGCGTCACAATACGATAGCATATTGACTACAACTGGTCAATCAGAACTAATGAGGTTTGATGTTTTCACAATTTCATGATAATTTCGGATGTTACGTTCATAAGAATGGTTAAACTGTTTTTCACATTTGCTTTAGAGAAGAGAGGATATTTTTAGTATTTGCGTTCTATTAAAATTTGCTTTGCATTATTCTAATAGTATTTTCAAGGATGAAAAGTAAGCCTTAATGTAATAGTAAACTTCATATCTAGATAGTTTACTAGGAAAGAAACAATTCATGAAGTAATGTCCATAAAAAGACAATCTGTCCTATCTCTCAAAGACAGATTGACATTGTATGTACATATACGAGATACCGTCCTTTTGATAAATTAGTTTGTTTGTATTTCGTACGTCAAACATGTGTTTAAGTCGAAACACACTGCTTTGAAGTCTTAGCTAATGATGCTCAAGGTTGGTAAGCGAACACAACTACACTGCAAATGGTTCTGATTTGTCAGTGGAGGCTTTAGTCCGACAATGGTGACATACATACAAGAAGCCATTAGAGATGGATAGTTCCTTTCAAGGCCTTTGTTCCTTAAGAGCTTGGTATTAAATCAAACTTGAATTTAGATAATCTGTCTTGTCTTGACTAGGAGGCTTCGTTGTAAACATGTTTTGCCAAATTTTATCTGCAAAACGTCTATGAATAATGTTTCATCAAAATACTTTGTTCTTTTATTTCTGTGCTGATAGTGAAACATTGCATGACTTGAATAAACATGACAATAATATTATCAAGTATTGTATATTGTAATCAAAATAGTTTTGTTAAGCACATTTTCACGCTAATTCTTTTCCTTCCTTGATAGATATCAGTTTTGTGTGTGTTTCGCGGATAATATCGCTGATGTATCAGGGTGCATATGGTGACAGATGGGGATATTTGACAATTTAAAAATCAATTGGTTTCTCTTCTCTGCATGAAGACAGAATTCTGCTTACGCTAAACCACCGCTGAAGCAGTCGCTAAGGAAGTCATGAAAATGTCGGCGTGATGGTATGCGCGCAGAAAACGGTTGTAACCAGGGCTGTTGGATTCTTACGTGAGCAAGTACGGACCATTACATTTTGACACATGACTATTACGTCATAAGAGTTGAAACGTGTTGCATATAACCGTGTGGCATATGACGTTCAAGCTCCTTGTTATACTTATACTGATTGTGCATCCATCAAGGTTGATCACCGATTGAACACTAAGAGACGTCTAGAAATATTCCCGCTATTGTACAAGCGTCGATGCTGGTTTCCTGTACCTGAAAATTGCCGATATTTGTCATTTGACGTTTGACAGTTTTTCATAAGCCTTGATTTATGATTGTGACGAATGAAATTTGGAGCCATAATGAGGACGGTTGTTTTGCATACCAATTAATCTATTAACATATACTTGATTCTTGGTTGATACTGTATATCATGAACCAAAAGTTCATTGACTTGATATATGAGTTCATTGACCTTTTCCAATATTTACATTTTATGTTCAAGCAAGGTAAATATATACAATTGCAACTTTTTGTCAAATAAACTTTCAGAAGAATAAGCAACTACTAGAATATTTACGGGTAATGGCTCTAAGTGCGACAGTACTTTACCACTGTATTCAACAGCAATTGCTCAGTATAAAAATAGCCTAAAGGCAAGATAAGATACCAACCCACAACGTCGTTTATGTAAAACCGACTTTAACAACCGAATTCTCAGAGGAATGGAGCCTTTGGTGTTGCAAATTTCAGTACGGGCTGACGCTATGCGCAAATACCATTAATTACATGACATTGTTTTGAATGTCCAAAGGATATTGGCTTTTGTTTATTGTCCGAGATAGCAGGACGTCAGCAGAGGATGATAAGATAACAATATGGCGTGATATGTGAATCACAACTGCTGTATGTCACGTGGTTGGAAAACACTTTTCACATCTGTTCTGTGAACACTATTTGAACGTTTTCGTAATCTTGTAATTCCTGATAGCACATCTTAGGAGTTCTGTAAACAAAAATGGATATTTTGACATGCGAACTTTCCAAAACAGTCTATTCATTGAAAATAGGTCTTAGTTACAATTTGATATCATTTATCTTTAACGAATCATTAACAATTAAATCGGACAGGTACACATTCAAGAAAAACGGCTATGGATAATTATGAAATTGATTACATCATTTTCGTATCTGTAGTTCTTACTTTAATGCTCATGTGTCTTAATAAAATAAATCTCACAAATTCAGTACTTGCTAAGATTGACATTTATGGGTTGTCAATGTGAAGAGCCACAGTTTAAGTGAATTGCGTAGATAACAGCACCTTGACACATGCTAGCTGATTAGATTATTAGTAACCTGACCTTGTACTTTCACTTAGCCTGATCTAAGGCATGTCAATATGAGTGTCGGTCTTTTTACATGTGTGTCAAATTATATACCTTTACTGAGTGCCTTTTTACGCCGAATATAAAAGCTTAAGTAAGTATGGTTGATTTAAAAGTTCATGTATTGAATTGAAACCTTATGTGTATGTCGTTAATGCTCATATTCTTCAGAATCAACATATCTGGTCGTTTTTCATGTTTTTTCTCAAGGTTGTTTTATTAAGTGTTTAAGGGTTCCTTGCATTTCCGTTCATCATCAAAACTGGACTTAATAATTTAATAGCTTGAATGAGACACTGCAAAATATTCAAACAGTTTCTTTATTCGTTCAGATTTCATTGTCAGTTCTTATTATCAGTATGTTCTTCTTCATTATTCTGTGGCACTGATATCGATTGTTGGAGAAGCAAGTACACGGGCTGTCTTAACCGCTTTGCTAACCCTTTTTCTTTATGGTTTGTATTTTTCCTGTTGTGTACTAATTGTTCTTTTCTAGAAATCGCATTTATAAAAAGCACAACTGGCAATTCTATGAAGAAAATATTGAAAATGACATGGTGATCACTGATCACTGTGATCACCATTTTAAACGTTTACGAGATCAACCACGTGGTCGTTGGTATTAATCATTAGAAAAATCACTAAAGTAAAATATGAAAAGCTTGGACTATTAAATCTTCAAAGGACATTTATAATTGACATCCATGTACGAAAGGCAAGGTAATTTGTATTATGTTGAATGCCAACTTTATTGCAAATATTCACGAGGTTTTGAAGTAATTCCTACCATCGTCATAAGGTGTCAAGTTGGAAATAGCAAAATGGGAAGATGATTTATTACAAGCCAATCAATTGTGCAAGGTATATAAACAATTCATATAAGTTACGTTTATCAGTTTGCGTTCTTATATTCACTTCCAGAAGAGACGAGCGAGATTGTTTATAAGTTTTTCAACAGGTAGTTTTATTTTTAAAGCGAAATAAATAGTAGCAAAAGTTTTCACACGATATAACTGAACGTGTAACCAATGTTCTATCATAGAGCACGAAGGGCATCATAAGTAACTAAACCAACTTAGTGTTATTTAAAAACAGTTACGATTAAAAGTAATAAAGGTTACTTTACATGTATGAAAACGAAATTCTGAACTCTAATAAACATTCAAAACAAAAATAATTGTGTAAATGTTTTAACAATAAAATTCACCTCTAACCTACGGTTAAGTGCAATATATCTAAATATGTCAATTTATATTTTTTAGAATATCCCATAGTTTTAAAAATAATTCGAAACTGAA
Organism: Phorcus lineatus; assembly: GCA_921293015.1. Classification (NCBI taxonomy): domain Eukaryota; kingdom Metazoa; phylum Mollusca; class Gastropoda; order Trochida; family Trochidae; genus Phorcus; species Phorcus lineatus. Next base: position 18,846,683 of record OV121085.1, read on the forward strand.
AAAAATCATATAAAGCTGAGACCTCTTACATGACGAGATCCGATATTTTTTCAATTTATATTTTTACATTGTTTCCATCAATTCCAATGTGAGATCTGTCGTTATGTTGTATCACCTGTAATATATGTGTATTGGGGAAAAAAATTAACCAAGGACAATTTTATCTTTTAAAGGCACTAGTGCACGCTTTTACTGTTTAAATTGGCTATTTAAAGGTTTACGAGGACTTATGCATTCACTCAAACTTTCTATCGATGCAATGAAATAAGAAACATTCTTTACAATTTACCTGCAATCAACAATTAAAACGTTAAGACAGCCGCTGTCGGCTTTGACATATAAAAATCTATGGTTAGCTGTGCACAAGACGGGTAAATTATTGACACTTGGAAACGGCTGAACTAGTATTATGTGCAGCTATTGAATTTACCTAAACTCTGAACTGTGAACAAATCTTGAAATATGTTTTATGAAAGCAATTGCAATGTTGTAAATTAACCGATTTAATAACACAGTATTAGCATTGTTATTATATTGACCATAGCGGCTGCCGTTTCCGCTTTTCTGGTTATGAGCAAATTTGTAATATTTCCTATATCGTAGTTCATGCGGATTAAAAGTTTCGTTGCATTAAATACTTCCGGCTTTAAAAATCAACTTTACTACCTGAATACTTAAATATTTGTAAATAACTTACGAGGTAGATTTCTCGAGTGAGGGTCGTGAGTAATATCGAGAGATATGCAGTATCTGTGCATTCGTTGTGTTAACGAAATATTGGCGTGCACTAGCTATAGTGCGTTTAAACTGCGTCAGAAAAATTAAATGAAGCCTCCTTACAATGTATACGGTCAATTGACTATTTTCATATTCTTATCTAAGATTAATCATGTCATTCTTATCATTTTAGGAATGGCGCAGTGGTGACCGCGTTTGACTTTGGATCAAGAGGTCCTAAGTTCTTATCCCGCCAGGGGCCCGGAAACTTTGTCTGCACTAGTGAACTGTTCTAAACGCAATAAGGTTTGGGTGCATAGCTGCAGTACCACCCATGGTTTGCTAATTCCAGCCATTGCTCACAGGTTACACCGAAATGCATTGCAACAATTGTAAGTGAAATACTTTCGAAAGCGGCGTCAAACCCCAAATCACCTTACCTCACCATAACATTTTATGTAAGTTTCAGTATCTGTTTAAAAAATCCCATATTTGCAACTTTGGTTGATATGATTGGTTTTCTTTAAAATTTTTAATAAAGCCTTAAAACGCCAAAAGATGAAAGTTGAAAGAGCACATTTGAAAAAACTTGTTTACAAGTCAAGAAATAAAAGGTTAAAATGCAATTTAGATTTTGAGTATTAAAGATGTAAGTAATAAAACATGATCAAAGCTTTACTATAAACGGATAAATTAAAACGATAATTTGGACTTAAAATTGTCTTATTTTGTTTTATATACTGTGGTCTTTTTAACATTTTTCTAATTCTATTATTTCACTTACAAACTATTTGAGGTTATAGTTTCATGTTTATTTCTGTTGTCAAAACGATTAATCAAATATGCATTATATCTGTGAAATTGCTTTCTCCATATAGTTGACACAAAGGTAGAGAATATTCACTGTAGAATGAACGATATCGTCACTGGTGACCTTACAATGTACAGCTTTTATCCCGTGAAATTCTACTCTATTGCCTTTGGGTTTAGAAATAAAAGGAAATTTTATACACTGTGTGTGTTTTGGGTATTTTTGGTGTTTTACACCTCAAAGTGCCATTGACAAGGAGTAACACTTATATCATCGTTCAAAGAAGTGTTTGTTTAGTAAATGAGATTTATTGCTTAAACGCTTTACATGTTATCTTGTAAGGGTTCGTATGAGGGATTTTGCATATATGATAAAATAGGCAATAGGCAATCATTTTTATTTAAATAATGCAAATGTTGGACATACTTATTGATGACTTTCAAAAGCTGCAATGAGTGAATAAATCGTATGAAAAATATGAAATATGTTTTTCTCTGTTTCTACCATTAAAATGTTATAAATCTGTCAATTATGCATTTAAATGTACGAAAACTTCCATTACTGGATATAACAAGACCGTCACAATATATAGTTCAACAATAAATATCAAAGTAATAAATAAAAAATATTTTTTAATAAAAATGTAAATGTTCAATTGAATCGCATACTATATGAACAAGCATATTATTTTCAAGTGCACGCCTGTTTTCGTGGATATTGAAAGGGCAAGTTCAGTTTTGACCACCTTGAAATGTCACACTTCACTAACGAGGTAAGCGGATGAAACAAAGACGTTGGGTATTGATACTAGGGGGACATGACTCACGCATGCTAACCGTCTCATCATGAGTGAATATATACCCATTTTGACGACATATGCCAGCTTCTTGTTTACTTCAGGGATATGGGCATTAATGGATCAGACATAGGATTAGAGGTGGGTTGCCATTATTACATATAACATTTAATATAAATTTGTATTTGAATTATGCAATTTGTATACAATGTTCATCCTCGCAGTGGTACGTTACCACGCTCGGTTAGAAATAAGGCTCTATTCGTTTATATTATGATTATACCTCCATTCAAATCAGATGGTTCATGTAACAATTATTTAGCCAGCAATTTGAAGTTTCAGATCAAGTTTCGAAATCAAATGAACTTTAAAATTCCAGCCATCTTATGTGTACATCTATCCAGACAGGAAGTCTATCATCATTGAAATGAACATGAAAATATACACTGTTTTCCAAATACACTGTCCCAGAAATCTAATTATCCAATTAATGTTCAATGAAGTTCCAACACATTTTAAAGACAATTTCATTGAAAAGTAGAGCAAACGTTCATTACGTCTCTAAATATAAATCCATGAATTCCCTAGATAAGGTTATCAGGTATATTTATATCCAGTGTGGGGGTCGTTATGTCCAGCAGTGTTCACTGTGACGTGTATAAAACGTTATCGCGATTACTCACACCGTACAGGTAGGATGTGAACGGTTTACGTGCAACAGTAAGCGTGGCCTTTGTTTGGTAAAGACGCGGGAATTAGCTAGCTGTGATTGTAAAACTGGTACCGCCTATGAACCCCTTTCCAGTGAACCAGATTAGGGGAAGTTACATGGAATATATTGAAGTCAATCTGGCATTTAAAATATTTGAGAATATCGAGGAAAGAGACCCAGGGGATAATTACTGGATTACACTGGAGCATGAGAATACTTACGGTATGTAAGAATTATTTTATCATGTGAGAATTATATAATCATGTAAGAATTATCTTTATCATGTAAGAATTATTTTATCATGTAAGAATTATTCTATCATGTAAGAATCATTTCATCATGTAAGAATTATTTCATCATGTGAACATCATTGTACATGTATCGTGTGATAGTCATATCATCATAGAAGAACTAGTTTATCATATAAGAATCATTGTATCGTGTGATAATTATAGCATCATGGAAGAACTAGTTTATCATATAAGAATCATTGTATCATGTGATAATTATAGCATCATAGAAGAACAAGTTTATCATATAAGAATCATTGTATCGTGTGATAATTATACCATCATGGAAGAACTAGTTTGTCACATAAGAATCATTGTATCGTGTGATAATTATAGCATCATAGAAGAACTAATTTATAATTTAAGAAGCATTGTATCGTGTGATAATCATAGCATCATGGAAGAACTAGTTTATCATATAAAATCATTTAATCATCTAAGAACTGTTTAATCATGGAGGAACAAGTTCATCATGTAAGAATTAAAGCACTTTGTAAGAATCGTTTTATCATAGTGGAATAATTTGATCATGTTAGAATAGTTTATTCAAAAAATATCTAGCTTTTGTAAAGAGAACTTTAATTAGTAGTTTAACTCTTCGATGTTTTTACGTTTTTTTTTACTTTTTGGCGTGATGAATTATCATAATATATCTGCATACATTTAAAAAAAATGTAAATCAACATTGTGGCATTTTCAACAAGTGACAAGTTACGAGTTGTTATAGGTAATTATCATGGAATATATTTTTCTATATACATATTCATATATATACATATACTGTCATCAGACATTTAGTCTCATATTCAAAGACTTTATATAAGATCTGAGTTATAACAATGCTTAGTAATTTCTTTGCTAAGCAATCAATCATTTCTTTTGCTGAATTATTATCAATATCAAATCAATAAGTATTTAACAGCCACATCAATGTTTGAAATGAATAGACATTCAATATGTTAAAAATTTACTCGTGTCTAAAATGGAAAAGAATGTGTCGAAATTCAATATCTCATTAAAACTTCAAATCACCATTATGTTAAATGTATGTCAAATATGACAAGAAATTGTTCTTTAATCACCAGAATTGTAATGAACCTACCACTACCGAAAAGAAAAGAAACTCAGTTCAGCTTTAAAATTTACCAATATGGCATATACATATTACCCAAGACATGATGAGGAAATCAAATATGACATAAATATTATTTCTTCACTATTCAATACTCCTTGTTTTTGCATTTTACCTTTTCATTCTATCAATACAATTATCTCTCTTAAATGAAAACTAATATCAACTTACATGAAGTTATGGATATAAAACAGTTGCATGTTCTTTATAATGGGGTTGTTAAGAAAGGGGTTAACCATAAGGAGGTAGTAACTCATGGTATATAAATCCTAAATTAAGCTATGTTGTGCACATGACATTGTTTTTGATCACATCAAAATCAGATAGGTTAAATATCATGCATATATGAATCCGAAAATAAAATAAAATAATGTCAACTTTCCTTATGCCGTTTAGTAAAGAAATCAAAAGAGGATTTAAATTTGTTTGTCTTATAAACTTATTGGCCTCTCAACCAAAATGATGATCTTCTTCAATCAACAGAAAATGATTTCCTTTCAAATTGTCTTTCGAATGAGAACACAGTTTTATTTTCTACAACAAGCGGCGTTAAACAATAACTCACTCACTCACTCACTATTTTCTACAAACTAAACACATTATCCTGTCAAATTATCTCCCAAAGGAGAACTAACACAAGGTTCATTTTCTAACCGTTATCTGGTAGGACGAGGCCATCATGTACTCCCAAACACCCAGTTTTATCCGGGTATAAATGTCATTGTGGGTGTAGAGCTCTTAATCATTTATCTCAAAGCATCGATAACACCATGAAACATAATACCACGTGTGACTTAGTGTCCCGGCCTTTGAGCTGTCACAATCGGTACTTAGTGCATGGGTACTTTTTATTAACCTCATAAATGAAAAAGGATTTGACTTAAAATCTGTTCGTTGTACGTCTGTCTTCGCGAAATATTTTTAATTGCCAATGTCGATGAAGAAAAGATATGATTTCATTGAGGATTTCGAATAATTATGAACCGTTTTACTTCCGATTAGACTTACACTAGCTAAGTTTATGTCATTTCCAATGCCTAATTAGAATTGAACTACGTCTTAACGACCATTGCAATGTTTAAAATGTAATGTGATTATTCATTTGTTTTTCACGATACTTGCAGCTTAGATAAATGTAGGACAATAAGTATACTTGATTTTGAAATTGTGATATACACTACTGATAACCGTTTACATCTAAGGAACGTCGAATTGATCTATGAAATATTTCATTTCGTTATATACTGTTAGGAGCATGGCTAAGACATAGAAGGAGTCCACCATTTATATTGACTTGTTCTTTAGATACAGTTGCTCTTAAAACAGACACATACATGTATACAAAATGACCATAACAAAGTCACACATATGATATACAGTATACTCAACAAATATCATACACAAGGACCACTCAAAAAGTCCATAGATATGTCGTATATTTATCCTAAAGGGCCACAGAGTCTGTTGTTGGAGTCAAATATGTCCAACTTCATGAATGCTGTTATTTTATCGAGAAGTAGTGGTTGTTTCAGAAAATCAGAATTCCAGTCCTTACTAGTTCAGTATAGAGACAATAAACAGGTGAGAGTCGCGATTTGTGATCGAAAACCGGACAATGGCGCCCGCAAATGAATCGAACGTAATTTTGGAAACTAATTTACAGCAGACACAAGATAAATATTGAGTGACAGTGTTAAGTAGGTCATTTAATTAGTAATCATGTAAATTGGATGAAGAATTTCGATTTCCTAACATTTATATGGATGCTTTTCGTTTATCATTGTAAACAAGAAAACAATATTTGGACATTTCAGAGATAAAAATGCAAGTCAAAACGGGTGATTTCAACTTAGCTCAGGAGATATGCTATTTTTTTGCTATTATTTAAGCCACTTACAAAATCATACCCGTGTCATTTTATAAATAAAACTAATAAAACTTATAAATAGTTCACTACTGAATATTGGGGTGGTCCTTAATTTTTTTGGTTTCGCATACAATTATAATGATCGAATGAAAAATCTCATTATGAAAAAAACCCTTTTCAAATACACAAATAGGTCATCTCACAAATGATTCCATAAATGTAACAAAAAATTAAGTTTAAACGATCAAGTACAGTTTAGTTCCATTTATTTGAATATACAAAAACTCGAAAACATTTCCATTTCGTTATAGTAGGCAAACTCAATATAGGCCTCTATAAATCACAAGTGAATGAATAAGTTTCTTGTACAATTCTATTGGACCCTATACAAATTTTTATTGAAACTTCTTGTCCGCATTCTTTCCCATTGCAAAGCTCAGAGGTTAGAAACAGAGACACGTGTGCCTCACATTTCATGTCTTAGTAAACAAGATATAGGACATTGCATTTCAGTCATTAAAAATCAATGTGAGCTTATCAAAGTCACGTATATGTGTTTCACATAACACGCATACATTCACTTATCTTTATCAGAACAGATGGTGAGAAGAAAACGCCTTCACATACACATGCACAAGGCTTGTAAAGGCTTTCTTGATTTGCTATCAAGGAACACGTGAATCAACCCTTGCCGGTTGGCTATAATATCTCTGACATAAAGATTTAAAAATCTGATAAATCAATCAATATTGAAAAGTGCCTATATGTAGATATCAACATAAGTGGATTATAAAGATTTTTCTGAAATCAATTGATGTTTTGTTACAAAATGAGCATTAACATTAAGAAGGTTATTAGTAAGTATGAAAAGTGTTTCAAAACTCTCATTTTCTCTTATACCTTGCCCCAGGCCTACTCATTATAGATACTGTCACAATAATGTTGTGTTCAAAGCTTTGATTTTATCAACGAACATTCTTTTACAGTAAAAATGTAATTCTGAATGAAAATACATTAAAGGTTAAGAGGAAAATATCAATATATTTGCCCGAATTCATTCTGTATAGATAGAACAATAAAAATGATGAAAGATATTGGCAGTAAAAAACATTAAGTTGTAATAAAATACATTTTTGACTCCTTTGTCAATTTCAAATAATAATTGCAAGTGAAAACTTGTAAAATGAGTAGAGCATGCCTATCATCAGATAAATGTTAACATTGTTAAATTATAGACTTTATAGAGTGTCAACAATCACATTTTTAGGATAGAGTGTGAGTAATGGCTGTATTTACTCAATTTCATCTGTCTTGTCATTTGTAGCTTTTCTTCGCAAAAGCTCCAAAATCAGATGTCAAATATCTCTGAAACTGAAAACGAGTTATGCACATTGTTACCGAGGAAAGACTTCATCAGAATTTCGACTTCTATTTAACACGATAATGGTGCATTTCTAAATTGCAGATTTGAAGCTTGAGTACAAAACATAATATCTAATATTCCTTTTTGTGAAGGCTTCAAAATATTGTGAAGTGACACTTTAATTTATAAGTGTTAAGCACCTTAAGTCTAAGATATATCATGTGTCCTTTGTTATAAGAGATTTTTAACTTTAAGAGTCAAGAACTGATTGTACCTTCCCAGGTCCCAAACCTGTCCTTCTGTGGTTTTCAAAAATCATGTTTCGCACAGAACAAAAAACGAGGCTCTTATATTAGACATCGTTTATGGCAAAGAAATGGAGCACTTTCAAACGAATATCCTCTACAAGACGGTGTAAAGATACTTTTAAGATCTTTCAGATCCTTACTATAGGAAGCTCACCAGTGTAAGGTCATTTAATTTTGTATCTGTTCAAACACACGGTATTGAAATCGCTATTCTCAAATGTTTGGTTTACAAAATAAAATTTCATATAATAAGGATTTTATGCGAATAAAATATCTATTCAACAAAATGTAAGGCCGTATGCCTAAGGCAATTTTTTAATACATGATTTACTTTTTAAAGTAATTTTTAAATTGAAAATTTTCAAAACTTGCGTTTATGGGCCTCAGGAAACATGATGTTAAAATGTTCTTATATTGCAATAATATTATTCATTAACTATTTTCTACTTATGGGGGTAATAAAGAGTAGCTTTATTGGAAATACAATCCACATTCATAATATACTACTCAAAAACTTTATATCAAATTCAATTAAAATAGATATTAGACTCTTAAAAAATCGGCAATTATCAAAGATCCTCATCTAGTATTTGACAAAATACAGTATTATGAACTTCCCCACCCTTTTGCATACCAATGCATGTCATATTTTCTTGTAGTGTTTATAATCAAATGATATCGAATAAGACAAATTACGTTATTAAGAATCGTTAAAAAACTTCAACTAAATGATTCTTTACATGTATGTTAGGCAACTAATTGATTAAAATTTTAAGATATTAAATTCTCCTTGATTTGTTTAAACTTAAACAAAATTATTTAGTTCTAAGATATGCTGAGTTTGAATACAATAGAAATCATATTGTGTAATATTACAAGTAATTTATAAGCAGAATTTGTCCTCAGTAACTATTTTATGAATTAATGTAATATCATGAGACGTTATTTTCTAAGGCCTCTTTTTAAAGTCCTTCTTTAGGCTGATTCTGCAATGTTCAGTTTGCCGATTTTTGTTAAGTAAACTAAGAGTGAGTGAGTTAGTGAAATTGGCTTTAACTTGTTTTGAACAATATTTCAGTTATTAAACACGTAAACAAGTAGATAACGCTAAAATTATGTAAGAATTAAGATTATTAACCGTAAGAAATTATTTGCATCAGTACATTTTTCCTGTGGCTAATGCTATGATAGAAAATATTCTAGAAGCTGATCGCCATTGTTTACAACTGGGATTTGATAGACCCGAAGACGACCCAATGTCACCCACATAAGCTTTTGTAGACTAAAAATGTAATAATTTACTGTTCCTTCATCCATAATTTTTTTCTTTGGGCTCCTAATTTCATGTGTATTCAGTCAATCTAGCCTTGCTGAATGTGGACCAAGACCGTATTAAAGGCGCCTTTGTATACACAGTCATGAAGCAGGACTAAAGCTTTTGGTATGTCATGACTTTATACATAATGTTCATCAATTTCCATCTATTGGTTATACTTTTTTATTTGTTCTCTATAATAAACTTGATTTATGTAACTATTTAGTAACTTAAATCATTCAAATTTTGTAGTTAACACGTTATCTTATATCGTGGAACTTCCAAGGAACATGATAAAGGTATTTCTGTTCTTAAATTCGGAAAAACACATAAAGACAAATACATATATGGTTTTATCCCTTTCATTAATGAACAGATCGAACCAGGTTATGTATGCTGATGTATATCGTATAATAAAAGAGGACTATAACCTTATACAGCCACTACGTGATTTTCATTACATATTATTTAACTTTGCTACGAACCTAAATGTCATATGTGGTGATATAAAATCAAAACATCTTAACTTTTCATGTCCAAAAGACATATGTATGACTAATACTGGTTTTCCATGAAAATCTAAAAACAGCCTTATAAATGCACAGAGGTGTAGATATCACGTCCAATATACATGGATATTAGTTATATAAACTAAAAAACACTATCAAATCCTACCTGCCCTCCTTGCTGTTTTTAATAAGACTCCAAAATTATGTTTGGCTATTTGACGCCCGCCACTGTCCGGTTTTCCATCATAATTGCGACGTTCTACCTTCATATTGTCACTGTAAAACACCCAATAAGCTTAAGCAATAAGAGGAAATAACAAAATGCAACTCTCTGAAAAACATTTAGTAAAGATAATAACCCATGATAATTATAAAGTTGATAGTTTTCTTTGCAAAGAAGATATCAGAATATATAATCTCTATAAACGTTTTGACTTTAAGTGCAACGATAGAATGAACATCAAAGTATTCGAGCAGCTTTCAGAGGAATTTGTAACATTTGAAACGACTGACTCATGCATAAAACTGTCACATTGAAAGACAGACAATCAAGCAATTAAAACTTTTTCACCAATCCGCAAAAGTGAGAGAAACTTGAATGCATGTCATTCTTCAATAGAATCGTTGATGCATTTGACATTTTATTAGTCCATCTGTACACAGCAAGCACGAAATCAATATTGGTGTGATGAAATGATCTGGTATAAATTGCAGTCTGATCCCACAGATGTGACGTTGGAAGATACTCATATTACTTCAGATACGTCACACTGTTCCAAAGGAATTTACAATATGTGAAACGACCTTCTTTAGCGTAAAATTGCTATATCGGCAGAAAAGGTTTCAAAATAATAGCGATGTTACGATTTAAGCATCTGATATCAAAGATTTATTTTCATTGATATATCACACTGATAAAAAGATTTTTAGCATATGCGAAACGTGATTTAACGTCAAATTGTTCTATCAGAATTGAAGGTTACCCGACAATAGCGGTATCGTCAGGCTTTCTGATATCAGAGAAGAAGGTTTTGATGAATTTAGCACAGAGGTATGTTCAGTTTAAGCCAGGATGAAAATTTGTCCGAAGTAACACAAAATGTCAATTCCTTCTTTGCAGGTAATTGCTAGATCAGCCCAAAAGTTAAAAATAACCATTTGGCATTCTGTGATCAAAGAAGAGAAGTGTTGATAAAGTTAACATCGAGGTATAGAAGTATAAACTAGGAAAATTTATCCGAAGTAACATGACATGTGGAAGGGCCTTTCTTTGCAACTAATTGCTATATCAGCATAAAAAGTTTTCTATATTTGGCATTCTAATATAAAATATTAAGGTGTTGATGAATTGAACACAGAGTCATGTTAACTTTAAGCTAGGGAAATTGTCCGCAGTAACGTGATTTGTGAAAGGTCCAAATTGCAAAATACGGAGGAAGACTTCCCCCATAAAAGAGCTATTGTCATGTATACGTCACACTATGCTAGAGGAATTAATAAATGTGAAATATCCTTATTTAGAACGAATTTCAATAACAGCAGGAAAGATTTCCAGATGATAGAGGCATTACCATTTGGCTTTTGGCATCAAAGGGGATGACTTTTGATGAATTTATCGTAGTGCTATTCTACATTTTTGCAAAAGCTGGAAATTTGTCATAATTCCTACGATATTTGAAATCCCTCCTTTGCAATATTTTGCAGCTAAATATGTGTCCCAATAACAGAGTCATTACTAGTTTACGTCACACAGTGCTAAAGGGATTTCTGATATGGAAACATCGATCTTTCGTAAATTGCTACCTCAGCAGAAAAGGTTTCTTCGTTACAAAATCTAATGCAATTTGGTCTTCTGTAATCAAAGACGGTAGATATTAATGGATTTAACTCAAAGTTACGTTACATGTAAGCCAGTATGGAAATGTTTATAAAAGTAACACAATATGTGAAACATCTTTCTTCGTAACAAATTGCTATAACATCAGAAAAAGGTTTTCTATAATAGCAACATTACCATTTGACTTACTGATATTAAAGATAAATATGGAGGACTAAGCAGAGATGTTTCTCAATTATTATTACCAGCTGTATGTCAAACAAAGCTATTTACAAAATGCGAAACTTCCTTCTTTAGCTTAATGAACGGTAAAGGATTCTTCGTTTGCAGCGCTAATGACATCTATACATCATGTCTTCTGATATCAAAGAGGATATGTGATAATTGTCCGAAATAACATGATATGCAAAACCCTTACTTTACAACAAATTGCTACAACAGCAGAAAAGGTTCCCTTATAGCGGTTTCACCATGTGGACTTCGGATATCAAAGATGATAAGTGGATTGGAGAATTTAACATAGAATTATGTAAGTTCAAGCCAGGGAAATTTGCCTACTTGTAAAAGGTCCTCCTTTTAAAAAATACTATCTTCTCAGCCAAAAAAGGTTTCCCTATCATAGTGGTATTAACTTCATGCCATCGAAAATGAACGACGGTTGGTATCCGGAATACACAATAGAAAAAGAAATAGAAACGTCCATCATTTGCATCTAATTGCCATATCAGCAGAAAAGAGGTCCTCCCGCACGACTTTAAATGACATCAGTATCACTGGCTATATTAAACCTTGCAGCCAACCCATTAGAATTTGTGTTTTGAATGCAGCGCTTTTCCTAGGGAAAAGTTGCAATTCTCATATGTTTTCTCATTGGACTATCGCGATCCGTCGCAGCAGCCTGGACGACAAGCACAGAAAAGTCGCAAGGCCTATCTTAGCAAATATACAATGTGACCATGCATTGGAAGGTGCAGTGGTAGTAACTCTTAGGTTTCTAAAATCAACGAGGGAAGGTGTCCATGAAGTATCATACAGAGTAATGTAAGGTATAAGCTATGGTGGATATTTGCTCAAGGTAACACATTAATATGTGGGATTGTTGGAGATGGTGGCATCTTGTGTACATAAGCTATCCAGTAGCTTCAACGCATTCAAATAACTCGAGAGGCCATGCTAATAGACACGGAGTTGGAACTCAGTCAGGAATGTTAAACGCGATTATCGTGATGATAATTTAGTGCAAGGTTGACATTTAAATATGCTGTTTGGGTTGCATCTATTCATAACGTTTAGTTAACTGCCTTACTTTTGTGCATTCTGAAGTAAGAAAGTTGCTTTCATTTGAGGACATCATGTGTGTTCACAAAGTTACATTGAATAATATGCCCTTTGAAGAAAGTATCTTAACGTTTTGTATATAGCAAGGTTTGTTTTGATAAAGTATTGCCCTACAATACAATTGCTAAACAATACGTACAGTTTATATGCATGGGGGAAATTATTGCAAATATCCCAATTTGAGAACTGCTACTAACTTTTTTCATTGATGGATACACTGACTACATGATTCATTCGTGGCATTAGATTAGTTTGATTTGATTTAATTATTTTGATAAAAACTTGATTAAAATGAATATAAGTAATTTTGACTTTATATTATCATATGTCCATTGTCGTTGTAATGAAACGTAAATGTTCATCTTAAAATTCCAGCCATAAAATACTATTATATAGTCTTACAAATACGACAAATTTCAATGTGTATGATATTGAAATATCTTTAAAGAAAAAAAGCACCTTTTAGATCTCATATTTATTAAACACTTCGAAAAACTTGAGAACAAATCCAATCTATTAAAAGTCAATTGATATGAATCAACTTCTCCTATAGCTTTAAAGGCCATAGGCGATCAGACTTTTCATTTAGCAATATGATTGATAAAAATTTGTTCATAAGGAAATATTTTAACCTTCAATATTAACAATGTCGTAAGTGTTAAGTTTAACGCTACTGTGTCTATATCTACTACTTATTGTCGATTCTAAAGTTATATTCTTTTCATTAAGCGGCACGTGGTCGCACACATGAATGGCATAAATAAATCTCAAATATGTTCTCAGATAGACAAATAGTAGGATGTTTTAAAGCAACTATCCAAAGATTATGTAGTTAGTTTAAGGTTAAATTTTGTCTTCAGTTCAGTAAAAAGATCATTTCGTCATTCTATTATCCTGACACATTGTCCTTATTTTTATTTACTTCGGTATAGCGATACATTGCCGTCTTGTATACATCACGACTTTGACACTTTGGTATCATTAGATAAGAATAGGGAAAGTAGATGATTTTGTCAATGTCAGTAAATAAGGATCTTAATCTAGGTTATGTAGATTATAGATATCACCAGGCCCAATTACTAATGATGTCAGGTAAAACTCCTGCGTAGTTCAAATCAGCCAATGAGTGATTTCCCTTTAGTTATTAGCGACCTTTGTGATCTTAGGTATTTGGATTACGGGCATTTCCAACTATTGTTGAAATGTCGATTAAAAATAGAGATGAATTTGTGAACCTGTGAATAATACAAAATTTGCATGTTGGTCGAAAAGGATTATAGCCAATCCTGTAACTTTAACGTAACCATTAGCAAAGCAATCACCGAACGCCACAATGTAATGCTCCCGTTTGGCGGCAATTGCTATTTTGGAAACATTTATTTCATACAAACCTATTCTTTTCTAATTTTCTACACTCGATTTATACTGTGTGAATTTCACACAAAGAAGACCAAACGTGAATAAAAATTGCTTTTCGATATTGCATAGCATTTATTATAAGTACAATAACCTTCTGTCAATGGTGATAAAGTTAACTCTTACAATGTACACTTAACGTGATGATGCAAATGTAAAGTTCTACATCATGTAAATGATTCCAATGTTTTTCTTCAATTCAAAACATGTCGGGCTGTTGTTAGTCCTTTTTATAAAATGAATGATAGTTTCAAAGGAAACCTAACATTCTGATTAACACAAATGATATCAATATCATATAAAGAATAATACAGTGTGCCTCATCTTAATATGTCAATCAAAAATAAGTGATATACCATACATGTATCAGACACGCTCTCCGGTTCAAAATATAGATTGTATAATATGAATCAAGGTTCATGTCATTAAGGACAAAGTATACAAGAGTCCAAAGTAAACGTCTAATTGGAGATAAAGATTTATAAAGAAACCTTCAAACCTAATTTTATAAATGCAATTTTAATTCATTGATATGACGACATTGTCTGTACATAAAGTGTTTTAGTCATAATTTGAAATTGTTTGACTTCGTTATATATACACTTGTATAAACCTATATGAATTTCAGGATAAATGAAAATAGATCTCAATGATCTGTCTGCTGGGAAAATCATAAAGTACTTGAGTCGTCAAAGCACACAAAATTGATAATTTGGATTAGAAAATGCGATCAAAAATTTTCTTTGATACTTTATTTGATTCATCTCAATCCATTTCTGTCGTTTTCAATTTGAAATGGCTCTTAATCAGTTGGAATACAATAGTAAGATACAAACTTGCTTGCGTTCATTTCCAATTTCCAATTCTAAACAGGTTGCGAAAAAAAGATTTTTGTTTTCATAGCAACGGAATCAAGTGGTTTAAGGCAAACGCAATGTAACTGGTATTGTTTTAGAGTTGGTACTTTGGTAAAACTGATCATATTATTATATGATGATGATGCCGTCATTTTAGTGAGAACCCAATTGAATTACAAAAATCACTAGATAACTTTTCAGCATTACTGTTCCGCTTGGAAACTAGAGGTTAATCTCACGAAAACAAACGTACTCGTTTTTGGTTGCGGACCTGCGAGTAAATCCAAGATTTCATTCGTCTATGAAAATCAAAATATTTAAATTGTCGACACATACAATTATATCAAACTTCATAGAAATGGTAGATATGTAACCGCAATTAAATCACTTGTTGAGAGTGCAACAAAAAAAACATGTACATGTATGACCTTTTGAAGAAGGCTCGGAATATAAATTTACCATTGGGCTGTATTATAGTAGCTTTTGATACTATGATCGTTCCAATCATGATCTATGGATCAGACATTTTGGGATTTGAAAGCTAATGACTATTGAAAGATTACACCTTAAATTCTTAAAACCCATCTCCTCCTTGAGTAACACCACTCCAAACTTTGCTATCTATGGTGAGTTCGGAAGAGAACCAATTTATATAAAAATATATAAGCAAGCTATAAGCTTCCGGCATAAGGTCGCTACTTATAACAGTACCTTGAAAACTTCTAGTATCTTGTTCAACTATATCCTTGTTTATGCCCCAGATATGTTAGATAGATTGAAATGGTTCTCATTTATAACAGATTGTGGGTTAAATGAAATATACGACAACCCTACTAGTTGCACAACAGCGTGGCTTGCCTCAGCGGATACGGAACGGATACTAAAGGACCAAAATTTACAAAATTGGAGAAGTTCGATACAAAAAGATTCAAAGGGATTTCATTACAAATATTATAAACAAGATTTATCCTTTAAATCATACTTATTAATTAATTTCAAAAGCAATATATCTAGCTATTCTTAGATTTAGAACTATCAACCATTAGCTACCTGTTGATACTGGTCGGTGGACAAATACACCTAGAAATACACCTTATGTAAATTATATAATTTAAAGAGAAGGATTACATGAACCTAAGAGTATTATTGTTCGGTTCTATTCAGGATTTTCAAATATTTTGACGTTGCAAAAATGGAATTCTTTGGATATCTTAAACATATCGAATCTAAATCTAATGAGACGCGTATGCTAAGTAAAGCATCACAGCTGTTTAACATGAAAAATTGTGGTAGCTATTTACTGTCTTTTGCTCATGAAGCAGTTACAAAACACATCAATGCTTAAATGGGTAAATCACAAATGAAACTTTGTGCATGTCAAATCCGCATTTCTTAGTGAGGATCTTGTAAGGATTGATAATTTGTTGGCATCAGATGTTTATCAATTTCTGACCAGTCTGACCATAAGCTAATTATTTCTGCTTTATGGCAATTCTGCAATTTGGCTTTCTGCGTTTTGAAAGAGAACCGTATTTTGACCGCAGATGACCGCAAAAAAAAACCGTAAAAAACGCTGAAATGACCGTATAAAAACGAAAATGAACGCGATGTCGATCAAGGGTCGATAGATAAATTATTTCAATGAGTGGAGGTTTTTGTTCTTAACAACTCAAACGTAATCTGAATATTTCGTGAAAATAGCCTTTTAAGTTGGCTTCATATTACCAGAGTTACAAAAGCAATTGTTTTAATAAATTAAGGACTGTAGGCAGACTCACTAGATAAGTAACAGAGTATGTTTCATAAAAAATATATATAATATCGTATGTTTGGTATAATTTTTAATCTAATGATTATGCCGCACTTTATAACTATACTGTGCTTACATTATGCATTTTAAGTATCCATTTCCTTAGCATATGTTTTTTATTATCTATGAACTGGTTAGGTATGAACCTGCTAATTTGTGGAAATTGTGTTTCCATGTGCATGTACAAATGAATTGAATGAATGCTTTATTCGATAATGGGGCCACAGGCCTATGATACAGTGATAATATTGAGTAAAAAATACCATGGGGCCTGTAACATCTGAAACAGTAAATGCCGTTGAACATTGAACAATCATCATATAAATGTACAATGACCATTGTGATAGAAACTTATTCCGCATATTAAATGCAATAACTGAGTATTTTCCAAGATTATTTAGAATGACATTATTATTAGATGTCAACATGTGCATGTTTTGGTAAAATACCTTACGTAGTCTTACCTCGGTATTACACATATGCTTCAATAATAAGGTTTCCGAACATTCATTGTAAAGTGACATACATGTACTAGTATAACCAAGAGGGGACAAAAGGGAAAGTTTCTGATTTTCTCATCTGTGCTATTAGATCTAGGATCAAATACACCTCGACAACCCGATCATTCATATTTAACTTTTATATGATTTTCAATGAATTATATAATTATGATTTTATTACGAAATGAATAAATGTTACTTACACATACACATGACTGGTTTATTGACATCGACATGTTATAAATAAAAGATTTACATTTTACTAAATGTCTTTTTATTGTTATTTGAAAGGCGTTGTTCTAACACAAACACTATGCAAAGTTTGTGATTGGCATTTTAAGTTAAAAATAAAATAGTGTATTTCTTAGTGAAGTAGATTGCATTTTCATATCTCGAAACGGTGTGTGATTTCCATGAAATTATGCTATATATGTGGACGGAAGTTTAAACGTAATTTCATCAACATATATAATGTTTTATTGATATTTATTGTATTTTATTTTGTAAGCAGGAATTTACGTGTTACCACCAACACAACAAGCAACACGAATAGGATTTCGAAGTCGGGATACACTTTACTTGTAAACGAATAGTTTGATGACTGATAAATTCTGTTTTTATTATATTATGTAACGACAATATTTTCATACGTTTCATAAGGATATTTATGACAAACACTCATGAGGACTTTTATGGATTGGTTCTAGATTTTTATAAGCGAAGTAATTGCTAACAGAGCCTTGTTTATTCGTCAAGTGATGTTTACCAATATGGATCTGAAATTCGACGGATCGATGTGATACCACAAATACGGAGGTATCGAAAGTGTTACCTATTTCACGCAATCGTGAGATGGCGTATCTGAGAACATTTCATATCCCTACGTATGCTGTTGATGAGAGATGGTCTGATAAAACATTACGCTATTGCATTTCGAGCGGATGGCCTGATGAAAGAGATGATTAAACTTAAAATCAAATTGCAATTTACAAAATCAATACACGTTCTCTAACTCGACACAAGACACCTGTACTTCAAAATTCGCCGTTTTAGTGAAATTATGATATGACTAAGTATTAAGTTGCGAAACTGACAGATAGCTGGATATTTTAGGTTCGCATCCACGATATACATACAACTTGTATTGTTCCTTCATTGATTTATATGTATTTATTTTTAAAAAATTTTATCACTGGTTACTGTTTTATTCCATTTTAACTTGAAAGTATAAGTAAAGATTTAACAAAAATCCTTGATCTCTGTACGGACTTTTAAACTGAGTACTTTTGTTTCGACAAACCAGTATGAACTACACATATGTACTTAAACTTCATGTAGTCTATATCCTGTACCTGCTTTAAGCGAAAACTTCGATGAGAAAGTATTTTACGGAAGCTTCATTCACTTTCTCGAGACGACAACTCGAATGATACTTGGTGGAGTTTGATAAATTCCACCTTCACTGATAACTGACATAAATTTTTATACATACAGTTTCATACAGTTGGTGAAAGGGGGGGGGGAGTTGTTGTACGATTGAACGTATTTTTATACATTTCTCCATTTTCATCAATGTGATTGTTTCTTGTTACATTAATTCGCTTCGTCGAATGAACGTTTTCCCCATATTTCTAATCATTGGTTTAAATTTGGTCTCTAAAATGTCTGATAAATACAAATTATTTAAGGTTAGATTTCTTATGGTTTAAACATATTTTCATTTCTTCATGAAACCTTTTAAACTTATTGGCTTTGGCTTATTCTAACGCCTTTCTAAGATTATTGTTTATGATTTCGTGGACATTTCATAAGACATTTCATTTGGCCGTTCAACAAAGATGTGTACTTGAGCGTTTTTAAGACAAATCAAAAGTTGATAATCTTGTGTTTGGATAACCTGCCCAAATACCGGTCGTTTATATTATAAATGTTTTAAATTTATCTCTTAAACACACCATTGGATACTTTTTTCGCCTTTAATATGTGGAAAATGCATGTCTGACATGTAAAGAAACATTTTTGTTAGTTAGTTGTTTCCAAAAATATACATGCATTCTGGAAATAAATTGAAGACTTATGGATTAAATGAGCCGTAAAAGCTGGTTTTGTTGATGTAGTGGTACGATCAGTGGACCGGAAACAGTAGGTAACGTAATCGAAACCCGGTGATGACTAAATCATTTGTATTTTTCTTTTTTTTCTTCCAAGTTAGTATTCTTAACTTTTATGAATGAAACACTAATTACTTGTACTTGTTTACAGGTGAATAAGTTACTAAAACACTTGTTCATAAACTTTACCACCCGTGCACGTGATAAAATGGGGTGATCAACTTGGTCACCGACCTCATGAGAAAAATGCAGTTGAATTGTAAGATACCTGAAAACCCGAATAACAAAGAAGTTATTGTGTTAAGAGAGTAATTTTCCTCCACGACCTCAAGTTCAAGTAAGATTAACCCGAGTGCACGTGAAAAATAAGACCGAGGGTTCATGTTGTTATTGGTGGTAAGCCGATCGACTTTCGGATGTAGAGGTCAGTGGTTCGAATCCCGCCAGGGGCTCGACAACTCTATTACACTGCAGTAAAGAACTTTCTACAGGCAGTAAGGTTTGGATGCAATGCTACACTGAATCTCAGCGCAGTACTATCCATGGTTTGTTAGTTTTTAGTCGATGTTCGCAGGTTTCACCGCAATGCATTGCCGCAATGGTGTTGCAGGCCTTCAGCCTGCAATGATACTAGCAGCCGTGATATACATGAAATGCTATTGAACACGACAGTAAACCCTAAATCACCTCACTTCATGTTTCACGTTCATCTCACTTCAACCCGAGGGAGGTTGGTAACTTTTACTTTCAATTCCTACATACTTATCAACCTTGACATTTGTCTTTCAACCAATCGTCAATGAATAGACAAAATATAAACTAGTGGTTGGTCCGAGGCAAATCCGTAATTTGATTTGGTTCCAACTGCCGTCCGTAAAAACCGGTAAAAGATACCTTATGTTTACTAAAATCTGCACGAACCTATCCTTCAAGCTCTTGACGATCCCTTCGGAGAAACTGACAATTAGACTGTGATTTGTTGAACTTTAAAGTAGTAGTATGTTTTTTTTGTTTAAAGTTATCTTACACAAACGAAATAAAATGTTACCAACTGCATGACAATATTTTTATAAGAATATGCAGTTCTAAAATAAACGTAACATGTTCGATTAAGCTACGTGAATCAATTTTACTACCTTAAACAATTAAATAACATTGACACTAAAATGGCAAGCAGTCTTGGCTTGATACTTGGTACTCTATTTTACTTCCAGAAAATCGGGTTTGGGTGTTTAACCATCTAAAAGGAATGCCTTTGGCATTATCATAGATATTTATTGGGGATAGAAAATGTCCAAAAAGCCTTCCACTGTCCCTTTAAAATGAAAACAGAGATGGACACGAGACAATATCCTACCGCGCCAGGTCTTAAAGTGGTGGATGCGAGTCGTACATGTATGTGGGATTTATTTCAAAGGGATTAACGATAAGCCGGATAGATGATCGACAACCAAGGGAGGCTACTCCTGTGGTCTTCTCGTTTGTAACTGATGCTTAAAAGATATGCATTTTGGACTTCTATACTGAAATATAACCACGATGTGATTTCCTTATTCCCCGCGTTCATAGCTGTCAATTAGAATAACAACTTTTGTATCTTTTTCCTAACTGAAAATTGATACCATGTACCAACCCCTTTTTAGGATGTACACCATCAACTACACATCCAAGTTGGATTTGTGAATTCGTTTTACTCGACTGCACACGTTGATTTTAGGACTTTTCATCTACATATACTGTGTTACTATTAATGATTCAATTGTTTAGTAAATTTTTCGACTGAAAAAAACAACATCCAAGGTTTGTTAAAATGCAATTTTAAACGGTTTTTCTAAAGTCTTATTTCTGAGAATACAATGTTAAACAAGATTAAACGTCTTTGTTATGGAAAACATCTTTATTATCGTTTCATGTGTGATGTTTCAGTGCAGATTCAATGCTATCTACATTTATTATGCTCTACTACTATACTTACGATTCAACTCCATTGTTCTCTTTAAGGTCGGAAACTAAGTTAAAGTGTTAAATGTATTGCACGTGCACAGGTGGAAAGTTTAATGAGGGAATGGATATATAGTGTTCAACTAACTTACTCACCTGTAAACAAGTTCAAAGTTTTAAATATTTTTTTCTTATAGAAAATATGATTCGTAAAATTACTTGTATTTTTTTAACAAGAAACAATTACACATGTTTTTGTTGAAACCGGGTTGACCTCCTGTTTGAGCTAACCACTAGACCAGCGAAACCAGCTAACCACCAAAAATTAATTTAGATTTTTTTAAGTGATAGGATTGATTTGTACAAAGTTAAATTTGTAAATAAAAAAACGTCTAGGGTGTTAAACATCTCCTTACTTACATTTTGAAATTGAGTTATTTTGTGGTTTCTTTGCTGATGATTACACTTGTTATACTTTCTGGTATTTGCATGTATGTTTCAGCATGCTGCACGTGCGGCACGATTTGCTCAGGCTTCTGTCACCTACCGCATTTTGACACCGTTTCTTTATCAGGAAGCGCCATTGATATTGCGCCAATAATATAAAAAAGAACCTCTTTCATTTCAACATGTGCTAAAAATATGTTTTTAAATGTTTTTGTCGCTATTTGAAATTAATTTTTATGGTTGAATGGTAGGCCTAAGTCAATTACCAGCCTCGTTTGAGGTCTATTCCGGGTCAAAGGCCACAGGTCACAGGGACATCAGCTTTAGGTTGAATGTCTGAGATCTTAAAATGGCGATCAAATGTGTATATCGATAAAGCGGCGTTATCAATGGTTATCAATATTTGAAAGTTCATGTATTTTTTTAATGGTTTTGTTTTCAATGGTATTGATTTACCATCTTTATAAATTACCACAAATTTCTAAGATTTCAAAGACATGCATATCCTAAAGTCCTTTGACAGTAGTTAGTGTACCTGTTTATTCAATGTCATTGACATAAGATCTAAACTTGTCCCTCGTACCCCGCTCTCGAGGGACACCTTTCAATCTGATTTCAATGAGATTGCTTTTATCGATAGTCACAGAATGGACACTAGACTTTTTTCTATTTAATGTATAAATTCACTGTAATTTTAAGTATTTAATGTGATCTTAATCTACACGTCCACCCCTGCGTATGTCTGACTATCGGTATGTCGGTCTGTATCTCAGGTCATGGCGCTCTTTGGATCCTACAAGGGCGACGCATGGCATTAATGACTATTTGTCATGGATAAATGTCTGAAGACAGAGTTATCTCCCTTACATGTTATCTCGCCGCGTGTATGAGGCAAAGCTTAATGGCTTCGGTGTAAACCCGTGTGTAGACAAGTATAATCTGTGTGTTTACAACAAGATATCAAGATAAGACAAATCGCCATTGCAAACACAGTAATAACAGATATGACAAAAACAGCATTTCAGATAATCTACACAAAACGTTTACTTTTGCTTTAATCATTGTCGCCAAGAGTACTCCATATTTCAGTGAGCATAGGGTGTAGTGGCATTTTTTTTTTACTTTGAGTAGATTAGAAAACAGTGCAAAAGTAGTAATATCAGCCATTTTATCGATTTTATAATGAAATATCCAAAGGGGGAGGCTGGAGGGGACCCCCCCCCCCCCCCCCCCCAACCAGTTACGCCACTTTGTCTTATGCCTAATCATTTTAATGTGCTTTGGTATGCACAAATTCAATCAAATACTTTCCAGAAATCTTGATCATACAATGTTTCCAGTATTATTTCTTAAATATTATAACATTTGGTTTTACAAAATTTACAAGAAAATTTAATCTAAACGACATTATTATATCCACATGTACCTCAGGGTAACAATTATGTCTAAAATGATGTGAATCATATTTAAATCATATGCAATGAGTTTTCATCATCATACAACAACAGTAGCGTAATTCAAGGTGGTCTTGATTGTAAAGTGAACCGATTTGTTAAGTATATTTGATTTAATTCAAATAAAAAAATTCAATATGACCAATGGCATTTTATACCACAATCCAATGGAACATTCTTATTAAGTTTGATAGATTGGATGATAAATTTGCAGAAAACTTGAGACGTTAATAAATATGTATTGATGACATAGCTTTAACTGTTATCATTTCTTAGTACTCTTAACCATGGTTAAGGCAACTTTTTAAAAAAAACGCCTTATGATGATTAGAAATAGACTTAACATTCTGTAAGCTTGTTTACCATGATATCAATTAAGAAGATGGTCAGTGAGATACTATTATTCGAGCACCCTGTCCCAAATCTAGAACACATTTTCGTAGTGATTTAACTGCACATAAACTGCTGTATATAGGTATCTTTTTTTTACCGTTATAGTCTCTCATAATCCCATGTGGGATAGCTCATCAATTATACTTTTATCATGTACATAGATTATCTGTATGAGGTGAGACTGAAATAAAATATCTGTCTGTCTGTCTGTCTGCATGAAGTACCTTTCACAAGATATACACTTTAACGATGAATTAGGCGAACGGTATCAACATAAATACTGTCTTGACATCGGGTCTCCCCGCAGTGGGACAGTAATTATGCTATTTATCGGAGATTTAAATCCAAGATTATCGTTAATCGCTGCTATAAATCTTCTCTTTACCAGTTGTCTTCCCATGTGGTATATAAAGGGGTTTACTTTGGGTATAGACATTATAACAACATCAATTCATCAAGTTTAAACGCTGTTACTATTCTTCAAAGCAGTAGAATCGCTAAGATTAACTTCGGTCTCTAGTTTACGAAACATTTGATCACTAATGTTTTTCAATTTATTGTTGCGGTAGTATCTTAGTGTCGCTGTACAGCAGTATCCAGTTTTGTTTGAGACGAATGAACAATGTCTAACCTAAATCAGAAAGGTGTTCTTGCAAGTTGAAATTAAAAAAGGTGTTGTTTTCTTGTATATCCATATTCTATCTTACAATTGTTAAGTTATTTGATAAAACACTTATATAGTCGCCAAAATGAGATTTCAACTCCGTTTACTCAGCTCTAAATAAAAACTTTAAGAAGTGTTTCATTTCGTTAGGCATACTTTTAGAGGATATTCACAATTTGTTTTTGTGATATACCCTACACATTAAAACGCTGTATATTCTTAAGAAATTAAAAGCAACGTTATGATTTAAAAACAAGTAAGTTAAGGTAAATGTTGATGATAATCATTAGATTTATAAACAGTGGCGTTTTAGGACGTGAAATAATAATATAAATAATTGTACGCAGTTCCTTGTCAAACTGTTTAGTGTTAAACCACCAAAGTCATCCTAAGAAATATCTTTCTCCTGGAAAATGTCGAGTATGTTTAGTATAGATAATGTATAAGTAACATGTGTTTATTACCTACGAACGCAATCATAACGTGGGTCATATCTTTAATACTATGCTCTAGGAGAAAATTTCGCTTTCTCATTGTGACGTCACGTAAAAACAATGCTTTGACGTCACAGTTCGCCTATGACGTTGTGTTCCAGATGCGCCTATGCCTGGATATTAATTTTGATTAGTTTCCTTGATTTCTCGACCTCGGTAATAACAGAATATCATATTCGTGTCCATGACATACTGTACTATGTTTACGACACTCGTTCCTTAATATCAGTATATCCGTCGCTATCACTCATATAATATCCTCTTTATATGCAGATGAAACAGGAGTTTGCCTCCAATTTTGTCTCAAACAAAACACACCTCTTAAACATTTAAATCTAATATCACAAGTTTTTAAACCATCAAGACAGTTAGAAATATTTTCGTATATACAGTTAAGCTTTTAAATTCCAGTTTATCATTTTTCTTTTTCGCGCACAAGTTGTGAACAATAATTTTCCGTCCCAAGTGGTAGTGTGAATTTAAAGCAGTTTCGTTTATTAATTAAAGGGCCACAGAGTATGTTGTTGGAGTCAAGTATCTCAAACTTTAGTAATGGTGTTCTTTTATCGAGAAATGGTGGTTCTTTCTGCAAATCAGTATCTGAGTGTTTATTAGTTAATTACAGTGACAATGAACAGATTACAGTCGTTGTTTGTGTTCGAAAACCGGATAATGGCCAATGACTCAAACGTGGTTTAGAAAATAATTTACAGCAGACACAAAGACAAATATTGATTGGTTTTGTTTATAGTAGGTACCTTAACTAATGTAAAATGGACGCAAAATTTCTACTTCCTTACATTTATTTCGCTGTTGTTATTATTCATCATTGAAAAAAAGAAATATCATTATTTGAAATTTTATAGATAAAGATGACAGTTTAGAGGATCGATTTGAACTTAACTCAGGTCATATGATATATTGACTCTTATTTAACCGACATATACAATCATAAACCCTACTCTGTGTCACTTTAAGGCTCCGTATTGGTATGAAAGCTAGACATGCCTGGTAAAATAGGATTTATGCGTCTATCATTGAATTATAGAATCATTATTGTAGGCCAAATTATGATAAATTTATAATGAAATATAGCGAAATAATCAGTTAAATAGATTATTAGCAAATGATTTGTTCCTAAACTGTTGGCGATATTTGGATACTGTCTTGTTACTTGTTACTTTAGTTACTTATTATGATCCAACTAATTACGTTTCGAAGACTGTATACAAAATCAAGACATCCTACAAGAGTGTGTTATTCTAAGTCGGTTTCTTGGTGAAGTTTTAAGATAAACTGTTTATGACTTAAATCCTGTCCACTACGGAATAACGGCGCTACGGAATAACGGCGCTACGGAATAACTCTAAAATAACCCCCGCCAAATAGTATTGCAAGGGTGTTTCCAGGGTTACCGTATAGCACGCTCTTTCTTCATCTTATATCCGTACCGAGGATGTAGTCAAGTTATCAGAGCGTCTGCTCGTCATCTGTGTTTAGAATTGATTTAATTGTAGAAGCAATCGATAGTACAAAAAGTTGTTCAATGTCATATAGTTGTTTAATAAAATTGGTTTATTCATTGTGATTTTTGAGAGTGCTTGAGTGTTTTAACACCTTTACTCACCAACCTACATTTGTAAACTCAATTATGTATCCCCAAACGTTTTAAAACTGAAACAGTGAATATAAATAAATTGTATATTAGATTGAATACAAGGAAGTTATCCTTTATAAATCTATGAATAAATTGTATTTAATCACGAAATGTTTCCCATATGAGCATTTTAAAGTTTCCTTAAGTGTTTACTACTATGTCTTTGATTATAATTATATTTCTCTTACCATCACCTCTCACTTTGACGTCATGAAAAATTGTTCGTGACGTCACTGTAGCAGACCATAGTCTGGATATTGTTTGACTTTCATTTGAAAAATCATTTTCGACATGTTCTATATGGCCGTTCACAAACTCGTGCAATTAACTGTACAAACTTAATTTAGGTAAATATATGCAAAAAAAATATACACCCGATTTGTAGATGTCATCAACACATCAGTGTGTTATATCTCTATTTTCATCACCACTACATATTCATTCGTTCGTATAATCTTCATTTCTTTCATAGATTTCTCAACTGTTTCAGTGTTGTCATCCAATTTTTTCTATCTCTCTTATTACACTTCTCTAATTCAACCTTCTTTCGTCTTTCTATCTATCTTTCACCTTTCTATTTCAGTTACTAACAAACTGTCTTGTGATTCGAGAGGCTGGGTTAAGTTCCTTTACGCCTGTGAAAATTGGTAATTCATACTATTTGACCTTTGTTCACAAGGCATTCTCTATATTTCACCAAGATCACGAGTGCCAAAACTAAAATGCTGACAATGTTTAAGATATATAAGGTTTCGCTATGTATTCCAACATTTGGGTTAAGTCTGTCACTATACTGGTCAGGGATGTATGCATACGCTTTGTTACGGTTGGTAAACTTATGTTGCGCATATCGTTTTCACGTAGATATGATCTTACTAGGCTTTCATGTTTCTGGTTAAAGAGAAATAGGGACCTTAATAAACTTTGATTATTGCAAATATTTTATCACACAATATGAAATGTCGTCACGTGAGTTTTCGCGGAAACGTGAAACCATTTGGACTATCATGTTACATCAGATTCGAATACCATATGTTCCATTGCAGCTTTTTCTACCCTCAGATTTTATATCTATAAATAAATGTTCAATAAAGTTGAAACTGTCTTAAAATAAAGTTTCTAACACTATCTTAGCCCTTTTTCATATTTTGTCACATTGGTATTATCCATTAAAGAACAAAACAAATTCCGTTTCTAACGCATCCTAATCTAGTACCTTGAGGTTGATTTTCGAGACATCCAGACACAGGTGGAGACCCTAGTATACAGGGTTAAGATCAACTTACAAAATCCCTCCCTTCCAACCTTCTACCCCACCTTAGAAGCAAAGACCTACTTGTAGGTGGTCACATGATAAAAACCTTTGTACAGTTCTGTAAAAAGATACCAACGTAAACCCTGGTTGCATCTCGTTTACAACTGTAACGGATACATGAACAATTTGGTTTATTTCTCTATGTATAGCTTCGTTGTAATTAATACAAGTTTGTCTGGCATCGTATTCCCCAAAACATTCCCCATGTCACCTCCAGTGTTAAGTGTGCTATAAAACTCCTCCCAGAAAAATATTTTACTTGGGTCTCGTGCTACTTTCATTCTTCAAAAGTGGTCAACGTCCTTGTCCGAATATTACGTTTCAGTACGTTGGAACTTGTGTGGTTTCAAAATTCATCCTTGTTCTTCCTAGGTCATTTAAGACGAATAAAGAAGTCAAGTTGGTTAAATACACATGCACAATAATATAATTTGCTTGAATGATTTTCAAGATCGTTGAATACCTAGCTTCTGAGACACGCTTCAATCTGATACACGTCTCAAGCCCGTTAAGAGGCTATGTTTAGTAATGGTATGGATATGGCAAGGGCCGAGACATGAAGGTAGTGTATTTTTACAAAATAAAAGATTATATTGCTTGATGTGACTTCAATTTTTATAACGGCCGACATTTTGTCTCTCAGCAAGGTCACAGCATCTTTGCATTCATAATTCTACATCATCTAGGCAAAATGATGTAAAACTTTCCGCCGCTCTGGGTGAAATTTTCTTTTTGGTGAAAGCTTCAATAGGTCGACATTTTGTTTGTTGGTTGAATGGAGTTAGTGAACCGAAAGCTGCAAGCGGTAAGATTTCTTTTTAGATTTGAATAATCGCGATGAACAGAACTAGGTATTTGACTTTATCATCGTCATGTAATAGATATTCTTGAAGTGTATGGTTTGATTTGTGACCAGTGAGTCAAAATTGGATAAAAAATATTGGCCTTGTATTTAAATAATCTGAGAAATGATATGACAAAAACGTTGATGTGTATAAAAATTTGATATAAAAATTGATATCGAAATGAAATGAAAACTTTTATGTTATATATCAAAAATGTAATTTCTCAAAAACGTTGACGATGTACATTGAAATTTATTCTTAATAACGATGTCGTTGTGTATCGAATTGCATTCCTTTACACGTTGACGTATTTCGTAATGATATCATCTTGTTTTGATGGTGTGATAAAAACGATCATGTTATTTGTAATGATACACGCAATAAATGTTTCGCAAGAACGTTAATGTTGCATTTCGAAATGAACATCAATGTATCATGACGGTGATTACTTTTATTAAAACATTTAATAATTATTATAATCTTGACGAGTCAATCTTTGGCAAGAACCTTGTTACTATATTTCGTTATTTGAATGAATTTAATATGTATCATGATTACGGAATTTGGTGTTATTGCTAATGAATTGCAATATTTAAATAATAATAATGATGATAACAGAAACATTGTAGTTTAATGGCTAATACTTGTTATACTTGTATGTGTGACAACAACTACGAAATTTATTTTCATTGAGAGATATCTTACTCAGCCTTGTTTTATTAAAGGGACGTTTCTGTCCTTAGAAAGTTGCACTGGTTGCATTTTGTTAAAAACTATATATCTGGGACATCCTACTATGTATTGGTAATGACTGAGATTGCAGAATTTCTGTGGTAGACTAAATCCAAAATTCACAGTATATAATCGCACTGATCATAAGCGATTAGACTCGACGGTTTCGATATACTTGATATCAGAAAACACAAGGGTGCCGTTAGGCATCCAAAGTAAGTTTTTCAATTCCTTTCCAAGAAAGAAGTATATTTCTGAATTCATCACTGCCATTTGACCCCCAAAGCTGTGATGTTGTAATTGTAAAAATCCTAATATTATGTGACTTTGTGATGTCATTACGTTCATGAAATAGCTCATTGTTTAATATTGCTACTTGTCATGTTAATACGTAATTACTGCACAAATATAAGTTCTCGTTTTTATTATACCTTTAAAAAACTGAAGGTAGTATTCTTCTTGTGAAATGAATTGATCACGAAAAGTAAAAAAATGCCAACAAGTGTATTACAATCTGTATCAATAAATAAAAAAAACTAATTTTGTGATT
This sequence comes from Phorcus lineatus, assembly GCA_921293015.1. NCBI lineage: Eukaryota > Metazoa > Mollusca > Gastropoda > Trochida > Trochidae > Phorcus > Phorcus lineatus. The sequence goes on from OV121085.1 coordinate 18,876,864, forward strand.
ATGTGGTCCCTGAAATGTAGAAGTTTTATGAACATGATCCCTGTAGTCATTGGGATCATGTTCTTAAAACTTTTTCTTCATTTTCTCCTCAAAAAGAAAAAAACATAGAAAGCTGAAATGTTGTTTAAAGACCAATGAATTAAATTTTGTTTCACTATGGTCCCATGAAAGGGCAACAGGTTCCAATCTCATTTAAATGAAATCTAAATGATCCACTACATTACGATTTGCGTAACGTAGTGCAGCAAAGTTAGATTTTATTTTAATGAGATTGCAACAGATTCATCATAGTATCTCAAGTACAGCAGGGGCCACGTCCAAAGATATATTTCCATCATCTTATATTAGGAACCACTGACTGTATATCGTTGAAATATCGTTGAAATATCGCGTACATTAGGTTTGCTAATACGATTTATAACCAATATATTTTATAATCTATCAACGCATAAAATGTGTTCATCTTACTTATCATACTCATGTAAACCTTTTTCATTCTTCTTCTCTGAAATGATGAGGCATAGAAAGAAGAGTAAATACTCCTTAGCCAAAGAGTACCAAATATTATATGTTTAGTGACTCTGATACAGTAAGGGCTAAAAGCATCGAATCCGTGTAAGGTATCAATTTTACATTGGAAGTAAAAACGAAAGAAAGTTCTATTTTGTTAGTTAAATACTTTATAGAAGATGAAAAGACACATTTTGATCTTAAAATTCATATGGCAAAGATCAGTTTATTCACCATATATTTTCTTCAGAAGGTCAAACATTTCTCATAGCTCTTCACAGGTAACCGGTCTATAAGGGAATAAGGGGTCTTATGAAATGCGAAAACTGCGTGCGGCAATTTTAGTGTGAACATCTTTTAATCATTGAATTTAAGAAAATAGAATCGCGTAGCTTAACGTTCGTTTACGAAAGCCATGCATTGATTAAAAAATATTATATTGAAATTATATTTAACGTGAAGCAACAAATGTAAAACAATTTTCAGCGATGTACAGGCTCAGAATAAATGAAAGAGTCAGCTAGGGTAAAATTGATTGTATACCGCAATAAGAACTCGATTTCATGAATTACGTTACATGTCAATTTTTCTTGATAGCAGTGGTTGAATTTTTACTACCTACCCCAAATGCTATGGTTCAATTGACTCAGTTTCTCGAGTTTATCGTTTTAGGACTAAGTAGATCCTGATTATATCATAGTTTGAGTTTATGAATCATTTATATAAAACCAAATCCTTTCATTTCACAGGTTGTCAGTCTTACTTTGATCATTTGAATTTGAAAAGTATGAAACAAATAACAAAAATTATTGAAATATGTTTAAAATTTTACATTGTTATTTTATTTACGACTGCTTCAAACAGTTGATACTCAGTTTTCATAGTAACAGTTGCTATGTGGATTCTTCCATCACAAGTGTGTATTTAGCCATGCATGAAATATCAATAAATACATATATATGTACATGACGTTTATGTACCTGGAATTTTCCATGTGGTGTACACCTCATTAAATGATTGGATTGAAAAAAATTCTTCACTGGATCTATCAAGCTATTGATTCGATCTATATTATGTTCACTTTTTTTATTTGTGTTTGTATTCAATCCTAAAAGAAATGAGTAACACATTTTAATACTATGCATAATCTTTTACCTTGAATCCTCTACCGGAATAGGTTTAATAACCATCAAAAGGATAACAACCAATTAGTTTAAGCAACAGCGAAAGATGAAAAGATTTGATGGCAATGATAACCAATTAAGTTAGATTAAAATGAATTATTCAAAAAATGATAGCCTTAGGCAAAATGAATTGAATCAACAAAACAAATTTAAGTCTAATGGAGTGAAATATAATATTATAATATTATCATTATAATTATATAATATAATATAATATTGATTGATTTATTGATTATTGATGTATATTGTTTGATATATATTGAACTGTTATTTTGCTCTAGTACCACCGTTGGTTGTTTTTTGAGTGAATGAAGATTGATTTATCGATTGACAACAATAATGCACGAGAAGTTAACTTAACACCAAAATGATTGAAATACCCCTTTGTCACTATGTATTTCAATTAAATAACACTAGTACCGTTTTAGGTTGGACTACATCGCGATAAATTTAACTCAGTAATAATTGTAGATGCACAACACAGTCAACCCCAAATCCCGTTGTAATAACAGCAGAACTGGAATGATTATGGATGCACAACACAGCAAACACTAAAGCCAGTTGTATCAACAGCAGAATAATTATGGATGCACAACACAGCAAATCCTAAAGCCCGTTGTATCAACAGCTGGAAAATAGGGTATGCACAACACAGTCGACACCACAGTCCGTTGTATCAACAGCAGAATAAGAGTGTATGCACAACACAGCCGACACTAAAGCCAAATAAGCTGAACCAGCATAAAAATTATTGGGAATAGATATCGTCCATAGCTCTATTCGACATTTACCTGCAAAGAGATTTGGGGTCGCCCCTCTACTGCAATAAGTTAAATCATCAAAGTATTTTGGATACACAATTATGATAGCCATTTATTACAATGATAATGACAATAGATGAAACACCAAATGGCTATAGATAGACAACATCGTTAACACTCTACAAATAAATTGACACAAATTTAAATTACTGCAAATTAATTATAATTATTACGGATGGACAAAACTGACACCGGTAAACGAGAAAACGTGCCCGTGAATCACTACCAAACGAATGGGCGTGTACACAACAGAGAACCGTCTACCGTGATAAGTCGAATTGGCTCAGCAACGATTAGTGACGGACACAAATGATATTGATTCAATCATATTGTAAGATGAATCGAAACAACATTATTACCCACATGGTTAATCATAAGTGGCGACATATTTTCAATATGAGCACATCTGCACATATTACTTTTGTCTAGCAACAATTATTGCCGTATTTTGTCTTCTGTGACGTCATAAAGCTATTGTTCGTGACGTCACTCTAGCAATCCGTCGCAAGGGAAGCAGTTCGTTTTCTGATATTTCATTGGGTTCAAGATGGAACTGAATCGGTAAAAAAGAAATTATTACACTCGGAAATGTGTCATATGACCTTTATGGAACTAATGCGAATTTGTGTATGACCCTCGCTTAAGCTCGCGTTATTAAAAAATGCACACTCCTTGGGTAATAGTCTATATTTACTATTGTAGGGTAACCTTGATGATATCCACAGATTGGGAGGAACAACCTTTAAGCACAATGTACGTCAACAACAAACTGAAAAAGAATTGACGTCATCAGTAACTCTAAACCGCAAAAACCTTAAATGACGCAAAAGTAGTATGAGGTAGACAACATTTTCATCTCTATGACGCAATACTTTGAATCTGAAGAGTAAGTGTCTCATGTATTACAGTGCATGTATTTTGGTCGTAAACCATTATTGTTGCCCAAAATCATTGAATATATTTATGTCTATTGACGAAAGAATAGATTTTTGAAATCTGATAACTTATAACGTGTAATTTAAGTAATTGTAAGAGAGAAAGGGAGAACGATATTTCTAATCTGCAGGTGGGCAAACTTGAGAAGAAATTAAAAAAAAAATTGCTTGTCATGGTAATTGAGATTATTTAACTTTCTGTCATCTTAGTTCGTCTCAGCTAGGTTGTTCACCCCTAGAACTAATATCTTCTCATCAAGGCATGTGTGAAGAGACTCCTCAACTTGGATAGTGTTTCAGAAGACTTAAATGGAATCCTTGAAACATTTGTAATATATAGGTGTAAACTACATAAGCTTATATGGTATTAGACTTTTCAAAGAGAGGCTTTCAAGCAATACCAAGCATATCGAAAGTGATTATACCCTTGGATCCTCGATTGTGTTTGATTCTTATCCACTTACACTCTTTGGTAAATTTGGAAAATATGTGGTATTTGTCTTCATGAAAATTATGTTAGTTATTAAATATGGTTCAGGATAAAACGTAAATTTCATTTTGCTCATTTTAGTTATTATTTTGCCTTTTATAGGAATAAAGATTTACACATGTAAACCAGTATCTTTGTTCTACTGATATAGATATATAGATAGAAAGGTGATAGATAGATAGATAGATAGATAGATAGATAGATAGATAGTTAGTTAGACAGATATATAACTAGATATATAGATAGTTAGGTAGTTATATAGTTAGATAGATATATAGATAGAAATATATAAAGATAGATAGGTAGGTAGGTAGGTAGGTCGGTAGGTAGATAGATAGATAGATAGATAGATAGATAGGTAAATAGATAGATTGACGCTTGAGAACACATGTACTCATTAGTATGTTCCATGATAAATAAATAATAAACTCCTTTTACAATTTAATGATGATTTATTCAACAATTACTGATTAGTTTTGGCATTATTTGAATGATGTATGTGAAGGACTTTCTCTCTTATATCAAGTGTAAATACGCTGTGGCGCTAATGGCTTTATATATCCATTGACTTTTTTCAGTGAAGTTATGCAACAAAGGAATTCGACTGGTCAGGGACTGGACCATCGATTAGCTTCGTTAGTTTAACTTTAATGGGTTGATTCCCTGTCCCAAGTAGAGATGTGAATGGTAGTATTGTTGTATTTTCTTTGGAAAGACACATTGTTTCTCAAACATGTCTTTGTTCAATCAGTTGTATACATGACTAATGTGATAATACACCTGCTAGGCCCTGGACTGGCAAGTTAAAAATGTGTTCAAAGAATTCATTTATTAGTATATAATTTGAAGAAGAATGTTTGGCAACGTTCGTATAGTGCCTGATTAAATTCATTTTAAATAGTTTCGATATCGTCTTTACAGTGTAGTAAATTGTACAGCAAAATGAATTTATTTTAAGAATTCATTAACATGTACGTGTGTTTTTTTGGTTGTTTCCCATCAAGCAATGAACAATCATTTCTAATTTATTCTATTATTTCAAAGTCACTGAAAATAGAGAATGATTACTAAGCGTTATCTGTCGTGAAAAAATGCTTTTAATCAACTTTCAATGGAAATTGGACTATCCACAACGTTTCGTCTGATTGTGGTTGGTCTATTGGGTAAAGGTTCCAGCTGAATTATTTTCCTTTCTTATGGAGCAGATAAACTTGCAAACAATAAGGGTTTATAATTTACCATTGTTAGGTTACAATGAGGCTACAAGATATGATTAGCATATATGTTCACGGCTTCTGGACATGTACATTGTCGACTGGACCGCTGTGACATGTGTAATCTGAGTAACGCTGTGCAGCAATATTATGATCCTTTTCAATGAGTTTGAAAGCTTGTTTATTAACAGCAGAATTATGGTAACCTTTCATAATGATTTCTGTAGAAATCCGTAATGCAGGTTAGTTATTGTAATTTCTCATTTGATTCAAGTTATTATTAACCAGATATTGGGTTAACTTGAGTTTTAGCAATTTTCGATTTATAATGCCTAGTTTCAGTATTTACGACGGAAATGATTAAATGTAGTTTTTAATGTTTGTCGATCTGATGATAAAACATGGGTCATTTATCCATCGCTCTTTTTAGCAATATTGTTATAAAACATAGTATATGAGGTATTGTTGATAAATTTCATCTAGCAAATGATGGTGATTTAAAACCGATCTCATTCTTATCTTTCAGTTTACCATCCCTTAAAAGTGTTTTCAATCTTCATCCTTTATCTTGTCGATGATGTCTATTGAGAAAGCCAACAAATTTATTCTCTAGATGTTCAGCAAGACGCCATAAGGTCTCAACACCATCAACAATATCTTGTATATGGAATATTCTAGTTTGATCCCTTCTGCCAAAATATTCTGAACAAGGGTCGACCAAACACCGATATCATCTATACGGTCGCAGTATAAATACCACCACGATAAATCGCGTCGATGTCTGAAATGCTTTTTAAAGACCCCTTGACCTACTGATCTAACACAGGTTTCGCTTCACTGCGCATCCCGTTGTGTCATGGTTTGTTCCAGCGCCCGGATGCCAATTGCGTCTGAAGATGCGCATAAAGATATTCCCCAAAAGGTCTGTTAGAGGCTGATGCTATCTAAATCTGATACCTGGTTTCTGTCAGAGGTTTACGTAACGTGATCCCACCATGCATTATCATGGTAAGTGAGACGTTTACAAGCATGGGTCGATAACCAACAAGAGGGTGCCTTGTGACTCAGGGTAATTTTTAAGCGAATTATGGTCTAAAAGTTATTTAGGAGTTTAGGTATATAATGTTTCTTAAACGTATAATCGTTTACGTAACCTAGGGAACAAACGTTTTTCCGTGTGTACCCCACATAAATTAGATTTAAAGGTTTTGAATATATATATTTGTTATGTTCTCCCTTTTAGTAACCTTATAATTAATCACGTATCATGGTTCATACCAGACAGCGAATTCAAGATCATATTTGACATGACTTTACCTTTACCCGGAAGATGATATGTAAATCCGCGAGATGTAAGTTGTAAGTCCTTCTGAATATGACTTGTAAATCCGAGAGATGTAAGTTTTAAGGCCAACTGAATGTGACTTGTAAATCCGCGAGATGTAAGTTGTAAGCCCCCTGAATATGACTTGTAAATCCGCGAGATGTAAGTTGAAAGTCCCCTGAATGTGACTTGTAAATCTGCGAGATGTAAGTTGTAAGTCCCCTGAATGTGACTTATATATCTTCGAGATTTAAGTTGTGAATCCCCTGAATGTGACTTAGGAATCTGCGGGATGTAAATTGTAATTCCCCTGAATGTGACTTGTAAATCCGCGAGATGTAAGTTTTAAGGCCCACTGAATGTGACTTGTAAATCTGCGAGATGTAAGTTGAAAGTCTCCTGAATGTGACTTGTAAATCTGCGAGATGTAAGTTGTAAGTCCCCTGAAAGTGACTTATATATCTTCGAGATTTAAGTTGTAAATCCCCTCGATAACTAATACCCTCATATGAAATTTTACTTTTAAGTAGGACATATACAATTCACCATTTTGACCTGAACCAATCGTATAATTTATGGTTAAACATGCAGACCATTTTTGTAAAGGTCTGAATACCTTGGTTGCATGTTGTCAACGCACTGGAATTACCGTTCACGACTTGAGATCTTTTATAAGGTTCCATAGCTTGTTTGCATTAGTTAAATAATGATGTTGACGTCACTCTCATTTTAATAATGGATGATTTGTAAGGACCCACTGGTCATTGACTGTCTCTGACAGAAACGATGTTAGCATTTTAATTTTATTTTACTTCATGTACCATTTTCAAGAATAGAAAATCATCAGCGGTTCATAAGTAAGATAAACAACCCCTAACGTTCGTCGGGACAGTCCCCGCTCGAAGGGTTCACAATTTCTGACAATTCCTGATATTTATGTTTTTGATTTACCATATAACTTAATCAAAGTGTATTTTCTTACAATGATAGTCTTTGAGAATGCATCATTTGCTGTTAATCTCATGTAGAATAGTAGTACTTTGCTTCCAAGAGTGTCTAAATCAAATAACTAAAAGGTTCGTGACAAAAATGCTTTTTCAACAAATGCGATCATTTCCCCATGAATATAAAGTGACGGGTGGTCTTTGTAAATGATCTGTTCACGAAAAGCGTAGTCAATTACAAGAGTTAACGCCCTCGCTGACCCGTTATACTTCCTTTTCAACACATCATCATAAATGAAGCATATATTACATACACACATATCACTTTCCGTTCCCTGTAAGACCCTTATGTAACTAATTCCCAACAGCTTACAAAGCATCTTTTCTTATTTCTTTCGTTTTCGACATATTCCTAACGACTAAATATTGTTTTAACATGTTACATTCTAACCATCCAACGAAATTCTTCCTTTAAACGTTTCTCCACACTCCCTTTTCTCTCTGAATTAAAACCATTATCTCTTTATCTTTCTAACTCTCCATGTCCTTCCTTCCCTTGACTCTTTTGTCTTTCATTTGACATTTTATTGTTTGTCACTTTCTCCTTCCACCACTCCTCTAACTCTCTCTCACTCTTTCTATCTCTCTTTATCTCACTATCTATCTATCCATATCGCACTATCTTCCTATCTCTCTCACAGATACACTATCTCTCCCTCTCTCGCACTTTTTCCATTACTCTCTCAGTCTCTAAGCTTGCGTCTCCCTCTCAATCTCTCTCATACTCTCTCTATCTTTTCTTTATCTCACTATCTATCACTCTCACAGATAGACTATCTCCCGCTCTCTCACACTTTTTCTCACACTCTCTTAATCTCTATGTTTGTGTCTCCGTCACTATCTCCATCAGTATACAACTCAATCTGTCTGATGGTCTCCCTTTATCTCACTATCCATCTCTCTTTATCTTACTATCTATCACTCTCACAGATTCACTTTCTCCCGTTCTCTCACACTTGATCTCACACTCTCTCAGTCTCTAAGTTTGTGTTTCCCTCACTATCTCCACTACTCTACATCTCTCACTCTCATTCCTTGTGATGGTCTCCATCTCAATCTCCCTCATACTCTCTCTATCTGGCTTTATCTCACTATATCTCTCTCTTTATCTCACTATCTATCACTCTCACAGATACAGTATGTCCCGCTCTCTCATCAGACTCTCACACTCTAGGTTTTGTGTCTCCCTCACTATCTCAACTACTCTACATTCCTCACTTGTCTCCCTCTCAGTCTCCCCCATAATGTCTCTATCTCTCTTAATCTCACTATATATCTCTCTTTATCTCACTATCTATCACTTTCACAGATACACTATCTCCCGCTCTCTCACACTTGATCTCACACTCTCTCAGTCTCTAGGTTTTGTGTCTCCCTCACTATCTCTATCACTCTACATCTCTCACTCTCATTCTCTGTGATGGTCTCCCTCCCAATCTCCCTCATATTCTCTCTATCTTTTATTTATCTCACTATCTATCTCTCTTTATCTCACTATCAATCAATTTTATAGATACACTATCTCCCGCTCTCTCACACTTTATCTCACACTCCCTCAATCTCTATGTTTGTGTCTCATTCACTATCTCCATCAGTATACAGCTCAATCTGTCTGATGGTCTCTCTTTATCTCACTATCTATCACTCTCACAGATTCACTATCTCCCGTTCTCTCACACTTGATCTTACACTCTCTCAGTCTCTAAGTTTGTGTCTCCCTCATAATCTCCACTACTCTACATCTCTCACTCTCATTCTCACTGATGGTCTCCATCTCAATCTCCCTCATACTCTCTCTATCTGGCTTTATCTTACTATATATATATATCTCTCTTTATCTCACTATCTATCACTCTCATAGATACAGTATGTCCCGCTCTCTCATCACACTCTCACACTCTAGGTTTTGTGTCTCCCTCACTATCTCCACTACTCTATATTCCTCACTTGTCTCCCTCTCAATCTCTCCCATACTGTCTCTATTTCTCTTAATGTCACCATATATTTCTTTCTTTATCTCACTATCTATCACTTTCACAGATACACTATCTCCCGCTCTCTCACACTTGATCTCACACTCTCTCAATCTCTAGGTTTTGTGTCTCCCTCACTATCTCCACTACTCTACATCTCTCACTCTCAATCTCTCCGATGGTCTCCCTCTCCGTCTCTCTCATACTCTCTCTATATCGCTTTATCTCACTATCTGTCGTTCTCACAGATACACTATCTCCCGCTCTCTCATACTTTATCTCACACTCTCTCTCTCAGTCTCTAAGTTTCTCTCTCTCTCTCTCTCTCTCTCTCTCTCTCTCTCTCTCTCTCTCTCTCTCTCTCTCTCTCTCTCTCTCTCTCTCTCTCTCTCTCTCTCTCTCAATAGTTCCCATTCATTTCCTCTAACTTCATCCCCGCTTATACCATTTACATTAAACGTCCATCTTCCTTTTCGTCTTGCAACTACCTCTCTTAAAAACATACAATGAATGCAGAATATACCGTTTCAAAAGTAGCATTTCTTATGAAGTTTCTTTGAAATTGTTCACAACATTCCGTCAACGATGTATGCACTTGGGTATACACTTGAGCTCTACCCGTCAACGTTATCCCTTTTAACAACTTGATACCATACATGCGAATAGTATCTCTCTCCAATTATGTTAATGGTTGAGAATATGAATGTGGTTAAAAATATTTCTTACTGACACGACAAAAACTGAAATGATAAATCCCTTAATTATATTCAGATCCAAAGGTGATTCTGTCTATCATGAAATCTTGAAGTCAGCCAGTGCATGACACCTCGTAAGATTAATCACATCTTGAAAACAGCCACAAGTTGTAATATATAGCTTAATCTTGTTACCAAGAGACATACGATATATTTTAATGAGGACGTATTTTATTTTTTGAAGTATAAAATTTAAGCCCTTTGGCAAATAAAAACCTGATCTTAATCTCGAATCGTGTTATACAATAGGACAAATGGATGGATGGATTTTAAACTGCTTTTTAGGTGCATTGCGGATCTTTAAATAAAATGCTCGTAAAATGCAATGTAAACTAGATCATGGATAGGGACACAAGAGAAACGTAAATATACAGTGGCAAACGGTTTAACTTACATAGGACAGAAATGTTAAATATGGAAAAATCTGCCTTACGGTGTAATACAAAACTAGTTATGTGTACAATATGATTAACATATGAAATGACCATGTACATTTCTAACACATTGCCTAATGATGACTTATGTATCCAAAAACCACCTTATGAAGTTGCATATGTCCTTATTTCTTTGGTTTCGTTGTATTAAAAAGAACAAGGCTTTGAGCATGGAGTTTTCTCATGGATACCGGTGATACAATTGATTTATCATCATCATCATCATCATCATCATCATCACCGCCATTTTCATCATCATCATCACTATCATAGGAATCATATCTTCATCATCATCATCTTCATTATCATAGGAATCATTATCATCATCATAACATTATTCTGTAAAAATCTGTTGTTGACAGTAGTTTTCCGATGGTCAAGCAAATGTTTCATAAAAGAAACCAATTTGTAGTTCCAATGAAAATATTCTTTGCATAACCAGGAACAGTTCAAGTCAAAATTGATGTATAAAATTCAAAATGGAATGGCACCACAGTACCTTTGTGATCTACTTCCCAAAAAAGTTGGCTCTAAATCTAATTGCAATTTACGTAACACTGTAAACATATCTCTTCCTTTATGTAGACTTAAACCTTCACATGATTCTTTCTTTCCATCAACAATAAATTCTTTGAATGTTTTACCAGCACAGAACCGTCAAGTTAAATCACTTTCATATTTTAAATCATGTTTAGCTCAGCAGTATTATTACGCACCACGGTACTTTTAATGCGGTAAACGAAAATTAGATATTATTCATACTAAATTACGATATGCTGTCAGCTCCCTAAATTACGATTTGTATAAGTTTTGATTTAAAACAGACGCTAAATGTGCATGTGGTTTCGATGTTGAGAACGCTCATCATTATATGTTTCAATGTACAAACATAACAAACAGAGCGAAAAGTTAATGTCATTATTGCAGGATATTGCACCGGCTGGTATTTTGATTGATCTTAAACTTTTCCTTGAAGGAAGTGCATAGCTTCCACTATGTCAAAATGAAAAACTATTTTTGTTAGTGCTACCTTTTTCAGTGAAACTAAGCGATTTAATTAGCTTATTGATAAATTCTCCGTTTCTCATCTCTTTATACATTGTTCTTGTTCACCATCTGTCACTTTGTTCTATAAGTGATTGTAAATTATTTATATACATTCTAAGGAGAGGGTATTTTAAGTCGGAAAACTTGTTCCCACTCCTTTTCCGAGTGAATAAAATATATTTAAACCAACATTTCCAGTGTAAATGTCACTAAAAATGTTGGTATTGGATTTTGATTTGTAACGAAGTAACATTTTTATCGTGTTACATTTAGCGACTGATGAATAATAACAAAAATCGTAATTAATGATCTAGTTAGGCAAAATATGATTTCTATATAGATTAATTTATCTTAAGTGTGAGTGGCTTAACCACACCTGATAAATACGTTGATGAACGTTTTCCTTGTACTACAAAAGATATTCTTGCAATCGGTAAAAATTCTTTTCTTTTCAGTTAGAATTTATATTAACCCTTGCAAACGTGCTACAGTGAAATACCATGACGACTTGCCTCATAATTTCTTCAGAGAATGAAACTACCTTTGAGCTTTACGTTGAAATGAAATAGTTCAAATAATGAAAAGGAAGGTTCATTAGTACCATCACTTTGACAACTGGTATAGACACTGCAGTACATTTTCTTCCAATTTTGTGTCAAAATATGCATCTGGCCATTTCGTATAAAACCTGTTAATCATAAGCATTCACGAACTTCGAACGTTCTTACATATTTGGAAACATTAATTTTGTTCTCCTTTTCAGATCACTTTGTTTCCTTAAGAAAGCGTGCCGCATTGCTTTATGTGATACCATTATCATTGTAGCACAGTGTTATTTCAAGAGACCCTTCTCTCTCTCAAACAGCACTATATTCAGTCTGGACAATTTTCTAAGATAAACCTAACCTGAAGATAACGTCATTGAGAGTTTTGAAAGCGCGGAAAGTTTATTGACAGTAGGTACGTACCTCCTAATACTAATACGTGACGTTGTTAGGCAAGTCTTATGTTATGTTATGAAATCCGTTGTTTGAAATTTAACATTGAAGGCTAGGAAGCTCGGAATGATCAGAAAACTAATGCAAATATTTAGATGAAAATCATATTTATTGGTAGACCCTTATCCTGAGTGAATAGATATAATCCTTGCCAAGATGAGCCAGTGACTTTAATGGTCATCATGTGATTTACATGGTCAGTTGGTCAGTGGACAAGTAGGTCAGGGAGCAGAAGGAATGAGGGCGGGGTCCATTCACAGTGTAAACATGATACATTTGCTTGATATATACTGTATCATGTACATGCTATAGCTATAGGTGCCAGCTTAAGCTTGGTACAAAAGACCAACAGTGACCAAGATCTTATTACTGGTACCAATAAGCTTAGTCCTTGCTGATAACAATTGAAGGTTATGTTTATCATGTTGGATATATATGAGATAAACAGTAAAGATTTCTCAGTACCTGTACTCGCGATTTATTGAAAATGTTTTCATACCCTTAAAAAAAAATTTAAAAGCCATATGTTTGGGTGTTTTTTTAAATTTTAATTTTGAATTAAATGTACATTTATATGTTATATAAGAAGAATGTCAGTTGGTGTATGTAACGTTGATGCCCTTGCATGTTCGACTCGGATAAATGTAAGTTATTCACGAAATGCATACATACTATACCAAATTTACAAATGCAACCGTAAAAATGTAATAAGTAATTCTATTGTTTACATAGTTCATATTCCTTGATTTTTTTATAGTATAAGACACTTCATCCACATTGCACTCAGTCCACCGAGCTGTACAATTGAGTACCTGAACAAGGGAAGGTATGGACCTACACGGTCACCCGAAGCGCTTAATAGGCTGCATCGAAGTACTATTTCCTCAGGGTAATGATACAATATGTGCGCTTTGAGCATGCACTGTCATGGATATATGCGCGCTACAAGAAAGTTATTATTATTATTAAAGTAGAATTGTTGTTATACCAGTTGTATCACCTCTGAAGAGGTTGATAAATACTAAGCAGTAGTAGTGATAGTAAGAGCAGTATCAGAAGTAAGAAGCGATGTAGCATTTTCTGTTGGGATTGAAGTAGTAGTACTAGTATAATACTTAGTTTTCTAAATATAAGCAGTTGTAGTGTTACTTGTAGTAGTAGTAGTAATAGTAGTAGTAGAAGTAGTAGTAGTAGAAGTAGAAGTAGTAGTAGTAGTAGTAGTAGTAGTAGTAGTAGTAGTAGAAGTAGTAGTAGTAGTAGAAGTAGTAGTAGTAGTAGTAGTAGTAGTAGTAGTAGTAGTAGTAGTAGAAGTAGTAGTAGGAGTAGTAGTAGTAGTAGTGATGTATAAGTTCTATCTGTAGTTGTATTAGAAGTAGTTGTAATAGTAATAGTAGAAGAAGGCATTCTACTGGAGGTAGTCCTTATTGTAGCATTTGAAGTATTGACAGCAGTGGCTGTAGTAGTTGAAGAAGGAGAGGTACTTGTTGTTGTAAATGTGGAAGTGGTTGTTGTATTACCTGTAGTAGTAATTGTAGAAGAAGAAGAAGTAGTTGTTGCAGTAGAGGTTGGTGTTGTTATGGCACTTGTAGTAGTAGCAGTTGTAGTTTTAGTGGTAATTGTAGAATAAATACTCGATATAGTAGATGTAAAGGTAGTTGTTGAAGCACTTGTCTCACTACTAGTAGTAGTATCAACAACATAAGCATAGGTAGTGTTAGGACTGAGAACTAGACATTGGGGTAGTAGGAGTGGTAGAATTGGAATCAACCTTAGAAGAAATAGAAGTTAGTATCAGAAAACCTGATAAGATTAGAAATAATTGTAACACATGTAGTAACTGCATGATACAGATAGTAAGATAGAATATTGCAGGACACGAGAAACAAGCCTTATAATATCCACATATTGTAAACTAATTTGCTCTGTTTTCTAGAATGCAATAGATGTTGTATTACCCGCGTGATTCTTAGCGATACACATGTGATGAAGGATAAGTATAAAATAAAGAAAGATAAATTCCTCTATCGTTAGTTATTCTTTACAAGATACACTGGTGACAATATTCAGGCACTAAATGACACAGGTCTTCAAGAGATATTTGACTTTAAGCTTATGAAGTAGGTGATATGAAACTGTAATTACCCCACATTAATCTCTATGGCATCTTAAACATGTTACATGATACTGTAAATTGTGTTCCTGGTAATCGTGTGGCAGCCTTCATACCATATCGCATCCGGACCTCTTGTTTCAGTGTTGCCTGTTTGACCTAGTGAAAATGTAGATCATCAGATATATCACATGATCTTTCTATACCTATTTATACACAGGGTTGAATGTATACAGTCACAGAGTGCGGTCGTTGCCATGAACGATTCGGCACACATGGTCGTGTCATTCAAGAAGCATCTCAGCTACGTAGTAAACAGAACCACGGGGTAAAACTTAAATCCACACGATGAAACCGTTTAAACTGAGATTTAAATGAGATATTGTCTTACATAGTTGAAATATGGTAATCTTAATCCGGGTCAGGATTAGGTAACCTGTTTAAAGGGAAACAGAGTATGTGATTGAGGTCAAGTATGTCAAACTTTATAAATTGTGTTATTTTATCGAGAAGTAGTAGGTGTCACTGAAAATCACCATCTAACACCATCAGTTCATTGGACTATAACAGGTTTAAGTTGTAATTTATGATCGAAAACCGGACAATGGCGCGCGCTAATGACTCAAAGTAATTCTGCAAACTTATTCACAGCAGATCGAGGAAAACTATTTGTTGATAGTGTTTAGTAGATCAGTTAACAAGTACTCATGTAAATTAGATGCCCAACTTTGACTTATTAACATTTATTTGGCGGTTTTTCTATTGTCATTGAAAACGAGAAAATCTCCTAATATTGGTGTAGCGATTGATTAAAAACCGTTCTCAGATTTGTATACATAACCACAACCTCCACCACCTTTCCATTTCACATATGTGGTACTAAATACAAAGACCCCAATCCCGTTCTTTTGGAAATTTCTTGATCAAGCTAAGGCAAGGTTATTGGACATGACACGGCCAGTTTGTACATCTTGTAGGGCCAATTGTTGGTCAATAACGCACTTTATTACCTACAAGGGCAATGATATCGGGGTTCATATTTTTCATACGAAGCCCTAGGGCAAAATATCGCTTTTAAATCGTGACGTCACGTTATAAACAATGCTTTGACGTCACAGTTTTACTATGACGCTTCGTTCCAAATGTGACGACGGCGGGTAGTCCGCCTGTGGTTGGAGGTCGATTTTGTTAATTTTCTTTGATTCGCGACTACGGTAATAAACAGAATATCATATTCGTATCCCAGGCATACTTGTGCTTTAATATCAGTATATCCCTCGCTCTCGCTCGGGAAATACTAATATCTAGCCACTCGTGTCGTATTAGTATAGTAGTATGTCATGGACACTAATATATCATCCTCTATATATGCTTCATTGTTATGGGTTTTCTTTCCAATAACCATTTCTCTTTTATATGACAAGTGTGCAGCATAGTTTAATAAGATGATTCCAATGCATATATAGGTATATGATATGGCAACAATATAAACATATTGGTAATCTTACCAACTCGTGAACCGGATGTAATAAGTGATTGAAGATCTCTGCTTACGTAATCATTTAACTTACTTTGTTATTGTGATATCAATTAAGATTCCTATAACGTCAGTAAGTTAATTCTGAATAAAGCTACGTTCAGTATCCAAGATAAAAATATTCCATTACATGTATAGATATATAAACGGATATCTTCATCCTTCAATTATCATTATCATTTCTGTTTTCAATTACATATATACACATAATGAAAGGTATATAGTCGTTTATATTTTGCAAAGAGTTTTTTTGTTTCGTGTCAACTTGTTATAAATTTATATGTTACGTAGAAAATTCACTTGAGGGTTTCAATGGCCACTGGAACTTCTTCATTTTATTCTGTTTAAAGTCACTTAAAAAAACATCGCCTTGCAATCATTACTAAAATACTTCTTTTGATGAATGACCTATGAAAGAATTTAATGTTGGGTTATATCACAAACTTAACATTTTCTAGACAAGACATATTTTCATTTGAAATTGAACTCCATGTAACAGATAACTTGAATCTAAAAACACAATGTACACGTGAATGATACCGAAATCAAACACCCCGTAACTAACAGTTACCTTCTTGCAATTGAATAAGATAATACCTTACTTAAAACAACATCTTATACTTATATCCCTTCTCTTGTCTAAACAATAACGTAAACATGATACACCACTCTCGACGTATGTTTTACTTGTTTTAAGTACTTATCGTATGTGTAACATTACAAACCTTATTTCGGAATGCCATTTCAAATATTAGGTTTCAAAATGGCAGGTATCAAATCCCTGGAGAGAAGTACTACATCATGCTAACAAATGTCAATGCACTTTCGGTTATTGTTACGCAGTCTGTCATCTTATATTAATTAGGACACTATTGTGCAATCTGCACATTCATGCTTATAATTTGTGAAAAGTATGAATATCATTTTCATCTTATAATCATTTAAATTGCCAGAAGGCTGCTCCTTCAGTGTTCCAAATAAACATGAAGATTGTCATCGTCCAAGACTTATTCTCTTCTTATTGTGATGTAAAGAAGATCAGGCCGTACAAAATATGCTTACTTTTGTAGAAACATCTGAAAAAGTGACTGTAATTTTGATGGCCATTCTCGTATTCGTTCCCTCGCGTTTCCAATAAAAAGGGCGCAATAACTCCCCGTCACAACAATTGCTCTCCCACCTCCTTGTCTGATCCATTATTGAATCCTACCGTCTGACAACTCTTTTCGGATAAGGTTCCATACATGTTCAATCGGATTAAGATCAATACTTTGTCACATATACTGAAAATGATAATTAGGGGGTATTTGAATTTTCATGAGTGTGATTTCGTCAAAGTTTCATTAAATAGTTAAAGCATTATTCATAATTTCAAATTTACATATTCCTTAACTTTTTAATTGAACCAATCCCAATTAACTCAAGAATAAGGTTTGACATAGACACCCACTATCATCTAATCCCAGCGTCGAATGTACGGTAGAAATTGAAAGGGAATGCAGATCCGTCATGTTCTAGTTGATCCCAACCATTGCGATGACTTTATCACAACTCATGTTTAAAAATGTCAAGTCTTCAAATAGTTGCATCATTCTTCAAGTTTACTTGTTTTATCTTAGTAATGCTGATTTCTATCCACTATCATATATATTTAAAGTTTCTGATAATCATTCACCTGTAAATCTATTAACATTTACTGAAACCAGACCAACCGTGTAACTACATCTTTCAAAAGCTCACCTCATCGTTATCGTAATGTTCTATGTAGCAGTGAAGCCAGAAAGCCATTTCATATACAACTACAAAACTGGTTTTAGGAGATATTTATAACTTTCATTTCTAATCTTTTTGTTTTTGTTTATTTCTATCCTAACCATTTTATGGTATGGTTACATAAGTCCGAATACTAGTTAATGTTTGAACAAGTTAAAGGAAAACTGATTACGAAAAGAACAACGAACAATATCCCATCACATCATCTCAATCTTAACTAGTGTTCTTGAAGATAGTGCTTTTGATTTTGGGGTCTTCAGATGTAGAAATGTGTTCGCTTTTCCATCGAAAATAATAATGTTCATAAACATGTAATTGACATTTGTGGATGAAGAAGTTTTGATATAAATATCGTCATATTTGGTGTTTCGACACATCTCATCAAACCCACCATCGCCGTCGCCGTCTTCTCTGTTATCATCACAATAAAATTATCGCAATCATTTCACATCACCATCCTCATCATGGTCATCATCAGATTAATTCAACCATTGTCCTTAGATGAATCCGTTACCCAAAGTTATTATACAGAGTTGTGATCACCTTAGTGTATGAGGACTCTGAGGACCCGGAGCTATAAAATACATTATCTTCGTTATTGTCTTAACGTTGCCATGAACTTAATTAGTGTAGCATTCAGTTCATCGACCGACTTTCCCGAAACTAGTAACACTTGGTACAAAGACGGTGCGAAATTTGGTCGTAAAAGAGTCATTGAACCAATGCGGAGTACAGATATTTATCTCGATTGAAGCTCATGCGTAAGCCAGTTATCTCGATTCCCGATCCCTTACAGTTTTATATACATTGTATCCTTATAAAGCCAGTTAGTCCAAACGCATAAACTATCCAGAAACTCTGCCACTAGGACTCGAGCAACCGATATTATGGAGTATCATATTCTTGTTTTGAATATCGGATATGGTTTCCTGTGCTTGGAGTACACGCTGTATCAGATAATATGATACAGTTTTCAAAATGTTTACTTATTTTTTTACCTATTTCATAAAAAAAGCATGAATTATCGCGTTCGAATTGACAATTTGAGGGCATAAGAGGACATATGAACTCACTTTTGCTTTCTAACGAGGCAATTACGGTTTCTTTTACAATTGACCTGCAATTGATAATTTAAAAGTTAAGACGGCCGAAATCGCTAAAGAATAAACAAAATGTTATTCACAATTCGTAAGTGTCGGCTGTGCTCAAAATGGGAAATGTTGATTGTTGAATATGGCTGAACTAGGAAATTTTACTATTTTTAACAGACCTTTATCTCTTAACTGAGAACAATAGATGAAATATTCTTTATTAGCTCAAAGGTATTTGTTACTTCATCTATTTCTTATACCAAGCATACTCAATGTTGATATCTTAATAATTGCGGATGCCGTTTTTGGTCGTCATCACTTTGAATGACATATTTAAGTATTTTCGACATTGTAGTTCATGCTAATTGATTCATGTTGCTTTGATTCTTTAAGGTAATTCAGAATTAATTTTGTAACCTGCAAATGTAGATGTTTTCCAAAAAACTTACATGGTAGATCTTCATAGTGTGGATTGTGAGTAAGATGTATAGATAAAGTAAAGATGTATAATATGTTTTATAAATAGATGTGCATTGGTGTGGGACAGTGTCTTTAATGCCTTTTAGGGTAGATATAAGTTTATATTGCGAGATCTCATTAACAACAGTCAAACACACTTGTTTTTGGTGTTTTATTCTTAATAAATTCTAAAAAGATTTCCATAATGACATGATGCCATAGGATATGGTCCTATCAAATTCATCTGATGTCAGAGTGCGACTTTAAATTAAACTAGATAAATCTCTAAACTATAAAATGTATCCGATGTAGGGTAATGTGTAACTTAGTATATGATAAGGTTACACAGTGCAGTTAACTTGAGATACTAATGAAAATGTAATTTTCTCAAAAAGTTGATTATTTAAGCGCTAATTAAGAATGACGATTAATTGCTTTTTGCGATGGAGGCCACAAATATTAAATATTCATTATGGTATTCATACATGTCTATATAATATAAAAACTGTTCAAAACACATAAGACATGTTTGTCATGTGCTATGTATACTAAAGAAATTCATTTAAAGATCCTGTCCTATCGCCAGTTGGTCCGCCATTGTTATTCCGGAGAATGACAGGAAAAAGCGCAGTACTTGGACTAATTTTACAACATATTAAATATAAATTGTATGTATGGATTGAATGGCTTGTGATGCCGTAGTAGGGCTTTTAACCCTCTTAGCGGCAACGAATAGCTTCACTTCTTTTACAGAGTATGCTCTTATTTATCACGTTATCAACGCATATATCATGAATAAACAGAAATTCCCCTTGAATGTCGTTTTCACCCTGACACCTGAAATGACTGTCTTTTAAGTTGCTATTGACACCAATATCAAAATCAATATCTGCGAAATGGTCTTCTTTTTTAAATCCACAAACTAATCATCTTGACAAATACTATCACCCGACCATGCAAAATGCAAATATCAACTTCAGATTGATTATTTAAATATTGACAGGAAATTATCTTTAGCAACATGAAATACCTTAAAATCGTATCTGCCTGCTCTCAAACGTGCATGAAGGCTTAAACAAACGTCAAATGAAGTAAACGTTAGAATTTTCAATTAGACGAAATTTATAGTGTTTACTACGGAAACTATATACATTTTACATGTGTATACAAACCATTATCGTGTCGACTGTTTGACCTCTGTTTTTTGAAAATCACTTAAGCGTTACTCTGAAAATATCAATTAATTTTAACAGTGTTCCTGCTAAATTCGCCAAGATAATGCGTCGCTGATAGACTGGCTTATGCTTACTAATCTATGTATAGCACGAAAAACTTCAAAGGCATTCACCCTTCTTCAAAGTACCAGCTTATTCCTGAATTGAATTTTATAACATTTGTTGTTATAAACGATCACATAACTTTATGAAATGGTAACATCTTTCAAAGGAACCTATACTGTCTTCATAACCCTATTTTCGTGATGTGTTCAATGGTCAATCAACATATTTTCGTTACCCCCTATGTAAACGTTTCGTTTTCAATCCATTCCAAATTTTGTCCGGACACTATTATCAGTACAACTCATTCCAGCTTCATTTTTAACATATATTTCTACCTGGCCCTTAGATTTATGTTGTTGGTAACATCCACTTTTCCATCCAAGTATTTTGCGGCTTCCATGGAAACATATCAGTATGACAACCCTGTCAATAGTTCACTATGCTCTAAAACAGCCAAGTATTATGTTTTATTATGTTAGGATTTTGAAAAATTGGTTGAATTTATGTCAAATGTACAGCTGCATACCGAAAGTTTGCTCACTTACCGTAGTAATTTGGGTTTCGTTTCAACGTCAATAAAATAACTTCAGCAAAACTGACAATGGATAACCCACTATCTATGTGTGAAATAGCCATTCTTTAATCCATTTTGGGATCGTCTGATCTTGTGCAAAAATTCTAATTTTGGCATATTCATAAACAGAAGGTGTCACCTTTTCAAAATTTCGATTTCGTTAAAAGTCAAATAAAATGTTTCATATCGACTCTCTGAGATTAAAAACAACATAATCACATTAATTGTGTGCTATGGAACAAACGTGACTAATTTTTAAAGAAATTGATAACTTATAAGGGATTTAATGGAGAAAAATAAAAATTAGTGTGTTTGAAATTTTGACCACTGGTCACTTCAAAGACCTGCCAAAACTGTTAGGGGTAATTGTGGGTCACGAAAAACATTTGCCTTGATGAAGAATGGATCTGCATATCTGTATTGAAATTCAATAGTATACGTTTCTTTTTTCGAAATGCTACGATACCTCAAATTAAATTATATTTGCACTATTATATTCAGGTATGTGAACAAACTTTTGACATGCAGCTGTGTTATGCTAAATTAGTAAAATTACAGTAACTTGAACAGTGAATACAAGTTGATATATCTCTATAACTAAATACATTCAACCTTCTGCCATCCAACATTACATATATAACCAATACACTTAGCTGTGACTTTTACTGTTTTTAAATTAAACTGGATTCAGGAGGTATGTCAGATGTGTTCGTTTTACGGTTGTTTTATTTGAGCAGTGCCCTTCCAGTTAAACACCTAATGCTTAAAGCGAGACTTCCTCCACAATAGAAATGAGACTCATTTTTGTGTTAAAGTGTCAAATCTGTTTTTTTACCTAAGTTTGAAAATAAAACAAAATATTCATTTCTCCTATGAAGTTAAACTGTATCATGTTCCATACTTGCTTACTCCCTGCTCATCAGTCAAATTTCATATGTATCAAAGTTTATACTCAATATAATATTTACTTTTTAAAAATATTTTTTTTCTTAAATGTTGAACTTCATCATGTAACGTACATTTTGAACTTCATGTTCAACAGTCAAATTTGTGAATGAATATTTCTTTCTCACTTTGCAAATATGATATTTACAAGGAAACGTAAAACATTTTTATGGAGTTAAGTTTATTTGCAAATATGATATGTGTTCATAATCAAATCATCTCTTCTAAAATTTTGAAAAACATCATGTGTCATACTTGCTTTCTTCATGATGCATAGTCAAATCTGTGCATTGATCTTATTCTATTATTTTAAATATTGATATTTCCAAAAAAAGTTATCATCTCGTCACAAATGTTGAACTTCACCACGTTACGTACTTCATTTTTTGTTCCATAGTATGAATAATTACTTTCTCCCTTTGTAAATATAAATATGTACTAAGATATAAATGATATCTTCTGAAACGTATTTTTTTGTATGGATCTTAATTTATTTGCGATTATGATATGTACTAACAATAAAAAATCATCTCTCCTAACATGTTGAACTTCAATAAGTTATGTAAAATCTGAGTATTGATTTAAGTTTATTACTTTTCAAATATCATATTTGTATAGATAAAGTTGACGATTATTGTTATCTTCGTGCATCCTTGAGCTATACATTCTTTAATACGTGTATACTTGCAATGTCAAGCTGACAGATCGTTGACCACAAAATGAAATGTTTGTCCTTCGTGATGAATGTTGAACTTCAATATGTTGTGTACTTTCTGAACTTCATGTCCTACAGTAAAATCTTTGTATTGTTCTAAGTTTATTACTTTTCAAATATCATATTTGTATAGATAACGTTGACGATTATTGTAATCTTGGTTCATCCGTGAGCTATACATTCTCTAATACGTGTATGCTCGCAATGTCAAGCTGACAGATCGTTACCCTTAAAATGAAATGTTTGTCCTTCGTGATCAATGTTGAACTTCAATATGTTGATTACTTTCTTAACTTCATGTCCAACAGTAAAATCTGTGTATTGATCTAAGTTTATTACTTTTCAAATATCATATTTGTATAGATTAAGTTGACGATTATTGTAATCTTAATGCATCCTTGAGCTATACATTCTCTAATACGTCTAAACTTGCAATGTCAAGCTGACAGATCGTTACCCTCAAAATGAAATGTTTGTCCTTCGTGATGAATGTTGAACTTCATTATGTTGTGTACTTTCTGAACTTCATGCCAAACAGTAAAATCTTTGTATTGTTCTAAGTTTATTACTTTTCAAATATCATATTTCTATAGATAAAGTTGACGATTATTGTAATCTTAGTGCATCCTTGAGCTATACATTCTCTAATACGTCTATACTTGCAATGTCAAGCTGACAGATCGTTACCCTTAAAATGAAATGTTTGTCCTTCGTGATCAATGCCGATTATGCCCAGATACAAAGTCTCAGAATGGAATGATAATGCTTTCGTGTATGAAAGTAACACTTGAAGTACATATACAACTGTGCCGATACCCTTATGACCTAAAAAATTGCCAACCTCGGAAGACTTAAGTTGTTTAGGTCGAGGGAAGGTACTGGGTTTGAAAATAACAACTTGTAAAATAAAGAATACTTGCACATCATGTTTGATGGTTTCTAATGTAGATGTGAATAATCAATATTTTGTTGTTTTGGTAGCTCTTATATATGTATATATATATAATGGATTGTTTTTACTTCTAACTTATATATATATATATATATATATATATATATATATATATATATATATATATATATATATATATATATGATACTAAACGACCTTCCACCATTTAATACTATTTTTACTACTATAGTTGATGATTGGGTATAAAAAAAACAATCCCTAACGAGTTTGATCAAAGAAAATAATATTAAATTGAAGGAAGTTTTTTATTCTGTTCATTACCTGACCTCAGGAATCAAGCTTGATTGCCGAATGTGTACTGAACTAAACATTTCCGCGACTTGGTCGCCATCTTAAAAGGGCAATAGCACATTTAATGTATTCTTATTTTGTCCAGTTAATATTTGCTTATGCCAAAAGCATTATGTTCAGAGGGTCAAATGGCTTATTGCTTATTCCGATTATCCGTAGGGTTAGATGAGTATTAAGCGAAACTGCTTGCGACCATTTAAGTATGAACACCATTAATCTTGTAGGTTGAAGAAATAGATTCGCGTAGTTAAAGCAAACCCTCGTTGGAGAACTACATCTTTTGATTATAAAAGGTTGCCTTGTAATGTAAAATTTATTTTCGATTTCGTGAGATCATTCTCTTTACCTAAAACGTGCTACTATTTTTTAAAAAAACATATTGAGGAAGAGTATGTGTATTTCTAAGACCTTGGAAGTGGAATACAATACACACTGCTTTATACTAACTTTGTTCATTGAATACGTTTAGTGTAATTAATGCAAATTGTTTTTCCTGTTTCTGCTTCTTTGCAGACTGGCCTGATTCACACAAGAGACATTTTTACAATGATAGAATGACCAAAGTCACTAACACGCTATTGTAAGAACAACCTTTGTCAGGACATTTGCATACAAGAATGAAGTAAATCGCTGAAGTTGAAAGAAAAAACAACCTCAGTCAGCATAATGACAAAGTATTCTTACTTGAATAAAAAAAAAAAATGTGATGTCAATTTGCGACAAATAATATTTTAACATTACATCTCACACTCATAGATTCTGATACTTCATCATGGCAAAACAACATCAGTCTGACTTTTACGGGAGAACCCATGACTGTTTTGTTTTAGATAATCTCTTTTAAAAGCATGATCGTGATGGGAAATTTTTAACATAACAATTTTTATCATTATCAACATGATAATTATAAAGTCGCAGGTCTTAAAATAGTCAATTTCAAATCCCAAATTCACATTTCAAGTCAGTTTTTTACACCACCCAGTGTACTAATTCCTGGAAACCACATCTTAGGGATTATCCCTTTGCTGCCTTCTGCTTCCCATTACTACCCTTGGGAATCTGTTTTACTCAACCCTTCCCCAGTGGCGCGCTGCATTCTGCTGACGATGTAAAGTGTGTGGTCACATTTTATATGCTTGCATACCCTTGTATCAAATGATGATATTGATACTACATAAACGTTACATGTATCTTCAATATAAGCCAAGCTCTTAGCGGTCCAGTGGCTATACAAAGAATCATCTATTATCAATGTCAGCGCTTGCTTGACCTTTAACCTGTAATGGCATATAATATACGGTTACTACAAGAGAAATAAAAATTAGAAGTATTTTCAGAATGTTTGGATATAAAAATGGAATAATCTTGACCATGTATATTGGGAATTTCCTATTTCTTCTAAAAGTACCAGCACTTTTTTTGCTTGTAGGATATTTGTTTATTTCATATTTTGATTCCCTTTAAATATTTCAACAAAATAACGGAATCAATCTTTAAAAAATAAAAATTATATTGACTAGCATTAAGTTTAAGAGCAGTTTTAAAACTTAGGTCAAATTGATATATCTACAAGTTATAAGTGTGTTCGTCTGTCAAAGTAGATATAATGATAACAGTGAATCAACAATCTGAAACGTTAGGTATCATTTTACAAAGCGGTCATTTTTTATGTTTTGTGGTCAAAGGTAAGGTTTCAGTGGGCTTGACCCATGAATCACTTCCCCTCGTGCATCAGCTTAAGGGAGAGTCATGGTCAGCTATTCTCTCTGAGAAAACCTATCAAGTATGGATTTGTTTCTATGTACAAATGTTAAGGTACGTAATAGATTTTTTACTGTGGATCTTCGTGTATTGTAGCTGTACAAACGTATATTATGTTTTATGTCCAAAATACATTAGGAGTATTTGAAATGTTCTGTTTTAATAGGGCAGTAGAGCATATCTAGTACATAAACAAAGAGATATCTCGACAATTGAAATATATTTTACCTTATTGCAATGTATTTTGTTTTGATCAAAAAAACACTTCTCAAACGAACGAAATATACTCTGTTAAGATTCGAGAAACCATTGACTTATCTCAGCGATAAAAAGTGTTCACACTGAAATGGTCACCAGCAGTTTTCGCTTACAGCATGATAATCTATCTACGGATAATCAATCTTGAGATGATGATACATTTGACATAATGATAACGAACTTCTAGAAATATAATATGTGTGAGAATCTAAATTCTAAGTTGAATTGAACACCAACCATCATGTCAAGGATATTAGATAGACTTCAATCACTATATCTTTAAAGAAGGTATTGGCGCCACGAGGAAATGGTGTTAACGATATTATCCCGATTGAAGTATGTCAAATTAAACATCGAATGACCAAGAATCTTATATGTTATCATTAGGAAATTAAACACTCAAAGTAGTTCATGTAGGATTAATTTGATGCAATATAAGTAAATGACTTCCGGTAATGGAATTTATTTTGGTAAGAAGGAATGCCAACTGCCCGTATCCAGTTCGGTGAGTTTCTGTACGTGAAACTAATAGAACAGGGCCCAAACAATCACCCTGTCTGGGCCCATGTTGAAGAACATTCCCCATCCTCATATACAAGATTTGTATCAGGGAAGTACTATCCGACCTGACACTCAATCCTCATCCCTAGCGGAACGCCACCCGAAACCCCCCTAACCTCCCCCTACTCCGCAACACCCGTCCCTACAACCAATCAGGCTTCAGGTAACTTATCACAGCATTGTTCAAGTTAAATGTTTGGTGTAATGGAGTAAACATTAGACAAGAGTTAAAGGTAGTATGAAAACATCAACAACTCGTAGAGAGACTGTCACTATCGTTGATTAGGCCCGTGAGCAACAAGTGGTCGGCAAAAGTTTGGTAACGTGTGCTTTAACCGTCTTGAGGATTACGAAGGCACAGATAGATACCCCTTGGTTAGCACACCATGAGATCAGAGAACGGCTTTGCAACTCATCTCAGCTTCTTTGATGAAGATTTACTCTTTGAAGTTGAACAACAAGATGAAAATCATAATAATGGGCAGGTAAGAAAAAAGTTCGATTTACCTGTAAATTAAGTTGTATCAGGAACGTTCTTTTGCAACTGTTTATTGACCACCGTATTAAAGACTTTAGAGAACGTGGGAATTTAAAGGGCTCTAGGTCTCTCAAAGAGACAATTACATGATAACAAGACGTCAAATGTCACTATTGTTCTGATAACGTTATCGAAATGGCAAATACCTAAATTAACTCTCTGAAAGATAGGACCAAAATCTCCTACATTGCCATTTAATCCGATTAAATGTTTTCTAGGATGCTTAATTGCTATGATCGAAAGCTTGAATACTTATTCTAAATCTATGAATGTTATTGATTAAAGATCTTCGGAAAGAATATTCGTTTAAAGGAACAATTGACATATGTAAATCATGCAATCAATGTCAAAACACTCTTGTCATTAATTATTTTGCTACTTATACCGTTAGTTGAAGTTGAACGTTTTACAACTGAGCGATACGAACGATATTCTGAGAGAAAAAATCAGGTTTTTATTTTGTGGTTTACATGATCCTTCTGCATGTAAGAACGTGTTACGGTTTATCAAGGCTTGACCTGCCTAATCATTTTTCTAAGCTGAAATATGTTAAAACTCTAAATCAACCGACATGTTTGTATTGCTTTCCTCTATTGGTTGTCAATGACAATGTACAACACATGTAACGAAACGTACGTTTATGTTAACAAGAAGAGATATCATACTCTCTCTTTTAACCGGTTATAGTGATGAAAACATGCTTTCCTCGATGCCCATTCACACAAATGAACATTTTAACTCTGTGGTAATTTCGCGAGACATTAGTCGGTTAAAGGGTCATAAAGCATTCTGTTTTAGGACAGCTAGTGATAAGATAGTGAAAGAAGATATGCCAAATGGTGTAAACGAGGGCGTGTCTATGAAGCGGGTAAGAGTAAGATACTGATTTGTAGGACTCCAACTTTAATATCAGTCACGTTTCCCATGGTGTTAGCAGTAGCATATTCGATTGATTAGTCTGATTATTGTACTGTATACGTTACCATTTTCACATGAGTTATCAATATGAGCTTTTGTCAATTATTTAACAATACCAGACTTTATCTGAAAAGTATTCAAAGCATGGGGAACCTTTTTATCAACAACATCGTACATATAAGGAATCTAATGTTCTGACATCGATGGCAATTAGATACATTTCACAAGAACTGTGTAATGATACAGCATATTAAGTATAACACTCAGAACATATTTTTTCAAAACCTTCATTTAATAAACACATTGTTCCGCAGATAATGAAAATAGCTTAGAATACATGTGGAATGTGCAACATTGGTCAGACATTCTCACATCTGGCAAACATTCCGATAAAGTTCGTGCAACGAATTAAACATCATTTCAAAGGTCAGGTGTTGCGCAAACATTGAGACATGATCAACACCTTACCCATCAGCTGATAATGGAATTATGCCATGAACCATTTCTTCCTGTTTATCGATGACTCTAGTCAAACTATGTCTAAATGATACCAAATTATTAGAGAGTTGACAGAGGCAAAACTAAAAGTTGATCTTTCTTAAAGGTTTATGATAAAATACATCTCCAACAGAAAGAAATAATTTGAATATCAACATAAGGACCTGGAAAATCGTGATGTACACACCTAGACACATTTTTTTATTAACCAAGTAGTAATTCTGAGTATCTGCAACTAAACTACAATTTCAGTTTCGTTCATTGATATCTTCTAATGTACGCTGATCATCGGCATGGCAATAAGGTTTTTTAACGTTTAGGGCTGGATATTCCCTTGTCAATGTAGAATGTCGTAACATAGACGTCCATAACGTTGTGTTCCACGAGTAGATGCAACCACAGAGGGTAAACTGGTTCTGCTTGTGATTTTGGTGTGTTTGCTTATATATCACGATCTTTCGTTGCACTAGATAAAGAGAATCCAACCTAAATATTGACATATAACTCGCTTGTGCTCGGTCTCATATAACGTTTGGACACTCTTTCTTTAATATGCGATGATGATATGTTACCTTTTTATCTTTGCATTTCATCACTTTATTAAAGTGGCACTATTTTCTCATAAATCATTGTTTCATAAATGAATTGGTGAAATGACTTTCTTAAGTTAATTTCTCGGTGTTGACATATATAATCCCTTCAGTTATCATTAACAGTTTATCACCATGTTGCCATAGAAACCTCAATTCAATCAATGCATCTATTAAACAATCCTATCTTTTTAACACATCAATGAAATCTCCACTCCTTTCATAATTTGCTTGCTATTACACATATTTAATGCCACTGTAGCAAGCTTTTCTGAGGAAATACTGTAAAAAAATAAAAACACATTACAAATTGCAAGTTCAGTTAAGCTACAGGCAAGCATTTCTCAACTCGATTGAATTAAAGGTATTCACACTAAAATTCACTTGAAATATAAGACCTTATTTTACGTCGAAGGATTACCGGGTTGAATTACTAGATTTTAGTTTTCTCCGTTGAGAGGATGAATAGAGCACAAGACCAATTTACAACTTCGTTATTTAGTATCTACACCGAAACGTCGCATTCCTGCATTAAAGAAATTGTTAATCCATATAACCTGTTCTCTATTTATAGAATTAGTTATTAGAGGTCTTCCCTCTGAAGAACTTTTATTTGGCATCAACAAATATATATATGATGAGATAAACGTGAATACAAAAAAACATTTTAAGAAGTGCTACGGTGGTTGAATGATTTTTTGCCCATCTTCGTAAAGACGGTCTCTTTCACTCTTCTCTATTCAATCACTACTGTTCTTAGTTTTGGATAAAATATTAAAATCTACACAAACATACATAGAAGCAAGAGTTATTACTGTACCTAAAAAGGTATATTTCAAAAAGAAGAAAGTTTTAGCCATGTCGATGTAGCAAAGCACAGCAGTTATGTACGGTTTGCCTTATGATTTTTTCCCCAGTGGTTTAACAATTTCTCACCTTGCACCTAGTGACAGGTATAAAGTAAATATAGGTCTATAGTAAACTATGATGGTCAGGTAAAAAGATTTTAAAGAAAGTCGCCTTTTTGGAGTCTCTAACTGCAATAGTGATTGAACTGAAAAAGAATCTGACAACTGTATCTATTTCTACGAAGACCCACCTTAGGTTAACATTAGTATGTTTTAAATGCTCTTATTTCTTAAATGACATCTTTATGTGTTTGCCAACAGTAAATGTTTGTTTGTTCTGTAAATAAGTAATGTATTGGATTTCACACGCATTATTCATTCTATTGATGTTACCTTTTTAAAAGCATGCTACCATATCGTATCTTGTATGAAGTGGACTTTTTACTGATACATGAATGATACTGATACATGAATGTAGGATGTATAGATCATTTGTGCTACCAACAACGTTTATAACTTCTTAAGCTATTCTTAAGCTATTAAACGTTTAATTTATGGGAATTCTTTTTAGAGCCGTTCGATATATGCCCAATAATATCGCCAACAACAACTGTTTTATAAATGTTTTTAAAATAATTAATTTATTCAAAAAGTAAAAAATACATTTTTGAAAGATTTGATAAAATTTGATTTACGTAAAAAGCGTTATAAAACTAGCCTCACAACAAAATGTAAACTGAAGCAATTCTTTCCTAAAGGTTTGAAAAAAGTCAATTTGACATTCTTGGTATGTTTGACAAGATGGACTTTGTGACCTAAATTTGAGTGTTTGTCTCGTGTGTAGATGTGCATTCCTCATGTACTAGCTTCCTTCCCATTAGGGTTTCCCTTTATCTCCCGCTTGACACACTTCAACATGCCTTCGAGTCCTGATAAAGTATCACTATATGTCCTCTATAACTTAACATTGCCCATCAGGATTTTTTTTCGCTCTAGTCAAGACAAACATCTTATCGGTTCTTGTCCTCACTTGCTCGTTGTACAATAAATTGAGCAAGTCTTGTTACCTGAAACTTATGTTGCTTCAGATATCAGTCCAGTTGCTTTAAATATCTTAATCTTTAAGACTTCTAAGCTGAAGTACAACAAAATTATTTCAATGTGCCAAAGATCAGTACTATCATGTTTTGCAAACATTTTTCTCTGAAATGATGGAATACATCTTCATCTGTATAAGCTTAGTAATATGATACTTATTACAAATCACTGGATTTGTTGTCCATTTGATATAAAATTTGAGTTACGAAACAGAGTTGTACAAATTATCATTTATTGAAACGGTAGCGGCCACTTGGTTTTAATACGTCCTCGTTTCTTCTTTTGAAAACCCTGAGAATGATTTTAGATTCTCAGTAAAATCCGATTTTTGGAATTGCAGCCCCAGTAACCATGAGGATCACAATATGAATAAAGAACATAGACGACCCTGGGGATCATCCTGCCTGTTACTATAGCAACAGATATATAACAGTGTGTAACAATATATTAATAATGAATATCAATTACTTCTCCATCCTTATATATTTTATATCGAATACAGCTATGTTAGAGAACATTTTCATTGGCATAAACAAATGTTTATTGCCAAATATTTGAAGAAATAGATCTTTCAAAAGCATGCTACTGCTACTCCTCTAAATACATTTAAAATTTAAAAAAAAAAAATATTAAAAGTAGTTAATTTTATTCAATCACATCATATTCTCCTAATTGCTTATGATGGTACACATAAACAATTGGTACTTGCTGTATCCATAAGACAGCCTTATGTTTGGGCATGTGCTGAAGTTTAGATAAGAAGCGGGGACATGTCTGTAGTCGCTGGATAGCGTTGGAGGAATCTTTAAATGTCGAGTAGCTCGCGATAAACTCTCGACCCCAACAAAAGCACGGACGGACATTTAAAATGAAAGATACGCTATCTAGGGTAAGACATTTTCTTATATTCTGGTGAAATTTAAACATTTCCGACGTTTTAGAAATTACAAATTTTGTGCATATTTACTTATCAAATACCATACCTTGTACCATAGTCGGACCCTTTCATTAATAACTAATATCGTTAACCATTATCAGATCTAGTCCATTTTTAAAGACATCATATTTAATAAACAAATGCACATTGTTTTTGGGATCAAAGTTTATGTAATATAGCTTTTTCTTCGACTCTTACACACAATTAGGTACACTGGTTTGCAATATTGTAGAGAGCGTGATTCCAGGTCTGTTGGTTCATTTGGCCATTTTTGATTCCTGCAAATGATATTCTTTGATTGAATATATGAGGTACTCGCCACAGTATTGAATGCCATAATCTAAATCACCACGACTCAGTTTAATCACGCCGATAATGGCTGAAATATTGCCCAAGCCACGTTAAACAATAACTCACTCACTCAGTTTAATCCTTCAAGAACATAATGATGTGGGGTTCATTTCCGTTCCACAGACAATCGATAGCTCTTGAGCAATTAGATTATCAAGCAACAAGTATGTTAGCAAACACATATGTTTATGTGATCTAGTCTTTCAGTTTTAACAAATACAGTGATGCCTTGCCATTCATACATCTAATTTCTAATTGTTGGTAAATACTTCATCCATATATTTACGTTATTGGTGATTTAGTAAAACACTGTCATCAAAGCTATTCAGTGACCACATGTTTATAGTCTTTAAATGCTTGTGACCTCTAAAAGATAACACATATTATTATATTACATTACATTTACTGTTACGTTAATGTTGTGGTTCATAAAAACAGTTTTTTTACGCATGACATGATAATTAGAGTAGAATATACAACATATACCGTGTTTTTTATATACATTCTTCTCCCCCATACCACGTCACTCAAACCGTAACCAGATTCCATCTGGACGAAACTTTGTAATTTGTTACATGTGATACGCAGACTTCATTGAGAAGGTCTACGTTGAAATTTAAACTGCGTACATTCATTTTAGAAAAGGCAAATACATGCGTCGTAAAGTATGGTGTCTGTTGTAAAAGTGAACCGAGGTTTAAAGAGCGTACTGATATTTCCTAAAGTATGGCAGATGATATCACGTATTGGCGTATGCAAATTGAAAATAGGGTAGTAGCAATTAAGAATCGCTTATAGTTCGAAAAGGCAGCGGTTATATAAACTGACAATGAAACTTAAGGTTCTAGGTGTTTCCATGCAAGGGCGCTTACATATTTTGCGTGACTTAACATAGATTTATCACACATCAAAATGAACAGATGAAAGTGCAACAAGAAAGAAAGAAATATTCATATAAAGCTCTTTATTGTGAATATGTGTAGTATTGAAGCTTATTATTTTATCAGGTGCTTACCCCTTCCCATGATGTATTTGAATCCACAGAGTTTGTACGTATCGTTAAGCAGTACCACCCATGGTTCGCTAGTTCCAGCCGATGCTCGCAGGTTTTACCGCAATGCATAGCCACAATGGTGTTGCGGGCTTTCCCCATGCCATTATACTAACAGCCGCGATATAAGTGAAATAATATTGAAAGCGGCGTTAAACCCTTTATCAACTCACCTCACCTCGAATGGTTAAGGCCAAATGCCTTGTATCGCTATGTATATAACCTGAATGAATCGCATTTAGCATTAGTAGCACCGCCCGGATGACAAGTGTAACATTCTCATATGACCTGTACTCTGAAACGATATTCGGGAGGTAATGGAGCATTAACTCTACCATTTTGGCAACCATGGACCATAGTATCTTCTCTTACAGTATCTGAAAGTATTTATTTCGAGAATATATATATACATATAATAACTGGACAAAATGGATTAAGGAAATATATAAATATAAAATCTGTGAAGGATGTTTAGAAGCGGAATACTTGAAGAACAATATGTAGGTTTTGAACGTTTGTACAATGATCTATTAATTCCTTAACATACAGATAAGATATGAATGAAATAGATTCCATTATCCTCAGCCTATAATGTATCTTTTGTTGCAAAGTTGTCAGTTTTTCTTGGAGACCTGAGGACGACACTGTAGCAAAGACAAGATAGCAATAGTCGTCATGTTTCGTAACCTTGGTGTTTAAAATTCAAGAAAACACCTGTTTGTCTGTGATAACGCCCCGCTGTTCTCGACAACCCAAATTTCGGGCCTTACGCTGTTAAATTGGTTCTCGTATTTTCAAGTATCAAACCCTTGTCGCGGAAAGTAAATATATGTATATTAGTAAAGATTCTGTTACGCCTCTTCATTGATATGCTGAGTCAGATTGTTACGATTACTGTGTCCCTAACGTAATCCGAGACCTCGCACCATTCAAAAACGATAGAAAGATACCATTTTTCGATGCGTCATAACGTCATCTCAGTCTTGATTGATAATGTTCTTTTTCTTCACCTTCACGGCCGTATGTCATGAAATAGATGCTACCTGACAAAAGAAAAATAATTTCCATATCATTTTCATAAAATTTATAAAAAAAGAGCACATGTTTCTGTTACGGGTCGTCAATTTGAAATTTAAAAATGTTTATACAGGTCAATACACAAATCTTTTTAACTGATGTCGCGTGCATAATATTGAACCAAATTACCAAATTATTGTCTAGATCATATTTGATAGTTCTTAAAGGCATCGGCCTATATAGTGTTGTAACGACAAAGTATAAAAATTATCAGGGGAAAATAGGCCAGAAAGCGATAAATATAAATTAGATCCATTTCCTATCACAGGGCAATTTTCCCATGGAAGAATGTACAGTGATAAATTGACATCGATATAACTAAAACATTTGAGAAGGGGTACCCTTTTGATGAGGATTTTCTGCGAGGAAATCCTGTGCTATATATGTCTGTCTGTGTCCACCATGTATATACATACTGTGATCTTTTGATGTACTATAGTGGATACGATAAGAGACTGACAAGCTAGCTAAGGAGATTTCTTTACTAACTACTGTCGTTTACATGTAGCTGTATAACAAAATGTTTCATAACTGTTATCACTGCCTAATCGAATCCGATTTATATCAGTCAGGTAATCATCACATTTTGCATCGAACTGGAATGTATCTGTAACAATATTGTTTTGGAACAAGGCTTGTTACTTTCCAATGTCTCATGGGAAGGAGGTCATTAGGCAGTTAATGGTTTATATCAAAGCAGAAAAATTGTTACAAAGAAAGTTTCGTTTATCCATCCAATTTCCACAAAATAAGGCAAGGAGACATACTGTCTCCAGGCTTTTTCATACCTTATCAAATATTTTCATCGTAAGGCGTTCACACCCCTATAAACTAAAGTCATGTGGTTGCAATGAAATTTGTTCGTATCAACATCAGCGTAAGTTAGTTGCCTTAAAACCCTTTGTGTCAGTAACAAGGACTATTCTTTACCACATGAATGTCCTCATAATACGTCTACCTTGTCCCTTTGTATAAAAAAAACAACATGAATATATCGCTTCACGGTCACAAGGTTACATCACCTTTTACGCATAGCTTTTGCATTTCGAAGCCTTCAGTTGTACTTCTTTGCCTTTGCTGATACCGTCTCGTGTTGAAAATAATTCTTTAAGACTCGGCCTATGTGATCAGAATCTCTTCTTTTGGGTTGCGTTTTATCTACGTTGTAAGAGGGTGTTCCAAAATCCGGAGGTCATTTGAGTTCTTCGAGCAGCTTTTAGGAAATGCCTATGAACTTAATTAGTGAACAAGACTATTGACGAAAAACATCTTATTTCATTCTTGTTTTCATATTGCATGTGGAGCATAAATGACTCTGACTGTGAAATGTAATGAGTTTGTTCCTATTAATGTAGAACCTGTTTACCGTAGAGTTCAGTCATCGCGAGGTTGTTTGATCAATACCAAAAGGGACATAGGAGTCGACATGACGGACTGCAACATCAGATAGTATTTCTGTGTAATGCATTATCTGTTTACGTAAGATGTTATAATAATTTGAAAACAAAACATATATTGGCTTGTATATTGAAACTGTACAACAACTTCTTGATGAAAAATAAACAATGAACATAAATGCAGTCGAACTATTTAATGTGCGGTTCTTATCAAATAAATGTAGAATACCCAATGTACATAATTAATACATGGTACATATTAAATGAAATGAAATGAAATGAAATTAAATTAAATTAAATTAAATTAAATTAAATTAAATTATGTTATGTTATGTTATGTCATGTCATGTCATGTCATGTCACGTCACGTCACGTGACATTACATTACATCATGTCATATTATATTATATTATATTATAATATTATATTATATTATATTATATTATATTATATTATATTATATTATATCTGGTGAGTGTTTAGTTTAGAACAGTATTTACAGAAACCTTTTATGTAATAATGACCTTACACTGCAAAAAGATAGAAAGATTAGATATTGAACTACCATATGTGTTTCACGTGTTTAAACATACCCTCACCCACAGATAACCTGTCACTTAACTTATGGAAATCCTTCACTGTTTTACGACAAGGCTTACAAGTGTTATCGATAAAATATCCACATGCAAATAAAGTAAAGTATATTATTGACACATGGCTGTCTGAAATGTGTTTTATCGAAATGAGATCAAGTCTTACCGTCTACCGTGTACATATTGTAAGCTAGAACGTGCGAGATTGACAATATATGAATATTTACTACCTTCGCATTAGTTAGAGTAACTGAAGAAGCGTCCTTATCAGAATTAATAAGCATGCTGCGCGATACAAGATTACACAAGTGAATGTTGTGACAACCTAATCCTTATTACTGATTAAATAACTTTTCCTAATTTTGTCCTAAATATTAATTTTGTCACGTAAAATGATAAAATTCATTGATAATATTTTTATAACTGACATAAAAATCTGATGAGCCAAAGCTTAATCAGGTGTTTTTGACAAGCCATCCCTTTTGCATATGAAGATGTTTATATAATAACAAAAAAACATTTTTGCCCTAAAATGTCAAAATTGTTCTCAAACATCTGATTTTGACATACCATACAAACATAATGACAAAACAACTTAGCACAACAAACTACAACCTTGTTATCTTCAACAACATCTCTTTATTACTATGAATGTTGTATATTCATAACTGATTGACATTGGCAAATTTTCTTCTTAAGTTCTCGCGCACTATTCCTTTTTTGTCAGACAAATTAGAGGTAAATACAGAGCTGTACAACCTAACACTGTATAAGGTAGCCCGACGCCTTTGTTCCAGTAGATTCTCAGGTGTCTTGACATGGCATCCCATTGAGTGTGTGACAAGACATATACAGCGAGATTTCTTGGGTTACAACTGAATGATGTCTTTACTGTAGGCAATTGTTTCCATATAGAAACTCTTCTGGTCTCATACATCTTATCTTTCAGCCTTTTTAGACAAAAACGCAAAAGCTTCCCTTGAAACGTGTCCCGTGGATCATTATTTGTTAACATCATATAACCTTCATAAGGCTGTTATCTTTTGTACAAACAAATTGTAACAGAAGAATAAAAAGACATACCATTAGTCAGTTTCTCATATGTTATTTAATTTTGAAAATTCTTTTCAAGAAAAATGCGATTCTCCCCCCCCTAAAAAATTCACTTTCGAAACTATCATTTTGAAGGGGTTCTTTTTATGAGTTTCTGCTTTGCGAAATTTGACCGTTGTAGATTATAAGATAAAACTTCTAAAAATTTGCAATTAGGACATATGGTATTTTGGAATTATGTTAAATCTGGACAGCATATTAAAATATATTACATATAATGATGACAAGCAATGATCCAGGCTCATGATTCAAATATCAGCACAAATCTTCACCTTCAACCAGTATTATTTTTACACTTTTAATCTAATTGTGTTGAAATAGTTGAAAAGCTCATAATCAAATTATTTCATTCCATATTAAACCAAAGCGAATAACCCACCAAGTAGTTTTATACTGAGTATGGGACAAATGGCTTATTTATTGTGAAGTATGAACAGGTCAGTGCCATTTTTTTTTTAAAAATGGTTTGTTTTGATTTAGTTTCCCATCCAATGAAATTGGTTTTTGGATATCGAAGTGATTACCTATGTATATAGAAATCATCAACTCCGTAGGGCCGTTGCCCTTAACAGTCCCCATCTTTTCCCAGCAATGAGCTGACCACTTGATAAAGGACGTTTATCGCTTCCACATACTCTATGTCTATCCACTTGCAAGACAAAGGACGACTAACACCTACGAGGTTATCAATTACACTTCGTTGCTGGGATGGTTCAGACAACTGTCCATTATCTACACACACCGATCTTGACATACAAAGATCACGTCAAAACGTTAAAGGGACTCTCGATAAATTGTTTTTAGACCACGAGTAGACATTTCTGTATGTCCTAATCTATCAACATGTACATGCATTTCCCATTCATTATGTGTACAAAGTTTGACCCGTGTTCCCTCTCAACCGGTATTTGTTTTCGTTCATGGATACCGCCATTACGAGATCCAAGATGGCATGCTGACATGCAAAAAATACAACTGCTTATACAAACGATATATTTAAGAAGAGAATTGTTATTAAAGCGTCACTTGATGTTACAAGTATTACAAATCTGGTATGGAAAACGTATACAGGAAAAATAAGTACAAATAAGAAATTATAGGCCTGTGAAGCAAAACAAAAAATATTTCATATCGACTTTAAAACTTTGAATATATAAAATTGGACAAAATCGATGGACTGATATGATTAAAAGGTTGGGTAAGGTGCACCTTCCTTCTGTACATATCATAAATAGGTGCAGACAGTAGCTTAAAGAACAAACAGCTTGATGATAGATAAACAGCCGGGTCAGATTAGTTATAGAGCTGAGACTCTGACGTAATAGAGAGTATTATGAAATTAAAAATGTCATAGGAGAAGATTTGGTATTGAATTCGAATCGTGTTTCACCTTATGAAAATTTTAAGGAGGTTGAATAACCCAACATATTCCTTTACCAATTTAGAATGTTTGTATTATCATGCCTCTACCTGAGTTATATATATATATATATATTTATATATAACATTTACTCTTAATATGGTGAGCCTAATTTTCAATCTAAAAATACATTAATCAGAGTTGAGAAAACAAGTTTACCCTAACATATTGGCCGTGTTCGATCATATATGTCATTTCTTTGTCTTATGATCATGCGTTTGTCTAGCGCTAAATATCAATGACATTTTACCTTCATGTGAATACACACAATATTGCCACTAGGCGCATATATATGAACCTCCAATATTCTAAGGTTTTGTTTCTATCACCTACAGGGGTCGATCCCGCCCTCCGTGGTGTGTCCACCTGCAAAGAATGGTGGGAGTGATCCCGCTCAGGTCAAGGTCAAACGGAAATGTGGACGTCCTCGAAACCCAATTCCTCGTCACAAGAGAGAGTCTCATATCAACGCGGAGCACCGGAGACGTGGCAAGATACAGGTGAGATGAATATGATAAACCTCTTTTAAAGGAACAGTTCAATCATTTTTTTTCCGCCATCACTGTGAAATCATAACAAAATGGATTGTATTTTTCTCATGATTTATGACATCTTTACATTAACCTTAGGTATTATGCATTTACTTAATGTTTACTTAATGCGCAATTCAATTTTTAAACGTTACTCCATTTACTATTCACATTTTACATCAAATTCCAATTGAAACTCGTCAGCTCCATCAAATGGCCATTGTAGTAAAATAATACACATAAAATGATCTAATTTAAATTCAAATTTTCCCTACTAGAATGGTTTCCAAACACTGAAGAACATTGTTCCGAAAAACGGAGAAACATCAGTCGGCCGAGACAGTAAATCTGACATACTTTTTAAAGGTAATTAATGATAACATCTGCGTATTCATTAATAATTTTCATTGAAACTATACTTAAAATAATGTTTGAGAATGAATACCATTAATACATTACCCTTGCTTTGTAAATCCTTCTTTATTACAATACATGAAAATATACATTAAACGTCTTTCTGAACTAAAATTGTTGGATAATAGTGTATGTCCAAAAAGCTCCAACTTAATTCATAAAAAAAACAACCTCTGATAAGTATTCAAGAAAGATATGCTTCTTTTACCTGGAAATGTGCGTAATCTACCTGTTTACATTTAAATATGAATCATTGTCGTTGCTTGGAAATATATACCACTGCTTTCGATGAAGGTAATCTTGCCCCGTCAAAAGAGCTTAATGCCGTCACATACTTCCCATACCAATGGTTCTACTTTTGCATGAATAATGATTAGATTTCTGGTATGTTTTCCAGCGGCCGATCACAGCCGGAAGGTCAAAGGTGAATGCGATGAGCAGAAACAAATGATTGACACTTTGAAACAGGAGATGGACATCTTGAACGCTGAAATAGAGTATGTATCGGTACAGTAAAAACTGTAGCTTAAAGGTAGAAATTTGGGGATTGGTTCCCATTCTGTATTTTACTACAGTTACGACTTGAAGGTTATTCGTAATTCATAATAGATAATCTATTATTTACTATGAATTTTTAAGACATTTTAGGAATCGTTTGTACATTATCTATTTTATCCTAAGGAAATTTTCATCAATGTAAAAAACTGTAAAACCTCGAAAATGACCTGATGTAATGTTGCCATGGAAAGAAGTATGGTTATCATGATAATAATAAATAAAAGTCTTACATGTGTCTCAAAAACATTATGCTGTCATCATTGTGAATGATACCACAACGACACCAAATACTAATTACTTTAATTATCATTTTACACCTGATTCCACGTTAATTAACTCAATCATAAAGTGCCTTCGAAATGTCCTTATATCTGTTCGTCTCTTCTTTGAGTATTGAACTATGTGCAATTTTGTCTTTAAATAAAGCAGAATTTGTACTTACCTCTTCCTAACTATCATCCATGAAAATAAATTCTTATGATTTTTTAATAATAAAGATAATATTAATCATAACATGTTCAAATCTGTTCTCCCCTTTGAATTCAAGAGAGTGCTGTACAAGTTTAATACATTCATGCCATATATTCTAATTAGTGTCCGGTATCTGCATAATCAAATAGATGCAATAATATGTGTAATTCAATATTATGTCCCCTCCTAAGTATGATCAATTACGATCAGCTTCTTCCACTATGGTATTATTTGTTCCTACTGCCTCTACGTACCAACTTTGTTCTAATCAGTCTCTTTCCCCCTCAGAGCCTACCAAGCCTTCATGCCTGATGGAAACCTTTTCGAGCCACCTCAGCTCAGTATGGAGGAAAGGCTGGACGAGTATATACAGACTCGAACCCGGGACAGTTGGAAGTTTTGGATCGTATCCTTGATATCATTTTAGCTTTCTGTACTTACTGTTTAACTTGCCCCGCTTTGCATAATTCGTGCAGCTTTTGAGGAGATAGCACACAAAAGATGACGAAATTGGGCAAGACTTATGTCTTGCCGGGGCAGTTTGCCCTTTGTATTAGAACATTTTGTTAATGAACAGAAATTTCATCAACTATATCTGAAATTTTCAGCAGATCATTTGTAACAATGTCATTTATATACATTCAGCTATTCTTTGGAAGTTATAAATATCCTAAATGAAGAAACCGTTACCACGTCGATCGTAATTGAATGTATTTTTGACGAAATGTATTTGCCTTAACCCAATGCAGTTCAGTTTCATCATCAGACCACTGTTCGAATCCTACAACAGACTGGTGTCCACAACAACGCTAGAAAACTTTCTTCATACTGTTATGGATTGGGCGGCAGACAACCTCTCATTAGCCCATCTCAGAACAGGTAAATTAATCTCATTTAGTTTATTTCAAATAGAAGTGTCACCGAGGTGATGATCAATAGGCATCCGACTGCGGAAGAAATAATATTCAGCGTTTTCAGATCACACACAATGACAACAAAATCAGTGTAGTACCTTCCTCGGATTAAGTCAGTGCGTTATTTTCTATTATTATACATCAGCCATTAGCGGCGTTCCTTGTCATCTTAATATAGCAAGATTGGAAATGATTTATGGGTAGTACTTTAAAGCGGAAATAAGTCAGAGTCAAATTAGTAAGCAAGCGTTTAACGTACATGTACATTGAATGGTCAGTGTAGTCATGCTTGTCCCTTGGAAATCATTTTAGTTCTATCTGAT
The DNA here is from genome assembly GCA_921293015.1 of Phorcus lineatus. Lineage (NCBI taxonomy): Eukaryota > Metazoa > Mollusca > Gastropoda > Trochida > Trochidae > Phorcus > Phorcus lineatus. The sequence continues at coordinate 18,919,520 of OV121085.1, forward strand.
AACAACTTTGCATTGGAAAAAAATCTTTGTGTAGAAGTCACGTCTGTTCAGAAGAGTAAAAGCTGTCACGTATGTTCCGAAATCTTTCTGTGGTTTCAACTTCGACCACCAATCAATTTCGTATACAAGAAAGGCAATATTTTGAAATTTCATACCTCAGTACAGAGCTGATTTATTCAGACAGTTTAAGAGACTCACATACTGATGATATGTCTGTATTTACAGTTGTCTTTGGATCTCTCCGGTCTATCAGCACACAAACTTCCATCATGAACGAACCTCTCAACTTACCACAAGAGGCCATACATCAGACAACGAATCTAGCCCTGGATCCTGCAATTCTTCAGTCAACTGTCGATCTGCTCGACAAAGATTTTTCCCTTTCGGATCCCTTGTTTAAAGACTTAGCTCTTCCGGAACCAACCTACACTGCACTTTGACAGTGTCAGTTCGTAAAGTCAAAATGACAATGGACATAAGAACAAAAATGTCTGCCATAGCGGACGTGTGCTCTACCGGAAGGTACAATTCTGCGACTGCGCATGGGTGGAAACGTCGGAGAACCCTTTACCAGAACCTTGCCACCAGTGGATTGGAGGTCATGGCGGACTGTGACCTGACTTAGTGGCAGCGTGTTACAAACACAAAGACTACATTTCTGAAGTATTTACAATGGATCAGAGATGTGTATTATAGTACATGTTGATCAAATTGTACACATCTTTTGTGGAGGTGCCATTTGCTATGTGTTCTTTATCAATTATAAATACGACAGATACGGTATACATCATGGTACCGAAAACATATATTGCTATTAGACAATCATTTTAATTGAACACTTGAAAAGCAAAATGAAATATGAGGTTCTCAGTTTAAATAATCAATAGAGGTCATTGACCGAGACTTTTCACCAAAAATCATTTCAAAATTTCTGTTTTTAATGAGAAAAGAACTTTTGGCTAAATTTTAGGCAAGTTCGTGATCTGCTAGTATCACTGAAATGTTACTTAAGGATGATATGTAATTGAATGTCGTATGCTCAAGATATATTATTCATCCTCCAACGGCGAAGCCGAAGGGAGTTAGTGGCGTGGCGTCGTCTGTCCGTCCTGAAAAGGGGTTCCTGTTTTGTGAAATCAATTCCTCCCGTATTTTGCTCAATGTTTATTAAACGTTTAAGCTCCTTTTGGGTATATACATCAGCGATGAGGATTTCGAAATTTGAGGTGGTCCCCATGAATTGTATGTCAACGTTTTGACCTTTGACTTGAAGCCGATGACTTGGCACCTTTAGACTGAGTGTACATATCTTGTGAAATTAACTCAACCCACAGTTTCTTGCTCAATCTTTTTGAAATTTGCCTTGTGTAAGAATAGTAATATGCAACACGATTTTTGGGGAGTTTCTATGAGTTTTTTTAAAGTTATGGCATTTAACTTCGAGTCGATGGTTACCGTTTCAGACTGAACGAACTTGTCGAGTGAAACCCATTCCACAGTTTTTTAAAAATGTTTATGAAACGTGAAACATGCCTCCTAAGGGTGCACATTAAAGATAGGTCAATCGTAATTTAATGGGCTTCTGATGAATTTTATTAGAATTCTGGCCCTTGACTTGGTGCCGATGGTTCGCCGTTTCAAAATGAGTTTACAAGTCTCATTTTGGCTCAATGGTTCTGATACTGTGACCATGCCTTGAAAATATCCATGCCTAGAATATATGTTAATGTTTTGCATAAAGAAATTTGGTACTGTCTATCAAAAGGATATGTGGCGGGGGATGATGAGCTCTTAGAGCAGCCTTTCTCTTTACATTGCCTTTAAAAGAAAACATCATACTTTTATATATTCTTTTATCACATTAACAACCACTAAAAAATTTTTTGTTATGATACATTGAATAATGATAAAAGAGGAAATGCTATTAGCTCAAATTTTAGTATATGTTAAAACCATTGAAGAAGATCCTTACTGAAAGGTTCATTAACATATAACCTACCTATCAATTAAAACATCAATGCTCAAAGTCTATATTTCACTTTTTTTAAAAAATAAGATACGTTAGTTCCATCTCTAGTCCATTTTATGAACTGACAGTGTTGATATCAAGGGTAGTCATTTGGTGACCTCAATCTTTTTGCACACCAAGATCTCAAGATTGGTTAAACTTGCCAAGCAAGAAAGTCCCCAAGGGAGAGCATTCATGACAGCCACCCTGAACCTACTAACATACTACTGAGATATATATAATCCATATGTTATAGTAAATGACTTCAAATGACTTGTTCAAATAAAGAAATATACTGTTCGTTTCTTTTAAAGGTACTGTAGCACGTTGTCGGGTTTTTATTTGTTCCAAATGCCCAATTGGATTTTAGTTACGCAAAATTTTGTTTCTTCAGATGGTCAAACATCATATTAAACATACCGTTTATACTTTATCGCAAAATATGATTTCAGGTATCAGGCGAAACTTCCATGAAGCCAATTCAGTGTAAACACCTCCATTTCATTCGTATACGGGAAATGGATTTGAGTAGATTAACAAAACTTTGTGTGGTGCAATATGAAATTATATTGATTAAAAAAGATATAGTCCTGAAAAATTATTTTCCTGAAATCACCATATTTCCCTAACAAAACGTGCTACAGTTTTTATAACTCGGAAGACAATGATGTTATGGATGTACAACGTCCTCGTTTTCACATCAATATCTTTGTCTTCCTTATACTAGCAACTTCTAGAATGCCACTGAAACATTGTAACTCTAAAATTTAGAATGGAGAGATATTGCTGTTCATTTGTGTGTAAAACTGGACCTAGATTTTCAAAGCTTTGCACGTGCTAAATAACTTGTATCATTTCGATTTTGAGTAAAACTGCTTTAACAACAAGGGACATTTAATATGCCTAGACCATGTTTTTCTTCGAAATCATACCTCTGAATATCATTAAAATACGGAGATAGGAAATATTAAGTGTTAAATTTCAAGTGTATGACATTCCTTGTAAAAAAACAACCTTCTCTCTTGAGATTTATATATACTAAATGTCTTGTGTATTGAAATATTTACATTTTCATATACATATATGTATACACGCATATTCATATACAATTATGTGATCACATTCTATTGTCTTGTTTCATGTTCAATGTGATGTTAAAATGTTTTATGTGATAAACAATTCTATTTTTTATTTCACTTGTTTTGTCTTTTTTACAAGATGTTTTATTTGAAGTAATATACTAAAATATTTCGTATTCGTATTCGAAAAGAGGTAAATGGCTTTAACAGAAAACAGTGTCACTTTTGGAGCTTTCATAATCTGACAAATTACAGCAACGTGAGGTTTCACTGCCTTGCTTTGCTGCAATGGTGTTGCGGATTTCCATTTATAAGTAAATATGATTTAAATCATCAACTCTCATTTTGCTGGCTGGCAAACGGCAAAAAGTCGAACGTAATGTTTGAAGCTAAACCAATGACGACAGAAGACCAGATTGGAAGTCACGAGAGTGGGAAAGCTTAAATACTAGTATTCATCGATATTAGACAAGTGATTTTGGCATTTGTACATGTATAAATGTTTGGTTCGATTTTCAATGAAACTGAGATTTTTCATATATATGTCATTTGGTGATGAATTTGAAAGATGTCTTGAATTTACTCAACATCAAATCAAAACATTTTCATGAAAAGCATAAAATGTCTCTACAATCAACCTATTTAAGCCTAATTAGATGCAGAGTGAGGAAATTGATTCATACAGGGTTTGAACAATTGAGAAGTTACTTATTAACGACATTGAAATATATCCTATAAAAGATAGCATAGGAGAACTATGAATAGAAATAGGCTGATGTAAAAGGATATCCAAATAAATTAACTAAATGCATATCGATTCAGGATGATTATCAAGGACCAACGTACATGGTAAATGTAGGTTTTGATTTCTATATTTGTCTACGTAATATTTCTAATGGAAAGACAGAATTGCTTTGATGCTGAATTCATCTTCATCAAGAGCTGCGCGACTTAGTCTGCAGTAGAGAACTATTCTTAGTTAGTTAGTTTTTGGTGCAATGCAATGCAATGGATGTGAGTGCAGTACCGACTATGGTTCCATAGTTCCAGCATATACTCACACGTTTTACCGCAATGCATTGCAGGCGTAACGGTAATTCTTGAAAGAGGCGTTAAACCCTAAATCACCTCATCTCACATTCATCAAAATGCTGAATGGCTCTTTTCAGCTTAGTCAAGGGTTTTGTCTTTATCAGTAAGATTATTGGTAATTCCTATGCGGATACAAAAAACGCTGATGAATGAGGGTGTGTGATGTAGACTGCAGATTTTCCATCTTTTTTTTCTCTTTCAGAACCCCTTTTTAATTCTTATTGTTTTTATGCAGTGTAAATTACCTTCCTTATGATTTACAAATGTTAAAGTTACCAGAACGCAAACATTTATTTCAATATGCACATTTCTACTTGTACTGTTTTCAATAACATCCTGTTTACAACCTGAAAGTTTATTAATTGTTGTATTTGAACAAGCTTTTACATTAATTGTTGATAAACACTGAGAAACATCTACCCTGCCTACTCACTGAAAGTCAACCCATGTACCTGTTACTTTATCTGCAGACCCGATTAATTGCCCTAACACTAGTTTATTGTTAAAAATCGCCAAGCATATCACAACTTAATAGGAGTGTAGAAGGGAGCACATCTCACATTCAGTTGGGTCAGAGCGGAAAAAAAAGCTATCGTTAACGATCTAAGTCATGTGAAATTTAATGAATTAGAGTATATGTCCAGAGGCTGATTTCAATGGACAGGATAAAAAGAAAACAACCCTCTAAGTACTGCATTAAGGAAACTCTATGCACAGATATGAATTAAAAAGCCACTCCATGATTTTCATAACATATTGTTTGACCTTTGATACAACCTAAACATCATATATGGTGATATAAAATCAAAACATCTTAACTTTTCATGTCCAAAAGACATATATATGACAAGTACTGATTTTCCATGAAAATCTAAAAACAGCCTTATAAATGCACAGTGTTGTGTATATCATGTCCAATATACATGGATATTACATGTATAACCTAACAAACGCTATCAACTCCTAACTTCCCTACTGGCTGTTTTAGATAAGTCTCTAAAATTACGTTTGACTATTTGACGCTCGCCACTGTCCGGTTTTGATCATAATTGCGACGTTCTACCTTCACATTGTCACTGTAAAAAACAATAAGCTTTAAAATGTGTCTTTTTTGGTAACAGTCCATACCTCGGGATCAAATAACACCATTGATTAAGTTTGACATATATATGACTCCAACAACTCACGGAGTGGCTCTTTAAACATACAGCGTATGCCTTTTCTATGTAAAGAACAGGAAATCATAATTCCATGTGTATGCAATACTGGTAATGTAACCTATAAAATACTATCAACTTGAATCTGTCCTATGTGCTTTGGGACAGTTTCCAAATTTTCACTTAAATTATTCCAGCAGCGATACATTGTCCGGTTTTCGATCAAAACTGATACTCTAAGCCTTTACTATGGCACTACACTGAGATTATTAGCTTTCAAATGATGCTTTTCAACACAAGTGAGTTCTTCATTATCTTTATATGCCATACCCTTTGGCATGTCTGATCCTGATATCAAGGAGTGTCTCTTTAAGTCAGGTCTCTATTGATTTATGGGAATAATTAGGTATCAAGCAAAAACAACTCAGAGCCATTTTTGTGTGAACACCTTTTTATCATTCGAGGTAGGAAAAAATATATATATATGTATTTTTTATCAGTCTAGAATGTTTGGATTCTCTCCCCACAAGTCTTAGAATCCTACCCTAACCTCTGGTTTAATATGAGCACTTCTTTAACTAGAAATGGAAAAGCCAGATTGGATGCAATCAAAGTCAATTGAACAATCAGTGATGCCGTTTCAAAAACAACCAGTCTTAAATCCTCAATAATTTCTGTATGCTTCAAAAAACTAGAATTTGTTCAAATTCCGTTCGTGACAGAAAATGTTTTCACATGGCAACTTAATCCTGACATCAGCCTCGATATCAACGACGACTTAGCTTTCCATGTAAGAAGTGCTTTCACTGGCTGATATTTTGCAGATAGTTTATGTTGCAGTTCTTTGCTTCTAGAGAAATCTACTGGAAGCCCTGGAAGAGTTTATATTAGAACAGAGGTTAGTATAGGATTTTATGACTTTCACTACCACTGTGGGGAGAAAAGGATAGCTTGAAATGTTAACTGGGAATGGATGATTTACAGACAAAAGATTCTTTATGCTTAGGCTAACTAAGAATGAACTGGAATGATTTAAAGAAATTATTTCTTGTCTAATGACAGCAGTAGAAAATAACACACATATATTTATTTAAAATCAAATCCATTATCCTGAAAATAAACATTTATAAATATGATCTTTATAAATTAACAAAGGTACATATAATAAAACATCATCAACATCCATTCATATGTAATTCACTTTCACCATGAATGTAGTAAGCTTTCAACCAATTACATATTTCACGGATTATGCAAAATCACCTGCTGAAATTGATATTCGCTCACATTTTCAACATTTGACCCTGTTGGCCCAGTTGCTGAAAATGGACCATTTTGATAAAAAAGATCACTTTGATTGTCAAATGTATTTCATCAATATTAACCCCCCAAAAAAAGATGATTTCTACAATAACTGTTTAAACTGATATTTGTCCACCAGCAATCTGTTTAACAGCGTTGGCCAGTTTCTGATAATCCTCGAGTGTATTGTAAATATGTGCAGATATTCTCACATATAGTTTTCCCTGTACTGCTTTTATAGGCACCTGAAACAAAACAAAAAGAAACATCCACAGTTAATAAGATTGAATATTTCATGAAACATTTTAAAACTATGATCATAACCTCAAACTATATCAATGGAGTAAAACAACAACTTAGCAACACCTTCCTGTGAAACAAAATCCATTCCTATTACAAATTTCAAAAGATTAAAAGTCAGAAACACTTTTTTTTCTCATTTAAAATGAAAAAACTAATTTTTATTAATTTGCACGAAATTATCTACACGATGCTAAACAATGATAAGGTTTAAATATATAATAACAATCTTAATTCCTAAGATCTTTGCATGTCATTCAAACAAAATTGTGAGTCAAACTACCACTACGTAGCCTGTCCTCATTTCGCCTAAACCTCATTTCGCCTACACTGTTATCAAAACACAGTTATGGGTGGATGCACATGACAGATACATCCTGACCCTTTAAGAATAATTAACTATTCCATCAAGACAAGGAAAGAATACTACACTACACTACACTCCTAGACTCTGCACATCATGCTTCCACTAGGTGCAGCAAGTAGATATGACCTGATCATTATTACACACTGCCTACCTCTATATCAAACTGATGATAAAGGGTGTTCTGTATTTCCTCTGCCTGATTGTATGTCAGGGTTTCCGTCTTCTCTCATCTGGTAGAGCAGGAAGTTCTACCAGAGCCATAGAACCTGTGAACATCAGTTTTATTATTATTGTAATAGACATTATCATTATATGACTACCGGCTTATTTAGTGCTTTTAAGATTGACTAAACTCATTCACTTTCAAACAGGGTACTGTAAAATCATTTATTTTCGCGGGTGTTATTTTCGCACAAACATAAAAGCCATGACTGATTCGCGGGGTTTAATTTGCGCGCATATCGACTTAGCAATAGCAAAAATATTTCGTCAGCAAAACTACATGCACCGTGCAGAAAAGATTACAGTGATACTAGCAGTAATTACCTGATGGTTCTCATATAATTTCTACGTCCGTGTTACATTTTGTTGACAAAGTCATTGACCCGTATGTGACCTCGACACTTGACAAGCTTGGCCTATCAGATGACCAGAAAGCTCTGTGCATTTTTGATGTCTACAAAGACCATTGAACCGAGAGCGTGATTTTTTTATGACTGTGTTTGCACAACAAACCAAGTGCTATCGGCGTACGCAGTTGGAGAGCCCTAATTAGTGACTCGTCATTAATGAACGAACCAAACATTTCTGTGAGTAATAAAATGTCTCAACCAATATGTCTGTTATTGTTTTCTTCACGTTCATTACCATAATATTTTGCGATGTTTTATTATTTGCGAATTATGGTTTTGCGCTTATGGTTTTGTGCTAAAAGCGCGAAAATTAAACCCCTGCGAAATATAATGATTTTACAGTATGTTTAATTTCCAATATTGAACACTTACCGAACATGGACATTGGCGCCGCAAGACCAGTTCCCCAGGTTTCAGTCAGGAGAGAAGCTGAAAGTGTTTTTAGTACTCAATTGAATTAAATGCATGAACTTTAGAAAGATAACTGGAACTATTATGCAAGAAGCAATTCTTCATTAAATTATAGAATACTTAAATCCTACATAGTAATATCACTTGTGTCTCACATATCATTTGTACTATTCCTATATATTCAACTTTTAATCCTCTTCTTACATCAATTGAATTTGTTTCCATAGAGATGAGGCTTCAAAACTTATACCACTGAAACAAACACCTAAGATATTTTCTCAAATTCTATATTCAAGCAATAAATAAACAAATAAGATTTCATTTGGGTTTGTGATACTTGCCAGCTTGTTTGATTGTATCATACATATAAGACCTAATCCTGTCTGCGTCAACGGTCAACCAGAAGTCAAGCACAGTATGTAGTGCCAGGAATGGGCTGTAGTCATGGAGACCTGAAGGGACGACATGCAGGAAATGATACTATCAGTACAACTCATCACAATCTAACTGAAGTGTAGAAACTTTTATCCTTCTTTGTTTGCCATAGTAAAGTAAGTTCAAACTGCTTGTGTTGATTCTATATATATATTCTTACCAAGGATATCATCTCTCTTTTGGTATTATGCCTGAATGTAATGAGTGTTTACTGATGATATAAGAGTTACATACTGGTAAGAGAGGAATTTTAACCCTACATGTCACTTTTTTCCAAATTCAAGAAATGGCTTATTTTCAAAACATATTGGTTACTTTGAGAAATTATGAATACTATTCAACTATTGAATATTCCATGGAAAGCTGATTTGAACATCTAAATCATAGCCTTATCTGAGCTGGTTTAAAATCCTAACAAGCACTTTTGAAGTGTCTCTCCTATGATGATATTTCTTTCTTATGCCGAGACTTTAATAACTTTTCTTTGTCTATTTGTAAGGAATTGGAGCTCTCAGTAACATTATAACTGGTGAATGTTAAAATGATAAAAAACAATCTCTCGACCAGTTATGTGATTTGTTGGAAAAATCGTTACACTGCAAATTTTATTGCAACAATTCTATATAACAGCATTCACTGTAAACAAATCCATAAACAAAATACAACCCTTTATGATTTTGATTAGAACCCTTTGACCATTCAAAACGTGAGCAAATGTTTTCATAAATTATCAACACCAGACAATGCCTTATGGTAAAACACAATACCATCACCAAATTGAATCAAACCACACCTGCCCAAATGAACTCGGAGTTGAAGCCAGACCCAAATCCATGAGAGATGACGAGAGGTCTTGTAGATTCCTGATAATTCTTGTCAACGTACAGAAATGCAGCTCCCTTCGGACTGCACAGCCATTTATGGGCGTTGGACACATAGAAGTCAGGCTTGATGGACCTGATGCTGAGGGGGAGGGAACCAAGGGCATGAGCGCCATCTATCAGGACTGGGACATTGCTGGAAGAGAAATAAAACCAGTATTATCAGAACTATATGTGGACGACATTAAAACCCCGACTCAAATATCCTCTACTGATGTAATCATCATGAATAAATATTGCTATTCAAAAAACATATATATATAAATCTTAAGTTTTAGACTTTTAAAAAAAGGTTTTTTATTTTTATTTTTTAATATATCTCTTTCCTAAAATAAATTGCAAAATGGTTAATTTTCTGTTTCAAAAAAAGAAAAGAAATAAAAAAAGAAAAATTATCATAAAAAAATCAAAAGAAATTCAAAACCCATTAAACACTGTCTAGACGACTTTAGCAAGTAAATTGAATTTATCTACCAATTGTCTTATATTGGCCCAAAAGAAAACCACAAGCAGAAATTTGTCTTGAAGAAAAACAACATTTTTGTGTTTAAATGAGTTAACAGAGCATAAAAACTCTTTCATTATTGAATAACTTTTTGTTTTTCAATGTTGATAAATTTATTTGTTTTTAATCCTCCCGTGAATTTTGGATAAGTAATGAACATATACCATTTTTCAATCTTAGTTTGTTCCTGTTCAAACTAATCCTTGAAGAAAAACGACCAAGGACTGAAAGAAATATATTGTGACCTCCCGTGTTTTTGTACCACAAAATTTACAGTACTGACATTGTACATTAATAAAAGGACCACACACATAATACAAATTAGTAGCAGATTTAGATAGACAGTACCCTAAATTTTATAGAATATTTATATAAATTATCATGATGTCAACAGGATTAGCGCCGTAACATGTTTACTTTTAACATACCCCTTACTTTTACAACATAAGAAATTTAGCAGATACAATGTATGCAAAAAGTATCAGAGCATAACATTTGTAACTTAAAAGGTTTTTAAGGGAAGGTGTGAAAATTTTGTTTTCCCTTTTAAACGTAGAGTCTTTAAAAAATGTATAGAAGTACTGTTCATGCATATATAAAAGCTGAAACTAATCCTTATGCTGCATAGACCTATTGTTTTGCAATTATATCAAGAAATGATGGGGTAAAAAACAAATTTTTTTATCGTTTCATAATCAGTTAACAAATTCAAAGATTTTTAAGTCGCAGTAGACTTTGAACAGTACATTTTTCGTTAAAATTGGATGGAAATATATAAAACACAAATTGGAATTAACATACACAGGGCTCCATACAAGATGCGTATATGTGTAAAATATGCACGCGTAATTCAGATATATGCATAAAAAATGAAATCAATGAGTAACAGATATGCATAAATTTCCCACATTATGAGAAATTTATTGTTTACATGCGTGAACGTGGGTTGTCAAAGTTTCAATTCAACATGTCTGATCTTTACATCCTGAACAGAAGCCGACTTGATGGCAACCTGTGTGGAAACAAAGAGTATCATGTTTATCTGAATGATCTCTTTTTTAATCATACTTCATTTTTGAGGGGCACTTTCGTTTAATGCAAGCCCTTAAACAGCAATTACCCCTGGATTTAAATAATTATCTAAAGCCCTGCATGCAGAATTAAATAGAGTAGCCTCAACCATCATGTGTTTGAAATGCATTTGTAAAATATTTCTGATACATAATAGACTGGTCTTTGGTCTTATGGAAGAATTTTGAAACTGTTTCTTATCTTCTCATAAAATCAACATGAAATATTCACCATTGATGACAGATGTCTATGAGTTGACTGACCGGGGTGATGTAAGGGGTGTTGCTCGGAATGTGGTCAAATACAGCCAGTTTTGTCGTGCCTCCATCAATACTTTCTCTCACCAAGTCTACAATCTGAAATTATCATATTCCATAATTGTGTACAGTATCTTCACATTATAGTTTCCATTAAATTTTTAAAAATAATTCTTTCTTTTTTAATGAATTTCTTCTTTCAATCAATTAACAATAACCTTATTCACAATATTTTTATTCTACATCTTTGAAATGATTTCCAGGTAGGATAGTGCAGTTCAGCTTTGGCTCAAGAGGTCAGGGGCTCAGCAACTTTGTCTCCAGTTGAGAACTCTTTTATATGCAGTAAGGTTTGGGTGATATGCTACACTGAATTCACTAAATTTGCTAGTTCAAGCCGATGCTTGCAGGTTTCACAGCAATGCATAGCCACAATAGTGTTGCAGGCTTTCATCTTGCAGTAATACTAGCAACCGTGACATAAGTGAAATACACTTGAAAGTGGTGTTAAACCAAAAATCACCTCACCTTGCCTCAAAATGATTTTTCAGTTAGAAATCAAGCGCTTTCACCATATTTGAGATATGGTCAACCTGGAGATTAATAAACTCGATGTTGCTCGACGTCAAAATAGGATGAATAACGTGTCAACCTTATAACAACAAAATATCATGCAATTCCTTGGTAAGCTAGGCAACACAGTCTAAATAAGTGTAACTGATTTAAACCGCAGCCAAACGCATAACACGATATCACCACACTCTACAAAGACACAGGATTGTCATTGCAAAAAGAGAAACACAAAACATTAGCGTAGCAGTAGTTTTTCTACCTGATGAAAGTAGGATAGTGTACCTGTTGAGGTCCTGACAGAGGGAAGTTGACTTGGGCCTCTTGTATCACTGCTCATGTCTCTAGACATACCTGCCTCAGTAACTTCTTCACAGCACCTTACAAACACCATTGGACAATCAACTCAACAAAGCTCTTGTGAAATCCCTAATGAGTCAAACTGATTATCAAAATTAAAGTTTACATAACCACAAACATATTTCACTATTTTCTTTGGAATATATGAATGTCTGATTACAATGTTGTTTAGTGCGTCAAAGGTTGCTACTCAAATATGTTCAGTTTGGTAATGAAAGCCGTTTTTGAATGCCACTTTTGATGAGCCGCTTAGATCTATCTGGCCACAAACCAGTGAATGCATGACTGGTCACACGCCCTTTTTGTGACGTCATAAACAGAATCATTGCCTCGTGATGTATACATCGATCATAACAATATCACAGAAAAAAAACCTAACGATTTTCAGAGAATGTTTTCAACTCGGTTCGATAAATTATTTGAAGATGTAACACTATTTATCATTTTGTGTAAAAAAGATATCCACATCAATGGCAATTAAACAATTATTTAAGGTGGTATTTCTGTTGAAATAATGATATAGTTTGTTTATTACATAACACACCCACATGATGAAAGGCTAATTAAAGCTATTGGCAAAATTAACAAAAATCAAGCCCAGTTCTTATTTTGTTGAAAATCTTTGAACAAAAAATCGCTAAGTGATAAAGTCTAGGTTAGCAGTAGTTAAACATTTAATGCCATTTAAGAGCCCAATCTATCGGCATCCGTCTCAGCCATCTTGTTTTGGGGGAAATGACATGACAAAGGGTGGTGGTGCACCGGTGCTGTACTACTAATTTCACAACATCATAAAACTAAACTATTTGTATGAATAGAATATCCACACAGTTACAAATGAAACATGATAAGACTAATCAACAATGCCTTGTAATGCCGTAGTAAGGATTTTCACGCTTGTAGCAATGATGAATGGCTTTACTTCTCATTCTTGTTTCACTTTACCCAGTGTGCGCACTCATTCATATAGTTGTCAAAATCTAATCTATCATAATCTGAATAAACATAAATGTAATCACCTATATTTATAAGCTTTCAATTCCTCTAAGAAAAGCTAAATAAGTTACTGGCCAAATGTGATCATATTTCATTTGAATTATAAGCATGCATTCTAATGAGTGATGTGTGATTATTGTTAAACTCATCCAAGATGGCCATTGTATTCTTCAGATTATCTTTAAATCATGTAGAGGTCACAGGCACCAGGCCCTACTTATATATAAATAAGTAAAGATAAACCTTTATGGATACCAGGCCCTACTTAACTAAATAAGTAAAGATAAACCTATATGGATATATAGGTTTATCTTTACTTAGTTATATATAAGTAGGGCCTGGTACCTGGTATAGAGGTGCGGAGATATGTTTACTACTTTGTACATACATGTATATTGATAAAATTATCATCATTCATTGAAAAAGTTCAATAAGTAAAAGACAAGGATTGTCATTGTATATGATTTGGTTTATAGCTACAGATGAACTCAGATGGCCGCTATAAATTGCTTTGGAATATCTGTATGAAAGTGGCTATTTTTATCATTTTTATATAAACTAATAACATTCTGGTAATCTCAACTTCCTGTGAACATACCATATGTAGAAGAGAGGATAAAAATGACATCTCCGGGTTTAAACTTTATACTCCACACCACAGTGTTGATGCCGGTGGTAGCATTCGTAACAAGGACTAGATCCTCTGGCAAACAATCTGAAGAAGAATATTGGCAATTTTTGGTTAGTTTCATTCATTATCCCTCTAAAATATAATCAATTCTTTTGGGAAATTGGACCTTATTTATAATTTTTTTTATAGGATAACAGTAAATTTTTAATTTATGACTAAATTTTTAATGAGATGTAAACTGAACAAACCGAACATATGTACATGAAACATTTTACGTAAACTAATTATGGCGATTGTGGTATTTATGATCAGCAGAGATATTCAAAGGTAACTAAATTATATTTTCAAAATATAATGAATTCAAAATATAAGTAAACACGTTTCACCAAATTTCTTCCACAGTTGACTTTTATTTAAATATGGTAGCCTACCAACGAACTTAGCGAGTCTTCGGGTGACATGCACTAAGAGCGGAAGTAGTTCTCGGTCATAAAATCTTAGAGGTTGTGTCTCTGCGTATCTTTGCCATATCTGAAATCATGCATAAAACTTATAGACACGTGTGAATGGGCTTACGATTTTCAAAATTCAATAGGACAATTTTGCCAAATACATATGTCTTAATATATATTTATTACAAGAATTGTATTGAAACAAGTATAACTATGGCATAGGCTCAATTTCAATGGTATAAAAGTCAAGAGTTGACAAAGAACATTAAAACTTAAAAGAAGCATCAAACTTATCATTTTAACCTTTTTAGTACAATTCCTCACTCACTTCAGCAAAAGCAATAGCCTGCATGTTACTTAGCAAAAAACTATAAAAGGTCACATGTCAATCCATTAAAAAATGCTCTAATCAATTTGGTAAGAATTCTTAAACCTTAACAGCAAGTACTTAAAAAGCTTAAGTGTTCTGAACACTTTATAAGGTTCAAATATTCATACACATTGCCATTTAGCATGATTTTATGGTGCTTCCAGTTTGTTATTCAAGGAAACACTCCTGAATTTTGTATATTGAAGTGAGTCTCATAATGTATATTCCTCTATAACCTTTCGGAAGTGATGAAAAACAAATCTCATCAAATATGATTATTTTGTCATTCATTTTTTAAGTTTACATAAAAAATCAATTCTTATAGAGGTACAACAAGAATTAGCTTGCAGAAAAAAGTTTCAAACATGTGCCATATTTTGAATTTCAATTATGCGTGAAGCAAAGATGGAAGAGAAAGCTATTAGAAATCCGATTTATGTAACAAAGTAAAAAGTATTTAGAAATCTGTTTAAAAAGCTTACCTGTGATGCCTCCAAGGCTTCCCTCAAAACTCCTCCAAATGCACCATGATTGAGGAATGTATATTTTTTCTATCGTGACAATAAAATATTAAATCATGATTAATTCAAGTACTTCAAGTGCCTGCATATAACTCTATCAAGGGCTCTCCCCAGTACACAAAGGTCTGAAAGCAGCCTCGTAGCTCGCACGTTCTGACATAATCTCGACTAGCCAATCACAATGACTTTGGTAGAAGCCTTTGTCATCAGTATCTAGGAACGCCTGTTCACACTTTGTTCTCCTTTTAAACGCGCTGATGTGATTGGTCTGCTAATGACTAGGTTTTGTCTGCATTAACTGGTGTAATGAAATTGCGAGCTATGAGGCTGTTTTCAGACTGTTGTGGAGGGGAAAACCCCTGATAGAGTAGCTTCGAATCCAACTTAGGTCATTATTTCAAAACGTTTCGGAACAAGGTCAATTTTAATGAGACTGAGCTTTTAGAGCAAAGCATATAATGAATAATAAAAATTGATAATTATAGCTCCTTTAAGTTAACACAAATGCTCATGCATTAAATTTAACTTTGTCCAGTTTAAATGAGATTTAATTCATCAACATCACCTCTATCATAAAGTGTTTCTTTGCATCTTCTCCAAATACTAGCTGATGGTGTCTCAAGGTAGATAAATCTGGTAGATCTATAGGTAAAGGCGGGGCTTCATACTCAGCCTGTAACCATAGTAACAACGTAAAAAATTAGCAATAACTCTTAACTATTACATTTCATTTCAAGTTGGTTTTACACCTGATTCCACTGTTTGCCAATGTGCAGCATAATTGTCTTGTTGTAACCTCACAGTGACCAGGGCCAGACAAGGCGACAACAGCTCCCATTTCTATAGTTCCTGTGCTTATGCATTCTTTCCCAACAGAGGTAGCTCCGTCATAAATTCCTCTACAACCTCTGTCTTAATTCGAAGGTTTCTTGTGCACGAAAAGTAGAACGCTGATTGGATGCAATCAAAGATCGCCTTCATTACTTCCAGAAGCTTTACAAAAGCTAAACTTTATTTGAATTTACACCTTGCCCTTTCTGTCGTCTTTACAGAACACATACACCTCATTTTGCCACTGCATCATTGCACAGGTCTATATGACAACAAATATGTTATTCATGCATTCCGCAGCATTAGGTATTTTCATTGGCTGAAATAATGCCAGGTAGTTTAAGTTGCAATATATCGCCGGTAGGGGAAACTGCCTGATGCCCGAGAAACCTTCGAATTAAGACAGAGGTTGTAGAGGAATTTATGACGGAGCTACCTCTGTTGGGAGAGAATGATGCTTATGGTGAATATTTATTCATAATTAGTAGTAAACACATGATAGCATGTTGCCCTTCATTTCTGATAAGAGGAGACTAAAGTGCCTATCGATGTATCTAAGATTCCTGAAAAATCAAGAAGTCTTCTCCTCGAGACCATTTGCGTCAAACAGTCGTACGTCTGGCCTTTATTTGAGGAAATATGGTATATGAATAAAACATATGTAGATGTATAAGTAAATATTGCATGCATAAAGATGTTCTGTATTTCCTATTATGTCTTAATGTCATACAAGTCAAATATCTCAAAACCATCATAATTCCATTTTGATGAAATATCTTCATCATATTTTGTGTTTAATTAATTACAAGTTCACAATAAACAAATTATGATATTTGACCATTTCAGCACTCATTAATTAAACATATCTCATTTGTGAATATACAGACTGACCTCATTTAGAGCTATAAGCTCTTGAACATTGGATGAATGGAAAGATCCAAAATCTCTTTTGTTAGACATCTAGACAGTCTTCAGTGTTGTAAATCTGAAATTAAAAATAATACTTAATCTATTGGTAGATAAATCTTGTAACTATTGATAACAGTTAATCAGAAGATAGTTACATTTTCTATAAAACAGTCACAGCATTTGCATAAAAAATATGATAAGTAAAACTTCACTATGTATGAACGTCAATTGCTCTTCTAACTTTTGAAAAAAAAATTTATTACCTCAGAGAGTGTGTAACTCAACCTGATGTCCTGAGTTCAAATCCCCCTTTTCACCTCTGCTTCACATAGAATACATTTTATCAAATTATATCAGCTATATAATCAGATTTTAAAGTAATCATTTGAAAAATCTTCTTATTGGTTGTTTTTTTGTCATTGGTAAACAAACAAATACAATAATTACATGTTGACAGCTGCTGCAAGAGGATTTATTAGTGTTAATCTGGATATACCTAACACAAACATCACCACTTCCTGTATTATTTATTATCCCGGCTTTAAGTATTAAAAAAGAGATTAAGAATAAGATTTTATTTGTGGTCAACTTTTTCTTAACAATATACATGTATTTTCACAATATTACCTAACTCAGTGCACTAAGCTCTCTAAATTTATTTCATAATTTCTAAGCAAATACCACAAACCCTGCTCAATTATAAAGGTGGCAGAATTTTTTCCTTTTTTGGATTAATATATTTATTATCTACACACGGATGGAAAGATTAACATTTTCAACAGTCAAAATAGTACTATAAATTCAACTGCGTTGTCGCTACCACAAACCCTAGTCCACCAAAACGGAGCCTATTTTACCTGTATATAAATAGTTTCCATAGGAATTTAATCAGAAAGGATTTTGACGTCAAAGTCTATAAAAAAACCATTCAATTTCAATCCATACTCTTATAGAAAAATAAACCCTATATATCGCTATAGATTCCAACTGCTGTCACATTTTAGATATTATCATTTTTTTTCAGCAACACTGAATTCACCTCTACCGTCTCTCTCGTTTAACAATATTGACAGACACCATCTTGGGTAGGTCACATGCAGTTAGCGAAGCATTATTGCCACTAAATAAATTAGAACATTCTCAAGATGAAATATATTCGTTGCATGGATATCATAAGTAGTCAAAGCTGGTTGATCTTTCCATCCACGAGTTGATTGAAGTTAGATGTCGTCGCCGAATATTTGAAATCATAATTCAACGTCAATAAACGACATCGTTTCAACGTTGATACGACGTTAACGTTAACGCCAATTATTTTGGGTTTATTAAAAAACTAAAGTTTCAGTTCTGTTCAATAAAAGAATTCGAACACATATGGATAATTCTCACTATGCATTCACCAATGTCACATGTTTAAAGTTGATCAAAAAAAACCTTCAAAATTTATCAAGAATACATTTGGGACAGAGTTAAACAGACTGATCGACTCAGCTTACCCAGCCAGGGAAAAAGCACGTGTTGTTTACATCTTAAGTAAAGCTATTTTGTTTTCATGTCAGTGCGTATCCATTCAGTAATCCCAACGGTACAAAATCAGCATTCGAAACCAAATCTGATAGTTTTACTAGCTTTATCATTGGTTGTTCCATTCATATCTAATATCTATTGAGATTTGCAAAAGGAAATAGAGATATCTTGCTCCGTACGAAAATATTAGTAAATAAATTATGCAAAGCGAAGTCCTGAAGTCGGAAGTACAGTATGGAAACCCGGAGGAGGTGGCTTGATAAATAAACAGAACTACAAAACATTGACACTCTCAGCTTAACCACATTATTTTTTAGAATACTATTCATCATTTTGCAAGAATTCTCATTCTTGTTCAGACACCCCTCTTTCTGTATTAACTGACAGAGTTTATGAACAATAATGTCGGATAAAATAAATATGCGTGAGGTAATAGGATTCATACGACAATGATCATGATGGACTGGATGTTTTTGATTTAAAAATAGCAATATACGGACACTCGAACAAACATGTAAGTGAATTGATTATTTTGGTTGCATTTTGAACAATAGTTGCTGTATAGGCATAAGTGAATGTAAATCATATATGTAATCATTCAAATGCTTGTTTTAAAAAATTTTGAATTTGGGCCTGAGTTGGTCGGTTTCTGATCATTTACAGAATTTAAAACTCATTCATGATGTGCTTTTATTTAATCAATTAAGAGAGATATGAAATCATTTAAATGCTTGTTTAAAAACATCATAAATTTTGGTCTGAGTTGGTCGGTTTTTTAATTCATAACTCGATCATTCAAATTTCATTCATGTTATGTTGTGCTTTAAATATAAATTCTGTGTGTAAGTGTAAGACATTAATAAAAGTTAGTATATCCTTTATTATTGTTATTGGTTTGATCCTTAACCTTTGAACAGTTAAGATGAAACATGATATCTTTAATTATAAGATTTGACAACCCAAATCTATTGTTGAGTGGGTACCAGAGATTAAGTATATCAAGTACATTGATGTCCATATCTGATTCTCCCACACATCATAATTATGAGTTATACATGTGACTAAGTTACTTCCATTTATGCTGAAAAGTACAAAATGATGTTTTCACAAGATCTCTTTGCTAGTAGATCCAAAAACACCAAAAACCTTGTAAGTTACTGTTCAGTATTTTGGTAAATGTTCAAAATAGTTTTGTGTATCATTTTCAAGTGCAAGTGTAGATGTTTTCTAAAATAGAAATTCTGGTAAGTTTAACATCTTGCACATATTAATAAAGTGATCAAATTACATATATAGATATCATTTCTTTTAACATCTTACAGTAATTGAAGAAAAAAAATTTGAAAAAATATTTTGTATTTATTCAAATATCATTTGTTTATCAATATGGTTTCTTATGGTGCAGCAGTCCTTTTTCTGTTATTTTTCAGAAAGTCATGATTGGAGCAGAATATGCACAGTCTGCATCTTACATCCCTTCCGATGCTTTGTCAATGAACCAAAACAGATTGGGATACCTACCTCCGTATCTTCTGCCAACCTTCAGCGTCCCACATCCATGGTCTAAAAGGAATGTTCCTAGTAATATTCAAGATGATTTCATCATGGTTGCTGAATTTTCAGAAATTGAAGGACCAAAACCAGTTGTGAGTTATCTTTTAAGTTTCAGTGAGTGAGTGAATGAGTAATTGGGCAATATTTCAGCCCTTAGCGGCGTGTTTAAGTTTGAAATCTTTTCTTATATATATTAGACAAGTATATCATGATAAATCATTATCATTATGTGAAATATCTCTTTATTCTTTTCATTTAAGAATTATTTAAAAGAAAAATATAGCATAGAATATCCGATCAAACATATTTAGATTTAATGGATTTTTTCATGGATCTTTGATCTTTCGGAATGATGTATTCAAGTTAAGTAATTATTACAAAAATTAAAACCACAAGCATGGAGAAGAATGAAATAAAAATCTCAGTAAGAATTATATCGTTTTATTTGAATTTTACAGAGAATTTTGTTGTATTTTGCAGATGGTGATACCGAAGGATGGAGGACAGAATTTTGACCAGAATACTTTTGCTGTCAAAATCATGGCAGTTGATCACCAAGCAAACACTGTGTAACTATAAATAAATCAAATTTTACTCGTCTAAATTAAATATGCCTGTTGTGAAAGTGATATATTCTTTAATGAAAATATTACATTGATAAATATTATAATTTGTTATTTAGCTTTCCATACTTACATGTTATGCTCAAGGCATATTGACTGACAATTACTTGTCTGATCCGAGCTGCCATATATTGCTTTAGACAGTTGCTTCTTCAATAAACAACATCATTTTAATGTCAATAGAGCGTCAAATTGCCTGCTGGGTAAAGTTTATTTAGTAAAAGTACAATCCTTTGTTTCATATCATTTATTCAAAATAAAATGGAAGACTGGATGCTGAAATGTCAGGATCTTTAAAGAATGGGAGTAATTTTAAGAAATGTTACATTTTTAGTGGTTTCAGCATATCTGAGGATACCCAGGTCGTCATATCAGAGGACAAGGATGGCATATATAGTTTTGTAAGTAAAACTTGTATTTCTCTAAAGAAAAAAAGATTCTTGCACAGCGAGGTATAAACAAAAAGTTTTATATTTGTTTTGGGGTTAAAAAACAGAATATTTTGTTTTCTCTCCATCAAAGTTGTGGTTAATGATCATAATTGGCAATAATATTTTTAGAAATAATGATGTTTTGAGCTGTAAATATCTGTTTCAGGTTTGAAAGATAAGTTAATTAATTTTTTAATAATAAAAATGTTTAAACTTTAAGTTTTTTATTTTTAATTGACAAAAGGTCTTGGTCAGCGCCCCCTCCTTTTAATTTACAAAATTTTAAATATTCTGTTTTAATTATTTGGATTAATATTGTGTGAATATTATATTAACTCTTTAAATGATGAGACATGTTTAATTATCGTCTATGTTTGTCAACAGGTGCACCATTTTGTCCTGTATGATAATCAAGCGAGAGGTTTCGTGCGTCCTTTTTGCATGGCATATGTGACTGCAGAAAGAAGGTAGATATTAATCATTCAGGTCAAATATATCAATGATAAATAACTTTTATAAGCTATCTTTTGTTAATCCAAGATATAGGGATCACTTACTTTCTCAAAGGAAATGGTAACTAAATTTTCAAATCAGATCCACTCTTCTTTGCTTATTGCCCTGGATCAGCAGCTTATCTTATTTATTCCTCATTTTGAGTGTCAATTATGAGAAAATGCAAACAATATTTCTATAAAAAAATGTTGATAAAATCTATTTGTACCTTACAGAAATTTTTTGAAAATAAGAAAAATATTTATGAAATATGTTATCTTTTGCAGAAAGATTATGGCATTCTATGAAGAACTTTCAGCACAGTTTAGAAAGGTAAAATGGTTGGGATTAATCAATAACATATTTGTATCTTGAATTAATTTCTTAATAATTTCTGTATTTTACAATATAAATTTGTGGAAAGGGTCCAATAGAACAATAAGCATGACAAATCTAAACTATATACATTCCTATTCATTGTTGCCAATCATACAGAAGACAGATACCTAATGCTTATTAGGGGCGGGATAGAGCAGTGGTTAAATCGTTTATCAACGGATCAAGAGGTCCCTGGTTCGAATCCCGCCAGGGCTCGGCATCTTTTTCTGTAGTACAGAACTTTTCTACCAGCAGTAAAGTTTTGGTACAATGCTACACTAAATATGAGCGCAATACCAGCCTAGGTTAGCTAGTTCCAGCCTATGCTGTCAGGTTTCAATCTTTTGAACACATTCCAAAGCTCATGATTATTTTAAGAAATGGATTTGCTGATCCATATGGTGACCTTGTGACAATTTATGAAATAAATTATTGGTAGCCCGATAAGGTACAAAGCCAATGGCTCTATCTTCTGGAAATGGTAAACAAAAATGATATGCTATGGGATAGTGCATGTAGCATCATATTAAAACACTGTCTTTCCCTTGGAACAATACAAATAACTAAAGAAATATAAAATATCAATTTGTCGAAGTTTGGAGTTGTTTTGATGACTCTTAATATGTTTAAACAGTTGTTAAAAGAGCGAGATTTGCTGTTCTTTTTTCAAGAAGGAGGTTATTGGGGCGCCAACTATCATGTCACGCGGCAGGACTCACGCTTCAGTGACCACGGGCCCTTTCAGTTCTGTTCACTGGATCTAATTAGCTGGTGTTTCGAAAAAGCTGTATTAAAGTTGTTTATCGGCTGATTTAGAAAATTTGAATCTAAGTCACTGCCAAATTTGAAAACATTTTAATGAATCATGATCGTTCCCCTGGGTCATTTCAGTAAATCTTTATGGAATGGGAGTTAAGGTTAACCTTATGAAAAGTTGCTTTCAGAAAGAAGCCCTGGTTTCATCAAAATGCATATTTACAATGTGAGCAGAATTTCCCCCGAAATACTACCAACAGAAGTGATATGAGTGTTATATTGTTGTTTGAGATGATTAGACTTCACATTGCCTTTCAAAGAAGTATACTTCTGTTTTAGGTTGCACGCTTTCTCAAATATGGCAACAGAATGGTGTTTGTTCGAGACCTGGAGCAATTACTGGATGATTTAGAATACACAAAAAGTGAGTTTTTACAAGAAGTTCCATCTCATTGAATATTATATTTTTATTTAGTTGATATGTGCCTTTGCTTATCAAATACCATAGATATCTCATCAAGTGAGGTAGAAAATTCATTTAATCTCACTTGTCGTCTCATGGTATTTGTTAAGAAAAGACAAATTTCAATTCATTTTATGATTTAATCAAAAATAATAAGATTGTATTGCTAATTTTATGATCATATGACAGTTCGAATAGCTGGGACTACATGTGATGTTATGAATTATGTCATGACACAACCGTTGTTTGTCGCTCATGAATACAATGACCAAGTTAACTTGCAACTCGCTTTTTACGAGGATACCTTCCAAAAGTGAGTGAGTGAGTTATTGTTTAACGCCGCTTGGGCAATATTTCAGCCATTAGCGGCGTGTCTTCCAAAAGTACTGTAAACATATATAATATGACTTGGGTAAGAAAAATGATAAAAGCTAAGCTCGAAATTTATTACACACTCCACTCAAGAGAGATAAACCGTAAGTCCTTGCATTTTGTCGATTATTCTTATATTGATCATTACCTGCTTACCAGAGGAGCTGCGAATGAAGCAGACATCGCCTCACTCTGACCCTGACACTACCGAGAACAGGAAGCGGGCCGCGGAAGAAGAGATCTATCAAGAGTTGCAGAACATCCGCGCCTCAATGGTAGAGGTCAAGGACATACTCACAGTGCTCCGCCCACTTCTGGTGAGTTGATTGACAGGTCTCTTTTTTCATGACACATGTATTTTCATAACACTTTCTCATTGGTCGAGAGATGTCACATGATCATTTGACACATTTGTGGGCTGAGTCTCAGTGCTATTGTTATGATATATTTGTTCGATGGTGTCATTTTTTATGGTAGTGATGTAATCATTTTAAAAGTTTATTGGTTGATATAATTTGCCTTTGCTTTACAAAAATACTAGCGAAATGTCCATTTTGGATTTCTTCATAACAATTGAATATCAAATATCTTTCCTGCCTGTGGCATCAGAAATATAACATGATTTTCATATTTAAAGCTGTGGTGTTTTATAGAAAAAAATAAACATGAATTTGCTATAGTGAAAATGTTCTTTGATATTGTGATTGTTTTATATATGTCAGTCAGTCAATGTGTCTGGTCACCTTTTAATGTCTTCTCTCTTAAGCAGAGTCTTTTGATTTGGAAATATTTTAGATGATTACTTTCCAAGAATGAAAAAATGGCAGTTTATCAAATCTGAGAATTTTTTGTTGTGTCAATAAAAACTTCCTTTTATAAATAAACATGTTTGGCATTTTCATTACAGAGACGAACATTATTCAAAGTTAGTAATTCGTGTTGCATTTGATATGTTTTGCACATGTAAATATTTATTCTAAAAAATACATTTATGAATGCATTGATACTAATTTCATTTCACCATTCACTGTTTGCCTAAAAAATAGTACAAAGTAGTTTGGATCTTGGAATGTCATATCAAAAACACAATTTTTTTAATTTATTTTATTTATCATTTATTTCTGATGGTTTTAAGTAAATTGATTTGCCTTAAAGAACTATCACAAAGCAGTTGAATTTTTTTAACAATGAATATGTATATTTAAAAAAATCAACTTTCACCTAGGGAAGGGCCAAAAATAGCCAATCACTTGCGCAAAAAGAATATCCAAACTAAGGACATAAAAATTGATTGAATACATTAAGGCTTTTAGGAAATAAAAGCTTGAACAGACATTGCTAAAATGCTCACACAAAAAACAGCTGTTAAATGGGTACCTGAAAAAGGGATATAAAGATATGTACATGAAGCTTAGTTCTGAGTAGCTGCTTTGAAAGTACACCGTCTTCAGGGTAATGATGTTAGTAGAGCTTTTAGCATGTATTAGAAAGTGGAGAAGGCACATCGTAATATCCATATTATTATCATAATAATTAAATTTTTAAATGATTCTATAAAAGCTTTGGTATTTTTGCAGCATTTGATCCCTTTAACAGTTTGTCTCAAAATGTCCAGGAATATCAGTGCTAGAAAAACATAGGCTGTCAAAAAAGAGTTCCAAATCCAAAATAAGATCCTGCAGTTCAAGAGCAAAAGGTTTATTTAGTATTATAATATCAAATCTGGCATTTATTGTTTTTTTTAAATGAATATTGAATATCAAACATTTTATACTGAAGTCCATCCTACATAAAATTCTTGGAACATTATTTATATTCAACTGCGGTGAATTCTAAATTAAAACTCTAAGGCAAATCAGTTGAATGATGTTGTGATTTACCTATGGTGCTTGTGTTAGCTTCTGCATGTAATGTACATCATTTTGTTCCCTATTGTCATTGTCGATTGTTGTCATGTTATCCGTTAAATGGCAGTTAAGTTATTAACAGTTGTTAAGTAAGTATTATTCTATCAATTATTGAATGTGGTTCAAGGCTAATTAGTTTTATTTCGTTATTTTTTTCTATGCAAGACATGAATTTCAAATCAAGGAATCTATTTTGAATTAATGACTATGGTATCGGTGTTTTTTAGGTACTAAATTGTGCTGTCTTTACCCTCTGTGTTTGACGTTGACATCACCATGTTGCTTAACTGTCATGCAGTCTGGTTAAAATCGATAGTGTTTATTTGAGGAATATAAGTTGAAAACAAATGACTCTGCCGGGATTGGAACTCATTCTATCAGTGGCTTTCCTCTCCACAGCAGTCTGACAGCAGCCCCATTACTCAAACTTTCTGATACCAGTTTAGTACTGATAAAACCTAGTCATTAACTGACCAATCATATCATTGCGTTAACATGGATGGAGGCAATTAAATGTTACAAATGATTCATTGGGAGTTACTTGCCCCTGGCTACTGATGGCAAAGGCTTTTGCCAGAGTCTTTGCGATTGGCTAACTTATTTATATTTTAGAATATGAGAGTAATGAGGCTGCTTTCCAATTGTTGTGAAGTATAAGACCCCGATAGAATGAGTTCGAAACCTGGTCTAGTAATTTTTTCAACTTTCATTTCTCCGAACACAGTCAATTTTAATCAAACTGAACTGTCATGTGTCCTTAAGAATAATCAATGTTAGATTTTTCATATATTCATGAAGTAAAAAAAAGACAAATATACAAAACTTTGGTTAAAGATAGTTATGTTGGCCAAGTTTTAATTATTACTATGATAAAATTTTCCTAATGTGACCAGAAAGATCACAACTGTAATTACCTAATGCACACTGATTATATAAGATTTTCACAAAGGTAATAAATAATGTTGATGTTAAAAGGTTGAAAATTAAAAATTTACAGGCGTTTGATGGCCAGTGATGAAGCTATTTCAATTTTTCTCCTTGCAGAATGATCGTCGAGTTGAGTGTCGATTTCAAACGCTGGAAGATCGAGCTTGGAACCAAAAGATGACCGCTGATGCCGTTGTTTCTGATTCTGTCAGTCTTGAAGAAAATTGGTTTGCAGATGAAAAGCATAAAGTTGAAACTTTTAGATGTAAGAATTTCTTTGATCTAATTATTACCCTTTTTTTCCCCCTCAAACAACACATTGACATTGACTAAGTTGAATTTAAGTCTCTTTACCTAAAGTGATTGTATTTTAATGTTTAAGTGATAGTAATGTCAGCTTTGTCAGTTGATATTTTTAGACTTACCTCAAATATTACATAAAATGGCGATTTGAGGTATTAACAAAAAAAAAGTTTTCCTTGAGCTTTATACTTTACAGATGAAATGTGAAATATTTTTGTAATGTAAATGATAAACGTTTTATTATTTCTTCATTTTATTGTAAGAATTTTTTCTTAATGTCAATATCTCTTGATATCCATTACAGGTGGTTCCTTCACAGAGGGAACAGATTCATTCCTTTCTTTGTATCATAGAAAGAATTCTTACACAGTGAGTATGAGAAATTAATAATTTAATGAGCTAAATAGGTTGCAAAATGTCTTTCAGCATTCATAAGATTGGTTTGTCCTATTGTTCATAAATGGATATTTATCTGTAAGAAAAGATTGATGAAGTGTCTTAAAATCATACATATAAACCAGTGTTAGAAATCTTTTACACTGATCATGACCTCCTTTCACAAAGCCTTAAGGTGATCGTAAGTCCTTACGGTAACCTTAGTACAATGTTAAAGCATGAGAGTTAAGGTTAACCTTAGTAAAGGTTGCTTTGTGAAAGCAGGCCCAGTGGTGGATCTAGGAATTTTTTAAAGTGCGGAGGTTCATCTATTACAAAGTGGGGGAGGGGGGGGGGGAGGTCATATTGAGAAGGTTCCCTGCTAACACAGTCCATTTTGGATATAGAAAAAATATCCCACAAGGATAGAGCAAAAGTATGGACCCAACTTTACAGAAACTGTAAATAACAATAATAATAAATAAACAATAATAGAATTTACATTGATTATACTGCCTTGCAGCCTAAAATTGTTGCGACGGACAGAAAGAAGAAGTTTGACAGTGCTCTTAGGGGTCTCCACGAGCTGTGTTCCTGGGGAGCTAAGGAGGGGTTGAAGAAACTGCGCTGTATACAAGAGGTGGGTCACCTAGCTCAAACAGGGAGTAGTCACCTTTGTCTCCTGTAATCTCCTGATTGCCTTCGAAGGTTTTCCCTCGCAGTGTCTAAGAACAACAAGCTAATGAAATGACTTAAATTAAGACAATATTTGCACTACAGGAATGAGAGTTCTGATACTGTATTTGAAGTATTAAGCTCCTTTGAAAAATTAAAACGAGGAAACTCATTTTAGAATGGTTTACCATTTAATGGAATGAGTAATAATTCTTGATATCCTTGATGACAAAGGGATACAATTCTGTGAGTTTGCTTAAATATATTCTGAACTTTTATATGTTTCTCTTGCCTCTAGAGAATACATTGAGCTTACAAGTGAATTGCAAGAACAGTCTGTTGAAAATCAACCAGTTCTGAATAAAAGTTTCAAAATAGAAACCCTATAAAGATTTGAACTTGTTTCGTCTAGGGCTCAACACCAGGTTAGTGCAGACAAATCTAGTCATTATATATATATATAAGGTTTTGAACACATTTGTTGAAAATGTTGTTTTACATATTTGTGGATATTGTTTTGGACATATTTGTGAAGAATGTTTTTGATATATATGTAGATAATATTTTTGACATATTTGTGGATATGGTTTTGACATATATGTGGATGTTTTTGACATGTTTGTGAAGAAAACTATCACTATCTTTTCTTTTTGTGTCTATTTCAAAATTTCATATTTCTACATTTTGTTTTATTTAAGCACTACATGAGGGAAACGATGATACTGGAAATAGAGAGGAATGAATCAGACCTCCTCGGTTAGTCTTTCCTTCTTCTATCCTCTATCAACTTTCTTACATCACATCCAATCTTAGATTACAGTACATACATACCACGTCTTTGAGGGATAGATAGGACCTAAATGACTTATAACCTTAAGTTTCAGAATATTTTTAAAGGAATTGATAGTGATCTTTTTTGGAAATTTAAGGTATGCACAAATCACCGAGATGTCATCATTGTTGTTGAGGGTTGTCTTATCCTTTGCATATTTTAAAGGATAGAATTATTATATTGAAAATAGAATTTAAAATATTGTATCTGTTTAAAATATTTTTGAAAAAAGGCAATTTTTAATGAATCATGTCATGAATGATTAAATGATAGCATCTCGTCATCAATCAAAGCTCTGTTATCAAGCTTAAACTTTTACAGATGTAAGATTTAGTTATATATATTTATCACAGTTCGATGTTTAAGCATCATTATCATCATCACCATCATCATCATCATCATCATCATCATCATCATCATCATAATGAACAGTAATGTATTTCAGAGCCCCCAGGATCACTGATGACCTGTGGAAGATGTGTGACATCAAACTTTCTAACAGGAGTGTCAATGTGAGTCGGAATCATACTTTTTGCCATGTGATAATTTCATGAAAAATAACAAAATATGTATTTATTATGTGTAACGAGAGGGTCTACATAAACTCTGACATATGAGCATTGAAAAGTTAAGACATGCAGTCCTGAGATCCAACATGATAAATAGTATGACGCTTATAACCATCAACATACTTCACCCGCTGACCTTTAAATTGGCTAGTCTCCATCACTGGCTTATTCAAATCTTGCTGTTAACCTGCAAAGCTTCGTGGTTTGAGTGTGGCACCCTTTCCAGTGCAAAGATGCATATATATGATTTCTCATTGAACTATTGAAATCCTTCACAGGAGGCTGCATGGCAAGCACAGAAAGGTTGATTAAGGATGTTCGCTCCTCACCTGCTGCGCATGACCAAACTGTCAACTTACAAGTCACAGTTACAAAACTCAAATAACCTTAAATCATAATGTTCTTACATAATAAACCCAAATGTATGTATGCGTTCAGGTAGATTTTTAGATAATTAGTGGGAGAAAGCATGTTTTTAGTATAGCTTGAATGTTGATAATTTAATTGAAATGTTACAATACATGTTGTGCCGTAGCGACTACAAACCCACACCACCATATATATTTTTTACTTTTTTCTGGAAGAAAATTATGTTCACTCTGACATATTTCCATTTAAAAAAAAGTTTAATACAGGAACTAATTTAAATTTAGATAAGTTTCTCATAAAAAGTCATCATTTCCCCATTGACTCTCATGTTATATCTCTGACTGACAAAAGATCTTTGTCTTAAGATATTTTGAAAAAAAAACACACTAACCCCCATTTTTTTGGGTTGATATTTCAAGCAAATACACTAACTAGTACAAGTTAGAAAAAAAGTTTAATACTTTAAATTTGAGGAAGGGACATGCTTGAATGCTGCAAGACCTAAATTTGCTCATCATTAAGGCTGGTGCAAGTTATGCATGGGAAGATGATTCAGCAATATCGAATGGCATATAAATAATCGTTCAGACATACCTTCTTAAGTCTCTCAGCAATCACTTATTATTCCTATTTTTTTTTAAAATGGTACCTGAAAGTTTGCCTCTTTGATGGCACTCATTATTTAAACAGGTAATAATTCCATGTTTAAAAGTGTAATTGATGTTTCAAGTCCAGTTTGTGCTTTACAGGCGTGGTTTGGATCTATCCTCAAGTCTTGTAAACACCCCTATCTCTACACCAGGCTCTGAAATCATGAAACGGTGGCCCTCTGTAAGTATATCTGTTGTGAAAATTCTTCACAATTTTACATTCTCTCCTCACAGAGACATCAAGAAACTTCTTCAAGCAAAACCTACCTAACAGGTGCATCCTAGTCAGTGTCCTTTCAAAATCCCATAGCAATTTGTACCACAGATACAATTCTCATATCGATCCAATATTCTTTACACCTCAGGCTCGATGATTCAAATAAGAAAAATGTGTACATCTCTCTGGTGAAGGAACTCCAGTCCTCTCCCGGGTATTAGAGCAGACCACATGCTTTGTTTGAAATGTCCATTATTGTACAACTTATTTTGATTGCTACTAACCAGGATTATGTATTTTGAGCAAACTGTGCCACTTGTGACAGAGGTTACTAAGGAAGAAATCATTTGATTGTACTCTGTGATGAAGGATGATTTTGGAGATTTGTACTTCCTAGAAATAACCATTCACTTTCCTTTGACATAACCTAATGTGATACTCTGTAAAATGATTTTCCAAAAGGGGTCTTTAAAGTGTTGGAAATTTTTTATTTCAGTCATACCAATGTTAGTATTAATGCTATCTAATTCCAAAGAATCAAAGACACTGCTGTATGTGTTCATTTCGATATTGATTAACCGAGAGACAATTAAGGAGTTGATAGTAAAGTACGGAAAAAACTTTGTTGAAAATAAACTTCATTAACTTCAATAACTGGAGCATACATGACTAAAACAGCTTGATAGATAGGAAATGACAATGATAATCCTTAAATGTGCCTTTTGTCTTTTGCACTTTCCATGTAATTATGTCTAATACAGTGACTACATGAAAAAAACCTTTTCGTCTAAACCATTTATCTTCCGAACTTAATGAATAATAGTTTGAAAAATTGACAACAATACATTACGCTTCTAGAACAGTATTTAATATATTCTACTGTTAATCAATTTACATCGATGTCTTTTTTGCTATTTAGTAATTGTCTGACCTAAGCAGGTGGTTTCTGCGTTTGTAAGGGTTAGCAAGTGACGGAGACGGAAACAATTTTGCCTTGCATTTATAAATAGTGACACAGAGTATGTTTCATGAATTTTGTATGTTGCTTATAGGAAACCAAAATATCATTCGACCTGAGTTAAATACAAATTGCCTATCTAAGGTCACCAAAATTATTGCTTTTTTGTTTGTAATTTAAAAATGACAATATACATGTTAAGAAATTATGTTTTTGTCATTGACGCGTGCCATTGTTCGGTTTTTGATCATGAATTTTTTCCTGTTTATTGTCACTATTGCTAACTTATAATCATTGAGATGTTAATTTTCAGAAACAACCATTACTTGTCGATGAAATAACACCATTTATGAAATTTGGCATATTTGGCTCCAACATCTTACTCTGTGCCCCTTTAAGGTAATTTAGATCAGATCTAATTCCGATCTGATCTGGACTGAATTAAGACAGGAGATCATATTTATTTGCAGAGTGACACCCTGGACAGCTTCAAATCGGTCGGTTCCTTTGTCTCAATCCAGGATGAGGATGATATCATGTCTCTTGTCTCTAATGAAGGCATGAGGTAGGTTTCTTTTATACATGTTCTAAAGTTTATTTTTACAAATTTATTCATAAACCTTTACACTTAAATCTGCAAATGAAGTTGAGAATCAATAGCCATCATGGCCATGTTGTATAAATTTTCATTGTTCTAGGATATCAGATTTTTCTTAATTATGAATCAAGGTTTTTTCTGATAGATTCTTTAAGAAAGATGTCAAAAGTATTGTTTGTATCTTGTTTCTGTTAACTTACCCTTTGACTGGCGCATACAACACGTCAACTGCCAACGCAGGAGATGAAAAGTTCTGGAAATTGACCAAATGATACCTTCAGCTTGTCACAATACAACACTAGTCAGCCATATGTCCACAGCATATTTAAAACATGGGCAAGTAAGACAGTGCTAGTTGCAAGCAGTGTATACAATAACCTGATCTTAAATTCATCAAGAACCATTACAGATCACTGAAAAGGATAATCCATGTCAACAGTTTACATGACCACAATCTCTCATTCCAGCTTGGATGAGCCGGTGTCTCCATCCCCTAACCCAACTCCTCCCATGTCTCACCCAACATCTCCAACCTCTCCCTCCATCAACAACTCCAAGCCACCATTCCATCAACTGGGCAGCAGCTGTGAGAGTGAGTCCACCAGTAGCATGTACCACACAGATGAGGCCTCAAGCTCTGCAGAACCACCTAGAGGACTAGTCCAGATCCCAGAATCAGAATCAAAACCATCCACAGTACCAACAGATTTGGAATCTGAGAAGGATTCAGGTGTGTCCGTCAGCTGTGGTCAGAATGCTATGGTCAATGGGGGGAGTCCATTATCAAGAGCAACACCGTTGTCCGATTGTTCGGTGTCCCCATCTCAGTTTGTGCAATACACAGATAGACAGGCTGAGCTCCATTGTATGGCTTCTCCTGACAGTCCACCTAACCTCCTGGACAGACGGACCGGTCAGAGGGCTGGTCAGGCAGGGGCTCAGCGTCCATCTATGCTATTGGATACTAGGTACATGGGCTCCAGTCAGGAGGATACTTCAGGTAGGTCATACAGGGAGCAACTTGTTGAAATAAGTATTACCAGTTTTAGAAACTTGAATCTGAAAATGGGATAGGTTGGCCCTTGACGTTATCATTCTTAAATTATACATAAAAATTTTCAAAAGAGGGATTCAAATCAACTTTAAAATCCTGATGTTTTCTTGTTAAAGGATCTTGCCTTTTATTTCTTGCTAAATTAATTAATATCAATTCAGTATGAATGGCCTATAGTTACATTAATTTCCTCTTTGAAATAAAGGCAAAATATGCATGGGGCCACTTTCATAAGATTGGTTACTATAATCAGCAGAAAAAAGAAATACTACAAAGCTTTAACAATAGTTACTGATAAGTGTATATATGTACCAATATCACAGCATTTTTCAGACTGGGCCTATTTATTTTCTCTGCCATTATTGAATTTGAGTCTGTTAGTTTATAGTGTCTAAAAAGGGCACAGAGCATGTTGTTTGTGTCAAATATGTCAAAATTAATAAATGGTGGTTTTGTTTGACAAGTAGTGGTTGTTCCTGATATTTAGCATCTAAGTGCTTATCACTTCAGCATAAGCACAATAAACCGGTAACAGTTCCAAATTGTGATATATAAACCAAACAATGGCTAGTGCCAATCACTCAAATTTAATTTTTGAAATTTACAGACACCGCAACAAATATAGGTTGATAATGCTTTATAGGTCACTTAGCAAATACACATATAAATCAAACGCACCATTTCAATTTTAACATGTCTGTTGACATTTTTCGATAATCATTGAAAACAAAATAATATAAATTTAGACATTTTAGAGATAAAGATGTCCTTTTGGAATGGCAATTTTAAACGTCAGTCAGGATGTATGGTATTTCGGCTGTTATTTAAGGTACATACAAGAATGTAGAGACAAGCTCTGTGTCACTTTAAGAATTCATATCCTTTTATCGTGTACAGGAGAGACCGGCCCCAGCACTAGTAGCGGAGAGGAGAACGCACCTACGTCAGCCTGCTCCAGTCCTCCTACAAGGCGAGTGATGTTATTATTATGATACCTGTGAGATTGTCTCCCTTTATACTGTCACCCATTAAACGAACAGCCATTTGACAGACATGCAACCAGGGCTTTCTTTCACGGTTTGTAAGTGACTAGGGCAAATGTTAAAGGATATAGTTAAAGATTAAGCTTAGTATGGATTGCTATGATCTTGGTTATTTCTTTTAACTATTCCACTATTATGTGTAGTTAAAGTTAGAAGATGAGGTGTTAAATGACAATAGATTTGTGACCTGGGTCCAAAACTGTGTTGTGTCCTTAGGCAAGGCTCTTCATCAACATTGCACTCAGTCCACCCAGCTGTTAAAAAGGGCACCTGTATATAGGGATGTACGGACCTATACGGTCGAGCTTAGCGCTAAGTAGCTGCTTTGAAAGTAAACTTCCCTTGGGGTAATGATGTAGGTAGCGCTTTGAGCATGTCCTTGAACGTGGAAAAGGCGCCATATGAATATCCTAAATATAATTGTTTTATTATCAATGAAAGAAATTAATTCTCTTCAACAAGTTGCCAGCAGAGCAGGCCTGAACTTTGCCTTCACTTTCTGTGTTGACGTGTACCATGTTTTTGCAGGAAACCGAAAGCAGGTCTGTACAGTCTTGGAGACCTCATTGACAAAATTGGCCTTGGAGTACCAGGTTAGTCAGTGGCTGTAAAGGGACGGGTTAATCTATTGAAAGGAAGTGGGAGGATGTTGTTCACGTTATTCATTTATCGCCGCTAATGGCTGAAATATTGCCCAAGCAGCATTAAACAATAAATCACTCACTCTATTCATTTACAATTTATATATCGAAATATTATATAAATGTTGATCAGCCTTGCAGAAATCTCTTCAAACATATTTAGAATCACATGAATTTTTTTTTAGTAAAATCAGTAATTCTATTTCACCCTTGATCACCATAAGATTACAACTTTGATACTTATTTGAAAGTATTTGATGCTTGCTTTGTATAGTCACTACTTTCGAGGATTGGCAATTATGTTACTTAAACATACAATTTCATTTAGGTCACGACATTGTTGAGGTACTGGGAACATACAACAGTCTGCAGCATGTTATATACAGCCTTCTGATTGGTCGAACCGTGTTGGTGGTGGGGTCACAGAGACTTGAGTCAGAGGTCACACGCATTGTCAATGCTCTTGCCGTCTTTTTGCCTGATCACAGACGGTAAGAGATGAAAATGATATATGTGTTTTGCAATAGGTTATATGACAGTCTGATTAAATCGACCGTGCTCCGAGGAATAAAAGTTTTTAAATATCAACTCTAGCGGGATTCGGACGTACTCTATCAGGGGCTGTCCTCTCCACAACGGTCTAAAAGCACCCTCCTTGCTCGCACATTCTGACGCAATTTCAACTGGCCAATCACAATGACCCCGGTAATAGCTTTCAGTATCTAGGGGCAAGTAACTCCCGTTTACCATTTGTTAACCTTCAACGCCGCTATCGTTATTTTAAACGGGATGATGTGATTGGTCCGCTGATGACTAGGTTTTGTCTGCACCAAACTGGTGTAAGAACGTGCGAGCAAGGAGGGTGCTTTCAGACTGTTGTGGAGAGGAAAGCACCTGGTAGAAGACTTCGAATTCTGCTGTAATAAATCTCTAAAAAAGTTTAATCCTTGGAACACGGTCGATTTTAATCAGACTGGGTTATATGAATATTTAGTTAACAAGTGGCTCGAAGTTCAAAGCCGAGCTGTCCTAGTGTCTTGGTAACTTTTTAATAGAAGAGAATAATTTGTTAAACAGGAAGCACATTACAACTTTAATGAAAATTACTTCTTTAGTGAGTTTAAAGCAATGACCAAGATGCATGAAGAAAAAAAACAACAATGAGAAATCTTTTTAGAAACGACTTTGATAAATATCAGAGGTCAGTGGTTGAAATCCAACAAATGACTCAAAATCAATTTGTTGCCAAGATTAATTTTGTTAAAAAGTTAGATTTAAATGTAATGCCTTTTGAAAATTGCTTAAAATAAAGAAATAGGAAAACAACAATGAGAAATACATTTAGAAATACCCTGTAATCCTGATTTTGTACCAGAACAGGTCTATCATTAAATCCAACAATTTGTTTTGATTCTATTTCATTTAAATGTTACGCTTTAAAAAAAGTTCAAATCATGTTAAAATTCATGATAAAATAGAAAACAATGAAAAAGAAAGTAATTTTCAAATTTTATTTCTGTAGGAAGCATCCGTCCATGGTTGAGTGGCTGTCCAAGTCCTTAAAGTTGACTGATCTCTCTCGTATAAAGCTAGCAGGAATTTGTCGTCCAGAGAAGAGAGGTTTTGATTCAGTTGTGCCAAATGTTGTGAAGGTAAATTCAAGTTTATTACAACCCCGCTACGACATGGTCGAGGGTTACGAGATAGTTGGAGGAATATGGCGATCGGCATGTCTCTCCTTGTACGACCAAAATTGTATCTGGAGCGTTTCTAGAAAACTTTATGATTGAAAAATTCAAATTTGGTATGAATTTTTTCCATGAGGTAATGATGTATCTTTTAAGGGTTGAAACTCCAGTATGCAAATATTTTTTTAAAGTTTGACCGAAAAAAGCCTAATTTCACTACTTTGTTTATTTTCCGGAACTTTACTGAAAACAATATGACTTTGAAATTTTGGTATTATTGTTTGGGGTGTTGCCTTTTAGTGGTTAAAACTCCAGGTGCCAAATTTTAACCCAAAACAGCAAAACTATAAGTTTGATTATATGTTACCTCTGTGTTTACCTTTAACTGTTCAAATGTGTAAGATCACAATCATCCTTTGAATGTGATTCTCAATCATTGCATTGGTTACTACATATATATTCCAATAACAAATCTTGCATGAAGGCAATCAAACTATAATCCATGGGTAGATTCCAAACTGCTTGCTTCATGAGGAAAACATTTTTATTTTAGTGACTTAATAAAAGTTTTATTCTAATTTCCATTGACTTTATGGAATAATCATTAAGTTATATGAAAGTTCTGTTTTTTGTTGAAGCTCTATTTCTTTGAAATTCCTAAATTTGTTTCAGAAATACTCCTCAGTTATAGACCTGGATAGAAACCACATCCATGCTCCAAAATATCAGGTATTTGAAAACTGAAAAACAATAATTGAATGATATAAAAACTCATGTCTGAACTCAGC
Source organism: Phorcus lineatus (assembly GCA_921293015.1). Taxonomy (NCBI): domain Eukaryota; kingdom Metazoa; phylum Mollusca; class Gastropoda; order Trochida; family Trochidae; genus Phorcus; species Phorcus lineatus. The sequence continues at coordinate 18,956,847 of OV121085.1, forward strand.
TGACATAAGATTTCCAGCGGTGTGATGTCATTACATGGTGATGTCATGTTTACGATGTCATTGTATTGTCAATAGTTGATGATGTTAAAGCATTTTGATGTCATTTAGTTGCCCTTGTCAGGATGTGCAAAATCTACTGTGTAAAAGATATCTCTGGCATAAGTAGTATCCATTGTTTCAGCAGGAGTTCCTGTATTTGGTCGTCTTTTCCGTATTAAATCAATCGTGACGTCACTGTTGCGGGCTGTCGCAAAGGAAGCAGGACGTTTTCTGCACATGCTTATGCGCTTTGAATATAATAAAATCTGTTATTAAGAAATTATTATGTGTCATATGACTATTACAAAACTCAATTTGCAAATTTGTGTGTATCTCTCGCTCATGGGTGGTAAAAAAAATTACACTCGTTTTGTAAAAGTCATATGACACACTTCCTCGGGTAATTATCTCTATTCATCTTGAAATATTTATATTAACTAGAAAGGAATTATGATACAGAAAATCTTGCTTTTTTGATTTGATGAAGGACTTTGGATTCCCTGTTCACTGAACTTCTTGCGTATCATTATTTCAAAACTCAATTTTGAGTAATTTTTAGATGATGCGAGTATGAAAACTTCAATGATACTGAGACTTATTGTATTGTTTGACAGGGTAATCTTGTGACATCTATGATGGCTAAGAGAAAAGTATTCAACACAGATAGGGAATTTGTGTCGTTTATACATTGGTAAGTAATACATGGGTATATTTTGATTGCATTTGCCTCAAAATCTATTGAAAAATTTCTGGAAAAGTCGTGAAATAATAAAGGTATTGAATGCCCGGAAGAAACAAAAAATGGGCTTAAAATGATTCTTGTTAAAAACTTGCTACAAATTACAACAAAATAAATCTTTTTAAAAATCACAAAAAAATAACCTATATCATTATAACTGATGCTCATATATAATATTATTATATATCAGAACTACATGTGAAAATGTTTTTGTTTACGAATATCTAGTTTATAAAAATTTTTGCAGTTGGTTGATGGAGATCTCATCGAAAGCTTTCATCTTCTACCATTCTTTCTGTCTGGGGACTGCCGGCAGCATAATGTAGTAAGTATCATGAATAAGATAGTTGACATGGTTATTGTTGTCTTCACTGTTGAAGAAACTGTGATAATGGACCTATATAAGTGTGTTATTGTTCCCAGCCGCAACGCAGCAATTCAGCGGCGTCCGTCCGTACTTACATACATCCGGATTCTTGTTAACACTATAACTCATGAAGCTTAACACCTAGAGTGTTCATATTTGGTGACAGCCTTCAATGGAGGAAGACTCAGACGCCAGTCGACATTGGTGACCTTGACGTCATTTTCAAGGTCAATATCTCGTAAAGCTTAGCACCTAAATATTTCATAACGGCAGGGGACATTGCCATGTGAGTGGCAAACACTTGTTCAATAATTGTATTTTGAATATTTGGAGAAAACTTAATGAAAATAACCAGGCCCGGATCAAGATTAACTTGAGACTGATGACCTTATTTCTGGTATAATAGAATAGCTTAGTGTTTGTTTGTAAATAGTATACTCACCCCCAGAAACATTTAGTAATATCATCGAAAGGCTTGCATCTGCATCAGTCTGTTTTACCCTTTCACTGGCAGTCTTACGATAGTCAATCTTCAACATGTGACAACCTCTGGCATATTCCTTTTCTTTGTGAAACCCGATGATGTAAAACAATTGTGATGTCATGTACTTGATGATTGCAGAACATTGTTCAAAATCTACTGTGAAAACTATATTTCCTAGGAGATGTAGCTTGATCACCGACAAGCAATTTCTCCTGTTGTACTCAGTTTTGGGTGATAAAGTGTTATTACCTATAGACCTGTTTGAAACTCATTACAGTGACTACAGTCTGCAGAGACAGAAGGAACAGTACCAGAGCACTGTGCGGAGCTTCATAGCGAAGCTAGGCATAGGTGAACACGACCACCATATTGTAGAGGTATGTATATCTTAAAGTCGGTGATTGAAATAAGTTATTACTTATTAGCCATGTGAAAATACACATCACAATTATTGCAGTGAAGATCCTTTTTCAGCTTAAAATTTTTTCTTGATATTGGTTTAAAGAAACACATCATCCTGCTACATCAGCCTAGTTATCTCAACCAAGCTCCATCCTTGATATCCTTCGGCCTAAAACACTCGTATTGCTTACGGCTGGTTACTCATGGCTATTTATAGCCTAGACATTGACATTTGTTTGAATTCTCATCTGGGTGGTGCCGCTATCGCTGAATGCGAGTCATTTAATTGGCTTGCTATATTTAGCGATACGAGCGTTTAGGCCAAGGGATATCAGGGTATATGATGGAGCTAGGTGTAGACTATCAGGCTGATGTAGCAGGATGTAACACATAAAAACTGCATTAATTGCACTAAAAGAGTTGGCTGTCTAAAATACGAGAGTTTTCATCTTGACAGCATATATATAATACTTGTTTTAAAAGTATATGCACTAATCTTGAATAGATAAGCTTCTATGTTTTTTTTATTTCAGTATTTAGCAGAAGTTGTGAAGATTTCCGAGATTGAACCCCATATCCGCCAGACAATTGAAGGAAGTATGTGGCTCTATGTCTGTCACTAGCTATACATCTATCACCAATATACCAAAAATCTAATTCATACTTCTAATAAACAATTTCTAACCTGCTAATCATATTGGCTATGGTTGATTGGTAACCCGGAGAACTATTTGGCGTACGCCGCCAAAAATGACGAAAGTGGCGAATCACTTTATTGACAACCGGCGTACGCTTGTCGGATTCGCTGGTTTGAAATGACAGGCGAACCCGGCATTTAAATATTTTTGTTGCGGCTATTCCACAACTATTTTATAATCTTCATTTTTTTTTTAAATAACAACTCAAAATTATTTAATTGACAGTATGTGTAATTACAAAAACTATCCATAACTTGATAGGGACATTTTAATTCATATTTCAAAAAGTTTGAAAAATATTTTTTATCATATAGATGAAATGTAGTCTGAGGTATGATGACTGCTTCCTGTGCATATGCCAACATACTTGATTCAACTTGAGCCTATTACTGACCCGGCATACGCTAGCCCCATGACCAGGGTATACACCGCTTAAACGAATCAAGCATAGCCATTGTAAAATTCATCTAATCATCAGTTAGAGTCTTTGAAAAATGTTTCATTGGCTGTGGGTAGAATAATTCTTTCATTTGTATTACATATAAACACAGCATATTCTTGATAAATAAATTTATGGTACTAAATCTTTGACAGCTATAAAAAAAACCAGTTCTTGTATCAAATAATTTCCATTTATTTTTAGGTGTGGTCGCTCGTCCTATTCATCTGAATTACCTCCCTTGTCAGAAGCATCCTCTCCGCTATTGAAGAGATGTTATTCAGTCTTGAAGACCTGATTTAAATAATTTTTCAATCTTGCAAGAAAAGAGAAAATTGTTACTAATTATCAAGTGCATGTTGAGGATTACAGAGTTCCATAGCGTTACTTCATTTGCAAGTGGCGGATCTACGCACTATGAAGAGGGAGATGTGGGCATTCTCGAACTGAGATAACCAGCCTTGTGTTGAGGAAATTGGCTTGATATTCACGTCCTTGGCTCAGAAATGTTTGATTTGAATAAATTAGGAGGAAAACTTTCTTTAAAAATTTCAAAATCTTGTCCTAAGCATGAGTTTAAAAGCACTGTTTTAATCTCAGTGTTACCAAATGCTTACTTCCTTCTCTTATCAAGCTATTTCATTGGGTTATTGTTTTCAAGGGCGGATGATATGAGCACAATTTTCTTGATGAAAATAATTTGTGAAGAAAATCAAAATCAAAACATTAAGCCCTGGATAACCAGGGATGGGATGTGGGGTTGTATGACCATTTAAACAATGTGGGTTTTCAGGATTCACCATATACAGGGTCAGTATGATTTGCGACATCATTTTTAAATCATGTTTTTCACGGCCAACAATTTGGCAACAAGATAGCTCACATTTCTTTTTCTGAAGCTTTCATGCAATAACGGAATATTATCTATGTCACATTCCAGATGTCGCATTTGTTGAAAATTATATAAATTTTGAGATATAGATATAAAAAATCATTCCTGCATAATGAATGTTTATCTTGATATTAGTCATTGTATACATGTATGTTGGACATGGGTTTCTTAAAATGCTTTGAACTGTCCTCCAGATTACATTCCAAAATGTTGGTAAAATTGTTAGTTATTTTTAAAAATTATACTTTGTTGATAGAATATCTTAAAAGTGCTGATAAAATCACAAATTTGTAAATGCTTGATAATTTCAAAATTGATATTTGATCTTGTAGATCATCTCAAGATTCTAAACAAACTCAAAATATGGAATTTACTGCTGTCTATCTGTCTTTATATATGTGTGCAAGTGAATGTGAGCTTAGTATGTGAAGTGCCAAATTGTTTTGTTATTTTGCTTAAAATGAAAAGTGATGATCTCAATCTGAAGACAATACACATGTATTTTCAGGATAAATCAATTTGTCAATGTGTTAAGAAGATCTTTTCTGCTGTTTTGAAACTTAGAAAATATGATGCCTATGATGTTTTTGGTCACAGCGATATTTTTGTTTAATATAGAAAGCTTTCAGTGTTTGACAAAATTTGCTTCATGTGCAACAGAATCATCATAATCACCAATATTCTGCTTATTGAACATCATATTAACAATTAGAATTTATAGATCATAAGATAAAATGTACATTAGTGAAAATAATTTGTTATATGGGAAACATCAACATTTTCTGTTTATTCATTTGCAGTTGTTGATATCATCAAGTACTAAGTAAAATACTTTCGTTACAAAATTATGATACTGTGAGCTATATGTAAATGGTGTGGTTGAGGTACTTAAAGGTTTTTGACGTGGTGGTGATGATGATGATGATGATCAGGTACAGTTATCAGGGAGGAAAGTATTGATTGTGTTTGCATAATCTTACATTAAACTATATTCTGAAAGAGGTTCCATACACCAAGACAAAACCATAACAAATAATTGAAAATTTGTATGGAGGTAGAGAAAGTCGTGATGTTTTTTTATAAAAAAGCTGTATTGCTGCAGTTCATGGTAGCAGAATTAAACGTGAGGATGAAGGGACAAAACTCCGTCTGCCTACTCGCTGTTACTGCGCAAATACGTACATAGACATAAAATGTTTCAGAAACCTTCATTACCAACATGATCATTTCTTTGAGGCATTTAGAAGTTGGTATGTCTGCAGTAGAGAACTGTTCTACATGCAGTTAGGTTTGGGTGCAATGCTACACTGAATTTCAGTGCAATACCACCCATGGTTCGCTAGTTCCAGCCGATGCTCGCTGGTTTCACCACAATGCATAGACAGGATGATAGCTCTGAAGTGAAATACTCTTGAAAGCAGCGTTAAAACCCAATACACCTTCACCTCACCTAGAAGTTGATAAGATGTATGCAATCATTACCATATCATTCTTATAGCATTTCAATAAACATTACAACCTGGATTGTCATTTTAATGTTTTGACAGTAAAATGAGATTAAGTAGATGAAATCTGAAAATGTCATACATCTACCTATTTCTATACATGAATAATATGTAAAGAGATAAATACTCAATTTATTATATAAAAACATTTCACTTTGAAAAAAAGGAAAAGTTGTTGACATTGATATCATATTTTCTTTTTGTAGCTATTATCATGTTCACCTCATTATGTTTTCACTAAATTTGGAAGATACTGAAACTGCAGGACATGGCCTTATGGGAAACAGAATGTGCAATATCAATAAAAATTATCTTCTGGGGCAGTTTTTTAAAAAGTGGAGTACCTGGGCTAGAAAACAGAATCCATATTGGGTAGTTAGTTGTGCAATCAGCAAGGTTGTTTCAACCTGAAATTTGGTCTGTTCTCTAACTGCAGAGAAGACCTGAGTTTCTTCATCTGTGTGTGATGCACATATTTCTAATAAGGCAGAAGTCTGTCAGAGATGTAAACCAATAATATTATTGGGTAAAAAAGACTGTACCTGTGTTTCAAACATTCCCTGCATTAGAATTTTGAATGGACTTAGAAATATGGTCAACTTGTGATAGAGGTTATGTGGGAAGAATGTATTGAGAAACCTCATTTGGGAGAGGTTGTTTACGTAATAAAGTATTCAAGCAGCATCCTATGTAATTTGTTCTGTCTTCTTGCATTATTTATTTAGTCTGGACTGTCCTGAACTTTGGAGTAGAATTGGATTAGAAACATTATCCATAATGTATTCAGTCCAGGGACAAACGTTCCAAAACTTGCTATCGAGAAGCAATCTAGTTTAATAAATCTGTCACCAAAACAATTAGCCATGGCCTGCTGGCATTCCACCACCAGAGGCTGAGACACACCTGGCCAATAAATTAGATAGTCTGGTTTAAAATTGAAGTTGAGGATAGTTTATCAGATTAATCATATTTTGGTTTGTATGAAGCAAATTACTTTATGTGCTCAAGTGACATTTACAAGTCTTTATTTTCTAGAATTCAGATGGGATAAATCAAAAACTATTTCAGAAAGAGTAGACTACCAGAGAATTTGTATCTGCAAATTCCACGGATTCTGGAGTTTGCAACGGCTTATTCCGTGATGTTGTATCTGCGGATTTGTATTCTGAAAAAAATTACCAGCCTAACCAAAAATACAGGAGGTTAAGGGCTGTTTGACAGGCCTTATTTCATACACCGATGCAGCGGAGAGGGAGGGAGGAATCCTTTGGGGCACCCGTTTTATGTCGATATTGTAAAAGAAATTCGAAATTTTAACGCCCTGAACCCCCCTTTAGGATCCGCTACTTGATTTAGGGGTTCTTTGAAATCACAGGCGCCAGACTCTGAATTTACAATATCATGTAAGTATATGTACATATATAATATAAACAAGGTCTGACACTAGTGACAGAGTCGTGTCTGCAATAGGACCGGGAATGGTTTCCTAGCTCGGTTACTCTCTGTAAATTTCGTAGACAGATCCCATGTTTATGTTATATAGCTACATGTGCATATACTTACATGATATTGTAAATTCAAAGTCTGGCGCCTGTGTTTGAAATATAAGGTTAATCTTTCTCGAAAAATTACATTTCGTAAGATGATAAGTACATTGAATATACAGCCACCTTCATTTGCCTCGGCAGATATCGGGGTATGTTTTGAGCTACGTGAACGAAATTTCGCTGAGTAGAAGGATGGAAAGAAGGAAACCTCAATGTAACATCTACGACATGTTACAGTGGATTCAAGGCAAAAATAAGATTGAGTTTTAACTTCGATGTTCCACTATGCATATTCAGATATTCAGATTCTTTATTCTCTAAAACCACGCACGGTGGTACATGAGCAATTTTACAAAGAGAATTAAAGATACGGATTGCGCATGCATAACATAAAAAGTAACATACAAGAGCATATACACTTTACAAATGTGAAAAAATACATTTGATGAACAGAGAGAGTTTCTTTAAACATCGGAATTTGTTACTATTGAGGAGTAGATTAACTTTGTGAGGGTTTGGCCAATTTAAATAATAAACTGGAATAAACTGAGCTCTAAAACTACTTAAGATATGACATCTGAAAAAATAATGCATTTCGTCAGCAACCGTCGGTGAGCCACAGAGGTGGCATGTCCTCGCCTCCTTTGGGATTCCGCGCCACCTCCCTGTCTCAACGGGTAGGTTGTGATTTCATGTTCGAAACTTTAAAATGAAAACAGGTATTGTTTTAAAAATTCATTTGGAATTTAAATCATTCAGTGATGTTTAATATTTTTGATACCTTACACTTTAAACAGGATAGACATTAATTATGGCTGCAAAGTTATGTAGATGACTTCCACTAACCATTATGATGTTGAATGGAGGTCATATGCGTTAGATCTATTGATTGTATTTATCACCGAAACAAAGAATTACAGATGTGGATTTTTGTTTTTTTTTAAAAACTTTTAAATTTTTTTATTATTTATTACTTTTTTGTGATACATGGACATTACAATTACAAATATAAACAATACATCGTATGTATACAAGAACAACAAGAAATTGATAACATCATGCAATAAGAAATGTATAACATGTATATAATTAATCCAATTAAAGGAGTCGATTTTAGTTTCAATTTAAGAATTTTCCAAATACACTTGTACAAAGCTTTAGCACTACAATATTAGTCTTGGTTAGTCTTTAAAAAAGTGAGTGGTTGACCAAAAGGTCATGAATTTCGAGTAGTTAAAAGTTGAATAGGCATTGAATTTGTCAATATTGTATGTTTTCTTCAAGTCATTCTTTGTCAAATTTGGTTTCACTCCATTTGGCTTTGTTTTAAAGATGTTGTATTTAACAGTAATGATTATCATGTTGAGTACTCCATGTCTGTATTCGGGATACCCAAGGCAAATGTTTCTTTAATGTGTTCATATCAGGTGACTGGTGGATACAATTTATACTAGCTTCAAGATTATAAACGAATTAATTCTAATTAATTAATTAAAATAATAAAAAAAAATAATAAATACATGTAGAAGCACATTAGACAACATCCATTGTTTCAGACGCTCACTAGAAAAAGAAACCAGTTGAAGAAAGATGAATGGCATAGAACACAAGGGTAGAATATGCACGTTATGTAAATCAGGAGAGACCGAGGATGAACATCATTTTTACTTCAATGTAAGCCACTTTCATTCGAAAAAATACATCAACATCGAAATAACATCAAAACAACATTTTCTTACAAATATGACGGAGAGGATGAATAAGAAAAATTCATTTTCAATGCTTTATTAACATTTAGCTTTACAGTTTATAATCCTGCTACATCAGCGTACTTATCTCCGCCCAGCTCCATCATATACCCTGATGTCCTTCGGCCTAAAACGCTCGTATCGCTTACGGCTGGTTACTCATTGCTATATCTAGCCTACATTGACATTTGTCTGAACTCTTATCCGGGTGGTGCCGCTAATGCTTCATTGGCTTGCTATACTTAGCGATATTATTCAGAATATACCATTGCATTATTTGTACCCTTCTTAACTCCAAACAATCTTTTACAAAAGTCTAGATTTACAAATAAATGATAACTAAAGTCCATCATTAAGCGCACGTGTTAAAGCGCTAGGCGTCGTATTACCCCAGCTGAAAAAAGGGGTTACGTAAATATCAAATTAATATTTCATTAGACCTGGTTATCGCTAATAGACGATCCCCGTAGGAGAATAAAATCACACACCTGTCAAGCCTTCACGGTTCAAATTCAGACGACATTCGTGTCCTGCCCGGTACCAAATTTAATGCCATACAACGAGCCATATCCCTTGTTACTGACCAACACTGATAATGTTCCACTTACAATTGTATAGATAGAGAATACTTAACAAGGTCCCATTTCATAACATATTTTATAAAACGAGTCAGTGTTTTGGTATTTAACGAGCGAAAACGAGCTAGACACTTATACCATTCACGGAAGTTTGATGAAACTGGAGTGGGTTCAGTATTTGATTTATTACTCGCTGAATAATATCAAAAGTATTAAGAAAATCGTCGGCATTACCATTTCTTCCGCACCGCCGAAATTACGACGTCATGAAGTAATAAGACCACATTCCACCAGAACAAACAAAACTTAACACTTAAAAGTCTGAAAATGATTGATTGACCGACGGACGTAGGACAGTCTCAGGAAGGCACCAAAAAGATTTACAACTCATGTGCCAATGCAAGCAAACAACCCATTCACTCGATTATCCAGCAATGAGGCGGGTCACCCATCCAGCTACCAATTCCTACGGTTGCTGAACTTTACTGATATCAGTCAACATGACCACATACCCAGAACAGAACAGAATTTTATTCTCGTGAATCATACAAAATGATATAGAGAACATACATGTAAATTATTATAACATACAGTGTATTTGGTTTAGAAAAGACTAAGAGCAGTTTTAGCAAAATGTGATAATTTGAATAAAATTGGGGTATAATCTGATTTCATAAGTGAAATGAATTTTTTTACATGTGGATTTCTACAAAGATAGGTAGGAAGTATCTTCCTGTGTTCATCTATAAGATTTATACACGATAAAACAATATGATACTCATCACAAATAACTTTTTTACATAGTGTACATATTCTATTTGCTTCCATTATATTTAACCATCTTCCCGCTTCTATGGATAATCTATGATTACATGTTCTTAATTTTGTTAACCAGGTACGGAATTTTGATGGGAGATTCAAAATATAAGGCTCTAAAATGAGTGAACTTTTATATAAATGATAATATTTTCCTTTAGAAGAATTTTGAGCATCAGAATACCATGATTGTTTGAACTGGTCAATTAGTGAAATTTTGACATGATGTTTTAACCAGTGGACGCTGGGAAAATTTTGGGATTGGCATATATAAAAGCCGACGTTTTGGAGAATATTCTGTACAATTTTAACTTGATCAAAATCAGCATCATGGTGAGATGACCTATTTTTCATTACGTTATAAAAATGTGTGGATCTTTACCAGTTTCAGTTATTATTTTACACCAATAGCTTATGATTTTGACTTTTATGTGAACATTACTAGGATACCTGCCTAATTCACCATAAAACCATAAAATTTGGAGTGGACTGCCTTACTTTAAGAATATATTTACAAAACTTCAAGTGCGTTCTTTCTAAGGCGATTGAATTTTCATATCCCCAAATTTCCGAACCGTAAAGCAAAATTGGTAAGACGCACTGATCAAATAGTTAAAGTTGGCAGTCGTTTGGTTTGTAAATTTCGAATAGTTTTGAGAGTTGAAAACATGGCTCCAGATGCTCGTTCTGAAAGTCTCTTGATTGCCTTCGTGAATTTACCATTAGCATTAAATAATATTCCCAAGTTAAGATATTCTCGAACAGCCTCAATCTCATCATTTAAAATTAAAAATTTAAATTATTTTTTACATAACGTTTAGAAAAAATTACAATCTTGGTAATTACCCCCATTACAAAAGTTTACAAGTGATAGTCTAAAGTTTGTTTGTTTTTTTGTTTTTAGTCTAAAGTTGATTGATTGACTGGCGGATTAAAGCAAAATGGAAATGGAATGTTTACATTAGTTCCTGAGTACTCCATCATCAATGATTAACACGTATGTCAAACAGAACATTTGTTTCTGTTAAAACTCACACCTGATAATGTACAAAACATGTTCAATCTTGATTACAATCAAACATGTCAACCAAGGTGTCCGATTTAATGATAAACCAAGTTACCTTAGATTAAATCCTAACAAAATCTTCTTCAAAGCAACTGCGTACATTTGAACAAGGGATGGTTTTGGCAAAACGTATTTTATCATTTGGGTGATGTTAAAAGCTAAAATGGAAAATGATTTTCTTGTTCATGGATTTTTATCCAGTAATGGCTTTCATGACATAACGAAAATGCTGAGTTGACAACTAATTTTGCAACGTTAACATTTAATCATTTCGAACTTTCATTGGTTTGAATGATAAGATTTTCTTATTCAAAGCATTAAACATGTTGAAATAATGTTAATACACAAACACTTTTGTTCAAAGAAACCAAGGACCTGATTCTAGTGTTAAAGATAAAATGGTGTTTATGCTTTGTTCTGCATTAACACGTTCAAGGACTGAGTATTTAAAGGAGGTACCTATTTGCATGTTGTGTTACCTTAATTGTCGTTTTCACCATTTATACGTAAAAGAATTAAGGCATGTAGAAAACACCAACGTCATTTCAAACTTATTGCTATTGGTATCACGTTTAGTGCAGACAGGACGCCAAATAAAGTCAATGTTTTTCTGTTGACCAGGAAGTAAAAGAAGCGACAGAACCTGAATTATTCATAAGTTTGTCAAAACAGTGATGCAATGCTAACAAAGGTGAGGGCTGAAACAGCGACATCATGGTCATTCAAAAAAATATTGATACTTAGAAATAGTATATATGAAGCTAATATTATGTAGCCTGAAGAACAATACTGAACTTTCGAAGTAGTAATAAGTCGATGAGAGTTTAGTTTAATTTAATTCATTTTATCAAGTTTGTTTCGGAAAGCGTTGTAAACGCTCCTTATGTCGACCGAACCTACCTTATCATTAACTTGGATTCATGAAGTATTTCACATCACTTCAGTGGATTCATGAAGTATTTCACATCACTTCAGTGGATTCATGAAGTATTTCACATCACTTCAGTGGATTCATGAAGTATTTCACATCACTTCAGTGGATTCATGAAGTATTTCACATCACTTCAGTGGATTCATGAAGTATTTCACATCACTTCAGTTCTGTACACCTGGGCCTAGATTTTCGAAGCTCCCTTAACACTAAGACTGTCTTAGGCGCCATACATTAACTTTTGCTAACGACTATATAAGCACTAAGAGAGCTTAGAAAATGTAGTTCCTGTTTTCTAAATAGTTCATAGCCATGACAGTACAGCAGCTAGACAACAGTCGGTTGCTTTACTTGCAAATTTAGTGCGAATCTATAAACAGTCGCTGCTAATAGCTGAAATATTGTCCAAGCGGCGCTAACCTTACCCTCTCATGTAAACAAGTGTTCACTAAATTTCGACTCATTCAATCATCTTTCCGCAAAACATATGTTTTTTTTTATGAGAAGCTGAAACATAATGTTCGCATCGATTACTTAAATATCATATTCATACTAGAATTGTTTATCATTAATTTGTCCAAAATCCAAAAAAATATATAGAATTTTCAAATTTTCATTTTTCAATCTATTTTGTAAATAACGTAAAATATGTCATAACGTTAACCGTCATAAAATACTTACTATTTTTGACGACAATTTTCCATAAGTGTTTTTTACTACAATTCTTTGGCAGAAATATGAAACTCTAGCATACCATATATATGTAGACATGAACCCTTGATCTAAATGTATATATATATATAAACATATATTGTTCTTTTAAAAAATGATGACACTAAAAAAATGTCAAAAATGATGATTTTACATAGTACATTATGAACATTGTAACAAACTTAATTTTGTTCAGCAGTTGTTAAACACTAAATTGACCATTACAATGATAAACATAATTTCTGCCATGTCATTGTTAAACAAAGCATCAATGTTGTACATATTTGAAGGACTCTCTAGAAACTCAATGAAATGCCAGTGTCACAACTACAAAAGGACAGTACAAAAGAGCCCTAAGGCATTAATGTGCGTTGCATAGTAAGTTTAAAAATTTATAAACCAATCCTTGTGTTGACGCGGAAAAAGATCATATCATTGAAGTTGTTCTGAATGAGTTACCTACTCATTGATGAAGTGTTTATCGATAAAGTCAATTTCTTAAAATCATCAAAAAACAACTATCTTGAAAATTGGAATATAAATATATGCCAAATATTTTCAGTTTTTAAAAAAATTAATACTTTTATGACAGACCATTACAAAAACACTCATTTTGATGTAATTTGATTATCACTCACCTTTTACATACATTTGTGACAGCAAACATATTCAGATTCACATATCATTAAAATCTATCTCTGTGCCATTACTGATAGATGCCACTTACCATTCTTCCCTTGTAATGACATCCTTTACACTTCCTGTTATTGATTTTTATACAGGAGATTCATTAGTGGGATTCCTGTCAGTTATTCTGTTGAAACGGAATTCGAGGGGACGTTCCTTTTTCTACACATATGTCGTTACTAGTTTATTTTCACAATTCATTTGAAGCATGTTCATGAGTATAATACATAGAGGATACTATACGACCTTCCCTTAATACTATTTTAAATCGAGTTAATGATACAGTATAAAACGAGCGAAAGCGAGTTTGATACCAAATCATTAACGAGCAAAACCAAAAGGGTTGCAAATATGTACGAATAAAACATTTTCTTCAAACACAAAGGACGAAACAGTTTAAGTTCCTTTCTTAATTCTCATCAAAAACATCCCATCGTTATGTCAATACAACAAAACAAGACTACATGTGTTGTATTCAGGTGGCCTTAAATTGGGAAACGACCTTAAGAATTCGATATGTTATGTTTGTAGTTCCAAAACATAACTCAAGCTTCTTTTCTACTTAACATTTTAAAACTGTCATAGTTGTGAGTTATCTCAACTGACCTTTACTACTTCCTGTTTTGTTTAGTTAAGGATTCAGTCTTGAAAGTCTTCCTGAAAATAACATTAAAAACTTCGATTTACACTGTTAATAGTTTTGAACCCGTCTGTACCTTCGAATGTTAAATCTCAAAGTGGCAGTTTCTCGTTTTTAAGGTAAATGAAGTGAAAGAAAGAAAACGATACATAGCATCATTTTCACACAGTTCATACAGTTTACCTTAACAGTTTTGACAGCTTGTTTAAGTGACATGGGGTAAAATTTCCAAAACCTTGTATAATCTCTGATAAGTGTACAAAAGCGTCAAACATAAGACAGGCAATGTATCCTATATTCATTCAATATATATTGGATACAATTGGTGTCAATTAGTAGATAAGGACAATTATTTCAAAATTTAAAAAATCGGAATTTTGAAAATCCGGCCCCTACTGTCTAACTTCTACCCAATCTCATTGAAATCAGCCAGAAACTAATCGCTCGTACCTCGCTACGTTTCTTGTAGCGAGGTACGAGCGATTAGTTTCTGGCTGATTTCAATGAGATTGACTTCTACCTAGAAATCCAATGCTATGTTGCAGAATTTTCATCTTACACATGGACATAGGGAAGTTTAATGAAAGTTCAAATGAAGTAATGCAATTACCCTTCAAACGAGATCCAAATTACATGATATTTGCACTAAAATACACAAGCAGGTGAGCGAACTTTCGTTATGCATCTGTAGATGCTCTCTAATATGATATATGTATAGATAATTAGTACATATAACATACTCCAGAAACCTTTGGAGTTGATCATCGAGTATCCATTTGTCAAACAAACTCATTCTCGAAGTCTGGATTTCATAATGTAGAAAAGCTTCTTCCGTGTCGTGTTTAACAAAAGACAAACCGTGAGCAGAATCCACAATTTTTTTAAAAAACGTATTACAATTTTTTGTTATCAATTGAAAATTTAAAAAAGGTCTATGCCTCGTAGGTCAAGTAAGATGCCACTTTCTAGCTTTCATTCTGTATGCATATATCTTTATGGAAGAAAAATGACATCTACATAAATCTGACCTCATTCAACACAATCAAAACAAATATCATACCTTGAAAGAAAAAATATCTCAACACAATTAAAGGTGCGAGAACGAAAACACCACCGTAATTTATGAATTTTGATATATTCGTTGCAAGAAAAAACTCTGAAACACTAATCATCATTTGATTTGGAAATATTTATTTAATTCAATTGTCAATTTGTCAAAGAAAATGATCACCGGAAGTATAACTAAACAAAAGTAAAGTTTCTTCATTGTCTACAAGAGAAATTATATAAAAGAGGCAGTAGCACGTTTTTTAGATAAAGAAAATAATCTCACGAAAATGAAAAAAATGCTTATAATAACAAGACAATATATTTTAGTTTAAAAATCAGTTCTAAAACAAACGTACTGGGAATCCATCTCCCTACCTAGTAGTTGATTAAATCCTCTACATCTACGGATGAACGGGTTGATTGATGAACTGTTTGACCCTTTGAAGATAATACATATAACAAAAAGTGTTTATTGGGAAGAAGTAAATTTTTTGAAAAATTTGCTTCTGCCTATTTCAGAGAATCATCCACAAACGTGCCGCGACCAAAAAATTAATGATAGAAAAATCGAGAGATAGTAAGATAGAAATAAGGAGGTTGATGCAATCTCATTGAAATCAGTCCGAAACTAATATGCTCGTACAATGTGATTGCACTTGATGAGGGTGTTTTTCGTTCTATAGATTCGAAAATGAAATGAAGCCTATAACTACTTTTAACTTTTTTCTTGTAAAAAGTAAGATTTATCAATTCTCTAAAACTTATTTACCCTTTCTAACAATCTGTACAACAGTAGAAAATTCCTTTTACGATTTAAGTTCTGGACTTTATGTATAAGAGCGAAAGTAGTTTTCACGTTTTCCAATCACATGTCTGAATATACAAAAAATACATTGACAGTAATTGATACGTCCTTGTGTTATGTGTTTGTGATGAGGGTAAATGGAACGTTTAAGTAAGTAATTGCCCAATACTGCTCGGTCAATATTATAGCCATAGCTTTCTTATTTCAATTATGTCAGAAGTGGCTTAAAAGATTTTGAATATTTTTATAGATTTTCGAAGCTCTCTTTGTGCCAAGATAGTCGTAAGGAAATGAATGGTACTTACGACTATTTTAGTGCTAAGAGAGCTTCGAAAATCTAGGCCCAGCATTGCTAGTTAGGTATAACTTTAAAATTTTTGACAAAAAAGTTTTTGAAAAAAGATTTGACAAAAAGTTATTACAAGAAGATTTGACAAGAAGATTTGACAAAAAGATTTGACAAAAAGATTTGACAAAAAGACTTGACAAAAAGATTTGACAAAAAGACTTGACAAAAAGATTTGACAAAAAGATTTGACAAAAAGACTTGACAAAAATCTATAGTTTCCAATTTTGATAAAACATCTTATATCTAATATCACTTACACGTTTTTGATAAACCAAAACTATTTATTATACATATGACAGTGTCGTGTAGGATTTCCATACAAAATCAAATCCTTGTTAACCGAGGTTGTGGTCATAAATACCAATTGCAACGTACCAAAACTAAGCGCTGGTGATATTGTATGAACTATAACACGATATACATTGTAACTGACATCATATTTAGAGTTGCAATTAAGTGCAGCTAACCACCAATGGTTTATTAGTTCCAAAGGTTATATCCCAAAACCCCTACAGCCCATTACCCCTACACCCCAGTTCCCCTACAGCTTGTTAAAACAACACAGACAGTTACCTATCTGGATTAATAGACTCACCCTAACAGGTGATTAAGAGTAGAAGTGGTAGTTTGGAGTGGACATTTTGATTGAAAACATGGAATATGATAGAACATAAGAACATATGAAAATAAAGGAATTAATTTAAATTTGAAATAATTTGATTTAAACATAAAATATGAAATATGTTTCAATTTAATAAACTCAACTATCAATTGTCTCTGTGTTCAGTCTGTGTTTTGGTTTTCGTCCTAATCTAAGCACAGTTGATGCTATATTTGCCCTCCATACATTGATTAGTCGAACTCTAAATAGTAATAAGCGATTGTATTGTGCATTTGTTGATTTTAAACATGCTTTTGATTCAATTGATAGGTGTAAATTATGGTATGAATTGGCCAAATTGGGTGTCAGAGGGAAGTTATTATTGGTTATTCGTTCTTTATATCTTCATTTAAGATCTTGTGTGAGGATTGGTGGTTTTGATAGTTAGTGTTTTAGAAATAATCTTGGTCTAATGCAGGGGGAGGTCTTGTCGAGATTTGGGAACTCGAGGTAAATATTGTTAAAACTAAGATAATGGTTTTCAGAAAAGGTGGTAACGTTAAATCGACAGAGCACTGGCTTTATAATGGTACGGTTATTGATGTTATCGATACTTTTACATATTTAGGAATAGTTTTTAACTATAATAACTTATTCTCGAAGGCTACATTGCAGTTGTCCGATCCGGGTAGGAAGGCGCTCTTTTCCATATATAATAATACTAGGTCATTGTCATTGAATCCCGAATCTCTTTTATTTGTTTTTTATTGTTATGTCAGCAGTATTATTTTATGCATCCGAGATTTGGGGACATAATAAAGGATTAAACATTGAAAGATTACACTTGGATTATTGTAAAAGGCTCTTAGGTGTTAAGAAACCAACATGTAACTCAATGGTTTATGCGTAATTAGGTCGTTATCCGTTGCTATTTAAAAAACAATATAACATGGTTAAATATTGTGTAAGCTTCTTGTGTCTGATAACAGTATTTTAAGAGGTTGTTATGAACATCTTAATACTCTTATTTTATTGATACAGACAATAAGAAATTGTTATTTTATTGTCACCATGTTCAACATCCACAACCTGTACCAATAACGTTTTCATTACGTACCAATTATCTCTACAGATATATGTAAAAAAGAATCAGTCTGGGTGAGTCCATTGTGTCGCAAGAGGTAACAAACTAGAGATTAGCAGTGCAGTGGACCATAAACGTGTTTTGATAAGCTGTAGGGGTAATGGGCTGTAGGGGTTATGGGGGACTACCGTTCCAAATGCTGGTAGCAGGCTCTCTGCCTACAAAAGACCACTCCACATAAAATATATTTTATTTAAACATATAATAAATAAATGAAACTACTCATGAAAACTGTTTCACTCCAAATCACCACTTTAATGTCCAGGAATCAGACCAACATAATATATTGTTCAAACGAAGTGAATATGCACATGCATTCTAATTATACAAATTGTTACTAATTTGGCAAAGTTTAAAATGTAAATCTCGATAAACATTTCCTTCTGAAACGAACGTTTTCTTTTATAAAATATTGCCACAAACTTCTCTATTCTGCTAAATAATAAAACATTCTTTTTTAAACGTCTCAATTTACACATAAAAAAAGTACCTGAAGCATCATGATTTTTTTTTTCTTTTAAAAACCTGAAAATCGATTTATGATTAATGGAAGATTTGATAAAACGAATATTATTTGTACATGTCAATGGTAAGCATGCATGATCACACTCACATAGAAATAAAGTCAACTAATAAAATGATAATCAATCCTTACCATGATGTTGTATTTTGAAAGTTTTAAAATGAGCAAACATAAAAACCAAAATATAATAAGTTTCATGACTTTCTAATTTAAAAAATACACATTTTCATTTTATTCAATTTGCTTTACAACCTGAAACTATTAGTGCTAGTACCACACGTCTGATTGAATTAACTTGAAGAGGAGGGAAAGCCTGCTTTTAACAAACATTGGCAAGGTTCACAAATAACATCATCACATTACCCTTATTACAACAACTTCTCATTATCTGTGGTTTTCAGCCACAATGAGCACTTGTTTTCAGTTAAACCTGACTACACAGTCCGAGACATGTCTGACAAATGTTCAGTTATAAATGACAGGTATGTGAATGTGGTATGACGTTTTCTTGTTGAACAATTTGATTTAGTAATTTTCCTTAAAGAATGGTATCTAAAACGTAACATGTTGTGGTTATTTACCTATGTTGGTAAACAGTTATAAATATTCGCGGCGTTTTGGTCAGTTAACTTGATTTAGCTTATGCACAGGAACCAGAAAAATAAGTGTTTCTTCGCCACGGAATGTGATTCATAAATCTTTTAATGGAGTAAATTCTGGTATGTTTCTGATATCTTTTTTCTTCTTTTCACTTTTTAATTGAAGTTAGCACTTTTGTTAAGAATGTGATTCCATTTAATGAACAATGTTCACATTCATTTGAATGTAATTTATAAATTTTGTTACAATTGCATGTGTTGATATATGCAACTTTCATGCTATATATTGAAATCATATTTTCTACTTTCAAGTCTACAGATTGCTTTTCAAATTCATTTATAAAACTCTTCCCTTGAAAAAAATACTTTTCCGTTGTAAAAATTGTCTTTTATTTTTTTTCACTGAACAAATTAATTGACTTTTTCGTCGCAGTCCTTGACATGAAACCAATCACTACATAACAAACTACAGTTGTAAAAAATTCTTTTTTAAAAATGTGTTTTTTTAAAGGAATTTATGGATAGTTTTATATTTGATTAGGTAAGATTTCCTTCCCACCACGACGGTAGCCTGATTAACATAATTTCATTCTATGGGTGTTTAATTTTTATTTACATATTTGTATTAATCTTTACGAAAGAAACTCGCCTTTTGGTACAAATATGGTGTTGATTTATGAATTACTAGCAACTTTAATTGTTTTAAAGATATTTTCATATCCTATATTCTAAATTATTCGTATCTTTATTTGAGTCTTTAATTTAGTTTCTATCTTGTAATTCTATCCGGATCATTTTAGAGTTCAATATTCTATTAATGTTCTTTAATGTTTGAGGACCAGAGCATTCTTTTTCATAATTTTGATAAAACAATAATTAAATGCCATCAAGAAACTGAAACAAAAATATCTCTGATTGAAATAAAGTTAGAAATTTGAATCAAGTGATACTATTTGAAATACGTTTTCAACAATAAATAAGTAAAAGGCACGACCTCAGTGTCATAACAACATACAGCTGATAATATATAAAGTTTTTTACATCTGCTAAAGTGACATTAATAATGACAAAAAAATTGAATCTTAAAAGTAATTTAAAACTGAATAAAGCAAATGCAATTATTTGATTGATTAAGTCTTGTACGATTGAACAGCTGTATTATTGACGCAAACGTTTCGAATAATAAACAATGAACTTCAAATTCTCGGTCTATGCAAAGCCTCCTAATTTCAAAATTTCCTAGTTGAATTAGCACTGAATGACTCCTGTTTGGAGAACATTGATTCTACCATATAAGGGGTAAAACTTGATAAATCACTGTTGTACATGTTGGCTGAATGCCCAGAGTATTTTAGAAGATCAGTTGATGTCCTTATGTTCATGATTTGATAGAAATCAAAACATGTTTCACCAGCCTCTTTGAAGTTAGAGGTGATAATGTGAATTGCATGTTGAGTTAAAAGTTTCCACTTCGATATTTAAAAAAAGAGCTTGAGCTCGAGTTGGCCAGGAAATAGACAAAACAGGCAAACAGTTAAAGATTTGGAGATGGATAAAGTCAATTTTGAAATCAAAGAAGAATAGTTAAAAACGTTTCAATGGTAAAATGTTAAAAAAAAATGTGAAGTAATGGGAACAAGACATGCAATTAAGTTTTCCCTTTGACCAGATTGAGTTGGAACATGCTGGTATCTATTATTCCTGATGTGTGCAAAAATTGTTATGCTAACAGATACCTACTTGTCTACCTACCTACAAATACCGTAATAATGAATATTATCGCTACAGCTAGCTATCGAAACTGAAATCTCATATCTATTCAATCATTGTGTATGTAAAAACCAAAAAAAAAAGGCTGAAAGATATTTGACGAAAAACATATATTCAATTGGGTGATCATTGTAACATTCAGTATAGCTTGAACAGCATTCCAAACAGAAGAATGTGGACTTAAATTCATCAAAACGTACATTAGAAATTTGCAAAGAGAAAAAAACGTCAAAATATTTTGATTTCTTGTATTACTTTTTTTTTAATCATTCTAAACTATTTTCACAGAATTACTGTAATCCCGCATGAAGGATTGAATAGTGTCACTCATTGTTGTGTGGACTACATGTGTACTTCAGACGGTTGACATCTTTACATACAGGCTTCCTATACTCATCGAAACCTACAGGTTATGTTGGACCAAAGACCTTGAACTAAACACCTTCTAGCAATTGTTGACAAAATATTTCTTAAATAATCATTAAGAAGAAGATAAAATATTTTAGGAAGATTATAGAATGCTCACTTTCTAGTTTTTCGAGACAGGGATAATTTATTTTTTGTTGTAACACCTTTAAAATATATACATTGAAAAATAATTGATCCCATCTTTAACTTAAATCAACAAAATTAGAAAGATGAAAATGACATCATATGTGACTTCTATGTATTAAAAACCCACATTTTCATTTCAACTAATTATTTTTGCAACCAGAGACTATTAAAATGAAAACACAAGTCTGATTGAATTACCTTGAAGACAGAAAAGTAAGCCTTCTTTAAACAAACTTTGGCAAGGTTCACAGATATATAGCGCACATTTACTTTATTACGACTCTCATCACCCTGTGGTTTTCGCTGTTAGCAGTCTCTTAATGAGCACTTGCTTTCAGTTAAATCTGATATATATCTATATACTAGTGGTCGGACAAAGGCAACAGACAACTCTCCTGTTGAAAATGACAGTTATGTGGTTATGACATGACACTATTTGTTACAGACATTGATAAAGTAACATTCTTTGAATTGTGCTTGGTGTCCCAACAGATTTGGGTTATTTACCGTGTGTTGATAAACATTGCTTCAATATAACTGACAGTGAGAATCTTAAGGATTTGTACCATATGCTGCATAGTATTGGATTGTGATTCATTCATCTCTTACCATTGTTAGATGTATCAGGTAGGATTCTTTTATTCTTCATTTGGTCGTATTTTTGCATTGGCACAACCAATTATGTAAATAGGATGCAATTAAAATGTAATAAATTTTGAATAATTTCGTTTACAAATTTTGAATTAAGTTATTTAAAGTAATTTGTCTTGCAAAATTCCCAAGTAATGTTTTACTTTAAACAATGCATTTAAATAAAACATTAATGATGAAAAGGGAAACATATTGTCCAGCTGTTAATTATTTTACTTTAGAAGTCATGCAATGTTTAATAAGATATTTAAGCATTATATTATGTTTTATAATCATATTTTGTACTTTTCTTCCTGAAAAATGTCCTTACATTTCAGTTCTAAGATTTCTGTAAATCAAAAGCGACTCCGTAGTAATAAAATGTGTTTTTGAATTTAAAAAAACATAAGCTTTAGTTTGAGAAAGATTTGGAAAGAGTTTCATTTTAAAAATCGAATGCCATCGTCATTGCATATTCAAAGGTTAAAATGTGATATTTTAATGTGTGTGACTGTGTATGAAATTCTATAACATTTAACCTACATTTACACCTTATTTTGTGTACATATAATGCGGGTGGATGTCAGATGAAAGATAAATTATAGATTGATATCATTTTAGCATTTTTATCTTACCTAATTAGCTAATGTATTGAGGAAGCTTTTGGAGTATTTTTGCTAAATTCTTAAAATTCAGTTTGCAGGAGTCAGAACAGTCTTCTGTGAAAATTCTGTATCAAACGGTTGAGTCGTGATCATATTAAAACAGATATGAGTGTGATATTTTGTTTTATTTTATTAATTAATTACTTTAGATTTGTGGAATTTCTTTTACACAATATATGAACTCAAAGGGTGGATAACCCTACAGCTTTGGTTAGTCATAACAATGTAATGTATTTTTTGCTAAAAGTTTAATAATTGACACTAATTCTTCTACCTATTATTCGTATAATCATATAAGTTATATATCTACGATACGATACTTCATTCCTACTGGACATAAAACGTCTCAACTAAGTAAGGTTATTGAGAGCAGAGTATATATATAAAACACATACAATTATTCTAGATAGTTTAACAATCAGACATGCCCTCGGGTTAAAAGTCTTTTGACATTTCATAACCACATGAAAGTGAATGAGACAGCATCTCTCATATCTTGAATATCTCTAAACCTCATAAGATTTATGACCAAAAGCTCGATTACATTCAAGGCCAAGGAGTACATATGCACGGGTAGTAACATTGGTTATTACATAAATCGTTTTTATCTAAATAGCTTTATTTTTCATTCTAAGTACAGTCTTGTGATATATCTACTTGATCTATGTGTTTTATTTCATACCCATAATTTCCAATTTCTTTCAATGAAGTAGTTCAAGGTTTTCATAAAGTATTCATTGCCTAAGGGTACATCACAGAGAGACAAGTTTATAACGTGATAAAGTTCACATTTGCATTTAAATAATGGCTAAAACGTGACAAAATCCACAGGTTCTCATTTTTACATTTTATGCAAGGTAAAGTTGATAACTTGATAAAAGGTAGCTTTACAATTGCATCATAGGGTTCCTGATTAATTAATTCTGGACAGGGAGCAGATAATTTTACAGTTGTAAGTGAAAATTAGAGGGTAGGCTATAACCAATGAGGTAAGTTCAATGTTTACGTTGAAATCATTGAAATTATCTATTTCTTTATCACTATGTTCACATATATCACACTTGATGATGCTTGAAGAAGTTCTTAAAACAGATCCGATGTATATCATACCTCAAATATCATTTTGCATGAACATAATCGGTGTTGGTATTGAGTTAGGTATTGTTTTGTTGAAAGGTCAAAAATTGGAATGAAAAAAATGAAAGAAATGTTGCGTAATGTTCAGAATATCACCTGTTTAACCTCTCCTGTTTGGGATTTAAAGGTTTTCAACAAAGGGAGGAGCTTATATTGCTATCCACACAGTAATCAAAGAGGCGTCTTGCTGCTGAAGAAACAATTTTTCATTGAAATGTATATTTTACATCAGTCTGTTGATAGTTGACGATAGAAAGTTACACGTTTTCTCCTACGTTTTGATTTACTCTTCAGGGAGGAATAAATCAAAACATATCGGAGAGAACTTGTGCTTTTGTTTTATCAATGCTTTAAACTAATTTATGAAGACTGTGCACTTGATTGAACCTTCACTGCATACATTGTATATATTGTCCATATCATCACTTCCCTTGTTGTCCGTTTATCCCTAGTGACGAGAAGTGATAGCTATTGTTAGGTTAGACAAACCCTAGTTCTCGTTCTTGACATCAAGATGGATTAAGTTGACACATCACTAGTAACTAGTGTTATTTATATATATATATATATATATATATATATATATATATATATATATATATATATATATATATATACACACACACCACGAGACCAAAACAATTAGACAGAACTGTTTTGATCTCTACTTGTATGATGACAATCAATTCCAGAAAACTAATCAAAGTGATATGCTTCTTCCAAAGGAGGGAGCAAGGTCCATAATTTTTTCCATCGTGACACATTTTATTAACTAAAGAAGTTTCTTATCGTTCATGGTCCTTGTATGCATGAAAGCGTATTACTAAGAAGTTTGGAAATCTCAGTTTAATGAATTATTTATTTACCATGACAGGAAAATTTTCCTTGATCTTGTTTACTAGCTCAAATAGATACAGTAAAATCTTCGTGGAATTTTACCTTGTTTTGAATCATATTTCGCTCTCTGATCTAATGATTTACATGGCTTTCTTATCCAATTATTTTAAGCTTTAAGCTTGACCTTATTTGCCTTGGCGAATTCCATACAAAAAATGCATAAGGAGAGTAGACCACCACTGTCAAACCTATTACCATGTGTATTATTATTTTTTATTAGTCAGTGTTGTCTACTCAAGTTAATTTGAATTTTATGTGAAAGCTCATAATATTTGTCTTGTTGAAGATCTGATGTTGTGTTTACTAACTGAGAACATTTGTCATGTAAAGTTGTTTGTCATGTTCCTAATTACTCCCTGAATCTCATTATTGGATTCTTGGAATTCTTGGCATGGGTAACCCATATATGTGAACCTAGAATCCGTCTTGTATATTACAGTCTCTGACCTGATTTATGTTATCCAATGATGAAACAAGAACAACGGGTTGACAAATACAACTTGGTTTCTTTTTAGCAGTTGTATAGCTATACATATTCATAATATAAATTTGTATTAATAAATACGAATGTGTTATATCAAACACTACACTCTCTAATGCTTCCGGAAGTTCTTTCAATTCATGTAAGTAAATCCTATTCTTCACGAAGTTCTTTTTCCTGAATATGTTTAGTATTTTATAACTCTAAAGGATTTCTTTTAAATTTGATTATGATAAGGAATTTCTTTATTTTGTTCTTGGAGTGCCTCTGCCTTGATTGGCACTCAAGATAATTTAACCTGAGGTCTCTAATGCCGATGCCTCTGTAGCCACTGTTCATATGAGGCTTCATACCTTAGAGTGAAACAGGAACCTCTTTAAAGGATTCTTGTAGTCGTGTTTTTTCTAGCCGTGTATGTTACATACATATGTGTTTATGACTACTTTATTCTTGCTGTCTTGTATGTTACTAAACTATTAAACAGTTCATGATAACAGATATCAGTAGTCAAGTCATAGTCATAGTTAATACGTCTAAGGTTCTTTCACATGGTTACCTTATCTGAGCTTGGTCTCTACTCAACCATTATAGTGTAGGTTTAAGCTTATTTTTCCGGAAATCCGATTGGTCATGTGAGAGTTTACAAAAAGGCATTTAGACCTCAACCCGAGTCCGACCAAAAGTCATATTGACGTGAATTACTAAAAATATACATATGACGTCAAATGGTTGTTTCATGACGTCATTCTAGTGTTATCGTGACGCCATTTCCACGTCTTGTTGAACATTTGAACCAAATTAATGTTCATGATTATGTTTTTTTTCTTTTCATTTCATTTTGAATTCGAAACATACTACATGTAAATCAATTACTTATATACCCAAGGAAAACAACGTAGACCTCGGATTATGCCCTCGGTCTATGAAAACAGGTATTGTCCTCATCAGCAGTCTATAATTGTACAATATATCATATCCAATAATAATCAATAAGGACTTTTGTCAATATTCCGTATCTGTATGATGGGTGATCTACATTATTCTATCTAGTCGCTACATCACTTCTGTATTGCATTTTTGGGTTCAATATAATTCATAATAATGATGTTCATTAAGAATTAAGACAGCTTCTGTTCGTAAAGACAACTGAAATAACAATGCATTTACTTCGATTATTGCAAACCTTTATATGATTGTGGATTTTTAATTTGGAAAAAAAACCCCAATTACTTGTATCTGTATTCTAGAAGTAATTCTTTTCATGCAGGTAACCTGAAGATCAGTAGGTCTATTATTGCTAACCTTGTCTTATATTGTATCATATATATTTAAATAAGATACAAATTCAATTTGATTCTCCGAGTTATTCTTTTCATTTCCTTTGTCACTAAACTATAATTAACACTTCATGATAATCAAAATAATATTGAGAGGTTAAATGTTGTATCTTATTATTACTTCTATTTATTGGGGAACTTTATTATCGAATATAGTCGTCTACAATGTTTTGTTGTTTCAATTAAACTTGTAATCTTATCTACTTTTCTCCCATTAAAGTATCTGTTCAACAGAATAAACTACTCTAGAAAAGGTATCTCTTTTTCTTTGCGCCATTTACTCCACAAAGACTAACCTTTATCTTGGCGTTATGTGTCTTCTACGATACATACATCAATGCAGAAAAACATTTAACGTAACATAACGTTTTTCATTACTTGCCTGTGTAAGAAACTGCAGTGTAATTTTTATACGGCAGTATTAAACTTGCTTGATAACGGTGTTAGTATCTACACCGAAACGTCGCAATCCATGCAATAAATAAGTTGACTATCCATAAGAACTCGTTCTTTTTCATCATTTCAGCTTCTAAAAATACCCCTTAAGGAAGTATTAAACTAGTGTAATACCGCTTCAAGTATGACTTCATGATAGTGTGTAGTTGTGACGTCACAATTAAAGCGCCGCCGTCACAATGGCAGCAAAGTGAAGGAAATTTTAGTAATCGAACGATTGCTCTTGGTCTATGCAGGCGACTGATAAATAGCATACTAAACTTCCTACCATTTAATACTATTTTCATTAAACCTATGAATGGTTTGGTATCAAACTCGCTTTCGCTCGTCTTATACTAAATCATTAACTCGTTTCATAAAAGTAGAATAAAATGGAAGGTCGTTTAATATCCTCTATCTGTTTCTTGAAGTTGTATTTCTTCTTTTGTTATGCAACCGATTAGATTCAAAAGGGATGCGATTTTGTGAAAACAGGAAGACGGCCAGACCTCTATATTCGAATATTGATTTGTTTTCTTTGTTATAGAAGTAACAGTACCAAAGTATTTACAACTTTTGTACGACTTTATACAATGATTATACGACTTTCGAAACAAAATATGATATTCATTGGCATTCTCCCTACCTTTCTACAAGTACTTTCATAGTAAATACTAATAATAAATAATGGGGCTTTGAGCATGCTTTGTCATGGATATATGCGCGGTATAAGAAAGCTACTATTATTATTATTATTATTATTATTATTATTATTATTATTATTATTATTATTATTATTATCATATCCAGGCAGCTGATAGGGATAATCATAGATATTTGATAATCATATATACAAAATCTATATTTAAAGTTCTGCAGTGAAAACATTCCAATTATTGAAAGCTCATTATGTTGTACAAATATTGATAAAAATTATTGACGAAATTCACAGATTTTAAATCATTTTATGCAAGCTGCTATCGTTTTTTTCTTAACGAATGCATTCTTGACAGAACTTTAAAATAATGAATGAAAAACAGACCGAGATCTATCACAAATTAGATAGGTTCGATGTTTCCAATGTTATCATTGCTTTATCTAATCTAATTCAGTGAATTTGTTTTTTATCAATGTTCAGATAAAACAAATTACTTAAAGGAACATAAAGGATCATTACAAAACATTTGTTTTGGTTTTTGTTAGATTTTAAATGTTAAAAATTTTAATTGTCAAATATTTTTATAGAAGAAAAACAATATATTTTATACAATGGCCATGTATATGAAGCTTATCATTACCAAATGACCATGAATAATTAAAACATTAACAATACGATTCACAGAAAGTTGTTCACGTTTATATGTTAAACACTATACGCATCGCAACACAAAAAATCTCATGTCCAAAATACCTCAAATGTAGAGTAATGATTTTGTATAAGTCTTAATAAAACTACAAAATAATCAGGAGATAGACATTGTTTGCAGAGAGACTAAATGTTGTCATAAGATAAATAGTATTCCACCAGACTATGATAACATTCAGTTGCGTGATCTTCATAATACCGTCTGTGACATCTCTCCTGTTTGACATTAAAGTGCTTTCATTAAAGGGAGAAGTTGTTTATATATATATATATATATATATATATATATATATATATATATATATATATATATATATATGTATGTCTTATATTTGTCTTGGTGAAGATCTGATGTGTTCACTAACTGAAAACATTTATCACATCAAGTTGTTTGTCAGTTCCTAATCTTTCAGGAATCTCATTATTGGATTCTTGGAACGCTTCTCATCAGGTAGGTAACCCAGAAAAGCGAACCTAGAATCTGTCTTTTTTGTTACAGTCTATTACGAATTGTAGATAAAATATTCATAAAGAATGTCTTGGTTAGTTTAACAAGATTATCATTTCACCTAGTGACCCGCGGCTCTTATGCAATTGTCTTGTGGTTGCTAATTATTGATTGATCACATTCAATGATAAAACAGAAAGTTGTATTGATTTCCTAGAATTTTCCGTTCCCTTTTCATGGATGCTCCGAATTTGTATCTTAAAACTTTTGAATCGTTTGTAAATATTAAAAAAATTTAAGAACAATTATATTCTTCGAAAGGATGGTTCTTAAGTTCTTAAGACCTCACTCATGATATGCTAACATATCCCTACATGTACGTCAGACAGTTATTTCATCTTCACTCACAGCACCCTTTTAATAAATACCTTTAGGATCTGGATCACAAACCATCTAACATTTGTTGGCTGAAAATCTTTCATATTAATATTGAGATAAACCTGAAGACCAAAGCTTTTGAACTGATTATCGAAAAAATTTGCTCATTTCCAATTCTTTTGAGATGTGAATCATTCCCTAACAATGACGTTACATTTAGTAATTTACTAATAACAAATATCATTTTTAATATTGAAAATTGATAAATCAATTTTTTTTAAACTAGAGACAGAAAGACTGACTAGAAAGAAAAACTTGTTGTTACATGACTATATTTACAATTCAAAAATCCTATTTAAATTTAACCTAATCATCTTATTTAGCAACCTCAAACAACTATTTTTGAAACCTATGGTCTGAATGAATTATCTTTAATAGAAGAGAGACGTTTGGCAACATCCCGAAATATATCCATCACAATAACATTAGGACCATAACTCACTGTTTATCATCACTTAATGAGCTCTTGCTTTCAGTTAAAGCCGAAATGTTTTCAGTCGGATTTCATTGCCTGGGTCTATCTGATGCCTGTCTGTTTTCTTTTGTAAAGGATGGGTATGAAAATCTGACATGACATTACTTGTTAAAGAGTTTGATGTAACATTTTTCGATGGTTTTTATTTCCCTTATTTTGGTGAACAGTGCGTATAAATGAAATTACTATAGATAAATGACTTTAGGACATTGAAGGCTTTGTCATCATGTGATGTGAAATAAGGTTTTAAGAGAGAAAAAAGTACGAAATGCTCCTCACTATTCTGAAAGAAAATTTGATAGGTTTCCAATATCTTTCTTTAGGTCGTACGTTTCCATTGACGCAACCAATTATGTCCAAATGTGATGCAAGTTAAAATTTTGTTTTCGGATTTTAGAGTAATTTTACTGTTTTCCCCTAAACAACTAAATCAAATGATAAACAATGGTGATTGTATTATCCCTTTATGTCTGTTAATTATTATATCAAGTATATCAGCCATGAGTTTTATATGAGTAATATTTTTCCCGTAAAATCTAATGCCATCCTCCTTACTTATTTTAGTGAATGAATTTGTTTATTCAAAATGCGTTTGTGAACCAATAACTCGATAACTAATTGATTCGTTTTAAATATTCTTTAACAAATACATATTCCCAAGCAAAATTCGTGATATCAAACCTACTATAACATTAACGAGAGAAAGCAAATGGTTTAAAAACAAAGTTTTCTGGGGTTTTTTTTCTATGTAAACAAGTAGACGTTAGATGAATGGTAAACGTTAGTTGGATATTACATCACGTCAGATTTCCTGCCTTGTGAGAAGGCCTTGTTAGTCTATTTTGAGAAGAGTACAGACTCAGGGTAATTAAGGTGGCAGTTGGCCTTTTCTTGCAAAGAATTTCAATTGCGTGTGTAGAAATTGAAAGTTTTTTCTTGTATGTTTTTTTTTTACCAAATGGTTGAATGCAAACCCTTTCATTAACAGGCATGCAGTAAGATATGCGGTATTTCAAAAGTTAATACCTTTATATTGGTGGAATTTCATTTACGCCTGATAACAGCTCTCAAGGTTGATTAACCTACAAAAAATAATTAGTAAAAAGCACTCCATTAGATAGAGTTCAATCCCAAAAGTCTGTCTGCTAAATATATATCATGATCATTTACATTAACTGCTCTAGCTTCGACCAAACTTCGTACATTTCATCACACAATCAATAAAGTTAAATATTATACCTTATTCTTAAAAGGTATTTGAGAGCAGAGTATAAATTCAACATATACACGTTTAATCCGTTTTTGTTACATTCAGGCATACCCCGGGGTGAAAAGTCTCCTTTGACATTTCTCAACCACATGAAAGTGAATATGACATCAACTTTCATGTCTTGAATGTCTCGATCTAACCTCAAATTTATTACCACAACTTTGTTATACTCAAGGCTATGGATTACATATGCACGGTGGTTACATCTGTGGAGCCTTTTAACCAAAGATTTAAAAACATGAATGATATAAATTTCAGGGCACAAAACACCGTTTATTATTTATCATAAAATTATCATTTTTCGAATGCAATATCGCATGTGTGCTGATTCGTTTTAAAACATCTCACTCGATTTGCATATTCAAAACAAAATGCCATATATTTATGGCAATAACGTGTTTAAACGAAAATTAACCACTCGAATATTGTTCTTAAAGCATTCTCTCTTTTCAAAATCAAATGACCTTGGATATTTTTCATTTTTGTTAAAGTCACAAATGATACAAAATAGTTCAAAACCATGTCTAACAAACGTGATACATTTTTCAATTGATTTCTGCATTTAGATATTTATGATATGTATAGTTTGTTCTGCTTTAAAAACATCAATGAATTAAGAATATTTTCCCAATGTTATATCAAGTTTTCATGCTACGAACAAGACGATTCAACAAGACAAAATAAATGTCATTGAATTATGACATTTACGTATGATTTTATTTTTATTTAAAATATATCATTAGATATGGTTTAAATGTTAATTTCCGTTTCATAAATGATTCAAATATTCAATTTCTTACTCATTATTATCTTTTCGATTCAAAGTCCCAAATATAGTTCGAGGCACTTAAAAACTATTCACTGCCTGAGGGTCTACATAGACAGACAAGTATATGTCATATTACATATTGTGATGGAGCCCATATCTTCACATTTGCATTTTAATAATGACAAAAACGTGACGAAATTCACAGGTGTTTTTTTTATCCTTTCATGTGAAGCAACATTGTTATTTGACTAAAGGTAGGTAAACTCCATCCTTATATTTTAATGAATGAATTCTAGACAATCATAAAAGAAGAATAAAAATATAGATTATGAATGTGAAATTTGGTGTATTAAAATATGGGCGCCAGGACTTATCAACAATGAGGTAAGTTTAATATTATCATTAAATATGCACTATTGTTATTTAATAAGACTTTTATCTTATCATTTTATGCATGACAAGGTTAACCATTTGACAAATGTGTGTAACTATTGGCTATCTAGTTCTACTGCTGAATGCATTATAAACAGGCCATAGAGAATTATGAAATAACGAATGGAAAATTAGATTAATTAATGTGAACATGAAATTTTGGAGTTTTCAACAAAATCAAAATTTCGCAATCAAAATTTAGCTATGATATGAAAGGTCATTACTGATGGTTAAATATATTTGTAGGACAACGTATTATTAAAGGCACCATCGCACGCTTTTCTGGTTCGAATTAGCTAGTTTAAGGTAAATCAGGACTTAAGCATTCACTTTAGCTTTATATCGAGGCAATGAAATACTTATCATTCTTTACAATTTACCTGCAATCAACAATGAAAGTGTTAAGGCAGTCGCTGTCGGCATGGGCTGTCAGCTGTGAACAAAACGGAAACATTATTGAAAGTTAAAAACGGCTGAGCTAGTAATATTTGTAGCTATTTAGTTTACCTAAACTCTGACCTGAGAGGAATACAATGTAGTTGATTAAAGCAATTATATATGTTAATTAACCGATTTCATTAAATAGTAATAGCATTGTTATAACATTGACCAAAGTGACCACCGTATCCGATTTTCTGTTTGTACATAAGAAAGCTAAAATTTAACATTTCCAATATCGTAGTTCATGCGGATTTAATGCAAAGTTGCTTTAAATATTTCCGGCCTTTTAAATTCAACTTTAAAACCTAAAAAAGTACACATTTGCTTAATGAATAACGAGGTGGATACTTGAGTGCGTATACCGTTTGTAAGATCGAAAGATATGGCGTATCTGCTGTGTTTACGAAATACTGGGTTGCACTAGTCCGTTTACTCACTAACTCCGAAACATTTGGCAATTTAAAATACCTTCCCAAAGCATGCCACATCGAGCTTCTTCGTTCTTTGCTTTTTGAATGTCGGTATAACTTTCCAGAGAGTAATAAACGATTGTGTCCATTGTTTTTAATTCAATAAGGAAGCTTTAATATACACGTTATATAGATTATGGCATTATGAAAGAGAAAAGGTAAACAGAACAGTCGTAAAATATTAATTTTTGTTGTAAAACTCAATTTCTAACATTCTCTAAGAAGGCATCTTAACAGGCATTACTATTATACATCTTGCATGTGGGGACAAAACATCAAAAGTATATGATCCGTCACTCAAGATAAAAACAATAATTAACTTTACAAGTGACATCAATCAAGGTTCTATTCTTTTGAGTGCGAACAGCAGGTACAATGAACTAACAGTCAGAGGAGATTTAACAAATACTTTTATTAAATAGACACTAATTTTCCTGTTCAGCGATTGGTCAATACACCGTCACGTGGTGGTTTACAAGACATAATATTGACTTAAGTTTTCTGATAAATTACGATATTGACTTGAGTTACTAAAAATAGACTAGGAATTCCCACGGAACGGGCTTCCCCTGTCTTTCAACCAATCAAACCGCTTGGTTTGACGTCATTGTTCCTCGCGCTACGAGCGACATGTAGAACAAACCAAAAATCACCAGGAGGACGGCGATCTGGCCCAGGGGCGAATGTATGGGAAGAAAGGTATGTCATTGTTTCGTTTTATGATAATATCAAACTAACTTACTATAAATATTCCCGAAAAGATACGTTCCCCCGGAAGCCATGACTTTGGTAGTACTTTGCTTAGTAACGGAAAGGGAGACAACTCTTGGCGTGAAATTGTTTGCAACGAACTTTAGATTGTTAATACGTATCGAGTTGAAATTAAAAAACATTTTTTTACATTTAAAAAAAAATATTTTTTTCGGTTTATTACTTCCAGACAATCCAAGATGCCCAGTGAGGACGTTTATCAAGTACATCCGACGCTTGAATCAAGACTTTGATGAGCTTTACACCTTAGATGACATTGTGTTGGATTAAATATTATTACTGTGTACCCATGGTTATCTTTTGTAAATTTAATAAAACAATTATAGACTCTTGTAGAGGTCAATATCGGTTTTAATTGACCTGAGTAAAACAATATTGACCTCGCAAGCTCGGTCGATATTGTTTTACTCAGGTCAATAAAAGCCGATATCGACCTCTACAAGAGTCTATAATTGTATATTATTATGTAAGCTTATTTTTCCGGCGATCCGATTGGTCGTGAAGCGGTCACGTGTCAGTCGACAGAAAAGCATATTGACTTCACTCCGAGTCCGCCCAAAAGTGACATTGACTTGACATAGACATAATAACGTCAAACCGTTGTTACATTACGTCATGCTATTGTTATTGTGACGTCATTTGACCCTCGTGTCGAACAATGTGATCCATTCTTTTCTTTTCGTATCTAATTCGAAACATAATAAAACAATTATGGACTGATGAATTCGGTCAATACCTGTTTTTATAGACCCGAGGAAAGCAATATTGACCTCGGACTTCGTCCTCTGTTAATTTTGCTTTCATCGGGTCTATAAAAACAGGTATTGACCTCACCACCAGTCTATAATAGTATAATATGTAAAGATCAGTAAACAATAAACCTGTTACCTTTTATCTATCTCTGAAATGATAAGAGGTTATATCTAGCGTTAATTCATGACAGGTAAATCTACCTTGAAATATGCGATGCTTCCTGACAATAATCTCATTTTTGATGCATCATGTTGTCATTTGATATACTTTGTTAGAAGGTTATGTATATCGAAAGGCCAGTACAAATATAGCAGAATAGCTTTTATCTCCATCTACAGAAATCGATATTTTCTTGGATCGCAAGCAAGCCAGATATGCATAAAGCATTTAAAGTCAAGGTCACTTATTGAGTTTAAGTTTATTTGGAGGTCACGAGTACAGATTTAAGGTTAGTGCAATAGACAGACAGAGAGACTGTACAACACCAATGTCCGAATTATTATTATTATTATCATCATCATCATCATTATTATTATTATTATTATCATTATCATTATTATTATTGTGACAAGTTATGAGCTTCCCCTCACTTGCCTTTGAGTGATCTTTATTAAAACTTCGTATTGAAAATAAACCACCTCGTCACCTTCAAAATCCTACCTCCTTTTACTTCTTATGTTTTCTCATGAAAGCACATCCGTTTTGTTCTGTTGAAGATCTGTTGTCGTGTTCACTTACTGAAAACATTTATCACTTCAAGTTGTTGTCAGTTGCTAATCCTACCGGAATTTCTTTATTGGATTCTTTGAACGCTTCTCTTCAGGTAGGTAACCCACATAGATGAACCTAGGTCTGTTTTGTATGTAAACAAAAATGTATAGTTTTGGTATAAGGAAAAGTACAATTTGGTCTCCGTTTAGCCACTGTACTTTTATTACTTACAGTGAATGTCTTATATCTAATAATACAATTTCGAGAAGTTTCATTCGTTTAAGTAACCCACATAGTCGATCTTTCTTTTCAATGCGTCTTGTATGTTACACATCTATATAAAATCTGATGATATAATCATATTTGATGATATAATGTCATTTGATGATATGATGATATGTTGATATGGTGATATGATAAGGATTCACTCTGTTGGGTTCTTGGAGTGCTTCTATTCTGATGGGCATTCAACATAAATGAGTCTGGGATCTTTAATGCCGCCTTGTGTCTATTAATAAGTTACTTTGAGGTATGATTCCTTACAATTAAACATAAAACTCATTAAAGGATTCCTGGATTTCTAACGATCATGTATGTAACTTACATAAGTACAATTGGTTTATCTATTTCTGTGGTTTTCATGTTACTGAGCTAATGCATAGTTTATGATAAAAATGATAATAAAGAATGTTTCATTTCACAAAGTGACCCTATCCGAACTTGGTCCCTCTTCATGTGGGTTCCTTATTATTTATGTATCATATTCAATGATAATAAACCGTCTTCATGAATTCATTGACTTTCCCTTTTGAAGATAAGTTTATCTATAACCCTAGTGTTGTCTCATAATATAACCCCAGTGAAATATAAAATATGATTCGTATAGTATTTCTTTTCATGTTGATTAATTATTCATATTATGCTACTCCAATTCCTATCTAACTGTATAACAGGAGCTTTATTGTTGTATCCAATAAATGACTATAACTTATAAACCTCCAGTGACGTCACTCCTGTGTTCTTGAGGGACACTATTTTACGTAATTTCCCTTAAACCTGATTCAATCACGCTACCCCGGGAAGATATCATAATTATGTCCCTCCTACCCAGGCAATTATCTTGACACACGCAACAACTATGATCCATAGATGTGCCAGTACAGATTTTCCTGATAAAGTCACACATGGGTAATTGTGAATAATGTTAGCACAAAAATCCCTTCGTGACCGAGGATGTACAACTATGGGGAATGAGGGTATCTGAGTGAGCCGTGCTCACTAATGCTCTTGTTTACTTGATCATTGATTTAGGAAGTCTTCTTAACGATGTGCTTAAGCAGTGTATTGACCATCATTACTGAGCAAGCGTTTAATTATGTATGAAGTTTAGATGAAATTCAAAACTGAAAGAATCAAACTTTCCTTGTCAACCAGTGTTCTGAATACTTCTATTCCATACTGGCATAGAATGAGGGAGGGAATGTCCTCTTATACGTGAAAAAACGAAATTTTATTTTATTGTAGCTAAGCATGTTTGCTTAAACGATCTAGACATTATCTATTTTTAAAAATATCATGTCATTCCTCACATAAGAAACACAAATATGAACTTTTTGGTTTTAGTTTAAGTACATTTTCCCATTAATTACAAATAACAGAAAAATTGAAACATTATGTGCCCGGAAATTAAATATTGCCCTCAAAAGTTATTATGATTCAACTGGTTTATTTTTTCACCAATTTAATATATTTTACGTTATAAATTGAATATGTCATTGTACTTACAAGAGAGGAGGATGTTTATTTTGTCTACAAGCTTATCACGTTCTTGCCTTTCTTGGATATTTTCCAGGGCTGCCATTACACTAGCACTTCCAAGCTACATTTTAACCTAACCGTCTGACATATCATCAGTGACTCTCGTAGTTAGTACGCAGTCCTCACGATATAAGCCGATCTATACTTCTCCTGTTAATCAACCATGTGTTTTGTCCTATCAAACTATATCAATACACGATTAAGGTGTTCTACAAGTTTTCACTAACGCCAACGTCACTCTATCTTCAACACTAATGGTAACAGTACACAACACCGACGGAACGTTTTAAAGTTGTTCCAGTTTTGACCACTTCAAAACTATCTCCTTGGACATTGTTGAATTTGGAATATGCTTTAATTTGCTTTAACAGCTTGGAGTTTCTTTTAAAAAACTCTTTATGCATATTTTTGCAGCTGTTGGATTAGAAGATTGGATAAGAATCAAACCGTTGAAAAATGTGGTCTAGAAGCACTTTCAACGCGAAATCCTTTACAACCGTAGACTTGAATCACCACCCGACACCTTGAAGTGGTAAGTATGTTTTTCATATGAAATTGGCAATTGTTATAATTTATGCAAAATGAAATTGGGGTCCATTGTGAGAATCATTTACATTAAATTGTGCAGGAAAATAAGTTTTTGAAACACTTTCAGCAATAAAACCAATGAAGAAATGGACTTGATTCACCATGTGATTCCTTAAAGTAGTAAATGTATTCTTTACGTTACATAGGCAGATCTTACTTTTTATACAATACAAGGTCTTACTGTTTCATTTTGAGAATCATTTAGGTCACAACTTGTAGGAAAATGTAGGAAATCTTAAATTACCATCAACTGGTGAGATTATACCTCATGTTATTTTAGCAGTTCTCAAAATTGATGCAGTTTTCAATGACATCGTGTTATTCCATTGCGATAATCATTTACGTCTTCCTTGATAAATGGTTAAAGTTAACACAATTTGTTCTCGTATTTGGTGTAAAAGTAGAACTGTGTGGCGAGACCGTATTTGTGTGGAGTTTAACTATTGGTATAAATATATATATATATAAACACATTTGTTGAAGAAAACCAAGATGATTTATTCACAAGTACTTTCGACCATAAGGTCTCATCAGGTGAATGACGTTGAGTCACTTATTATATATATAATAAATTCTGATTTTATTATAGATAAATAAATAAAAAACCATAAGGTATCATATTATAGAGCTCCTGTATGCATTATGAACTATCTTTGATTTGTCAAGAACACAAATGTGCAATTCATATCATAACTGAAGGATCAACCTCTCACGAAAGGAATAACCACCCAACATACATATATGTAACAGTTTTCCACAGTTTAAACGATATACAAATCATTAAATACAAAGGCTATGGTTTGTAATCATTACTTCATACACCTCCTCAAATTTAGATTACAACCATATTCGTCTCTTTAAACTTGTAAATCTATTAAGCCTTTGTCAGACAGCAACATGGTGCGTTGCACTTTAATCCTTATCTTTGAAAATCTGCGTGGCGTGTTCCAGTGACACGCTGATACCTTTTGAAGGTCATTGTGTCAAAGTGATGTGATTACATGTCATACCATATGGGTTCAAGGAAATATGACATATTGTTCATTGCTCCCTTACTGGCTTTTCGGATTCGATAGTTGAGAGGGTGGAAAATCATACTTATAATAAACATCACTATTGAGATTGGCCTTACATTATTGTCTGAAAGAATATTTGCAGTTTTAGAGTTATATGTATAGGATATAGGATTAGATTTATTTGTGTTTTTACATGTACAGTTTCAACATATTTTCCTATTAAATAATATTAAACTACACAATTGTCTGTTTATTTAGTTACCATATAAATCATTTAAAAAAAATACGCATCCTTTTCGATTCTGAAACTAAATGAAATGTAGATTTATCACGGTGATAGCAAACAGCAATCACTGGCTTGATAAGATCACTCGCCGCAAATGATCTTTTGATCATTGAAGATAAAGTGGAGAAATGTAAATGTCGACAGAGACATCAATGAGAAAAATTAAGTATTTTCAAATGTTGTGGTAGCTGAAACATCAATGTTATCACAAAAATAGATAGTCGCGTGTCTTCTCTAGACGCTACATGTATGATGAAACACTATTTCAAATGTTTGTAATAAATCACTGGCAAGCTACACTTGCAGGTTTCCATTCAGAATAACTCACTGTTTCACTGCCACCACGAAACTAATGCAAAGGTCACAAAAATCGACTCATCTTTTCAAGAGAAGGGAATCTACTGAAAAGTTTTTGAAATATTGCCCTGAAAAATATTACATGCAGGTTTTCGTTGTAAGAAAATTCGAAATTTGGCCAAGATCTTGACATAATGTGATGTACACCTGAATTAACCAACAATTACCAAGATGTTTGACACAAAATATGAAGAAAATTTATCGAACATTTCTCGAAATATGGTGAAATATCGCGCTGACACGCTTAACATGTAGGGGTCAATGCTGAAAATGTAAAAAGCCTTGCTGTGACCTTGACAATAATGTGAAGGTCAACATAATCGACTTGTCCTAGCGTCTTCCCAAGGAGTGTGAGTGAGTGAGTTGGGGTTTAACGCCAGTCAACAGTTTTAAAGTTTTTCCATTTTGAACATATATACGAAAGTACATACTGATCGACAATGTCAAAAACTTTGCAATTACTATTGCTGTCTTTTGATTTTACTGTGAAGATATAAGAACGTAAAGAAAACCAACAATGGATTTCCAGGTTTTAATTCAGTAATTGCATTGCCTACTTAGATGCAACTGCTAGTTTGAACTTGTTTTGATGAAATGTTTGCTTTTGGTACCAGATAGAAACAAAAGTTTCAAGACTGACAGAAGTGCTGTTTGCAAAATATATGCGCACGTTATGGAGGCTATGTAAATGAAACTATAATTTTGTAAAATGGTGCATATATATTTCAACAAACGAACTAATACTGCCAACATTTATGTCCAGGGCGTATGGTTAACGGGAGCATGCTCAAGAAAACTGAACATCCAATGAGAGATTTTGTTTACAAACACAAAAAGCTCTACCGATGGCCCTTTATCAGTAGTGTGTTATATACTCCCAAAAATGATTAAAGATAAATTCATATCAGTTGAAACTTTAAATTATGAAATAATGTCAGATCCTTTCTGAACAGTGTTTCTATGTAGTAACGTACTTCCCAACACCTTGGTACTAATAAGTAACATAGTCTGTATATAATTTGACAAGACAATCTGATATTATAAGGGGGAAGTTATACTTGAATATCTTTGTAGATAATTTTCTAGTTTTTATTGAAGCTTAGATGAGATAGTTCTTTTCGGAACAGTTTTGAAGAGTTATGAGGCTCTGCTTGATGATATCTACATATAGGAAACATTTTCGTTCCAAAGGAGTAGTTCAATGATACCTTGAATGTGGAACACATATGATATAAAAGTGAGCCTTTTGATATCCCTTTTTTAATTGTTTTGACCCCCATGGTCAAGAAACATATAACTTCTTAAGTTAACAAAAACAGACACTCATTCAAAATCAAACTTGTGAAGTTAAGAAATAATCATGATCATGAATTGCTACATTTACTACGACTTTATCAAAAGTACAACAGATTTGAGTTACTTAAGACTAAGATTTTATTAAATGACTCATCATATCTTTCAAAAGTACAAAACATTTGAGGTACTCAAAACTAAGATTTTATTAAATGACTCATCATATCTATCAAAAGTACAAAACATTTGTGTTACTTAAGACTAAGACTTTATTAAATGACTCATCATATCTATCAAAAGTACAAAACATTTGAGTTACCTAAGACTAAGATTTTATTAGATAACACATCATATCTATCAAAAGTACAAACGATTTGAG
Organism: Phorcus lineatus; assembly: GCA_921293015.1. NCBI lineage: Eukaryota > Metazoa > Mollusca > Gastropoda > Trochida > Trochidae > Phorcus > Phorcus lineatus. The sequence goes on from OV121085.1 coordinate 18,998,195, forward strand.
TTACTTAAGCTTAATCATAATCATTTTTGTATAAGTTTAACATTTTTCCCTTGTCCAGAAAATTCAACTGACTCTGTCCGCGTGTTGCTTTTGCAGTCATCCATCATAGAAGTTACTGAAGGTCTTATGTTCTTATCCGTATCTTATCTAAGGTCGGTAATATGAGTGCATTAAAGTATACTTTGATCAAGTAAGTAGGTAACATTGGTCTTTTATTATTGTACATTAGTAAATGAATAACCCGATAGCAATACCAAGAGAACCTGCTAGAAGCAAATCGTCTTTAAATGATCATGTTACTCTTCCTGTTTGTGGTCACTAGAGGTACATATACTACAGCTGCATGCCAAAAGTTTGTTCACATACCTGAATGTAATAGTGCAACTATCATGTAATTTGACATGCCTTTGGGGTATCGTAGCGTTGCGAAAAAGAAACGTATAATATTGAATTTTCAATACACATATGCAGATCCATTCTCCTTTAAGGCAAAGATTTATAGTACCCTACAATTACCCGTAATAGTTTTGGCAGGTCACTAAAGTGACCAGTGGTCAAAATTTCGAAAACACTAATTTTTATTTTTCTCCATAAATTCCTTAATAAGATATCAACTTCTTTAAACATTAGTCAGGTTTGATCCTTAGCACAAAGTCAATGTCATTATGTTTGTTTCAATCCCAGAGATTCGATATAGAACATCTTATTCGACATTTAACGAAATCGAAATTTCGAAAATGTTACCCCTTCTGTCTATATCTATAAGACAAAATACGAATTTTTGCACGAGTGACCAGACAATGCTAAAATGAGTTCAAGAATGGCTATTTCACACATGGACAGTGGGTGATCCATTGTCAGTCTTGCTGAAGTTATTCTATTCACGTTGAAACGAAATCCAAATTACATGATATTTGCACAACGATTCGGTAGTAAGTGAACAAATTTTAGGTATGCAGCTATGCACGTATAACTGTGTGTAACCTTTAAGATCGTTGTCTCCTTACAAAAGTCACTTCCTACAAGGTAAGCTACATGTACGTACCAAGTCGGAGGGTTAGAGGTATATACCTAAAAATTGGTTTATCTTTGAAAGGTCGTTCTTGTCTTCTTATTAATGAGCAGATCCAATAGTGTTTCTTGTGACTAACGGGTAAGCTACAAAACTACCTTAGTAGCAAATTAGGTAAATTAGTATAGCATTTTTTAGGGGTGGGGGTGGGGTTGGGGTGTTGAGGGGTGGGGGTGTTGATGGTGGTGTGGGGTGGGTGTTGAGGGGTGTTGAGGGATGGGACAGTTGAGGGATGGGGGTGTTGAGGGGGTGGGGTGTTGAAGGGGGTGGGGGGTGGGGGGGGGGGGGGCTCCTCACAACGTATATTTATTAGCTGATGAAACCATCGCAAAATTCATTAGGCCTGATAGGCCTGATTGTCATTTGAAAGGCTAATAATGAATACTAGTAACCTAGTTGTCTAGACAGTCCTAATATTAGTGAAAATAATGGTTGTCCATATTCTAGGGGACGAGTAAATACAATAAATAATTTCAGATAACAGTGTCTCCTCTCTCTCTTGCATTGTCTTGGCATACTATATACACATCAATAACTTATGAAGTTTATAAGAGAACTGACAATGATGGATCTACACCAGGGACCTTCATTGCAATGTCCACGTGGAATAAGTTCTACGATATAGCTTGATGGATGAAGGAGACAAATCGCTTCTTCATCATCAATGCAAAGTCGTTGAACAACTCGTACTATGCTTATCTTTATGGCGAGGTTCAGCCTCGATAATGTATTCACGGTGTTCATGGTTTGGTTTTGGCCATATCACTGTTCTGTGATCTGATTAGCAATATTGTTGATCAGAATGATTTAATCACTGGAATTTTCATGTGAAAGATATTCTTTCTTAAGTTCCAAAGGTATTTGAAAACGTTTTGAATTTATCCTGGTCATTTGGAAGAAAATAAACGTTTTACCCATATTTACTGACTTTTAAGTGAAACTTTTTTTTACAAAAAAAACCCCTGGCATAATTGCTGTCAACAAGATCTAGCATCTATTTCAGATAACCTTGAACATTTTGGACTACTACATGTATAAGTCAGTGACCAGTAACATAGATTTATAAGTATAACCCTAGGGAAACATAAATGATCTAAGAATCCCACAGGTGACAGGTAAAGTGATTATGTGATTAAATCTCTGTCTGGCATTATAAATGGTATGTCATTTCTTTGACAATGGTTGTCTTTGGGTAATACATTTAGTTTCTGGTAGCTGATTATCAAAGGGGTCTCCAAGAGTTGTCTGTACGGTACGCAAAATATTATCTTGTATGAAATGCTCACTTCATTTGTCTGGATTATTTGTGTGTGTGTACATGTTATAATTGTATTCTATGTATGGGAAAAAATATATAGAGGATATTTGACATTTCTCGTCGAATACCATGGATATTTCATCGAGTGAAGTAGAAATTTATATTTACACTAGTGGCGTAGCCGCGAGTTTAAATATATGATTTTCTACTTCACGAGATGAATATTCATGGTATTCGACGAGAAATGTCAAATGTTCTATTTATTATGTTTCCCAAAATCCCATAAATGATCCTAACTATACGAATGGAGAAGCTAAAATGCTTCGCTAGCATTAAATATCGTAATTTACGTTAGAAACTGAGTTTACCTTAAACCTGTCGTGTGTATCAATCATTTATTATTATGGACAGACCCATAGAAAATAGCATTACATTTCACAGAATAATGCAGTGAATATCGTATCAGTAGTCTTTGTACATGTTTAGTGAAAGAGCAACAATTGTTAGCTGTCAGAAGTAGCAAAGAAGAACAGATGTTTTTATATTGAGTTTAGCATTTCTTTATGTCACTAATGTGCCTTATCATAGATGAATAAGGAATTTGTTTTATAATATTTTAATTGGATCAGATAGGCCCTATTTCCTATCGTTGTTTCAATACTCAAAAGAATAGCCCATCACACTATGGCTCAAAGTCGAATATCATGGACATCGCGGAAGCATTGTAGAAATGAAATACACCGATATCAAGATACTATTTCAAATTCTTTGTTTTAACAGTGCTTGTGATTTTGGAAATCGAGCCGTATGAGACTGGAACCAACACCCCATAAATAGGCATCTACAACAAGCACTTTCCCAACATCTTATCCAGTCAGCGTACTCCAAATCAATTTAATATTTCCCAAATCATATTTTGAACATTGCAGAGTACTCACGCCTTCATAAGATCCATTGATGCTCCACGAATCTACTGGGATGAAAAGTTAAATATCAAATTATTCAAATGTTATCAAATGTCAGCCAAAATAAAGATAAAGACTTTCAAATGGAAAAAGGGATAAATATATCTGAGAACTTTCCTGAGTATTTTGTTTAACTAAAGCTGCCTGCCTCCTTTTTCTACTAAGTGAAAAGTCTGTGTGGAAATGTATGTTTAAGACTTCCACATAGGGACATATTCAGATGTAGGGCATTACATTCATATGAATCTTATATCATTTTACAACATACGAACAAGATTGCATGATTAAATATCTCATCTCAAAGATGTATTGAACAAAATTATTTCTCTAGTAAGAGTCATTGTTGTCTATATGTTATAGTCTCTAAAGATTCCAGTATGAGATATTGTCGAACTCTTCATTAAATCTCATTTAATAGAGATATGACAGGCTACATAAAATTGGTCTAATAGGCTAAGGATAATGATATGATAAACAGAAGTCGTCAGTCAAAAGGATTTTACTGTCATTGTTGAAAGATAATGACACAAATCAGGCCACTTGTGTGACATCTACATGTTAGGTACGTGTAAGTAATACCTAATTTCTTGAAATGAATATGTTGTTGGAGTAATGTCTATTGTTTTATGGAGAAGTACTCAGCAATGATGACAATTACCACTTTTAGGTTTATTGATTCAGAATATTGACATTATAAAGGTTTCAGTGAAAACAAAGACATACTGGCTCTGTAGCTCATCAGGCTATCAAAGGGTAACCATAGGAGCTGCCACAGGCCCACCAAATCCATTCATTATGTTCATCATCATCATCATAATCATCATCATCAACTTAGGAGTCTAGACAGACTTAGGAGGTATTTTGGTTTCGAAAACCTCTCGGACCTTCATAAGGGGTTACAGGGGCACCAATGTATAAATCAGAAGGAGTCTGTACACGAAGTTTCAGCTGTCTAGGCCTCTTCGTGGTAGGGCGTGGTCCCGGTAGCCCTTATTAATCTAAAAACGTTAAGGAGTATGCAACCAAGGTTTCAGCTTTCTAGACCTTTGTCTTCTTGAGAAGAAGATGAATAGGTTTTTAGGCCGTTGTTACTCTTGCCCTTCTTAGGGGTCTTAGGGTCAGCAAATCTTAAAATTAGAATCTCAAACAGCTAAGGAGTCTGTTAGCAAAGTTGCAGCTTTCTAGGCATTGTGCTTCCTGAGAAGAAGATGAAAAGGTTTTTGGGGCATGGTCCTTGTTTCCCTGCTTAGATGTCACAGTTTTACCAAATCTAAACCTTAAAAACCTCATTAGTCAAGGAAACTGTACACAAGATTTAAGAGTAAGCTTTATGTAAATGGTTTAAGAGAATAAGTAGAAATAGTACAAAGTTTTTGGAAGGTCGGACGCACGCCGGAAGCCTGTCAGGCCAGATAAGCTGGAAAGGGATAATATACCGAAGCTGGCAAGTGCCATATTTTAAAGAAATTAGCAGATACAATGTCGAATAGGTCACATAACCAATCAAAATGTATACGATTGGAAGATTGTCAGCATAATAAATAGAAGATATCAGAAGCTATTCCGCTATGTGCAATGTTCATTTATCTTATTTTTTTATAGGAAACTGTGTATGTCTTATACTGATTGGATGTATTCTTATAAGTTGAAACTATGAATTATGTATTTAACTCAGGTCCTTTATGAATAGTTTTAAATACCACTTAAATATCAGCAACTCTTTGATATGAATAAGTAGTATAGTCTAGATAAATGTTGAGAAGACAATCTGATATCATAGGAAGGAAATTATGCTTGAAGATTTTTATAGCTGTAGTAGGCTCAGAGCTAGTCATTGGATAAGTTCGGTCAATCATGTGCCAACGTGAAACTTTAAATTGATTGCAAAAGCTTATTGAGTTGCTAAATTGTTTTTGACAACAAACCTACTACAACTTCATTTCAAGAAGGGAAAAATAAACTCAGAAAATCAGACTTAGTAATTTTTAAAATCATCATGGTTTGATGTATTTATTTAGACTGAATTAATCAACTCATAATTTGTTTCAACATCAACAAGAATGTAGTGACTTGATACAGGTTAAAGAATAAAAGCTTTGTCATAATCATTGTTTTATAACACATTTCCCATTGCCAGAGTAGATTTGACTGTCTGCGTGTCGCTTTTGCATCTGCCTACAAGAAGTTAATGATGGTCTTCTGCAATAAGGTCGGTAATGTGATTGCATTTAGGTATATTATGATCAGCTATGTGAATTACATTTCTCATTAAGTAGTGTAAATTGGTAAATGAAATAGCCAATAGGAATAACAAGAGAATCTGCTAAAAAAGAACGTGTTCATGTGACCATATTTTTCTTCCTGTTTGTGGTCACTAGAGGAACATAAACTATACTTATATCTATTTGTAATCTTAATGAGCGCTATCCCTTCTTATAGGTTCTACAAGTCACTTTCTATCAAATAAGTGGGAGGTTTAAAGGTGTATACCTATAAAATTGGTTATTTCATCCTGTCGATCTTGCTACATCAGCGTTTTTGTCTGCGCCTAGCTCCATCACATACCCTTATATCCTTCGGCCTAAAACGATCGTATCGCTTACTGGTTACTCATGGTTACTATTTATTTAGCCTACATTGACATTTCTTTGAATTTTCATCCGGGTGGTGCCGCTTTTGCTGAATGCGAGTCATTTCATTGGCTTGCTATATTTAGCAATACGAGCGTTTTAGGCCGAAGGCTATCAGGGTATATGATGGAGCTGGGCGGAGACAAAAACGCTGATGTAGCAAGATCGACAGGATGAAATAACCAGGATGTAGAATGTGTAACATGTTATTGGTAAAGATAAATGTATTAATCACTGTTTCTTGTTGTTGGTTGGCTAACAGTGGCCAATCAAATATATCCGTAAAGCAATGTTTAGTATTTTGAACATAACTCCTCAAAATGTAAATGTATTATCTTGAGAAATCATCATGAATTAAAATGTTTCATTCTGTTATTAACAGAATTTTCAAAACAATATGAACGATGAAAAGCAAACAACTTTGCTTTTCGTCATTTGAAAGGCCAAAATTAGATAGAAAATTATGGTTTACATAATGGTCGCCAATATATTAGGGATCGAATAAAATGCACCAATTAGTTTCAAATATTAATAATAACAATATCTTCTCTCTCTAACATTGTCTTTATATGATTACAAACATCAATAACGTATGGAGCTTGCAAGAGAACTCACAATGATGGATATACACCAGGGACCTTCATGCAATGTCCATGTGTAATAAATCCTAGGATAAAATTTGATGGATGGAGGAGACGAACCGCTGCTTCTTCGTGAATGCAAAGTCAATTGTCAATCTGGTGCAGTGCTTATTTATGTGATGAGGTTCAGACTCGACAGTGTATTCTCACGTTGTTCATGATTGAGTTACGACAATACCCCTTCTGTGGACCCGTGATCTGATTATCAATAGTTTGGACCGAATGATTTTATCACTGGAATTTGAATGTAAACATCATTTGCAAACGTCTGAATATACTGTCCTAAGGTCTAATGGTTTTTGAAAACGTTTTGAATTCATCCATTTCACTGGGAAGAAAAAAGCGGTTTACCATCCATTTATATCGATGTTGATGTATAACTTTTCAAAAACTGGCATAATTGCTGTCGACAAGATCTGGCATCTATTTCAGATAAGCTTGAACATTAATAAGTTAGTAACTAGTAACATAGATTCTAGAAGATCAACCCTAGTGTGATATAAATGATCTAAAAATCCCACAGGTGACAGGTCAAGTGATTGTGTGATTTAAACTCTGTCTGGCATTATAAATGGTATGTCATTTCTATGACAATGGTTGTCTTTAGGTAATACGTGTAGTTTCTGGTAATTGATTTTCAGTGTGGATGTTTTGATGTTAGGCTAAGGTCTATTAAAGTGGCCTGTTCGTTGGGCACAATGTTATCTTATATACATTGCAAATTTATACTGTCAGGGATTTTTTGGTGTAACTTTATATGTGAGAACACCATCACTTGACTCAAAACTTTATCATGGTTTGATGGCTTTAGTACTTCAGGGACTCCGAGAGCTTTCATGATCACCTAAACTGGCAAAGGAAACGTGCAGGAATGAGTCGTTCTAAAATCTGCTATATTTCTCTTACTATGTCTATATCCTTCTTTCTCTTCTCTCTTTCGATTCCATTTCTCCCTGATCTGTCCACTATCTTTTGAATAATTTCAGTCCACGTTATTAATTAGTGAAATTTTTTTGACAACAGGATAAATCTCAAAAACACAATCACGCTCACTCTCTGTTGGTTGGAACAACGATGTATTGTAAGTGAACGTTTCCCTCGAAACTGTCGTGGATATCAAATGTTTTTTATAATTGAAAACCTAACAGAAAATGACGTCAGATTTTAGAGGCGTCACTATGCTGCCACCGCCTTAATAGTCTATGTTCATATTCACTGACAGTACAACAATGGTAAACTGTCCGAAATCGCAAAGAGAACCGATTTTTAACTTGGTAATTTTGTCAATAATGTATATAAACATAAAATTATGATTTGGGAAGTATGTATTTTCTTACTGTTTCTCATAGGGTCAGGTGAGGCCAATTTCAAATCGTCGTTCGTATACTCATTAAAATATCCATTCTTTTAATTGCTCTAAGGTTTGATAACATAACCAATTTTGAAGCATTGAAATGAAATCAAGATTTATGGATATCACTTTCTTTTTTTAAATGTTTAGGATCACTAATTGTCATTTTTCACCTCTTGAAATGAGTGCCGTGCGGAATTCGCATCGACAACTGACGCTTGATAAACCGATGAACCCATTATCAAGAAGCTCAATATCATCTTTTACCAGAGCATTTATATAGCTTGGACTAATATTTTTAGTTTTTGAAATGTTAAAGAACAGATGTCTATTGCAGACAAAGTCGAACCCCGACCTCTTGGTTTTCATATTGGTTTTGCCGCACACGCTTACCACTGGGCTATCCCCCGCCCTTTCCGTCAAAGTTGAGATGTTATAGTACAAATCAGAACATTAATACGAGACATCAAACAAATGAAAGCAATGTTTTTTTTCTTGAAATGAAATAGTATGACTTAATATCTACATTGCAATCCACTTTAGGCTCTTACAATGAAAATAGAATCCAGATTTCCAAAAGGCAGTAGAAAATGATATTTTCTGCAACTTATTTCGGAAACTCAATTATAGATTAAAAAACCCTACATACATACAGATCTAGACATTTATATAAAGCTGTATTTATACTTCAGCCACTAACATGCGTTTGGACTTTAATGTCTAAAGCTAGATCTTTAGCAGAAGTAACATATGCATATCAGCTCACATTTGAATTTGATCATCTGCTGTTTTGATCGTTTGTGTATTGGTAGTTATTTCTATGATGACAATTCGACTTTTAAAAGATAACAGTCGCCACATGTCGTGGATCTTGAGGTTAAAACATTCAGATATATTTCAGATAAATGACTTAATTATAAATAAGCAATTCTACCTTTCAGATAGCATCATGGAGTATTGCACCGTGGATCCATATCCGTTTGTGGCATTCTCTGTTGACACAGTCTTATTTGTTGAATGTCAGTGTGGCCAATAGGTTATATAAATGTCGTACAATAGGTTCATACGAAATTACCGGTATTGGTGAAAATATTTCATAAGATGTCGATAAGACTTAAAAGTACACATACATTTATTCACGGTATATATACGAATGCTTGGAGACTAATACTTACATTAAGGATTTTAATTCATTATACCTAACTATGTTTCAAAAGGCCGCGATTGCACATTTATGATTAAGAAATAAAGTTCGCTCTACCCCAATGTGTTTTGCAATAAAGTATAGTTTTGCCCTGAACTATTATAGTTAAAGCCCGAGGACGGAAGTCCGAGTGCTCTAACGTTATAATAGTTCATTGGAAACCTATACTTTATTACACGAGGACGGAAGTCCGAGTGCTTTAACCTTATAATAGTCCAGGGAAAAACAATACTTTATTACAAAACACATTGGGGTAGAGGGAACTTTATTTTCTTTTCTAAGATGCTAAAATAATCTATACAGGGAACACTCTGATTTTAATCATCTCGAAATAAAATATATTGTTTACATGGCTCACATTGATTATAATCCATGAACAGGGCTAACTGTTCGCTATTCAAAGTATGGAACCCAACCTCTAGTTTAGAACGACATTTAGTTGGTTAAAGCTTTGATTACTGTAGTTTTGCACTTTAACTTCTTTATTTATTCAATTTTGATTTATATTTTCTACTTTTTTTTCATTAAAACTTAAACAAACATATTTACACCTCTTGTTTTAAAAAAATTCTTTACTTTTACAAACTCGTGTCGTGCGATTATGCAGTGCGGACCACATTGCCCATATAAGGCTAGTCACGTGGTTAACATTCCACAAAGAATTATGGGTATTGTTTGTTTTGGATGCGTGATGGCTGACTGAATCCGGACATCTATTTTTTTGCTGCTGTCATAAACGTTGAAGGTGATGCTTTAGTCTCTTATATAAGCAGATTGTTGCGGCTGTACACATAGAATTACTTAATTATAAGGTTGACATTATCACATTGAACCTGGTAAAGACGGTTGACGTGAACCAACGTCACAGTCCCAAGGGGCGCCGTGACCTGACGTGAAACATCGCGGTCAGTCGACGTTATACAAGCATTTTCTGTCCATTTTTCTTTACGGTAAATAGAAATAGATGATTCGAAACTTGTCTCTATTAATAGAAACATTACTACGATTATGTCGATAGACACTGATAGGGGGATAAGCCATGTTGTTCGAAGGCAGCGGGGAAGAGCGGATATAACGTCATTCAATTGTTACGTCATGAAAAAAACATACCTTTATTGTCTCATTTCAGTTAAGGGGTTCAGGTACATCAAAAGCTAATCTCATGAACAGTAAATCGGCATTTAACAGTCAAATTATACCATTTTGTGAATAACGGAATTTTATAACTTTTACTGCTTCAATTCTTAAAATAAATAAAACATTTATTATAAAGAATTCATTACGAAAATAATAAATCTATAATTGAATCATAACGAAGTATACATAAGCAAAGTGTAATATAGTGCCTATGGATTCAACCGGAACATATAATGAATGTTTATTTGTGGGAATATAAACCTAGTTATAGAACAAGAATCATGAAGTGATATGTAGAGTTATTGATACCGGTGATTAGACATACGTTTCCCCAATGGAAAGTGTATTTCTTTTCTTTTTTGTTCAAGGATAAATCCTTGTTTTTAAATTCTTTGCACGATGATTTCATGACAATACTATATGGTTCTTTTCCAATCATGTGTTTGCAGGCTGTTCTAATGTATAGCCAATGACTCCTGGTTGGATTGAATATATTTTGATGCCTTTGGTGTCACTGGCTAAGAGGGAGACAATGATTATCAAAAGTTTTGCATACCCCTTAATAACAGTGAGCTGTTGCCCATCCCGAGGGAAAGCAAACGAAGTAGTTGTCTCGTGCAAAATGTATATCATTCAACAAGAAAAAAACCTTTTAGTGTAAATTTATAGTGAAGGACTTGTAACAATGAAGGTGAAGTGAAACCTCACAAAGCAAACTGAATGTCAAGCGCTTCTGTTGAAGTATGATAAGCATTTTAAGTCTTTACGATTTTTCTCTTGTTGTATATGGTCACAAGTGAGAATAATGATCGATAACCACATTTTTTTGTCAGTTAAAATTCTTATTGAATCAAGAACCGCTTCATTGCTGTTTAAAATCTCCGATTATAAAATTGCTGGAATGCCTTTTATGACAAGTAGTGATATAGTCAAAGACAAAGAATCTGATAAAATACGGAGACTTGAAAAATCTATTTAGCTATGGTAGACTCAGAGATACGTAAAAAATAAATAAGGAACTTCCGGTGCCAGCATCCTAAGAAGGAATAATGAGATTAAGAGATAGGAATCAAATGGTGAAGCTTGGACTTTTGATTGAACTATGGAATGAGCAAAACCCAATACATGAATAATATTCCAATAAATATTTCATCTGATTAGTTTATCTGCGACATCATGAAACCTGAATAGTTAATAGTCAGGTAATTTCTTGACTTTCAGTATCCTTTATTACAATTCTTTAAACAAATAATGGCAAATAAGACACAGAAGTACACTTTGAAACTAGTCATATAAAAAATAGAAAAAAATCAATGGTAACTGGCATATTTCTCATTGCATCTAGCTGTTATGGTTTTTAGAAAAATTGATTTCGCAGACTCGTCAAAATATGCCAATATTATATCGCATGAAATCTAAAAAGGAAATTTCTATAACATGTATTTAATTAATAATTATTGACAGTCATTTTAAACCAAAGACTAAACTTCTTTATCAGTATAATTTTTTGCCGGTGTTTAGGTACTATTCAAAAGTTCAGGACAGTAAGTAAGGACTTTAAGTAAACAAATTTTGTCGAGTTGAGACATTGATTCTCCTGTGAAAGTCACACTCGTCAACTTTTAATTATTATCAATCTAACATTAGTTATTTCATCGAGACGTAATCCCTGTTGATAAAAATTGCAATAATGCGGCTGGCAAATGCGTGTTTGAAGTTTACGATATTTTATATAACTAGTGTATTTTTGTATAGTAAATGTAATATCAAAATTCCAATTGTAATAAACCATGGTTCAAGTGCGTTTGAAAAAAGTGAAGATCATATATTTAGCATTTGAGGATAAATATAAAAGTCCAGATAGAGGACTTAAACTAAAATCAGTTCATTTTGTCACATATTAAAGTAAGATTGATATGTCTGAATTACATGTTATGTCAAAGGAAACATTTAAACATAATAATTAATGATGACGGTCCATAACATGCTACAGCATTCTGTTTGTATATGACAATCACATTTCAAATCTTCCTTATGTTAAAAAGGAAAACACATGAGAACATCAATAGAAAGGTGTCATCATATACTGATATACATTTTCTTTAACAAACAACTATCTAAACAACTAATACTAATGGTTGCTCTACGTATCCCTCAGAAGTATTCTTCTATCTTAAATTTTCGTTATTTCTAAAAAGGCCTTTTTTAAAATTAAAGTGTTCCAAGATTGCTGACTGGAGCGAGCTGACATTTGATACTCTTACAAAAAAGACAAGAGAAGAAAACATAATTTGTAATTGAAAAAGAAAATATAACTTCTTTTGATCAATTTTGTGTACGTTTATTTCATTTTAGTAAATATCAAACTTTATCGGTTATTATCAGGTTTACTATATTTTTTTAATTTCCGTGAAAATGATAATAGCATCATAACATTTCATTTCTAAGGTATTTGCAAGATTTCGTGGGTTAGCCTTTAGTGATCATTGTATTAAAGATATTATCTTATTTGCATATCGCCTTATCCTTATATGTCTTATTGCTTTACTCGATGAATATTGTTTCTAACGAAACTCTTCAAAGTTATTAAGTATCATTGGAATTGTTTTGTATTTATGTAATTTTATTGTTAAATATGACAAAGCGTGAATTCCCACAAGAACAGAAACAATCTATTTCATATTGTCTATATTTTTATAATCTTAAAATAAATAAATTCAAATTCAAATAATTCTTTTGAGACCTCTTTTCATCAAGACAACAGTGCAGTGTTTAGAATACCGAACGTATAGTCAAAATTCACATACCATCAATCGTCCTCTGGAAATCATGTTTACCAAGTTACAAGAACTAAGTTAATTACTTTAAGCTGGATAATGGTGACGTTGCCTACATGTTTCATTGAGCGATCACTATTAGCGATTGATCCTTAATTTCGTTACCGTTCATCTTTAATTTAGATCCAATTCTGTTATTTGATCTTTTAAAAATGAAATAGTAAATAAGTTAGAAATTAGAGAATTAAGTTGAGATGAAAACAAAAGTTCATTTGTAAGGAAACACTTGCATAATCATAGCTCGTATGTGTAAATGACTCTTCAATATCATAAATAATGATCTTACTAATTGAATGCACCTAAGAGGAGATATTTTCGGTAACAACTCATATTGGATAATGATACAAATGACATTATTATGGTCTACAGACATATCCAATTCACAAAATGTTCGTGACATTCAACGGTTACACCGTCTTTGAAGTTGCAACTCAGCCAGTATGCGTTTCTAGCTATGCTCCCGATGTACCCGTCAAACACAAAGTTAATGCATTTTGCCAAACAAATAAAAAGGAAATAAAACATCCAGTTCATAATGAAAAAAAATAATTAAGATGTTGCGTATGACCTTTTGCATGATCATTGAAAAATAAACCCTTCCCCATTTGCAATTGAAATAAAAGAGACATTTTTATAAAAGCAGATAATATCAAAAATACATTGTGCAGGGTATAGTTGATTGACACACTAATTCATCTTCTCTCACAAATATTTAAAAGGACTATCGATCAATATGCAACACATTATTCTCGTTTCCTTATAAGGTGATTTTTTTAGAAATTAGTGATATCAGACACGTAGATTAACATAAGGTGTTGTTATCATGAATGTTGTAATGGAAGTTATATACAGTGTAACATATCTTTCGCTCCCGATGGCCTAATGCAATACTTTTCAGGAAAATTTTGTAACCTCCCTCTTATCCTATAAATACCACCCAAGATCTTTCTAAAAGTTTCCACTTTGAAATTAACAAATATATCTCCAGTTTTGTCTTTGTCATATCATTTGACTTTCTAAAACCAAAATGCGGTTCTGGTTATGCTCCCGATCTACCCATCATAATACAAACTTATTAAGAGAATGCCCTTGATTCAAATACTAGTATATACATAGTAAAAAAAGTGTTGCACCCCTAAAATTAAAGTTTAGTTATTTCGGCACATACCAAACCCCCTTTGATGTTATTTGTACCCATGAATCTGCTTTGTAGTAGGTTTGGTTTTATCATGTTTTTGTAGAGACATTCTTCAACCACATCCGACAAGCTGCACGTGCATCTTTGCTTTCTACAGCTTCCGAAATTTGCAGTATGGGTTTGTGATCAATTTCGGTAATAAAAACGTTGACACAAGCCGTTTAAGCCATTGATACCCAGAATGCCGGGTGCTAGAATGCCAGAGACCGTCAAGTGGCAGATTATTGGTTTTCTTGGAGCAGGTCTTGCTTTTAAGGAAATTGCAAGAAGAACTGGACGTAATTACTCTACAATATGTAGTTTAGCAAGTAACATCAACGAACAAATGAAGAATAGCACACCCTCAGGCAGACCACGTATCATCTCCGTGAGAGAGGATAGATCATTGCTAAGGCTCGTAAACAGGTATCCTTTGTTTCCAGTACAACCCTAAAACGCCAATGCCTTCAACACCGTCCGTTCAGTCACCAAACTGTCAGAGATCGATTCAAGGCCGCTGGATTGAAGTCCAGAAGAGTAATCAAGCGAAACTCAATAACAACCACAAGCAGTTGAGTCTGTCATGGTGGAGAGAAACAGTTGGGTGGAATTTAAGATCATGGAAGAAAGTTCACTGGTCAGACGAAAGCAGATTCCTTCTGCACTCTGTGGATGGCAGGATCAGGGCTTGAAGGCGTCCAGGAGCAGCGTATGCACCACGAAACATCAGGCCAACAGTACCTTATTGCGGGGGATCTGTGATGGTACATGGTATGGGGGTGCATCTCGGGGGTACTTTTGATTGCAAACTTGATCTTGTAACCATATATGTAGCTGAACAGGAGATCGCTACATCCGGGAAGTCCTTGAACCTGATGCCGTGCCCCAAGATCTGTATTCATGAACGGTGATTCTAGACCGCATCGTTCATCAGCTGTGAGGCTGATAAACCAGAACATTGCCCTGTCACATCTCCCGTGGCCTGCAATGAGTTCGGATCTTAATTCGCTTGAAGATGTTTAGGACATTTTGGGCCGACTGGTACAACGCAAGGATCTTCCTCCTCAGAACTTGCATGAAAGGGAAGCGGAATTACACGATGAGTGGCAGCAATTGGCACAAGAGCGATTTCGACGTCTTGTGAGGGGTATGGGGCGAAAACTTCAAGCTGTCATTGAAGTGCATAGTGGAAGTTCGCGATACTGCCTGTTTTTGTACCTCAAGTCCCTGGAAGATCATTTAAAACCAATCGCAGTTACTGTTTCGTAATTCAAAATTACTTAAATTATTGTCTTTTTGCATTAATTTGAACACAATAATTGAGAGCAAAATTTGATATACCATGAGTTCAGAGAGTGGTCATTTACACTCCAATTCATAGTCAGTAGAATGTTTCTCAATCTCTCCATCATTAAGTGTCATGTAATTATACTGTTATCTTCCACAATCACCGAATCTATAATACCCATATTCATCGAAATTAACAATCCATCTCCAGTTAACTACCAGTACACTGGTTAATGTTTCATAAAGTATTTGTTTTTTTTCAATACAATTTGACTTTATTAAACCAATTACAAAAGTTGTTAAGAAATTCAAATTTGCTTTTGGAACACTTTGAAATATCACACATGACGGAATGTGTAATTGATTTAAGAAATCTTTTGATTTTATATTATTATTTTCCCTTCAGACATTTTATAAATACATCTTTCCATACAAATCAACCAACCCCGAACCCAATATTATTATCAGATGTCATTATTCAGATGACGATTTTACTTATGACTCTATCTACTTGCATATTTGTTGTAAAACAGGTATATCATTAACCGCCATGTTATTGTTTTACATATGTTGATTTAATTAATACTATTCGAATAATAAACACAGCAAATCTGAAAAGAAGATATATGTAGTCATATTTTGGCAAACACTAAAAAGAAAACTATCATGCTGTATCAAATAACCATGCAATTCAATGGGAATAACAGCAAATATGACATATGTGTGGCATGCCAGTGTACACTGGATAAAACAGTGACAGAAACATAATACAATTGTTTTCTTATAAGCTCAAATGTTGAAATTCTCTCCATGCATGTATTTGACGTCATATCTTCCCACTTCAATTCCGCTTAAGTACAGATGTTCTCAATTGATGAAAACTCTAATTGCTTTATAATGAAACTTTGACGTAGTTTCAAACTGAAATAAACTTCTGTCGTTTGTTGGGAAGAAAATAATTTCTTTCCACGTGGATACAATTACTCAAAAACAAGAGTCAGCCATTTTAATTTTTTTTAAATGTTTTTTTTTATTCAGTGATGGCAACAAAGGCGGTAAGGATGGTTATGTCATTTTGAAATAAGGAATGCATGTAAGTATTCCCGTAAAGACTATGAACATGAAGTGGATTCAATAGTTCGTTGAAATGAATGCAGTGGACATCTCTCTTATTTCCATGAACTTTCCTCGTCTATGTGTATCTTAACGTACAATACAAGACCATGGTTGTTCGCTAGCTTCTCTTTCCATATAAAACGATGGGTAGTGTTACCACACATGTTTATCATTCATCTATATCAGTTATCTCAACTTGAATTGCAGCCATCTGTTTAAAGACATATCTAAGACCATGGACGCCTGATTTTATTAGCCAGTGTTTGCAAAAGAATCGTTTAGCCGCAAAACCAAACCCTGGATTGTTGTAACAACGTGTGACTACAAACCGAAGAAAGATAGTCGCACTAACTAACTGCCTCCCTAATACGTTTCAATTGTACACATTTGTAAAATTTGCCAAAAAACAACATACCTATCAATAACGCGAGTATATACGCATGTGTCGCATTTTTAAAAACAGTCTTAATTCTGAATAAGTGGTTAATCATGAATCGAGCTTGCAACCTGACAATAACACCCTATATGATGAGATATTTTTAAAACATCCATTTCATCATTTACAAGTATGAAATATGTATTCAAATATATTGTGAATTTTCGATGAGTTTTTATTGCAACTACTTGACCACCAGTGACTCTATACCTTATCGCCGTGTTGTTGTTTGCGTTCTTCAGAGACCCTGAGAGCTCTGCTAGCCGGAGTTTACATACTGGAGGTAAGAGGGACACATTTTGGACAGGTCGACTGAAAGAAGCCAGATCAAACTCTAGTCTTCCTAAAACCTGTATTTCCCCCACTATGCCTTTCTTTCGGTCTTGTTCCTCATACTTCTATACCCTTTCTCCCTGATCTGTCAAATCTTTATGTGATGGTTTTCATCTAATGTATAATACGTGAAGTAGTGTTGACACACTATAAATCACAACTCATTCACTCCCTGATTGCAACTGAGGGAGCTTTTAACTATATTTAACACCTAATTGTAATTTAAGGACATTATAGAAGTTAAAGACACAAACACACTTTCATTATCTTTTTATTTGCAGTTAGTTGTCAAAACATTATTTCATCATATGGACATAAAGATCACACAATATGTCTTTAATATTCCTTGTATCTCGACATTGAAGACGTCCACCACATAAAGAGTTCGACAAGTTAGACATTTTATCAAAACGTTTTACATTGTATAAGTATGGCCCCATTTTGAGAAAGTTGGTCTCGAAAAGACTAAACTTGACAGTTCAAGTGACTATACCATGCTTGACCTGTCTACAATAACAATGGATATACCATTTCTCTGACAATGCTTGTCTAGCTCTTACTGTTTCTAGTTGTTGGTGGACAGTGTGGACTTTTGTATGCTAGCCGGGATTTAATATCCCTATACATGTTCATTATGCAAGACGTTATCTTCTGTAAAATGAATAATGTATTTTGTCAGTTTTGGTGCGAGTTAACTTTTAATGTATATTACGGAAGAAAGATTATTGTGTACAGTTGAAATTTGTCATTAGATTGAAGACATTCATCATTGTGAAAATATTAAAAAAGAAAATGACGTCACATGCATATTTGTTAAATATGAATCAACCCATATTAAAAATATTTTTATTTATTTACGGAAATAACTCCCTATTCTTTAGATATAACTCTTTGAAGTGGACCCAGTAACGCGTCAATCATTGACTAAAACGCAAAATGGTATCAATGCTTTGAAGGGCATTTACATAATGGACTACATAAAGACTGAGATCTATGGATTTCAACTTTGTTATTCATCTATATTGTTGGATCACCATTTGCAATAGTAATTTTTATTCTCTTTTGGGGTATCATCCTTGCGGATTTGGAAATAACACCACCCGACCAATAACAAGCACTGCCTGTCAAAACCTGTTATCCGCCCAGCCGTCTCAGCTTCAATTTTCATCTTACGAAATGGATACCTCGTAGTACTTACAGTATGCAAAAGTTCCTTGTAGTCATCGTACAACCTGCTGTAGGAATATGTTAATTATTATGATTGTTTTTTGTAGAAATGGTTATTAAATTTATTTTTGGACAAATGTTATAAATATTTCCGATCTGAAATGTAAGTGAAAAATTACCTTCAACTAACGAAGGGGCAAGTACATGTGTGTTCTGAAAAAGGGTTTTGACACACAAGCCAATCTTATTAGTGTTATGGGGTAGGGATAGCGCAGTGGTTAGCGCGTTCGGCTTCGGATCAGGAGGTCCGTGGTTCGAATCCGGCCAGGGGCTCCGCAACTTTGTCTGCAGTTGAGAACTGTTCTACACGCAGTCTGGTTTGGGTGCAATGCTACACTGAATTTCAGCGTAGTACCACCCATGGTTTGCTAGTTCCAGCCAATGCTCGCAGGTTTCACCGCACTGCATAGCCACAATGGTGTTGCGGGCTTTCTCCGTGCAATAATATTAGCAGCCGCGATATAAGTGAAATAATCTTGAAAGCGGCGTTTAACACCAACTCACCTCACCTATTAGTGTTATGTCATAAAAGATAAGATACAGGTTAAGTCTACGTTTAGTGGCATGTTAAAATATAAGGAAACGACTTTATGTTGCATTTATTTGTAAAAAAGATGTATTGAGAAACTTCTCGAGTAAGAATCTTGATTTCTAATCATCTCGAGTTCAGCGTCAATCAAACACTTCATTTAATCTCATTTAATATCGAAGTTGACAGGCTACATCAAATTTGCCTATTAAGCCAATTGTACCTGATATCTTATACAAAACTCGTCAGTCAAACTGATTATACTGTCAGTTATATATATATATATATATATATATATATTGCCTAATTACTTGAAATATATATATATTGTTGAACTCATATATGTGGAACGTCTTTGTTTATTGAATCAAAATACTGAACATAAAGGTTCAAATGATTTGAAAGATGGGCAATGTATTTATGAGTTTGTTTGTGATTGATATACATGTTTTGTTACTCACATTGTATATCTAATAATTAGCCTAAAGAGAGTTTTGTCTTAGGATACAGAGGAACGTATTCCCGTGAAAATATTCCCGCTCTAATCTCCATTTCAAACATTGAAAAAGCATCTTCTATAACTGTTTGGAAAGATGTGAACTCTCATTTAAAACCACTGATGTCATAACTTTGAAAAAGCCATGGTTAAAGAAATCAGTCAGTAGTATGATTTCAGTAAATAACTAAGTAAAACACTTTTTTTTTCTAAATGCAATTTGACGAAAAGTGCAATATTCAAGATCTTTTACAATAGTAATCATTTGTAAACCTATGAGTAAGTATATTTCAATAAAGAAACGTATAATTTCCTTCTAATAAAAAAAGTTTGCGAAGAAGTCAGAAATGCGATTTCAAACTTCATTTAAAAAAATACCTTAATTTGACAGAACAAAACTATTAATTTACCATATATCAAAATGTATCGCTACAATCAAAAGATGTCAAAGATATTGTCTGCAACATAAGTTATTTAAGTAGGATTCAAGGAATTGGATTATAAAATCACCAAGGGACTACACGGGAACAAACATGGTATTTGGCTCATTATCGATACGGTCAAGAATAGAATACGAGAGAGGGATCTGAAACAGAAATGTAATATTGCAAAATGTCATAAATATTGTCTGAAGACGTTTTGACTTTATCATGGCTCTTCATTTTACTATGTAGTCACGTTTGATGAGTTGATAATGATAATCCTGAAATCGAGGGATTGAAAGTTGCTTCACGAGGTTGAAATAGACATGGTATTATGGTAGATATTATAAGTAATTAAAAGGATTAAATGCTCTAATAGAATACCTTTGTATGTTCGTCTTCAAAGGGGCTCATAGAGATTTCATTATAGCTCTATAGATCATCCATTCAGTCCTTCAAACCAACATTTCTCAACAGGTCTTGACTCCTTGATTGTGTTTTTAGATTGTGATTTGTAAATGAGTTTTAGAACAAACCATTTAATCTAACACTTTTGCACTTCACCAAGGTATATCTTTCAAACAGCAAACGTTAGAAACTATTAATAATCTACCAACTCTAACGCTCTTTTGCTAACGGAGTTTGGAGGTGGGTTCGTCTCTCGACCGTACTATTACCATACAATTAAGAACAGGGTGTAAAACATCCCCCCCCCCCCCCCCCAAAAAAAAAACAACAAACCCAGTGTATACTAACTATGAATATTTTCATGATTATTTATTATTTTTACATATTATCATTATTGTCCATCATCCCCGTAAATATTTAATGGACTTAACGTATGAAATGTTAAATCACAACATACAAAGTAACTCTAAGCACATAACCTTTTACATTCTCTCCCAAGAGAGGTAGCTCCGTCATAAATTCCTATAAAACATCTGTCTTAATACGAAGGTTTCTCGGTTTCTCTTGCAACTTGAACTACCTGGTAATATTTCTGCCAGTAAAAACGCCGAATATATGAATAACATATTTGTTGTCACAGGCCTGTGAAATGGTGCAGTCGCAAAATGAGGCGTTTGTTATCTGTAAAGACGACTCAAAGTGCAAAGTGCATATTCGAGTATATTCCAATAAAGTTTAGCTTTTGGAAAGCATACGGAAATAACTTAGTCGATTTGAATGATAACTTTTGAAACGGCGTCGCTGATTGCACATCTAACGTTTATTGCACCCATTCAGCGTTCTATATTTCTAGACCAAGAAACCTTCTTATGTAAGAAGATTTAGAGAGGTGTAACATTTCTTTTGGTTTTCAGTCTATATATCCCAAGGAATATGTGTCTAAAGAGTCCAACACTTACCATATCAAGTGATCATGCGATACTAGTTCTGTCTGCAAGCATATAAAAGATGTGACATAATTTTGACAGTGAATTGTTCAGTCACGGATGTTTAGTGTAGACAAATCAATGATTTCCTTTTGTCTACTGTAGTCGCTTGTATCGACTGAGAAGAAGATGATTGAAATAGGTTGTTTTTCATTATATATTTTCGAACCATATCGAACCTGAGATATCTTCCATAATTGTACAAAATAACTACAAACAATATTATGTTAGCTGTAAGTTGGCATGGCGTCATTGATAAAATAAATTCTAGGTAAGACATATTTAAAACTGAACCTAACATTTGAAACTTGTGAGTCCTGTCCAAAATTTATGAGTATTTTGAGTAATTACTATTTCAATTTTCATCTGATCAGGGTGTATTATTTTTCAACGTATAGTGTTACACTCATAAAATAATGCCTCTAACTCATACAATAATGCCTCTAACTCATAAAATAATGCCTCTAACTCATAAAAAATGCCTCTAACTCATAAAATAATGCCTATATCTCATAAAATAATGCCTCTAACCCGTCGATCGATGACTTAAGTGATACAAAATACCTCGGCTATGTGAAAAATTGAAAAACAAAATTCAATATCAACTTTGTTATTGTAATATTGTTAATCGCACACTTGCAAAGACTTTATTCTTTATTTGGATGACTGCTGTGCACGATTCAAATCACACCACGCGAAAAAAAAAAGTTATAAAAGCTTATCCATCCTGTTACCTCTACTTTGATCTCCTTTGCCTAAAATACTCTGTAAATGTTTTAGTATACAAAAATCTCAGAAATGTTGCGTCAAAGAAATTAAAACAAAAGCTGCTATGCATAAAATGTACATTTTTGTTTCAGCCGTGAAGCTAAGGAAATTGCTAATAGTTTATATGGCTAATAGAACGATTTTTGATTACCAAAAAATTGCAGAAACGTACCTTCTGGTATACATGACCCTCGTTTGGAGGTCAATTTTATCACGTGCACGTTATTCCATTGGCTTTCCATGATTTAGTCAATGACTTTATATGTTTGAGGTCGATATCGACGCCTACATGTAGCCAATTATTTCGTCGTTAGTTATTGATATTTAAGTTCATTAACGTTGATTTTTATTTGGACCCAATGTCGTAATTTGATCTTTTGAAAAAGAGAGTAATTGCGCTGAAATTTTGACAATGACAAGCTGAGATGAAAACATTACTTTAGTTCGTAATTGCCATAATAATCCACCTATTGCACGAAATTCATTACATTATTACATTTTCGACAAAATCTGGCTTAAAGTTCTCTCAACATTGAAAACTTTTCCTCTTTTGATTTTTAACATGGCAATTTATTCTATTTCTTTCATGAATAAGAGAATAAATTTCATGTTTATCGATGAGATATACAAATCAAGTGCATTCGTCCTTACATGTGTAGAAATTAATAGCGCGACATTTTGCACTAAGGGAGTGTGAATGGATGTCTTTACGAATTATGAAATATGAAAGGAAACAGGAATAATTACGTAAATGTATTATTCTATTTCCATATATATTTCACAGATAATATCAACTTCAAAACTTTGCAATCAATTTTAAGATAACTACTCACGGATGTATAAGGTTAAGAACATATTACCTATGACAAGAAAGTTTTACCATCCATTTGCCAACCAATATCAAAGACTTTTAAACAGACTTGGCATTTAGTTTGGAAACAAGAACAATGACATTTCTTCAAAACATCTCCTACATTTGATGATAAGTAAATAATAATTAACGGAAGCCGAAGTCACAACTACCATGTACATGACTACAGTAATATATACTCTGAATCACTGTCAACTCTAATTTTATCTTCAATCTATCTAAGTAAGGGTACCCAAGATAAAGAGGTCGACAGATGGAAGCATGGTCGTATTTTTAGAATCTGTTGTCAACCTCTCATTTTGCCTTTGTCTTGGCTGTTTCCTAAACCTTTCCACTCTCATTTGGATGATCTTCAACTATATGCTGAAGGACCGAAATATAGTTGAAGGCTTTGTTACTCACTCATACGTTGATATAAAAGCTATTTTCTAAAATGTCCTGTGTTTGATTAGTGCAAATATCATGATTACGTTTGCTTTAGAAATATTTACCTTCAATCAGAAAGAGTAATTCGATAGTGCAAATATCATCATCACGTTTGCTTTAGAAATATTTACCTTTAATATCAGAAAGAATAATGCATGTATCATCGTTACGTTTGCTTTAGAAATAGTTGCCTTTAATATCAGAAAGAGTAATTCAATAGTGCAAATATCATCATCACGTTTGCTTTAAAAATATTTACCTTTAATATCAGAAAGAATAATGCATGTATCATCATCACGTTTGCTTTAGAAATATTTACCTTTTTATATCAGAAAGAGTAAATCAATAGTGCAAATATCATCATCTCGTTTGCTTTAGAAATATTTACCTTTAATATCAGAAAGAATACAACATTTCATCAACGGTTTGTTTTAAAAATTCAGAATATATACTTCTTGCAAATTCAGATATATCCATTTTGAAGTTCCGTCTCCATAATTGTCTTTTTAAGTCTGTACCGCCATTAAGTCTGTTTCTGACGACCCTACGCTTTACTTTAATCTCTAAAATAAGTGTGGCGTGTTCCTTTACTAACTGACATTTACGTGAAGGTTAGTGTGTCCGAGTGATTGCATTATATGTCATACTACTTCGAGGAAAAGCGACTTATGGTGACAAAGCGTATTACCGTGTTTTTAAGTCATTTGGATTTAGATGCCGAATAATACCTATAGTACATGTATACATAACAATTATCAAAGGACTTTTATATAGGTCTTGGGTTATGTCTCCACATAAGTGTAACATTAGGATGGTGATATACTAGCCTTACAAAATATATTTCTGTGATTCATCAAAATAAGGGAAGTTACAATATCAATTCTATATAGAAATGCTTTTATTTCGATTTTATAATTAAATCGGGAATAACAACGTTGTACATAATCAGAATGAGCTACCTGACAGAAAGCAATATATCCAGACAATCTAATTAAAAAAAGGGTAAAATCAGTTCTGCTTATAACATATCTGTTCAGTTACGGATTTATCTTCTCCACGAAATTGAATAAAGGCGAAATAGTAAACTATTGCTAAACTAATAGGAATAGCAGCGGAGTTTGTATATAGGACATTCCAAGGAATAATGACTTTCAATATCTGTTTGAGGTGTGTAGGTTTTGCTTTGAAATTATTTAAAAATTCATCATTATCAAAATCTGGTGACTTCCTTGCTTTGTTTAGCACTAGACCTGTGTATAGTGGCCTACATGTCGAGACAATATATTCCGTTTCAAGTTTTGATAGTTGAGACGATATATCATGAAAATATTGCCAAGGAGCCTGCGAGACGATTATCATCACGATATCTCTACAGTGTATGAAAATAGAGTACCTAGGATAATCACAAAATCAGACAGATTATGAAAAATATCAGAACTATTAGATATTTTCTGTTCGTCTTATCACTGTAATATCTTAAAAAGGATGAAAACATTGTCAGCTTATATACTTTCTTGTTTGAAACAAATGATGCTAATAGTATCGTGATAATATATCGGCTGTTACTTCGACACATCGATATATCATTGACCTTAACGAAATAAATATCCTGATACATTGTCTAAATGTGTTTTGCATCGATGCACTCGCATTGCATTATGATGCAGACATCAATACTATCGATGATAGTTATACCATTATATGGCACCATGCCTTGACCTGGAAGAAAGACATAAAGGACACCAAGTTATTGCTGTCTCCGCGCCAAAGATTTGAAATGAGGTATCTTTGTGATTTAAATCAAAGTGACAGAGATTATGTTTCATGAATTAATATGTGACGTATATAAGAGCCAAAATACCATCTATCCTGAATTAAGTTGATATACCCTCCCTAAACTTGCATCTTTATGTCTCAATTGCCAAAATTAGGATATTGTCTTGTTTTCAGTGATAGTACAAAAACAGCCATATGGATGTTAAGACCACTTTACATGAATATCAGTTAATTGACCTCGTAAACACTACCAACAGATATTTGTTATGTTTATTTTAGGAAATTATGAAAGTTTCCAAAATGACGTTTGAGTCACTGGCGCGCGCCACTATCTGGTTTTCGATAACGAATAACAACTTAAACCTGTTTGTTGTGTCTCTACTGACTGATGCTGTCATATCGTGATTTACAGAAACAACCTATGTTTTTCGATATAAAATTTATTAACGTCATTCACAAAGTTTGACAAACGTACTCTGTGTCACTTTAAGGTTCCCAGATTGGGTCTTGGTGCATGAACATAAGGGTGGGTCAGGTAGGGTGGATAGACCCATTAACTTACCATGGGTTTGATGTTTGTCACCGAGGCCTCAAAGAGCTACGTCAGCGGGATCTGAATGTTCCTAGCAGGTGAAGTCGGTCCAGACGAAACTCTGGTCGTTCTAATTTCGACTACTTGACTCAATTACTTATTGTGGTGAATCTGTTTCTGGGACCCCTTAAGTTATGCAATCCAGAGCTTACATACTCCTGTTAGGGACACCCATGCTGAAGTCATTCTAAAATCTGCTGTCTTTTCCCTCACCATAAAGATCTAATTCCTCCATGTGTTTGATAAGTGACAGGTCGACAGATAGAAGCCATTCCAAATTTGAGTCTTTCTAGAATCTGCTATATCTTCCCTCACCATATAGATCTCATTCCTCCATGTGTTTGATAACTGACACTTATTTTAAAACATGATAAAATCCAACTATCTCACTCAATGAGATTTTTGCTTCTCTCAATGAATCTTTCTTTCCATCTTTCTCTTTCGTCCCTTTTTTGACCTATCTACACTAAATTGGATGGCAACTGCACAGAAAATATTCAACAATCAATAATCAAAACCTGATTGTTCCATACAATGATATCACGTCCCTAATACATATATACCTTAGTAGAGTCTAAATATATATTTCCTGTAAGTAAGATATTACTGACAGTCAATTAAACCCTACTCATTCACTCCAAATCGATTTAAAAGTAACCTTAAAAGCCAGGAGTTAAACAGAGTGATCTCACGAAAACGAAAAAATATTACCATTTGTGAGGCAATCTGTTTAAATCCAAATAAAACGTAGTTCTCAAACGAACGTGACATGTTTGGTTAAGCTGCGCAAATCGATTTCCCTGCCTTAAATGATTTAAAGGTGTTCACACAAAACTGGCCGCCATTTGTTTTTTAAATTGATACTTGATTAGTTTATTAAACATTGCGGATGATTGGGTTGAGTGATGAGATGTTTTGACCCTCAGAAGTTAATATATTTGGCATAACGGAAAATCTAAATTAAAGACTCTTTCAAAAGAAACGTGCCTTTGTCTTTTCAAGGATTTGGGGAAACACAACCTTTGCATCATCTATGTGTTGTTATATTATTAAACTCTTTTACCTTTCAAAATGTCTTCACTTATTAAGTGCAGGTGTTCTTTTTTAATATCTTTATTTCATGTATGGTCTTTTTAGACACAATTGGTACCTAAGGTACACAGTGTCATCATCATCATCATCATCATCATCATCATCAGAGTTTATATCTACAAAGAATTATGGACCCTTCAGCTTCATTGTACAGTACCAAGTTAAGGTAATTGGTCACCAGAATCCTACACATGACAGATTATCCGTTACTAGTTCTGTCTGATATTATAAAGGATGTGTCATATCTGTGACAGTGTCTGACTTACTATTTCTGGTCATAGACTTCCTGTTTTGACGTTTTGGTGATAATCTATGTCTTTACTTGAGAGCCGTATTAAAACTGTGTGTACCAACGCTTATCTGATAATGAATGCATGTGTGATTTTGCCTCGTTTTTCTGTAGTCACATTATCAGCGTGTATTCTACGTGTTTAGTGACAATCAGACTGCAGTAAACGTATATCTTAAAATGAGTCCATTATTACATTAATAACAACACTAGACAACATCATACATGTGTGTGTGTGTATATATATATATATGATTTAATCAAAATTTTGATTTTAATTAATGACCATATTTTACTACTTACTTTTTCTATTAAAAAAATACGTCACATTTCTCACTGCAATTTAAAAAATATGGTCTATCTATGTATTCTATAGTAGCAACACTCGTTATCATAACATTCAGAGTAGTGAAATGTAGAAAAGCAAGTTTTTTTAATATATATTTATATATATATTTGTATTTATATTCTCTATTTTAACAATGTTATGAAATGTGGATTTGGATGTATCCTTATTTTTAGTAGTAGAAGTAATGTTATCACTTTCTGCAAATCTATAAATGAATTTTTTGCCACTCGGCAACCTCAAACCTGCGTACTCTTAATCTAACCTTTTTGTGAAGAAAATACTAGACACCCCGCATCAATCCCTCTGATAAAAGAATCAATGGCATATAATCATTTTTTTGCATTCGGACATAATATTATAATTTATTTCAATTAAGGGAAAATATTGTGAAATTGCCAGCCTTAATAGCATTTGAAACAAATTCTGCCGACCAAATATATCCAGTAAGTTTCGCTACAAACAAATCAAAAGCTAAGCTGCTTTATTTCATGTTTGTCTTGATTCAATTTTGAGACTTTGAGACATGGTAATATGCATGAAAATGACTTCCTTGTTATCGATTTTATATTGTTTCGTGCAACTTGGCTTAAAAGTATCGTGAAATGAGTAACTCAAATAGAAAATATTGATTTCTTATCTTTAATGATTACTGCTTTATGTAAGTTTTGTTCTTGATTCAATTTAGACGATTTGGCAAAAGGTGAGATGCATGTGAGAAAATGACTTTGTATTGCGAAATAAATAATTCTCTCAAATAAGATATATTGATTTCCCACCTTGAGTTCAGCGTGGGAGAAAGCAACACTCAAACTTGTCATTTTTTCTCATTTAATGTCAAAGTCGATAAGCTACATAAAATGTGCTTTTAAGTAAATTTTACTGTATACAGAGCTCTTCAGTCAAAAGAATGATACTGTCAGTGTTGAGATGACATGATACAAATTGATGACACTAATGCGACACATCAAGTGAGTATGTTTCACTTCTCACAGTACTATTGCGGAAGTTGTGTGTCAAAGTGCCAAACATTCACAAAGGTGGAAATCTATCTAAAGATATAAGCTTTATCAGACCATTCACCACCCACCCCCACCCCCAATTCCTGATATTTTATCAATACGGACTCAACACGAAATATGTAATGTAAAAAGTATCAAATGATGATATTATTGACTTAGTATAATTGAGCTATGAAATACCAAGCTTATCAAGTTCGGATAATCATTGACTTTCGGTTTTTACGTTCCGCAACGTTCATTTTTATAAATATTAATGTTAATATTTGATCATGTGTAAAGAAAAAAAGTAATTTAGCTGAAATTCAAGGAATAAGATGTTAACATGAAAACAAGAGTTTATTGGTCAACATGCATAATTCAAATTAAATTTGGTTTTGGTATTAGTTTAGTTGATATGGCTCTTTTTATGTATTTGAAATGAGATTTTTCAATATCACATATTAACTTGGGTAACAATAAGAACAGAATGAAGGCCACTTTTGTGAACTGAGATGATAATACAAGGGGCTAAGTTAGCATTGGAAATAAAGGCAGTACCTTTTTACCAGTTATTAGAACTTCATAACAGCCTGCAGAAAAACGAGAGTGAGTTTCAATAGAACTATAACAGACCGTTTTCGTCATTAAATGTATGTAAAAAGCCAAAAGAGGGACGAGCACTGTTAAATATATAAAGTTGAAGTAAAAAAAATACTCTACAGCTGCATACCGAAAGTTTGTTTACTTACCACTGAATCGTAGTGGAAATATCATGTAATTTGGGTTTCGTTTCAACGTCAATAGGATAACTTCAGCAAGTCTGACAATGGATCGTCTACTTTCCATGTGTGAAATAGCCATTCTTGAACTCATTTTGGCATTGTCTGGTCACTCGTGCAAAAATTCGAATTTTGGCACATATATATTGACAGAAGGGGTCACATTTTCGAAATTTCGATTTCGTTAAATGTCGAATAAAATATTCCATATCGACTCTCTGAGATTAAAACCAACATAAACACATTGACTTTATTCTAAGAAACAAACATGACTAGTTTTTAAAGAAGTTGATAACTTTTAAAGGATTTTATGGAGAAAAATAAGAATTAGTGTTTTCGGAATTTTGACCCTTGGTCACTTCAATGACCTGCCAAAATTGTTACGGGTAATTGTGTACGATACCCCTTTGCCTTTAAGAAGAATGGATCTGCAAATGTGGTTTGAAAATTTTATATTATACGATTCTTTTTCGCAACGCTACTATACCTCAAAGACATTTAAAAGATACCTCAATTTACATGATATTTGCACTAGTATTTTCAGGTATGTGAACAAACTTTTGGCATGCGGCTGTATGTTATATTTTCTAACTATGCTCTCATTTTGCCTGTCCTCATTTGCAGATGCTTTAAAAATCGACAGAATTTCCTGGGCGTCACATTTACTTTCACAGTTTTTAAAATACAAAATTCACCAATGCCAAAAAAACTATTTGGAGAAATATAATCCGCCCATTGCTTACTATAAGAATGTTTATTAATCTCTGAATATTCACCACGACAAGGTTGAAATATTAACATCACAATGTTTTAAACAAATAAACTGTAATTCCCATACATATTAATGAAAATGTTTTTTCTAAGCGATAATTTAGTCTTTATCTTGAACAGAAAGGTTAAAAGACATCTGTATCTGTGATACATGTGATTCAAAGTACACACATATAAAATATTTTGACACTTTGAAATCAATATCTCGT
This sequence comes from Phorcus lineatus, assembly GCA_921293015.1. Classification (NCBI taxonomy): domain Eukaryota; kingdom Metazoa; phylum Mollusca; class Gastropoda; order Trochida; family Trochidae; genus Phorcus; species Phorcus lineatus. Next base: position 19,028,627 of record OV121085.1, read on the forward strand.
CTAACGCTGTTTACAAAGTGAGATAAAGGTATTTTCAAATAGATTGTTTTCTAATCTTTTGATCAAGTAGTTAAAACTAATAATATTCCGATACTGAGAACTTGTAATCTTCAATCAGCCTTCCTCTTTCGTCATAGATGCATAGATGTTGAAGTTGAGAAGTGTACAATCCCTTTTCAATGGTACTTGTGTAAATGTTTATGGACTGATTAATGATGTGTGAAGTGTTATCTTTAAAACCAGTTACACAATAACTCCATTAATAACGTCAATATCGATTTTTGAACCCTTTTAAATGTTGACCATGAAATATTATGTGATATATTTATCACAGACACTGTATCACTGAAATCATCAATTCCATTTTAGAACATTTCTGGTAAACAGATTGTTTGATTTATCTCTGACACTTTATCGTTGGAATCATACATTTCCTTCTCGTACATTTGTGGTAAACAGCTGTCTTTCTTTACAAATTTTAATCCATCAAGATCGATGATAAAATAAGGAATTGATTTTATCGAAATAATTTTGTATGTAAAATATACTTAGCTCCAACGACTAAACATGCCTGCCTCAGCAATTATGGTATTTTTTGCTAAAATTTTACCAATCCACCATTAATCAGATTATCCCAAGGGAGGAAACAATAATAGTGTTTTGCACTCTGTTCCTGCTTTCAGTTTTAAGCATTTATTGAAGTTAAACTGTTGTATGCTCATTACATGTATACCTATAAGATTAGCATTGAGGTTTTATTACAGTCATTAATACCTATGAAATAACACAGTTCTAGTTTTCATCTGCCCCACCATCATGAAACAAAATCAATGTGTCGTGAAGGTTACCCTGGGGTTTTCATAAACACAACCTGAACTCATTTCACCTGTAAAGTGCTTTTGTTCAAGGAAAAAGTTTGACTTTCTGATTTTTTCATTTTATCGGAGTGAGGTTTCTCCCTATATTACAAATCTTTGAAATTTTCGAACATTATTGATACCTGAGGTACATTTATTCTGTACAGAGATAACAGGTATATGTATAGTCATAACTTTCGATGAAGTAGCACCGTTATATTTTGTACCTACACAACCACATTGCCTCCAGATGCTAAAAAAAATTGCAGAGCCTCCTTTCACAAAGCCCTAAGGTGATCGTAAGTCCTTAAGGTAACCCTAGTGCAATGTTAAAGTATGGGAGTTAAGGTTTACCTTAGTTAAGGTTGCTTTGTGAAAGGAGGCCCAGGTCGAAGTCACTTGTCTCGAGAATCATTCCGTCACATGTCAAGTGATACTAAATAAGATATGTCTTAAATTATACAGGGTGTGCCACTTCAATGAAAGTAATTGTCTCCATACCACTGTTCACGGTCAAGGATGTTCAGTGGATGCTTTTAATGATAGACAATCAATTGTCTACCTATATCTAATATGAAATGCTTGACTTTTTTTGCTGGTTTTTGTATATAATGTTTTGCAACTCAAAGTCTATGATAATGTGAAAAAAACTGAGTTAAATTTATCTGCAATGAGATAACTGCTATGCTACCTTTTATGAGAGGTAACCCAAACAGAATGACGCACCTGTTAATTGGATGAAGCCACGCCACACCATATGACAATTTTATTGACGTCAAGTTATTAGCCTTTTTCATGTTATTTAACCTTAATCATATACATAAACTTAATCGAAAAGCGAATCAAGTTCTTACTTTGCATAATGTTATTGAACAATAATACGGAAAGGATTTTATATATTTCCATTAACAAGTTACTTTTTCAATGTCACATTTAAGGCCTTTTTCAATTACTTGGCTTAGACTTTGTTGAACTTGGCCCTAGACTCTTCACAGCTTTGTTGTACTGTTATCTTCCTGAACTATTTGACCTTTATAATTCTTGCTTTCTTTTTAAATGCAGTAATTGGTTTTGAATAATTCTGTCTCCATGACGTTTTTGGGCACCAGTGGTACCTAAGGCGCTTGGTGTCTCGACGGAGATTATATCCACGAGACAGGGAGCTGCTAGCCTCATTAGCCCTCTCCTCTGTAAGTCAGTTAGAATTGGTCACCAGAATTCTACACGTGACAGATCATGCAATACTAGTTCTGTCTGGAATTATTAAGGATTTGTCACATCTTTGACAGTTTGATATTGCTATTTCCGGTCAAAGCTTTCTCGTATGAACGTTTTGAAGGTAACTTTTGTGTCTACTTAAAATGCGACATGAGTTATTATCAAATAAATGATATTGATTTCTTCTCTTCGTGCATGGGAGCAAGCATTACTCTTCATACATGTATAACTCTTCACTTATTTACATTTAATGTCAAAGTCGATAGACTACATAAACGGTGCTATAAAGTTGATTTTACTCAATACCAAACTTGCCAGTCACACTGATTTTTGCTGTCAATGTTGAATTTACATAACACATATTGAGGATACCAACGAAGCATATCAGGTAAATAAGTTTAACTTCTTAAAATTGCATGACATGTGTCGTTGAGTCACAAATGTTAAACGTTGACAATGGTAACAATTTATCTAATGATAAAGTTTGTTGTGGAGATAAAACGATTTTATGCTGATATAAATTTAATATTGACCTAAGTCAAAGTTTAAACATGTTTATTGCATGAAGGGCCTCCGACCCAGATACATAACGAGTTACAGCATAGTTAGTAGTTCACAACATAGTATAGCTACATTCTTCCTCTAGACAGCGGTATTTAAGGGTTTGCAATTTATTTTAAGATAAGGTCTCATTTAGCTAATGCATGGTTTATATACAAAGACAAATGTATAATAATGTCTTCATTATTAGTTTGTGACAAAGTTACATATGTATCCCATGGTAGTTTTGCCATAATATGCTGTGGTACAAATGTATGTATCTCTATAACAAGAGAATTAGAGCGTAAAATGTATTTTATTTTCAATACCTTTCATAAGTAACAATGTCGACTTTCTTTTTTGATAGAAGGTTTTCATCCCTCAATTAACCCAAACGATATTATTCAAACAGTCTTCTAAATTGTCATGTTGTAATAATTGACAGCTATTTTCCCCCTTTGTATTAACGTTTGAAATTCATATCGTAAGGTTTGAATCGTGATGTCGAATTCCAATCTTTTCTAAACATAACTATTTATCTAAACCGAAACTCATTTATAAGTCTGTTGACATCTCCAGTTGTCTCGCAAAGCATATGAATCCAAAACCATGAAAATATGATAAACTTCTAATGTCAGTTGTCCTAGTATGTTTTCCCAAATATCTAATTTAGATAGACGCTGCTCGCATGTATTAAGGATCTTACATGTATATCATATCTAATAAATATTATTTAAGATTATATGTACAGGTGAAATCTATCAAATTAGCAATATAGCAGTACCATATAATTGTTCATTCTTGATATCTAATAAAAACTGTACTCTCCATGTAAATATATAAATTAAAAGACATCCAATGATCAAATCAATGACTTTGGATATTTGAGCAATGGATGACCAAGCCCATCAATTGCGGATCATCATTGGCTTTTGGTCCTACTTTCGGTAACGTTAATCTATAATATTGATTAAAAGTTGTTATTTGATCTTGCGTACTGAATAGTAAATAGGCTGAAATTCAGAAGATAAATTTCACAGAAAACAAGATTTTTTTCTATGTCAACACTTATATAAATGTTGATTTGTTTTCCTTTTTCATTCATCAAATAGTGTTCTTAAAAATAGAACCAATCTTCAGTAGTTTCTTGAATAAGATTTGCCTTTAGTTCCAGTTATTTTTTGGAGTTCTTTTTGTGTGTTTCTAGTGGGATTTCGGAAAGTCACATATATACGTATTTATACGACAATGAAAAATAGACTTGTGCACATAGACGGTATTACAAGAGGTTCAATAACATTTAGACATTACAATATTTGTCATTAAACATATTTAATAAACCAAGGGGAACAAATGAGGAATAGTTTGTAAAGACAAAGCAAGGACGCTGTTGCTAATTTTACACCCTTTGTGTCACTATCTTCTCAATGCGTTTCCAGCAGTGATCTTGTTCCGCTCGTCCTTATATCTAAATCCTTGGAACATAAAGACAGAATTCCCTTGGTGTCAGTTTTATTATCACACTTTTTAAAATACAGAATTCATCATTGGCAAAAACTAAGAAAAAATTTATTTCAACCAAAAGATAAGGATTGTGATGTTAGTAGATGTCACTTAAAAGCTCTTTCACTAGCTTAACGGTTGATATCATAACATAATAATGTTTGCAAAAAATGAATTATGATTCACCTCAATATTATTGAAGATGTCTTTCATTTTTGGCCGTGAGGTAACTGCTACGGTATCTTTGTGAAAAAACAACAACTCACAGAACACAACGCCATCTGTTCATTCATATGAAAGTCAAGTTACTAGCCTTTCTATATGTTTTTGGACATGAGGAGTGGTAAACAAAATCGAAAAGTGAATTGATTTCTAACTTTACATTATGTTACTAGATCCTATGACAGAAAGTATATGTTAATAATTTCAATAACAATTCACTTTGTTATCGCCATAGTAAGGCGTACTTTAAAGGCACTAGTGCACGCTTTTACGGTTTAAATTGGTTAACGAGAACTTATGCATTCACTTAAACTTTCTATCGATGCAATGAAATACTTAACATTCTTTACAATTTACCTGCAATCAACAATGAAAACGTTAAGACAGCCGCTGTCGGCTTGGACATATAAAAATCTATGGTTAGCTGTGCACAAAACAGATAAATTATTGACACCTGGAAACGGCTGAACAAGGATTGTGTGCAGCTATTGAATTTACCTAAACTCTAAACTGAGAACAAATTATGAAATATGTTTTATGAAAGCTATGTTGTAAAATAACCGATTTAATAACACAGTAATAGCATTGTTATTAGATTGACAAAAGCGGCTGCCGTTTCCGCTTTTCTGGTTATGAGCAAAATCTTAAAATTAATATTTCCGATATCGTAGTTCATGCGGATTTAATGAAACGTAACATTAAATACTTCCGGCCTTTTAAAATACACTTTACTACCTGAATACGTAAATATTTGTTAAATAACCTACGAGGTAGATTACTTGAGTGAGGATAGTGAGTTATATCGAGAGATATGCAGTATCTGTGCATTCGTTGTTTTTACGAAATATTGGCGTGCACTATAGTGCGTTTAATGACTTGGGACTTTGTCGAACGTGGCCATAGACCCGTCACTACATCAACATTTACTCTACAATAAATGCATTTCTGATTTTGGCTGTTTTTTGTGTAAAACACCTATGTTTTTTTTTATTTAATTATGATCCACCTAAAAATAAGAATAACACCTTTTAGCGGAGTCTAAGGTTTGTGTTTGTCTTAATAGTCCCTAAAAATTATAACCGTGGCATGGCATCCATCCTCAAACCTTCAGTCGTCATTCCGCAGAAGACATGTCAGGCTCCAGCACCAATAAAGGATAAGAGTGAGTAGAATATCCTCTACGAATTCGAACTCATTGTTGATTTAATTCACATGAATTAAGGTGCGATATTCTGAAAATATAAGCCTTGATAGTATGTAAAGAAATTTGGCAAACCATGGTATATCCAAGACGTATTTTGACAAATACATAACTTCTAAAATTATGTAAGATCTCGTCTTGATTCATTAGAGACATTTTGGGACACGGTAAGACGCATGAAAAAGACTTTGTGCTTTATATTTTTATTGTTACACACAAATTAACTACAAAGTATTGCGAAATGAATAACCATCTCAAATTAGAGATATTGATTTCTTATCTTCTTGAGTTCAGCGTGGGAGCTAGCGTCCCTCAAAGTCTTCATTAAATGTCAAAGTCAATAGGCTACATAAAAGTGCCGTTAATTTGATATTAGTGTTTACAATACTCGTCAGTCACATCGAGTGTAGTGTCAATCTTGAGATGAAAGAAGAAACACAAATTGATAACACTAATTCAGCATGTCTAACTTCTTAAAGTGACATTATGTTTGTTGTCAGCGTCAGCTGATACCTATCATGTTGCTTCTGTTTGCAATAAACAGATATATCGATATACTGATAAAACTGGCAACGCTTAACCAATTTATCGAAATATTACAAAAAACATTTCTATTATGATATACGGAAGATGTTGACAATGAAACGATTCATTTCTGATATCTCATTAAAACTTAACTCATCATGGAAGTATGTAAATGAAAAGGGGAACACATGATCGAATTAATGACTATATAAATACATGTATGTATGAGTATATTTGAGCTATTGATGACAAAGCCCTCAAATTGACGATCATTATTGGTTTTGTCAAGCCCGTTAACGTTCATCATTCATTCAGATCAAATTTTGTTAATTAATAAACCTGAAACCTGTTAATTAATAAACCTGAAATACCCAAAAAGGATTTCAAAATGAAAAAAATATTTGTTCAAGGTCAACACTTGCAAAAATGTATTTAGAAAATTTTGTTTTATTTATTCATCAATTGATTATCTTAAAAAATAGACCTCATCTCCTACAGCTTATTATATAAGATTTGGTTTGGGTTTGGGTTTAGTTTTTGGGTTTTCCTTGTCTGTTTGAGGTGTGATTTGAGAATGTCATTTGTCTAATCAGATGAGTATAAATAAAATCATGAACATTTTTCAAGAAACGCAAAAAGATGAGATTACATAGATTTAGTAAGCAATAGAAGTAAAACAGGACCCTTGTATAAAAACCTATGTGATAAACCAAAGGGGAAGGAATTTACAATAGGATGTGAAAGACAAAAGTAGGGAAATAATTCTAGGTTTAAACACTTTGTGTCACTATCTACGCAATGCTTTTCTAGCTATGTTCTTGTTCCGCTCGTCCTTATATCTAAATCCTTGCAACATAAAGACAGAACTCCCTTGGCGTCAGTATATCATCGCACTTTTTAAAATACGGTATTCAACACTGCCAGACACTAAAGAAAGAATATAATCCTCCCATTGAATAAAAAAGAAATTGTCATGTTTCATACCATATGTCTCCTAATCTCTGAAGAGATGCCAGATTCATTAAGGTTGAAATCTTTGCAAGAAAAATTATAATACCCTTCAACAGTAATGAAGATTATTTATTCTTGACCTTAATTTATCCTTTCTCTTTGACAAGCAAGGTTAAAATATGTTATGTCATTAAATGAGATAAATGTGATTGTCGGTACATACATTTACATATCAAATGTTATGACGGACGCGCCGTCTTGTCACATTTGGACTAAAAGGGGGATTTTATTATATAAATCACTGACGCTGTTTAGGAAGTAAGATAATCGTCATTTGCAATGGATTCTAATCTTTATATCACATGCATCATAGCTAAATGTATTCGGAGACTAAAACCGTTAGTCAACCTACCTTTTGTGTCATAAATGAAGGGGTGTTTCTAATTTTTTTCAGACGTTTACAATCCCTTTTAATTGAAAGCGCATAATATATCTGTTCATGTACTTATCAATGTTTATTCGAGATTTTTCAATACACATTGACATTATCAATCCATTACCTAATAAATCCATTTAAAACTTTCAGATTGACTTTTGAACGCTCTTAAATGTCAAACGTTACAGATTGTCTGATTTGTCTCCTACTGTTTATCTAAGAAATCCTTACATTCAGTTTGTTTGTGGTAAATGCTATCTCCCTTGGTGGTGAAAAGGAATTGATGTTAACGACAACATTGTATGTTTGAAATTCTCAGTATTTACGACCTAATAAAATTGCTTAAGGATTAATATACTTCCTTAAGTTATAAGACTTTACCACTTATTACATCTCCCAAAGGGAGGGGAAAGTTATAAGGTTTTTCGCTAGTTTTACCTAAGTTGTTGATGTTGAAATACGCAATATACCACCAAAGATACCATTGAGAAATAACAGTAATTTAAGTTACTCATACTCATGAAAATAAATGCGACTTTTAGGTAACCTGAAGGGTTTGGTAAACACAACCCTGAACTTATCACAGCTGTATAGTGCTATACTGAAATAGTATTCTTTAAGATTTGTTATTTTCGTTCTTATTGAAGTGTTATTTTTCAATATTTCTATTTCGTTTGACATTTTCGGACATCAACGATACCTGAGGTACATTTTGTCTCGACAGAGATAACGCCCACACATAAGGGACAAGTGGACATTTCAGCTTCGTTACCTCTAGATTCTAAAAGTATAACCGCAGGTCGAGACAACTTGTCTCGTGAATCATACAGTGACAGGTCAAGGTGATACTAAATTAGCTCTGCTTTGAATTATTCAGGATATGCCAATTCTATGACAGTACTTGTCTCTGTATGTGTGTTTGTTGATATCCAATTTTCTACTGTTGCATACAGTCTCTCATATTAAGTGCTTTACGTTTTGCTGTCTTTTTTATTTGTTTGTGTGTATGAACATTGAAACTTGAGTTAACCTATTATCTACAGTGAGATAACATATTACGAATTTCTTTTAATACATGCCATCGTAGTAGTCTAATGAAAGGGATTGTCTGTGAAAATTATAATTTGGATCTAATATGTACAGAACATTGCCCAGGTTATTCGAGATATTTCGTCAAAATCGGACACTGAGGCATGGCATTTAATGTAAACGGGTTTTAAATTTTTTTTGAGCGTTCATTTTTAAATTTGCTATCTTTAAAAAGAAAAAAAACCTCATTTTTTTATTTTGATAATAGGTATTATATTTGTTTTTGCTCATCAGATCTATAATCCCATATATTTTCTATTCAAACACAAAACAGGCACTGAAAGCTGAAATATTATGCAAAGAATTCTTGACAAATTGAGATTTAAAACTGTAGATTTTGTTACGCTATTGTGACTAGCGTCTTCCGATTCAACAAGGTCCAAGAAGTTAAAATCTTTTGTTCAGGAGCTTTTGCAGTTAGGGATTCACACTCGTCGATTTTGTGACTATGTGGCTACTCATTTTAAAACTATTTTTGTCTCATTCTCTGGAACAAAGACATTCAGAAGCTAAGATCTAACCTAACGACTTCTACGCAAATTGGTTTTATGAACTCAATCTTTAGATTAATAATAATAATAATAATCATAATAATGAGTTTTTATAAAGCGCTATCACAAGGTGCATGCTCAAAGCGCATATACATGTTAGAATAAAAGGTAATGGTGTGAAGCATTGGCATGAATAAAATCTAAGAGAAGAGTATGAATTGTAGCATATGAATAAAGATAGTACACAAATTCAGATAATTCAGTCAGTGGGAAAATATCATGAAGTAATGACTATGAATAAAGAAAAGTTTTGAGTTTTGATTTAAAAACAGTCAATGAAGGTGATATCTTGACGACTTGAGGAAGTTGATTCCAAAGTCAAGGGGCAGCGTTACTGAATGATTTCTGTCTACAACTGGCATGATTATAGTTTTGTATCTTGAGAAAATTCAATTTCTGTGATCGAAGAGTTTTTGCAGGGATGTAGTCATCTAACATCTTTGAAAGATTAGATGATCGTTATTTGGACATCCTATGACCCACACTTGAAACCTTAAAAGAAGAAAGCTATGGAAGGCCAACTCATCTTAAGGACTTCATTGACAAGGTGTTTATTAGTCTGCGTAATCGTTAAACCTATGATAAAGCCATCTGATCGTCTAGTGACTATTTAGCCTTTAGAATTTGATCAGCTACAGCGGCAATGGCTCCATTTTCTATTTGATTTAAACTAAAATCAGTTCATGTGGTATATCAGTAGGTATCAGAGCCACATTAAATGTTATGAAAATACTCTTTGTCATTTCGGTGATATTATGTTACGTGAAACGTCTTGAAGCACTACATACATCATTCAACAGATCTTTCTTATACAGTAGTGTATATCTAAATCGTAGCGAAAATGTAACATTTTATGGCATTTGCCTTGTAGTAGAAAGAAGTTCAATTGATATTTAACGTGCATGTTTAACCATATATACAACCACATATTGGTTTTGACAAGAAACGAATACAAAAAACTTACTACTCTTTAAAACGTTTACATTTAACACGGTTTGTAAGTTATCTTTAAATTTAAAAACAAATCTTATATGAATGGTATCATTTCACTGAACGAAATGTCATACTTGAAAAATGGAATTGCGCCTGGCTACATGTATTTATAAACTTCAATGTTCCATATTAGATGATATAAACCATAATGATGATGCTATATGCTTTTAAACGTAATTCTATTACGATAAGAGACCAACTACATGTATGTACATTCAGATTTTAATTATGAAAACAATTTCTAAACCTAACAACCTAATAAATAACATTTAGAGGTCATTTTTATCAAATAATTATGTACGTCAAGTTATACGTATACGTATATATTTGAGCTATCGGTGACCAAGCCTTTAAATTATAGGTAATCATTTGCTTTTTCATTCGTTAAGTTCGTTAACGTTCATGTCTAATCAATGGATCCAATGTTGTTATTTGATCTGATGAAAAGAAAATAATAATTAACCAGAAATTCAGACAATGAAATGTAGGAAAAGATAACAAGAATGTTATTGTGGATCAGTTTAGTTCTAGAATGTGATTGACATCTTATATTTCTTTATTATACAAAAATGTATCTGCTACAGTTTGTAATCAAGATTTGGTTTTGGGTTTCAATTTAGGATTATGAGGTTCTTTCAGTGTTTGTAGTCGGACTTTTTGAGTAACATATGTACTCGCATAACGATAACGATACGAATAACAGAAAAGGTTAATTAATTTGTACAATATTTTTTCAATATATATTACCACAAATTAAGTTAGCAATAGAAATAAAACTAGAACCTTGACCTATGTAGTAACCTGAGGGGCAAAGAACATGTTCATTTAATAGCATGTAAAGGAAATTTAAATAGGGCCCTGTTTCTGAAGTTTGAAAAATAAAGATTTTCAGATCAGTCAGAACCAGATGCATGGAAAACAAAGACATCATTCCCTCTGTGCTAATTGTACCCCACTTTTTTAATACAGAATTGGCCGATGCCAAAAATCAATATATATAAAAAAAAAGAAATTATCATCCCATTTAATAAAATATGAAATATCAAAATATGGATTTCTCAAAAAAATGGTAAAAGACTTTTTTTCTAGATATTTGATACACTTTTAGAGCACGCGTCACATATAGATTGATAGTTAAAAATCAATGAAGTTTTACGAGCTCGCTATTTACGATTTGAGATAAAGGTCATTTCCAATAGGTTTTCTTATCTTTAGATCCCGCACTTATCGGCCAATTGAATTGTGACAGCATAAATCCCGCCTCCCTTCCCCTCATCATGAATGCAGAGATCTTGATATTAGTTTGGGGAGTTTACAATCAATCTTTTTGTGTAAACTATTCATGGACTTATCAGTATTGAGATAAGTATTTGTCTTCGACAATACATTTTCACTTTATCAAAGCCATGACCAGATCCATTTAAACTTGATGGTTGCTTTTGGAACACTCCTAAACTTTTAGCATGACAGATTGTGTGATTTATCTCTGACTCGTTATCATTGAAATCATCACTCTCGCGTCGGCACAGTTGTTGTAAACAGCTTTCTTTCAGATTTAAAGGGGCAGTAACAACTTTTTTTAGGTACATAAATGGTTCTCACAAAAACGGAAATGAATATTAGCAAGACAATCATTTTTGATAAACAGAAGAATTCTTAAAACAAACGTTACATGATTTAGATGTCCCTACCGTAAATGATTTAAAAGTATTTACATTAAAATGGCCGCCAGCAGTCTTAGATTATACTAGATACCTCGAATCATCGGGTTCAGAAAGGAGAAGTTTGCCTCTCTGAAAAGAATTAATTTGGCATAATCGTATACCTATTGGAGGAATTTTGAAGAAACATAATTTCCAAAAAAAACCTGCTACTGCCCCTGTAACACTGACTTGAAAGTTCAATGTAATCAATATATTACCACTATGTAACTACCCTAAAAGATATTTTTAAACTCTATTTTACAGATGTGTATATATCGCGCGATACAATCTTGTGAAAATAAGAGTATCGCCTTTATCATTTAAGAAAAATTATCTGAAAGATGAAAACAGCTTCTTCGACGCCTGTTTAATGTACAGAGATTTGAGGTGAGGTGAGCTGATTTGGGGTTTCAAGAGTTTTTCCCTTATATCGCAGCTGCTAGTATTATTGCAGGGAGAAAGCCCGCAACACAATTGTGGCAATGGATTGCGATGAAACCTACGAGCATCGACTGGAACTAGCGATGGGTGGTACTGCGTGTGAATCAGTGTAGCATAGTACCAAAACCGTACTGCATGTAGGATAGTTCTCTACTGCGGACAAAGTTGCCGAGTTCCTGGTGGGATTCGAACTACGGATCTCTTGATCCGCTAACCTCTGCTTTATCCAACCCCCAACCCCAACCCCGACCCCTAACCCCACCACTAAATACCCACCCCCAACCCCCAACCCCCAACCCCCACGAAAAAATGAAATTATAAGCCTTAACATTCAAGTGCGGTTTAGTCAAAGTTTGTCAATAGATTTTGAGGATTCCAAAAGTACCTGCAAGTAAACAATTACCTTCTAATGATGACTATTTCCAATATTAACTAACAAGACAATCATCCGTCTGGTTGTTTCTTCAAACCACGTTATTGGCACTCTTTGATACCGAGACCCCGAGACCCCGTGACCGCCTCTGCTTTTGCAGTGCTACATGTAGTTAATGATTTATACAGTGGATTCATTCCTGCCGTCTCTTCCAGGAATGCGGCCGTTGACAGTGCTACATCGTCCCTAGCTTGTGGCAGAACCATGATTGTGGACATACTGACAGTCCTTTTCTTTGGTCTTCTCAGCTGCAACTATTGTAAGTAATAATTTGTTTTATTGTTTTAAATTATTGTCGATAAAGGGTAAATTTTCTTGAAGGTTTTTGATATACTAGTTTGAACTTATGACTTGAAATCCAAGTATTATCAGCTGCAACTGTTGTCAGTAACGATTACTTTCATTCCTTTGATAAAAAAAATCGTCATTTTAGTAAAGAAATGAAACTTTGATTGATTTTGACATACTGATTATTTTGAATTGATGAAAACATGTGACATTCAATGCTAATAGTTTTTTCAAGTACGGATTATTTTTAACTTGTAACTTTTAATTCATGGTATTATTAGTTGCAGCTATTGAAATAAAATCATGAGAAGCTGATTTATCTTCTTTATAAAAAAGATGTTATTAGCATGAGTCAATTAATATCATGAGTTATTTAATATCGATTGTTTTCGAATGTCGAAGGTTTATGGGGTTTTATTTGTTCTTGGTCTTCTTTGCTGTAGAATTTGCAGTTTTATGGTTAGGTTAATGAAAGTTAACGATGACAATTAATCATAAATCCAATTAACTTCTGTTTTATTGATGGCGTAATAAATCAGAACTTAAAGTCTTTTTAAACGGTAAAGTGGCCTCAAGCTTTCTTGGATGTTGATAGTAAAAAATACGTTTTTTTGTATCAAAATAATAATCTTGTTAATATAATGTAATTGTATTCGACGTCGATGATTTCATGTTTCCCTTCTCTAAAGCCCCCCCCCCCCCCCCCCCCCCCCCCTCCCACACATACACACCTTGATGTCTTATTGTCTTATGGTCAGTAAAGATGAGTTTTAAGATTTGGAGAATGATGTTAACGTATCAAACTGCCTTTTAATTTGAATTAAATTAAATTTAACTAAATTTATAAAAAGAAGTTATAGCTGTTATTCTCCTTCACTTGGATATTGTTAGTAAGAAGTTATAACTATGATTCTTGATCCCCTCCTCTTTGGCAATCATACCTATTGTTAGTAAGGAGTTATAGCTATTATTCTTGATCTCCTTCTCTTTGGCAATCATACCTATTGTTAGTAAGGAGTTATAGCTATTATTCTTGATCTCCTTCTCTTTGGTATTCATACCTATTGTTTGTAAGGAGTTATAGCTATGATTCTTGATCTCCTTCTCTTTCGCATTCATACCTAATGTTAGTAAGGAGTTATAGCTATGATTCTTGATCTTCTCTTTGGCATTCATAACTATTGTTAGTAAGGAGTTATAGCTATGATTCTTGATCTTCTCTTTGGCATTCATACCTATTGTTAGTAAGGAGTTATAGCTATTATTCTTGATCTCCTTCTCTTTGGTATTCATACCTATTGTTAGTAAGGAGTTATAGCTATTATTCTTGATCTCCTTCTCTTTGGTATTCATACCTATTGTTAGTAAGGAGTTATAACTATGATTCTTGATCTCCTTCTCTTTGGCAAATAATACCTATTGTTAGTAAGGAGTTATAGCTATTATTCTTGATCTCCTTCTCTTTCGCATTCATACCTATTGTTAGTAAGGAGTTATAGCTATTATTCTTGATCTCCTTCTCTTTGGTATTCATACCTATTGTTAGTAAGGAGTTATAACTATGATTCTTGATCTCCTTCTCTTTGGCAAATAATACCTATTGTTAGTAAGGAGTTATAGCTATTATTCTTGATCTCCTTCTCTTAGGTATTCATACCTATTGTTAGTAAGGAGTTATAGCTATGATTCTTGATCTCCTTCTCTTTGGTATTCATACCTATTGTTAGTAAGGACAATCTTGTAATGAAAATAAAGATATTGTTGAGATATCATAGTGGTATTTGATTGGTTTTTAAATATTTTTATTTTTAACAACTGTACATTCAACTCTATTTCGTGTTCAATTTCACTACGGTTTTATCAGGCATCGTAAATTAGGATGTTTTGTATCATTTATAATGATGTTAATGGTCTTTAACTTCGATGGCTTCTTTCTTTATTTCGAGGTTAAGCCGTTTAAATTTACTATACTATATACTATTAGTATATATCAACTCTGTTTGTTCTCTGTCACTATGGTTTTCTAAGGTTTCGTAAGTGAGGATAAATTTGGTAATTCAAAAATGTGATTGTTATTTTATGAAAGTGGTATTCAATTTCGATGTTTTCTTTCTTTATAAGGAGGTTAAACCATTATTTTTTACTCTCAACTCAACTGGTTCTCTTTCAATGTGGTTTTCTAAGGCATCGTACGTAAGGATAGATTTCCGTATTTAAAAATGATATTGTTTTATCATTGTGACATTCTGACATTGTGAGGTTTTCTTTCTTTATTTCTACCTTAAACCGTTATGTTTTCCTTCCCACTCTGATTTGCTCGTTTTATCATTAATAAGGATGATCTTTTGTATAGAAAATAATTATGTTGTTATTTAAAAATGACATTCCACTTCGATCTTTCTCTCTTTATTCCGGGGTTATTTTTTAAATCCAACTACAATTTTTCTCTCCTTCTCGCTGGTATTTTTAGTTTTTAAAGGTAAGTACAACCTTTTTTATTTACATAATGATGTTGATGATATATAACAATGACATTCCATTTCGATTTAATTCTTATTTTCGAAATTATGTGTAACAACCGACTCTGAAGTTTGGTCTCCTTCGCTGTGATAGACTTAATTTTTGTTAGTGTGAATGACTTTATAATTTCAATAATTATCCTAATCACTGCTTTTAACATCGATGTTATTCTATGACAAGGTTATTTTAACTTTCATCTGTAACTATCTGTCTCCTCCGCTGTGGTGTTCTCAGCTGGTTTAAGGATGTCTTCTGTAAATAAGAATAAATTTGTTGATATATCAAAGTGTGATTCATCTTTGAAGGTGTTTTTTGCGTGTTATTCGCGGCTGTGATTATTAAAAATGTTTTTGTAATAATGACATTAAATATGTCATTCAACTTCCATGGTGTTTAAACTTAAGGTTTTTAAACCTACATATCAATTTCTTGATATACGTCTTTGATTTTTAGGAGTATGATACAACATACAGCTGCTTGCCAAAAGTTTGTTCACATACCTGAACATACTAGTGCAAACATCATGTAATTTGAGGAAAAGGAACGTATATAATTGAATTTTCAGTACAGATATGCAGATCCAATTGTTTATCGTACCCCCGCAATTACCCGTTACAGTTTTGGCAGGCCATTGACGTGAGCAGGGGTCAAAATTCCGAGGACACTTATTTTTCTTTCTCGTTATAAAATCCTTTATAAGTTATCAACTTCTTTAAAAATAAGTCACGTGTGTTCCTCAGCACAAACTCAATCTGATAAGGTTGGTTTTAATTTCAGAAAGTCGATATGGTACTTTTCATTTGACATTTAACGAAATAGAAATTTCAAAAATATGCCCCCTCCTGTCTATACCAATATGCCAAAATTCGAATTTTTGCACCAGACGATCCCAAAATGAGTTCAAGAATGGCTATTTCACACATGGACAGAGGGTGATCCATTGTCAGTTTTGCTGAAGTAATTCTATTGACGTTGAAACGAACCCCAAATTACATGATATTTGCACTACGATTCAGTGATAAGTGAACACACTTTCGGTATGCAGAATATATTGAACCTCTTTGAAGGAATAAGAAAAGTAAACAGGTTTGTATGTATATTGAATCTGATGGTATTCTTGATATAATAAATGACACAATAGTTTACTGAAGCTTAAGAATGACCTTTATAAGTGAAGGTTTGTCTGGTTAAAATGAATTATCGTCCAATTGATCAATAAGTCCAGACCAGGGGTTTTGAGAATCAGTTCTGAACCTGCAGTTGCTTAACGATGTGTTTAACTAAAAATCCTTTTGCATCCTTTATGTCAATGTATCGGTTTAAAGCTTATCAATACAAGATTAATACTAATGGATCTAGTTGTCTGTTTGTACCAACTGTGATATACGAAATTCCATTTTCTTCATCAGTTTAATAAGATCGATGACGATGGTAATAATAATAATACATTTGTTATGACTTTTGAGTAGTTCTTATTTCCAAATATTCTAGTATACATTTATATACATGCACATGTAGTTTTATTAGTTCAGTAACGTTAAGTAAAACAATGTTAGTAATAACATAATACATTTACTTATATGATTGACGGTGAAATACCGCGACCTATGAGCTTGCCACATGATCTGTCGGCACGATTGGTCAAATCAACCAACACGGTCTTTGAAGACATTGGTTATTGACCGTTCAGAATTCGTAAAAATATGGTACCATTTCACAGTTGTGAGAATTCAATTCTTTCACTGATTAAAGTGGAGATAACTTGTCATTGCCATTTAAAGGTTAAAGTTCAATAGTTTGAAGATACATGTACGAAGCAATAGTCTGTCCTAACGAATTTTCTTCTGACGTCTAGCTGCAACTGTTGCGACGGGCTCTTCCTAGAGACACCACACCCGTATTAATACAATGTTGTTCTCATTTCATTAGGTAGAAAAGTTGCGCCAAAATTGAAACATTTATCTAATATACATCACATTTCGTATATATTGGCCTGATTGTTCATTCATTGTTTCATCAAGAAGGATAATTTTGATCCGATTATCATATTCTGGACCAAAATATGATCGTTGATAACCATATTTGATAAGATGTTGATTACATCAATTACAAGAAATTTATTTTGTACCAGGTAATAGAAATGTCAATGATGATATGGATATATTATGAACAGTTTCACAAATAATTACTGCATTCACTAACCGACGAATTAAGTGGTTATGAGTTTGTAGCTGTATTTTAGAAAATTGCTCTAGGATTTATTTATGATTTTTGTTGATTATGTGTAGGATATGATCCGAAAAAGTCTCCATTAGTTTGTCTCAACACACTTCAAATCCATTAAAAATCCTTCTTATTTTACTTTTAAGTCAACATTAATGTGTTTCTTTTACTTATTCGATGTATTTACCACAAAACATGGAGGGTATCTTCACTTTAGTATGTCTATTGGAGACAATGCCGGGGCTAACTAATGTTTACAAAACTTAGTTTTGATTTATAAGATTGTCCATAGGAAATATGAAACTATACGCCACCAATATTGTTCATTGACGATATGAACGTATGAAAATACTATTCCGCAAATGACAATAGCTCTCGATCAATTCGAAATTTCTAAAAAATCAAATCCTTCACGAATGTCTACTCCTTTCGTATAGGACGAGTTATAAATATAAATATCTAACTGTAATTGAATGTATTTCCCAAAACTACAATAAACGTTTTTTTTTTAAAAACTTGAAGGCACAAGTGCACACCATGTTTCGTCAAAATATGTTATGCATAGATGACGCATACCTATCATAAATGTTATCGATCAACCAAAGGGAACCTAGCAAACGATCCATTTGCCAACTTGAGTCGTTCACTCTTTTGCTCTCTCTCTCTCTCTCTCTCTCTCTCTCTCTCTCTCTCTCTCTCTCTCTCTCTCTCTCTCTCTCTCTCTCTCTCTCTCTCTCCTCTCTCTCTCTCTCTCTCTCTCTCTCTCTCTCTCTCTCTCTCTCTCTCTCTCTCTCTCTCTCTCTCTCTCTCTCTCTCTCTCTCTCTCTCTCTCTCTCTCTCATCTTTTTTCCCTGACCCTCCCTCCATGATCTGTCTACTCTCTTGTAGATGGAAACATCCGCGTGTTATAAAGCTGAAATATTGCTGACAGCACGTTAAACCCACACTCGCTCTATCATTCTGATGAAGAAATTCAGCGTCGGTTTAGATTGTCCGTGGCTGTCCAGCCTTCCTCCTCACCTGTAACCTAGTACACTGACCAGCGTGTATGTGACAGTCGAGAGACTTTGTGGTTGTCCATTCTGGACACGCTTGGTGTAGATGTGAACGCGATGCGTGGTTTAATATTGTTGGACTGACAAACAACAACACTGCTTGGCCTAGATATTGACGTGGAGAACTTTGGAAACTTGTAGGAAAGTACTTCTTCAATGAAAATGGTAGTCATTACGTCTTTCTGGAACTATTTCATTTATCTAGTTACTTACTTACTCTCCAATTTGAAAATCTTAAAGCCTTGAGGAGCTATGGAGACTCATTGTCTCACCCTCCTTGCGAAAGCGTTCTCCGCATTCTACAGTACAGTGATTTTTCGAAAATTCGGTGGAAAGCTTTGAAAACAGATTATTTACATTGACATTTCTACGTTT
Organism: Phorcus lineatus; assembly: GCA_921293015.1. NCBI lineage: Eukaryota > Metazoa > Mollusca > Gastropoda > Trochida > Trochidae > Phorcus > Phorcus lineatus. The sequence goes on from OV121085.1 coordinate 19,047,751, forward strand.
TATTTGTACTACTTATTGTTTTCTCTTCACATTTGAATAAAAAAAATAAACATATTGCCCAAGACCAGATTCGAAACAAAAATAAAATTAACTTTGCAAATTTGAAAGTTTTTTATGACTTCAAGGCCAAGATGTTTGAAATTAATACGTCGTTGGAGTGAGAGAGAGTATGCAAGACCCAGTATTTTATGGTAACCCCGTTACTAATTTGTCTACTCTGTAGGTGATAATTACCATCCATCTGTTAAATAGCTGAAAGACTGTTGAGAGCACGCTAAACCCTTCTCACTTAATCTGACTTTGAGGGGATGACACAAGGTCTGCATCATGTGTTCCTGATCCCAATCTGAAAATGATCAACATATTTTTTATATCATGTCATAATGTTGATTCAACATAATCCAATGATAAAGGCCGTTCCAATGAACTCTATTATTTTACCGCAAGGCCATTTAGAGAAGATGCATGAACTTGCCTTAGAATTCTTGATATTAAAAAAATCGTTATACCGTTTGGCGGTGCACGGAGTATAGCTTCATTCGGCAAGCCGCGAGGGACCAAAATTAGCATTTCGATTGCTGAGATGTATCTACAGATAGTAATTCTTAATTTTCAAAACGGCTGTATAGTTTCTAGAGACGTCAATAACTACATACCGCTGTCATCGTAATTTCACGCCAAAGGTGATTGATTCAATCGAAGCTCTTTCATTTGCTCACGAAAGGTCAACGGGACGACCTCACATAAAGGTCAATATAATTATCGACTGTAATGACATAATGTAGGACTGACGGTCTAAATTTATTTAGTGATGCACATGACATAGTTAATCATGTAGTGTCCTAAAATAGTGTCAGGGTGTACAATAGTGTCTTTAAGTGTTGACCTTGCTACACTTCAATAGATGAAACACTGTGATGAAAGTATCCTTGATCAAAGGATACTTCCAAATGTGGATATGCTTTTGATGCAATCAGTTTTGTAATCCGCGGTGACACAAACGAAATCTACAATCAAAGGATAAGTACTTGTTTTTTATGTCAAACTGGATCTATGTTTAGCTATTTCTGTGATGATTAATATTATACGGTCGTTAATTCTTTGTGTAACCGAAATGGCCATATTGTTGTTAATCCCTTGTATTATATCAATGTAATTCATAAAACTATTCCGCTGTCGAGGATTAATCTAATTAGATGATTGTGCTCTTTGAAATGACGATTTTCAATTATCGTATTTTTCAAACATGCTTATCTCAATAAATTTAATTTTGTTACTTGGCTTAAAAGTTGATTTAGAAGGATGTTATTTATGATACTTGTTTTCTTCATCAAGTCCTTAACAAAAAAGCAATGTTTTAATGATGACTTGAAATTTAATTTGAAATTCCTGTAAAATTTTGCAATAAAAGATATATACATGAACCACTATCAACACTACATGTGATTTAAATGACCATGTTGCATTTGGTACGTGTAGTTCATTGAGAAATATTTCCTATCCTTTCTCTGAAGTACTTTATCTTCATTTGTCAATGACGACGGAACTAGTTTACCCTATGCGACATTGGCACAATGAATATTTTGTATTGTCCTTCTTGATTTATATCCTTATTGACCCTATTAAAATCGGATATCTACACGTATCATGTCAAATGCCTGAAGCCGAAAGCTGATTGTTTATGGCAATGTTTGGCGATGACCTTTTCAGCCAAACAACGAGCTTCAAACAAATATCTTAATTTTAATGGTCCTGCCATCCGGGGAGTGCCGCTTTTCTAGATGCAAGTCATTTCATTAGCTAGTTTTATGTTAAGCGATGCTAGATTGGTTCTATATATCGGTGTTTTTGCAGGACCTCTGTTGTAGCAAATACGTTCATGAATCTTGGTTAATTTGCATCGTAACCATACACAATTTTATCATAATTAATAATTCAAGCCACAGAATACTTTTCAATTTCAAATTGTTGGGAGAAATCTCTTCAAAGTGACATGAAATCCATAATCGATTCAATCGATAATCCCTTTAGTTAGTATATCATTGAACTGATTCCATGATATATCGAACACCGGAGATATATTAGGAATATAAACCATTTTTTGATTAACGTCCTTCAATCTTTTATGGTATATTCTGGTGTATGACATTTAAAAGCTATGATAGGACTTGAATTGCCTCGTAAATTTGAGAACTGTCCTTGACATATCCGTCTTTATCTAATTATTTAAAGCTTTCTTGTAAATGATTTTCGTATTTCTAATCCTTGTTATCAAAGTACATATTCAATTATTTTCGTTATTTAGAATTCTATTGAAAGTAATAAAAACAAGCCTTTTTCTATTATCCCGGTTTTGACTTTTTTCACCTTTGACGTTTAAGTACGCTTACCAAAGGTGGGCAAATCTTTAACGAATTTTGTTATATCTACAGTTGCAATATTTCGAAAATTTTCTTTACTGACTAAAATCTTCATTATTTTTATAACAAACTATGAACATTTAGCATATTTAGAACATATTCACAATGAACATTTTGTATCAAATGAATTGCAACAATTGTAGTGAAGTCAGCTATTGCCAGAGGTGTTGTTCTGGCGACATTGGCTGATAGTCTGTCATGTTGCCAAGGTTATTTTCTGGTTCCCAAAATTAACACTTTTAACTTTTCTTAAAATATTTGTCGAGTTCTTGGTCGTCGAATTTTTCTTCAGGTCCTCGTCCTTTTTTAAGTCTTTGGTTAATTCCTCCATTATGTGTTTTCTTCCTTCCTTCTTGATCCTAGTTTTGTTCGAATAATTGGTTAAGTTTCTCCGCATGTCTTCCTGACGCTCTTGGATTTTAGTTTCTAACTCCGCCGTCTTGGTTGGAATATTTTTAGCTCGTACGAACATTAAAATGCATTGACATGCATGAGATTAACACTTTTAATTTCGAATAAATCATTAGATTAATTAAATAAGAACTTAAACAATGTGAAATGATCAAATTCTATCACTAAATCCTTGATCGCATGACAAGAGCAAAGGAAAATATTAAGCATAGCTAATTTTGAAATTCCATTATGTGCTATACGTCTTTCTGAATGGAACGAAAATCTATGTATACATTAATGAGATAGTGGAATGAGAGATATAGTGTTGAATCGCAAACAAATATAATGTAAATCCACGTTAAAGGGAGGGTTTACAGTTTCACTATGGACATTGGTCTGTTGTAACCTTAACGAATGGTATGCGAAACTATACATATGTTAAATGTAAAAACATTTTGAAATAATGTTAAGTTTCTTTAATATGACAACTACATGTAGTTTACAAAGTAGCTGAAATGTCAAGAAGGTTTGCAAAATGCCTGAAAATTAAATTCAGTATTAGAGTTTACAAAGTAGCTTAAATGTTTCGAATGTTTGCAAACTGTCTGAAAATTAAATTCAGTATTCATGAACTGTTGATATGATTGAGAGGTATTTTGAATAAGATTACACTGACAGACAATGATTTACCACTTAAATAATAATAACTGACTTGAAAAATCATTTTGTAGATACTTTAAATCTTTAGAATAATAGCTTTTGTTTTTTGTAGAGGTGTTAGAATGTCATAAACGAAACAAATATGGATCTGTAGCAACAAGCAGGGACTCGAGATGTTCGTATGGTAGAGAATGCTTAGCAGTTCCAAATCTACCGAGAGCACCCAATCAAGAAATTATATTTTACTTCTTACCATTTTTGAACCAGTTTTGCTTTGATCATTTATGACGTCATTGAAAATTGAACGGCACGTCATCTAGAAGGAAAATGTTTTAACGGACAGACATCGCACTATGCATTTTCTTATCAGCGCAGTCAATAAATAAATCGGTAATAAATAATGTCATGGGTGTATCAACAAAAAACGTTTTTTCTTTCTGTTTTTAAGAAGATCCAAGTACTCCTTTATTTATAATTAAACTCAGAGATGCCATTTTTTCAAAAAGCCTAGCATGGCCGGATGTCGCACGCAGAGCGATTATTCTCTGTTCTCTATACAGCACCTGATCTTTGTCGTCATTTCACAACTACACCTACTTAAACATATTTGCGTCTTAAATTTCTGTTAAGAATTTAACCTTTTTTTCTTGAAAAATGGTGATGAACGACTGATATATTAGATGAATTCGCCATTTGATTTTATCGCTCTTTTTAACGATTGAAAATACGGTTTCATTATTTTTACAATGTGACATTTCCGTTTGAATCGATTTATATAAGTTTCGTTCATGAAAGTAGAAAATATTGACAAATGCATACTTTCTTGATGGTCATGATGTAGATCTAGATTATTTCATCTGATTTATTGTCCTTTTTACGATAAACCATTAATAATTCGAAGTTAATTACAACACGATATTCTTGTCCGAATGAAAACATATACGTATATGTTGAGAAAGGTCAGTATTATCAAATATTATTTTGTATGATATAGATGATTAACGAAAATTAACTTTTAGGATTATCCAACAATAGCATTTATTGATATGTTTAAAGCCAAAAATGAAAACATTTTCAGTCTCCTTATCTTATTTTTAAAGTCCTGCTACTTTACCAGCATGCACCACATGTATGTACACCATTTTCATGTTAAAAATTAATTGTCATACTTTTGACTAGATCCTAGAATTAAACCTCTTTGTTCATTACCATTGAAGTCATCATATGTCGAATTTGTAAAACGATGAAACAGTGACTCATTTATACTAAAAAAGGATTCTTGTTGTTAAAAAATGCACATTACATGTATCATTACCATTGAGAAAAAGCAATAAAATTACCATGCCATTGATTGATATCCGCTTCTGATTAACTATCTGTATTTGAAAAACCTGAAATTTATAAAATATTCAGTAAATACGAATACGTTTATTTATATAAGGATTATAATTTTTACATTATTTAAACTATCTCTTTACATCAAACATTTTTTATTATTAATTTTTTAAAATCACTTTGGTTAAGTCGTTTTGTAAATTCATATTTTATAACTAAAATAATTTGGCTCTACAAACCGATATTCGGTTACGTTGCTTCATTCCTTCTCATTCTGAATGGTTAATGGTAGGCTGTTGTTGTGAGTCTTCCTTTGATTAGGACCAATATGCTACATAACACTATAAGATCACACGTAGCTCTACAATGATGATAACACTTCAAAGGATTTGTCTACGTAAATACTCTCTTCATAGTCCACTCATTCAGCAAGAAATTGCAGTCTGACTAGGAGTATGTTTACGAATGGCATCAAAAGAAGCCCATTAGAGAACGATCTTTTGAAACACCACAGGAAATGGTTGTGTAGAATATTTGTCAACGATACTGTGAAGCAAAATTCACTGTAAGCTTACTGGCGGATGAGGGGGGATGGATTGTTTCTTCTTACCCAAGCGGGCACAAATATTCCGGGTATTAAGTTTTCATAATGGTCACGGGAATTACAGGTTTTTTAAAAATTACTCGAGACCTGATTGGCTGACAGAACTATTTCTATTCATTCGTTCAGTGAGTACTCGTGTCGAAGAGACTTCAAACCAAACATTGTTTTCAATTTCTTATGGAATAATATGAAACGTAAATTGTTTTATATATGGTTTGTTTTACTATTTCGTTCATTTAGGATTGTCTTGCTTAATATATGACCCACAAACATCTAATAAATTGCAGAGACTACATCTAACTGCGCCATGACATAATCGTTGTTCGTCGCGCATGAATACAATGACCGAGTTGCAACTCGCCTTCACGAAGGTATTTCCCAAAAGTACCGTAAATATTCTTAGATTTGACTTGAGTAAGAAGAGGAATAACCAACTCGAAGCTTAGGATTACGGTTTATCTGTCCCTCGTGAATTATTGTGATAAATTCCTCGCTAAAGATCGGAATTTATAACAATAATCCATTTAGGACAGATGAACCGTAATTCCTCGCATCTTGTTGATTATTTTTATAACCCTACCCCCCCCCCCCCCCCCCCCCCCTTCTGTTTAAGTGAACACCTCCAGCCTCCCTTCAAAGTTACTGGCTCCTCCACTGAAATTATGCGATTCTCATATTCTTTGACAAACAACATGTATTTAACTTGAATAGCATCAATAATCTCATTACGATGACACGTAGTAAAGCATTTTAGATTTCATATTAATGAGTTTGATAGCATCAATGACGATGTTCGTGGTATACATAGCAGTATATTCATTAATAGTTATATAAATCATAAATCAAATGGCGAACATAGGCGGTGTCATATTTTCAATATGAGCGTTACGTTCATATTTGCCTTGAAACGTTTTGCTTGTTTGTGACGTCACTTAGCAATTGTTCGTGGTGTCACTGATTGACAAGCAATGAATGTATTTTCATGGGGAATGAAATGTAATAGATGACAAGAGTAAAGCCACAAATATATCATAAAGCTTATACCAAACTTGTGCAAAGTTAGTGTTACACTTAATCTCGCCATAAGCTAACCTCTCGTTTAATTCGATCACATTCTGCAGTTCAATCAGATTTCCATGAGGAAACAAATGCAACCCTACTAACCTCCGAATGTCGGATAAGCAATACATTTCTGCAGTCGAAAGGTTGAATGGTGTGACGGAAACCGATCACACTTTCCAGTTCAGGTAAATTATCCAAGCAACAAAAAATTTCAGCAAAACATATGTGCTGAATTTTAGGCGATGAAGATACCTTTTGAATGGAAAGCTTGCTCTGTGTAACGGAAGCCGATGCTATATTTCAGTCGCCATATCATGTGACCCTGTCATGTGTGCGCAGTTCTTAATCAAATATATTCTGAAGCCTATGAACCTAAATGAAACACTTCAAATGATTACTTTTAAAATGTCGTCACTTATTGTAGAAATAAGTTTAATTGCATCCCATCAAGGTTCTACGTTTCTAGCAGAAAAAGTGCCCGAATTGAAACTGAGGTTACCATAGTAAGATACTTTTTGAGCTACCTCATTAGAGAATGAATGATGTCGCTCAGGATTGCAAAAGTTAATTCCCGTTTCGTAAAAGTTTTATGCTATATTATCTCAGGTAATAATATCTATATAACAGATTCTTAACCACAAACAGTATGGAAGGGGATGTGTGCCAAAAATGAAATCATGTAAACTCTTAATTCGCAAGTTGTAACATGAAGTTCTCAACCATGCAATTCTCGAAAAGACAAGTCCAAGTATGCAAACCTAACATTTCAATCCTGTAAAACTTAACTTGCTGTTCTCAACTTTACAAAGTTCAAATGTAATTCTAGAAATGTCAAAGTCGAAACTAATTTTGTTATTTCAAATAAGAGGGATTTACACATTAAGCAATGCTACAAGTTACGTTTTACAAATGGTAAATAAAAAAAGAAGAGTTGTAAAATCAGCCTTACGAAACTGACTTTTGCATTTCGAGTTTTACATGAGTTGCATGGTTATGATCGTAATGTTCCGAAATACATCTGTACACGATTTCGCATTGACCATATTTGGAAGTTTAACGAAGACTGCCGATGATTTCCGAGGATGATCGGTATTTGACAACAATGAGACCTCCCTGATCCAAGCTCCATGCAACGCTGTGCAAGCTTTCCGGATAGCGTTGAGTTGAGTCCATCGCAATGCGCGGAGCTTGGGCCTGTGACCTTCACCTTTTGTCAAACTTCTTGGTCAATATAGATCTAGATATATTTTTTCTACTGTTTTGAAGGGGTTACACTAGGTTTATCTCACGAAAGAATGTTATGAACTTTTATTCTGGGTTAGACTTTACTGGACACTAAATCTCTACACAACTTACTGCATCGAAAGGATTCACTATAAAAAATCTAATTTTAGATATTAAGGTAGGGTTTCAAAAACTCACCAAAATTACGAGACTGGTTTTTGAATAATGAATCAACAAAATACTTGACCCGCAAAGACAAATAACAGTAGAAAAAATATATCTATATTGTATCCCCACGTTACCCCTAAAACACGGGCATGTAATTCTTTCAAATCAACAGTTAGAAAATAACTACGTAACGTAGCCTAAAGTTAGGGGAACGTTCCAAAATCATTGAAAAGAATTATTGTTTCTTTTGTTAGTCTTTCATTCGGTCGTTTAACCAATATATATTATTCCGTTGAAAGAAACATTGATTTCAACTAATACCGTTTAAAGTCATGTTTTAAAGCTTTGGCGAACGTTCCAAACCAGACGTTTGTAAACAATTTAAACTAAATTTGATTGAAGAACATGTCTAAATCACATGACTGGCATCATGTGACATGTTATTTTTAACTCTCCGCCCGATCGACAATTTTTTGCCCGGTCTGGCAGGCCGCCAGAGAACGTCGGGTTCAATACATATTTGCTAATTTTTAAGCTCTTGCAAATTCAGATATCATCAACAATTTAAATCAAAATACCTTTGTTATCATCAAGATGTAAAAATTCTAAGAATTATTAGAATACAAGATTATACATTTCCATGCGTATAACTTAGGGGTTTACAACTTAGATTTCTCGCATCAGAGAAATCAAGACAGCAACAAAAACACGACTATTGTATTGTAAATGATAGTTAATTATCAACGATTTACGTTGTGTATATCTTGAATTTTATCCAAAGGTGTGTTTAATTACCAATGTTACCAACTGTGTTCATCAACTGTGTGCAAGTGCACAACTGAAGGGATTATTACGCAAGTGCGCCTTGATGAGAACATAAGATTAGGTTGTTGTTTTTAAAATCAAGCTTCACATCAGTTAAAGAGCCACTCCGTGAGTTTTATAACATATTATTTACCTTTGATACGAACCTAAATGTCATATGTGGTGATATAAAATCAAAACATCTTAAGTTTTCATGTCCAAAAGACATATATATGACAAATACTGGTTTTCCGTGAAAATCTGAAAACATTCTTATAAATTCACAGAGGTGTATATATCACGTCCAATATACATGGATACTAGTTATATAACCTAACAAACACTATCAACTCCTAACTACCCTCCTGGCTGTTTTAGATATGTCTCCAAAATTACGTAAACTTGACAATTTGACGCGCGCTACTGTCCGGTTTTCGATCATTATTGCGACGTTCTACCTTCATATTGTCACTGTAAAATCCCAATAAGCTTGAATATGTGTTTTAGTGGTAACAGTCGATACTTCGCGATGAAATGACACTATCTATTAAGTTTGGCATATATGACCCCAACAACTCACGGAGTGGCTCTTTAAGTAAATGTAAACCATTATTCTTCTAGTGATAAATCATAAGTATGGTGCTGAAAGATTGTCCACAAAGTAACCATGCTTTAACAAAGGCATCGGAAACGCTCGTATTCCATTGTCATAACAATTACTAAAATTTGCTTTTAAAAAATGGTACTTTTCATTTTTTTTTAAATTTGTCATGCTACGAAATTTTTTAAGTATTTTGAACTATTGAAATCGGCCCCCGAAAAGTTAATATGCGTTGACTACGTGACAAAATCAGAGGGGCTCGAACAGAGGTGACGTCACAAAAGTCGTGATCAAATGGACCTTTTCGAAGTTCGGAAATTTTCTTGCAATAAACACGGGTATATTTTATAGAATGACGTATTCAAGAAATTTTTTTTTATAATGGTCAGATAAGAATTAATTGAAAATGATATGTGTTCTATTTCAATTGTTGCTGTTTGCCTTAGGTGCTCGAAAAGTCACATACCCAAGCTCCGCGCATTGCGGTTGACTCAACTCAACGTGATCCAGAAAGCTTGCACAGCGTTGCATGGAGCTTGGATCAGGGAGGTCTCATTGTTGTCAAATACCGATCATCCTCGGAAATCATCGACAGTCTTCGTTAAACTTCCAAATATGGTCAATGCGAAATCGTGTACAGATGTATTTCGGAACATTACAATCATAACCGTGCAACTCATGTAAAACTCGAAATGCAAAAGTCAGTTTCGTATGGTTGATTTTACAACTCTTCATTTTGTATTTACCATTTGTAAAACGTAACTTGTAGCATTGCTAAATGTGTATATTCCTCTTATTTGAAATATAAAAATTAGTTTCGACTTTGACATTTCTAGAATTACATTTGAACTTTGTAAAGTTGAGAACAGCAAGTTGATTTTTACAGGATTGAAATGTTAGGTTTGCCAACTTGGACTTGTCTTTTCGAGAATTGCATGGTTGAGAACTTCATGTTACAACTTGCGAATTAAGAGTTTACATGATTTCATTTTTGGCACACATCCCCTTCCATAAAACAGAGAGTGGTCGATGATAAAAACACCAATTCATCATTAAAGATGATACAATCGATTACTTTGTTTTCGTTGTTTATCACGGATATGTTAGACAACAAATTCATTAATACTTTAGAAGCTAATGTTCCCTTGAAGTTAATATTTTATGACACGTCAAGGTCTTTTGTCTTTATTATGTAGCACTTGTACAAACCCATGGATCAATTCTCTGCACAGACATCACTGTGATGTAATTAATTATACGTGATAACATTGTTTTAAATTAATAACTGTCTGAACACAATCACTGACTTGCACAGGCAATTAACAAGCCTTCCACATGAAAACTGCATTAAACATTATGTATAAAGAGCATACGTTGGTGCTTGATGTTTGATAACAGAAAAAAATGATCTTCGAAATGTCGCCATCATGGATATGATAGCTTTCTTGTATCGCGCATATATCCATGACAGAGCATGCTCAAAGTGCACAAAAAGTATTATTGTCCTGAGGGAATAGTACTTCGATGCAGCCTATTTAGCGCTTCGCGCGACCGTCTAGGTAGATACCTTTCTTTTTTCAGGTACCCAATTGTACAGCTGGGTGGACTGACTGCTATGAGGATGAAATGTCTTGCCCAGGGACACAACACGCGACATGGCCCAGGTTACAAAAATGTGGTGCCTCCACCGGGATTCGAACCCGGGTATATAGATATAGAGGATGATAATAATTAAATCCATTGTCTTTTCTTTTCTGACATGAGGCAAAAGAAGTTTACACATCCATGCAAACACTTCATATAAATGCGTATCCATGGCACACTATGTTTACGATAGTGCCGGAACATCAGTATTTCCCTAGCGAAAGCGAGGGATTTATTGATATCTAGACAAGGGTGTGGTAATCATAGTAAGTCATGGGCACGAACGGGATATCATTCGTATCACCGTAGACGCGAAATCAAACAATATTATCATAATCTTCTTCCAAGACAACGCATTTGGAAGACGGCATAAGCGAACTGTGATGCCAGAGCAATTTTATGACGTGGTATCATAATTAAAAAGTGATGATTTAACCAAGGGCATCGTATTGAAATTTTAAACCCCAATATGATTGTCATCGTAATTAATAAATTTGCATATACAGATATGATAATATATGTCATGATGTTTGTTCGACTCTCTGCCACTGTATCAGTAGATATACTCTATCAACCCGTCATCAATGGTAAACAACTGAATAAACCCTCGGATTGATTTTGGAAATTTAGGAAACGATAATATTATGTGATTGATAAAGTACGATGCATGTGTTGTGCATGTTGTTTTCAATCCATGTCCTGATAGGTTGTTTTAAGTTCCTGTCCATAATTTAGGTTCTTTTAAGTTAATGTCCATCATAATTTAGGTTGTTTTCAGTTCATGTCCATAATTTAGGTTGTTTTAAGTTCATGTCCATAATTTAGGTTGTTTTAAGTTCATGTCCATAATTCAGGTTGTTTTCAGTTCACGTCCTGTATTAGTCCGAGACCCCATTTACATCCCCCACAGAGATGTAACAATATATGTTTATCGCTTGCGTGCATTAACACAGGATTCTATAGCAAAGGTTAGAGAAAAAAACCTTTCCTTGAGGTAAAATATAATTTCATACTAATGTGTTTCCAAAAAAAGCTATATCGTTTTCAATAAGCCATCTTAATTAAACTAGGACACAAAATTACCGTTATAACATGAACCAATAACGAAAAAACCCATCCTTGCAACTACTGTTAAGGATTAATGAACTATACGTTGTATAAGCCTGTCCATTTTAAACTTTAGCGTCGCGTATTGTTTTAATACATCACTAATGGAAAGTACTCATTCAGAAAGCGAGTGGGTGTCAACAAGCATTTTTCATACTTATCCTTTTCCTTAAGCATTGGCATCTCATCGGATATAAACAAGACCCTCTCAGACATACAAAATGTTCCTTCTTTATAAATGTAAAGTACGTTGACTGATCCTCTGTTTTAAAATAAACCTGCTCATGATGACGTGTTCTTCTCCCCCGTGTGAATATAATAAATAACATCTGTAAGACCGACTTTATCGAACTAAAGCATTTTACAGATAAAACGTTTAAAAAGTAAAATCCTTTTAACAATGACATTTGTTTAATAAGTGGAAATGGTACGCAAATTTATGCTAAACCTCCAGCCAAAAGGGGGGGGGGGGATATTGTAGATTATTTGTTTAATGCTAGACATTAGAGTCAGGGAGTATTTAAGGAGTTAGTTTTAGCATATCAAACATGTTTAGTACAAATGTGTCATTCTTCCTACTTTTACTCCAGTAACAAACATCTACTATTAGGAGTCATACAATGTACTGGCCCTTTAAGGGGGAAGAAGCACGTTTTTTTAGATAAATTTAAAGCAAACATAAGTGTTTCCAATTGTAGGATAAAATTATATCACGAACACAAAAATAAGTGTTACAAATTGCAGGACAGTGTTATATCCCGAACAAAAAAATAAGTAAGTACACAATTTTTATGGATAACTTATTTAATCTGAAAGTGCGACGTTTCGACACAGATTCTTGTATCGTTGTCAAGCATGATACAAGATACAAGAATCTGTGTCAAAACGTCGCACTTTCAGATTAAAGAAGTTGTTATCCATAAAAATTGTGTACTTATTTGCCTCCCAACTTCTAAATGCCACTCAAAGAAGTTACAAAAATAAGTGTTTCAAATTGCAGGACAATGTTATATTTAAAAAACAGTTTTAAAACGAACGTACATGTACCATGATCGGTTAAGCTATATGCGCGAACCCATTACCGTATCAAATGATTTAAAGGTGTTCGCACAAATGGCCCCAGGTGGTTTTTGCTTGATATTTGGTTATTTCCCCTACATGTACGACTACGGATGACTTGGTTGACTAATGAGATGTTTTAACGAACTGAAGATATTATGTTTGGCATTATCTTAAATTTTGCAACATTTGAAAAATTAAATCTTTCAAGAAATGCGCTACTCTACCTTTAAATTGTATATTTAGATTTATCATACAGTGAACAAGTTTTCCATGAACTATTCATGTCTTTTTTATATCTAATGTCATTATGATTTGTTTGAATACATTGTAAAACAATCTTTTCGATTAAGGACATATTCAAAAGTCCATTATGAAGAGTACACCCTCTTTATGGTTTTGTGATTCAAGATAATGTTAACATCTCAGCTATGTTTCGTGAGTCAAGAACATATTTACTATATATTTATCTTTTCATATAATATTGATGAAATAACGTTAGAATATGAGTACTGAAATAACAATTATCATACTGAAAACACTGAATCTAGAAAAATCTCATTAATCCAAAATTCAATATTTGTAAAAACAACATGTTGATCATATTATTATATAGTATACCAAAACTACTTTTTTTTCTTATCACCTGCTTGATAATCATAACCATCTACTCAGAAACTTAGAACTCCTGCTACAAAAAGAAGTCCAAAAACCGCTTCAAAGGTGGTTACTGCTGAGGTTAAAGGGAAACAAGACAGGGTTAGAGAGAGATAGCGGAAGGCAAACAGCTCATTTTGTAAAAATGGGATGGTTGTAAAATTTGTGTTTTTCCTGCTTTTTACAAGATGCATGTAAAAGAGGCCTGAGGAGTTACAGAAACCGTGTCTTCTGTTTTCATAATGTATAATTTGGTGTTATAACTAGTTCCTCCCACCCTATTACTACGGGCCTTAAGGGTTAAATCAAGGATCCGATTTTTTTCCAGGTAAGTCTGAGGCTGGGGAGACATGGAAGGAGATGGTATGTCCGAGGGGACAGTTCCGTTGTGACAAGTCGGGGGAGTGTCTCGACAACTCTTTACAGAACGATAAGAAGAAAGACTGTAAAGATGGAACAGATGAATCTATGTTTGGTAAGTCAAGAACATAAGAAATTATGTTGTAGTGATTCAATGCTGCTTAGTAACGGAGGTATGAAAACGGTACGTTTCATAGAATCCAAAAGGGATGCTCCTCGTGAAATCTTTAATGATTTTCGTTACGCAATGGATAATAGTTGTATCTTAAATCTTTTACGTCATCACGTGCACTTTAGAGATTGAATCTGATGACTATATGGTATCACGCCTGTCATAAAATACAACCGTCATGTTGTCTCATGGCTTCCGGAGCATTTTCGTCAAGACATAATCTGTCCACAAAAAAATGCATGAAAACGTGATGTCCAAAAGTGATGTTAGTTTATATCAACGAAAGCTACGAAGTTTTTGTATTAGCAACGAAGTTTTGTATTAGCCACGAAGTTTTTGTATTTCAACTTTTGTTACATTATTTTGTGAGGAAATGTGTGCTAAGCATGACGTAAAGCATTGACGTAAAAGATTTACATAGCACGATGAATCCGTGAATCTTGAGAAAAAGTAATGTCAAATAGGGATTGCCATGGCCACAACAAGAATATAACAAAATGAATTGAAAATATCTCTCTGTGTTAAATCATTTCTTTTTTGAGTCAAATACAAAATACATTTGCATCTGAAAATAAAACTCATTTTGCTTTCAAAACATATAGGGGGAACGTAAACGATGACATGTTTTTTATATGAGCACATGTGCACTTATGTGTTTTACCTAGCAACGGTTCTTTCAGCGCGAGTTACGGTATTTCGTCATCTGTTACGTCATAAATTAATTTTCGTGACGTCAATGCATCAGGTCATTTTCTTGATATTTAAATACGATTCGAATGGAATAAAATCGGTTAAAAAAGAAATAGCTACATTCGGAAATGTGCCGTGTGACCAATACGAAACTAGTGCGAATTTATATATAACCGTCGCTTTCGCTCAAGTCAAACTCAAATTCACACTCGTATCATAAAAGTCTTATAACACTCTTCCATATGTAAAAAATATCTATCTATTTGATTGGTTAAAAAGGACGATATCCATTTTGCAAAATTTCACTCATGTGTGTATTGAAAAAACAATAAATTAGGCCAGGACACACTTGTAACGGTATTACGTGGGAAGATATGAGATGAGGAAGCTACATAATTGTGGTCAGGGAATAGTATAAGTAGTAAGGACTACGTTAATTACATCCTGAGTGAAAGGGAAATGTACATTGTAGTACACTATTGGGATTTTATAGTTTATTATCTGTACCTAGCCATACTGAAAAACTCTTCCGAAATCCGGATGTGTTTCAAATACCAAAGATATACTAGTAAAGTAAAGGCCAAATGTACAAATTACTTACGTGCCCTTTGTGAAAAAACGGTTTAGGCTAACTTTAAGAAGGAAAGTGGTGTTTTGAACATCGAAAGAAACAACGAAGTATATATAGATATGCTTTCATACATAACGATTTAGGTACACATAATTTTTTAATTTAAAATTTTAATTAACAATTTACACATTAATGTTTAATCGGTTTTAGATGTGTCTCACCAATCATTATCTAATTCAAGGTTTATTTCTTGTAATTTGTTTTTTAAGGTAGATATAGATTTGGGCTATCTCATGTCAAATATCACAAATGCAAAATATGACTTGTCATCAAAATAGTAAGATGAGTTGGTTTGGGGTTTAACGCCGCTTTCGAGAGTATTTCTCTTATATCACGGCTGCTAGTATTATTGCAGGGAGAAAGCCCGCATCACTATCGTGACTATGCAATGCTGTGGAACTTGCTAGCATCGGCTAGAATTAGCGAACTATGGGAGGTACTGCGCTGAAAAGCTGAAACCTTACTGCGTGTAAAACAGTTCTCTGCTGCAGAAAAAAGTTGCCGAGCTACTGACGTGATACGAACCCCGGACATTTTGATACACAGTCGAACGCGCTAACCACTGCGATATCCCGCCCCCAGGATAATTAATATACACCTCAAATATTTGTGAGAGTGAGCAAATAAATACCATAGGCTTCAATTTAAAGCTAAATTTTGATCTAATGCGAGAACTTCTCAGACGTCCGATACATTCCCCTATCGGCGAAGATATTCACGCAAACTATTTTTTGAGGTCTTTATTCGCTTTTAGCAAGTACAAGTATAGGACATCTGATTCTTTTACACATATCCACAGAATCTTTAAACGGAAAGTTGAGAAGGTTGTGGTATTATTCTCTGAAAATGTGGGCAAACATCTGTCCACAAATGATCAAGTAAATATTGATTACACCAATAACCAATCTTGATTGATACTGCTTATTCTCGTTCTGTTCCTCTCTGATTACCAATTGCTCATTGCAGGAGACAATTCCCAGTTTAATTGGAACATTCTATTTCGGAAACGCCCGGATGCAGATGCCGACAAGTTGACAGATGAATGCGGTAAGCACGCCATTTTGGAATATGCAGAGGTGGTGTGGGTGTTTTATACACCATGTCCAAAGTGTTACACTGTTCTTTAATGTCAGCCTATCAAAGAGAACCCGTTTCCTATACTCTGAAATATCATCAGGTGTAAAGTGTGATAAAGTGATTGATTTCAACGATTTTTGTTTGAACACGCAATAGATTTTTCACCAGATACACACAAAGTAACATTGCAGCGTTCACTTCACACGAACTGTGGAAGTGCTTAATGGAATGGATATAAGTTCATGATCATCAAATTTCAATGTAACAAAATGTAACAGAATTTTTAATTTGTATCATATTCCTTTATAACTACATGTACATTTATAGTCTTAGACAAACGGAGTGTCAAAAACCAAATGAAGAATAACAAATACTTATTCGAAAAAGAATAATCCTTGATAAACGGAGGTTCAAAAAACGAATATCAAATTCTGATTTTGTTTTAATTTGGAGGTTTAAGTTTCCTATACCTATCGTATGGTTATTCTAAAGACATGTTTTCGTATGCAAGCTTTATTGGTTTTGAATAAATGTATGATACATACTACATTTTTACTATCTCTTACAGGTTTTGAGGTAGTACCCAAAGAATGCCGATGTAAAAATATGACAATTCTGAAATGCGACAATAAGGAACTAACGGAAGTTCCAGGAGGCTTGAAGAGTACCCTTACTGTGTTGTAAGTAAACTTATACATTTCCTGAATCAGATGAAAGGTTCAGGGGGATAGAACTTTTGGGATTTAAAAAAATATCGCCGTAAAAAGGGTTCTGAGGGTGATCCCACCTCTATTGGGTTACGTTTTTACTTAGTTATTAAAAGTGGTTGACCCCCAGGTTTCCCCTCTCCCCTTCAAAAAGTGATCACCTTGGAGTGGTGACGACTTGTTGAACCTGGGTGACTAAAGATGAAAAGTAAACTGCCTTCATGGTAACAGTATTGATTAAGATTGCCGTTGAAAACCTTTTTATTTGGTGCGTCAAGAACATTCAAGTCTAGACTCACACGCTCCCTTTCATAGTCATTTTAAATAGAATGTATTACGTCGAGTATTATTCATCTCATATGAACGAAACGTTGGGCTATAGATTCAGAATAAGCTCAAATTTCGTTCTTGAAACTTTAAGTTTATTGTTCACAAACCTACAAATTTACACAAAAAAATTAAAAATAGGTAAAGTTATGTTTGCTAAATATTTTTCTATCATTTTTACATATTTCTCCATTTTGAACACGGTTGTCAATAATATAAAGGTGTTGACAATGAGATGCTAGGTATCATTTTAATACATTAATTTTAATTTGAAATTAAAATTATCGGAGTGTTGTATTCCGATTCAGTACTGAAATAATGGTATGTAGACAAAAAAATCACGAAATGATTTTTGTTTGAAAAATAATGGTTTCTTTTACAGTGTCTTGAAACAAATACTTGAAAGGGCATGGAATTAATAAAGCATATGAAATCAAACCATCTTTCCTCACATATAGATCTTGATTTCATTTTATATGAGAGTATTAATACGTTTTATGAGCTCACGTTTTTTAGAATCTTGGATTTGGTATTTTGAAAGTAGGCCTATTACAACATATCAAAACGTCTAAACGAAACAATAAATAATATGAACCTTCATTAATTAACCTCTGACAGGTAAAAAGTGATGTTCGTGATATGAAAAAAAATTCAATATAAATATTGCCACACATCCGAAAGTTTTGTTGTATTAGTTTTATTATTAAACGTCAAAAATGATAATCATCTGCGTGGCAGTTTTACCTCATGTCTTCATAATTGGTAATTCATTTTAGAAAAAGTTCATATTGGTTGAATCACTACCGATTCAAGATGCCCAATTTGTTCAGAATTGTTGGCAAACATAAATGCTTGTATTTACGAAAATCTATCATTTTGTGTATTCTCCTATATGATGTTTGTTATGTATTATTTATCATTGATATTCTGTATTGTAACCTTTTCTCAGGGATCTATCGGGAAATAACATCGATTATATCTCAGAGCGAGACTTCAAAGAACTGACGAATCTTCAACATCTGTAAGTAAAAATTACTTTTTCGAATCTTATTCAACATGTTATAGGTTTTAAACAATTATAAAACAAAGTTTTCAACAACAAAATCATTGAATTGAGTTATTTTTCATTGTGTTATTCTTTTTACATTTTCCGAAAATATATTTTATGAATTTTTTTCCTTTGACAGAATTTTAAGTCATTCTGGGTTGAAGAGTATAAAGGGTATGGCATTCTACGAATGTCGGAAACTAAAGATAATGTGAGTATATTTCATCATTACTTTTGTCATTCTTTCCTTACATAGATTACTCCAATATCTTCTTCCCTCGAAGTTTTTGTTTCTGGGCTAAAAATTCAAAATACTATTTGCTTTGCTTCAATCAACTTGAGTTATGCAATCAGCTGTGTTGTTACAAACATACAATGCAGTTTTTTTCTGTAATCGTTGAGCAGACTGGATTTCTTTTGCCCGTGCGCTGCGCACATATTTCGGTTTTTGAAAATTCTCTACAAGGATGTTATCCATTTGTATTTTTCACCGCTTAGGGGTATTCCAAGAAAGGAATATGGCCCAAATATAACGGAGGTTACGTGTGATCAAATGAACTGAGTAACGTCTGTACAGAGGAAACGGTATTACACTGTAGCACATGTACTATAATAAGGTAAGCAATAGGTTGAGTATCTAAAATAACAACATGAGGTTTCTTCTGCTGAGCTAGAATAACTTTAAGTACATTTCTCATTGTAAATTAATATTATTGTTCTTGTACCTAAAATAAAATCACTACTTTCTTGTAAAAACATAAAGTAAATTCGCCTAGAAAAGAAAATTATAGGCAAAATACATGTGTATGACATTTTAAACAATTTATTTGCATTTATTTACTTACTAAGCTATGAGCAAGTGATCTTTGATTTTGACTTAAGTCGTGATCTTTCAATGGAATGTTTTTAAGTTTTACATAACCTTTGTTAGAAGATGAATATGTTTCCATATCGGTTCACATTTATAATAAATCATACTTTTCTTGAATATTTTCTGGGAGTGACTCATTGTATACGTCAAAGGGTATTGAACTACATTAATGGAACAATGCTAGTCTTTTATATAAAGAACAACAAAGTTATTTATTGAATTTACATGGGAAATCACATTACTTTAAGGACTTATGCTAAGCTTTAAAAATGTGTATTTATCCTATTTACATTGTACTTTTTTTACATATAATTTGGGATGAATATTCCGTAAATAAATTTTCAAAAGAATAGAAATATGGTTTTGACTTACTTCATTAACCGACTTACAATTTTCCGTTCTTTAAAATCCCCAAGGTTGTTAATAACCTTATAATAGCTGCATTACATGAGGGGTGGCAGCGAGTACCACAAGAGCGATTTCGACCTCTGGTGAGGGGTATGAGGCGAAGATTACAAGCTGTCATTGAAATGCATGGTGGAAGTTCGCGATACTAAATGTTTCTGTACCTCAATGATGTCCATGAATGATCCTTTAACCAATCCCAGTTATTGTTTCTTATTTACAATTTGATTAATGACCATACTTTAATTGTTGTCTTTTTGCACCAATTTGAACCCAATCATTAAGAGCAAAATTTTGATATACCATGGGGTCAGAGAGTGACAATTTATACTTTTATTCTTAGCCAACAGAATAATTTTTAATCTCTTCACCATTTAGTTTCATTATACTGTTATCTTCCACAATCACTGAAACTACCATACCCTACTACACACAGGGGTTGCAACACCTTTTTTACTTTGTATAGTTATCCAATTCCGTTTAAAAAATTACATTTCATTTAGTCTAATTGTTTTTAAGCTATTGTAACATTTTTACAAGATCCAATCAGTAACAGCAGACAGCAGACAATTTGAAAAATATCTATTAAGGAAAACCTTATGACATATGTGATCAATCAAGTAAACTTATTCTGTTCTATTAGTGAATTGAAAC
Source organism: Phorcus lineatus (assembly GCA_921293015.1). Taxonomy (NCBI): domain Eukaryota; kingdom Metazoa; phylum Mollusca; class Gastropoda; order Trochida; family Trochidae; genus Phorcus; species Phorcus lineatus. Next base: position 19,068,431 of record OV121085.1, read on the forward strand.
CAATCATGACCTGCAGAAATAAGGTTTAAAAGCTTTCCAAGCCATTCGCAGTGCCCGATTTCCAATTGGAAATTTAGATAAAGTATTTTATCAAAGCCTACTGTAAAAACTGTTGAAAAATAAGTGTTGATGTATTCACCTTACATGACATTTGTATAAATTTAAAAGTAATGAAACTAATTTTTTTAACCAGCTGTATAGTTGTTGACTGCTTACAAGGGATTTAGACAATACAGGATTTTTCAACATGTTCTACTCCGAGAAAATTGTGTGAAATACACATCGATGGCTTCGAACCGTATTCCTCCGTTGGGTTACTGCCCTTACGATTGCTCGCCCACATTTAACCCCAGGGCACCTACTCCAGAATCCATCAGTTATAAAATTCTTGGTAATTCCTTTTGAGGTTGTCACTTTTCCTCTTGTTTTCATGTCATGTATGAAATTCGATTGCACTTATACAACCAGCACTGTCAAGCTGATTATGCAGTAATTGGGGTTAAATGGACCCAATTCAAGGCTTGGAAGAATGTTAATCTCTGCATGAAAATAAATTGTTTTTTCATGTGTACATTCAATAAACCTTTCAATTTCCGGAATGGACATCTGCAGAAAGAGATATTGATGTCAATGTACGTTTAAAACGCCATACTTACTTAAAGAATAACTTGCTTTAATGAAACATTTATATTTTTCATTTAAGCCTTCTACATATTTTCAAAAGATGTAACAATCAATTGAAATGATTTTTTAAAAACTGTTAGGGGTAATCGTTGACTAAACCTACGAGGGTACATATTACCTATTAAAAGATGCTTTACTGTGGGTATTCCAAGTGTAACAAGAATCGGGAATACGAATGCGACTTGAGATATTTGTCTGTATCAGAAAAATCACCGAAAATGAATTGATTACATAGTTTAAGGACGTTTATAGACGTCTGAATAGTTCTCACATAACTGTAACATGTCATTTATGTCTTGAACTGTTTCTGTGTATCATCATTGCTTTTTTATGCAAAAAAAGTGTCAACATAATACGTATAAATCAACTGTACGTAAACGTGACTCAATGATAAGCGACCGTCAATAGTTATCTTGAAACTTATATGAAAGAGAGAGTTGGTGTATTGACATCTTAAAAAACGTAGATAACATTTATAAACGATATTGTCTTTTCTCATGATTGGCAGCAACCTTTTTTGCAATCTCATTGAAATCAGATCGAACCTTGTCCCTCGTACCTCGCTGCGTTTTTTTGGCTTTTTTGCATAGTATAACACCGTATTGAAGAACACATCCTACATAATCACTCATTTTCACTGCCTATAAACTAGTGACCATTTACGAAATATGTTACATTGTTTTTATACCTAAATTTTAAAGCGATTTCAACGGGCAGAAATAGCAATCGTAATCGATTAAATATGCTAATTTGTTAAAGTTAAAGCCTCGTAAACATCATGACATTGTGCAAGTGTAATATGAAATTGGATCGATTTCACCATCGGAATACTAAATGTTGTTTTGCAGGGGGGAACAAGGTATTGTCTGAAGTTTGGATATGTCCACCTCATCTTAATTGTATCAATTTTCTTGCAGACATCTGATCGACAACAGATTAGATAGCCTCCCTGAGGACTTGTTCCCCGATATCAACGTCGTGGAAGAACTGTAAGTGAACAGTTTCATGCAAACATTAACCTAGTAATGTGCCGTCGCCAAGTATCTTGATAGTCTTATCTTCCGTGTTTGTATCGCTATCATTTGGTGATTCATATGCAAACTGTAATACTAATTGTTCTTGAAGGTTGGTGTTATATTCTATCTTAATGGTGAAATTGTTGATTAACCTAAAGTTAAATATAGCAAAGAAGTTTCAGTGAAACTCTACTGGCATGTCTCGTTTGTGGTAATAAAGAATGTTTTTATGTTTTATTTCATAATGTACGTGAGGCCATAGGCCCAAATACATGATACAATAATCACATGGGTGATATTTAACAATCTTTTTTTTTCTTGAAAGCAGCATGCATGAATTTCATTAATTTGCTAAACACATTGTAAGAATTCGTAGACACAAGATTTGAGAACACATGGACTGATGGGTTTCTGGTGACATAGCTTGGTAGAAGAGATTTCCTCATGGTGTGAAGGGAAGGGCATATTAAAGTGAAATGGTAAAGTTATTCAATTCCATGTCGATCAACGGATGCGCTCTTTGCGGGGTATTTTAAACATGCGACCCCTGTCAATCTGTAGATTTGTGTGATCGTGCTTTCGTTCTGACTAGTATATTGTCCTGGTTATCCTAAATGATTATAAGTATCAAGGGTCTTGTTTCCGGCAACTTTGTCTGCGGTAGAGAACTGTTTGGGTAGTTCGCTAGTTCCAGCCGTTGCTCGTATGTTTCACCTCATTGCATAGCTACAAGCGTGTTGCGGGCTTTCTCCCTGCAAAAATGCTAGCAGCCGTGATATAAGTGAAATACTCATGAAAGAGGCCTTAAACCCCATTTCACACCATCCCATCAAGGGTCGTGTCAACATAGTGATTATTTGCCATGACAAATTGAGAACTAAAAGAACCTTAGGCTAGTTCGGTCCGAAGTAGATGTTTGCGTGACTCTGTCCCATTGTCATGAAATTTCATGCATAAGGAGCTTCATCGCTGATGCTTATCGTTCGGTGAAAATAAAATTACTTTTGTGTTCGACAAAACAGAATATGCTTTTTCAACGATTTTTTTGTAATTCTCAATAACTCAAGAATGTTAGATAAGCAAATATATGTGTAAGCTAATGCATAAACATACCATAACTTGATTAAATAATATCAACATAATTTGTTAAATCCTTAAAAAATAAATAGCTATATTGCTGAGGTATTTTGTAAATACATCATTTGTGTAATTACTAGCTTTATATCCAAATAATGGATGAATGAAACGCTATTTTAATAAAATATATTTTGAGGAAATTGTTGATAATAAGAGAGACATTAATAGTGTTTTTGCGTTCATTTTTAGTATTATTCAAAATAAGAGGTCAATATCCAGAAACCGTGTTTTTACATTTGTATTCTCATGTTCATGTAATTGTTTGAAGCAATAACAAATCCAACATTTCCCTGATGCTGTCTCGTTTATTTCCTGAACAAATAGATTTTTTTCGTTTTAATCACACACGTTGCGATGTTTAGTATAGGTAATTGTCTACATTTACGTTTCCTACAGAACGTTTTGTGACAATAAAAATAGTGTAAAGGACCATTTGTAAAAGTGAAAACACGATATAACTATAGCTAAACAAATCTTTCTTTAATATTCAAAAGAGAACTACTTCCAACGTCAATCATTATCGTGGGGGAAAAACAGATTTAAAATATTTAACTTGATGTTGAAAATAACAAAATTAATCTGAAAATGGTTGAACGATTTCTAAATTTAAGGTGAATTATCAAAAAAATGTAGTCAATTTTTTCTTCAAATGCCAAAGATACATGTTATCGATCAGGCCTTTTTTAATGTATTCAATCTTCAAAGACCATTTCTTATATTTCTGATAAGCTTTAACAGTTTGAACTTTTTTTCATATTTAACCCTTTGTTTGAATGGATGATAAATGGACCAAGAAACTAAGATATCTAATTTCAAAAGAACCTTTATTCAATACACACCTAACCCTCAGGGTGTGTGTGTGCTCGAAGGTAATAGATAAAAGTGGCATCAAAGCATTGATATATTTTCTCTGTTATTTCCAATCTCTTGAACTATACGCACTTATTTGATAACAAATCGCTACAAACCAGTTGCAAAGAAAATTATACATGTGAGATTGAAAATTGCTTTGGTCTTTATATTCTGTAAGATTTTTAATTTTTCGTAATGCATATGCGGATTGAGTGTAAAGAGGATTGACAAAGCAAACCACTACTAACCGGAAGGTGTATCATTTTGTTTCATTACTGCACAAATTTTAGATCAAAGATAAAGGTAGAAATATTAACGCATATGAACGGATTATTTTGAAAGTGAGTGCAACTGCCTAAAGGAATATTGCAAAATATAATAGGTAATTCTTGTTGAGTGCTTAAGAGTAGCGAATCGAAATAAGTTGACCTTATTAAAGGGAAATGCTGCTCTGGTTATCAGACTTAGATTGCATTAATTACAACCTGATATCTGATACCGTCCATTATAGATCTCGAGTTGACTTTAACAATTCACATGCAATGCATCCATTGGCAATTTATAATGACAAAATACCTTTGTATGAAAATAACTAATAAATAAATAAATAAGTAAATTGAAAATATTGGTGTCATACGTCTTTGATTGACTTCATATACAAGGTGGTATTCTGTCGGTATATGAGAAAATAAGTTCAATGTTTATTAATTAAACTTTGGATTATAACATTAAACAGGCGCTTTGTTAGACACATAAGCCTAAAGACAAATTATCCTAATTAACCTTTTGGTCATCTAGACGGCAAATAAACATTTCAAATGTAGTTCTGGCTCTGAATCAATTAACAAATGACAAGGGTGTATAGTTGAAATCATATATCCTCTATCTTGCAGGTAGTCGCGTAATGCAATACATAGATAATATAATACTCGTGAATGGTATGGGTATCTAACTCGCTTTCGCGCGTTGAATACCAAACAATTCACTCGTCTCCAAAAAAACGGGACGTTGTTTGGTATTTTTGATTTATTACTCGCAGAATTATATCAAATATAAAGCATGAAATTAGCAGAGTTCGCCACTGCTGCCGGGCTTCTAACATTGTGACGTCATACTTAAAGATCGTGACGTCATGTGACGTCAGTTAGCTCGCGATTTTATGTAGATTTATTAAACGGTGGTATCTTCAACGGGAGAATAATAAATAAATTTATATCATATCAAAGAGATAATGACGACAACGAAACCACTACACAAGATACATATGGGCAATAATAATTTAAGGTGAATGTAAATTCAATATTTATCTAAATTTAAACTGAATAAAATATTTTTTGAAGAAAACATGACGATTATAATTTACTATTTTCTGCCACATTTCGTGTAATTACCTTATTATTTTGCAGGTATCTAAGCTATAATCGTTTTACGATTTTGAAGCCAGAATATTTCGAGAAGTTGACGCAGCTGAAGCATTTGTAAGTAGATCGTTATAAATTTGTTTTCTTAAGACTGAAATTGTAACTCATGTGGAATGTTAGGTGTATTTTATTATTATTACAGTCATATTGATATCAGGTTAAGATATCAGATCCAAATAATTCATTTACCATAGAACAATTTATCTAACAGAGATGATTTAAGTCATAAATGTTTGTATTACCTCCATGATATTTCAGCAGTTTCTAAATGATGTGATCTATCCACTAATGACTTGAGTTTGTCGCTACGAAATTGGTAACAGAATATGCCCCTCTATGGACTGTCGTCAGACCCTATAGAGAAAAAATTGCAAAATTCATTTGTGAAAATGCATACTAAAATGATGCCACTATATATGTTTTCACTGGAACAAGGGGAAAGCAGTGTACTGTAACAGGGGTTTATGGGAGAGTTGATTTCAGAAACCATTTTGGTGAAATTAGGCTCAATTATAAGTGAAGATACACTATCGATGTAGGAGTATTTCATTGATATACCGTTTTTGATTTTCAGAAAACTCGATAACAATCTTATTCGAGATGTTGTTCCAATGACTTTCACCAGTAGCAGAAACCTGTTATCAATGTGAGTCTATATGTTACTAATTAACTTGTTCTGTTAATCATATGTTGTCTGTTAATGATAACCCGTGAATGTGTACAGTATGGATGGTTAGGTATATGCATACCACAGTGTGAGTCTATATGTTACTAATTAACTTGTTCTGTTAATCATATGTTGTCTGTTAATGATAACCCGTGAATGTGTACAACTTTATCATCTAAAGTCTCAGTCAGATGCTTTCAAAAAGGGTTTTTCAGAGTAGAATTTTAAAGGTTTGTCAAACTTTTTTTACAGTTTGATAATAAAATTCTCATCATTAAATATACATGCATGCAAAATATTTCCTACAGAGGGTTAAGCATCACATTATTCCAACCGATTGTATTGGGGTGCGACGGTCCCTTTAAAAATTTCGAAAACATTACATCATTGTGATTCACTGAGTGTTGTGCAGTAGTTATCTTCATATGAGATTTATATCAATTCTGATTTCATTTGTAAGGTTGCAAACATGCCATTCATACCAATTTCCTGATAAATTAACTTAGGTCACAGTGATAAAGTCACAACGACATTTATAAATGAATCATGTATTCGTATTCTTTCACAGTGATCTAGACGGAAACAGTTTGGACAAAATAGAGACGAATTACTTTACAAATTTAAGTAAACTTCAGAACTTGTAAGTATAAGATTCATCTATGTGAATTTTCTAATTTTTATAATTATACTGGTCAAAACAAACTCCATGAAATAAATAAAGATACAACTATTCATTCAAATAGAATATAAGTTTTAAATATCAGACATCAATTACTTATTTTGTTCAGTTTATCCTCAAACGTTGTAGATGGTTTAACTGAAATAGTGCATTGATGTTATTTTGTTTTAACGAATGATTTGATTTTTGATAAAATGACAAGATTTTTCTAATTTTCTTTTGCAGAATTATTTCTCGAAACAGAATTGTTTCTATTGAGTCGAGTTCATTTCTCTCACTGGAAAATCTACAAGGATTGTAAGTGTTTGAAACATCATTCATAATCATACTTTAAAATAAACGATACATGATAGTATTTAGTCGCAGATGACAAATCTCAAGTTATTGACCTAGGACAGTTGGCGTCGAATGTTAACTTTCTGAAGACCTTTGGTTTTGATGATTTTTGATAGTAGACAAACCGTCTACAGATGAAAACATATATTTCATTCAGAGTTTACTAAATCTTACTTCTATCAATTAGAATTCCAGCCTTTCGGATTTCCATTGGCTCCTCAGTAGTCGTACTATATTAATGAGAGAGCATTTGTCTTCTCCATGGTGCCTCTGTTCTGTAACGATGGTGTCTTCAACATTTTGTCCTTGTACAAATCTCAAATATGACGTATATATCGAAATATGTATATCAAAATAATCAACATTTGTATTTTGTACGATAACGTCTCTTATTAAGTACATATCTTATACCTTGTGATAGAGCAGTTATCAGATCTACTAATACAGTTGCATACCAAAGTTTTTTCACATATTTGCGTATACTAGTGCAAATATCATGTATAATTTGCATGTCTTTGAGGCACCGTAGCATTGCAAAAAGAAAATAATTTTGAATTTTTTATAAATAAGTGATGATCCATTGCACCTTAACACAATCGTATGCCGACACTTAGTTTTAGCAAGTCACTAAGGTGAACAGAGGTCAAAATTTCGAGAATGATGATTTTTATTTTCTCTACAAATTCTTTATAAGTGATCAACAGCTTTAAACAGAAGTGATGTTCACGTCAATATAATTTTGCTGATTTTTTCTTCGAGTCGATATGGAATATACTAATCGAAATTTAAGGAAATCGGAATTTCGAAAACAGTACCCCTTCTGTCTATTCAACGAGCCAAATTTCGAATCTTTGCAAGAGAGACTAGACATTCCCAGAATAGGTTAAAGAATCGCTTTTTTACACATTAACAATGGGAGATCCTTTGTCAGTTCTGCTGAAGTTATTTCTGTTGACGTTCAAACCAAACCTAAATTACTTGCACTAAGATACGGTAGTAAGTGAACAAACTTTTGATATGAAGCTGTACATATATATAACATATCATATGTATTTCACATTTCATAAATCGAGTTATTATCAAGTATGTCTTAATATATACGATATTGTAACAAAATCTGTCAAGAATCATTATTTTGCTGAACTATTGATGTTAAAAGTATATACATGTATATATATATAGTATATGTATATATATAGTATATAGATCCTTTTCTTATTTTCAGAACACTGTTCGGAAATTTCATTTCTCGTCTACATACCAACACTTTTATTGGATTAGGGCATTTAAGTCATTTGTGAGTATATGATTTAATTAGTTTTATATGACTTTCGCTGCAAAATAGTTCATTCTTATTTTATTACACTAAAGAAAACATTTTGATGGAATACCTTCCACATTGTAACAGCTGGTTTTTTTTAAGAAAACGCTTTCAAACCGTCAATGTATAACACAAGGGACCAAATCTGAGGTTCGAATCCGGTAGTCACCTTATCGTCTGTATAGACCTGTTGTAGGTGTAATTGCCCTTTGTAGTCCAACATTGCTATTCCTCAAATACCAACAAGTAGCTGGTATCAGATTTAAAGCTGTGGAGAATTATAAAGCAACATTGCATAAATGTCCTCAAAACTCCGTTGAAAGTTATGATCACTTCTCCAATATTTGAATAGTCTTTAAATATTTGTTTAACTTCATTTTAATTATCTAAAAAAAACTTAATTCTAACACATTAAGTTTTTAACCAAAGAATTATTTCTACAACCGATTCTGAAACATATGGAATAATTACGTTGGTATTTGTTCTCATAATATCCAATTATTTGTTAAAATGGAAGATCATATTTAAATTTTGAGAACATGTCGCCATATAAGATTATCTTGTTTAATGCCATACCAGTGCCTGCAAGTCTACAAATAAGAGGTTAATTATTTTCAACGTCACTATGTAATAACCCAATGGCCAAGGCACGATCAAGACATGCTACGAAGAATCAAATCCTGAAGAGTTAAGGAGTCTTTTGAATTAGATCGCAGGCAAGGATATTCCAAACCATGCAATCAATGCAATGACATACCGTTTGCGTGCACCAAACAATTGTGGTTGCGTCTATGGCATGCAAAGAGTAAACACATGACCCACTTTTTACTAATTGGTTTATTTCAATGAAAACTCAGAAATTAAAACTTTGAAACATTGAAAACTTTGAGAATTCCTCACCGACTTGCAAGACAAAAGTCGCAATCTATATGTCGGAAAATCAACTAAATCACGATTTAATGAACTGTCCTATCTTTTTTAAATTCTTTAAAAATGACGTTCGGATGTCATATTTTTAGGTTCATGTAGATGCGCCTTTATTGCATTATTTCATAATAAGGTCCCGAGTAGAATAAATAATGAAGTGGAGACAACAACAACCGCGAGATGTTTGATTTACTTTGACATCAGTAGATTATGAATAATTCATAACACGCACTTCTAAATCCAACTGTCAAGCTGAATGTGTCTATACAAGTTGATGATCGCACTCACGTTACCTGTGTCACTTCGGACTTCTTAGTTGTGTCCCGATATAAAAATAACATTTGATCTTAACAATATCAAAATAAAAAATGTCTGTCCGATTCTGATTAAGAAAGGAAAGCATAATTGCATGTCTTGTTAAGGTCACGTGAGGAACAGTCATGTCAAAACCACAAAACGAGTCAAACCTTGAATTTGGATCAGAAAGCAATTTGTGTCTTTAAGTAGATACAACAAACCAATGTCTTACACAATGTTTGATAAATCTGTTTATTCTCAAATGGCTCGTTTTCTGGGGCTCGTTTAGATCTTATAAAAGAATAATGGTAACTACATTTTCCTTTTCTTTTCCTTTGGGAAGAGATGGCATTATACTTATCGTTTACCTTAAAGAGCCACTCCGTGAGTTGTTGGAGTCATATATGCTAAACTTAGTCAATGGTGTCATTTGATCGCCTAGTATCGACTGTTACCAAAAAGACACATTCTAAAACTTTTTTTTACAGTGACAATATGAAGGTAGAACGTTGCAATTATGATCGAAAACCGGACAATGGCGCGCGTCAAATAGTCAAACGTAATTTTGGAGACTTATCTAAAACAGCCAGGAGTGCAGTTAGGAGTTGATAGTGTTTGTTTGGTTATATAACTAGTATCCATGTATATTGGACGTGATATCTACACCTCTGTGCATTTATAAGGTTGTTTTTAGATTTTCATGGAAAACCAGTATGTCTTTTGGACATGAAAAGTTAAGATGTTTTGATTTTATCTCACCACATATGACATTTAGGTTCGTATCAAAGGAAAATAATATGTTATGAAAATCACGGAGTGGCTCTTTAAAGATCAGCAAAGAAAGAGAATCAACTCATAAATCTGACTGTGGTATTCATTCCTTATCAAAATTGGGGTATGTGTGTACACATGCTTGGCTTTGAAAGGTCATTCAAACTAAGTTTTGTTCATGTTCGCCGTCCGCGAGGTTTCGCATTCACAATTTCCTCATCTTTGATTTGTATCGTTTATTCACCTTTATGTAGTTCTTAATCTGACATTTCCAACAGAACACATATTACTTGTGCCAAATGTCTATATTTTCGCTGTCAAATATACGACAAATCGTTCATCCTTATAAAATATTTATAACCCCATCGGTTAAAGCATTTGTTATGATATATTGCTCGTATCATAGAAATTTGATTATTTCATGTCAATGACATCAGCTACAAAAACCTCTTACATGTACGCATGGTTTTATGTGGATTTTTTTACCATATTACACCACCTAAACTCACGTGCAATTAACTTAAATAAAGATATGTTTCACTCATGATTGAAATAAGTCTATCATATTGAAATGTCACGGACATTTGTTTCATGCCTGCGAATTTGATCTACCTATATAACTCTATCAGTGAATGCCAAAATTTAGGCACAGTAAAATTGGACGCGGCCTTCCGAATAGAGACCCGTTTATTGCTGGATAGTGTGTCTTTTGTAAGTTGGGTTTTGAATAAAAAATTTTAGTTGTGTCGCCTAGTTCGAGTTTGGGGATCTTCTATGCTAAGATCGTAATCTGAATTTGAACTTTGACCGTCTGACAGTCGACCGATTGCATTCTTCTCAGAACATGGGGTTTACGTCTTGCTTGACCAGGGGTAATATGTCTCCCAGCATTTTGCGCAGGATATATGGACGAATGAGAGCATGTTATAAAGAGATTTTAGCACCAACGATTTTTCTCTATAGCAATATGCAGTGTACATGATACGTGGATCTACTTTAAAATACAAGATGCTTGGGTCTTCTGAGTTTCTATTTCCTATAAGCATATGGATAATCGACGACTGTCAATCGCAAATACTCCATCAGAGCCAGTCCTAATGACGTCATAAAACTATTTCTGTTGACGTCATCGATCACTGTTAAGTAAAATGTAGTTTTAGCAAGAAATCCGAGACTGTGATATATTTAGATATTTACTGAAACAACACTGGAATATTACCTATTATTTATGATATAAGAACATTGCCAGGCCTCAACCATATTTTCCATAAAGGGTTTTGAATATTAGTTGTATATTTTCCCCCATGACCTACCCCCGTTCTGATTGTGCCTTTTCTTTTTATTTGTTTCAGAGATTTGCGAGACAACAGTATATACTACCTACCAGAAAATGTCTTATCTCCTTTGGAGAATATATCTTCATTGTGAGTTTTACAAAAAAAATAATCTTTGAATTGATTTAATGTTGAAAACTACTGATATAATTTCCTTAAAGGGAAAAACATTATCAATATAAGTACCTAACCAATTATAGTTTAAAAAATGAAATAATGGATAAGTCATTTTGTTCTCATCTTTTTGTTTTACGAATACTTATCCATATATCATCCAAGACTACACTTGTTTTCAATATTATAATTAAAAATTTGAAAGATATTACAAGTACATATCTGACTCATTGTTGCGAAAGCATGGGAAGCATTGCATCACCTTCTGATATAAAAGAGAAATAATACGATAAGAAATTGTCATTCATGATATGAAAATATATTGATATATTGTTATTCATCTAATCCCCATCAATCCCATCTTTCCATCTTTTTATACGGTCTTCAATAACGACAACTTATGCACGAATTATCAGATATTATCTTTCCTTTCAGGGATCTGAGGGATAACTACCTACGAAGCGCGCATCCCTCTGCTTTTAGCGACTTATCAAAGCTTCAATACATGTAAGTGTATCCTTGAAAGAGACATACAGTATGTTGTTGGAGCCAAATATGTTAAACTTTATCAATGGAGCCTTTATCCGAAAATTACCATTTTAATACCAATAAGTTTTGTATAGTGACAATATGAAGTTGTAATTTCGATTTTTCCGAAAAGAGGACGAAAAGCAGCGGCTACCTCGCAAATTTGTAACATAATAACTTTGAAACTAACCAATTGCATACAAAAAGTCAGATGTTGATCGCTAGCGTTTACTAGTAGCTAATTCATTTGTACACATGTTAATGGAATGTATCATTCCGTGGATAAGGCCGGGTTTTTTTGGGAAAACGATAAAGAATCATTATATGGGCATTTTCAGATTGATATGCAAGTAAAATTGGATAAGTTTACTTAAATCAGACAATACATGTATGTTATTTTGGCACAAGTACAGCTGCATATCAAAAGTGTGTTCACTTTCTACTGTATCTTAGTGCAAATATCATGTAATTTGGGTTTGGTTTGAATGTCAATTAAACAACTTCAGCAGAACTACCACAGGATCTCCAAATGCCAATGTGTAAAGTAGACATTTATTTACTTATTGTGGGATTGTCTCGTCTCTCGAGCAAAAATTCTAATTTTGGCATGGTTAAATGGACAGAAGTGGTCACATTTTTAAAATTACGATTTCCCAAAATTTCGATTTAAATGTTCCATTTTGACTCTTGGAGAACAAAATCAGCAAACTCCTACTGACTTAATACAAACGAACAAACATGACTTGTATTTAAAGGTGTTAATAATAATAAGAAGTTTGTAGAGAAAAATATAAATTACTGGTTTCGAAATTTTGACCCCTGGTCACTTCGAATTCAGTGACCTGCCAAAAACTATTACGGTTAACTGTTGGGTATGGCACACGATTGCGTAAAGGTGCAATGGATCCTCTCTTCTGTATTGAAACTTCAAAATAATCCATATCTTTTTTCGCAATACTACGATGCTTCAAAGACATGCCAAATTATATGATATTTGCACTACAATTCGCAGGTATATGAACAAACTTTTGGTCTGCAGCTGTAGCCACAAGTTTTTTAAAATTTTAACTTGAATTTCCCAAGATAAAGGAACTTTCATAATAAATATTTACTTCGATTTTTTTTTTACTAACTGAGTTCTGTCGTGTGTTTGAAAGAATTGTCACGCCGCGATGTTGCATAACTCATTTGCGCCACGTTTTACCTGTTTGAATTTATCGCATGTCACGTACATGTACGGATGACAACAACATCCTTCGTTTCATAATCAAACATTTAATTTCATACATTTTGTCGCTTAAATGTAATTTTCTAATTTGTAACTTAAGATTTTTTATTATTACAATTCAATCATGTGATATTGTGAATGTTTTGGCTGTTTTTTTATATTTAATGTAGTTTATTGAAATTTCAGCGGTGGTTAAATTAACTTTGGCAGAGAATTTCAATTTGCTCCTTAAAACATTTCTAGTATTTCTTCTTTATTCATTAGCAAAATGTAATTATAGTGAGAAACTAATCTACGCACGCATGAAACTTCATAATTTGTCTCAAATGATAGACATCGTGGACAAAACAAGTGTTTTGCGTGTCAATGAGACCTTCAAGTTAGATGTGTGATTTATTCGAACACTGCTTAATATGTATTAAATTAAACATTACCATGTTAATATTGGTAAAAGTGTATCTAATTTTATTAACAAGTTAGCTTCTACAATGTAAAAATATAACTCTGATTTTACGTATGCTTCAAAACGTTGAATCACATCTGTAGGCTTTTTCTTACTTTCACAAGCCAGTAAGCTTGTTCATTGTTATAGTTTTATTCTGATTGTGTGCTTCAAGTTGTCATTTTCAAAAGTATAACCCTTTTCTCGTATATTTTCAAATCAAAAGCTTGTTAAGTGTATTGATAGAACTATGATTTTACGAACGTTTCAATATGTCAAGTAAAAGATATCTTATTCCCCTTGTTTCTTACTTCTACAGATACTTCGACAGTTTCCACATGTGCGTGTACGCAAGAAAGGTGCGGGTTTGCGAACCTGAAGGCGACGGTCTCTCGAGCAGAGAAAATCTCCTGGAGAATTTAATTCTCCGTGTTGCGGTGTGGGTCGTGGCTCTTTTAGCCTGCTTTGGCAACTGCGCTGTTCTAATGGGACGTTTCATCCTCAAGGAAGACAACCAGATGCATTCCTTCTTCATCAAGAACCTGTCAATGGCGGACCTCCTCATGGGCATATACCTATTGGTCATTGCAGTGTACGACATGAGATATCGTGGTCACTATCTGGTGTATGACCAGCAATGGAGGGACAGTTGGGGATGTGATATATGTGGACTCATCAGCACGGTCAGTAGCGAAGTGTCCGTGCTGACTCTGACCATCATCACTCTTGACCGGTACGTGTGTATCATGTACCCTCTCTCGCAGAGGGGTCGACATCTCAAGCTGGCCTACATCCTCATGGGAACTGTGTGGGTCTCCTGTGTAACTCTTGCCGTTATCCCCATTCTTGGACTCGAGTACTTCGGGACATACTTCTACAGAAACAATGCAGTGTGCATACCTCTTCTGTTGCATGAACCACGTAACAAAGGCTGGGAGTATTCAGCCTTCATATTCCTTGGCATCAATCTTGGATCGTTTTTCTTTATTGCTTATGCCTATGTGGCAATGTTCATTTCAATACGCAAATCGAGGATGTTGTTCAGGTCAACCAATGAAAACCAAGAACGATGTTTGGTAAAGAGGTTTTTCTTTATCGTTTGCACAGACTTTGCTTGTTGGATACCTGTCATCGTACTGAAGGTTGCAGCACTGTTAGGTAAGGCACCCGGCAAATACTATTCCCACCTGGATTATTCAATTTGAATTTTCCCGCGTAAATCTGCTATATAAAACGATCGTTGCAACAACGAAAAATTGAATCAACGCAACTAGGGTGATTTCGTTATTTCTATTCCGCCTAATATCCCTTATAAACAAATAGTGACAAATCCCTAAGCGGTATAAATTGCAATGTTGACACCATTGTTATTTCTGTTCGATCAGATAGCGTGTAAGGTATCCAAACGAGCTCTGCCTGTTAAGATATATTTCCCCATCGCACCGATGTAGTAACTGGACTCTTCGGAAGATAAGATGCTTAGTTTAAAATAGCTTTTTGGAGAGCTAACTTTGTTTACTACCAACCAGTATTATGTACTTTAAGACTAAATTTGTTCCACTAGAAACGAAGAAATTGCTTGTTAAGGGAGAACGTTCCCGTCTGATCCAGCTAATGCTGAGTGCATTACTCCAAAGATTTTGTTGAAATATTTGAACAAAAAACCCTTGTTTCATGTCATAACTACGTTGTGCACTAAGGTATATGTTCGGTACTTCACAAAGGAAACATTCATTAACAGGAAACACTTATTGATATTTTTGGTATCCAGAACTAACGTATTCATGTTAACTGAAAGGTCCATATACATGTATGTATATACACACATAAATAAACTATCAGAATAATAATAATAATAATAATAATAATAATAATAATAATAATAATAATAATAATAATAATAATAATAATACGTTTTCATCGGGAAACTATAAGACAATGTTCTCTTGAAAGAGTAGCACCAAATATAAATCTTATATATATATAATAAAATCGGTTTGCATGTCATGAAAGTTTAAGAAATGGTTTGTGAGAATGTCTAAACCTACGTCAAAAGACATGCTAGAAGTGATGGAACACTTTGTTAATTGAATGATGAGTAAGACATGTCTTTCCTTGAAATTGGAATAATTAGGTTTCTTAAATGTATCTTTAGCATCGACGTTGATACACAACAGGCTTCAGGCGCATGTTGAAAATGTTCTTAAAATGTAAAATGATGATCAATCTTGACATTTACCATGATGGATGCTATCCGTTTAGATTCATCTTAGTGCAGTTTATCCTAATCTACTTATTAAACTGACATTATTTCCAAAGTTTTCATTTTCGTGATATGGATTTTGAAGGAAAATATTGTTTGTCCCATTTCGGAATCAACCTGAAAAAAAAACTCATAGGTAAATGATGCTACGGTTGTCGCAGATACGTCACAATATTTTTAACAAATACTACGATTTCAACATTCCAATTTTCTTTTTGCGGTTAAACTGTATGACTGTTAGTCGCCATTCGTTGACAATTGACGACATGTAGACGATATGTAATAACATTATGTATCTTAAAGTACATATGTCATAGATTTCAAGATTCAAATTGGACAATTCAAATGAAAATGTCAAGTTCTAGGACGAAATTTGAAATAAACTGTTTGATAATTATTATTATACATGTTAAGAGTTATATGCCCTTAACGTGTATAATAAAATCTGGACCTTGATAAATCTTAGTTTGGACAGGGTTTTCACCCGTGAATCAATGACATGACAAAACGTTTTCCGTCTTCAAAAAGGTTAAATGGCAGTAAAGAGAAAATTCCAATGATAGGAAAATTTTACCCGTAAGCCCTGGTAATAAATTAGTCGATATGTTGTCGTTCTTGTTATTCAAATTTTGTAATTTTATGAAATAAATGATTATATTTTGAGGAATTTTCTAAAATAGCAAGAATTGTAAAAGAATGTCTGTGGATGACAAAACGAGAGTCCATTGATTTTTCATTACAATGTTGTAAAATGAGAACATCCGGAAACGAAATGATAGTCGTGGACGCAAATGCAGAATTACTTTCAGGAATGAATTCTTTTTCTGGTCAATTTCATTTGCATATGTAAAATAGAATTCATAGTAATGTACATTTCATAACTTCCATAAGTTTTTCAATAACTCGGACAAATACAGATAATGTTGGCATAATGTTCTTAATTGGCAGCTTTAGGAATTCCCTGGGGTGTGATTAAAGACTTGGCAAAACTTCATACTCGTCCCATCTCTCTCGTCTTGGTGGTTATAGCGGATGTTGTCTATCCACTAATGGACCTCGCTGCTCGTTCTGAACACTAATTCCAGTTGAGGACGATAATTAGTTTCTTATTGCCGGACCACTTTTAACATTAGACCCTATACTAAGGTTAATCTAACTTCAAATCTCTTAGATGGCACTAGAATACCTTATAATTATGATCTGTGAAAAGAGTCCCAGAAATACAATAACATCTATAGTACTGAAAAGTTTATGTGGAACTTAAAGGCACAAGTGCACTCATTTTCGCGCCTTAATTGGATTTTTGGACGTATGAGTGCATATACGTTTTATGCATTCACTTTAGCAATCTATTGATGCAATAACAAACATATCATTCTTTACAATTAACCTGCAATCAATGATGAAAACTTTTAGGCGCATGCGCAACGTCACACAGGGATGTCAAAACATCTTCAGAGTCTGTTGAGCACAATTCGGAAAATATTGATTGTTGAAAACGGCGAAGCTAGGAATGCGTTCAACTTTTGAACATAATTTAATCTATGAACTGAGGATAAAAGACCAAATATTTTTTATTAAGATAAACCAATAACCTCACCCATCATGACTGCAATTACCTCTGTGGGAAGAGAGTTGTGTAAATACTGAAAACTTTGATCTTTTGCAACATATTAAGGGAGGAACCCCCGATTTTGTTTCTGACACAATCACTTGTCCAATGCTTCAGTTATAGATGGTGTAGGTGTTTTAGTTTTGAAAGGTTTCAAGTTGGTAAGGACACATATTTTTCTTATGCACTTCGTAAGTGCAAGGGTGGTCGGTTACATGTGGATGTCAAAGGTTTAGCAGACTAGCAGTGATCCAAAGATTACAATAATGCTTAGTGAAAGGCAGCCCCGGATGGACCCAAACTTGTTTAAAGGGGCAGTAGAACGGATCGTAGTTAAATAAAGTTATCTAAAAAAAAATATGACCAATTGCAAGACAATGGCTTTCAACCAAAAGAAGTTGTTCGAATCCATATGCCTCCCTCAAATGATTCAAAGTTGTTCATTCAAAAATGGTCTCCAATGGTTTTTGTTTGTTACTTGCATTTATTATACGACAACAGATGTCTGGATTGAGAAATTATCAACCCTGTGAAGATAATACAGTTTGGCACACACTGTAGTATACGTAAATCTAAGTAACAATAAAATTTTCGAAAAAATGTGCTGCTAACCGTTTATATTAATGCATTGAATAGACAACTTTGTCAATCTGTCAATGCATTATTGCAGTTTTATCTGTCATTTGTATTTATTAATTATTTTGTATTTGTATATCGATATCAGGCCCCAAATTAATTTTCCTTAAAAGAATAAATGTAATTTCTAATTACAGTGGTTTCTAGATTGTGAAGAGACAACGTCCGGTTTTGGTATTAAACAGTTAGATGCGAGATACCTCTTTTCAATGAATGTTATCTTGATGAAAGTTAAAAATGTCCAGATAATTATCAATTGTTAAATTCGAATTAAAATCACAATTAATCACAATGATGATTATGATATATTTTTACGATTGCTGTTCATTTATGTAACTTTGTTTTAGGTTTGATAAGGGTTTTTATTTGACAACGTTTTGTCATCGATTATGAATTGATAAACATTAAAGGCACTGGTGCGCACCTATTTTTCGTATATACAACGAATGGACAGATAATGCATATCTCTCTATATTACTAACTCAGTACTCGGACAAACTATCTCGTATGGTATTTAACAACTATGTGCGTATTCAGGTTAAAAATTAGATTCTAAAACACCGGAAGTATCTTATGCTACGTTGCATTAAATCCACATGATCTACGATATCGAAAATATTCAAATCTTTCACACAGCCAGAAGAGCGAAAACGGCAGCTACTTCCTTAATAATGCTATTACCATGTTTATGAAATACGTTCAGTTACAAGATAGCTAATAATCTCAGTTCAGAGTTAAGGTAAATTCAAGATTAACGCTGCACACATTACAAGTTCAGCCGTTTTCAACTGTCCATATCTGCACAGCTGACCATAGATTTGTATATTTTTAAGCCGACATGGGCCGTCTTAACTTTTTCAATGTTGATAACAAGTCATTTGTAAAGAATAAAAAGTATTTCATTGCATCGATAGAAAGCTAAAGTGAGGGCCTATGTCCTCAAATATCTTAAACAGCCGATTTGAATCATAAAAGCTTGCTAAGGTAACTTTAAGAAGTAGGCTTGGCCTGAGAGACATGTACGTACACAAATTTAATAATAAAAGTTATAAACTAATAAAAGGATTCTAATTAGCTAATTATTAATACCAAAATGCCAGACTTTATTTTTATCACTTTCTTTCATATTTATTTATTAATAAAAAATAGTAAAGTACTTTTATGGTGGTAACCAATAATAATAACAAGATATATAGGTACAAAAACACATCCTAAATAAACATTACAGTCCCCAGTATCATTTTTAATCAACATTGTCTACAAAAACACATCATAAATGGACATTACAGTAACCAGTATCATGTTTTAGTCAACACCGATAAAATTATATCAAACAGTGACTGGCCGTTGAAATCAGTCGATTTCGATCACACTCTGAATCAATACTTAATTGGATGATTGATACTAATTTGCAGTGACTTTGTACACTGGTTTTATATTTAGGAAAAATATATGGTCAAAAATGAAGTCAAAATCTTCATAATATAAACCTGGGAAAAAAATCAAACACCCAAATAATGATTGAAACCAACATGAACGAATAGATATTTTTAGAAATTTTAAAAGTTCTTTTGACATTGCATTACAAAATTGGAATTCGAACCTATTGCCATAGACAGACACAGAAAAAAATGTCAAAGAAATGTTCTTTTTAGAAATTTTAAAAGTTCTTTTGACATTGCATTACAAAATTGGAGTTCGAACCGATTGCCAAAGTCAGACACAGACAAAAATGTCAAAGAAATGTTCAGTACTTTGTCCAGTCCAGGAGACTGTTTTTGGCAGTTTTCAACCAAATACCGATTTTGCTTTTGTTTATATGACTTCAGTAATGAGACGAAGTAGATAATCTTCAACATCCATCTCTTCCAAGAAGACTTTGTTGTAACGCTAACATATTTTCATCAATCTATTTTCTCTCAAGATTTTTTTCTAATAATTAACATGGGCTTAACTGTAGTGTTTATATAGTTTCCTTTATCTAAACACGATTTTACAATAGCTATCACAATATGATATCGCTGGTGTCAATTACAGTCCAATTCAATTAATTTATACATCAAGTCAGTCTTTGAAACAGGTGTCAAAATATTTCCAAATGTATACCACAACATCACAATAATTTGTGAAATGATATTGATTATTTAAGGGTGTTACTGCATTGGACGAAATTCCTACCCGAGGTCCGTTATTGGCACGGAACGAAAAAATACTTGATATCAAATTTATCAAATAGCATAATCATTTTGTATTTGCACATACAATTGAAGCCAATTTAATCGGAATAAGAATTTGAAATGAGATTGGCGAACGGACATTGCTATTAAATGTTTTGAAAGGATCGTATGTCTCGAAATGGCATCTTTTGCTTCTTGCAAGTTTCAAATGCGGACTACAGAAACCCATATTCAAGAGAGCGTATAATTAAGCACCTCAGAAAAGTTTACTGAACGCCTAGCATACTTTTCATGATATGGTTGGGACGATGGGGAATATTTTCAATGGTTATCAATGACTAATGAATAATGAATAATGAACAACAGATATGGAAGTTTTTGATAACTTTTCTTGTATCACAGTATATAATGTTCCATATACAGCTGCATGCCAAAAGTATGTTCACATACCTGTATAGACTAGTGCAAACATCATGTAATTTGAGATGCCTTTAAGGTATCGTAACGTTGCGAAAAACAAACGTATAATATTGAACTTTCAATACACATATGTAGATCCATTCTTCTTTAAGTCAAATGTTTATCGTACCCCACACTTTCCCGTAACAGTTTGTGCAGGTCATTGAAGTGACCAGGGGTCAAAATTCCGAAAACACTCATTTTTATTTTTCTCCATAAAATCCTTTGTAATTTATCATCTTCTTTAAAAATACGTCACGTTTATACCTTAGCACAAAGTCAATGTGATTTTATTGGTTTTAATATCAGAAAGTCGATATGGAACATTTTATTTGACATTTAACAAAATCGAAATTTTGAAAATGTGACCCCCTCTGTCTTTATCAATATGCCAAAATTCGAATGTTTGCACCAGAGACCAGACGATCCCAAAATGAGTTCATGAATGGCTATTTCACATATGGACAGTGGGTGATCCATTGTCAGTTTTGCTGAAGTTATTCTATTGACGATCAAACGAAACCCAAATTACATGATATTTGCACTACGATTCAGTGGTAAGTGAACAAACTTTCGGTATGCAGCTGTATAACTGTAACGTCTCACTTTAGTTTCAAATGGCCACCGAAGGTTCCCACTAAAACTTACCTTCACGCTTTCAGTATTGGTTGTGAAGTTATGCTAAAAGAGAACTAATTTTAATATTGTTTCCATATAAGTATTATATACATGTATATCCCTTATAGATCAATTGTCAAATGAATACGGGGGACTTAAACACGTATGCACAGAGAATTCCTGACGATCAGTAAGCATGAAATTGAATCCATGTCGTCATTGAGGCCATATTAATTTTCATAAAGGTAATAGTAAAGTTGTTATCCAGAACATATTGCTATCCTAATGTATGTCACTCATAAATACCATTCAAAGACTTGATTGGTAAATGTGAAAGTACTAAAAGTTAACTCAAACCATCTTCATTTTCAGGATACAAAATACCAGACTACCTGTACGGGTGGGTTATAGTGTTTATCCTGCCTGTCAACTGTGCACTTAACCCCTTGTTGTACACACTGACAACCAAGATCTTCAAACAGAATTTCTTCTTCGGGTTGTCGAGCTTCATGTGGAGAAACAGGTCGCTGTTTGACTCCAATATGTCTGTCAACTCAACTACCAAGAGCAGAATCTCCAGACGGAGCATGCAGGAAACAGAGGTGATTGTCAGTTAAACGATAAATATTTGTAAAATTTCAGGGATTCATTGATTGTTAAAAAGTTGGGTTTATCAAGAGGTTACGTATTACAAAGTAAAAGATGTTAGAAAGAATGCCAATAGAGCACTATTCTTTGACATTAAGAAAAACAAGGGAATACTAAACGACCTTCAAACTCTTATTATTTGTGTTCAATGACTTTGTCATACGTTTTACTTTTGCCTTTTCTGCTTATAAGAAAACTAACCAATTGACGGTTCTGTTCACACTCAGACAGAAAACAGTGGTTACGAAGCCGCGTAGATATATGATTGTTATGACTCTGCTCCTGTTTACCTTATCATGGGTAATATATGTATTCATATACAAACTATGAAAATAAATAGACTGAGTAAGTAGGAATCAGTATATGTATTGGAGCAAAAACAATTACGAATCGTCAATATCATTTTGCCATACATGTATTTACTAAATTTTCAATCATATCTATATTTATATATGTTTCAAGTACATCAAATGATTTCGAAATTTCCGTATTTTCATATCGAAAATGGAAAATATTAGGGAAAGTGTTTATTCATGAGTGAATGTGTTAATGGTCATTGCCATTTCAACAAGATCTTCGAAATAATTTCATCCCATTATAATGTGTTTCAGCTGGAACATTACGCAGTGCGTGAACCAATGAACAACACGTGGACAGGCAAGATGAAGTATAAATACTGTAACGGAAGAGTGGTATATTCAAATTGGAGCTCTCAGCCATCCCCTTACAGTTACAAACCAGTCAGGGTGATTAAATAATTATTGATGTGCAAAGACAATCCCCAATGAAAGACACTTTAGGGATCAAAAGACCAATGACGCGCTCTGAGTTTCAAAGACAATCCCCACTGAAAGACACATCAGGGACCACATGACCAACGTCTCCTCCTGAGTTTCAAAGACAATCCCGATCGAAAGACGCAACAGGCATCTCAGGCCCAATGTCGCGTTCTTCAACTGTAAACAAGGATTTAGGATTCCACAAACAGCTGTAGAAGTCCAGAAGGTCAATGGTTCACGGAAATTGATTTATTCAAGAAACATCTGTCTCGGATATCCTTTTCTCTGTAGAGATTGATCTTTAAAGACATCGTAATTATTGATGTCAAGCTGTGTATCTTTGAGTTGTCAATGAGGAGCCCCGGACTCCTGGTGCCGGAAGCATAAACATTTGTCCGAGATTTTTATGTTCATTTGAGGGAAATGTTCATCCTGTGGAATGATTCGATTTGATAGCTTGACTTTCATTTTGTCTTCACAGATATTCTCAGGCCGCAAGAATTTCGGACCCTATGGCAATTATTTGAATGCTATCCAATGACAAGCTGAGAGAAGAAGTTAATATAAGGGCAACGTTCCCAAGGGGACGTTAATTATTCTGCACCAAATATATCAGCTGTATAGGGTCTATATCTATTTTTTTTAATTCCCACTTTACTTGCTTCTGCAAGTTTTCAATGAATGAACATAAATGACATGAAGGATTACTTGTGCCGTTTTTTTTCATATCAATTGACTTATTTTTCATTGACGTATATTTTTTAAAACTCATTTCGGAATTAAGAATTTCATAAGTGTAGGTATAAGAATCAAATAAGCACTTCTTTTATATACATATATCGTGACCAAGAGTAAAAACATCACCTCATCCTATTTATTTTTCCCCAACCAACGTTTAGGGTAAACAGTTTATATACGAACGATTTCGTCTGCCCCATTTTCAGAGTATTTCGAAAAAAAAAGCGTTTTGAAAGTATATTTCAAATTGTCTTGAATATCACTTAAGACATGGATATTGTATGATTAGAATAAATGTTTTATACACCTTTTTTTAAAACTGTATGTAATTTCTATTTCTTTGTTATCAATGCTGAAATGTTATCGACAAAATAACTGACCTTTGCTGAAAAAAACACATTTTAATTCTGATCGGTCCAATACACTGCCATTACGATGTTGATCGAAAACTGGACAATGAGTAATTTTGGAAACTAACCTGATGCAGACGAGTAGACACTTCCATGATTACAGCTGCAAACAGAACGTGTGTTCACCTTACTCGGTATCTAAGAGCAAGTATCATGTAATCTGTATTTCTTTTTCACACCAATTGCATTATATACTTGATTTGCACTTACAATATACCTACCCAGGTCCATGTTTAAAGTAACACTGAGAATGTTTCAAAACTATGTATGTTTCTTATATAAGAGCCAAAATACCATATGATTTTTATCTGAAACGCATCTTTATCTGTGAAACGCCAAAATAAAGGCATGTTCCCTTTTTATGAAAATAAAAGACGGCCAAATAAATGTTAAGAAATTGATACTCTGCGCCGAAGTTTCGTGTATATTAATGAAATGATCTACCAAGCACTTACAATCTATATTTGTCGTTGTGTCTACTGTGAAAATTCATTGAGCCAATCTTCGATCACAAATCTTGACTGTAACCTGTCTCTGAACTGACAAGCAAAAATATATTATTTTTCATAAACAAAATCGACTTCTCGATCAAATGACACCATATATGAAGTTCGACATACTTGACCCCTACAAAGTCTACTGTAACCCAGAAGTCGACGGGTAGAAGTCAGACCAAATTTGAGTCCTTCTAAAACCTGCTTTCTATCTCTCACTATGCCTTTCTTTCCGTCTTTTCCCTCATCCTTTCGATCCCTTTCTCCCTGATCTGTCCACTCTCTTTTGGATGCTTGTCATCCACGTGTTTAATAAATGAACGATTGTTCAATACATGTTAAACTCCAACTCACTCACTCACTCACTAACATAACCCTTCTACAGCTTCTGGATTATAAGGTGGACATCGCAATTTTTCGAACTTTGGCAAGAAGGAAAAGACTGATAGGGTCCGAATATCAATATTCAGATTTTCTAGATTTTGAAATGAAATTGTCTTTATGAATTAAATGATTGCATCATACGTACACTGAATGATGATAAGGATAAGATAAACTACAGGACTAATAGTTGGGTTTAACGTTGTTGGTCACTTATTGGAGTTTTTATAAGAAAAAAATGAAGTATCCGAAATGTTGAACGTTCAATATCAATAATAATAATAATCAATATTCAATAATAGCTGCCAAAATGTAACAGTTGATTATTTATAACTTATGAACTTTAATTATATTATTGAATATGTAATCTTTGTATCTGACCTAAAAAAATACCTATCGGTTTCGATTTATCCATTATGGTATGCATGATGCCTTAATGAAATACCAAAATACATGATATTTACACTAAGAGAGGCACCCAAGGAACACATTTTCGATATAACTGTAGCAATGATTGATAGACCCGTAAAACTACTACATGTGTAAATCAGACGTTAAATTTTGACTTCGAAACCTTTATATGACATTTTTCGCGATTCTCATTCACATAAAGTAAATGGCAATTTTTATGTATGTCAAAGCTCAAATGATTTGAGCTTGATGAGCCTTTATAGAGAAACTAAATGAAATTTATTAAAGATGTCTTAAGTCCAATAAAATGGCAACTGTGTACAATCCCTCACTGATTAGTGAGCGCAGAGTGTTTCAAGGTTTTTCGCTATTTATCATTCGTTTATCAATATGTTTTAACAATAAATTTTTCACAATGCCTACAACTACTTCATTAGATCACAAAATCTTACATCACCATGTTTATATGTACGTATACAGCGTGATAAATATGACGTTACAATGATACATAGCAAAATGTGCTTAAAATTATATGAACATGGTCCGATGTCCTAAAATATGAATAAAGTTTTTATCATTATCACCGGATCGGAAGTTAAATGGTAATCTAATTTTAATAATGAGAAGTTTCCAAGTTGCAACAGTTAATATCTGAGCATTTCTCAAAATACATTAACTTGTCGTTATCTGCAAGGAATAACAAGATATATCCATAAATGTAAAGAAGCACTTCGTACATGTAAGTATTGGTGTCAAATATGACGAACTTTATCATTGGTGTCATTTTATCTAGAAGTTCTGACTGTTTAGTATTGAGAGAATGAAGTCGCAAAGCTGATCGAAAATCTAACAATGGAGCTAGTCAATTGAAAATGTATTTAAACCAAGTAGAGGGACATCTTAATGGATTTAAACCACACCTGTCTCTATCGTTTATTATGCGTAGGAAGATGGCAAAGGGACAAATATGAGTTGAAAATGTTTGATAGATTATTTAACTATGTAACGTGTTATTCATTACTTGACGATAGATATTCGAGATGCTTTGAATCGAAAACATTTGTCATTACTGAGGTATTTACGTTCGTGTACAAAAAACACGTCATGAAATCATTGTATCTCATTAAGTAAAGTCAACCTCTATCAATGATGAATACGAACTGACTTCCGTATGAAGTAGGTAGAATAAGAGAAGTCTTTATGTCGAATGTAAGGGTGTCGTGTTCACTATTTATGCTTGTTCGAAGTTTTCACACAACGAATTTGTAAAAAGGAATCCAATTTCTAAGTCTGCCTATCTTACTTTCATCTTTATCGTTACCCAATGAAATAAGTGTTTTTTGTTACCTCTTATCTTTTACATAATAAAGCGTACCTTCAACATAAGGTATCAAATCCTGATAATGGTTATTTTAAGCACGTCTTCATATATAAATAAAGTGATCTCTAAAAAATAATAGGAATGTTATCAATTGCATGACGATGTTAAAATACATTTCCCTGCCTCTAATGATTAAAAGGTGTTCAATCAAAAATGGCCGCCTGTGGATTTTGATTGTTTCTCGATTTACCCCTCTACCAATCTGGATAATAAGATTAATACGACGATTTGACCATTTGAAGATTATATATATATGACGTGAACTAATGTCTATTGGGGAAAATTTGAAGAAATAAATCTTCCAAAAAACGTGCTACTGTCCCTATAGAGGTTGAGTAATGAGATGTTTAATCCTATCGAGATAACACATATGTTTATTTGTGAAAACTTCAAGAAATATATTTTTAAAGTGTTACTGCACCTTTGATAATGTTTAAAGTCTATATACACTTTTATATTTAATATTTACACACTAATGCACAAATTTAAAAAAACTCTTGGTTCTAACATTTCACAAGATACATAAATATGTATTCATTAAATGCTTACTTGTACGTTTTGCATATTTCATTTATTTTGATTAATAAGTAACAAAGAGTTGATTACATGTAAACGTTCATGTTCGTCCATCAGATTGTACAAATTACTTTTTATGAATGAATAAAGTATTCCTGAAAATTGTATATGCATAATCTTGCAAAAGTGGTGTTTCACTTGATTTTTATTATATTTGCTTTACTTTAGTAGACGAAAGCGTATTTTGAGGCAATCTCACTAAAATAAGATCTTAATTGTTCTGCACTGTGACGGAGTAAAATAACATATGATCGTATTTAAATGAGATTCCTTTGAAGTGAAGGCAATGTAAAATCTCAGTCTGATTAAAATCCACCGTCTTCCGAGGAATAAAAGTTTTTAAATATTGACTCTAGCGGGATTCGAACATATTCTAACGGGGGCATTCCTCTCTCTAATGGTCGAGAAACGGAACACGGTCGATTTTAATCAGACTTTTCAAAAGCTCTTTAAATGGATCGTTTGTAAATTTAGTAAAATTATATTTTTAGGCTAGGATAAAGATGTGGCTCTCTCGCACTGGGTTGTTTTGGTTTTAAGTGATTAATGATGTTGATCATGTTTTCGTGAGAAACCCGCTGGTCCATTTAATATTAATAAATCTTTCATGTATTCCTAACATTATTAATAAGTTTTGTAGTGTCAGTCAATCCCACTCAGTATGGGGTATCACTATTATTAGTACTTCACATCTTCCGTAAGTCACGCCTTCGGTCATACCAGACTACAGTATGAGCAGGGCAAAATAGGAGGATTTAACCACAACGCAGTTATAATCTTTATGTTATTTATTTTCATGTGAAATTATCTTCAATCCAGTTGAAACTAGCGGTAGTGTAATGATGGACTTACAATGTATGATGTTACAGGTACTCTAAACCTTATTTAAAAAATCTCTAAATAAAAATACAAAATAATTAAAAACTAAGATGATATCTAATAA
Source organism: Phorcus lineatus (assembly GCA_921293015.1). Lineage (NCBI taxonomy): Eukaryota > Metazoa > Mollusca > Gastropoda > Trochida > Trochidae > Phorcus > Phorcus lineatus. The sequence continues at coordinate 19,096,711 of OV121085.1, forward strand.
TTTTGAAAATCATGACGGTCTTTGAAATGTTTTTAAGTTCGGTTAAAGTAGATTATTATTAAGTCAAGGAAAGTATTAATTATTTCAAAATATGACATATTTGGTACATTTGGTTTAATGTCTTCATTCCACCCGTAGGGACAGTGACCCAATAGACATACTTTGCCAATTTCAACTAATTTAAATCTAAATTTTTTTTATAAAAAAGAACTTTTGTCACCAAGGACAAAAAATATCTATCTAGGACATGTCATGGAACAAATATGTAGAAAGGCGCTCACCTATCATTTAAACAAATGAAATTACTCCCTCAATGATAAGACACTTAAATAAGCCTATGTCAATCGTACGCGAAATGTGCTCTATACACGTATACGTTCACATTTGGGATTGTCCATCAATCACATGGTTGGTTTAACCGATCTCAGTCCAAAAAACATACGTGTTTCCATTATCTTATTCAAAGCTTTCCTTGTTAAAAGTTTTCAAGAGTCAACCTCCGGATGTACGATTTGTTTCTAAAGAAAATTCTTTTGAGTTGAGAATGTGTAGAGAATTGGGGTTACCAAGGGAAGATGATAATGCCTACATTTACATAAACATTATAAATGCAAGTTTTCATGAATTTATTACTGCGGTCAGAATATAAACAAACTTTGAAACTGTGTTTACAAAAAGTCAAAACAAAATCATCAAATGACAAGATGTTAAAAGCATTTATGGAAGATCAACTTCTTTATGTATATGTATATGTATATTTATACCATTATCAAGCAAAGATAATGATGATAAGATTATGATGATCACACACGCACTCGGCATCGTAAGTAAAACATAAGTAAAACTCTCTATACAGTTTAATCTCATTTAGATCAAGTAGGATCTTACAATCGTAACTTGCTACGTTTCTGATCCTGATCCATCGGGCTCGTGACAGGTGACCCTGTGTGAACTTTAACCTTCCATAAATTCAAATAATCAGATACCTATTGAAATATCAAATTGGTTGCGATGGCTTTATAACCCCTCCGCTGGTTGGCTTGAGTGCAAGGGTCACCTAACATGACCCCTATGATGCACTCATGTAAGAAACGCAACGAGATATGAATGATACGTTCGATATGATTTCAATGAGATTGTTTACCTTTCACGGTAAGTTCACGTTAAACTCAAAAACCTGTATTGTGGCTTTTTATTCAGATAATCTGTTTAGCAATATAAGTATTGTACATTTGCTGGTCTAGTAAGCGTGGGCTTTAATTAGTTACCGATACTTTTCAGAAAGTACGGCGAAACTTTAAAGTACAACAGGAATTTCACTACTTAATAGTACAGTGAAGTTTGGTATATTGTAATTTAGTTAACACATTGAGACATTGTAGGAGATGACGTTGACGGTTCAAACCTTATACGTTTAGTAACCATTTTAAAATAATGTTTTACCAAATGCTATGTTCATTATATTAATCAAAGTCAGTTTTTCCACCAAATAAAAATGCTAACATGTTAATTTCATCTTGTAATTCAAAGGCCATTTAAGCGTAAAAAGCGTCCAGTCTGCATGTATATAAGTTAAGTGACCTACCAAATACTACCAATCAATATTTCTTTTCGTGTCTGTTGTAAATTAGTTTCCAAAATTAAGTTTGGAGTCATTGGCTCGCGCCATTGTCCGGTTTTCGTTCACAAATCACGACTTTAACCTGTTTGTTGTCACTATACTTGTACCAATAAGTACTCAGACACTGATTTTCAGACACAACCACTACTTCTCAATAAAATAACACCATTTATTTAGTTTGACATATTTGACTCCAACAACATACTCTGTGGCCCATTAAGACTATGAAACGGGATAGCGCAGTGGTTAGCCTGTTCGGCTTCGGATCGGGAGGTCCGTGGTTCGAATCCCGCCAGGGGCTCGGCAACTTTGTCTGTTTTACACGCAGTCAGGTTTGGGTGCAATGCTACACTGAATACAGCGCAGTACCACGCATGGTTCGCTAGTTCCAGCCAATGCTCACAGGTTTCACCGCAATGCATAGCCACAATAGTGTTGCGGGCTTTCTCCCTGCAATAATATTAGCAGCCGTGATGTAAGTGAAATAATCTTGAAAGCGGCGATAAACACCAACTCACCTCACCTCATTTTAAGACTATGTTTTTAGGTAGTCGAGTGTATCTATTCACCTAGAGAGTTTTTAAAAATAATATGATATAAGTTTTGTCATTATTAATCTTGGAGTTTAAGGTTGATATCTTCTCATTGATTGAGTCTGTTTAACATTTTTTACAACAAATCATTTTCTATGCTAAATTTACAAACTTTCTGCAGTCATAAACCAGCGCGGTGATGTAATGTTGATATCTGTTTCTTAAAATAAAACAGTCGACGCAACCGATTCGGTCAATGTACATCACTCTGAAGAACTGGGTCAATTTATGGAGACAATGACGTCATCAGACATGTAGGGGGTTCCCTCCCACTGCCGGTAACGTACGCAATATCGTAGCGGGGTCAGAATGACATCTCTATGTAAATAGAACCTCGCTATTCTATTGGGTCAGGCGATCACATGATGTTGTGTGTAAACAAAAAGATTATTCGTAATCGAATCTAGTTTTAATTTTTCACTAGTTATCAATGCAGTTGCTTGCTATTCTTGATAGGTTTAAATAAGTTGAGAATGAAAGTAAGGAGTGGCCGTTTGGATTAAAGATTGATCAACTTCTTCATTTCTAAAACTGCAAAATGTTTGTGTGAAAACAAAGAGGATCGATGATGATGATGATGATGATGATGATGATGATGATGATGATGATGATGATGATGAGGGGGAGAAGGAGGATGATGATAAAAAAAGATCCTGTCGTCCCTTTTCGAATGGTAGACCCTAGATCCTTAAATTAGAATATCGATCGCTTCATCTACAGTAGATCTAACATTTGCCTGGTCAAGTCTTGTGACCTTTACGTCTGTGACGTAACCTTTATCTTCAATGTATTCAAACTGTCAAAGACCAGCGTTCAATTTCAATAGTACAGAATATTATCTGACCTCTGATTGGTAGGACTAAAAGAGCACGAGCCATGACCTTCAAAAATTGGCCCGACTTCAACGAAGGAACAGGCGAGAACCGATTTTAAACGGGATTGAGTCAAGGTTGAGGTATGGGCCTCCTTCACAAAGCGTAAGGTGATTGTAAGTCCTAAGTTAACCTTAATGTATGTTAAAGCATGGCAGTTAAGGTTAACTGTAGTAAATGTCGCTTTGTGTTTAAGAACTAACGCTACGGAACAGGATGGACAAATGGTATATAACGTATCCTTGCAGCATGAAAGCAAGATATTCATTTAAAGAACGAATAAACAGTCAAAATGATGAACATGGTACGTCCGTTTTTAGAAATGCTGTTTTCGATTTAAAATATTGTCTTGCATTGTTTGTCTTCCCGATTTTCTTGCTTCTTGCATTTGGTAACTTATTTTTTCATTTTCGAGAAATGACTTTATTTATCTATAAAGCGCGCGCGATACGGTCACTTCAACATGAGAGTAGTTTATTTACATTTAAACCATTGAAAATAGATCATTGATAAAGCGAATACAACTTATGTCAAAAAGAACCTTTATATCATATATTGCATAATATTGCGAACATATCATATCAAAAGACTACAAAACATCCAAGCTTCTTCCACATAAACCAAAATATTGATAAGTTGAGTAAACCTTTTAGTCAAGTATACTAAGTGATATATATAATAAAGTTGAGCGAAACTAATTTTGATAATTACAACTCATCGAAAAATTGAGTACAGCTAATTTTTATAATCACCCGCAATACGTTTAGTAGAGAACTGCATATATATACATAACAGTTTACAACTAATATTTATATAAATTGTACGAACATTCCTCATCTACTTGGAAGCTACAAGAAAGCACCTTTCGATGTGTGTGACCCTAAGATAATATTGATAATACAGATACCGGGTAATAGGCTTATGTTGTGATGGACAGTGCGAGGGAATGGCGTCACAACAACCCATGCTATCTCGCCCTCGTGCTGACCTGACGTAGTCTTGGACATGCAGTGAGCTTTTAAAGGGACAACCTTCACCGAAAAACTTCAGAACTAGAACTTGAGCTCTCGGGAAGGACCGTAACAGGAAGGCTGAAGGTAAGGTTAACATCAATATTTAGAAATATTTTTTCATTTTAAAACGCATGTAATATAATAGGATTTTAATATAAAAAAATGTGATATTTTTATATTTGGGATTACAGCCATCAACGATATCATCGTTCATAGTTGGATAAAAGTTGAAATTTATAGAGAAAAATATATCGAAAAGACAAATTCAATACTGTCTTTTAGAAAAATTCTAATTGGTTAAGATTTTTGTCGCAGAGTACTAAACTAATTTAAACTAATTCTTGAAATAAGCATCTCCAAATAAGCGACTTTCCTTTCTTTTTGTAAAATCAACCTTGGATTTCTTCTTTTCTGAAGTTTCTGAGCTTTTTAAATGAAAATGTTATGCTTAAGTTACTTTTATGCGAGTTAATCATTTTATTTTTAATCAAATTTAAATGGTTTTTTTAATCAAAAGTATTCCGAAATTTATTTTTCCCTTTTTTTCTCAAACCACCGGACTACAATCAGCATTGTCAATTATACGCTCATGTTTTTGCCATTGTGACGTATTTTCCAAACAGATTCTTTTCAGAAATTGCCAAAGATGTTGTACTCAATTTTATGCATAAAAATAACTCATAGAAGTTTGTAATTAAACGATGAAGTATAATTTTCATAAATGTGTTGAGAGTTTCTGGTTTAGTTTTAACGTATTTCATTGACAAAAAAAAATGATCAAGGCACACACAAAAATTGAAAATAGATTGTGACGTCACGTATGTAACATTTAGTATGACAACTGATGATAAATTGACAAAAATGAAGATTAATAATGAATTGTTTGAAAACAATTTGATATCTTATTAAGAGAACAACCCGTTACTGGTTGAAATAACATACAACAAACTTTTTAAGTGGTGTCATCTTATCGCAGAGTGCTGTCCTTTGATGAACATGATATTTTAACAGTATTGTTGCACTCTGTTGTTTTTCGTATTTGTTCGAATATCTCAATCATAACAAAAGTTTGCATTAAACCTTTATATAGTGGAGCTTTAATCATCCCATTATATAACCCGGTTGTTCAAGATCGTGGAAAAGGGCGTCACCTATAAATCGATAACCGCTGGGAACCGTATGGAAATTGATTCCATTGCTTAAGCGAAGTATCTGCATTTTTAAGATCACTATTTATTGATTTTCGAGGTGTTTTGGTATTTGGCAACATGTCTATTAAATTTTATCAAATCTCTTCATATAAGTCAGAAAACGTGAAACATCCTCTTAATGCTTATCGATATATCATTGGTACAGTATAAATGTATTGCATTTTATATATATAATTAGCCATGCACCGCAACTGGCACGCGCAAATTAGTCAACGTAGTTTTGGAAACTTAACTAAATCAAGCAAAATAAGAGATCTGAGTCGATTTTTAAAGAACAAATACTTGTTAATGTTACAAGTGATTTTTTCGATTCTCAAATAAAAGTATTAAATGGCAACATTTGGCATTTTGGGTATGAATATGTGAGGTGCCTTCCCTTCATATCTACATATGTATTTGGGCATGCATAAAGCCAAACGAGTTTTCATGAAAACACGAAGAATCTTTTAAAAGTTTAAATTCTCCAAATAACCCACAGGAAAATCCACCATGTGGACAAGAAGTAGCTCTCTCCCTGGGTGTGCCATCACTCGTCACTTCCTACAGACAGCACAGAGTACGTGTAGAAAGTCTTCTCTAGCATCCACAGATGTTTTGGAGTCCTACCCCGAGAACAAGCCATTCCACGACATGCCTGGACCAAGGGGACTGTACTCTATCCCCTACCTTGGCGTCGCCTTTCATATGCACCCCTTCAGTGAGTACGAAGTTTATTCGTAAATGCTATGAAGTTGTATGAATCTGTTACTGCAATTTTGAAATGTTATGTACTATGGGTCTGTGGCCTCGAAAAAAACCACGAATAAACTTCTGTTTTAATTTTAAAATGTTTATTCGTCTGAAGTTCAATGTCCGATTTCACTATCAATTTCCAGATCTTTTATCCGTTCCCTCTAAAGAAAACCTGCAGTATTTTTCTCGTCAGTTTCAAATGTTTATGGAATTTGGGATTTCGCGTATTCATTATGTGGACTACCATAGAGTCATTCTTAGCTTAATGGGGTGTTTATCAAATTTTAGAAATGTTTGTTTCTTTAAGTTTGTCCCCAAATTTTACGTGTTATGTTAAGAGCGTCAAAAACCTCTTTACTCATCCCGATTATCCGCAGTCGTAGAAGAAATTTAAAGTATCAAGTGTCAAGCTGAGACTACTGGCGGCCATTTTATTGTGGACACGGATTCACGTAGCTTGACCGAACATGTTACGTTCATTTGAGAACATCGTCGTTTGATTAAAAAAAGGTTGCCAGGCAATTGGCGACATTATCGTTTTCGTGAGATCACTACGCCTTTAAGCTGTAGTCATTAACGATTGATCCATGACCGTGCAAATTTGGAGTGAACCTATTAAGGGTATTGAGAAGCAGTCGTTCTTTACCCTGCCACTTAGAACCCGTTTATTGTTGGGTAGACTAACGGTTCATCTTTGATATTATAGTCAATTTATGTCCCCGAGAGGTATTTCAGTAAGAGTAGAACTAAAATTTTATTCATATTTTGATTCTGTTGATTTTTGCTCATTCTCTTGTCATGTGTTTCTGCACTTTAGCAATTCGCACATTTTTCGTTAAATAGAAACCAGTCTTAGATGTACATGTAACATGATGTTTGATAGGATAAAGATATTGACAGTTTTACAATTTTCACAGCTAGGACTGCTGAAAAAACAATATGACCCATTTGTAACATAGGTTTCGTGGCTAAATGATTAATAACCTCTTTTGGAGTGAATGGATTATTATTATGCTGATTATGGTTTACCAATCCAGTAGAGCTCGTCTCCAACGCTTACATTCTATTTGCAGCCAATTACACAAGTCAACAGACCCACAGGATTCTGGACTCCTTGCACGAGAAGCACGGCAGGACGTTCAGGATGCAGTTCCTTGGCGACTCACTGATCACTGAGGATCCGACCCACATGGAAGCAATCTTCAGGAACGAGGGGGAATATCCCGAGAGAGCGGCAGTGCAGCTATTTGATGTCTACGCCAAACGAAACAACGAAGAGAGGGGCATGTCTCTTGTGTAAGTTCTTATATGTGTCAAATAGGAAATAATGGTATTGTTGTTAAATTATGATAAAGAGCAGTCTTTCTACAGCTTGATGTTCACGTCCAGGAAACAAACAATGGAGATGGCCATGTCCTGGGATCGAATCTCTCACTTTTGAATTTTTTGCATTCTAAAACGGGATGTTAAGAATTGCTTTGTTACAATATACCGCCACTATTGGATGATGATGACTGGTCAAATGTCATCTGACAAACATTTGGCGTCAAAGAAACAAATCTTAAGGTTGCGATAACATAAAAAAATCATGTCTATGTCCAACTGTGCTGCAAAATAACAGAAGTAATATCTAATATACAATTAGTATTATCTAGACGAAATTTTCACGGTTGTAAGCTGCGTATGAAGGTTTTTACATGTAGTGCTACGTATGCAAACGATTATTGTCGTTTTGCACATTAAATAAACATATACTCTGGACCTCCCCTTTTTCAAACTCCTTGCATGGTTTAAAGGTTGAATAGTCGATGTTAATTGCATTCGTAGCACACAATGTAAAGTAATGCATACCCGCTCATTCACGTCGATACCTACAATCCCTCCTGTAACCCCGTTAAGTAAGAGTAAATGGTTTACTGTCTAACGGAGGCTTATTTCAAAGGTTACCCTATAATGACCGCTTAATTTGTATACCAGGAATGGTCCAGAGTGGCATAGGGTTCGGTCAGCAACACAGCAGCACATGCTAAAGCCGACGTCAGCGTCAGTTTACGTCAGCGTCCAGTCCGACGTTGCCGATGACCTTATCACAAGGATGTCTACTATCGCATACACGCCGGACCAGTTCCGGGATGAACTCTTCAGATATGCAACAGAGAGTGAGTAACAGCGTGTAGCCTGTATTTGTGCAGATAATAGGTTTATATACAGCTGCATACCGAAAGTTTGTTCACTTACCACTGAATCGTAGTGCAAATATCATGTAATTTTGGTTTCGTTTGATCGTCAAAAGAATAACTTCAGCAAAACTGACAATGGATCACCCTCTGTCCATGTGTGAAATAGCCATTCATGAACTCATTTTGGGATCGTCTGGTCTCTTGTGCAAACATTCGAATTTTGGCATATTGATAAAGACAGAGGGGTCACATTTTCAAATTTTCGATTTTGTTAAATGTCAAATAAAATGTTCCATATCGACTCTCTGATATTAAAACTAACATAATCACATTGACTTTGTGCTAAGGTATAAACGTGACGTATTTTTAGATAAGATGATAAATTATAAAGGATTTTATGGAGAAAAATAAAAATGAGCGTTTTCGGAATTTTGACCCCTGGTCACTTCAATGACCTGCAAAAAATGTTACGGGTAAGTGTGGGGTACGCTAAACATTTGACTTAAAGAAGAATGGATCTACATATGTGCATTAAAAAATTCAATATTATACGTTTGTTTTTCGCAACGTTTCGATACCTTAAAAGCATCTCAAATTAAATGATGTTTGCACTATATACAGGTATGTGAACATACTTTTGGCATGCAGCTGTATATGTTTCGGCCTTATGGGCAACTCTTCAGGTATTCAATATTGAGTAAGTTTACATATATGCCGACCTTGTCACTAGCTTTCAGGTATTCAACAAAAGGTGTCACTCTTCTGAGAAATCTTTGCATTGTACTACTCAAATGAATATGATGACTCATTTTTGGAAATCAATTCTCCATATATGAATGTGATATAAAATGACCATTTGTCAATTTGAGAAAATAAACCATTTCAGTTAAAAAATTTGATGAGATAAACATATATTTCAAAGGAACGTATATTTAGGAAAGAAATATGATTATTAACAGGCATCATTGCGCTATTTTTCTTCTATTTGATACTATGACAATCTCTTTGAAACAAGATCTAGCCATTCACGTGCGTTTCTACTACACAGCTTTAGAAATCCTATTTTTAAATCAATGGTGGGTAGCGAACGCTTACGAAACCTAAAAGTGTGGCTCTTTACGTGACCCCGATTGCACTTCCAAACCTTTTGCCAACGCTGTTTAGTATGATGATTAAACGCTGTGCGGAGTAAGTTTGGGTTAACTCAGGGCTCACAGGGAAATTCGCTTCAAGCTAGATGCCTGATATCTCAAAAGAGAGATCTAGCGGGATTTTTAAGAAAATTAGCGTAATATAGACCTTATTTTTATGAGATTAAAGTGACACACAGTAGGTTTCATATTTTTTTGCTTAGTTAGGAGCTAAAATACGATATGACCTATTAAGATCAAATCGACTTTCTAAAGGTGCATCTGTATCTTTTGTAAGACTAAATTATGATATTTTCTTGCTTTCAATTGTAAATGAAAAACGACCTTTTAAGTGTTAAGAAGTCAATATTCTGCGGCCCATGTAAAAGTATGTTAGTTAAATGAGCTATTAAGCACTACCCACCTATATTTTTCCTTATGTCTGCTTTAAAGAGCTTCCGAAATTACGTTGGAATCATTTGAGCGCGCTACTTTTCGGTTTTCGATCACAAATCTCGACTAACACCTGTTTATTGTCCCTATATTGAAATGATAAGCACTTAGATGTTGATTTTCAGAAACAACAAGTATTTCTTTATCAAGTAACACCATTGATGAAGTTTGACATATTTGTCCCTAACAACATACTCTGCGCCCCTTTAATATTTATATAGTAATATGAATATCCCTTCGTATGTGGTATTACCACCACTTTATTGTTCCAGGTATCGGTGTTGTCGCCTTCAACAAGAGACTGGGATTCCTGAAACCAGATGGAAATTCATTGTCAGAACAGAACGCCGACTATGTCAACTCAATCCAAACATTCTTCCAACTCTTCTATGACGACATTGGGATTCCTGTGTACAAGCTTTACCGTACAAAACTGTACAGAAGGTTCGAAGAAGTGGCAAACAGGGCTTATAAGTATGTATAAGATTGTAAAAACGTTAAAACAGTTGTTTGGTGTAGTGAATGACTACACATATGTCATTTATGTATGAAGAAATGCAATCTGAGACCAGCCCAACTTCTCGGATGTTCTGACACCAGTTTAATGCATATAAAACCTAGTCATTAGCGGACCACGTACGTCATCGTAAATTAATAAAAAGACGGCGGCAAAGGTAAACGCCGGTTAATGGCTCCTAACACTGAAGACTTTTGGAGTATTTGCCATTTTGTATCTGAGAACACGGAAAACGTTGGGTTACTTTCAGACCGTCGTGGAGAGGAAAGTCCCCAATAGAACGAGTGAAAATCCTCTTATAGTAATTTTTACGACTTTTATTCCTCGCAACACGGCCGAATTTAATCAGACTGGATTAAAATGTGCCGTGAACATAAGTAAGTCTTTAAATCTGTAAGATTAATTGAGTTTTCATGCAAGGATGAATATCGTAAAATCAAAACCCAACTACAAATCGATGAAAGGGAAATTTCGGAGTGTTTCCCCCATGACTTTCATTTGCACCAGTACCAAACACTAACTAATTTAAACCTTGCTGCCAACCTGCCTAGATTCTTTTTTCGAGTGCAGCGCCCTTTTTGGCGGATTTTTCCATATGGTTTCACATTGCATTAACGAGATCCTTTGCAGCAGCCTTGACGACAAGAACGAAAAAGTTGAAGAAATGTGGCAAGGCTTGTCATTAGGACTGGCTGACGTATAGGCCTTGCGTGGGAAGATGAACGGTTTGGGAATTGTTTCCATATACATAAATCTTAACATTTCGTTGCAAAATCACGTTTATAATGTTAAGTGCACTAAGGAAAATGACATTTTTTGAAAATTACTAGAAAGTTTACAAAGCCCCGGAGACAGTTGCAACTTGCAAGAAAGACTATCCTTTTACGTCACCACAAATCTCCATGTTTGTCGTGAAACTGCGTTCTGATCTTCTCATGGAAGCTTCTAAACAGCAAACTGATCCAACCGGCATTGAATCTGAGCTAGATCATCTTATCAACTTCGATCGACATTTTATAAATGTCAGTCATTAGGACAGTCAACTAAAATAGAATGCAAGAGTGGTTGGCTTTTCGAGGACGTTCGAGGACATTCGGGGACATTTGAGTTTATGAGTACCATAACTAAAATCTCACTTCAAACTTGATCCAAATAGTAACTCGTGTACTTTTCCTTACTTTTAACCCCCCCCCCCCCCTTTCCTATATATGATATGGAAGAGAAATGTTAAAAATGACAAAGATAATTATCTAATAAATGTCAATATTGAATGTAATTCATTTACATTCAAGACACAATGTCAAAATTGAAACGACGTTGTGTAATTTCTAAAAGTGCATAATGTCAGTTGTCAGTTGTGAGAAATTTTATTTACATCCAGGTAACAGTGTCATTTCATAGCTAATCAAATCAACATTTAGGTGGCTTAAATAATTAGATATTTACAGGTGAGCATTTTATCTTATCATCTTATAATCAATTATAATCACCATTTGTGGGTCTTTTGATCCTCAGGTAACCTTAATTTAGTTATTATTTCTTTGGTTAGGGAATTGCGAACTCTATTTAGTGATCATTATGACAAATCTAGCGAAGCACTACATAGGAAATATTTATAACAAGAATCGATTTCGGTAATAATGTTTTTTTCTGAAAATTGAGTTCCAAAGGCTAATACGCTTCCGCGAGACAAATGTTTTAAAGGTATTGCCTTCTTCGTTCTAATTAACTTAAGTTACCTTTTTGATAAACTACTTAAAGTAAACTAAAGGTTGTTTACGTATCGACAATGTGTATACCAAAGATTTAGAGAATATTACCCCAGGACTTGTGTCATATGAATTTACGAAAAGAGTGTGAAATCTTGTATTAACTACGGGTTATACGCAAATTCGCTATTTAAATTGCATGGAAATATTTTTTAAAACCGAACTCCTTCCCTTTCGACGGCTGGCTACAGTGACGTCACGAACAATGCTTGAAAATATGCCACCACTTATCAATAAACTATGGGTAATAAAATGCTATACTGACATATATGAACGGAAATATGAAATTTATGCATATGACTGGCCCAAATGATTTCAGACATAAAATACGACTGACCTTATGGTTTCAGTTATGAATTAACACGATAAGCAGGCCTACCAAAAAAAATCGAAGTAGCGAAACGACCACATTCACAGACGAAATCGCATCTCACTATTGCGATCCGCATCGAAAAGTTACGAAATAGCATCATTCATGCGACGATCAGCGCTTTAAACATACGAGAGCGCAAAATGAAACACTCGATACGCAACACTGTCACTGCGCACGCGCAGTTACCCAAGTAGGTCAAACCGTGCCGTCGCCTGCTCATTTTCTGTCAATCTATCGTCTAACAGGGAACTCCGTCATGATTAACTGAATAATAGTGAATTTAAGAATTGATAATAAAAAACGAATAGCTATAAAGATAATTTGATTATGAGGTTTATAAATAATCGCATTTCGTGATCACAGAGGCGAGATATCGCCATGAGCCTCAAATCATGTAAACTTACGCGCAGTAGATAAGGCTGTTGACGCTAATGATTTCGTATGTAAAGAAGAGTAAAACAAATTATTTCAGCCACGAAATGAGACTAACGCTAATTGTTTCAGTTTTGAACTGTAAGACTTACACTAATGGTTTCAGTTATAAATTGTAAGACTTACACTAATGGTTTCAGTTATAAACTGTCAGACTTACACTAATGGTTTCAGTTATAAATTGTAAGACTTACACTAATGGTTTCAGTTATAAACTGTCAGACTTACACTAATGGTTTCAGTTATAAATTGTAAGACTTACACTAATGGTTTCAGTTATAAACTGTCAGACTTACACTAATGGTTTCTGTTATAAACTGTCAGACTTACACTAATGGTTTCAGTTATAAATTGTAAGACTTACACTAATGGTTTCAGTTATAAACTGTCAGACTTACACTAATGGTTTCAGTTATAAATTGTAAGACTTACACTAATGGTTTCAGTTATAAACTGTCAGACTTACACTAATGGTTTCTGTTATAAACTGTCAGACTTACACTAATGGTTTCAGTTATGAACTGTCAGACTAACAATAATGGTTTCAGTTATAAACTGTAAGACTAACACTAATGGTTTCTGTTATGAACTGTAAGACTAACACTAATGGTTTCAGTTATAAATTGTAAGACTTACACTAATGGTTTCAGTTATGAACTGTAAGACTAACACTAATGGTTTCAGTTATAAACTGTAAGACTAACACTAATGGTTTCTGTTATGAACTGTAAGACTAACACTAATGGTTTCAGTTATAAACTGTAAGACTAACACTAATGGTTTCAGTTATAAACTGTCAGACTAACACTAATGGTTTCAGTTATAAACTGTAAGACTAACACTAATGGTTTCAGTTATAAACTGTAAGACTAACACTAATGGTTTCAGTTATAAACTGTCAGACTTACACTAATGGTTTCTGTTATAAATTGTAAGACTTACACTAATGGTTTCAGTTATGAACTGTAAGACTAACAATAATGGTTTCAGTTATAAACTGTAAGACTAACACTAATGGTTTCTGTTATGAACTGTAAGACTAACACTAATGGTTTCAGTTATAAATTGTAAGACTTACACTAATGGTTTCAGTTATGAACTGTAAGACTAACACTAATGGTTTCAGTTATAAACTGTAAGACTAACACTAATGGTTTCTGTTATGAACTGTAAGACTAACACTAATGGTTTCAGTTATAAACTGTAAGACTAACACTAATGGTTTCAGTTATAAACTGTCAGACTTACACTGATGGTTTCAGTTATAAATTGTAAGACTTACACTAATGGTTTCAGTTATGAACTGTCAGACTTACACTAATGGTTTCAGTTATAAACTGTAACAGTAACACTAATGGTTTCAGTTATAAACTGTAAGACTAACACTAATGGTTTCTGTTATGAACTGTAAGACTAATATGGTTTCAGTTATAAACTGTAAGACTAACACTAATGGTTTCAGTTATAAACTGTCAGACTTACACTAATGGTTTCTGTTATAAACTGTCAGACTTACACTAATGGTTTCAGTTATAAACTGTAAGACTAACAATAATGGTTTCAGTTATAAACTGTAAGACTTACACTAATGGTTTCAGTTATAAATTGTAAGACTTACACTAATGGTTTCAGTTATAAACTGTCAGACTTACACTAATGGTTTCTGTTATAAACTGTCAGACTTACACTAATGGTTTCAGTTATGAACTGTAAGACTAACAATAATGGTTTCAGTTATAAACTGTAAGACTAACACTAATGGTTTCTGTTATGAACTGTAAGACTAACACTAATGGTTTCAGTTATGAACTGTAAGACTAACACTACTGGTTTCAGTTATGAACTGTAAGACTAACACTAATGGTTTCAGTTATAAACTGTAACAGTAACACTAATGGTTTCAGTTATAAACTGTAAAACTAACACTAATGGTTTCAGTTATAAACTGTAAGAATAACACTAATGGTTTCAGTTATAAACTGTAAGACTTACACTAATGGTTTCAGTTATGAACTGTAAGACTAACACAAATGGTTTCTGTTATAAACTGTAAGACTAACACTAATGGTTTCAGTTATGAACTGTAAGACTAACACTAATGGTTTCAGTTATGAACTGTGAGACTAACACTAATGGTTTCAGTTATAAACTGTAAGACTAACACTAATGGTTTCAGTTATAAACTGTAAAACTAACACTAATGGTTTCAGTTATAAACTGTAAGACTAACACTAATGGTTTCAGTTATAAACTGTAAGACTAACACTAATGGTTTCAGTTATGAACCGTAAGACTAACACTAATGGTTTCAGTTATAAACTGTAAGACTAACACTAATGGTTTCAGTTATAAACTGTAAGAATCACACTTATGGTTTCAGTTATGAACTGTAAGACTAACACTAATGGTTTCAGTTATAAACTGTAAGACGTACTCTAATGGTTTCAGTTATGAACTGTAAGATTTACTCTAATGGTTTCAGTTATGAACTGTAAGACTTACACTAATGGTTTCTGTTATAAACTGTAAGACTAACACTAATGGTTTCAGTTATAAACTGTAAGACTAACACTAATGGTTTCAGTTATGAACCGTAAGACTAACACTAATGGTTTCAGTTATAAACTGTAAGACTAACACTAATGGTTTCAGTTATAAACTGTAAGAATCACACTTATGGTTTCAGTTATGAACTGTAAGACTAACACTAATGGTTTCAGTTATAAACTGTAAGACGTACTCTAATGGTTTCAGTTATGAACTGTAAGATTTACTCTAATGGTTTCAGTTATGAACTGTAAGACTTACACTAATGGTTTCTGTTATAAACTGTAAGACTAACACTAATGGTTTCAGTTATAAACTGTAAGACTAACACTAATGGTTTCAGTTATAAACTGTAAGACTAACACTAATGGTTTCTGTTTTGAACTGTAAGACTAACACTAATGGTTTCTGTTATGAACTGTAAGACTTATTCAAATGGTTTCAGTTATAAACTGTAAGACTAACACTAATGGTTTCTGTTATGAACTGTCAGACTAACACTAATGGTTTCAGTTATAAACTGTAACAGTAACACTAATGGTTACAGTTATAAACTGTAAGACTTACACTAATGGTTTCAGTTATAAACTGTAAGACTAACACTAATGGTTTCAGTTATAAACTGTAAGACTAACACTAATGGTTTCAGTTATAAATTGTAAGACTTACACTAATGGTTTCAGTTATAAACTGTAAGACTTACACTAATGGTTTCAGTTATAAACTGTAAGACTAACACTAATGGTTTCAGTTATAAATTGTAAGACTTACACTAATGGTTTCAGTTATAAACTGTCAGACTTACACTAATGGTTTCAGTTATAAACTGTAAGACTAACACTAATGGTTTCAGTTATAAACTGTAAGACTAACACTAATGGTTTCAGTTATAAACTGTAAGACTAACACTAATGGTTTCAGTTATAAATTGTAAGACTTACACTAATGGTTTCAGTTATAAACTGTAAGACTTACACTAATGGTTTCAGTTATAAACTGTAAGACTAACACTAATGGTTTCAGTTATAAACTGTAAGACTAACACTAATGGTTTCAGTTATAAACTGTCAGACTTACACTAATGGTTTCAGTTATAAACTGTAAGACTAACACTAATGGTTTCAGTTATAAACTGTAAGAGTAACACTAATGGTTTCAGTTATAAATTGTAAGACTTACACTAATGGTTTCAGTTATAAATTGTAAGACTTACACTAATGGTTTCTGTTATGAACTGTAAGACTAACACTATTTTTTTTAAAGTTATGAACTAAGACTAACTAATTGTTCAGTTAGTAAATCAGCGTTTCACCATGTGATGGATATTGAATAAAACCCGTCAATGCTTTTGGTTTCGTAGGTGAAATGAGACTGACGTTATTGGTTTCACAAATGATATAAGACGGTGTCAAATTGTTCCTGATATGGAAATAAAACTTTCGCTAACGCTTACATCATGGTTTAAAATGTATGATGCTGATTTTTGGAAACTGTAACGCCTGCTTCAGATATGGTCGAGTCCAGATAAACGAGGCGATGGAGCGGTTTGAAAGAGAAAAGAAAGATGGCACCTATGACCCGGACGAACCAAACCTGATCCTTAGATTGAAATCAAACCCTAAACTCACTGATGCTAGTGTTAATGGAATCATGCTGGATTTACTGACAGCGGGGGCAGACTCGGTGAGACCTCGTGCATCTATTTGTATTGCCAATATACGATAGATGGTTTCTCATTGACATTATCACATTGAGTGGTTTGTCCTGGTTTCATTTTTAAACATAGTTAGTTATCAGGGATGAATCGTAGAACGTAAATGTAAATACTACTTGTTATATTTGTTAAATCACTTTTCTCTAATCATTATCGTGACATCAATGATTTTCTCTTTCAACTCTTTGTACAGTTCAACAATGTGGCAACGGATTAAGTGGACTACTTTGAAATTAAAACGTCAGTTCTTACTTTCAAATTAATGACGTTTAAACCTTATTTATTTCTTCTTTTGATTTCACTTTGAAAGAATTTCGCATACAGAGCTACTATATCACCAGTTTCTGATAAAAATTTGGACCACATACCACAGCGTCTCTTTGCATTTTATAGCCATCTTACGTTATTTTGGTTTTCAATAGTAAAATATCACGTAGATGACATTTTTTCTTAAAAAATAATTAAAGGTTGCATTAATTTGCATCTCACATTGAGGTGCTATATTGTGAGACACAACTGTTTGTAAAACAAAATATCGTTTCATTTGTGGTATCTGATATGCAATTTGAAAGCTTCACAAGGTAAGTGACAGTTGATAATAATTTTATCCACGTAACCAATGTTTCATCATTTCTTAAGACGTTGTTAAATATATGCTAAGATTAAGCTAAGGCGTTAATGTTACATGTTATCTCTCTACAGACCGCCAAGAACATGGAATTTTTGCTGCTAAGCCTAGCCCTGAATCCCACTAAACAAGAGAAATTGTACAAGGAAATAATCAACGTCATTGGTCCCAAAGGGAAGACGATAGAAGCAGACCATATGGGACAAATGAAATTCTACAGAGCCTGTATGAAGGAATCTTTCAGGTGATTATACAGTGACATGGAGTATGTCACCAAAAGCACATGTGTTGAGTTTAAATTTTCTCAAATGACTTGTATAACCATCCCTAAGGCCAAATATTGTAGGGGATAACGCAGTGGTTAGCGCGTTCGGCTTCGGATCTAAAGGTTCGTAGTTCGAATCCCGCCAGGGGCTAGGCAACTTTATCTGCATTAGAGAACTGTTCTACACGCAGTAAGGTTTGGGTGCAATGCTACACTGAATTTCAGCGCAGTACCACCCATGGTTCGCTAGTTCCAGCCAATGCTTGCAGGTTTTATCGCAATCCATAGCCACGATTGCGTTGCAGGCTTTCTCCCTGCAATAATACTAGCAGCCGCGTGTGAAATACTCTTGAAAGCGGCCTTAAACCCCACCTCACCTCACCAAATATACAGTGTATACATCTATTTATAGTTATCAATGAAGATCGAAAACGGCCTAATATGTCTTTAAACCGAATTAACGAAAGCCATTGTTAGCACCGATAAATTACTGTACTTCTCGCTAATGTTCAATTTCAGTGTTGATAGTGCTACTGTATTCAAGAATTCTAAATATTATTAATAAAAAGATTACATTATCCCTAGCGCTCAAAATACATGTACACATAAACACACCACTTATCATGTTTTACTTTGTTTACTTGAATAATTAAAGGTTCATAAACACGCTTTCATATTTCAGACTCAACTTTCCTCTGCCGTTTGGGACCATACGCATACTTCCGAAAGATGTTATGATTGGAGATTTTCTGGTTCCCAAAGGGGTAAGTACTTGTAAAATGGTTTTTAAAAGACATCATTAGGGACTGTAGAAACAGTTCTTCACATATGAAGTTTGTTACATTATTATTGCCATGTTCCAATGTAAATTTTTGAGTTTATGGTTTGAGGGAGTTAGTGTCTCATGTAAAGAAAGCTGATTTACGAAATTATCAAAGTAAATATTTCTTAAAATTTTCCCAAATATATATTTTATAGTTTATGACTATTGTATTATCTTCAGAGGTTCATACATCTTACTACTTAACCCGGTCGTCTGTGGTCGTAGAGGAAATAATCAAGTATCGAGCAAACACCACTAGGGTCATCTTTTGTGTGTCCATCTTTTGTTTATTATATTGACAGACATGGTTTCGCATAGCTTAATTGAACATTGTACGTTCGTTTAAAAACTGCTCAATTTGATTAAAAAAGCATTATCTTGCAATTGGTAACATTTATTTCGTTTTCGTTAGATCTTAATTTCGGGGATAGGACAATGAAATTTACAAACCTTCTCTCAATCATACAAAAATTATGTACTTTAAAATTTGAGATCTCTCAACATGATTGGTGTCTAAAAAAAGAGATACTCAAGCCCATATGCGAAGGGCAGTTAATATTATATCTACAAACTTTAATCTTCATGGAACAAAGATGTTATTCTGAAAATTTGGGTTCCTACGCCAACATATTCTGGTTTTGGTGAATCATTATAAATATGCGCCCTGGCCAAATCCATATTATTGGGGGTGACATTAACACATCTTGGTTTGATACCTGTATAGATGATGATTAATTTTTTTAGATTCCTAGCATAAATGGTTTCTTGACGAAAGAAGGGGGTCAAGACCAGTATTTTCGTTTCCCTATCAGACATTGTTACTCTTAAAATTTCAGCCTTGGCGATACACACAGAAAAGTACGGGAAATGCGTCAAGGCATATCTTAGCAAGTCATTGGGTCTGGCTTAGAATAGCCCATGCGTGGAAAGATTGGTTTAACCTGAAACAAACACTTTAATATGAATACGATCCTATCGATTATAAAATATTTGATCACGACTGTTTTTAAAATACGGGTGTTGCAATACCTTTTCCCGTTGTATATCGCTATTCAATTTATCTGCTTTGAACCTATATGTTGCTGTTTTATACCGCAGTAGCACCGATTTTACAGATTCATCGTGGAAGATAATCATTTCAAACTTCATAGCAAAACTAAGTATCGTTTGATGAAAAATGTTTGCAAAATTCGTTTTGTTAGTTATTGAAATATAATTCAATTTTTTTCGTACCTTTTTGTCTGTTCAACATATCTAGTCATGAAATTTGATTCATTACAGGTGATGCATTCTTTCGTAATACAATGATTATTATTTTTCATCAATTGATCAATTCAATGGGATCCTTGAAAAAGAACATGATAGCAAAAACTATTCAACATATGGGTGAAACATCAAACCTATTTGCTCGGAATAGGATAAAAGACATTTACAATAGATATTGTTCGTCATAGAAAAAATCAGATCATATTTCTGTGACATCTGTAGACAATACAATGACATAAATAAAACATTATTAGAAATTAAACTCCTATATAATATTCAATTCAAAATTCACAACATTTCCCTATTAGGACTTGAAAAAATAATAATTAATCGAGTATTATAATAACACTGCTACTATTATAATATTATTAATTATTGATATAAATATTATCATTACACATCCGCAGTAGAACATGGCTTTAGGCATCGGGGATGCCAATTATTTGAAAATTTAATCTCGGAAAAAGATAAATCGTGTTAAAAGGTTACAGATGGAAGGACAGGGGAATCGGGGTTTACAGTGATCCCTAGGGTGATCTATGGGATTCAGTTATCGCTGAGATCTAACCATGTTCTGACCAACTGATAATACTCATTCCCAAAATTAAGATAAGCACGTTATATTCTCGCAAACAGACCTGTGCGATATTCAACAACAGAAGACTGCTCCTGAATGGCGAGTACTTCGAAAAGCCAAGAGAGTTCATCCCGGAACGATGGTTGAGAGATAGAACGAGCCAGAGAAGAGATAGAGAGTACCCGGCCATGGCTCTTCTACCCTTCGGGTTCGGGAGGAGGAAGTGTATTGGGAGGAAATTCGCTGAACAAGAACTGTGGTTGGGCGTCACAAAGGTTAGTAGAGACCCAATCTCATTGAAACCAGTAGAACCTCTCGAGGTTTCAGCTATCATTTGAATCTCACTGCATTTCAGCTTTTTAACCGTCCCCGATAATTTATACAAGACGGTCATTCGGTTACCTAACAGGATTATTGATTTGATGAAAGTAAAGACAGTTTACTAATTGCAGATTTCATCGCGAAGGTTTGTAAACGGGATTATTGGGGGATATGAATCGAGTGATGGAGAGAGAATGAAATATTTTACGTATTCAACCATGTCGTAAACCTCTGACAATACCGCCTACACACATTTCATAAAATATGCCATGACATCCTGACATTTAGTTACAGATTCGTAAATTGAACTGAAGCCTTAAGTTCATTCGTGGAAGAGGCTTGACATTAGGAACACGATTTTCGAAGCTCTCATAGAGTTAAGACAGTCTTTAGCAAACCATACTCTATGATCTGGGATAAACGTTCAAGAGTTACCGGAACGTTTAACCTGGTATATCCAGGATGTTAGCCAATGGCAGTGTATAATACTTATTAGAGGATATAAGCTCTTAGTGAAAACCTTGGCCAAGAATATCGGCCACACTTTGTAATTTGTGATGAATCTTTAAAAGGGAAACAGGCGATACTCGAAAATGAGACTACTGTGTAGGGGGATTAAACTAAGTCTTACATAATGACTATGATTGTAGGTTTACAAAGTTCAGTGACCTGTCAATGTTGTCTCATTTTCACCAACAACAAAAACTGAATGCCAGTCAAACAGTTTTAACACTCAACCTTGTATCGTTCTGCAGTGTAATAAGTTTGTTTATAATGTTGATAATGAATAATGAATTAATTGGTACGATCGCTTTCGCTCGTGTTATACCAAACCCTTACTACTTTATGAAAAATAGTATAACATTTAAAAGGCTACTTTTTTCCTCTTTTTATCCAACATCTTTGGTTTTTCTTTCAGATTCTACAGCATTTTAAAGTCACAGTTCCAGACTCGGCCAAAGACTATGAAGTAATATACACGACTTTTGGTCAGGCAAAGAAACCTATCGATTTCACCTTCACCCCCAGGTAGATCATAAACTGTAACATGAACTTAGTGATTGGTGATAACATATTCTCTCCACACAGAGGTAGATCGAGTCACAGAATCCTACGCCAACCACGGTTATAATACGAGCACTTTTCGTTGTGCAATGAGCGAAGCCGTTTAAAAGGTAATAATTTAAAAGGCTATCTCTGTCATTTCCATATGGTTCCGCTAACTGCCAACAGAGTTAGTTCCGTCATAAATTCATTTACAACCTTGGTCCTAATACAAGCGTTTCTCGGTCTAGAAATGTAGAAGTCTGATTGGATGCAATCACGTTAGTTACAATCAGCGACGCCGTTTCGAAAGTATCAAAAGGCCTCAGATCTATCTGTATGATATATTTATCTACTGCATCATTGCAAAGGCCTTTGTGACAAAAATATGCTACCCGTGCATGCGTTTCAAAAGTTATCATTAAAAAAGCCTCCGTCACATGCTTCGGGAGAACTAGGATTTATTCAAGTTTGCACATATTAATGTTCAGTCTTTTTGTGAGACAACAAGCAAACAAAAAATTGTTTTCATTGGCTGAAGCTTTGCAGAGAGGTTGCGTTGCAATCTTGTGCCAGTTAGTGAATCAACCTTAAGCTTGAAAAATGTTCGTATTAGAACACGGGTTAGCGTAGGATGTTATGACTTTAGGTAACTTTTTGGGTAGAGAATTTGGCAACTTGAAACACTTCATGACCTTGATGAGGACGTTTAAAAGACCTGGAAAATCTAAGTTTGGAGAAATCTGTCGAAATGAAGTCACGACCATGAATCATATTCTACATTGTACATATACGCATCATGCCATTTAAATTACTTCGTGGTTTGCTCAAGACGATCTTGTAATCAAAGGAATAAACAAGCTTTTTTACCGAATGATGTGTCTTTTCTTGTTTCTGAATTATTTTATAACATAAAACAGGTCCTTTGGAGCTACAACTAGAAATGGGTCTAGTGGGTGTTTGTCGAGGGGGTGTTAGGTGTCGTCATCGCAAAAATTAACAGTAATGCACGTGTACATTGTTTTATCTCTCCAATGATGAAATGTACAATTAACTATTCAACCCGTGATTGTTGCAAAGTTGTAAGATACGCCTTAGATATGATGTAATCTCTTTTCATCGAAATCCTTAAAGGGGCACAGATTATGTTGTTGGGGTCAAATATGTCAAACCTTAATAATGATGTTATTAAGTCCAGAACTACTGTTTGTATCTGAAAATTTCCATTTTGAACCTTAACAGTTCTGAATATTTCGAATAAACAGCTTAAAGATGTGATTAGTGATCGAAAACCAGTGACTCAAGCGTAATCTCGGAAATTCATCTACAGCTGACACAACAATTGTTTTTTTTGTTTTTTGTTTTGCTCTTATCCAGGAAATTATGGTATGGTAGCGTTAAGCAGATGTCGTAAGTAGTAAAGAAGCAAATGGGAAGTTGAATTCAAACCCATTACGTTTATATTGCCGTTTGTTGATTATTATTAAAAACAAGTAAATATAATATTTTTGCCATTTAAGTGATGACAATATAATTTTTTCGACATTACTTTGACTTTACCCAGAACACATGGTATATTGGTATAATTAAGCAACACACAAAATTTTGGAACATACTCTGTGTTACTTTAAACTTAGACCTTTCAAGAAAAGTGTTTTCACACAGCTTTTAAGATTGAATTTCACCTCATAGGGTTTACAATGGTGTGCTGTCTTTATCCAAAGAAATTGATATTACATACAAAGGATATGTTGGTGTTAAACGCACTAGTGCACACCGATATTTCTTTAACACAACGAATGCACAGATACTGCATATCTCTCGATATTATTCAAGAACCTCACTCAAATAATCTACCTCGTAAGTTATTTAACGAATATTTACGTATTCAGGTAGTAAAGTTGATTTTTGAAGACCGGAAGTATTTAATGTTACGGTACAATAAATCCGCATGAACTACGATATCGGAAATATTAAGATTTTGCTTATAACCAAAAAAGCGGAAACGGCAGCCGCTTTGGTCAATCTAATAGCAATGCTAATGCTGTGTTATTAAGTCGGTTTATTTAAAACATTGCTTTCATAAAACATAATTTATTATTTGTTCTCAGTTCAGAGTTTAGGTAAATTCAACAGCTGCACATAATAAGTGTTCAGCCGCTTTCAACTGTCTATAATCTATCCGTTTAGTGCACAGCTAACCTTAGATTTGTTATATGTCCAAGCCGACAGCGGCTGCCTAAATTTTTTCATTGTTGATTGCAGGTCAATTGTAAAGAATTTTAAGTATTTCATTGCATCGATAGAAAGCTTAAGTGATTGCATAAGTCCTCTTAAACCTTAAAATAGCCAATTTAACCCGTAAAAGCGTGCACTAGTGCCTTTAAGGGTTAAAACGAAACGAAATCTGATGGAATTCAGGCCAAATAATGGAAAAAATGTTGCCATTACAGATTGTAATTTTATACAATTTGACGACACTTTGAGGTACTATCGAAACAACAAGTGTAAAATGCTTTTAAAACACAGATTATATTACAATGTTAGTCTTCCTGAATGAACTGTAGAAAGATCCAGTAAGTCCAATTAGAGAACTGTTCTACACGCAGTAAGGTGTGGGTGCAATGCTACAATGAGTATCAGCGTAGTACCACCCATGGTTCGCTAGTTCCAGCCGATTCTCGCAGGTTTCACCGCAATGCATAGCTACAATGGTGTTGAGGGCTTTCTCCTTGCAATAATACTAGCAGCCGCGATAAAAGTTAGATACTCGTGAAAGCGGCGTTAAACCCCATATCGCCTCACCTCACCAGTAAATCCAAACAGGGGTATTTTATGAGCGCTTCGGTTTGGTTTTTTCATAATCATATGGTTTATGCAGAACCTAAATTACAATTCCCCACATATGTTTAGAAAATAAGTAACAACACAAACCGAAACTTCATGATCAAATTCTTTAACTATGTAGATTATAAATGAATGTTAGTAAAATCAATTTAGTATTTATTAGGATATTTTGCATATGTTGTTGTTAAGATATTTTCATTAAATGTTCTCGCTTTTAAAAAGCAGATATATCAAAAGATGTTATGATGTGATATTTCTGTATTTGATATGACATACATATGTGTACCTGGTACAAAAATGTAATTTTCCTGATAAGGAAATGTCAAAATAAAGTTTATTTTGGCGTCCTTTATCTGTATTGCTACATTCTTCAATTACATGAGAATAAAATAATCACCAAAATTTGTTTTCCAAAATATTTATTTCTCAAAAAGTTTAGAAATGTTGGAAACCTGTTCCCAGTGAAAGCCAGCTTTCACAGTCAATTTGTATAATTTTTTTATAATAAATCAAAATAAGTATTGTATAGAGTGAAAATATTAACATAAAAATTAATATTTGGATACTTTCAAGAAACATAAAATAAATTTGAGTTTAAATTACTATAACAAAAAAAAAAACTTTTAAAATAGAGATTTTCTCTCTCACAAACTATACAAGAAACAATATCACAGTTTACCAAATAAAAGGAATGTTTAACAAAAAGTGATCTCCATTAAAAAAAACATATAGATATGATCAAGTGAAAAATAACAGGAATGACTTGGAAACAGACATCACATTCAAGAAAAAATGTACTCCTTACCTCAACTTTGCACCTTTGCAGGAACATATGGTAATAAGATGACAAAAATAATTATTATTTATTAATTATTATTATCTTTTTGTTTCAAACAGCCAAACTAAGTTTGAAAAAGACATGGAAAATTTGAAATATGTTCCTGGATAATGCTGGGTGGTAAACGATATTGAAATGCATTAAACACTAAAAGAGAAATTTAGGTTGCAAAAACAGATAGTTCCCCCTTCCACAATTAAAAAAATCACTAAACAATATTAGTAAAATCATCAAGAATATTATCTGTGTATTTTTTATATACTTGATTTAAGTAAGTTACTTATCAACAGCAATATTTTGAAATATTTGACTTTTCTTTGGGAAGCACATTTACATGAAAGGGAGCAACTTCCCACAACAAGGTGAAAATGAATGGAGATAGCCTCGGGAAGAGTTGGAAATCTTATCGTTTCAGCTGTGGTGTTGTGAAGATGGATAGGGGGAGGAAGTATGCCAACTCGGACAAGTTAGTAGTAGCTTCAAAGTTATGCTTTGGAAATAATTTGAAAAATGACGCCATCAACAAAAGAAACTCAACATATGCATAATTTTCCCCCACCCTTCAGGGATAGATAAAATACACACTTTTCACATTCATTACAGAAAATTACACAAATGAATTATAGTATCTACTTGGAATACTTGACATGAAAAATATTTGATTTTAAGTTAATAAAATGCTGACAAGGTAGAAAAAGGCACTATTACCAAAAGGTACAGGCATGACCATTGCATCAAGAATCAAAAATCAAGATATCACAGTTATCTTTATAACAAGATTCATTGTATCAAAAACAATCGCATTAAATATTTGTAAAGCAAAAAAATGTATTTGATGATATATAAAATAACCATTCCCATAACAATAAAATCACTTCTAAGAATAGTTCTAATATTGATAAGGATAACCATAATGCATTGGGTTTTTTCTTTACTTGGATGCAAAGAAATATTAGGTGTAAATGCATGAGATAATCTAACCCTCTAATTTAGAAATAAGGATCAATATGTACTTACTGGTTTCTTAGGGGTGAATGGGTTGAACAATTCATTAAATGTTACTGCATTTTGTTTTCTTACTAGCACATCAAAGTTTTCTAACAAAACATTTGGTTTTCTTGTTGTGAGTTCAAGAAATAAAAGGCATCACTCACATTAAACGAGCAGAAGCAAGTTTTTTTCCTGATAATTCAAGTGATCTTTCAAAAATGAATATAATGTTTCTATTTGCAAGACAGTGTTTTCCCATGATCGGTTAAGCTAGCTGGATCAATTAATCCATAAATCTGGATATAATATGAGCATATATTCTTTCCATGAATTACACAAATCACAGAATCGCTTACATTAAGTGAACCATCTAGTCTATTAAAATTGACTGTGTTCTGAGGAATAAAGATTCTAAATACCAAGTCTACCAAAAAGGAAAACTTTTTACATTTGTGGGTTTCCTTTCCATTTGGTCTGACATCAGCCCAATTAATCCCATGTTCTGTTACGAGTAAAGTGCAGATTAAAACTAGTCATAAGCATACCAATCACATCATCGCATTCAAAAAGAAAGCTATTAACGGTTATGTTGAATGAATGGTTCACAGGAGTTACCTGCCCCTAGCTACTGATACCAAAGGCCTTTCCTGTAGTTGTTTTTGATAAGCAAGTTGAGCCTAAATCTGAACATGCAAGTAATGGGTCTAAAGTCAGACTGTGTGGAGAAAACCCCAAAATGAAACATGTTAGCGTGTCAGTAAAGTCTTTACTTTGAAATTTTTAGTCCTCGGAACACGGTTGATTCCTATCAGACTGGTAGACAATCAGACGCCATGGCATCTCAAAGGTCTTTCTACAATACTTGAAAAGTTGGAAAGATAGTTTCAGGTATTGAAGTTGCTAGAATGGTTCATGTTTGTGCAACATTAATTTTCAACGATGGAAGAACCTACAACAAAACTCCATATTCTTGCAAAAGAAAAGTTGTAAATTCAAAAGACTTTCATTTGATTCAATTTGTCCAGGGATTCAAAGGAACTTGTTTTTGTTTTGATTTAGAGAATTTTCTTGCTAATCCAAAGGAACTTGCAAATCATTCAGCTTAAAAGTTCATTACCTTCATTAATCATTTGTGATTAATCACCACATAAAAGCAGTCCGTACTCTTTCAACCATATCGTTGATCTCCTGACAAGCTTTGACAGTAGATTCTTGGTAGAACTGAATGACCCCTCTATTTTTTTCAATTTTGTTGGACTTGTCCAGGACATGTTGTCGAATGTCGTTAGCTTGAGTCCCAGGGGGCGCTGGCTCCTCGTATCTTTCAACAACTGCAGCAACACGATCATCGACTTTCTTCAGCTGCTCTTCAAAGGGAGGGAACTCACATAGTATCGCAGCACTGGATACCATAACCTAGAGAAATTGTTAAGTTAAATTGAAATAAATCATTAGAGATTATTACCTGAGGAAGTGTGTCATGTGACTTTTCTGAAACGAGCGTGAATATTTGTATTACCCGAGCGAGAGCGAGTTTTATACACAAAATCGCAAGAGTTTCGTAAATGTCATATGACACACTTCCGAGTGTAATAATTTCTTTATTACCGATTCTTTTCAATCTGAAACGCATGAAATATTCAGAAAACGGCCTGCTTCCCTTGCAACAGCCTGTTATAGTGAAGTCATGCACAATGGTTTTATGACGTCACAGACGACGAACTACGGTAACTCGCGCTGAAACAATCGTTGCTAGGCAAAAGTGATATGTGCACATATGCTCATATTGAAAATATGTCACAACTTATGACTTACCATAGGGGTAATAATTTCATGTATGAAGTATATAATGATAAGTGATAAGTAAAATGCTTATAAACAGAGCTTGTTTGTGTGTCTTGATCAGAATTATAAAAACAATGTCATTAGACTAATATGACTTTGTTATATTTTCATAAATCAAGTTAATACATGGAAATATTTCTAATAGATAAAAGGGTTATCAGCCTGGTATTTTTCCAACACTGATGTTTACAATGATAGTTAAGCAAATTTGATGTGTATTGTATCATCTAATGAATAAAAATTCAAAAATCTTCCATGACATCCTGCAACAACAGTAGACCACCGGTAGGGGTGAAACGGTACGCTTGAGCTTCGGTTCAGTGCATATGGCGTATGGTTTGGTATGAAACCCACAGTCGCCATATTTCTTTGAATGAGATCTCGAAAAGTCAGATCATTCAAACACTATAGTTGTTTAGAGGTTAAAGATCAAACTTAATGGTTCCGAATGTTTACTTCCGGGAAAATGGCAACCTGTATCGTTACCACTTCGAAGATGTTTAATGTTAATAAATAAAATTTTGGTTTGACCATTGACTTTTTGAATAAATATTATTGGTTTTTTAAGTTATTTAAATGATATTTTGGACACAAATTAAATGTGGTACAAACCGAAAATCAATATTAATCTACCGTGTACCAAACCGAACGTAAAATACCACGGTTCAACTACTGTAGTAGTGAACCGTTTAACCCCTAAGCACCAATTAAACTATTGTTCTGACATTGAAATTCCTGACAATAAGGGAAACAGCAACCCAGATTTTACTCCTTTGTTATGACGTGGCACGGCATCCTATCCCGTCCTTTTGGTTGATGAGTGGACTCTCTATTGATAGTCTTTTTGGTTTCGAAATTTTATGAACTCACTTCTTTGTTGAAAGTCTTGAGAATGTTCTTGAGAGCAGAACTCATGTGTGTGTCTGTGTTGAGTCTCTCCACCTTCAGTTTACACAGATTGTTCTTCTCAACCAGCTGCAACACAACACAATTACTAAAAGATAATTTAACAGAAAAGGATTATTACGCTAGCAAGTGTGTCATATTATTTTACAAAATGACTGAATATTTGAAATACCTAAAGTGGAGGTAGGGTAATGCCCAACATATTTGCACAAGTTTTGTGAAAATACAGTTTCCCTCACCAATAACCCCTCACGAAATAGATCTCTCTATCGTTATACTTATAATTCACCATATCACTGCTTGGAGTCCTCAAGAGCAACAGTATATGATTAAGTAGAGTGCCTCCTTCTTTGTAATCCACAACCTTGAGGCCAAGGATAAACTTTAGTTGATTGACCTCTCCATAGAATCCTCAACCAATGGGCCAAACATCTAACACGACCTAAACCTAAATTGCTAAAATAAGTGGAATTTAGAAAACCTTCCAGCAGGTCGATAAACTGCCATGAACCTTGTGAGGATACATTGACTCAATGCTGGTGATCAATCAACTCTCTCTCCTCAAATGGTTAAAGTCTGCTTCTGCCATGAACCTGCTGAACTTCAGGATACAATTCCTTACACTCTCCGCCTCCCCATGCTCCACCAACCCCATCCCCTCACACAGCTGTACCATCCCCAATCCCCTTAGATTGTTGAACAATGTACTGTAGATATCCTACCTGCAGTTTGAAGTCTGCTTCTGCCATGAACCTCCTCAGCCCCAGGATACAGTTCTGTACACTGTCCCCCTCCCCATGCTCCACCAACCCCATCCCCTCACACAGCTGTACAATCCCCAATCCCCTAAAATTGTTGAACAATGTATTGTAGATATCCTACCTGCAGTTTGAAGTCTGCTTCTGCCATGAACCTCCTCAGTCCCAGAATACAGTTCTGTACACTGTCCCCCTCCCCGGGCTCCACCACCCCAACCCCCTCACATAGCTGCTGGAACTTTTTCAGGGACGTCTTGTGGGCGTACTTCAGTTTATCCACACGCTCAAAGATCTGGTGAACTTCCTTCTCACTGAATGCCTGGTCAACCTTGATATAAGATCAAATGAGAAATATCAACTTCAAACCAGAACCCCATGATCTAATGTATGTCCTGTAACGGTAGATCAACCAGTAAAATAAACATTATAAATAAAAGAAAAGATAGGCAGCTCAAGTCAGAAGTTTCTTTGGTCTAATTTGATCTTTATCTCTATGACATATTGTCAAAGAATTTATGGTTATGATAAATCTAAAGTGAATGCAAATTTTTTGAAAATCAATTCAAAATATAAATTTGTCAATAATACACAAAATCCTTGTCTTGTCAATGAATAAGATTCCATGCACCACCATGAGTACCTGGTCAACCCCAATGATGTCCAGTTTCTTTGTAATCTGGACATGTTTCTTCTCCACCTTCTCTGGGCTGTTGCTTCTGGGTTTCCATCTGCGCTCCATATACCTAGTCTCCAGGATGTGTCTCAGGAAACTCTGAATGGCTGTGTGTACTGACCCGTCCCCGTCTTTTGCTGAAACCACTACACTGCAATACACAAAGTGAAGTGAAGCAATATGAGGTGAGATGAAGTGACATTGGTTAGTTTGGATTGAGTTGAGTTGAGTTGAGTTGAGTTGAGTTGAGTTGAGTTGAGTTGAGGTGGGGTTGGGCGGGGCAGGGTGATTTGAGGTGAGGTGGGGTGAGGTGAGGTGAGGTGAGGTAGGGTGGGGTAGGGTGGGGTGGTGTGGGTTGAGGTGGGTTGGGGTGGGGTGAGTTGAGGTGAGGTGAGGTGAGGTGAGGTGAGGTGAGGTGAGGTGAGGTGAGGTGAGGTGAGGTGAGGTAAGTAGAGGTGAGTATTTAAATAAAGTTGAAGAGGTTAGGTTAAGCAAAGTGAGGCAATATTTTGGGTTAGGGACAACTTGCGAGCTGTGGTGTGCAGAGGTGACATAATATTAAGGCTGGTTAGCTTGGACTATGGTTGACAGTGAGGTTAGATGAGGTTGAGTGAGAGGAGGACAATTTAGCTCTGCTGGGGTAAGTGAGAATTTGTGTTTGGGACAATACGTGATGTGAAAAGAGTTTGTGATCGATGGGTTTGATTTGTTTGGGGTATGATAAGCTAATAAAAGGTGAGGTCTGTTGAACTAGGTTGGGTTTGGGTATGTGAGCAAAGGGTGAACTGAACTGAGGTGAGGTGAGGTGAACTGAGGTAAAATATTTCGAGGTTTGGTTGTTATGATTTTTTAGTGAGGGCAGGGTGAAGTAAAATAATCTAAGAACAATCAAAAGCACCTAAATAAAGGCGGAATCATATATTTGATGTGTCTTCCAAATGGATGAAAGCAAATTAAACATTAAAAAAGCAGCTAAACTAGTTATCCTAAATTTAAACTATTTCACACAAATAAAAAGATAGCAAAAGCTTACAATATCAATGGTGAAGTTGAGGAAGACAAAATGTAATGATGGACACTATCTTCCTGAAGGGGCATGGACACTAATAACGTTTTTTCTCAAAAAAAGGGATTCTACTGAGTGAGTAAATGAGTTGGGATTTAACCTGTTTGTTCCTTATACATGTATCAGAATATTTCAAACATTTTACCTGCCAACAAAAGCATGTTTCTCGGCAATCTTCTCCAGTTCCACAACACACTCCGGCTTCTCTATTACCACATCAGTCTCCTCAAGACTGTCATCTGAACATACACAGATCAACTTACATTTAAATCAAATCTGTATTGAATTGAGATATGAAAAACTCGTTTCCTTATGCAAATGTTCTTTTACACATCTCTGCCACAATTTAAGGCAATATTGATTTTATCTGGCCCCTCAAAAATTCAAGTCAAGTCATCTGTTTACAGCTTGTTTTAACCTCTGACTAATTCTTAATCCTGTGTTTAAAGTGGCTGCTTGCTTGTCCGTCAAAAACTTCCCCAGCAAGCATTAACTCTTGCCAGTCTCTATAACTAACTAACTTGAGCCTTGCTACATCTCAACATGCTGCATCTGAACTTCAGTTTAATCAGAAATCTCCTGGATGTATCTTCAATAGGGGTGGGCTATATAACCGGTATACCGGTATATTGCGATTCAAACTACTCAATATATCGTATCGCGTTACAGTGTCCAAGAACCGGTATAGGCGATAGGTTCGGCAATTTCCGTGAGCATTTTCGGTAACTTCCGTAACATAAAAAAATATATTGAAACGTTTTGAATTTCTTTGTTATTATTTTATATTAATCGTTTTGATCATATTTACTAGTCATATAACGAAGATATAAATCTTTTAGATTTATGTTTAAACGATACTAAGAAAAAATGAAGTCTCGTTGACAGTCATTGTCCCGTAAACAAACAAAATGGCGGCAGAAAAAGCACACGCTACTTTCACGAAAATAAGAAACAGTAAGGCAAAATCAGCAATTTGGAAAAAATTTCAGCTTGGAAAGGCTGGGAAACGGGGAAATAGTTAGCAATGTGGCAATGTGACGGAGAAGTTAAATATTACGGAGGGACAAAAACTTTGCGACCGACATGCGACGACACCGACTTTCGTATTTATAAACGAGTATTTGACTATTAGATCTACTTTGAATTGACAAGGATTCAGTGCTATTACCTACTATTGAAACAACTATAAGCTAAGATTTGGAAAACAATAAAAACTTTGACACAAAAGTAACATATCTGTTGTTTTTTTGTTTTTTTTGTTAAATATTTTTTTATTTAAATCCGTGCCATGAATATGGTAACAGAATAACTATTGATTGTTTCAAGTGACCATTTGTAATTTTGGGTAGTAATTAACAGTCCCAAAACCCAATTGGACTTTTGGCAATATATTGCAATGCGTATCACAATACGGCATCAAATATCGCAATATATCGCGATACGTTTTTTCTGGCAATACTCAACCCTAATCTTCAACAAACCACAAATTTTTTAGCAATGAAGCAAGTCTTGGATTAGCCAGCACAGATAGAGACTGACATGAGTAAGTAAAGTATTTTTTAACTTAAATGAGATCAGATGTTGACAAGCCTGTCCTGTTTTGATCATTTTGCTACACACTCATGACACACAGCAGAGCTTGTGTTTGAAACCTTACACTTCTTGTGAATTTTTAGAAGGACTGCTTGATTTTCAAATTATAAGCTTGACTACCTAGAAAGGTAAAATATTTCGAAAACTGTCCACATACCTATCTTACTGAAGTTTGTATCCTTCAATTTCTTTCCTACTGGATAAAGACTCTTTCCTTGATCCTGTAGTTGTTGCTCCACCTAGACAACCAAAATAAAAATAACCATTTCATAAACAGTCTCATCTGTTGCAAGGTTTAAAAAAGATGTAAAATTCTATTGGGAAAATTTAGACATTGGTAAATATACACTGGCAAAAGACATTGATACCTCTACCAATCAGTAGGAGAGAGAAGGGATAAATCCAGTAGTTGAATGGTCCAGACACCGACGCTTATTCCTGAAAGTGGAAATCTAACAGGTATGTTCATTTGTTGAAGAAAGTTGCACCAAGTCCACAACCATGCCGAAATTCTTCAAAGGCATTTAGAACTTGGCTTTTCGGGTCAAAAACTTTCAGCTTGCTCAAACTTTCATTAAAATGGCATGGTTGTGATACAAGACAATGTTATGGATGACAACTTCTTTATTTATTTCTCATGACGTTTCTGGGCTACTTCTTGCCCCTTCATCAGCCCAGTTCATTTGTTTAGGAGTATTTTTTAGAAAATCATCCAAATGATCCCCACTCTCCCTTACCAACTGACACAATGATATCATTGATAATATCACAACAAAAAATAAAAATAGAGCCATGGGCTCTGTAGCTCATCAGACTTTTGATAGAAATAGGTGTTTGGGTTTAGACCATGGGGTCATGGGCAGTGTAGGAAAGATAGCCTGTCCCAACGTCCGAGTTATTCACAATCAAATTAAAAATGCCCATTGCCCATTTGGGGTCAAGGGGTCACCAAACCTACAATTCAGAATCCCCATTGTCCAAGGAGTCTACACACAACTATTAAGCTATCAAGACCTTTTGGAACTGGAGAAGAAGATGAAAGTAGGATTTTAAGGTTTTGACCCCTGTGACCCCATTTGGGGTCAAGTGGTCACCAAACCTACAATTTAGGATCCCCAGTGTCCAAGGAGTCTACACACAATTTTACAGCTCTCTAGAGCTTTTGGAACTAGGGAAAAAGATGAAATTAGGTTTTTTAGGTTTTGACCCCTGTGACCCCATTTGGGGTCATGGGGTCACCAAACCTACAATTTAGAATCCCCGTTGACCAAGGAGTCTACACACACCTTTTCAGCTCTCTAGACCTTTTGGAACTGGAGAAGAAGATGAAAATAGGTTTTTTAGGTTTTGACCCCTGTGACCCCATTTGGGGTCATGGGGTCACCAAACCTACAATTTAGAATCTCCAGTGCCCAAGGAGTCTACATACAACTATTCAGCTCTCTGGACCTTTTGGAACTGGAGAAGAAGATGAAAATAGGTTTTTCATGTTTTGACCCCTGTGACCCCATTTGGGGTCATGGGGTCACCAAACCTACAATTTAGAATCCCCGTTGGCCAAGGAGTCTACACACACCTTTTCAGCTCTCTAGACCTTTTGGAACTGGAGAAGAAGATGAAAATAGGTTTTTCGTGTTTTGACCCCTCTGACCTCATTTGGGGTCATGGGGTCACAAAATCTACAATTTAGAATCCCCATTGGCCAAGAAGTCTACACACAACTTTTGAGCTCTCTGGACCTTTTGGAACTGGAGAAGAAGATTAAAATAGATTTTTAAGGTTTTGACCCTTGTGACCCCATTTGGGGTCATGGGGTCACGAAATCTACAATTTAGAATCCCCATTTGCCAAGGAGTATGCACATAGAATTTCAGCTCTCTAGAGTCATTGGTTCTGGAGAATAAGTCGAAAAAGTGAAAAGTTTACGGACGGATGGACGGATGGACGGATGCCATGCCATAAGCCCATCGGGTCTTTCAGACCTGATGAGCTAAAAAGGAACCAAACTTACAATATCACACTTGGTCCCTAACAGAAGGACAGGAAACTTCTCTGGGTCAACAGGAAGTGCTGCAGTTCTCTCCCCTTCCTCTGTAGGCGCTGTCTTCTCTATGTTGTTCATGACAATCTGCTTCCATACATTAGCCATCATGACAGATTCAGGATCGGACAGATCAACCACCACTAGACAAGGGAGATGAGCATGATACACTTGGATAAGTTGAACGCCTCACTAGTATTATTGATATAACCAGAAATGGTTTTTTTTGCTTAAAAATGCCTTAGATGGACAAGCTTCGAAGAAAAGAATATATTTATTGGCTTTACATTAGTTATAAAAGTTGACGCAAGAGATAATACTAACATTTGTTAAGATATGATCTCTCTCCCCACATAACCTCTTTTACAAAAGGCTTCAAGTTTTAACAATGTAAAAAGGGTTCTAAACCACAATTCTTACCAGTAAGAATATATAACCAATCATTTAGCAACATGAATGAGTTTTGTGTGGACTTGGATTTTATGCTAATTCTTCTCTGGTATACTCATTAAGTTCATTGAAAAAACTGAAGGTTCACTGACTGTACATCAAAAACATTTAATGCAAACAACCACATTTTCTGTTAAGGGACAATCAACCATATTGCAACAAAGGTTGCCTGAAAAGATTTGACTTAGGTAAGTTCTTTTTGGAGAGGATATAGCTTATCAATTGACCATTAATTGACTTGAATAACAGTGCTTTCATAGAAATTATTCCACAGGTGGCTCCTTGGTCAAAACAAATGGGGATAAACAAACCTATTGCAGCATCAAGATTCTTGAAATAAGAGCTGTAGAGATCTATATCCTCTCGCCCCGGAATATCCCAGATTGTGAGTGATACGACAGCATGACTTGGTAAATTCACTTTCATCACTTTGTTCTCTGTCAAATAAGCAAATTATTTTGGTGAAAGATTAAATGTAGGTCTAAAGATTTCAAGAATCCTTTACAAATATCATTGTCAGCTATTGATGCAGGAAATGCCCACAATACCAGATGTACTATACACTGGCACTAAAATGTAATGTACGTAAAACCTTATGAATAAGTTGGGCAAGTTGAGTCTTTGTCCTTTGTCAGCAATATATACCCTCTAAGTATTACGTGTATCCTTCACTGTCAACGTTTACCATGCTTATGTCTTCCAAACAAGAATGTGTTATTAGAAATCTGGCTTGTTACCTTTACCACGCGTCTAATTTCTGCCTTAAAACAATTGTGAAATAGCTATTAAACTGCTTGTGCAAGTATATATTATCATTACTACACATGTATGTATGGACCATGTTGGCCCACACCTTTGTACCGAAAAAAAGAAATAAACAAAAGCTATCTGCACATTTAGTTACCTATGACTGCCCTCTGTGTTGCTATGTACAAAGGACTGAACTGGTTTCGAAGGTATCGCAGCAAAATGTTTGTCTTTCCAACAGCTGGGTCCCCTGTAACATATTTTGTGAAGGGTTTGAAAATGTTGGTAGCAATGTTTCATCTCATAACACAAAAATACAGCGGGACTACACCAGTCTGGGTCATTGGCATGACTTGACGGGAAAGTAGCATATTATTTAGATAAATAAAGTGAAATCATGAAAAAACAATGTTTTTTGATAAAAAAAGAAACAGTTTTAAAATGAATGTTCCATGATCGGTTAAACTATGTGAATCCATTTTCCTACCTCGAATGATTAAAATGAAGGTGTTCACACTAAAATGGCTGCAAATGATTTTTGCTTTACACTCAATTATTTCCTCTAGCTATGACTACTGATAATCAGGTTGAGTAATGAGTTGTTTTAACCCTCTGAATCAATCTGTACTTGTTCCATGTAAAAGATTTTAACTATTGACTATAACAGGATTCAAACGTACTCTATCAGGGGCTGTCCTCTCCACAACGGTCTGAAAGCACCCTCCTCGCTCGCACATTCTGATGCAGTCTCAACTAGCCAATCACAATGACTCCAGCAAAAGCCTTCGGTATCAGTATCTAGAGGAAAGTAACTCCAGTTTGCCATTCGTTAACCTTGATCGCCGCTATCGTCTTTTCAAACGCCATGATATGATTGGTCTGCTAATGACTAGGTTTTGTCCACGCTAAAATGGTGTAAGAACGTGAGGGCAAGGTGGGTGCTGCCAGACCGTTATGGATAGGATAGCCCCTGATAGAGTGTATTCGAAACCCGCTAGAGTCAATATTTTCATACTTTTATTCCTCGAAACACTGTAGATTTTAATCAGATTGCCATCTGAATGTGATACATTTTACTAAAACGAACATTTATTGGAAAACATTTAAGTAATAAATATTTAAAAAAACATGCTACTCCCCCTTTAAAAGATTTAAGATATTAATCCAGATTTTGAGAATGTTTGTCCTTACCAACAATTGCCAATTTCAAGGCAGGTATTTGTTGAGCTTTGATCATTCTGTGAGGCTGAGAAAGGTGATCTGCAGAAAATAAAAGCATGCCAAATGTCTGAACAATACCTTGAACCATTGTCAAAATCGTACTATTATTCCATAGGCATATCTTTTAAAGGGGCACAGAGTATATATATGTTGTTGGAGTCAAACATGTATTACATTATAAATGGTGTTATTTTATTGAGAAGTAGTGGTAGTTTCTAAAATATACCATCTAAATGTTTCTCAGTGCAAAACATATAGCAATGACATGAACAGGTTAAAGTTGTGATTTGTGATTGAAAACCGGACAATGGCATGCGCTATTAATGACTCAGACGTAATTTAGAAAAGTTATATATAGCAGACATAAAGACAAATATGACTTGGTAGTGTTTATTAGCGCATTTAACAAATATCTATTTAAATTGGACACAGAATTTCGACCTCTTGACATCCTATGTGGCGGTTCATTGAAAGCAAGAAAATATCATAATTTTGGCATTTATTAGATAAATAAGCATGTTCAGGGCGGCGATTTGAACTAGAGACTCAGGACATATGGACATTTGGTTCTTATAAAAGCAACATAAATACTTATGAACAGGTCCAACCTCTGTGACACTTTAACAATGAAAATAGATATTAGAATTACAATCCGTCAAACTTCATGAATTTCTATTTCTTAATCGGTCACACGTTGTAAGATTACAACTTGCTTACTTATTCCAGCAGATTTTTCAGAACTACAGCCAGAACCCATTTTTGACTATCTAGTCATACCAAGGGGGCTCAAATTTATCCCAAGATAAGAATTCAGCCTAAGATATATCTCCTTCCGCAAAATTGTTTACAGTTTCCATGTCTAAAACGTCACTACTACACGTAAATTGATGACATCACAAGGGAGCAATCCATATTTACGGGTGTGCAATGAATTAAACATTGTAAAAAAATCAACTTCCATAAAAACAAATACAATTTCACATATCTTATTTTATTGTTCATTATCACAAAAAGTCAAATTTGAAACATAATCAGAATAAAATTGAAAAGAAAGGAATGCCCATATATGAATCATAAGACGAAGCGGACGTAAAATATCACATTCGAGCAGGTGCGCGTAAGTTTCGAAAGTACTAGTACGATATATTACCGGTATACCATTAACCGGTAACCAAATATTGATAATATATATCAATTTTCTACAACAGATGTTAATGATTTGGCACATTTTGGAAAATATATTTGAACAGATCTTTGATGATCTTTAAAGCTCTTTTGGAAAAACGAAACCAACCTGGTTTAATCATTTGTTTCTCAATTATTGATAATTTTGAGAATTATGTAAATCAAATCAAGATAAATTAAGGTGCACTTAGTAGGACTATAAGCTTGCTTGCTACGAATTATCGTGGACAACTTATTGGTTCCACTTCGAGAGCTTGATGATACATAAACCAACGACATGTACAAAGATTGTATCTTTAACATCAACCTTACAAAAAGGAATGTTTTTATTATTCACACGCTTGAAGTAAATAGTTATGTATATAAGTATACTTACATCCACAAGCTTCTGTGTCATATGTTATTTCTGACATTAGTGAAAGAGTTTTTCTAATAAATATCGAAAGGTTACAGAAATTCTCTCCTCCCACACATGCCGACATTATTAATGTCTGTATTTTTGAGCGAATCAAAATCTATGAATCTATTAAAATCAAACCATTTTTAAGCTAAAAAGCTGAAAATCGTATTTGTGATTTCATATTCTTTATTCATTATATCTTTTTTTATTACATGTACGTCTCTTAATTTTTTACCGTTAACTTAAATCCCTGACTTTCTTATATATCTAAAAAAAAAAATTCTTTGACATCAGTTAAAGCATATCGATTGTCTAAATTTCATTCCGCTTTCGAGATTCAAACAACCACGTGCACAATGAAGTCTCAAAGAGTATATTTCCAAAATATGTACGTGGCTTACATAACAGTTAAAATACCATAAGACTTGAGTTAAATTCAAATCGCCTGTCAAAATTGCGATAAGTATGTAATAAGTGATAATTTAAGTGATAAGTCGAAAGTCGCCGCTACTAGAAAGAATGCATTATTTATTAAATAATAAATGGGTTATGACGAACCTTTTTCACAATTTTGAGAAATGTACTTCTTTTGATTTAATATTATCACCTTGACTTAAAGAATGCAACCTTTGGTCTAGGGAGTCATCAGTAATTCTTTGCGTAGGAGATAATTAAAAAATGTTGTAAAAGAAGTAAAAAGGTAACCGTAATTGACATGAGCACAGGTCATCACTGAATGAATAATCAAGGGCACAATACAAATGGTTCGTAAGGGTCAACAAAGTTAATTTTTATATCAAACTCGCTGAGGAGTATGCATTTTGGCAACAAATGAAAGTGACAATTAATAAGTAAAACAAGATTGAGCTATAAATGTTTCAAATTGCCACGTATACACAAGTTCACCCCAACTCACACTACTAGCATATTCATTCCCAAATGGAGTTATTATCAAAAATAATATTATAAATGTGCCGAAGCC
The DNA here is from genome assembly GCA_921293015.1 of Phorcus lineatus. Lineage (NCBI taxonomy): Eukaryota > Metazoa > Mollusca > Gastropoda > Trochida > Trochidae > Phorcus > Phorcus lineatus. Next base: position 19,137,334 of record OV121085.1, read on the forward strand.
GAAGTTAAAGTCATATTTACATGTTTACTATTCGTACTACCAACTGTTAAATCTGTGTTATTTTCTTCCTACTTCCTACGAAAATAACGTGTGACTGAATAACACGATTCAGCCGATGTACATTGTCTGGTTTTCGATCAAACCTCCCTATTTTGAAAAAATGCTTATTAAAATGGTTGTTTACAGGAACAGGTGTTACTTCACGATGTAATAACACCATTGACAACTTTTGAAATACTTTATTCCAACATCATACTCTATTTCAATTAAAAGTAATTTTATCGAGTTGAATAAGGTTCATCGTGAATAAAGTGACCTGTCTAATAAGTAAATTAGTAACAGGTCTCTTAACTCATGTCTCAGGATGAGTCCAGGAATCTGCTCCTCAGTCTCTCTGAGTAGGTTGCCACTAGCTTAGTTGCCCATTCACTGAAACCATTCCAAAGTTGCTGAACGTCATTTACATTTGTCAATTGACAAATGCACAGGAACCACGTGCCACCCGAAATGAACAGTTCATCATCCTCTAAATGTCAATCAAGTGTAATCAATTACGATGGTGTCCTTTTCAAAATATTGCTGAAAGAAATTGATTTAACAAATTTATGATGAAAGGACTTTACTTTTGAATTTCTAAATTTTTATAAATCTTACAAATGAACATCGTTGCTGAATAAAGTGTATTGAACCCTATGTATGATGGGTGTTAAGAATGAACACCTTTGCTGAATAAAGTGTGTTGAACCCTATGTATGATGGGTGTTACGAATGAACACCTTTGCTGAATAAAGTGTGTTGAACCCTATGTATGATGGGTGTTAAGAATGAACACCTTTGTTGAATAAAATGTGTTGAACCCTATGTATGATGGGTGTTAAGAATGAACACCTTTGTTGAATAAAATGTATTGAAACCTATGTGGGATGAGTGTTAGGAATGAATGCCTTTGTTGAATAAAGTGTGTTGAACCCTATGCATTATGAATGTTAGAGTGAACGCCTTTGTTGAATAAAGTTTGTTAAAACCTATGTATTATGAGTGTTAAGATTGAACACCTTTGTTGAATCGTGTTTAAACTTTTGTATTAAGAGTGTTAGAGTGAACACCTTTGTTGAATAAAGTGTATTTAAAGCTGTGTATAATAAGTGTTAAGATTGAACACCTTTGTTGATTTTTTTTTATTGAAACCTATGTATGATGGGTGTTAAGAATTAACACCTTTTTAAATAAAATGTGTTAAAACTATGTATAATGAGTTTTAGAATGAACACATTTGATGAATAAAATGTGTTAAAACCTATGAAAAATGACTGCCAGATTGAACACCTTTCTTGAATAAAATGTGTTGAAACATAAGTATGATGAGTGTTAAAATGAACACTTTTCTTGAATAAAGTTTGTTAAAAATATGTATAATGAGTGTTAGAATGAACACCTTTTTTGAATAAAATGTTTCAAAACCTATGTATAATGAGTGTTAGAATGAACGCCTTTGTTTTATAAAATGTGTTGATACATAGGTATGATCAGTGTTAAAATGAACACTTTTCTTGAATGAAGTTTTTTAAAATTATGTATAATGAGTGTTAGAATGAACACGTTTGTTGAATAAAGTGTATTGAAAGCTGTGCATGAATGTTTTAATTGAAATCTATGTATGATGGGTGTTAAGAATGAACACCTTTTTCAATAAAGTTTTTTTAAACTATGTATGATGAGTTTTAGAAATAATATCTTTGTTGAGTAAGATGCGTTGAAACCTATGTATAATGTGTTAGAATAAACCCCTTTGTTGGATAAATTTTGTGAAAACCTATGTATTATGAGTGTTAGAGTGAACAACTTTGTTGAATAAAGTTGTTAAAACCTGTGTATTATAAATGTCAGAATGAACATCTAAGTGAACTAAAAGTTGTTGAACGAAATTATAAATAGTGTTTCACTTTAACATTACCTTTAAATTGGATGAAATGAGGGAATTTATGCACGCTATTAATAAAAGATGCATTTTTCCGATTCAATCAATGAAACATTTTCCATTGTAAACCAGTACAAACGATTGTCTTTAACACCCATTCTTTTAACACAGAATTATTAAAGTAATATTAAAAAACCCTCATTGATTCTTAATTCAACCTAATAACAATGTCACAACCTAATTTGTCATTCTTTTCATTTCGATATTTATTATAGTCAACAGTCACTAAAATATTAAAGTTTCCATTCAATGGGCAATAAAAGAGTCCATTAACAAATACTTTGTCTCAAACAAAAGAAAACATACGTTATTGAAACAAGACGGCGTGCCTAAGTTTTGACGTAGGGTAGTTATTACCTCCCCTTTGTCAAAAGGAAACCGAAATATTCGAAGACTAAAACCACCCTTAACGTGTTCACATTTCCAAAAGCCTCTGCGCATGACTCATATGGGTTCTAATGGTGCCGGCAGACTTCCTTTACCGACAAGAGACTTGGTGCACGCTCCGGAAGCGGTGAACTGGTGTTGCTGCGCTGTGGCGGGCTATCATTCCCATAGGGGTATATGCTGTTGGTTTTTCTCATCGTCTCATCATGCTGGCATGGAATTAGTTTTCGGGTGTCCCACCAGCTTATCAATCGATTACAGTAATCATAAATCAGCTGGCAATTGATGAAGTTTTGTCAGGTGGCACATGTCGACTTTATATGTGAATGAGTCGGCACATGACCTGGGTCTTTATTTCCGATATTGCTGAAACGGTCTTGTTTGGTTTGAGTTGTTATTGAAGGGATGAACTAATAAATAATGGAATAATTTAGTTTGCTAGAATCTTGTGTAGAAGGTCGAATGCCTTATAGTTCCATGTTTTCAGATAACATGTAATGAAATGAAAATTAAATTTTTTCTCAAAATAGGTTATTACAGAACATATCAGTTCATGTGCTGATGGCCTAGCGATATCATCATGGTGTTTTGAAGCATGTTCTTATGACCGCAACATACACCAAAGTTTACAAAGGAGTAATAAGACTGCAGAATCTCAACAAGAACTTAGACACCATCTGAAAGGAAAAAAGGAGGTGTGGATGATTACTTAACACCGCACTGCAACACACCAAACAAAACTACGTAGAAGTAAAAAAGCCACATTCACATAGCTAAACACATTACACCTACATGTAATCAAAATCGCCCGTTTTTTATCGGGAAGTAGTGGTTGTGTCTGAAAATCAGTATCTGAGTGCTTATTAGTTTAGTATAGTGATAACAAACAGGTTAAAGTCGTTATTTGTGATCGAAAACCGGACAATGGCGCGCACCAATGACGCAAACGTAATTTTGGAAACTAATTTACAGTAGACACGAAGACAAATATTGATTAGTAGTGTTAAGTAGGTCACTTAACTTATATATATGTAGATTGGACGAAGCATTTTGACTTACTAACATGTATATGTCTGTCTTTTATCATTGTAAACAAGAAAATATTATGATTTTGACATTCTAGAGATAACGATGCACGTAGAATGGGGTTATTTGAACTCAGGATATATGGTATGATGGTTCCCATTTAAGCCACTTCAAAAATCATAAAACATACTCTGTGTCACTTTAACTCTCGTCACTAACAACAAAATGCCATAGCTAAAACACGTACGTAACCAAACAAGCATACGCCATCATGCATTATATGACACACACTTCTGAATGACACCACGCCATCTCATATCATACCGGGGCACCAGAATATATCACATCTTCCACCGTCTTATCAACTTTTTATCGCGTGTCATTAACATAAAACCAATTTACCATCCAATCTTCATACATGTACCAATCTATACCAAATCACATCCCCTCACATCACTTCAAACCTTTTTACATCATACAAAATCTCATCATTTCACATTACCTCAAGCCATACAAAATCACATAAACTCAACTCATTTAAACTGATATCATCTAACCCCACATCACGACACACCACCTATCATCACACCACATCAAACCACCGTTCATATAACAACATCTCACATCGAACCACTCATAACAACGTGCAAGTATATATACCACACCACATTACACTCAATCACATCACAAAACCCAATATGATACCACATTACATCAAAGCGCGCCGCCACATTCCACAAAACGTCACAGCACACCTCTTACAGAAAACTATAACCGCTCCCATCACCCCACAACAGAACACACCACCTTACATCACACCGCATCAAACCACCCAGACCACCTCCTTTGATAACACCTTATACAGCACCATCAAACCACTCTTACGTCATGTTACACCACGCCATATCATAATACATCAAAACATCCACACAACATCACATCACAAACTACCCCCCTCCCCCCACCTCATATCACACCGACGCACCAGACGTAGCTACTTATTCAAACACAATATCAACCTCTACCCTTTTCCTTCAGGACATAAGTATAGACTTAAAACCCGCACCTTATAACCGTCACAGAAATCTTCTCCTATATCCTACTCGAGACGTTTCACCTGTATACAGGTGACTTGGGGACGCCGTGTGGGTTAACAGTTTTCTCATAAACCCATCTAAAGTGGACCAGCTTACCGATACAGTATTGAGTAGTTTCTTTGTCGCTCTAATTGATGCTTTCATTAGAGCACGTGAACTTTAGAAGATTGGTGAGGTGAGATGTAATCGTTTAGTGCATTTTCCTTTTGATGTGTCAAATTGTTATCATTATGTGAAACGTGCCATAATCACATATCGGATGATTATTGCTGCTATTTTAAAGAATTTCTCTTTTAAAGAGGGTACCGTAATTATAGCTAGATTTATAATCATAACGGGCTAATTTGGGTGACATTTAAATAGTATGTCCTTTGTTGGAAATCAAATGAATTGAATGGCTGTAATCTCTGAGAGTCGAACTACACACTTAAATACCTGATTTCATAAAGCAACAATGTTCCCCTCTGTAAATCACAAAACATGAAAAGATGACCGAACTATCAAACTCAAATTATTTTAATAAATACTTTAAATGATAGAACGATGGTCTCAGTTAAAAATGACCTAAAATATACGATTTTAAAAAAGTGTTCTTGTCATAATTATGATGATTGAGAAATATTTTTATATAAATAGTACAAACGGGGGGAATTCGGTGATAGATGTGTCCAAAAAAAGATTTCAGGTCTTTTATATCATTTCCATAGTCAATAATATTTTTGGTCAAATTGTGAAAAATCACAAAAACCTTTTCACAAATCTTTTTGTAAGTCATAAACAAATTAATTTCTAGTCAAAATTGCATATTCTATTAACTCGCTATCTGATTATTGTAAGGAATTCTCCCTTTTTTGACTGCGTTTGAATGCATAACACTTCAAATAAATATCATAATGCAATACTACTAATCATAGATCTTTTTCAAGCACTGTCGCAATCCTTTGATGTAGGTTAATTTTCTTCTAAAAGGTTCATTTGCCAAAAGGCACCAATTAAAAAGCTTTATCTCCCTGCATGGGGTTTAACATTTGAAAGTTGAAAATGGCCGGGTCATCAGTTTACCATTTCTGCGTCCACTTGTTTTAATCACTGACATTCAATTACCTCTTCAAATATCAATGTTCATATATTTCACATATTTGATACTGATTTTTCCTCTTCATATGCCTAAATTCTATTTTAGGTTATATCATTCATTCTATAAACTTATCACTCAAACTTCCCTAACGCCACCGTCTACATAGGCCTCCATGGTGAGAAAATATCGCTGATCGTGAATGACGAATGACGACTATTTTGATTTAAACAGTATTTTATTTCCATAAAACATGTAACTTTCAGAATATATATATATACAAAAAGGAAAAAGATATGCAGATATTATAAGGGATTCGTTAGCACTCTGTGACAAGGATTTGTCGCCGCTCAAGATAGATTTTACTGTTATATCGTTTTTAAAAATTTGATTTGATCGGAATCTATCATATAGTGGGCATTTAAAGAAGTAATGAATAGGATCCTCCTGAATGTTTCCACAAGAACAGGCGCGATTCACTGACAACCCTCTATCAAACAAATGACGACTATTTCACAACTTTTTTATTCTGTATTGGCGACATTTTGACATAGATTCAAATTCTGTTGTAATGAAGACTGTCAGTGTTTGACTTTTACAATTGTAACTCAAATTCAAATCAAAGGAGCAATTTTATTTCATTGGACAAGCAACTTCATTTCAGGCGGATTAACCACAGTCTCGCAATCTTCGCTAGATTATAACAAAGCGTATGATTAATTATACACTACGTTTAATTGGGTGTGATATTCTGAATAAGTGGTTTACAATTATTCTAATTTGAACATTGTCCATCCACGCGCTTCGACAATTTATGAACGATGTTCTCAGCAGGGGCTTGGGCTGGACGAATGGTCTTTGAAGGGTGGTGTTCATGGACTGAGGGGTGGGTAGTGGTCAAGATAAGAGGGGAGGGGGTTGAAATAGGGAGGGGCTCTGGAAAATATTGGGACAAAGGTAGAAAATGGGTTTCAAGAGGGAGCGGTCAGGCGTCTTTCGTCATGTCGCGTGGAGACATAAGTCGGTCATTTTCATCTTTTTCAACAATTCCTATCTCGCGACAATTACAGGACCTAGCGCGTGACAATAACTATACATTTCATTTCGGAGTGGAGTCTCAAATTTCTAATAAAAGCAAATTAGTCTAAACATTTAATAGGCAACGCTGGGTGTTAGACACCCGTAGTTTCGCACCGCGTCCAATGGTCATCTTATTGTCCAAGTCTTGTCCAGTTATGGGGACTAGATGCAAGAAACGGGCACCTGCTCCAATATCAGAATTGTATGGACCATTCTGGAATATGATTGATGATAGCCGGTAAATGACAATGATAGTGATCAATTCAACACCAGGAGCTTTCTGCTATCATATGACAATGTAAACACAGGATTAGGGCTATCATTTGTCCTTGGAACGCCCTAAACATGTAGACCTAACTATATTTAATATACTTGTATCATTTTAACCAAATTGTATACTGTGATTAAGAGTTTCATCCTCGTTTGGGCTTCGCAAGCTTTGTGTCTGATGTTGTCGTCAATATATTATCATAACAAGGGGATGGTACTTCTTCTGTGTCTCTTCTTCAAAATATGACAGCTATTAATGAGCAGATGCGAAATGGGCTTTGAAATTGACAAGCCAGCTGATATCGGCATCACCGCCAGTCGTTCACATTTGATAAATCGTTTGTATCAAACCGGAAATGCGATTTTATTTTTCGTGATAACATATTCGATAATTTGGAATGTTTGTATAATATAAACGTTTTGAATTCACATAAACATAACATTATTAATGGTACTTTTATTTTGGAAATTATAATTACGATTTGTATTATTTCTATAAATAATATAGATGCGATATGGGCTTTGAAATTGACAAGTCAGCTGAGATCGACATCACTGCTAGTCGTTCATATTTGATTAATAGCTTGTATTAAACCGGAAATGTGATTTTATTTTTTGTGATAACATATTCGATAATTTGGAATGTCTGTATGATATAAACGTTTTGAATTCACATCAACATTAATTAGTACTTTTTATTTTGGAAATTAGAATTACGATTTTTATTTTTTTTATAAATATATCAAATTCATACTAAAGCTTAGAGATACTGAAGATGTAGTTTTGACATCTATATACTATCATACTTTCTAAGATACAAGACTGCCTCCAAATACGAAAATATGTTGAATTAAGTATCACATTTATGAGGTTTTTTGTATGAAAAATGTTTTGGATTTTTTATGTATTTTATAGCAAGAATAGCAATAGCAATTGGAAATTTGCCAGACGAATGTAAAGCTAGGACATAGAGCATTTATTACAAATATCAATATAATTGTGTTCATAATATGGATAACAGGTTGATTATCGAAACCATTCAAGTAACGAATCAACATTCAAAAATCATAAATGTAAGAAATACGATTTTCAGAAATAGGATTGGATCTATAGCAGAAAAACATGACAATTTCCCCATTTCTTCCTCCTCGTTCAAAATTATTTCACCAGACCTACCACAGATAGGATGAGGCAGATGGGCTTAAAAACACTCTGGAAACTATTGGTGGATAGTATCATTTGAAATCAAAGGGCCCACACTGCAACGGCGAGTTGCACAATTGCAGCTTCGGTTTATCTGGTGAAGGAAACTGCACTGATTCCCAATGGGTTTTTGTTTTGTTTTTTAAAACATATTTTTGTTCATTTAAGAATCTGGTTCGGTAAACAAGCAAGGATTTCCTTTTATGAATACCTCACCAGTACAAAACGCAATAAGTAAAGTTTACAAGAACGAGACAAATAAAACAGAACAAAATACGTGAAAACATCAACATGACTTAATATGTGTGGGTACAAAACTAGGTGACAAAACACTTGCAGTTGCTTTTTATGATAATGATACCCAATGTAAGATTATAGCCAAAAAAGAGTATGTAACGTCAACCAAGTGTCAAATCTAATCAGATATTTTAACGATTTTCTGAAGACACGAGTCTAAGATTCTATTTAACATCAAGAGGAATTTTTCTTTACAGATCCATTAAATATATAGATATCACGCTATTACCCTCAGATTCACAATACGGTGATGTCATGAACATTGTGATGTCATGATATGTTAGAAGTCATAGCGTTGTAATGTCATTGCTTGATGACTTAAACATTTGTGGCGTCATTTATATAACTTTAGGGAAATGTTCAAATTATACTGTCAAAATGATATCTCTCCAACAATCGATATCTCAACAATTGATGATTGATTAACCATGTAATTGATTTTGTTGTATTTGTACTATATTCAGACGAGAGTTTTATTTATAACGTCACTTTTTTAAAATTTGATTTTAGATATATCAAAGTTTATTCAGTGATCGTTATGTAAACAGTCTTTGATAAGCAATCGTAAAAAAATCTTGAGAATTGTCAATCTGGATTTTCAAAATTGTCTGTCGAAGATAAAGGATAAGTATCTGTGTCGTTCGGATTTCGTATGTCCATATTTTGAATCTCTGAAAGCGAATTTAAATGGATTTTTCATAGTGACATATAAACACTTCAAAACATGCTTGATGCTGTAAAGACGTATATCACATGGCAAAATTTTGCTCATGAAGTGACAAAAGAATCATAATTAATTCGGAATTATTTATCAAAATAGCTGGCTTAGCTTCAATAGTGTTTCCAAACACGTTTCACATTTCTAATCTACATCTACAAGACAGTTATAACGAAATAACAACATTCCAAAATCACTTCCTGTTTGGTATTCATACAACTCCATTTTTGAAACCACTTCCTGTATCTTTTGATGGCTATCTGCGGTTAAATCTGTCTGTAATCTTCTTTATTCACTGTTCAATTAGTTTACAAACTATTCACGCCTTATGTCTTTACAAAAGATTTAACACACCGATATTCATTGTAAAAGCAAAACAGTTCTTTGTCAAGCGTGAAGAACTTACAAAGAGACGCGTGCTTTAAATCCATGGTATTAAAATTGATGTTAGCTTCCTGTTTATCAAGGATTATGTTGAAGATTAGATTTTATTTCTATAAGCTAAGATATCCAACACGTCTCTATTATAGCTAAGTTTGTATTTTCATTAAGTCCTAAAAAGCAATATTTTCATCGCAGGGGTGTATACTCCCGCCTCTCTTCTTCTGATTTTTTTCTATGAACAGCTGCGTAAGGGTCAGTTGTCCATCCAGAGTGTATACTTCCCTGGACATGAGGACAGCTGGACTGTCCAGGGGATTAAAGAGGGAGGGTCAGTGGGATAGTTGGCACGCGACTGCCTCGTGACCCCCTCTGACCGTTGTCCACCTGGTGTGAAGCGTTCCAAACAGCTGTGGGGGTGAAGGGGGTCGTGATTAATATGTCCACGCTGTCCAAGTATATTATATGGTATAAATAAATCATAAATTGAATCTTTGTTGATTACAGTTTTGATTTAAAAAGCTGTCTACTCGTGTTATGATGGTGTGAAAAGATATCTCTCGCTCCTAATTCCTTTGTGTGAAAATGAAAATATATAAACAAACCGTGTTGGACAGATGCAAATTTTAAATAAAGAATAAACATGTATGTGTATGTTTCCTTTCAAGTGCAATGATTTACAGTTTTATGTTTATATTACATTCTAATGCTATCTACAAAGAGAACAAAGAAGGCTTTTTAATGTTAATACGTGTGTTTTATGAGAATCGTAGGGTTTAAAAAAACAAAGCTTTCATGATATCAACTCATTTATTTTGACAATAAGTTGTTTCGCAGAAAATGTTTTGCTCCATTCACTTTCAAGGCATTGTAGTACGATTTCTTATGGATATAAAGTGACTTCGCAAAAGACATTTCTAAGTGCGAAATAATCTTTTTTTATCAATAAAAGGTGTGCAGAAAGTCAAAGTTGAGTAAAGCTTCGGGTATCAATTTCCCTGCTTAGGAAAACGTTAAAGTGTTCACATTAAAATGGCTGCACAAAGTATCAGCTCTATACCTGGTACTTTGTCTACAACGTTTCTCGGTTTAAAAATATGATTTTTAACCTCTCTAAAGAAACATAAATACATAAATACACCATAAATATTTTATAGAGGGCCTTTGGTAGAGAAGCAAGAACATTCTCAATTAAAATACGTTTTATTCCCAAGAAAGATGTTATTTTCAACGATTTCAAATGTCAAATTTCAGATGTTTCCACTTCTTTGTAACCTTCCATTTTTCTTACATTCATGGATTTTAGGGTAACACTTCAATCATTAAAATTCAAGTATTGAAATTTACATATTTCAACAGATACAATATACGTTGCAATAACTCATAAAAGAGTCACTATCGATATCATGTGCAAGCTATATTTCAACAAAGATTACCGACAACCGTCACATCAATTTGCATATCGGTAGTATTTCCATGATGCTTTTCAAATCTTCATTTATAGATGTATTTGAATACGACTTAGCTTGCATTTGTTAAATGCATTTTATACTAAGGTGAACAGAAGAATGTAACTAATAAATACTTATCAAAGTATTCAATGTCATTTTTGGTTATCGTTCTCCTGACACGTTTTATATAACAACATGCACATACAAAACTCAAAGCGCTGATGAGACCTTTCGAAGCGGCTGTAAAATGCTCTCAAAGCTTTCGCTCCTTCATCTACAACAAAATGCTTTATTTTTAGAGACGATGTATTCCTGGGCGTGTCAACATTGCACGACACCGTGAAAACCATAAAACATAAAAGTTTTCGTGATAATTTGCCATAATTTGAAAAGTGTACTTAAGATGATTGAGCCAGGATTGCTACGCATATACCTAGGACACGAACTATCCAAAAACGATACAATCAAAGAAAATAAGAGATCGCATCTTATCTGTAATTTAGGTTTTCTGACACTGTAATTACAACTTTCTTTAATGAAATTTAGGTTAAGGGTAGGTTCGTACTGGTCTTCTAAGCTGTAAATTGCTGTTATCAAATGATTAAATTTCAAAAATCCATTCTGAAGATTTGTTTCATTTTTCGTTTTTCTTTTCAAAGATTTATGGTATTTCACTACGACTGCGCATTACTAAGACATGTATATGTCAATAAGAAAGTAAAATATGTATCAAATCAGATGAAACATTTCAGCTGAAACTCGGTATCCAAACATATTAAAACAGTGTCTCATTTACGTTTTCAAGCAGGACACTCCACAAAATTGAAGATCACCTACATTTTCAAATTTACAGCCAATACACCGCACTCCACGTGTTGAGATCATGCTACCCATGATCTCAACGTGCGTCAAAGCTTTATCAAATAAATGAAAAACACATGTGAAAAAATATACACTAGAGTGATCGCCATTGTTAAACTACTGTTGACTATTTCATGTTTAACGTTGCAAAGATTTCTAGCTTTCTATAATTTTAAATAGATTTACTCTGTTACAGGGATTTGACAAAAGCCTTTATTTATTATGTCCCTTTGTTTACCCAGCAGTATAATTGGGTACCTGGTGGTTTGCAAATGAAGGCAGAGTGAGAGATAGCCCGAAAAGCGCCTAATAAAAAGCTGGGTTGCATACTCCGATGGAGTTGAAAAAGATAATGGAACGACGTTTGTACTTAAACCAGAGTAATGATTTGTGTTATATCACTATTCTACTTTTTGTAATTATTGAAATTGAAAATATGAAATTTTTGATAGACAAAATCTATGTGTTAACAGTAAAATTTGCTATATGATCATTGTGCAGTGTTTAGAACTTACTACATGTTCGAAATAAAGTCCTATAAAGCTTGGAGGAAATGACATTTAAAACCAATGTACGTCAACAGATGAACACAAGGAAATCACTTGACCGATTTACCAAAATAAACCAATGAAATATGATTTGAGTATTAATCCCGGAAATGTGTGCTAAACACAACCTCTCCCTTATCAATCCTTCTTTTAGCATTTCCTTGTCAATGACTTTACGATTTAAGTTTTATCTGATATATTAAATTTCTATTGCTTTACATTTAAGAAATTATGACAGCCAATAACACAATATGATACAATACAAAAACAAATAACAATAATATCTCTTTTAAGAACATTACGGGTTGCTAAAATTAATAGAATCATAATAATTTGTCGACTAGGTTTGAAAAGGATCAATATGATTTTTAAAGAATGTATAATGTTAAAATGGATGTTGTGTGTTTCTGATATCGTATATGGAAATTGATTTATTTGTAACTTTTGAACACTTCTCTTTGCTATTTACCCTATGAAAATTAATCACTTAATTGAGATATACCGTACGTAATACTTATCATGTTTTTACATAAGTAACTATGGAAACAATGACGTATGAAGTTAGTTTTGCGTGATGAACAATGGGCTTTTCTGATTCTTACCAATGTGATTGAATGAAATGAACAATGTAAATATCATTATATTTACAGACAGTTTTTACAAATACTATACACATAAGGACCACATGTTTTAATGAGTACTGCATTACAGCATAGCTAGATATATATGATGGCTTCTTCAGGTTAGACTTTGAATGTCAGTTGTATTCACGTTGATTGTGATTGTTGATTGTTGATATATGAAATAGACAACAAGTTAATAATAGTAATAATAATGTAGATATTTATATGGCGCCTTTTCCACGTCCTAAGACATGCTCAAAGCACTACCTACATCATTACCCTGAGGGAAGTGTACCCTTAAAGCAGCTACTTACCGCCTAGCGCGACCGTATAGGTCCGTACATCCCTATATTCAGGTACCCAATTTAACAGATGGGTGGACTGAGTGCAATGTGGATGAAGTGCCTTGCCCAACGATACAACGCAGGACCCAGGTCACGAATTTTGGGTGTTTCCACCGGGATTCGAACCCGAGTCGTCGGCGTGAGAGGCCAGCACGCGAAACACTACACCACTGTGCTCCACTACAGTCATCTTGACTTAGATATTCTGAAAAATTTGTTTACAGTGATTCATGTAAGCTGTAATATACATTTCGTAACCAAAAGCCAAACATGATTAAATATGATTCGAAGGAAATTTCTATTCGACATTTGAAAGCAAAGATTTACCCAAACCACCATCCTTTCATACAATAATATAATTTCAGTTACAGGGACGGAAGCATCCGTCAGTATGGATAGATTAGAATGGGAGTGTTGTTGATTGCAGGAAATGGACACTGTGTCAATCATATTGTCTATCCACTAACTTATAAAAGAAACGTATCAACTTCACTTACGCGTGAAACGACCTTTAAATAATGTCAACATAGCAGATTGACGGAAGCGTGTAGGTGTGTGTTTGGAAAGTAAGGATAGGTGAGGGTGGTTAATGGATGGAAAGATGTTTTACTTAATAAATAGATAAATTTTTAGTGGTAATGGGAGGGTAAGGTGCGTGATTTCATGGAAAGGTACGTTAAGGGTTGGGATCGAACTGAGACGGATTCTTGCTTGATATGATTGAAAGATTGATAGGTTTAAAGGGACAGTAGCATGTTTATTTCAGATAAGTTAAGTTATCTCACTAAAACGAAAATATATGTTAAAAATTGCAACACAATGTTATTTAATCAAAAGAAGCAGTTCGAACGTAACAGGATCGGTTAAGCTATCCGAAACCATTTCCTTACCTCAAATGATTAAAAGTAGTCCACAAAAAGATAAAACATTTGCAAAACAATTTTCTGGGGGGGGGGGGATATTTTAAGAAATAAATCATCTAAAAAAAGTGCCATTGCCCCTTTAAAGTGTTTATGGGTTTGATATATTTGATAGACAAAAAGGTAGTGAGTTTTGGGTAGATGAGTGTTGTGGCAGATGGACCCCTCCGGATGTTCTTGTTGTTGGCCGGTTCGTGGTTCGGTAGAAGTTGTAGTTAGATGGATTTAGGGAAACTGAGGATGTTGTTAGATAGACAAGATGGTAGTTAGTGTTAGGTACATGAGTGCTGTGGCAGATGGATCCCTCAGGGTAGATGAGTGCTGTGGCAGATGGACCCCTCAGGGTGTTTTTGTTGTTGGTCGGTTCGTGGTTCGGTAGTAGTTATAGTTAGCTTGGGTTAGGGAAGCTGAGGATGTTGTTAGATAGACAAGATGGTAGTCAGTGTTGGGTAGATGAGTGCTGTGGCAGATGGATTCTTCCGGTGTTCCGGTTCGTAGTTGGGTAGTAGTGGTAATTAGCTGGAGTTAGAGAAGATGAGGAGGTCGTTAGGGGGGTAGAAGGTAATTCGAGATAGATAGGTACATACGTATTTGGTTATGGGATAGGTAGGTAAGTGGTTGATAAATGGGAAGGTGAGAGTGGCTAGGGGGATAGATCGGTACGTTCTTTGAGTTATGTGATTGTGGGGAAGGTAATGGGGTGGGTGGATTGGTAAACGGTAAAAAAGTGATCTAATTTTGTGTTCTTGTTATTGTTAGATTTATGGGAAGATGATGTGTTAATGGGGTAGGTATTAGTGTTTGGTTAGATATATTGGTAGGAGGTGGTTTTGGAACAGCCAGGTAGGAATGAGGTTGATTAGATATGGGGTTGTTTGGGTTAAGATTTAAGTTGTACGAAAGATGGGTACATTGAGTGGTTATTTGTCAGCTATAGGTACGTTCTTTTTTAAATATGGAAGGTGGAATATGCATGTTGTTATGGAGTAGGTAAAGATATACTAGTAGATAGGATGCACGTGCATATTTGTATGGTAGGTATGTTGTTGGATATACTTGCAGGCGGGATTGTTATGGGTCAATGTATGTTGTTGGATATATAGGCATGCAGGGGCCAGGTAGGCATAAAATGGATAGATCATGTGGGTATGTTGTTGGATCGATGGGTAGGTAGGGTTGTTAAAGAGTAGGTAGAGGTGTTGTTAGTCACATGAGTCTAGACCTAAAAAATGAAGACGTATACATTATATCTCTTATCGAAACACTGTCAGAACTTTGCTCATTAGTATGATGGGATTTTATGGAATTTGGTTGCATTTGGGTGGATAGAAAATACTTTTAAAATTAGGGTGTAGCATACAGTAATCAGCTGGTGATATATCTATTAGGGGGAATATTGTAGACTTTGACATGGCAGTAAAAGGTAAAATAAGATTATGCTTTATCACTATGGTGGAAATTTGCTGTACACGGGTAAACAATGCTTGCATGGGTGAAAATTCTTAGCCAATCTTGTTCTGACAATTGGCAAGCTCATTCGGCGGCAAGAAGTTAGAAGTTGAAATTCAGGAAATTTAACATGAGTAATGCAATTAAGAATTTGACGTACTTTATTTTCAATTGGCTGCCTGTGCGATTTTTTGTATTTTAACTTCAACAACTTTACATTATGTACACCAGACCTCAATATTAGCAGTAAACATTAAAGACATTAGGATAATTGGAACAAGGATTCGTTATGACGAGGGTATGTTTCATATTTGGTTTCTAATCTCACAAAGGTGGACATTCATTGTCAAAGCATTATTTGATGGTTGTATTATTTTGTTTGAGTAAATACTGATAGTAAAGAGTTGAGTTTTTATAATCAATATAATACGTGGTCAGTTGGGAAGATATATACATCGTTTCATGCAGGTATGTTGGTTACGCATTATTGTAAATTCCAATTGAAACAAACTCAATATGCGAATTCAGCATAAAATTTCGTGACATCATATTTACATGTATATCAATGTTCCGATATTAAATGAGTTAGTAATGTGGAACCCTTAAAACCCTACCTAAACAAATATACAAATGTATAAGACAAGGCCGATAAAGATATATCTGATATCGATATTCCCTAAAGTACGACTCGTCTCTCATATACAATACGATGGAAGGGGGTGCAATACAAATATATCCAGTGAACACCTATCTCCAGAGGGGAGGGCATTAAAGGGAGTGCGTAATAAAAAGACCCAGGCTTTATATTCGGGGAAATACGGTAGGATTGAGGACACATATAAAGACGGTCCACGAAAGTCAAATGAAATCCCTCCTCCATAAAGCAGACTCCTCCCACTTCTGATTACATGTGAACTAACAGGCAAACCATCTATCGATTTTCTCGCATGGGAATCATTTGTCGTCTGCGTCGAGCAAACCGCACGTGCAGTGAGCAGACGACAAACCAGCATCAAGCAGACGTGAAACCTCCTTCCATTACTATAAGCAGGATGTAGCGAAGAGAACCAGACGGTATTTCCTTTTCGCTATGAAATTGTATAAAATTGTCCCTTCTTGTCCGTGTCAGATAGCAATATCAGATAGGTATTTAGAAGAGTATATATTCAACTATGTTAGTGAATATATATATCAAGAAAGGGAAATACGTTTACATTTTAAGAAATGATTATTTGAAAACAACTAATTTGAACTTCTGTAAGGGGCATTTTTAGAAGCTGGATTGATGAAGAAGAACGAGTTCTATGGACAGTCAACTTCTTTATTGCACGAATTGCGACGTTTCGGTGTAGGTGCTAACATCGTTATAACATTGTTATCATCACTTGCTTGATAACGGTGTTAGTACCTACACCGAAACGTCGCAATTCGTGCAATAAAGAAGTTGACTATATCCATAGAACTCGTTCTTCTTCAACTGATTTGAAAGTTTGTTATGGTATGGTAGTTTTAAATCAAACATGAGGAATAGTATTCGTAAAGGTAGATATGGTATTTGTAGGATTAGTGTTGGTATTCAAAGTTGTGGGAGAGTTGGTATAATTTGGTATTACTAATTTGTAACCGACTGACATGCACATCCAATAATGTCTATCAAAAAGAGGCAATAATGACAATAAAATAAAATAGAACAAGACTACAATTGATAATAATAATAAAATCTAACATCCCCTCTTCAGTTGATTACTTGCACTAATGTTTTGTTTTGGCTTTGGATTTTTGTATTTAGAGGAATTATCATCGCGTTTTGTTATCTTGAGTCTTTCGTATAGAATTGTATCACGCTAAAACAGATAGTTGATATCTACCTCTTATTCATGAGCTTCATACACATTATTTATTCATATAGACGTTGATATATTTCATATAATCACATAATCCATAGATATTTCGAAACATGTGACTTTTTTATGACAATATGTCATTGCGGTTAAATACTAATTAAGTTTTCGATTGTACAAAATTGAAAACATGTCTTCGTAGATTAGAAAGAATAACAAAAAAAAGTAAAATCACTTTCTACTTGTTGAGAATACATTTAAGTTATTTTCAGTAAGTTTTTTTTACTATTAATGCATTTACTTACAATACGCCAAACCTACATTTTATATATTAATGTTGTTTTTGTAATATGTGATATGACTCGAACGTCTAAACATGATTTGAAAATAACTAGTTGAATGTGCATAAGTTAGAAATTGTTTGACCAGATATAGCACTTTCTATTCAATCAATTTAACCTTGTTTCAATACATTTGTATTTTCGCTGTTTACACAGTAAGTACTGGATAATGCCATTAAGTCTCAATCCCTTGACTGATTTATCTAAACTGAGTCTGAATGAATATAGTTTTGTTAGTTTCAGAAAACAAAATTTCAATTCTTAATCTATATGTCCTTGTCTAGCAATTCTAAGATGTTATAATCTTGCCACCGAGAACAACTAGTGTCCAAAGCATTTTTAGTTGTTTAAGATGTTGTTGAAACTGTGTACGAAGATGCTGTTGATCCATTTACTGGTTCCTACGATTAACTTATCGCTGATATTTGTTCGACTAAACTAATGCTATTTGAACATACATTTTGATGTCTATATTTTCAGATCGGGAAAGAAACTGACCATGGCCAACATTGGTCAGAAGGCCGCGTCAAGATTATAACCTATTCAATGTACTCCCCTTAATCGTTTGTCTTTCCAGCTATCCACTCTGAAAATCCTTTCCGAAAATGCACTATTGGTGAGCTGTATGGAGATTAATGGGGGATTTTATTGAATCCTGTTTCCATTTTGAGTTTTTTCACGATATTCATTTTCCAAAGGTAAGTTTTTAATCAAGCTTATTACAAACCAATTTTGAAAATTGTATAAACATTACAACTGCATACCGAAAGTTTGTTCACTTACCACTAAATCGTAGTGCAAATATAATGTAATTTGGGTTAAGTTTGGACATCAATAAAATAGCTTCAGCAAAACTGACAAAGAATCACCCATTGGCCAAGTGAGTGAAATAGTTATTTTGGCATGTTGAAAAGGACAGAAGGGGTCATATTTTCGAAATTTCGAATTTGTTAAATTTATAATAAAATGTTCCATATCGACTCTCTGAGAAGAAAATCAGCACAGTCACATGGACAAAGGAACAAATATGACTAAATTTTAAAGCAGTTGATAACTCATAAAGGATTTTGTAGAGAAAAATAAAAATTAGTGTTTTCGAAATATATACCCCTGATCACTGCAATGACCTGCCAAAACTGTAAAGGTTAATTGTGGGGTATGATAAATATTTGCCTTAAAAAAGAATGGCTCTGTACATCTGTATTGAAAATTCAACGTCATACGTTTCTTTTCCGCAACGCTACGATACCTCAAACGCATCCCAAATTACATGATATTTGCACTAGTATACCCAGGTATGTGAACAAACCTTTGATATGCAGCTGTATAGATTTGTCATTCACAAAACAGTTGAATCGAGACAGACTTCATTGCCACTCAATTCCAAATCATCGCGATTAGGTTCAATCGTCATAAACAGGCGACTTTACCGATGACTGATTATTTTCAGCCGTATGTCTCGTCTGATCCGTTTTCAATCATTTATTTCGATATTGTACTTGAGTATGTCTAAAATGCTGATATTATAACTTTTATCATTGTTTTCGACTCTTTAAGATCAATTACATGTGGGCATGAAGTATATCTGTTATGGCATAAATATATCCAATTTAATTCGAAATCTTCACTATCTGTAACGTTTAGTTTATCGTTTAACAATCGTAATATTAGTCTAGCTATTTCCAAATATTCAGTAAACTTCTAAGTAGAATTCACCACCATTCCCCACAGTGTCTCGAAGTGGGGAGTCACAATGATATAGCTTTTATCATTACCATCATGTTTCAGACGTCATTGCCAGACAGTAGAACCTTCGGGAGAGTCTTGACCAGCACTGCGCGAGCTGCCTTGACCAATGTTTTCCATATATGGTCAAATTTATTGACTAGGCTGACCAAAGAGTGACCTCATTCGGATGGACAGGGCACTGACCGGGATTTACGGCATTGATTTTAGCACCAGATTTCACTGTCGGGTCTGTAATGGAATCCCAGAAGCAGATTTATTCCGTGGGTGTAGATTCTTGTTTCCATGCCAATAATGACATATATATACATGATAGACATTTCCCTATTGTTTTATAGAATATTGGTATAAGTGTAGCGATACTGACGTTGCATTATTGTTTATCATAGTTTGTTTACGAGAAGATCAGATATGTCATGTCTTTGAAAAAAAGGCATCACATTTCATATTAAAAATTATGTTTATGATATTTCTAATTATATATAAGACAAACATCATTGTTGTTGTTTTATTTCATGCGTAATATCAACTCTTAAGACATTCAAACATCGTCACGATTTCACTTGATTTATGAAGAGATGACATGACACCCAAGCACGTAATGTTATATTTTAAACAATAGCGTATGTTTTTGAAAAGCAACGAGATTTTGAATAAATCTTATATTAAAACATAAAACCAATTTTTATTCATAAAACTTGATTCAAGAGGAATTTTTTTCCTGCATATGATTTCACTGGTAGAATGGGTATTTGAATCTACAATTTGGTTCATGAGGTAATGGAATACAAAGGGGCGATAGGATGTTTGTTGAAAATTTTATTTCTTCAAATGTCCATTCATAAACATTAGTTTATTCCAAATGTATTATCTTCAGAGGGTCAAACATCTCATTACGCAATCTGGTCATTAAGCATAAACTACTTGCGGCCATTTTTGTGGGAACACCTTTTTATCATTTGAGGTAAGGAAATGAATTCCCATAGCTTGACTTAAAATGGTATTTTCGTTTAAAAACTGTTTATTTTAAAAAAACAACACTATTGTCTTGCATTTCTTAACATTTATTTCATTTTTCGTGGGACCAGTTTATAGATCTTAAAACTGACTGCTGCCCCTTTAGATGAAATGTCTGAACTTGTGAAAAGTTCTAATCCTCTATGTTACCTCTCAATTCTTCAGCGGTTGAAATTTCACCCGTTTAGATTTTATCTTAAAGTTCTCACTTACATTCAATTTAAATGGTTTTGAGTCACTCCGTCTATAATGTCCGTAACATTCTTTTGAAGTAGTGTTGAATTCAAAAATAAATTTTAAATGAACCTTTTCAGGTATTTTTCATTAACAGCGAATTGAGAATTGGATATTACACCTAAATTTCGTTAAAAAGGATTTTCCATTTTCACACCCTTTATGGGAAAGATTTGTTAAATCTCTCGTTCTCTAGGAGAACAGGGCAACATCATTAATAACAATAATTACATTTTAAAAAATCATTACATTCTAATTATCAGTGACTAACACACGACATGCACTATATCAGTGTAAATCCTTTTGTCAACTGATATGAATAAGACTATAACTTGAAAATGCCTTTCATGATGTAAAACCAAAGATTTTTGTATTATGACGATGAAATTGTTAATCTATCACCTCATTCTGTCTGCCTTACAGGAATGATAATTGAGTAACCTGAAAGGGTACACATAACATTTCAAAATATGTTGTGGTGTCTTGACGTCAGAAAAAAATATCATGACTTCACGTGTTTTTACTTGCGGAGGCATCAAAGCTTCTGAGATTATCATGTTCGAACCGATGTTTGCTTCATCTGTGCACAAATATCGAAATACCATGTCAATATATGAGATATGTATTCAGATCATATGCTCTGTTATTAAGTATATAGAGAATACTAAACGACGTCCTGTTTAATAACATCTTTATGAAACGAGTGAATGGTTTGGTATTTAACGAGCGAAAGCGAGTTAGATACCGATACCATTCACTAGTTTCGCCTTTAATATCTGGTGTAATGTCCACGTTCCCAGATAAGTTACAAATACATATAATCATTCTATTTCAGGATTAACATTGTAAAACATTTGTATCCTTAAAGGCAGTAGTGCACGCTTTAACGGTTTAAATTCAAGAATAATTGGCTATTCTAAGGTTTACGAGGACTTATGCATTCACTTAAACTTTTTATCGATGCAATGAAATACTAAACATTCTTTACAATTTACCTGCAATCAACAATGAAAACGTTAAGACAGCCGCTGACGGCTCGTACATATAAAAATCTATGGTTAGCTGTGCACAAAACGGATAAATTATTGACAC
This sequence comes from Phorcus lineatus, assembly GCA_921293015.1. Classification (NCBI taxonomy): domain Eukaryota; kingdom Metazoa; phylum Mollusca; class Gastropoda; order Trochida; family Trochidae; genus Phorcus; species Phorcus lineatus. The sequence goes on from OV121085.1 coordinate 19,159,313, forward strand.
TTGGAAGCGGCTGAACTAGTACTGTGTGCAGCTAGTGAATTTACCGAAACTCTGAACTGGGAACAAATCATGAAATATGTTTTATGAAAGCAATGTTGTAAATTAACCGATTTAATAACACAGTATTAGCATTGTTATTAGATTAACCATAGCGGCTGCCATTTCCGCTTTTCTGGTTATGAGCAAAATTTTAATATTTCCGATATCGTAGTTCATGCGGATTTAATGTAACGTAACATTAAATACTTTCGGCCTTTAAAAATCCACTTTACTACCTGAATACCTAAATATTTGTTAAATAACTTACGAGGTAGATTACTTGAGTGAGGATAGTGAAAAATATCGAGAGATATGCAGTATCTGTGCATTCGTTGTGTTTATGAAATATTGGCGTGCACTAGTGCGTTTAAAAACTTTGGGACATAGATCAATTAATTGGATTAAAATTATAGATCTGCCACATCGATAAGATTAATGTGAGTTGATACTTGATAGGTTCACATAAGTTGGGAACTCAAGTCAGACTGTTATGTTCGACTTAAGCATGTTTCGTATTGACTTTTCACTGGGGTCAAATCGCGGTTATCTCCCTTCCCACTGCCATTGATCCAAAGTAAACAAATCTGCAATCCGTATCTAAAAAGGTTGTCTTTCATGGTCATTTGTCAAAGAAACTCATTATTCCCCTACTACCAAAGACACAGAACAGAATGTGTCTGAAATAAACTCTTGTCAATCCCATGCGACGCACGTGCACTTCAAGAATGAGAAAATCGTGATTTTCGTGGAAGTCCGATCAGATCATAGACAAATTGCTAGTTACACGGGCATTTGAAAATCTTCCTTGCATCCCACTGGCGACGAACTGGGAAAGATCTTGCGGTCAAAGGTCAAAATTTAATGTTCTTAGTCTTTCAGCGTCCCTAACCTACCAGAAAAAGTTGCGGAATTCGAAACATGCTAAATTACAGCAATCGACCTTCCGCAGGGTAACTTTAAGGTCAGTTTTGTATGTGATAGGTTAATCGCTGAGTAAAGTACTAAGCAAGCAGCAGGACGATTGAATACCTTTCCGAAACTGCGAGATAGTGACTTTTCACGCGCGGGCTGGACAATCACGTGATTTCCGAACTCTACCGGGAAATAACGATTTTTCCCTCTGAAGATTTAGTCATATTTTATTCATTTCTTCCCTATTACGATTTGCTTATTATTTGTTTATCTAATTATCAGAATATGTTAAATTCAAAATGTCAAAAAATCAGATCTTTTTCTGCAATAGGTCCTTAAGATGGGTATATTTAGTCGTTTATCTTTGAGGACGCGATGTTTTCTAATGTTTTTTCGACGAAACATTGGTATTTCGTTAGTTTGAATGAACATCGAAATACCTTTCTATCTTTAGATATTGATTATCAAACTTTATGAATGAATGTCAAGTTAGAGGTTCTAAGGATTTGATGATTGTATTATCGGGATTTGCATCGTATCGCTACTAGCTGGTTTTTCGCATCTACTTGAGCATGCAGACATTCATAAAGGTCCTACATATGTTGATTTCTTCGGATATATATAGCAATAAGGGGCAAATGCTCTGAAAACAATCGGGGAATTCTAGGAATTTCGTAGATGAACTATCCTTATGGAATAGAATGGAGCGCGGTGGTGTAGTGGTTAGCATGCTGGCCTATCTCCGCCGACGACCCGGGTTCGAATCCCGGTGGAGACACCAAACATTTGTGACCTGGGTCTCATACCGCGTTGTGTCCTTGGGCAAGGCACTTCATCCACATTGCACTCAGTCAACCCAGCTGTATAAATGGGTACCTGAATAAGGGAAGTACGGAAGCGCTAAGTAGCTGCTGTTGTACAATTCCTTCAGGGTAATAATGTACCGCCAGTGAGCAGTGCCTCGCACTGGATATTAGGCGTTAAAATGTATATTATTATTATTTATTAATGCTTTATACACGGTCCTAACTTAAACCCCCTTTTAAATGATATAATTGTTTGTTCTTGTACTTTAGTTGAGACGTAAATCCCTGGATAATAATTATCACGTAAAGATTTTTAAATATAGCTTGTTAGGTCGTTGTAATGTTTACATTTGGCTCAGTATGTTAATGTTCATGTTCCTTGGAAAGAATCACTTGTTCTGAAGTGGCGAATAGATTCCTTTTCACGAATTCGTTTCTCCGAAAGGGATTCTCAACCTAGCAAACGTTAGGCAAATTTAGGTTAAAACTGTCTTTCACTTAAATTGCATTGCTTTATTTCGGAAATTTACTTATAGTATTTAAAACATTTTTTACTTATAGAATATCATTTCAAGTAAAGCTCTGAGGGCACCAAAGCATCTTTTCCATAGGGAAATAAATTGATATAACAAATAAGTACACAAATGTTACTAATTGCAAGAGAATGTTTAAGTACACGACGCTTGAACGGATGTACCAAGTTTGGGTAAACTCCACGATTTTATTCCCGAAACCTTACGATTAATAGGTGTTTCCGCTTGATATTGTCTATCAATGTTGATGTTGTCTACGATCTAAGGCTAATCGGGTTTGGTAATGAGATGTTTTACTCACTGAAGAAAAAATTACTTATATTCAATGGGGAAAATGTAAACAAACTAAAATTTAAAAAACTATATAAAAACTATATCAACTATATCGCTTGTAAATATATATATATATATATATATATATATATATATATATATATATATATATATATATATATATATATATATATATATATATATATATACATATATGCGTATGTATATTTCAAAATATTTTCACACAATTTGTTTTTGAGTTTGATTATAAGTTCGATTTCGATTATAAGTTTAAGTTTTGAGTTAAGTTATCGCCCCTTATTCAAACTATGACAGTTTTTTAAAAACTTTTCAATAACAAAATGAAAATGTTTTATAATCTAAAAAATGGTTTATAATTATCTTTTTTTCATTAACTTGAAATATATCAATCTAATCGTGCCAGATTTTATAAAGATGATTTTGTAGAAATCTTTTTGGTTCCCGTCTTAGATAGGTATCGCAGCACGTTTTCTTCCTAGTTATTATTGATTATGAATTATTGATTATTATTAATACAAAATGTGATTGTGTTTCAGATTTATGTTCAATATTCAGCACTAGTCGTCTCCAATGCCTTGATTGAAAATAAAAATGGATTGAGACTTTTCAATGTAACGAAAATATGATTATTACTATCTGAAGAAGTTGTGAAAAGTTGTTATAATAAATATAAATTAGATTCTCAATTTCTTAAATCACTGTTTGACTTGATAAGTAATGCACTGAATATGTGATGTTTGAGGCGAAACTTGTTACTTGCGCACAAAGCAATTTTATCACGTTAAATGCAATAACAAGGATTTTCGAAGAAACGAGACTAGCAGTCTTGGAAAACAACTTTCGGAAATTCGACCACGATGCCCAAATGTGTAAAGTATTGAAATATCAAAGGCAGTGAAATCGTTGTTGCTTGATTTTATCGTTACTATCATTGTTAACAGTTAATACACAATTATATACTACATTTATTTCAAGAGGGTTTTTTTCAGAGTTTAAAAAGTTTTTCGAATTGGTGTGATAGGGGCAGGGGTGTAGAAAACAACGGGGGGTTATGTGTATACAAATTTCAATGTAATAGATGTTTCGTAATTCATTCAACTTCTGTTATGAAAAATCGGCGTCTCATTATTCACCAAGTTCCGAAAGTAACAGATATTGCTTCTGCTGAATCTGAATCTGCTTTTAAGGTTTTGCTCAAATTTTATCTAGATGTAATTTTCTTATGATCTTTTTTTTTAACATGATTCTACGTAACTATGCATGTAAGAGAAGCTTTTTAAAATGTTCCGTGAACTACGTACATTTCTATCTTTCCGTAATCGTCATTAATACAGGAGATCCTTTTACAACAAATTTTATGTTCCGGGGGTTTTTTAACTAAAAAAGTAATCTTGGTGATTACGATCACATGATCGCTTTGCCATAAAAGATCTGGACCAATAAATGTGTTTTCTAAATATTGAATTTTTAACTTCTATGTCCAAAAATTAATAAGATAATCCAATGGTAATATAAGATTCTTAATCGACAGTCCAATAGTTTTGACACAGTGTGCTGTGTTTGTTGTATACAGTGTTATATACAGTAACTTATCTGCTACTTAACCCACCAAAGGTTTGTATACACTGTTATCTACGTTCTTCAACTGAAGGGCTCGCTATCGGTCAGTCTTTGTTGTGACTGGACGGCGGTCAACACTGGGTCACTCGGGTCACATGACTCATAAAGGTCAAGGTCAAGCAGTGGTCAGTTATATAAGATTTTGAGCTATTCTCGATGTTGTCATGACAACGGATTTGACATAGCCGTTTTAGAATCAAGGCCGGTCGGGTCGTTTCTAATAAATCTCACCATGGTTTATATGTTTATCTTCCAGGCTTTCTTTGACATATAGACTCATTATGTACGTATAGATTTAGATGTATATAGAAAACTTAAGATTCGTCAAGGTTTTTCTACTTTTTTTCATTCTTTCATATTTAAATGTTCCGTAAAAGCAACTATTGACTTTTCTCTAATTTCATGAAAATTTGAATTGAATTTTTAAACGATGTTTCAACGGTTAATCAGAAATATTTCCCATAAGTATATTCAAGAAAGGATAACAGTTTATTAAATAACCATTTTAAATCATCAAGTAATGGTTTATCATTTATATTATTTAAATTTATGTACTTGATATTTTATTAAATGGGGACGATTTATCAAAATAGAGAAACTACATTACATTTTTAAAATGGACATTCCGAAATGAAACTTATGATATTTGAAAAGATAAATTAAAAGTACCTAAGTTCAATGTCCTTTTCATCAAAATGAAAAAACATCGTTATAATATTATAATAATCTTTCATCAGTTTTTTAATTCCTCAAAGTGGCATTATCATACTACCCAAAACACATTATTTATCATGGACCAATTTATTTTCTGACCAACCTTATTCTAAAAACTGATAACGATTTTCTTGATAAACGAATTATTACATTATGATAGAAATATACATGTTCTTATATCGAGAACGTTTTCTTCTTCATTTTTGTATACGTTACCTTGAAACAAAGACCATTTTAATATGTTTTCAATTTTTTTAAAAATAATTACAAAAAAAGAACATTTCTTTTCAAATCTGATTTCAAGTATGAAAACCGAAACCAAAAAATACAAACTCAGTTTATGCCTTCTTCCACAAAATCAAAACCTCAATACCACTTGTTGTCATTCGATGAAAAGAAATCAGGTAGTAGAATGATTAGATTTTTTTTAAAAACACCAATTCCCCGATATATATAAAAAAGAGATAAAAGGTTCTAAAACAAAAAAATAGTTTAAAATTCGTACAGAGTTTTTTTTACATATAAAAACAGCTAATTCATATACCCGATTTTCATAATTTTTCAAAGTTTATTTATCTAATCACGAGGTATCCTTAACACGCAATTATCGTCAAAATATGAAATATCATCAAATAAAAACATGGAAATTTGATAAATTTTGATTTTCATAACGTTTTTAGCAATTTTATGCCCTGGAATAATTATGGACATTGACCTTTTCAGTTCATTTTTATATGTCGATGTCCTTAAGGCGAAAGTCATTTTAATCAAAATGTGAAAACGGCAATCCCAGAATGAAGACGCACTAATCAGCCATGTCTCGGAAGCCCAAAAGCCCGTCTTACCACGTATCACCTAACTTATCAATCTTGTTTCAAGATCTGTAGTCGATAGATAAAAAGCACATGTCGCTTTTGAACCAGTCTCATTAAAACACAAAGTAAATCTCATTAATGTCACTCGAATCAAATATACAGTCTCATTTCGATTCGTTTCATGTTACGTATGCTAAAGGCGTTGCGAATAAGAACGTTGATACTTCTGGATTTCGCATATAAGATAGAACTGTATGTATAATGGACTATGTTTAATACAATATGAGTCTAATTTCGTATCATTTCATGTAATGTTTGTGAAGAAGTAATATAAACTTAAAAATGAATATTAACTCAAATGAAAAAAGTCGATTTATAATGAATACAGTTCAAGGGAAAATGTACAATTGAATTTAGAATCTAATTTTCTGTGTGATTGGTAAGAAAAATGAATGTTTATCTGGAAACGGTTTATGTTTAGGGGAAATGAATAATATCATTTCAATAGGTCCATGTTATGAAAGAAAAGAGATGTGTATTAACTTAACCGTCTTATTTCGGGATTTACAGGTAAAACATTGATTTCGAACATTGACATCGAAATAAAATGCTATTTATTAATTAATTTTAGTTTAGTTTAAAACAAATATTACGAATGGCAGCTTCTAAATGCTAAAGAATGCGACGGTTTGAGAGCTCATTTTATATTTTGCAGGCTTTAATGGTAAATTACATGAAAATATATACAAAGATAAATGAATTACGATTTATCCTCGTTAATAAAATGTAAAGATTTAAATACATGACAGTTAAAAACTTTAAAGTGGTTTGGAACGAAATATATATGGATAATATGAAATTTTAGAATAGTCACAAATAATGTATGTTCCACAAACCTATCTTAGCCGCATGTTCGCTCTTCGCGAATCTTTTCGTATGGTTCAACTGGAGAAGATCAGAGAAGAAAATCGGAGAAGAAGATCGGTTTGTGGACTAGCACTAAGAATCCTGTTGTTCACACACATCATAAAAAAATTCGTTTATGTTTTACAATAATTAAAATATCGGCAGTTGATGATGGGTCGTGCCAACAATCAGAAAATTATGCAGATAGAATTTTCTCAAATATCAACCAAAGAATCCTCGGGTTTGTAATACAATTAATGTCCTCAGAACTATAATAACCATAAAGAATATATTGGCAGCTGAAATTAAACAAAGGACAGAAGATAATGATAGGAAGTTAGATTTCCTCCAGCAAATTCTATTCTGAAAATAGAAAAATCATGCATAATGATAATCCTTTAATGACCCTTCATGCCCAAATCAGACAGTTACAAATCCATGTCGAATATGATATGTTACTGATACAATGCAAATCCGACCATCTGCCTAGCCAAAGGACAGTTGGTGTAATCCATGCAGTGGTTTGATAGCCTGTGGATGACCACTGGATGAACTCAAGCTGACCTACCCACTGGTCAGCTTGGTCAGCCTCGCTTCCTCTTGTTTCAAGGGACTTCATTATTAGTGGACAACGCTTGCAAGAGTGGTCACAGAACACTTGCATTTTTCAGCCAGTGGTCAAATTATTTCAAGACATCTTTTAGTGGATGGAATATATTCAAAACAGGTTCGTTTACTCTCTGGAATTGTTTCTCACATATTCGTGTTTGCTTTAGAGGTAAATAAATATTTATTTTCAATATTTTCTTGTGTACTTTATTAAGATATTTGTCTTGAGGCATTTCAGAACTTTCATCAGTATGAGAAATATTTTTCTTTGCTGTTGAGTTTGTTTTTCAAGATGTCAAAATGCCTTAGAGTTTTGTAAAAGAAATGCCGTAAAAGTATTCGAATTTAGACTATCACAGAGATGAAATTGAAATAAATATTAAGGTGAACTTAATACCTTGGGTAAGAAAAGAAACGAAGTCTTGTTAAATTTGATGAACAACATAATTTCATCAGGAGTTTACACACCGTATATTCATATTTATGTTTTTCGTTTATTCAAAACCACACTAAATTATTTTAGTTGTTGGACAATGCATGCAGATACAAAAACTTTTCAATTCAATAATCTCTGCCGTATAGAATATTAAATGAATACATCATTTCAAATGATATGTTTTTTTAGGTGGAATAAATAGTTGAATATAGAATCATTCAAGATTATATTGTTGAAATATTGTTTGTTATAACCTTTCTGATATTTGGCTTTTTGCATGACATTTTGCCTATAGTTGAATAAGAAACAACTCGTAATTAAGATTAAATGCTGAAATCATGGAACAGAATGATGTCTTGTGATTTTCAATAGTTTAAGATCTTATGAAATATCTCCTTTTTTTTTAATAATTTATCCTGATGTGTAAATCTCTCTTCTTACGGTTTACTCTTTATATCGCTTAAAATATTCTTCATATCGCTTAAAATCCTTAAACCCATTTTTTTATCTTTTAGTCCAAATTACAAACTATTTAAATCCGTTTCTGACAACTTGATTTGTGTACTAAAAAGACCTTTGTTATATAAAAGATAGAGGCTTGAGATATGAAAAGGAGGGTTTATGAAACGAGAACAGGAAAAGTTTGTGGTTATCGGAATAAAGAAAGAAGGAATAAAAGGGCGGACTGACCCCCTTGTATCCCGGAAAACCCTCTGGTCAGTACAATGGCCGGCTAATGTTCGGACAGAGGTCATTTTAACGTCAAGGTGTCATCAAGAAGATACGCTACCCTCTACAAAGCGTCGACTCTATTGTTGTATGTGGAACGTCCAATACATGTTTATGGCATGTTGATGGTAATGATGGGGACCCGCTTGAAACATTTGGATATCCCCCTGTGTTAAGGTGATATATAGCGGCATGGGGATCACTTCAACTAAGCTTTATATAATGAGATAGTCAGGATGTCAGAGACAGCCATGTTGTAGAATATGCCTCGCTTCTGTTCTGTCTGTTCGAGATAACGATCTAAAAGTGGGCGTGGCGGGGGATGTTCCTTTCAAAATGATGTATTGCTGATAGATTTTTAATGACAGATTATACATTAGGACCTTTATGGAACGTTTTCTTCAATATGTAGCCATAAATCTTTCCCAGTGTTTAAGAGACCGTTAGATTTGAGCATAAATTATACCCTTTCAAACAGATTTCCGAAATTGATCGATTAACAGTGCAAATATGTCTATCAGGTTTACATGCTTCCGTCTTTAATCAGTACTTTCCTGTTTGCAAATTCATGGTCATGAGTAAGTCATATTTTCATAAAGGATATCTGCCTCTATTCATCATGTATGGTTGCTATGCGGGCATTATTAAAATGAGATGTGTGACTTCCCAGCCACTTAAACAATTATTGCATATTTCTTGTTGCATTTATCTTCATGTCCGGACGTTTTCAAATATTCATGATTGCATCTATTATGTAACTAACAATGCGTTTTCATTACGTAAAATGGCAAAATGTTCAAACGTATGGCTTTGGAAAGTTTGGGTTGCAGTGTTCGGAAAACAAACATGGCGTACTCAAATAAATTATGAAAAGTGTAGGGTGAATGACCGGTTAAGAAGAACCTAGTGCCGTTTAGTACATTCGACTTGCAGTAGCTTACACAAACCATCTAACATTTTTTTTCAGAAAAAGGAATGGTTTTGATTATCGAGATCTGACAAGCAATGCTGAAAATGCCGAAATGAGGAGATTTTTAATTTTCGATTTTTATCTTAAAATAATTATTCTAATTTTTAAATTTTCTTTTACGCGATGTATATGTTTGATAAGGAATCTTATAAGTATTGATGAACTATTCTAATTCATGATGTAAATTGAAGATATCAATGTTTGACCTTAAAGCTAATATTCATAAACCATTAAGTACACTATTCAAATGATTGTCATTTACGTTTAGCACACGAAATTAACTCAATTATTTCCAGCGACAGCAATAATCTGTTGACTATAATTCAGACACATGCGATCCCCGTGATAACCGGTCATATTTTCCCATCAGTTCTATCTCGTAAAGAAAATTATCGATTCATAAATATTTAATGATAAATTTTTAGTTTTTAATCAAATTTAGAAAACTTGAATTAATTGATTGCTTCATATCAACATATAATGAAATCGAATAACAGCCTTAATATCATTTTTATTTTTAACATTATTTTGTTCGATATTTTTTTCATTTTAAAATGCATCGTATGAATGATGCCTTCAAATCAACATTACAACCTCAAATCTGGTTAGATATATATGTATTTTTTAACAAATGTTTAAATGATGTCTTTTAAACTTTATATCTTTGGAATACTGTTTGATAAATGTCATCTGGAGGCAATCCAATTGTTAAACAAAAATCATACATGGCACTTCATGAAATCCATATATTTGCCAGTGTTCGTATGGATGTTTCAAAACCATAATCAACAACACCAAAAACCTATAATCCATGAACGACGTGTCTGGAAATAAATTAATATTTCATATACTTCGTTAATTCCTTTGGAATATATTCCATTCAGGTAACCAGATACAAGAGTGTACCATAACACGTGAAGTTCCCATTTGGAATGGCATTAGGAGATTGACGTACGTTGATGGATTTTATCTCCAGAAAGCACCAAATAGGATTGTAATCTTCCTGTCATTCCCATGAAGTCCGCCATTCAGATCACCAGATATAAAACTTTAACCTTTGAACATACTATCAAACGAGGTATGTTTCTGGCATTATAGAGACACTGAGACCAATAACTTTTATTAATAAAATTTCAGGGGTTTTAGGAAATGGTCATGAAATCAAAATCAAAAAATATGTGGCTAACAAAATGGATTGTTACCATGAATGGTTATTATGCACTAAAAGAACAAAATCTTTCTTTGTAATAAAATATATCGGATTGATTGCAATCTATATCCATATTATCTTGTGATTATTTTACATGATTTAGAATTTTAACTTATTTATTACTTATATAGGTTATTCAGATAATAAAGGCATAGTAGTCAAAGTCAAATCTATGTGAGCTGCTTGTACTCAGTTGTTGTGTTCTTCACATAAGAATATAGCAAACATTAACTTACAATTAGATTTATCAACTCTTATTCGTTTGCAATTTTGTTGTCAAATTTTTTTATATTCCATCTATTAATTAAATGATATGCACTATTATAGAAAAACATAAAACGCCAGATGGGTAGTGATTGTACACGATTTGACTTCATGTTGTTATTTATTAAACTACTATTAACTTATCACGGTTTATAATTTTGTGAATGTCAATTCACAATAAAAACCTTAAATCCTGTTAAGACTACTATTGCTTTCTGTTGGTTCGGCGGATTGTTATACGAAGTTGATAAAAAATATGTTTGTAATTAGTCTAAAATCAGTAATTTCGTCTTGAAATATATCCTCTATTTGCAGACAAGAAATGAACATGGAGCGAATATCTTGCCAATTACTATTTGTTTACAAAGGGGAAATCCTTTATATAATTTGGTTCCTAATTCAGTTGGAAATCTGTCTTTAATGAAATAAAAGATGATGATGCATCGTAATAAATGTACAATGAAAAAGAAATCTGAAATCCTAGGATTATTTCATTGATGCGTCGAAAAGCAGAACAGTTTTTAAACTGAGTACTACTTGTAAAGATACTTGAGCTTGTCAACGACATTTACCTGAAAAAATAAAACATTTTAATCGCTTTCACAAACTGGTATTCACACGACAGCCACAAACCTCATAAAATCTGCTGTAATTTCCACAATATATTCATTAGGACAATATAAGTCTTTATTTGTCAATAATCGGGTAATCCACACGATTACCCCCTGTGCCCTACCGCCCATGAGTATAAGATGTTAGAACCACTTCGCTCCACCGAAACCCGATCCCTATACGGGCGCACCGGGGAACATAACCTCCAATGACAGCGGGGCGCATTACGCATGACGCTCCTTTCTGAAGAATCAAGCCCGTTGCGTGATTATAACTGCAATTAGGTAAAGACACTATCTTTTTTTGTGAAAAAACACGGATACTTTCTTTGATTTGAGTATTTCTATCACTCATAATGCATATGTTTTTTATATTGGCTGTCCTTAAAATTGATTGCATGAAAGCAATCCTCGAAGTGCCGTGCCATGTTATGTAACACGCGGAACAGATGTCGAAAAAGTGACAAATGCTTCTCATTAGAGGGGAAAGGTAAGCGGCCAACTGGCTTCTCGCTGTTATGAGACGCGGAGTGAATTAGCAAGTCTTTGAAGAGGAAACGTTCTTTGAGTTTACCCATAACACCTGCTTTAGCGGTTCAACAAAGAAAATACAAAACTAGACATATTTTTAAATCTGTCTTTTTGTGACGAATGTCTTTTTGTTTTTAAGAATCATAACTTCCATTGTGTGTTCCTTTGTTGTTTAGAATACATGAAATGAATCTTAAAATCATTTTCTTACTTCTTTCTTTTCTAAAAAAAATCCCATAACTTTCATTACATTAGTTTGTTGGTTAGAATATTTGAAATGAAATTTGAAATAAATGATATTTTTCATAACTTTTCAATTCAGTGTTAAAACCACGAGAAAAACTTTTGAATCAAGTCTTAAAATATACAATATCATATTATTCTGATTCCCCCTTTCTTACAAGGTGATCTGACGTCAGTTAGGTTATCTTAAAGTGGCAAAAGTGGGAATATGGTTATCGTATTAAAGCCTATTTTATAAAGGTAATCCTCTTTCCAATTTTAGATGATTATTTTGTTAATATGAACGATCTTATCCCAGTTCGTTTGATTATTAAGATATTAAGATATGATATTTTTCTCGCAATTTTCCTTAAATATGGAACAACGTCATTCTTTATAACCTACCAAGAATGACAGCAATCCAGCAAAAAGAAACCATTTACAGGAAGGAGAATAAGCTTTTTTGAAATACTCACATGAAAATAGTTTTAATTGGTCTGAAAAATGCTCGTATTGGTTCATTAAAATTAATCACACTGCAATCATTTTATGTCAACGAGCATAATTGAACAATAAATAATAAATGAAAAATCTAAATTTATTCATACCAATGGCATAGAAGACTAACATTAGCGTAAAAGTAATTTAGTCGGCATTTACCGACGATTTGGAATATTTTTTGAGAAATCAGAAACAATTTAACTAGATTCCTTTTCATTTCTTTTTCATAGCACAAATTTCTTTTTTAAAAACGCATTTTTTCCTTCATTTTCAAAAACTGAACTTATTCTTACAAATGCGTTTAAACGTTCGACTCCAACCGGTTGAATGTATCTCAAATTTTAAATACTGACTAATTACTTTTTAATGACTACATCATGCTAATAACAGGAAAGATTATCGTTGATTTATATCTATCAACTGTGTCTGCCAATGTCATACATTCATCTTAACAAAACAATAAAGACATTTCGTTAACGTTATCAAGCCGAAATAAATATTTCGTTTACTCCTTGAAATAAGATCTTTGGAATTGTTCTCTTTCGGTAAACCTCAAAGTTGACAAATGATTTTGATTTCCAAAACTTGAATAAACCACCATGTTTTGGTAGCTACAATTAAAATTCATGCACAAAAAAGTCATTACGATTTAATATCTAAAGAAACCTCTTTTTCTATATTTTAATGATGAGTGATAATGACGGTATGATGTAATATAATTATTGATGGAATATCAAATTGACACATTTCGCAATGGGTGTACATGATATACTCGAATTGAAATTTAATTTGATGAAGTGAGGGGAGCATTTTACGGCTTTGATTGAAGTCAAGTGAATTTGTAAACACCAGATCTTCAATCATTTTTCGAGATCTAGAAAAGAAATGAGACGTTTCGTAAATAAATATCACATTGATTTCCTTAGTGCAACAGTTTGACGTAAATTTACCTTTAAATGAATTATCATTACCGTTTTCAAAATGTATCAAAATCATCCATTCTAATCGTTTAACCTATACGTTTTGGAATAAATTTCTTATCTATACTAAGCATGTTAGCTCCGATGTTTCATGAAATACACTAAGTGTAACCTACAATTGTATCATAAGATGGTTAAACCTTTGATTAACCCTATTCCAAAAATATCCCATTGAAATGCACATGTCCATTTCTTTGATTCTCTAATCTTATGTTACAATTATATTTCAAACAGCAAGGTTTTCTGATGAAGGACTAATCATACCCCGTGATTTTAATGATAAAGAATTTGTTATACAGAAAATCCTTTTGTTCTTATATTGCCACTTCAAAATGCCTTTCAAATACTTAAAAAATAGTTTTGTGAGAATTATTTTAAGAGGAGACTTGGTGATAGTCTAGCCACCATATTCCTTAAAGCATGAAAGTGATCGTAGTTTCCATTCCATGTGAAAGTTGCTATGGTTATGGTAGAGAGTAGTGGAGGTGTTCCATCTATGTTTGGTACAGCACAGTAGCTGACACAGTTAGCCAGGCCATGACTCACAACCCAGCTGAATATATTATATATACCAGGGGAACCTGCATTCCACTATGTGCACTCAATGACGTCATTCCTTTATTCAGATGCTAGAATTGGTTTAAATAAGATCGGGTCAGAAACTATGCAATCATCAACATCATTGTTGTTGTTATCGTCGTCGGCTTCGTCTTGGATGTTTTCATAGTCATCATCACAATCGTATTCACCATTATCATCATCGTCATCATCATCATCATCATCATCATCACCACCACCACCATCATCATCAACAACATCATCGTTATCATCATCATCATAAAATATCGTTATCATCGTTATCATGTTTATTATCGCTGTCTGTTTGATGACTCTCAATTATCATCATGAGTTTCATTTGTTTTCGCAGTGTTTGATTTCGTGAATTTAATCTTATTCTATTGATGATTTTTCTATAAATTACAATTCTTAAATGTATTGAATATAGCATAATAGAAAAAGTACAAGCTATCTCTGTGTTCTAACCAACTTTAAGATACAATATACAATCACCCAGATCAGATAACACAAAATTGTATACACTGAGTTTTTGGGAAGTTTGGATGTTAACCATCTTTATGGAATTAAACGACTATTCTAGATAAACTGCAAATAAAGATTTGTTATTTAACTTTTCATTTCGCATCGTATCATCATACCATCGTCGTTTTCAACATGGTCATATCAATTTCAATTTCTATTCAGAATTGTATTTTCAAATCATACCAGAATATCGACAGGTATACATTTCCAGAAATACTATTTACTAAAGGTTATCTGCACTCATAGCTCTGTCATACAAAGGCAATCACCAGAGAGCAATTGGCGAAAAATTGCTGTACGCAAATAGACAACCATTCTAAAATGGTAAATATCTCACACGTAAATGCACCGCCGATATCGTTTTAGCACAAGTGCACATTCACCCGCAGGCAATTGGAAGTATGTTCTTACACTTCGTCCGCATTTTCGAGAATCCTTGGAAATGATTACATGCATCTCTCTGACTTCCGGTTCTAAATCGGCCAAAGGTGAGCAAGAGTTCTTGAAGAGATCTATATACGAGAACCGTCAACGTGCTTTAAAGCCTAGTAAACTTTCTCGTTGGTACTGTAGACCATAACGTTAAGACCCATTTCAGTTCAGATGGGCTGAAAAAGTCTGTCGGCCAGTCCCTGAAATAAGACAGGAAGCCTAAACAGGTCTTTTTTAAAATATGATCAGTAAATATCATAATGCTTATATCTATTTATTCAAATATGGTTAATGAATTGCCAAAAGAATCTCTTCAGCAAAGTCATATATACATTAATGTCAGAAATTTGATAAAAGAATTAAGATAACTCGAAGATAGATGATTGATTATATAAAGAACGAGTTTAAAAGATGGAATAAAGATAACTAGATAAAGTAACGAAAAATGTTATTGGTTTTATAGATTGATAGATAAAAGGTTATAAAAGTTGACAGCATTGGGTCTTGTTAAAAGATATGAATCTATATAATGTATTGATTAATAACAAAAAATAACAAGCATTAAAGACATACATTTGTAGGATAAAATGAGGATAAGTGACTAAAGATATAATTGTTATGAAATAATATAATACAAATAGCATACTATAATCATAGTTTGATTAAGTTTGAAAAATTAAACTAAGTAAGATATTTTACAAACAGTGATAAGTATTTAGTGTTATATAAGGAAAAGGATGTAAAAGGATTAACACTTACAAAGATACAAAGAAAAAGACAAAAGGAACATACAAAGATAAGACAATGCATACACATTAATACCAAAAAGTATCTTGCAAAGATAAGACAATGCACACAAATTGATAACTATAAAAGATAATGCATAGATAAGACAATGCATACAGATTGATAACTATAAAAGATCATTCAAAGATAAGACAATGCATACAAATTGATAACTATAAAAGATAATGCATAGATAATACAATGCATACAGATTGATAATTATAAAATATAATGCAAAGATAAGACAATGCATACATATTGATAATTATAAAATATAATGCACAGATAAGACAATGCATACAAATTGATAACTATAAAAGATAATGCAAAGATAAGACAATGCATACAAATTGATAATTATAACATATAATGCAAAGATAAGACAATGCACACAGATTGATAATTATAAAATATAATGCATAGATAAGAAAATGCATACAAATTGATAATTATAAAATATAATGCATAGATAAGAAAATGCATACAGATTGATAACTATAAAAGATAATGCATAGATAATACAATGCATACAGATTGATAACTATAAAAGATAATGCATAGATAATACAATGCATACAGATTGATAACTATAAAATATAATGCATAGATAAGACAATGCATACAGATTGATAACTATAAATTATGTTGCAAAGATAAGACAATACATATAAATTGATAAATATAATGGACCATACAAAGAAAAGACAATGAATAAAAATTCACAACTATACAAGATGATACAAATATAGGATAGTGAACATGAAAAATAAGTTCTACTAACCATAACATTTAGACATGACAATGAATTAGTATGATGTCTACAAAAGATAACAAAATGATTAGAGAGTGAATATGAAAACAAGTATTATATAAGATGGTAAACAGATAAGACATACAATGAAATATGATTACTTAATCTAAGATGATTCATAGATACGATTGGATGAAGAGTGATTCCTGCGTAATTACTGTGAAGACAGTTAATATGTATGATTTATACGTGTAGAGATGGTTCTACAAAGATAGGACATCGATGATCGTACATAGAAAATATGTAGGAACTAAAACATCATATGATAAACCACTTATGACTACCACATGATGAACAGACATATATGCAGTGTAAGTAGGAGAACATTAATGACTACTGTTTAAGAAAATACAAGAAAACACAACGAACAAATGGCTACCACAATAGGCGATACAGCAATTACACGACGATAATTAAATAACGACTTACATTTGTAAAAATGTGACGCGAAAGCAAATTAATAAAAGGAGACCAAAGTTATTCTTAGATTTAAATACCATAACATATGAGTAAATTACTCACATAACTAGTACTGCAGGCATGAAATTACACAATATGAAATATATTACATAGTACCAATGATTAAAGATGATATATGCAAAGTGATACAATGTAGATATTCTGCAATATTAATATGGATATTCAAAATAATTAGTAACGAAGACGATGGTATAAAGATGGACAAACAAAATAGAACGATGTAAACTGAGACCGACAGAATCATAAAACAAACTTATCAATGCAAAGAAGAGCACTTAAAGTTACCTAACGATATTATTTTTAAAGTTTATACAAGGATAAAGACAAATTGTTAACAATGATTAGTAATAAACTAAATTACATTTTACCGTATAAAAAATACACCGTGGGATCGTTTCATTCACATGTCATAATGGTTTAAAGTAATCATTTCTTAATGCTCACCCAAATCTAATAATGACGAATAGTATCACATCGTAGTAGTTTTAATGATAATAAAGTGGACATTTTTATGGCGTTATATCAAAGCGCTACCTACATCATTACCCTGAAGGTTTTGAATGCCACCACGCGTTTAGCGCGACAATGTGCGTTGTACATCCTGTATTTAGGGTACCCATTTAAACAGCTGGGTGAACTGTGTGCAATATGAATGAAGTGTTTAACCCAGGGTCACAACACAGTATGTGGCCCAGGTCACAAAATATTGGTGTCCCCTCAGGATTCGAACCTGAGTCTCTGGTGTGAGCATGCTAATCACTTAAACACTGTGCTTCATAGTACCTAAGATGTTGCTACCAATCGTTGAAGAGTCAAAGACAAAATACCTGGTTTTTTTCACTCATGCAAAATACAGTTTTCAATTCGTTTTCGTTTGTCTAACACCAAATCTTCAACTCGTTACCTGAGTATTTCATGGGTGATCGTTTTCTATGGCATATAGATAAACGTCACATACATAAGTATTAATCATATATCTGCCTGAACAGACTCCTGAGAACAAGAACATATGAGAAGCCAAAAGGAACGAATGGAAGATACAAATAGGAATTTATCATCCAAAACTGTGTTCCACAGGAGATTTCTCTTGTGGAAGACCAGGCGTCGCTTTGACAGTAGATTTTGAAAAATGACAGCACAATTGTTTTACATCATCAAGTAAGGACATCACAATGCTATGACGTCATGGACATGATGACATCACAATGCTATGACTTGACCGCACTGATAGTCTAAGAGTGGCGCAGTGTTCAGAAATATACATTTTTCACGGAATGGAAATGAAAAATGATTTTAGATTATAAATAAAATCTCACCCTCGTGTCTTCGGATATCAAATATATAAACACTCGTTGATAAAAGTAAAAATAAAATTTGCAAATTTTATCAACTCGTGTTAATATATTTGATATCAGAAGACACGAGGCTGAGATTCTCTATATATTCACTTAAGATACATGTGACGATTAAGTCTGTCATCCAGACCCCATGGCAAAATATTAAAGGAGCCTTCTTAAGTCTAGAAAATGTTGGCAAGTCTAGTTCGCTCAGCCATAGGAAATTCATTGGCTGAAATATTGCCAAGTAATCTAAGTTGCAATATTGTGCCGCTTGAATAAATTAAGTATTGTACAGGGCTCTTTTTTAAAATATTATTTCATACCAAATATTGAACAGTACATTTTTAGTGCAATCTGTTTTTCAGGGACTCTACGTTAGTCTAGTGTGGATTATCTCATTATTTTTCCTGTAACCTCTGTCACAAGTAAAGAGGTCTTACATTAATTTTCTTCACCTGTGCGAAGCGCCCATATTCTTAAAAACAGAAGCAGGAGAAACAAATGATTGGTGAATGATTGGTGAAAAATTATTTTTAAAATGTTCAAGATTTCAAAATCAGAACTTCGGAACTTCACCAAACCAGTAAGCCTATCTGTCAGTCACTGACCCCTTCATAAAGACCTATCTAATAAAGCCCGACACTAAACAGCATCCACATGGCGCCCACTAGTCAACTTCATGTGGTGGTCAGCTGTCATTCTTGTCCAGCAAACTCGCTCTGACCAGTCTCATGTTCAGTCAAACAGGACACAAGGCGACAGGGCTTCATATATCAAGCAGATTATTTGATAATTTAACGTTCACAAGATTTGGGGGGAAAACTAATAACTAAACTGTCGGTCAAATTTTCGAGATAGTGTATGATTTCACACTAGTTGTTTCTTGTCTGACCCACAGACTGAACCTTTGAAAAGTAGGTCTAGGTTTGAGATAAACTACCTAATTCTCTCTGAGGCTCCTTTCCTGTTTGTTAGTTAATTAAACATCTTAAACACTCATTTAAGTGACTGAATGTTAGTCTAAGATTATTTATACTGACTGAAACAAATTGAATAATTTATGAATTGGATATTGTTCCCTAAATAATGCAATGAAGAGCGGATTGATTAGGCAAATATTTCATTGCATGTTAATAAAACATGACATATTTGTCATTTTTAACACTTAACTTCAATCATGAAAAAAGTTGTCTATTCAAGGATTAGAAAAATTAAACTTAAAGGAGACAATGCTGAAGATGTCTGAAAACAATGGAATGCGAAATCAGATGCAGAGACATTGAAGAACTCACCTTACATATTTCTTATTCACAATTGAATCTTTAACCAAAGAAGGTGTCATGTTTTAAGATAATATCTTAATCTGATATTTTGATACAAGAACTTGTAATTCAATTTCAATTCTATTAGAAAAATTCCCTTGACATACAAGTCTTGAAATAGCACTAATGTTGATTGTGTTGTTTTGACCATTTGGTATGATAAACGTTAACTTCTAGCCATACAAGGGCGATGTCTTTTTGAAATGCTCAATGAAATTAACAATTTATGATCAGTACATTGCTTTTAGAGTCTGGCTCGTACCACATCAGTTTCTGTACATTATATATATCATTTTACATATTTTTGGTTAATTTACAATTTTCTTTTAAAACCACGGGCAAAACTGGAACTTCAATACGAAAGAAATTAACGAGGTAATGACTGAAAATCTGTCATTCGGTGTCACTTGTCTATTTCAACACATTCAATTATTACTATTGTGCATTTCATTCCCATTTACTTTGGATTCACGGACAAAAAGCTTCCTTTTATCTGCCCACTGATAGAGAATCGTTTTAGAGGAAGCGTTTGGTGAACTTTGTGTGACCCTCTTAATGGCTACCACAACACCTGTTTCGGTGAGAGGACTCCCATCTCGTAGAACAAAACCAAGAAAAATTTATCCAAATTTTTAATAGACAGATTATCAAATGAGTATGTGGAATTGCAATATAAAAATATCTTAAAAGGAAGTCAATTTGACGTATTCTTTGTGGAAACGTAATGCAAGGGAACACTCCCGTTTATTCATATATGTTATTAATGAGTACATGATTATAACACCACAAAGTTGAAACATGCATATGTCACTGAGGGTATTAATTTGGTTGATATGGATAACTAGATAATTAAGAGCGCATATTAGGTATAAAATAATGAGAGGAGAAGCCATTCATCGGCGCTTCGATTGTGAAAAAACATTGCTACGGCATCGCAAGGCATTGTTGAAAAGTCCTATCATAAATAATTTGTAAATGTGTAAATATTCTATCCAAACATATTATTTATTGTCATAACATTGTAAAATTACTATTTTCTATGACATGCTTGAAGAAATGGCAGGCCGATTTCCGGTCGGACAAGGTCTTTAAAAAGATCTCCAGAAAGGCATTCTGCATATTCCTATCATTGCTAAACTACATCTTATAAATGACATCATGTACGTGTTTAATAAATGTTATTGGGCTTCAGATTATTTCATATGATCTGATTCATTGTAATTATACAACTTTGATGTCTGTTCCTGTCATGAGCTTTATGATAATCTGTATTCGTAACGGAGAAAGAAACACAACTGTATTCTTTGTTATATTACATGTTTCTTAAAGCCATCTAGAATTGCTTCTAGACCTGCTCTGTGAATAAGGGGTTTGTGAATAGAGATTATTACCCGAGCGAGAGCGAGGGTTATACACAAATTCGCAAGAGTTTCGTAAATGTCATAGGACACACTTCCGAGTGTGATAATTTCTTTATTACCGTTTCTATTCAATATTTAACGCATGGAAATATTTTCTTCTAGACCTGTTCTGTTATTAAGGAGTTTGTTAATCCGATTACGTTATGATCTTTATTATATTTTCGGGATTCGTTATATACCATTTGGTTCCTATTTTCATTTTGTACCTTAGGAGCAATTTATATATGCCGTTCTTCTTATTACAATGAAAATCAGAAAAATAACAGTGCACAGGTAACTTATATTTACATCTGCATGATCTATGAACATATATTTTTTAATCAAACATAATTACATCAGTTGATTAAGGTATCGATTTTATATTACCTTGATTGCTCTATAATCGTAAACTTTGAGAACAGTATGTATTGCTAGCTGTTAGTTTTAACTATAGCGTAATTGTCAATAATGATATTAACTTTTTCATAGGACCTTTAAGCAAATTTTTTCTCGCTGACAGGATTTCGAATTTTTTATTTTACTGTAACGATACATTATTTTAGTACGTAGATTTCACTATCTTTTCACCGCAGACATAGACAAACAACATAAATTGATTGTCAAAAGTTGTTTGAGTTTTGAAAAAAATTATAATGGTTTATTTCTTATAATCAAGACGATGAACCAGGCCTTTTTTCAACCCTTTCAGTTCATATTTTCTTAATTTTTCATTAGAGAGACTTGGTATTAGTCTAAAAGAAAGAAGCAAAGCTTCACCGAATTATTGAAAGGGTTGTGTTAATATGCCCAGATGGATGGTATGGTCATCAGAAAACTCATGGGTATTTTTAACAGCTTATGTTTCTGAGTGATGTTTTTAGCGCCAAGATGTTAAACAGAGAACGTCAGATGAAGAGGCCGTTAGGGTGCTAATTATAGATGAACTTAACTAAAAATAGTAGAGCACTATGCTGTTCAAGTCAGGGTCTACTCGTTGCATCTGGCGTGGAAAGTCAATAGACTGTATTTCAGTCTATTTGTGTCACCAGAATAACTATCTATGATATACTTCCCTGACGAGCCATATGAACTTATGAAGACGTAGTTTTAATGTTTTAATGTTCATGAATAATATATAAGGTTAATGGTGGATTTTTGTGGAAAGGCTTATATTGAGAGCTACACAGATATACAAATATTGCCTTAGAGAAACTATATAAACAATTATCGTACTCATCTTAACTGCAGTCTTTTCTTTTTCCATCATTTGTTATATTAGTCTTGCATTCATCTCTAATGTTTAATGATTCTGATTTTATAGTACCTTTTCAACATAGAAGCAAGCATTTTACTGTATAATTGTTTATGTGTATACAGGAGATAGCTCCTTCGAGACCTCATGCAGATTGAGGAGCTTTTTTTAAAGTCTGGGTCTACATTCAGTATGTGCTAGGCTACCAAGATACTAAAAGCCTGAATTTGTTTGAAAATTATGCATGATGATATAAATAGTTATTCTATGCATTGTAAAGAAAGATTGGTATGACTTCATGTGATGCATAATGCATTTGCAATCTAGATTTGCTTTACTGCCCATTATATTTTCAGTTTAACTAGAACGAAAGCTTAAAATGATTTAATCTACATTGAAACGTTTTATATATACCAGTTTTGTTCTATTCGAGTAATTGTAATTCCAACTGAGAAGAAAATGATGATGACATTATAAAACAATGAAATGTCATATTACTGAATAAATTAAAATTTTTGGACTGTAGATGTTTCATCTCGAGTAAAGGCAAAAGGTTATAGAATGCCACCGAAGAAAATTGGCGTACATGTATATTCGACTTATATTAGTTATGAAATTGTTTATGTTTCTTCAATATCAAATAAAATTTCATGTATTTCATCTCACTCTACTTCCTGTTGAAAAGATTTAATTCGTGTATTTCGTTATAATCATCATCATCATCATCATCATCATCATCATCATCATCATCATCATCATCGTCGTCGTCGTTTTCGTCATCATCAACATCAACATGAAAATAATAATAATAGCAATGATAATAATTAGTAGTAGTAGTAGTTTAAGTAGTAGTTGTTGTTGTAGCAGCAGCAGTAGAAGTAGTATCAGTAGTAGTAGTAGTAGTAGTTTTAGTAGTAGTAGTAGAAGTAGTAGTAGTAGTAGTTGTAGTAGCAGCAGTAGAATAGTATCAGTAGTATTAGTAGTAGTTGTTGTTGTGGTAGTAGTAGTAGTATCAGTAGTAGTGGTAGTTGTAGTTGTAGTAGTGGAAGTAGCAGTATCAGTATTAGTAGTAGTAGTAGTAGTAGTAGTATCAGTAATAGTAGTAGTATCAGTAGTAGTAGTAGTAGAAGTAGTAGTAGTAGTATCAGTTGTAGTACTAGTATCAGTAATAGTAGTAGTATCAGTAGTAGTAGTAGTAGTAGTAGTAGAAATAGTATCAGTAGTAGTAGTAGTAGTAGTAGAAGTGGTATCAGTAGTAGTAGCAGTAGCACTAGAATAGTATCAGTAGTAGTAGTAGTAGTTGTTGTTGTTGTAGTAGTAGTAGTAATAGTAGTAGTAGTAGTAGTAGTAGTAGTAGAATTAGTATCAGTAGTAGTAGTAGCAGCAGCAGTAGAAGTGGTATCAGTAGTAGTAGCAGTAGCACTAGAATAGTATCAGTAGTAGTAGTAGTTGTTCTTGTTGTAGTAGTAGTATCAGTAATAGTAGTAGTATCAGTAATAGTAGTAGTAGTAGTAGTAGTAGAAGTAGTATCAGTAGTAGTAGTAGTAGTAGTTGTAGTAGCAGCAGTAGAAGTGGTATCAGTAGTAGTAGCAGTAGCACTAGAATAGTATCAGTAGTAGTAGTAGTTGTTGTTGTAGTAGTAGTAGTAGTAGTAGTAATAGTAGTAGTAGTAGTAGTATCAGAAGTAGTAGTAGTAGAAGTATCAGTAGTAGTAGTAGTAGTAGTAGTAGTATCAGTAGTAGTAGTAGTATTAGTAGTAGTAGTAGTAGCAGCAGTAGTAGTAGTAGAAGTAGTAGCAGCAGCAGTAGTAGTAGTACTACTACTACTACTAAAACATCAATGCTGTTATATTGGTGTCTGTGGTTCTTATCATAACAGTATGTCGATTAATAGCCATTCCCAAGTAATCCAAATAGTATGATTAGTCAAATATAAGAAGCAAAGTTACCAATATAATATTTCGCCGAATGTATGTATGCAAAGAACTAATTTGAACTTGAACTTGATTTTTTTGAGCCAGCTGTTTACACCCATTTGTACATTAAAGAGCCACTCTGTAATTTTCATAACATATTATCTACCCTTTGATATGGACCTAAATGCCATATGTGGTGGTATAAAATCAAAACATCTTAACTTTTCATGTCCAAAAGACATATATATGACAAATACTGATTTTCCATGGAAATCTAAAAACAGCCTTATAAATGCACAGAGGTGTAGATATCACGTCTAATATACATGAATACTAGTTATATAACCTAACAAACACTATCAACTCCTAACTGTCCTCCTGGGTTTTAGATAAGTCTCCAAAATTACGTTTGACTATTTGACGCGCGCCACTGTCCGGTTTTCGATCATACTTGCGACGTTCTACCTTCATATTGTCACTGTAAAAGTCAAAAAGCTTTAAAATGTTTCTTTTTGGTAACAGTCGATACTTCGCGATCAAATGACACCATTGATTAAGTTTGGCATATATGACTCCAACAAGTCACGGAGTGGCTCTTTAATATTTGGAAGCTAATACTTTTCCATAGGAAATTATGATTATGACCTTTCCTCTGTCACTGATATACCTCCAGCCCATTATTATGATACGATGCGCTCAATGCATGTAAAACATAACGTTTGCATAGAGTTATTGACTTTTACCATCATTTTAAATATGAGCGTGCAAAATTTACCTTTAAACAATTGTTTGCACTCATATACTCCAATTTGTTTGTCTGTCGCATTTGAAAGAGAAAAAAGGGACTCACTTTCTAGTCCGATAATCCAGAATATTTATTCTTTTAGTGTAGCCTATGTTTGATATTAATTAAAATGGCTGGGGGAAAACAATCTTTTAGAAATGAACCATGTTCCTTAGATTTTTATACTATTTTCGCTCGGGTGATTAATCTAGTAAGTCTATTTAAACTGCATTCGGATACGTAAACAATCGTTAACAACTTTCGTTGTCGTACCTCGTTCTATAACAGTGAGAAACCAAACTAAGCCTGTGATACATGTATATGTAGTAAAAAGATATTTAAAAAAACAACCCAGGACTCATGTATATATGTACGAGATACAGTTTATATGATATTGAGAACTCTAATATAACATTCTTAGTCTGAGGATAAAAAAGGTTCAACTGAACAGCTCATGAACAGATTACATTGTAACGTGAAAAAGCAACAGTTTACTTATTACATTTCCGTTATTCATTTTGTATACACAGGTACAGGAAAAAATAACAAATACATTGACCATTAATAAACATCATTCTTCAAATAAGAGTTTTTTGTCTTTGAAATTATTTTAAAAGTCGAAAACATTAATTGTATTTCATTTGTATCAAAATAAAATATAAAACAACTTCTTGTACTTGATGAAACCTTAAACTCGAATATTTTGAAATGTTAAATAAACAGGAGCAAGTTTTTTTAAACAGTCATTTCTTTAAATTCTCCCCTACAAACATTATTCAATACCCATTGTATTATATCAAAGGGATCAAAACCTGTCATTACTCAGCCTGATCATCCGTAGTTGTAGAGGAAATAACCAAGTAAAAAGCAAATCAACGAGCGGCCATTTTTGTATGATCACCATTTTATCATTTGAGGTAGTGAAATGGATTCGCATAAGTTTCACCGATCATGATACGTTTTTTTAAGACTGCTTCCTTTTATTGAAAAAACATTGTTTTGCGATTGAGACATTTATTTTCGTTGACGTGAGATCACATTATTTATCTTCAAAAAACGTGTTAATGCTCCTTTAAACACAAACTAACATACAATCATCTGAATATTTTTTGGAGATTGCATTGACCACAAATCTGAAACATATGCACACATATTTCTTAAAGTAATGGACAATATAAAGGGGTGTATTATTTCTTGAAGAAACTTCGAAACTTAAAAGCGACGTTAAAAAATAAAGCAGCACCATAACACTGGAATACCATTTGGCGTGGTTTGTGATGGATGCTGTTCAGAACAGGAACACAACGGTTACTTAACAAAATTAACCGTTGACGATCATGAGGGAAAACGAAAAGCATTAGTTTTATTGCTTTTAGAAGACCCTATACTTTTCTTCGTGTTCCCTATTCAGAATTTCCAGTTAGTATTGGAGAGGTAGAAATTATAAGGTGTCGTGACGGTAAGCGATTGTTTCTGACTATAAAACAACATGTGTGGGGGTAATATTTTCACATTGTCATTTAATTTGTTTAAAAGTGTATCATGTTTTCTCATTTGATTTATGCGTTAGAGAGCGAAATATTCGGCTCACACTAATTACCTCTTTATCAAAGTTGGAGAAGAGATTCATTGTTGTTTAAAAGGAACTGCCCTTCTGTCGTCAGAGTTAGCCAATGTCTACTATTACATGAAACCTGGTAATTTGAAAAATTGCAAGAGCTCTTGTCGCTATCGCGGGTTAAGTTCTTGCTCGGCTTCTTACGGCGAAGGCTTATTATTATGCAATGAAAATGCCCGTTTCTGGAAAAGAGGGGAGAGATTTATTTGAGAGATATGATCGTCATTCCTTAAAGTAATGCTGAGTTAAACATGTGTTTTCCTGAAATTAGCAACAATTATTACGCGTTTAGTATGATGATGGTGGCTGTAGAAAGTTTTTGAAATGTATGATATCAATCAACTGATTATACATTACGGTTGCCGTACACGCTTCCAGAAGCCGTTGTAAGATTGTATGTTGTGATTAACAATAGATCAATTTTTATAGATTTTGGTACTTTTTGGTAATGAAAATGAGTTTAATAACGAAATGATATTAATCGTAATCTGACAAAGTGGCATAACATAAGAAATATCATCAAAAAGAATTCAAATTTTAATGACTATGGCAAGAAACAAACTTAGTGCCAATATGGAGGCACTAATAAACATAATGTATACCAAGATATCGTTTTCATCAATTCTAAAGTACCACCATTATAATTTATTTATGTTCATGTCTATGTTTTTAATGATTTAAAATGAACATCACCTTATTTTTACAACTATATTAGCTAAATTGTTTTTACCACTTAGCGTACTACAAACATTATATGGGTGACGTATTTTGAGGGATATGCTTCGTACTAAGAAATATCATTAGTCATATCCTATCAAAAAGTATCATTAGCCATATCCTTTTAATGTAAGATCAAGAAATATAAATTTTTATATCATTTGTGTTTATAATTGTAGTTTCATCGATTCTTTTCAGCAATACTTCAATTCTTTTAACAATATTTCAATGTCTATATTGTTATCTTTCTTACCAGTGTGCTTTTCATAGTTATCATATTGATATTATACACATTCGAGTTCTTCGATTATTGTAAAACGTTTAGGTTGATTACTTTCCATTCATTTTGCCTACTTAAGTGGGATGGGTGGTAAGAATATGAGTATGAAAACTCATTCAAGTGACATTAAATATATCAATATTAGTTAATATAGTTACATATATCCGAGGATTTACGTGTCTATTTTTCTATAATCAGCGAGTGTTGTTATGTTCGAAATAAGAGAAATGAATTTGATATCTTATTTACCATCTAACAGGATTTTCCGCATGTTTTAATGAAGACTGTACATTTCTTAATACAGCAATGAAATTATACACCCAGCAATGTACACCGTATAGCATTATGACGGCATTATTTTGTGACGTCACAATTGTGGTTGCATCAGTCGTTGGGCGTCATACCATTTTGAAGTCATGTGCTCAACAAAGGCTTAACATTGTGCAAAAATTGCCGTCAAACCGAAAACTTCTAAAAGATATTTCTTGACCATACATAAGTAATATCTCCTCTCCTATACATTGTTGGGGATAAAACTCAAATAGTGCTTTTTCTGTATCTAATGTCATTTCAGTATTCTGTCTTTAATATGAATATACGTACATCTGGTCCTTATAATTTATTGCACCATTTGCAACTTGCAAGTCATTTCTTATTCTTATTTCCGTATGTTTTTACTATGTTTTATCCTTGTTAATCATTTGTCGTACCTGTAATGAAGTTCTCATTGCTGAAGTGGCAGTAATAAGTTTAGTTTTTTGTATTTTTTTTAAGAATAGGAAGGAGAGAAATCAATATTCAAGGAAACCCTTAAAACACAAGAGGAAGGTGGAATAGTCAGGCTTTAACAATAACTTTAGGCTCAAATTCTCCGTCCGTCCTATCGGCAATCGGTCCGTCATGTTATTCTTTCGGTAAGTGACATGACAAAATGCGCCGTACGTTTACTTGCTTTAAAACATTATAACAATTAACTAAGCGAATGAATTAAATATCCACACAATCATAAATGATTTATAAGACTAATCAACAATGCCATGTAATGCAAAGGCTTTTCACACCCGTAGTGCCGATGAATCGCTTCACTTCTCATTGTTGTGGGGGTTTTTTTATCGAGTGTGCGCTCTCATTTATCAAGTTATGACTCTTAATCAACCAAAACGTTACCCTAAGTAACATGAATCTTAACAACCAAAATGTTACCCTTAGTAACAAGCTTCAACTGTGTTGTGTTACAAGCAAGGACTAATAATACACATGAAAAAACAGAGACTTCCCCCTTGAATTTCATTTCCACAAAAATACCCCGATAGCACTGTCTTTTTGAATTCCCATTGACACCGACAGGCTTCCGAATTAAGTTAAAAAGGCTGAAAATTCCATCTCACAATGGCTTTTACTATCAAGAGTTCTTTTCCTAAATCATATACTAGACAATGTAAGTGTTTGTCGTCTCACCGTGTGATGTAGGAAAAAACACTGCAATGTAAATGTTAAGATCCTTCCTGCTTTTAAATGAGTGATATCATGACAATTTAACAAAATACAAAAGATATTCGTGTGAATTAAAATATGCATATTTTTAGTACATTTTCCTAATAATAAGTGTGTATTAATATGCTCCTTGTAGTGGCATTTGTCATATGGAGACAAAATTTAATCTCGCCTCAGTTTCTTGGGTTGACATTTCCAAAACAAAAATAAAACAATTTTGAAAACAAAATACTAAGACATTTGAAATAAAGCTTGCCCTTGAGCCAATTTTGCAAGTGTATTAAGTTTCATTTGAAGAAGAAATATGTTTGTTGGTTACTTTCAGCTACTTCTTAAAGCTTGTGATTTTCAGGTTGTTTTTTGCACCAAAAAAACTTCATTGAAGTTTTGAAGTAAATACCCTCAGCTAGTTAAGAGCTTTTTGACCCTGACTAAATTGGAAAGTATGACAAACTTATTCTAAATTCAATATCACATGTTCATGCATTATGGATTATACCAACATGTTAAATACATAATTCGATGTACGTGGACACGTTATTCATATATTCCCATTCACATTGAGTGCATGATACGTTAAATAATGTTAAAACATTACAGATTATATCATTGAATGTTGATTTGTTTTTGCCTTTTGCTCAATACAAAATAGTTTAAGGACAAAGACCAAAAGTTAATATTTCCAACGTGGTGGCACGTGGTCCTGTGCGAAGCTTAGTTGACTG
This sequence comes from Phorcus lineatus, assembly GCA_921293015.1. Lineage (NCBI taxonomy): Eukaryota > Metazoa > Mollusca > Gastropoda > Trochida > Trochidae > Phorcus > Phorcus lineatus. The sequence goes on from OV121085.1 coordinate 19,189,493, forward strand.
CTATCAGTGAAGTTCAGCAATATCTGGCGTGGGTCACCCGATCATTGCTGTGTTAACTGAGAGTTTGAAGGGTTATTCCCTTCCCCACTCTGAGACACAATTGAAAAAAAGGGGTGTCTCCATAGGCAAGATACTTTATTCGAATTGTACCTGTGTTCACCCAGCAGTACTAACTGGGTACCTGGTGTAGATTGTGTTGGAGGTGACCTTGAGCGCTGTAACCGGCAGTTTGGGTTAGACCAGGGTAATAATGCAGGATGCGCTTAGAGCATATCCCTCAGTGACGTGGATTAGTGCAATATAAATATCCTTATTATTATTAATATGACTTGATACCATAATTTCATTTCCAATGCATCAGTTTTAATCCAAAAAGAAATGCTGATTCCAATTAACAGAATAATGACATTTCCATAGTTACACGTGTATATTGAAACAATTCCTCAGTCATTTATACCTTAAGCAGCCTCCCTGTTGATAACAAAGGTTTGACAATATTAATCGATATCGTCATAATAACTTCCGACATCAGTTAATGTATCGTCTTTAAGTTCGAAAAGGGAGAGTTATATCAGGGTTTATTATATTTCGAATGGTGAAATATGCCATTTATCGGTGAAAATAATATATTTTTACGCCACTCGTGAAAATATAAATTTCTACTTCACTCGATGAGATATCCATGGTATTCGACGAGAAATGTCAAATTTTCTATTTATTATTTTTTACCCAAAACCCCGTAAATGACCCTAACTATATGAATGGAGAAGCTAAAACGCTTCGCTAGCGCGGCCGTCGCATGACGTAATTCAATTGTTTCATGACGTCACAGACGACGTCATATGATTGTTGCATCATTTCACTGAGTAGAATACCATAATTATTTCACTCAGTGAAAATACGGGTTTTATTTTCACCGATAAATGGCATATTTCACCATTCGAAATATAATAAATGTTTATTTTACAATTCATTTTAATAAACAAAACAAAAGACCCTTTAGTTGATGAATGTATCGTTTAATCTCGTCTTTGAGACTTAACAATGGAAATTACATTGTGGAATAAATTGTACAATGGCTAAAGTTGTATAGGCGACATAGAACACTACTTTGTACAATGTGAAGTGGCCAGGAGTGAGAAACAGGAAGTGACGTCATTCAATTGTCTTCCCCAACCAGATCTCTAACTGATATCACGATAGGTCACCAATAAGCTTTTGAAGCTTCGAATATACTACTGAACGTGGTACTGCCCGTCCTTGTTTTCCAACCCTGGCCACCTTTACATTCATATTGCATTAAATATACATCTAAAGGTTACCCTGAGCACGGATGGGGGCGCGCGAGGTACTTCGGTTTATATAATTGAACAATGGTATGGGCAAAAGAGGAAATCACCACATAGCTTTGGAATTCGTATACAATGAATTAATATGGGTGAGAAAATATGTATTCGCGCTACACGAACAGGACGACCCCATCCGGCAAAGAGCAAATGTATAATGTATGAAGATCCCTGAGTTGTAATACGGCTGATCCGCCAGGGACCATGGGGAATAACTCGCCTTTCTTCTATCACTGCATACCACTAAACAAACAGATCCACTCGAAACGTTGCGAGTAGATCTGACTGTCACAGTGAAAGAAGAAAGGGTCATTGAATGCGTATGTATTATGATTAGCGCGGTCAATCTCCCTAAATTTGTAATATTTATTTTGTTATCAACTCGATGACTGCTGTATAATGTTCCGTTGTTTCCGTAATAACTGAAATCCGTTTACGGAAATAGCCGAAATTATACACCCGGAAAACATCGTTTTGATAACAAAACGTCCACATTCATGGATTGATTCATGGATTTATGGATGTTCATGTTGCAACGTTTCCTGTGGTATTATTCATTATTGAAAATTGACAATTCTTCATTACAAAATAAGGGGAGATAACCGTGCTTGTATTATGACTCAACGTGTCCACCATTTTCTGTCAGCGAATCGAAGGGCTCCTATTCCCTCCGAATAGTTTCTTCCATAACAGCCATGATATCAAAACTCCCGAAATGCATCACCAAATTCATAATGGTTTTATAATGATAATAATTCTGCTCCTTCTTCATGTTTAAACAGAAACCGATGTATTTGCAAACAAACAACTTTGTTGTCATGACGACCCATTGTTTTGATGCTGACTTATTTTACAACCAGAACGGTTGTCAGCGTGTTACCAGGAAAGTTCAACTTTCTGGTAATGAAAGGTTGAACAGTTGATGAATTTTCAAAATGGCGACAATGATGATGAGGATGATGATGATAATGACAATGATAATATTATGAAATAACGATGGGCGGTTGGATCTCTTTTACATGATGATATGACGTCACGAAACGTGCCAATATACAAAGCATACTATTGTCCACCAAATACTTAGCTAACATCACAACCGTATAAATAATTATATATTGTGCATCTTTTGGTTCACAATTATTAAATTTCTAAAAATAAAAAGGTTGATGAGGTTGATTTTCCTTTAAAAATTACAATGAGTCAGTAACAGTATTGCAATGTATAAGGTCACGAGTCAGGAAATGAGAAAGATATAATATTAGATAACACTATACAAGTACTATTTACTTCAAATATCAGATTGGTACACCTGAGAGCCCGGATGTGACTTAAAGCGGAAGTACACCAGCGACACGCTAAACATCTTAAAGACGGAAGACACAGCGCGTCGACATATAGTGCGTCTTTGGCAAAGTGACTAAAGTTTCGAAAAAAATATTTGGGACAAAGCTGTTTGATTTTGTTATGTTTGAACACACAATAAATACATTTACCCTAGTCTATGTGTGGTTTTGGAAATTGTGAAGAAACCTGTTCAAATGTTGGAGAGAAAAACATTTAGAAAGTTGAAAAAAAATTCACCTTCAACTAGACTGTGAAAAATTTAGACACATTTTTTATTCTATCTAGTTACACATGAATTTGATTCTGTTTTGTTAAGGACATTTGTCAATGCCAAAAGAGGTAATCGGTATAATTTTCAGAATCTTAAAATCAGACAAATATCCATAGATTATGAACTTACACAACTCCTATATAACATGTGGGAAATGTACGACCTTAGCCTAAAAATGAAATAAATAATGCACGTCATACTTAATGAATTGCATGAATTTGTAAAAAAATTTGAAATAACATGATTGATTAGTTGCAAGATTTTATCGCTGTAATCTTAACGCTGATAAACCCCGATGTCTTTTATTTTTTGACTTAACCAAGTTCTATAAATGGTTTGAATTAAAAAATCCTGCAGTCTTTACATTGATACATAATTTGAAATCCTACTAATTAATTATTCTCCACCGACCTGCGCCTCCTATCGACCACCTTCCACATAATAGCTTAGAGAAATGTACGTGGTTCAAACGATCCCCCATGATCAACTATCAAGCACATAAATATACTGTTACGGCAATTTCAAACATCGTTGTGTCTCCGCCAAAATAGAAAAATAATCTTTGATCTAACAACAAGTTGCAAGGAGACGATATCTGTCTGTGCGAGTAATAACAGTGTCTCTAAACATAGTAATGGTTACCCAGAGATCTTTGGAGAATTAGCATTCACAGAGAGTATCACGTGACTCGGCGCATGCGCAGTCATGTGAGCAAGGTACAGGACAAGCTACGTGTCTGAAGCGTGCTCATGACGGTTTGTTTTAACTAACACTTATCAGAGAAGCAAGCATGGCGAATGTTCAAAAGGCAACAATCATAATCATAATCATAACCCTGTCCTTGCACATAGAAATGCTAAAATTACACCAAGCGAGGGCAAGTTATTAACTCGTGGAGTACACACATCCTTGACTATAGACTCAGAATATACAATATAAGTAAATAAAACCAAACTTAGGTAAAACGGGAGATTACGTATTGTAGTAAGCAACGTCAAGACGAGGTCTAGAACTCGAGGCAAAAGTTAGAGAATGCCTGACTAATTTACTTTACCACAGAGCAACCATCGCATACGGCCCGGCTCTGAACACCACACTAAAGGGAGATAAGATCCTACCCAACAGATCTCTTAAAACATAAAATTAAAGTATCTGTAAGAAATATGAAATACTTCGTGTAGAAGTTAAGCACTGAATATGTCTTTGTCAATTCACTGGTCCGTTATTACTTGCTTGTCTTTTTTGTCCAGACGTCTGACAACTTGTATATGTTGACAACCATAAAATGATATGGGGACACCTCAGACGTTGCCAAGACATTAGTGTTACAGTGTCTGCCTTATTAACAATTTACATGTCTTTGGAACCTGTGATTTGTCCCGCGATGCACAATGGATATTTTCTCCCGAGTTCTTCTTCTAACCCTACTGTAATTCGGTCAAATGGCAAAGAAATGAGATTTGAATGAAATATATTTGTAGTTTTAAATGTTTTGAACATTATTCTCCTGTCATACTTTCTTCAGAGTAAAAACGAAATAGTAAAACAACCTTCATTTGGCAACAATTACTCAGTTAGTTGTCGTTCTTATGGCTTAAGGACAGAATAGGTATATGTTAATTGTATAAAAATAGGATCACGCTTCACCGGCCTCTGAAGTAAACTTTGATATGGTTATGCTTGTCGGTTCGAGAACACAACAAAGCCTCCTAAACGGTAGAGTAATAGGGTCGACTTCCCTAATAAATGCTGCCCAGGCGCTCCTAAGATTTAGTTCAGTTGATATCGATGTTGTCCGTTCTTCATAAATATGACATTGTGAATTCTACTGTGTCTAAACTCCCTCCAACATGTTGACAGATATAGCATAACATTATGTGCTAATTATCTGCCCTTGTTTCTCTTAACTGGTAATTAGTTCGCGACCAAAATGTAACAAGGAAATGTGGTTTTGTCGTTTTCTCCAATGGCGGATGAGAAACAAAGGGAGACAACTGGCGTATACCAGAATGACTAGGAGACAAACCTTTGAAAAATCAACGACTCCACCAATGATGACGTCACATAATACAAAATCATCAACAAAATAAAATGTTAACATGTCCCAACATAAAATGTTGTACACTTTACATCTAGAAAAAAGTACCTCCGCAAAATAATACACTATAAAGACACTGTCTCACGAATGATATTAAAAGTGCACTATCGTCATAGACTACCTGCCATCCTCGCTAATCCTAAACAGTTAACCATACCATACAGTAAAGCAAGGGTTCTGATTTTGAACAAGGTTTTGTTTGAAATATTGCACAATGATCCATCCGACTGTCTCCGATCGTTCAGTGAATCTAATCAGGCCTACCAGTGTAGCGAATTGAGGACTTGCCGGGAACAGCGCATGTCCGACCGACTGCCTTGTGGAAAAGGAATACTGATACAGCGACCGTTCAAGTGAGACAGCGACTTTAGTACCTGATTCAAGACAGTGAGGTAGATAGATGTTGGAGTAGTTGTCTGTGCACATCCTCCCCGCCCACTGAAACCCCGCCCATTCTTCACCCCCACCCCCACGAAGCCACGCCCCACCCTCCCTCCGCCCGCCCCACTCGGTCCAGTGAGCCAACTATCATGTGCTCAGTATTCCACAGCGCTCTCTGAGCGACTGTTTGAGGTAGCTGATACGTCACTTAATGTATGACGTCATATGACGTCATTGCGTACTGGTCGGATACCCGAGTTCTACACTTACATTGTGTCCATTGTTAGAACAGGTTTAAACTTTGCATAACCATACTATCTGATAGAACAATAGTATTATTTCGACAGTCATTCCGAGACGACACAGAACTTTCAGTTGTGGCTAGGGGTACTGTGTTTCCACGTATATTGAAAATCTTTGGCCTTGTATGATCCTGCGCAACTTGGGGCTTAATGCACCCTTTAACGTGACTAAATACTACTGGCATTACCACACCTCTTAACTAACAACACCAGAAATGTTACTCAGAGGGGCTCAAAGCCCGGGTACCCACAACATTTACATGGACGCTAATCTAGCAGAGGTGACAAGGGCCATCTTAACATCTTAGCACCGCAACAAATCACGCGTGTACAGTACCATACCACCCGTCGGTAATGAGATCAAACAACAAATATGGTTTCGAGCAAATATGGCGGCAGTTGAGTCCAGTCTGAGGCTGGCCATGAATCGTCCATATTTCGTGATAGGTTGGTTTCTAATAACAAACAGAGGCGATACTCTCAAACCCTCCCTTGTCCTCGTCTGATCAACGTTGCTAGGTTACGCAGTGTGACGTCATACCGGACCGATCTGGGGCATTCCCATGCTCGGGTCGCCGCTGTCATAGCCGTTTCCGTTACTGTTGCCGTTTCGTCCCTTCCTGCCCATTGTGCTTGGTGATGCAAAAACATGTTGTTGTTGTTGTTGTTGTTGTTGCTGTTGTTGATGAGGACAGTCTGCTACAAGATGGTCCTCAGAGCGGCAGTTGTAGCAACGCTTCGTTAGAGGTCCGCAAGGACATTTGGCTGCAATATGGTTGCTTATTTCGCCGCAGTTGTAACACCTGAAACCAACATAGAAATAATGGTTGACTTCCCTGCAGTAGAATATATGTATCATTACAATGACATATGTCTGTTGTAAAAAGGTAGCTACTTTCAATTTTAAAGGTTTAAATTATGGACCGTGACCATTCTGATTCACAGCATAAAATTTGCATATGTGCACATTGTAAATTAGAAACGTAAAGTTGACGACGATTGAAGTTTCGTTATCATTAAATAGGTATTTTTTAAAAATGTAACAACGTTTAAAACGTTTTTTGGGCATGTAAGTAAGAATCATCGATAAGAAGAATGATAAAGCAAGTGTTACACGAAACATGATGTAAATGTTATATAAGGAGAAAAGAAAACAAACTGGCTGATAAAAAAAAGTATGAACACTAAATAGAAACTGATTCTTCCAGATTCTGAAACAGGTTGACTCATTTGATCACTCCCCTGATACCCAAACCGTCATTTCGTCGATTAAGAGAGCATTTGAAGTAATTAATTACCAATTCCTTCTTGCAGTTAGAATTCACCCATTTAAAGTATGTATAATGGTAACAGAAAAAAAGTGTTCATAACATAGATAAGAATAAGCAAGCCTCTAAATAAATAAAGCACAAAAGTTTGTAAATCATAGTTTCTAAAGGTCGTAACTAGACCATATAGACATGTCATTATGTATTTATTAAATAAGTACAACAGAAACTGTTCGAGAAATGCAGTGAAGAGACAGAAATAAAACAAATACGCATTAGGTATGGAAATCTACAATCCGCAATCTACAACTAAAGTAATAATGCAAGTTTGAATAAAAAGATTTCCTGATAAAAAGTATTGCAGAAACACGCTGATAAAGAAATGCAACCGGCGTAATCTACAATTTATAATGTAAGGATGTTGTAAATTACAAGATGTAATAAAATATTTAATGTTGGATAATGTAGCTACTTATATTAGAAATCTTTTAAAATATATCTTGCATCACCTTTCAATTATAAACTTGAAATCGACGAAACATCTATAAGTTTCTAATGCTAAGTATAGTTAAAGGTGATTTATATCGCATTGCAAATAGTTTTGAAATTCCATAAACATCGTAAATGATTTAAGATTTCTACGAGTATTGTTACTTTTGCCATTAACGTTTCTGTGCGCTTAACGAAAATATATTTTTAAACGTATTACCACATTTTTTATTAAGGTAAATTGATCCAAAATATATCATAATGATTTCATTTTCGTCTCTGATTGAAAAAAGAGTGTTGTCTTCATAAACAATATCATATTGCAAATTAAAGAAAAATATAATTTGTATGAACATGATAAAAATGTTCTGTCCTCATCTAAACGCCTTGGTAATGTAATGTTCTGTGACATGAATTTCCAAATTTGTTCATTTTTCTTTTTTATAAATACAATAACACGCAAAAGGTTTCCTTCGATTCAAACAAGCTGAAAAATATCATGACTCGACGTTATGTAAAATAACGTTCTCCTGTGGTTATGGGGATGTAGGAATTTCTCGTACATCACAAATTATATTATCCTTCGTTGAAATGGTTTTCATTCTCTTTCGCATACATCCAGTGAAGTTATAATTGAATTAAAGGGCCACAGTGTAAGATGTTGAAGTCAAACATGTCAAACTTCATAAATTGTGTTATTTTATCGAGAAGTAGTGGTTGATTCTGAAAATAAGCGTCTAATTGCTTAATATTTGTAGTATAGTATACAATACACAGGTTATAACAATACACAGGCTATAGCCGTGTGATTTGTGGTCGAAAACCGGACAATGGCGCGCGCCAATGAGTCAAACGTAATTTTAGAAACTTATTTACTGAAGACACAAATACCAATATATATTGGTAGTGTTTAGTAGGTCATTAAACTAATAAATATGTAAATTTGACGCAGAACTTCGACTTCCTTACATCAATGTGGCCGTTTTTCATAAATCTTTGGAAACAAGAAAATATCATAATTTTGCCAATTTAGCAATAAAAATGCAACTTTAATGGGGCGATTGGAACTTAACGCATGACATATGGTAGTTTGCCTCTCATTTAAGCAAACATAAAAATCATAAAACATACTCTGTGTCACTTTAAGAACTGAGGACTGAGAGCGTGTCACCTAAAGACACGACTCGAACACCTAGTCCATTGAAAATAAGATAAACCATTACCCACGATTACCCATGATTGCGTCATGTTCCTTCAATACAAAATAATGGGTATGGTAAATTTTCCAATTCCATATATCACGAATCAGTCAAAGATGAATGACTAAAATATGTTCGTCATCATTCTAGTAAACGTGCAAAAGTCTGTGGCAGGATTGTCAAACTCAAAGACGTGTGTAAAACATTCATTATCGATACGATAGGTCGAAGAGGGCAACAAAATCAAGCTTATTTTAGCGATCATCATATAGATTACTCGATGTTTGATCTGACCATATTCGTTACTTATACTTGGTTAGATGAAAACTTAGCAAAACGATTATATTATTCAATCAATACTGAAGTCTCATCTGTAAAAAGCAGTATTCATTGCAAAGCAAAAATTCATCGTCAGCAAAAGGGGTCGATCTGTCTGCAAATTTCTATTTCGCATGCGTATTCATAGACAAAAATTTTAATCCTACGGAAATACGTATGTTTATCGAATACGAGAACGATACGTTATGGACCTCATTATGTTTAGTCAGCATAATTTGTTAACCAGGAAACAACAATCAGAAAAATCAGCTTCTTAAATGGTGTCTAATTGAAACACAAAATACATAATCCGATACATAATTTACGTGTTGTGGCCATCAGTCTTTGGTTATTCATTAACATCGACAATCAACGTGAAACATAGGTTTATATCATGCAAGGCCAGTTCATAATCAAGTTTCCCTCGCACAAATATCAGGTGTTTTCACAATTTATACCCCAACATGCTTATATAAGTAAAACGTAACGCCTGGTAAGGGAGGGTGACATGAGATGCAAGGGGAAATCTATCCGCTCAGCATAAATAGCGAAACCTCCATATTAGCATAAATCGATAAGTGAACTGCCGTAGGTAGCGACTGTATATAGATTAGCAGCACACGAAGCTTGCCGTTCCAAGTACGCCGCATCCTGCGAAGCAACGATGCAAGGACAAACAACCATGAAAACGTTTTAAGAAATTTTAACGGAATGGCGTATTCGACGATTGACGTTTTATAAAAATCTACTACAGCTTCCCATGTACTGATGAACCTAAAGATACTGTTTTGGCAATCAAACATGAATCAAGTCATTAAGTAATGTCCCTCGTCGGATCAACTCTAAATCCATGCCCAGGATTGGGCAAATTGGTTGATGAATTGCCCCGTTCCCGGGGATGGGGCAGGCTGGTTGTGAAAGCGCAGGGAATCGGATCTTTGGGAATTAGGCACGACATATATTATACACGACATACACACATTACCTATTTCATACATCGAGAAACTGTATGTGTGTGTATGTAGGATTATATCAAGTTGCTTTAAAGAATCAAGTTGTTTTTAATGACGTAGCCATTTTTTAAAACAAAATACCAAACGTATGAAAGATGATAGGCGCTTATTTTGTCAAATCGATTACTTCAACTAGTCACCTAAAAGAAATAATTGGAATAGACACATGAAAGGAATAATCGCACAGTTATGAATTTATCTTTCCTTGAATCGAATAGAAAAACTACCAAACCATTAGAATATGAATAATATGACTTATATGGAATTCTACAAAATTAACATTTAGCTGGGACGCTAGGTTTGGAAGCAGATATGACACGTCTTATAAAAAACTTCTCCGTATAAGACGTAAAATCTTATGCAGTACTACCAACGATTAAACTCAAGTGAGAAATAAGGCATGGAACATTTAACATTATAAATAGAATAATATTGGAAGCCATCTTCCGGAAAACTTGAAAAGCGAAATAAATTATGCAGATGCCGTACCATTTAATGTCATTAAGAGATATATATCATCATTAGATGTAAGTATATCGATTGAAACAGAAGACAACGGGAGGATCTATCCAGCAATCTACATATGAGCGTCCATCAAGGCAGAGATGAGATCGTGTTTCCCTGTTCATCAAAGCTTTGCAAACCAAGCCATATCCATGGGGACTCGCTTTCCCTGGCATTATCGAGTGGTCAGCCAAATTACTGGGCCGAACCAGTCAGCTACCATAACAACGCTGGTCAATATTCCGACTGACCCACATTGTTTGGACCAAGGGGAGGAGTTTGAGAGCGGTCAGTGGAAGAATTGGTGAGGCAGTCGGCGCTAAATACGTCGACATCTTGTATCCATTGGAGGTCATTAGTTCCAAGGTGAAGGTCAAATGACAAAGGTCATGTATATTCTGCCTGGTTTATGTTTGTCTACATCGATCTTTCTCTAATGATTGAGGTTTTTGTAAGATTACATTGAAGGTGTTTAGAACTTAAGTATGAAGTCGTGACCGATTGGAAAATGGCCCTAGAGTTCAACGAAATTTCCATCCCAAGATTTTTGTCCATTTACATGTACTTCTGTATTATAGTCAGTTATGTCTTTTCCTCACATAAACAAATCAATTGGTTTCTTTGGTCAATGGTGCTTTCAAATCATTGCTCGAATAAAATGATGAAAATTAGTGCTTATTTATATTTCATTATATGAGACATCGCGACGTCTAGACATTGTCAAGTGAAGAAATTTCACAGATGAACTCGCAAGGTTTAGAAACTATGTTATATTCTGTCCAGCCCCGCAGTGGTGTATTAAGTAGCCAAAGCCTGCAGTGATATTTTACATTTCAGAAAACGCATTTTATATGACTTAGATTTTTAAATTCAATTGTCATCTTATTCATTGCCTATATCTTTTAAAGTTTTCCTTTTTATATAATCGTGTATATACATTCAATAGTCTTCTCATAACCCTGATTGGGTGGCTCATATATTTTATGTCTTGTATCTTTTTACCCTTTTATGTATGAGGTGAGACTTCAATAAATTATCTGTCTGTCTGTCTTTAGAATTTATAAACAATGTAATTTGGTAATGGGTCGTTAAGATAAAGGAATACCATAGCAGTAACTCAAAATATGATCGCACACGATAGCTTATTTCTAGTGCAACGGAATTTATTAATTGTGAGGATTCAAGATTAGAACAGTTATAAAAAATAAATGAAAGATGAAAATAATTATGTTAATGGTTATATTTTGTGAGAAAACTGAGGACAAAAATCTTGCTGACTGTACTTTTATTAAGTGATATTATAAATGATGCTATTTAAGAATTGCTGTGGTGAAGGTAGCATCCAAAATCATATTCTATACGGTCCATCATAAGACTGAATCTCATAAAATGGCCTTGAACCATAGTTTAATCTCGTTTTTGACAAAACCATGATAAAGAAACATAATGAAAAACCTTCATTCAAAAGGTCTGCGATTTTTGCAAGAATGACTTTGGGGGAAATAAATCTTCTTTATCTCTGTATCGTGTTTCTAAAAGAGAATATTAGATAGAAGTGTTTTTATTTTTAGAAAAGATTTTCATATAAAAATGTTGAAATCAAATTTTAAAACTTTCAAATCGTTCCCATTATTTAGGAATAGGTCTGAAAATATTTATGATTTAACCATTATTTGCCAAACACAGTTGACATAAACAACTTGGTTTAAGTATACGGAGTTATATTTTATTTGTTGTATAAAGTAACGATAATTCCCCAAAACAATCTAGGGACACAGACATATTAATTATGAACCATTAGAATTGAATAACGAACCAACCATCCCAGAATTGGAATCGGAAAATGAAAATACCCTCAAAGTCCTTATATACTAGTAAAATATAAGCAACTAGCCTCTTTCTATTTTTTAAAATATGGTTTTGACGGTAAATAAGCGTTTCCCAAGATGTTATACTTTGAACAAAAGATATGGTTTACAAAAATTAATAAGATAGAGGATGTCTCTAACGAGTTGAAGGTAATGATTTAATCCATTAGCAAATGTAAAAAAAGTCAGCGAAAAGGTTTTCTGCAATCTGAGTGTGGTAGTAACGGTGTTTGATATTGTGATGTTTAATAATTTAGATAACCTACTCGTTAAACTAAAACCCATCTCTCTGTATGTCTTTTTCTTTCTCTATTTAAGAATGTCATTGATGTTTTTTATTTACAAAAAACGTGCAACGTTCAAATAACATTACCGGTTTCGTTATCATTGATAATTGGTTTATCTTGAACTGAATGATAAATTTTACACAGGCATAAACGAGTTCTTGGAAGTAACAAGAAAATATGTATTTGCATACAATAAAAGACTCAATCTTGTCTTAACGTGTCAGCACGTTCAGTGAACTCATTGTTCATTTTCCTTAATAATCTTCCGTCTTGAAAATTAGCCACTTAAACTTTCTTCCATTTCTTTGCATATATAACATTTGCATCACGTCAGATTTTAGCTAAGTAACGTACGACTTAATGTAACGTTAGGAATACATCCAATTTATCCAAGAGGTGTATCAATAATGAAAAGACAAATGAGATATAAAATTAATAACTTAACAAACACGATATGCAGGGATTATAGAATAACAAACATGAACATTTAGTTAAATTATTTAAAAAATAACCACTGCTCTCATGTTGAATGAGCGTATCCGATGAAATCGCCTAGAGATTTATGGGTCTGGGGAAAGTGTGTCTCTGATTTATTACTTCAGATATCTAAGTAATAATACAAACGATGCCCTCTAAATTCTATTTGTTTCTGATATATGAGTTCAAAATGAGAACGAAAATGTACCTGTACTTATTTTGTTTCCAAAGTCGACAAACAAGTAACCTAACCGTATCTTATATCCTAGATGGCCCGAATTCCTTTGCAAACCTTTTTTCTTTGCTTTCCTTTATGCGTATTATATCTATTACGATTGACTATTTCCTAATGTACAACAAGAATCACTAAAGTTACCTTGATATTTCTGAAAACATACCAAGAATCACTATTTCATAAATCACAACAATAATAAATTATGCAATCCTGATATTCAATAAATCACATCTATAACCAATTGTGCTTTCCTGATATTTCTAAATGCGTATGAAGAATTAAGAATTCTACCTTGACTTTTCTAAATACAGTTCAACAATTCAAGCTACTTTGATATTTCTAAATGCGTATCAAAAATCAACAATGAAGTTACCTAGATATTTCTTAATGCGTATCAAAATCTTTTAAGCTTCATAGATATTCCTTAATGCGTATTAAGAATCATTTAATCTACTATGATACCGCTTGGCGTAATGCAAGAATCAAATCAGCTAATTTTATGTGGATAAATGCATGTCAAAAATAAAGAAAAATCTCTGATATTTCTGATTGCATTTCTAGAAACAAATACCCTACGCTAATATTTATTAATACATGTAAAAAATTAATGAATCGAGTTGCCCTGGAGGTTCATGAGGTTTCTGAACGCATATCATGAAGTAAAGGATCTTACATGAGGTTTCTGAACGCATATCATGAAGTAAAGGAGCTGACATGAGGTTTCTGAACGCATATCATGAAGTAAAGGAGCTGACATGATGTTTCTGAGCGGACAAGGGAAGAAGCTTCGAGGTTTCAAAACGGACATCATGAAGAAAATGGTCTCACCTGATTTTCCTGAATTTTCTCCTCGACTGGGGCCTCCTGTCGCTGCCCCTACACTCGCAACCCCCGGGCCCACACACCAAGGTGGCTTCCATACCCTTGTCGGAGGGCTTGCTCTCGAACTCGACTATCTCACCCTCCCCCAGACTCCGGAATCCAGATTTCTTTATCACAGACTGTGGAGACAAGTCAGGGGATTAGAATGGCTGAATAGTTGGATTTGTATTTTACAGAGCAATCAAATAATGACTTATGGTCTTTTTCTTTAATCGTTTTTAATTGTGAATCCTGAAAATGAAATGAATTGATGTTGGGTTTTAAATGAAGTATTAAAAATATGGATCAATTTGAATAGTTCAATAGTAATTCGTAATATATAACAATGTTTGTATTTATGACATTTATTGTAAGAAGTTTATGAAATTACGGATGAATGCGAGCGGGGTTTTTTCAATGTCAATAATTAAAATTACGATATGTTATCTAAGACAGAAATTGTAAAATTCATAAGGTCATTGTTAATTATAGTGAACACCATGAACCATAGAAAGAATAATGTTGGGGTGAAGTTACATTGAAGTTGAAAATTGGTCTAGTGAAACAAAGTGGCTGACATGTCCTATTAATCAAGACGAACTTTGTTCCAATTTGCACATCGAAATATTTTCCAACTAACGTTTAGTACGAATTCTGTATCCCGAAAAGTTGTTTTTTTTTATATTTGCAAAGAAATGTTTGAAAATTAGAGGTTGAAAGACATTTCGGATACAAAACATGGTAGAAATAGGTGGACTACCTTATTACGTCAAAATTACGTGAAATAATTGGGATACGCCCGCTTTCAGTCCATGTCAGACCAAAATGACAGATACAAATTTGTATAAACTGTACCATTTGAAGAAGTCTTCGTTTAGATAAAAACCGACACGTGTTTTACAATTACTATTGATAAATCTACAATATGATTTATTTTTGTTTACTTTCATAATATAAGATGTTCAATAAGGAATACGTGAAATTACTAATATCAAAGAATTCTAAAAATAATTTAAAAGTGTCTTGATATTAAATATGTTGTTTTGGCGATAAAAATTTAAACTTTATCGACTTTGAAAAGTCACAACAAAGAAATTTCGGTAAAAAAACAAATATTACAGATATTTTTAAACAGGAAAAGAAATACTCTGAATTAGTATTGTATTATACATCATCTAAAAGCTTGTGAAATATAGCATTATAATTTTCATATCCTATATTTAACATTAAACAACCTTGTTTATTTTATGGTTAAAGAATATGAAATATGTGGGTGTGTCAGTACAAACCGTTTAGGTAACGCAAACTTGGTAATCCAATATCTTAAAGGGGTATGTGATATGCATTGCATACCATTTACGAGCATGTGAATAACAGATGAATACTTGAAGCAAAGCTTTGTTATTTTAACGAATTAATTATAAACATTAATTGCAAATCTTGTTGAGATAGAATTCTTAAGAGTTCTGATAACCTTAATTCCGATTTCATCATCACATATCAATTGGTTGTCGTATTCAGAAAATCAACGATAAACTGATATTTAGCGCAACCAATTGCTTCTTTATATTTTCATTATCATGAATTTATAAAACGTGATAGTTTTATGTTAATGGTTGCTTAACAAAAATCACGTTGACGTATGTACAGAATTGTATAAAACATACAAATTTGAAAGAAATTATACATTCACTTTCATTTAACTAAAAAACTGAACTAACGGAATTAAATCTTTTAAATTCTTTATCGGTATTGACCAATGTAAGTAAATACAAAGTTTGCTCATATGTGTTATCCATGATCGTTAATATGAAAAGGCGAAAATCAAGATTTTTTTATCAATAATAAACAAAACTAATCTGAACGAAAATAAATTTTTTTACGTTTGGCAAACAAATCAAAATAATTTATGGTCTGTTTCCCGGATTTTAGAAAATAAGACAAGAGTTGGTTATTGCACTCGGTAAAATGCCTGCGCTGTACGGAGATCCCTTGGTTAGATAAAAACGAATTATAAGAAACGATTCCATAAATGATTGGTGAAAAAAAATCGGGAAAATAGGTATATATAATAGTTGAAATTATTTTAGAGGAGAAAAAAAGATATTTTTAAACAATATTGATAATGACACGAGGCAATTAGATCTTCAGAAATAAAATCTAAAGGTTGTTTTCGTTTTACAATAATTTCAAATCATAAACAATTAAATCAAACTTATTATCCTGATCATGGAAACTGTTATTATAAACAACAATGTCTAAATGTTTTTCCACATAAATCGGATGTTTATAGAATAGTGTCAAATATATCGTTTAAAACATAATTATTGAAACATTAGACTTTTGCGAATTCCATCCAATGTCTCGTTTTAGCTGACCAAAGTAGCTAATTCGATATCGAAGGCGTTACTAAAGAATTTTTTTTTGGATCTGTACGCGTAGTCAGAATTACTTATTCAGGATTTTCTGGCTTGAATTATTTCAGAATCCGTGCAGTGCTGGTGTAGGCCCCGTAGAAACAGTCTCAGGTTCCAGTACATACTAATAGGTCTAGTACATTTGCCTACCTCACCAGATACCAAACTACTGGAAACGAATAAATTTGTATTTCAGCTATTTTTTTCATATCACGCAATTTGTGACATTGACATTGTCCTGTAATTCATGATTTACAAGTGAATGATAATAATATACAAAAGGTTAATCGGTTTTGAAAACATTTTTTTCGAATTAGAAAAGATGGATGGTAATTATTGATAAAATTCATTATTATTCAAAACTCTTATCGGGTATTTTCTTATCTCTTTACTTTCCATTCAATTAATTTTCCCTATTATCCAAATATATTTTCCTAACTAAAAACCGTTATTTGTATGTTGATAAAATTGTTGTAGATTTTAATAGGTAACATTGGAACTTGTTTAAAACGATCTAATTCAGAAAAGTGCCGGAGTTCATCTTTCAATAAACTATTTAATGACAACAAAGTTTTTTTTAATGATTCATTCTATTCATGATGGAACCAATGTTGAGCACAAATGTGGTAAATCACTTGTAAGGTCAATGTATAAATGTTGGTCACTTTTTTCTGTAAAAAAAGGAACACTGGAAGGTTTCGGGTTCTTTAGAAAAATGACTTTTATCTAAATAAAAATACCGAAGTTAAGCTCGTCTCATAATAAAAAAGACAATTTTCCATTGTTTTTAAATCCGATACCTCAGTTAGTTTAAACACTCTTTAAAAATTCCTTCAACACAAAAATCTGAATAAAAGCTATATAAGAACGTGTTGAATACATCACCAGCATTAAAAACGCCTTTAATGTGAGATGTATTCAGTTGTTTTGTTTCGATGATGAATATAGGTCACAGTCCAGCGAATTAGGTCACGTAGAATGAGGTCAAGTTCTCGTTCCTGCCTGCTTGACCAACCGATTCTGATTGGTCAATAATAATATTAGTTGCTAAGCGCTGCTTAACAACGGACTTTAGGACATTTTTCTCCTAATCAGTTTTGGCAATACTTTATAATTGTATTATAAGGTATTGTTCAATGGCGGATTTTGTATTGTATATGTACATACATGGCTTGTGGGCTCCATATATGTATTTCAATATATACTTTATGATTTTCAACACAAGATGTCAATACCCTTTTAAGCCAAAAGATTTTTAAAAATTATATTTCGTAATTGAGACCAAATAAAAAATATAAGACTTTTCTGGGAAAATGCTTATGAAGGACGATTTAGGCTAAAGGTAAAGGTAAGGGTAAAATATTTTCGGTTGTTTAATCAGTTTCAGCTCATAGCACCCATTTTAAGGCTTGTTTAATAATATTAAGTTAAAGCTGACAGAGAAGATTTGTTCAAGTAATTATACCCCTGTCTTGTTAAAATGCAAGACAATGTTTTATTAAGAGAGAATTGAAAACAATTTCCAAATATCTGTTCTATGGTAATTTGTTTTAATATTTAATCGATTTCGATAGTTCCCTATAGCTATATTTCAAATTAGGCTCTTTTTTAAATTAAAAAAAAACACCATTTCAATATTTGTTCTTTGATTTGCAACCATACCATTTACTTTCTTAGATTATTTACATTTTCGACTTACAGTTTCATTTCACAGGAATCATGCTTAACATTTCTAAACAAATTATATCATCCTCGTGCATTCAATTCAATCCTACTTTGGTTCATCGTATTTTCTTTAACACCACAGAAATAAAAAACGATTTATAATTTTATTTATAGGAAATATGAATACGAAAATCTTATAATGACATTTTAAGCCACCAATATAAAGCACAAATTTAACAAAATTAAGGTCTTCCTTGAATCCGAGAAACGTTTTGAATAGCCATTACATCTTGAAATCATTTTTCACTTTGAATTCATGTAAAAAATTCAGAATTCTTTCCGCGTATATTTACGTTTGAATGAAACACCACGTCTATGATGAAATATACTACTGAAGAATATTTTAATACTATAAAAACTTGTTATTCAATTTATGGTTGACCGAGGACATAACGTTTTCTTTATAACCGAAAGCAAATTAGCTTCTATTCCTTTTATTCTGTATTTGTATTTTGATATTCTACTTTGTATTTTATGATTGATGTAACGCTTAAACTATTCTCTGAATTTATCCATCTAATTAAAAACTCTTTCAAATATGATTATGTTATTTAATTTCACCATTTCGTGTTCGAGACATCTTTTACAATATCAGTAGAAAAATATATTAGTCGACATGTATTTCAAGGAAATAATTTATCCTAATATTTGCGTATCTGATGAAGTAATTTTAAAAATGAAGAAAAATATGTGATTGGATTTGTCTGCAGTGTTTTGATACAACGGTTTAATACAGGAAAACCTACTCACAAACAGCACTGTTAAAGTATTCCTAAAAAGTTTTTTTTAATTCATCAATAATCTACATAATACACTTTTTCAGTAACTAATGAAAGACGAAAAAATTACAATCAACTTAACATATTAAGTTTATTTATTACTTTTCCTACATTCATAAACATTTATTATATTGTTTTGCCATCACATGTTGAATTGTTTGAAAGTTTTATTAATGTTACAGATGTATTTTGGGTACTCATCTCACTGAATGAACTTCCCAAGCGAAACTTGTTGAATGTCACAAGAAAAAAACGAAATACATTTAAATGAGAGTAAAATCGAGATGGAAAAAAACTTGAAAAGACACGTTTGCCTTTGAAAGTACTGTTAAAAACATTCTCTTTGAAAAAAAGGTGACGGTGTAGCTTTATTATTTTCATTCTTTATGACTATGTAAATGTATAAATTTAAAAACATTCTTTAAGAATCGATAAAAACAAATATCAGCAGTAAGATTAACGTTTATATATACAACTGTTTACATTGAATTTCAGTTCACGTTTACACCAGAACCTAGTAAATATACCATATATATACTTTATTAACTTCATATTGTTCAATTGTTTTCTAAATCTACATTGATAAGCACACAGATATGTTATAGCTTAGTTAACAAATTTGAAAAGACATTTTAGGTCATAGAATGGTTATAAACAAAATATTATTTTATGTTGGTTAATCGAATAATAATGGATATAACGTAGATTGAACTATTCTTGAGGGCTTTTGTAATTATACCCTGTA
Organism: Phorcus lineatus; assembly: GCA_921293015.1. Lineage (NCBI taxonomy): Eukaryota > Metazoa > Mollusca > Gastropoda > Trochida > Trochidae > Phorcus > Phorcus lineatus. The sequence continues at coordinate 19,209,420 of OV121085.1, forward strand.
TTTAGTCAAAGTAGCTGAATCGTTTAAATTGCGATAGGACATTTCACAAAAATGTATTTACTTGAGGACGTTATGTTAGATTGTAATACTACCCTAGAAAATTTCCTCAATTGTCTGAAAAGGCGTTATCAAGGAGAGCAAGCACTAAAAGGCATAAATAGTTTTAAAATAATTCCAAAATAAATATCTACACGAATATATCAAAGTTACTATATGTTTCTCAAACTAGAAATTATCTGGAATGGCTTTGTCCAAGTGAAAATACCAAAAAAAACATTTACAAACATTGATAATTAAACCAAAATTAAGTTATTTTAACCTCCTGTTTGTTGGTCATGCAATATTATTTTTAATAAAACAAACATCTACTCCTTTTTCTTAATAACGTCATTCAATTGTCTGCAAAGGGCATTGTCCCAATGAATATACGTGAAAACAATTACAGGCATTAATATTCAAACCCAAAATTATGCTATTATATCCTCCTTGATCATGAATAACATATTTCTAAAACAAGTATCTACATCAGCATATTATTTGGTTACCTTCTTTTTCTAAACCTGGCAAATTTTCTCCGACTGTCTGGAAAGACATTGTCCAGGTGTTTTCGGCACAAAGTAAGACAGCGAAATGTACCTGGACTGACCTCGGACGCCTCAACAAAGGGCTGACCGGATGGCAGTCGGTCACGTGACTAAAGGTCACCGAGAGGTCAAGTCAATGACAGCTTTTACTCTGGCATCTTTTAAAGAAAGTCGTTTTCTTAATAATGGCCTGGCACATGAATCATACCTCTCAAAAACAGCTGTATAACGTGAACGTTATTTATAAATTTTCTTTTGTGTAGACATCGTTGATTATATTGTATTATGACAATAGCATAATAAGGGCTTGCAAAGATGGAGAAAACGATTGTAGTAAATTGAAAATATCTAATTCCGACTCGTGTACTCTGAAGATGATTGTAAACTACCCAGGCTTTACTTATAAGGTATACGGTATACTTGTTTATTTACATAGTGTAAGTATCATCATAAACAGTTTAAATTTCATCATTAGAACTTAATGGTAATGATGAAAATTGAAATTCTAAAACATTGATTTTTATACCTCATTCATTGTCCTGCGCTCACATTTAAATACGTGGATTCCATGAATTAATAATCATTACGTTAGACATATTTGCCAATTTCTATTGGTTAAATTTTTTTTTGTGAATATGACATTTAAATTATTTTTATACAAAGACATGGTTTCCTCTTTACAAATAGAGAACTAACTAACCATGGCAATTGATATACCTATGGAAAATTTTAGATGGTAAAATATCTATTTCCAAATTCAATAACAAAAGGGGAAAGAACTAACTTTAGATGTATCACCGTTTATGATATAGATACATATACACCATTAATATAGTAGACAATATTATTTATACAAAATACTGTACAAAAACATGAATAAATTCATGCACCATTGTGGAGGTCTATATAGCATAACTCTTGCCTGAATGACAATTGTGGCAATTATAAACCCTTCGAACAGAAATAAGTCCACTCTGTTGACCTACTTGACTCTTAACCAATGTTCATTGCTACCTGATTAAATTATTTAAGTCATTTACATGTTTTGTTATTTCATACATGGGTTATTTGATTTTGGGTCATTTATCTCAAATACACATACCAAGAACTAGATACTAAAATATGCAAGACGTTGCTATATCCACCTCACCCACAATATGATTTTAAGAATATAGATTCATTACCCTTATATTATAGTACACAATTACATATTCATATTTGTGCAAATTATGAAATTTAAGTTAGTTCTCATCCGTCCAAATTATTTCTAAATAACAAATACATTTGAAGATGTTTATTTTAGATAATCATAACATTATATTTCAAATGCACTGGAAATAAAACTTTAAAAAAGGGTTACAAGACGTGTACAGCTGCCGTTTGATTGCAAATTCCATTTTATTATAAAACTGCTTTTAAAAATTATGTATGCATGTATACTGCTGCCCTTAACAATAGCATGTCAAACTTTATAATAATGATAATCAGTGTAATGGTAATGGTCATTTTAACCAACCACGACATGTAAACATTTGTCTATTGTGTCATAAAACTCATGATATTAAATAGCGTACATGCTTACATTAATTTGCTTGTATTATGAAGGAGTCTGTTGTAACTTTTATTTCCTTTCGTTTCATATACAGTATGACATTTCCTGCATTCATCAGTGGACAGACATAATGTCTCCTTTTGTTAGTATGCATCTCGGGTTATCCAAATTAACTAATCTAATTTATTTGATGTAAACAAATATGACATATTGGGGGTAACTCCAAGGTAACTAAACATTGTTTTATCGATGGGACATTAACCCGTTTTTGGAAGATCTATTTCTTCAAATTTCCCCCAAAATATTAGTTTATGCCCTTTATATTTTCATAGAGTCAAAACATGTTATTACCCAACCTCGTCATCTGTAGTCGAAGAGGAAATAAACAAAAATTAAGCTAAAACCACTAGCGCCCATTTTTGAGTGAACACCTTTAAATCATTTGAAGTAGGGAAGTGGATTTGCATACCTTACCTTTCGTTTTAAACCTGCTGCTTTGATTAAAAGACACTGTCATAATATTAGAAAATGTTTTGTTTTTGTCACTTTGTTAACTTAAAAACGTGCTTCTACGCCATTAATTTTTAAAAACTATTAAAGTCTAACTGATTTTGAGGTCACTAAAAACTTTTTTGATAAATGTCAGTGTAATAACGTTTTACCATAGGTCATGTATTTTACTGTAACATAAACATTGACTTCATGCCATTGAATTAAAATTAATCATTAAATGTAAATGACAATGTGTTTCTAAAAATGATAACAAATCAATTCTACTATAATTATAATATAAATGCAGTTATGCCACTTGTAAATTTAGATTTAGTAATTTTAGTCAATATTATCTCCTTAGGCAAGTCTTTGTTTTAAACTATGCAACACCCTTGTGTTATACCCTAATTAAGATTACACCATTTAACTAAATAGGTATATATTGAAAATAAATATCTTAATCATATACAACACCCTTTTGTTATACCCTAATTTAGATGACACCATTTAACTAAATAGATATATATATTGAATATAAATATCTGAATCATATGTAAGACCCTTGTGTTATACCCTAATTTAGAAGACACCATTTAACTAAATAGATATATATTGGATATAAATACCTTAATCTTAAATAAATTTGTAACCAAATGAGAATGATCAATTTCGATAAATGTTGATGATTGAAATTACTTTTATGTATAAATCTTTTTAAAAAGGACACTGTCGTATATGAAAATTAATTTCTGCATGTAATAAAGTGGACATGAGTATGTTTTATAAAAACCTTTACCTCATATATGGAACTAATACTTATATTAATCAAATTTCGCTTAGTGTAAATAACCCCTTTTTAATGCCCATGTTGCTAAGTGTTTATTACAAATGTAAACAATATCTAAACATGCTACTTAATAATAACGTGTTACTTTACTCACGTTACTTTCATTTTGAAAGAGCAAACCTTCTTTGAGAAATTTAATAGTGAACACTGAAAACAAACTTAAAATTCAGATGTGAATTTGGGTTACGAAACTTAATGTTTCACAGCAAAACAAAAGGAATTATAGATTTAATTTTCAAGATCAAAAATTCTGTGAAGTGTAGGAAGTTAAAAACACTTAATCTGAATTGTGTTTAAGTGATAACCGACCATTGAAACTACAAGTCGAAGCAATGTAAACAAAATATCCTTATGAGAGTAAATTTACTGGGACTTTTCTAAATTTAACCATCATGGAAGTGAACACAAAGGGAACGCCACGTATGAACTGCAATGCACTCACTCCGTCTATGACGCGATAAGACCAAGATTGAAACTATATTGGTCAAATTTAGAAAGATATATTAAACCATCAGCGTAAGGGGCGGATAGGCACGTGCTTCATATCCTTTAGCCTACAACACGTTACGGTTATTTCGTTCTCAATGAAGATTTCCGCTCTGGTACTGGAGAAGCCTGCAGTGTAACTCGATCTATGATATAGGGAAACTCGACATCGGAACTTACCCTGTTTATTTGAACTATTCAAAGCATTTGTATATATCTGGGAGTGGGTCTTTAACATACGTCCCTCCTGAACTTTGGATCACCGTCACAATTGCCCCCTACCACGTTTCTCACCCCTGAGGGAGGGATAATGCAAAAACCAGGTACTTCTGATCCATTGAAAAGGGGCCAGTTACCCTTTCTGATGGACAATACCCCCATCCAACCCCGTTATAACACTCGTCTGTCCGCGTTATAAGGAGATCGTGTACTCCGAGTAGGGCGATTCAACTTGAAGGTTTGTTGGCCCAAAGGAAAGCTTGCATATCTGTGTTGAACCCGTGTATGGTCAATTAATCGGGCTATCGGGTCAATTTTGTAACCACATCTTAAAAGACCTACAACGAAGTCTTCAAATCCAATGTTTCAGGAGCATTATAGATGAAATCCTGAATGAACTGTAATTAAGATGATGAAGACAAGATCTGTATGAGAGACTGATAATATAAGGACAATAATTTCATGACTAAATGTTACTTATGATCTTTTATTACATCAATCCAAACTAATAATGGTCACTTTGAAGAACCATTCATAAATAAAAAGAGAAACATGTGTCTTCCAATTATTTATTGGTCTACCTTCCCAAAGCAAGCAATCAATTTAGCCTTCCCCTTGACTTCTGAACTCGACTTATATCATCAAGATGGTTTCTGTAAGCTTGGCGTCCTTAAATCCCCCTTTACACAATGAATCTACATTTAGACGCAGCTTATGCCGGCAATAGGAAATGAATTGTTTGATCAATTACCCGATGAAGAACACATAACCTTCACCTTCGTTGTCAATATCAACCAAGAGTGGTCAGAGAATGTATATAAACTGATATGTTAGTGAACCAAATAAGATTTATATTTAAAAGGATTTGATGAAAACAGACCAAGATATTGCATTGGGAAAATAGTTTAACACTATACAAGTTATTATTTCAATATACTATTGATTTATTACCGTTTCCTAACAAATGATTTCAATTTTTGTTGATGACATTGAAGGTACCTGTATTATTTACTTTATTTGTACTTTTTATTTCAATTGCAAAGAAGAAGGTAGAGACTGTATGGTGAAAATAAACATGTTCTCTCATAGTTAAGCACTCCTACTCAAGAAATGACAATATAAGGGTTAGACAAGTCAACACAAACATTCGAGGATAAAAATCCATAATGTTGACCAGGTTGTGAGTCCTTTGCAACACCCAGACTAGTCTTATCCTATATAATTTTCACTTATAACATTTACTCTGTTTTTGTACCATTTCCTTATTCCAAATGATATATTAAACTGAATATCCAATATCGCCTACGATATACACAATTATCTGTGACCAAAACCTTCTTGGGCTATGTTATGTTACATATACACTGATCTCTTTCCATATCATGTTGTTATAACATAAGGATTATACAATAAACTGCTACCAGTGTTTTCTTGTTTTCAATGTGATACGAACATTAGTCAGTACCATGCTGCTACCTGTAATAATTATGATCACCATCTCATGTTGTCATCATATATGGTGATTGTAATTATCTATAACTAAAACCATGCTTTTAGGCTGTGTTGCACACCATTCAGAAATATATATAATGTGTCCAGGCCGATGTCAACTGAATTATACAACATGAATATATCCATTCACTAATCTAAATCAAGTTCTCAATAAGATGTTCCAAAACGTGCATAATGTTAAAACCTTGTAGCATGTGCAAATAAATGATATATTCATATTAATCAGTAAATATAAAAGGTTCTGCAGTTTATCAGACTTCAAATGGTTCGAAATTGGTGGATACACTCAACATTTCACATTACATCGCACGACTTATTAGCACGACCTTGAAAATAAGCTCAAGGCCACTGACAATATCTCCCTTTAGTTTATGGTAAGATATCCACATAACTTGATAGAAAAATTTCCACGTATACTAATCCATGCTTTATCAGGTGCTTACTTTAGTATTACTAAGTATTACTTATATGCAAAATACATTGTTGTTAACTTTATCCTTTGTTGTTATGCCTAAAGGTGCCTCATTTATGAAGGGATTAACAACGTCGAAACAAGTTATATTCTGACCATTCTAAAATTAGTTGACATAAGTTATCACACGCAAACATATACAATAAAACCTTTCTATATCTATAATCACGATTATTGATGTGTTAACGAACTAATAATATACTGCACTTGAGAAAGATCAAATTGACCTGAAAAAAATAGTTTGACCTAGTTCCATGTTTGAAATATACATTTCAACAGTCATAAATAACTTCAATTCTGTACAATGAAAATACAAGGTTTTAATTTGACATTTGTAGTCTATGACGTCACCTAATGGCAAATAAGTGTTTTAGTATTTAGATCTTATAATCAAATAGCAATAATAAACCAACATGATCTTTTCCCACTCCAAAAGCATTCCTTCATCGTAACCTTTAACGTTGAATATTTACTTATGATACTATACAAGGGAAGGATCGGATGACATGGGTTATCAAACTGTGTGCGGTTATCTCAACTGTCTGATGACCAATGTGTCCATACGATGAAGTGGTTTAACAACGGAAGCAATATAATGGTATATAATGTGAGTTTATGGTTATATACCGTTAGATAATCAGGTGTATATATTCACTTACAATACACTGTAGTCGAAAAACAAATTAAATATCACAAAGATGACATACTTAATCCGATTTCCAATTTATTATATGATACCTATATTGTAAACCAAATATTTATCAACAAGGTTAGATTATTGAACTTATTGTGAGCCATTCGATGTTTTATATTTCTAAAATCTTCTCCTCTTCATTTCCTTACACACTTGCGTAAGAGGAACCCTGTATTGCTATCTAACCCTCTCTTTGCGTGCATTAGGTTAGGTATAGTGGATTGATCTTAAATGCAATAGCTGCAACATATTTCTTTTTATAGGTGTTCAGTTGACCTAAATATGATTGGAATCCCTATTCTTTCATACGTTCCCAAAGCATTGTTTCCTTGTAACTTAACAGACAATCTAAACATCAACAATGTTGTTTGACTTGTAATAGTATTATGTAAATGTAATGTATAATGTTTAGATAAGGTTGATGCAATACGTGTTAAGTTATTGCAATATATATACTCACAGTTTCTAGTATTTTGGTACTTTCTAAACCTTGTACACATCAACAAAGGTCTTGGGTTTGTATTCACCTCTCTAGTGTCATGACGACGTTCTCTAATGGCAAAAACTTTTGTCTGATGCGTTTGATGGGACCAAAACATTGATAAACACTCTTTGTATTCATGTTAAAATTATTGATTTCTTTGCCAGTAGGTCAATACAAAGAGTGTTCTTCCTGTTGATATTCGATGCCGAAGATCAATAATTTGTGTTATTAGACTAATATAGGTCACTGTGAACGTGAATACCCATGAATAATAGATGGCGATGAACCATGTTGAAATCAAAGATTATGTGCATGCTTCATCAATATGTATACTCTCATTCACTATGACCTTTGACGAACATAGTGCCAATTAGAACTATATGGGGATTTTTCCAATGTTACAGTTACCTAAAAACGAATTAGACCTTTTTTAGTTATACCATATCATATTGAAAACATTTTGGATATGAATTAATAATTCATAGATCATTAAAAGGTGACTTTTACAACATTTATAACCATTATAAAATCATAACAAGGTCCATTAATAGATAAATGACCGTTCGATAACTTCAATAGTCAATTAAAGAACGTACGACAGTTGTTATAAATGTTGTAATAAATTAAAATCGATCACATTTAACATTTTAATCATCTCATAAATGTAGATACGAACATATCAAGAACTTAATATTGTGGTATTTTTGTCGTCTTAAGGACAGTGTTCATAGTAGTTTTGGTTTTGTATCATTAAATCAGAATTTTATGTTCAAATGTAATCATCAAATATTTCCTTCGAAAACGACAAAGTTGGATTTCAATAAGACCTCATTGATATTTCGCATAACTAAAAAAGTTAACATTAGTTATTTCATTTAATATCTAAATTCTTACCTGAATTAGTTTTTTATATTACTAATATAAACAAAGGAATCGAAGTACTATATATATATATGGATTATTGATCCTTACCATACGCCTTTTATACCAAAAGCTGATCTGAACGAAATTATATTACAATATTATCTGAATAATTAGATAAATATTGTCACCTATTGAAAATTTATTCAAATATCAAAAGTTTGTAACCGACAGAAGTTTATAAGTTATTTATGTATATATGTAATATTAGTTTTGTATGAATCCATATTATTAGGTACAATTAAAGCCATAATAATAGTAAATACCAATTACCAATTGTGTATTACCAATTACGTCAAAAGCGGTAATCAAATGATAACAGATTTTATTGATCATCACTTGGGTGTTGACGTTTGGTATTTAACATACATAACCTTAAAACCAAATAAAGCTCATTAAGTCTGGGAATGATAAAACCTGAACAGACAAATATGTTAGATTTGTATAAAAACAACGATGAACGCATCATTTACAGTATAAAATTTGAAGCAGACATCAAACAGTTTAAATGTTTAATTTATTGATTTACCCCTAGCATTTGATTGTCTGTTTTTGGATGTGTTTCCTATCTACCTTTTAACGATTTTTATACGGTTCACCCTGGCTTGAATATGGTCAAGCTATTTGACATTGAATCTCTGATCTATTTAAAAGGTTAGTGCCATGTAATGAACTTATAAAAACAAACGGTGATATGAAATCTTTCGTCATCAGGTTAATGCTTACTCAGCAATTTCCCTATGATTTCCGTTGTAAATGATTTAAATATGTCATATATAAAATATATCAGTGGTGATATTCTCATATTTATGTGATATGTAAGTATGTCATTTGTATCATTATCTGTTTAATATCATTTCCTGGTTCACGATCCATGAATATATGGTTTGCTCTCTGTGGTTAATAAATAATTACTTTCATGAAATCTTGCTTCCCGAGGCATTAAACTCAAAACCATTCATTTATTAAATAGCTTCGTTTTCCTTGCAATTAACAAACTATGCCTTTGGGAATATTCTTTCTTTTACATATCACAACAAAGGAGTCATTATCAGAAAAATATCGTTTTCGTACAATCAATAGTTGTTTATATTTTAAATGATAAGCTTCTATATTAGTTTTGACAGGCAAAGTGGAAAGTAGTCCTTAAACCATTGATTATGAAAATGCATGTGATATATGATAGAGTCGTTCTGGTGAATTAAATAAACATTTATATAATTCTGATAATCTTTTATCATTTTATCAGTATCATTACACATACCAGTTAAAATTGTAAGATTTATAACTTTGTTAATATATACATTGGATATAGACTTAATTTTAGATGTACATGTATGATGTTATCACACTACCAAATAACGAGCTTGAAGAATAGTTAATATAATTGCATATGTATGGACTAAGGTGTCAACAGATTTAATTCAAACAAGTTTTTATTCGTTTAGTATACACCACGACGTCAAACATTGTGTGTGCGAAAACTGTGACCCTTTCGTCCTGCACAATTAAATGATACAATTACCTGAATTACTCAATATTTCATCTTCTTTAGTTGGTATTTTATTTAACGGTCCTCACGTGTATGTGATCTGTGTATTTAAAGAAGATTTATATACATGCATCTAACATAGATAAATATCTAAACACTAGAAGCAGATAAAAGAATGTACTTGACTTGTAGTTAAAGGTTTGTTGATGAAAGATCTAACAAGAAACCCGAGAAAAGTGTGCTACTGAGAGAAGACTTTATGCCTTGTGTGGTATAGGGTGTAATAAAGCACATTAATCACGTTACAGTTTGTGAAGCCAAAGTTAAGGTGATGCCTAAATTTCTTTGTAAAGTGATTAAACCAAAATTTAAAGAAATTTATATTCAACACATATTTAGCAATTGTGTATTATATCAATCTGAAACACTTTTGCCGATGTGCTACTTGTGCTCGCATATCTAGTAAATGTTACATATTACATTTGTACGCTATTGTACATTCTTAAATGCACTGTGAATTGTACATCGTACAGAATAGTGTACATTCGACGTACAATCTTTCTTCTGTTATATTTGTATCACTTCCATTGTTAAAGTACTTTGCCAAGATTACGCTTGAAAATTGTATGACTATTAAACGAAGTCTTAGATTGTTTGGGAAGTGGTAAAAAGTGTATTTATAGTGTGTATTAAAAGAATGTAACATGCCCCATTTAATAGCTAAATATATATATATAAAGTGTGCAAAACCCGGAAATGTGTAATTTGAGTTACTCGATGTGGTATGTAGTGGTACACAGACATACTGACATTGTTTATTCATGTAATGCGTATACTCTTGGTATTCAAAGTACATATTTATATAAATAATAATATATTAATTCAGGAAAATCAAGAATATTTATTGAAAGCAAAGATCATGCCTAAAATGGTTTGATATTATTAACATATGAAAATGTTTGGATGGGATGTAAATGAAAATCCATCCTCGATGTATGATGAATAATATTTGTATATAAGTAATAAATAAAACTACTTTTAAACGATGTATTGATACACTTACGGCATTTGATTATAGACAGTTTGTATTGTTGTTCTATTTCATGTTACACAGAGAGAATGTGTTGGATGTAGGTATTACTTACTTGATGTACGAATACATCCTGCCCGCCGTCGTCAGGGGTTACGAAACCCCATCCTTTAGCAACGTTGAACCATTTACACATGCCTCTTCGCCGGCCTCCTCCGCCTGAAAAAAATAGTTCCATCTTTAAGTTATGTTAATCAAACGACTATTTACTGTTTCCTTACTTATCGTGTCTGGGGGAAACGTTGGTAAAGCAAACAATAAACGAAAAGTCTTAATAACGCAATTAGTGTTGTCATTTGATGATTTGGGTGGTACTGTGAGGATCCAGCAATGAATCGACTTGTCTACTAATAAAGACTATCTGTTCTTACTTACCGGTATACAAACAATATCACCTGCACGTATTGAGGATGAGCATTTGCATATATTTATAACATGATAAAAGTTATCAATATAGGTATATTTATTATATCCAGATATGCTTATCCTGAAAAATGGTACAGAAAGGAAAGGTGTTAGATATATATTAATAAGAAATTATGTTATGAAAGTTTGGGTACTTCTGTGTTATCAGTCACCTTTTAAAATCTCCAAATTATAAAATAATAATTACATGTTGTAGAAATAATTTAAAATTGAAAACACCAATAAATACATAAAGTATTCATTACTGGATCACTATGTCATAGACAGAGGAATGTCGATGATGCTTTGTTTGTCAGGTGAAAAAGTCGCTTCATTCGATGATATAAGAAATGGAAACATTTGCTTATTAAGGTAATAAATAATCCTGTCTGAGTGAGAAGCTGAACACCTTTTTGTCTGCAAATCTTGCTGAAAATGTTAGACAGAATTTGCGTCGATTAATCACATACATAATGTATGTGATAAGTTATTTCTGGCGCCAATGATCCAAATTTTATGTAAACAAATGATTGAATATTTCTTATACAACATGATTTGTTATAAAGCAGATATATGATATAAAATCATATAAAATTATGCTGAGTTTTACACTTCATAAAATGAACTAATATATATATAGAAAATATATGTAAATTTGGAGCTTTTACTCAATAATCAGCATAATAAGTAATTTCATATTTCCTGGCAATTTAACGACGCCAAAATCACACCATGCATATATAAAATAGGTGATCCCTCTCATATTTTGGATCTGCTTTTTAACAGATTTGATATACCAGTTATGTAAAGAAAACAGACTATATAACTAACAACGATTTGATATACATATATTATATATAAGCTATATCAACATATTTATTGTCTGTTATATCGGATAAATTACTTACTTTTGGCTCATTTCTAGCTGTAAGGTAATTAAGCATTGGATAAGATCCCCCATGATGCATGCATCACAAGAATATATAATTGCAACACATTGTGATATGTAACACATATATTATATCGTTGATACATATTAAACTAAGTAATACTATTTATCAGATCTGAGATACGGTACTTATGTCACACGTCTCGTAATAAGCCTAGGTATCCACTACACAGACGCATAAATCTCCTCGTACATATCCACTACAACATAATGTTGGTAGGTCATGTAAATCAGTATATTGGAAGTCTAGTGTACTAAAAACCATCCTCATATGGTGGCTGCTTGAATATGGAGTGTGAACCGAAGAGTGTGAAGTAATGAAGCAGGACAAAGAGCATCTAATATCCCTGCAAGAACCGAGTCTTCAGTCTCGAGTCGGCGACCTATATTCCATCTGCCCTACCCATCCTTGCCTCAGGACTGGCAGATCTAAGCAGAGAAAGAAGCATTACATGTCATTTGACGATTGGAATATTAGGCAAACTTTGACGACTGGTGTTTGGAGGTGGCCTTGACAGCGCTATGCAAACACGACATCATCCACAGCAGTTTAGTGGACGTCGCCATACCATGAGAGAGTTATATGCTTGTAGAAAAATACTGACACACACTTTTGTTTCTCAAAAAAATCCACAATGGTAGTGCATTCTACCAGAGTATAAAATAGGAAAAAATCAATAATGGGTAAGACTGGTATGAAGAGTGAGAGCTAAACTGGGGATGCATACAGCTTTCTTGATGTGATATGCTGATATGTGGCGTAATGCAAGTGTGTCATTGTCAACATGTTATGCAACAGATGAGGATACATCAAGGCAGGGACCAACACCGCATCCATGCACTTGTCCGAGGAGTCATTGACCCCGGCAAGACATCGCGCAGTATCCATGCGCGGTAAGCAACCGGCCTGTGTAAGACAGAGTACAAGCAACTGCCCACTAAGCTCACCTTGCTTCTGATGTCCAGGAGCCCGGGCGGTCAGCCAACTGGCCATTACCAGGCCACATAGATGTAGAGGGACAGTGACTCTTCGTCTCGACCACCTCGAAGTCTCCGTCGTCTACTCACATCGCCAGCTGACTGCAGTATGGACAGACAGCAACCCTGTGCGCACTTACTCTGAGCGGAAGCTTGATTTCCAAACTACGCAGCGCCCTCGTTAGCTATGAAACCCCTCAGATCTGACCATAGGCCACTGAGTCGGTACCACCTTTCCACGCCCTGCCACCCACCCAGTGACGACATTGCGTACATTTCTTTCAGCCTGTCTCCGATAGACGCCGGGGGTTGAGCGGGTTACGCCATTAGAAATATGGAGGATGCATTACCTTGGTGAGGTGAGCACGACGCCATCAGCTGATTGTGCCCCTACTCTGAGATGTTGAGCCGGTTGCTGCCTCATAGACGCTGGTTATGTCCGAGTCCCACTGACCACCGTCCACCTTCCCCCGGTCCCCCAGAACCCGCGGTATCACCTCTACTCCCTCACCGAGCCGGGCCATAGGACATGCAATGTTACCTTTTTCGAACGAAGCGCCATGTGTTTATCTAAGACGGTGAGAGGAAAGCGAGGTAGGAGGAGAGAAAGGACCTATCAATGCTATCCCTAACTCATTCTTTCATCTACATCACCTGCTACAAACATGGGCTCTCGCTGGTGACCGGCTTGAGACCCCCACACCGACCGGCCTTATTATGAAAATAACATGCATTGCGAGGCGAGGCAAAAACACTCTGATTGGTGAAATAATCTAACAGTTTTATTTATAGCAAACAAAATCAATCAATCGCCGATAATCCTGTGAATCGATAGATCATTGTCCCCTGTGCACCTATGCATGTTGGTGTACTTGGGATACCCTACTGACCCCTTTCTGGGACCTCGTGGGGGAGACAGCCCTGTAGGTAGAGGTGTACAAACGATCAGCTGATCACAGCACACGGGGACACTAGCTGCATATGGACTCAGTGTGTCCGTCCTTTATTCAGTGTGTAGTGTCCTGTAGATGCTGCCCGTGTGTATATAGATCAGCTGATGAACGTGTAGGTCTCCGACTCCCTGCCCGTATCCGGCCCACTTGGGAAAAGAGGTCACTGCAGTTATCTGATGGGGGAGGCAGATTTGGGCCCGTGAGGGGGTCAAATCATAATCCTTATAATCAAACTGCAATAACTTATGCTTTTAAGTAAGGATTAGGACATATAGGCATACAATTAGTGGAAAATATTTTTTCCTTGGTAATAGCATTCTTGAGTGTGTCGACAAACACTTGTAAATACTTCGGTTTAACATGGGGCAGGCGAGAGCTGTCATGCCGATAGACAAGACCTCGATCTACAATGTGTGTCAGCTACTTTTTTCAACATATTAGCAAAGCTGATGGTCTCTAAGGACCTTATACATAATTGTATTATAACTCGGACCTCTCCACCAGGCGCTGACCAGTCCAAATACAGCAACACGACCCCAACAAAGAACCAACTTGCAAAAAATGCGCCCATTCGTTTAAGCCAGGGGTAGGGTTGACCTAGTTTTCAATGTTGTAGTATGGGGGTGTTATAACGCTGCTTATAGCTTGACACGCGGCTTCAGTTAGGTCCAGTAAATGTTTGACCGTAGAATTGACCATTATAATGTTTGATAAATATGTAAAGTAATGGTACGGTACCTGTGGCCATGATGGTATTCCAACACAGTGCCTCAGCACCGCCTGCTTGCCGGGCCAAGCAACAGACCGCCGGCTACTTTCCCAAACGAATTTTATCTTGTAGAATAATCCTCATTTCGTCTCGGCCCCTCCGACCATCAGTTCCTTGCCCTTCGACTCGTCATTCGGGATTACACGTTCATTCTGCTAATTACGAATAGCCCACAACCTATCTCTCACGTCCACCAATCAAATATCGCCTGCTCCTGATGGCTACCCCTCCATTTGACTGCCTGACCACGTGTGGGAATATACCAAGGAAATACAGGCTTAATTTCAAGTGTTTGTCTCCTCAAGGCACACCCCGACAACCTTTGCTTTCAGCGAGATATGCTGGGGAAGTGCGAGCGTGAGGAGTGTGTATTTATAGCAGTGAGAGAGGGAGGCGGGAAGATGCTTAGGTGGGAGGGCCAAGTCCGCTCACACACTGTACAGAAGCTAGGTATCCACACAATAGATGGTCACCGTCACATTCGGACCGACCGGGTCTGGAAGCACGTGTTCTCACAGCGACTGATGTCCGTACGGCCAGGTCACCATATACCAGCCTAATTACGTACGTATGTCATCCGTTGTCAAGTCACTTTGGGCCGTAGTTACATTTCACACACGCAGTAACTGTCTTGCTGCTATACTTGATACGCAGTGACTCTGGGGAGTTTTTTCGCATTCAATCACATGGTACGGAGCACTCATAATGTACACAGAAAGACTTGTCTGATTGGTCAGTCGAGCTGACCGTCCACTACATGAAGCTCCGCCCACATGACCATCACGTGACCTGCCTGTCAACTGTCACATGGTCCTAGCCCTGGTCAGTGGCAATGGACATTCCACAATCATATGCGCATTTAAAATATATCACATGTATTCCGCACTTCAATGTTTAACTACTATAAATAGTAACATTCGATGAAATCATCGTTATGAAGAATATGCTTTCTGCGTCAAATACCGTTTGAAGAGTTGGTGGAAAGGGCCCCCGATCGCCCCAGTGAATAACTAGGACAGAACAAGGACTGGGGACGCTGTGGCCCCTAAAATGCCCGAGAAGAATGGGGTCGAGGTGTGTGTACCTACAGGGATCAATAGACGAGACTGACTTACTGCCGTGCCGTACAGGACAGAATGGGAAGAGCGGTATGGATACCTAGCTCTACAGCACGGAATCACGAACCTACAACACCTTTGGGAATGTTGTGTAAAGGCACGGCACTGCTTAATAGGATTCTTAATTATTAACGTTACACGGAAGAAATAAAGTCACTGAGTGCATTCTGTGTCAAATATACACTCATAGCTCTGTCTATAAGTGTCTTTGATTCATGAAATTGCACATATTATTTTATGAAACTGTTGATTCTTAATCATATGGAGAAAAACAAAAATCAATGAAAAGCACGTGTATGAATTCTTACAAATATGTAAAATAGTAACAATGAAATTATGAAAAAAATGGAAATAATATTTAGCACACGGCTAAATTATCGCTAATGCTAATAAAGATTATGTAAATTTGATCCCCGGTTTCATAGATAACATTAACCTTAACATATTCACATATTTTTAGGGACTTAAGAATACAACAAAATTTTGCCAAATAGAATTAATATAACCCAAAGATCACCGGACTCACTCTTACGAGTATCATAAATGCTAAAAAAATGTTTAAAAGCCCTTCAAAATACAATGGCTGTCAACTTTACAAAACCTATGGATTTTTAACTCAAAGTTTTAGAACCTGTCACGTCGTTCTTCAAATCATCGTCTCATAGATAGTTTTTAAGGTTAAACAACAAACACGAGTAAATATCGACCACGAAATTTATAAAAAAAAGAAGAAGAAAACACTGCACGAAATCCGTACCATTAAAGAAATAAACACTACATATTTAACGATGGACGTGCATGTTGCAGAGCGCGTAACTCGGTGTCCAGTGGAAGCAAGTAAACGTGGTTACTCACCCATGTAAAGCCCATCCCAGTCCCTCATGACTCAGCGTCCTAACCAACTCAGGACTGCGTAGTATTATGATTCATTCTTCCCAATACCTCCAAGATAACCCAACTCATTTTACTAATTGATTACATTTTTCGAAACCCACAAATAAATTACCGTTCCATTTTCTCAGCGGCGAATCGACGGCTAATTGAATGGCAGATTTTCACCTGAAGAATGGGCGGAGCTAAAGTCGGGAGCCGCTACCTGCATGGGAGGTCAGAAAAGTGGAGAGGGGGCACCATGCGGGCAGAGACCTCCCCTCCACTCCCCCCTTCCCGACCACCCCCCTCTCGACCAACCCCTCTCAAAGCCTTCATCTTGACACACCCAACGGAAGATCATTTTGACAACGCCATGCCACAATTTACATCAGATTTGTAATATCTTCTAAGATCTTCAGTTTCCTCGGCACTTAATGTAAACTGCTGTTGTCAACGTCACTGCGGGGTCCTGACGTCATATGGCGGGATGAAAGGGAGCTTACTCTTTAAAAAATATGCTTTGATTTTAATTTAGATATATGAGGGCAGGTTTCACATGGACTTCACATATCACGGATAATTATGATCATTATTACCGTCTGTCAACCACGAGCTCTTTGCAACCATAATTATGCCATATTCATAGCTATCAACTGCAACATGCATTATCTTTAATGCCAAATGCATTCTTCTGTAGCATATGGCGGGCAATACTTGTCACTTTAGGAACATTATGTTTGAGTTCACTGCTAAAGTCAATTTACATGTCTTTGAATACCTTACAGTGGTTTCATTTCCGTGATCGACTGAGTGAAAGGAAATAATGCCCAAAATAATGATTATACTAAATACTTATTTAACGTCAAACTATCTGTTTAACGCGCAGTACCATTACCCACAGTTTAATAGAGGTAAAAGATACAGTATAAGAGTGGGAATTGTAGAAGTAGTAAAATATGCTTTTGTGGTAGTAGTAGTAGTAGTAGTAGAAGTTGATGTAGCAGTTGCAGTGGTTGCGTAGAAGTAGTTGAAGTAGTTGTAGTAGCAGAAGTAAAAGAATAAGTAGTAGTTGTAGTGATGGTGGTGGTAATAGTAGTAGTAATAGTAGTGGTGGTGGTAGTAATAGTAGTTATGATAGTAGTAGTGATGGTGGTAGTAATAGTAGTGGTGGTGGTAGTAATAGTAGTGATGGTGGTAGTAATAGTAGTGGTGGTGGTAGTAATAGTAGTAATAATAGTAGTAGTAAAAGTAGTAGTAATAGTAACAGTAGTAGTGGTAGTAGCGATAGTAGTAGCAGTAATAGTAGTGTTATGATGACACAGTTTGCAACATTTGTAGTAATAGTAGTAGTAGTAGTAGTAGTAGTAGCAGCAGCAGTAGTAGTAGTAGTAGTAGTAGTAGTAGCAGTAGTAGTAGTACTAGTAGTAGTAGTAGTAGTAGTAGTAGTAGTAGTTGTAGTAGTAGTAGTAGTAGTAGCAGTAGTAGTAGTAGTTATTGTAGTAGTAGTAGTAGTCTTCATAAGCAGAAACAATAGAGCATGTAAATTATCCACAGTTTAAACGGAGGCATATGAAATTTTTCAAGTCAAATAATATGTCAAAATCAATAATCGAGAAGTAGTGGTTGTTTCTGAAAATTGCTATTATAATGCTTATCGGTTCAATTTAAACGATAAACAGGTTAGTGTTTTTATTTATGATCGAAACTCGGACAATTGCGCGCGCCAGTGACTAAAACAATTCCATAAACTCATATTCATGACACGCAATCGGTAGCATTAAGGGCGTTTTCAAACTACCTTATACATATAAATGATTTTAAAATTTCTTCACATTAATATTGCCATTATTTTTTTATTATGCGGTAGCATTTATCTTGATCACTACTCTGTAATTTGAATGAGCTTCATTCTGACACAAACATACTCTCTAATATAGCGCTTAAAAAGGTTTCCAATTTGACATTAAATTAGTATTACATGATATATTATATCACAAAATGAAATTTGATAGTTTCTTTGTTGATATGACATTTAATAATAATTGTGTAGGGAGACGTACACAGAGTAATTTAGAAAGGGTATGGTTTAGTCTATATTAGTGCTGTGTGAAGGCGATACCGATATAGGCGATTCGATCACGTAATGTGATAATGTTGAAGTCGTATAGCGTTATTTTGTCAAGCGAACTGTGATATATCAAAAGACATGACGGAATATCACATGATAGTGACGTGTATGATAAAATATGACCCGGCAATTAAAAAGTATGCCAAACGCCCGTGGGCTGGAGGCCCATGGACATTTCTCGAGGGAGGCAGGCATACTTTTCAATAATGGCCACGGGTCATGTTTTATCCAACTTATAAACCGACAGAAACAGCGGGGAAAACAATTTTGTACTAAAATATTAAGTGGTGGAAACTGTAATGAAAAGTCATTGAGAGTCGATCCACTGGCAATGCATCACGCGAACGCAGCCTCGTTATCCTTGGTATGCGTTGCACGTGCGGCCAACATGTTTCTGCAGTGGTACCTTCAGGCCTACCAAAGAAAAAATTGAATCGCAACGGAAAGCGGCGATACGACCACATTAACAGACGAAATCGCATCACAATATTGCGATCCGCATCGAAAAGTTACGAAATAGCATCATTCAAGCGACGATCAGCACTTTAAACTAGCGATAGCGCAAAATGAAACACTCGATACGCAACACGGTTACTGCGCAAGCGCAGTTACCCAAGTAGGTCAAACCGTGCCGTCGCCTGCACATTTTCTGTCAATCTATCGTCTAACATGGAACTTAGTCATGAGTAACAGAATATTAGTGAATTTAAGAATTGATAATTGAAAACGAATTGCTATAAAGATAATTTGATTATGAGATTTATAAATAATCGCATTTCGTGATCACAAAGGCGAGATATCGCTATGAACTTCATATCATGGTTACTGCGCGTGCGCAGTGACAGTGTTGCGTATCGAGTGTTTCATTTTGCGTTATCGCACTTTTAAATTGCTGATCGTCGCTTGAATGATGCTATTTTGCAACTTTTCGATGCGGATCGCAACATTGTGATGCGGTTTCGTCTGTTAATGTGGTCGTTTCGCTGCTTTCCGTTGCGATTCGATTTTTTCTTTGGTAGGCCTGACCTTGAATCGCGTGATTTTCACTTTAAAATCGACTAAAAATCCCTAGATCGTCAAATAATTTTTAAGAATGATAAAAACGCCTTAGCCTTAGACATAGTTTACCTTGAAATAAACATAATAATATCAAATATCAAACCACTCAAACTCAGATCTTTGTTATAAAAGGAACTAACTTCATTAGCGCTGTCACAGTGGCTCAGTAGTAGGAGCGTCGGGTTTAGCGTTCTGAAGTGTGAACTATGCGCGTTCGAGTGGACATATCGCCAATAAATGTAAGTTGTTTTTAATAAAAAAAAATCAATTATATTAATGAATATATCTTGAATATTATAAACCTCCAATCCATTGTTTTCGCGGGACCCTTTCAATGACTTTTTATTACAGTGTCCACCACTTAATATTTTAGTACAAAATTGTTTTCCCGCTGTTTTTGTGTGTTTATAAGTTTGATAAAAGATGACCCGTTGGCATTATTGAAAAATATGCCCTCCTCCCTCGGGAAATGCTCGCGGGCGTCGGGCATACTGTTCAATAATGCCCGCGGGTCGTGTTTTATCCTACACATAACGCATGATAAGATTGATTATTATACAATCGAACATATTCTCTGAAGGATAATGTCAACGGATATTTTCTATATTTCTTCCAATCAAAATGTATTTGAATAAATAAATAAAATAAGTTCTACAAATGATAGATATGGCTGAGCTGGTATGTTACTAATTGTACCAATTAACATCAAAACTGAACTTATTAGGTTGTAGCGACGGTTATCCCATAAATAAGAGGAAAATTTGAATAGTATACGATGAAAATTAAATCAGTGACACTTATTTCTGCCAAGCTTCATTAACATAATCGTGTTTTGTGCAGCGGGACCCGGGTCCAAAGTAAATCTAGATCACACCATCTTTTTCTAGTAGGTAAAAGTATTTGGAGCAAAATGACGATGTAGATAATACCTATCTCCACTGTTCCATATATTTGATTTGTTAATTTTGTTGGTAATGGAAAAAAAGATATATTGACTTTAGTCATGTTGCTCTACTCGAGCTGCCATTTGCATTGGAGCTAAGGGAAACGACTCCCCCTTGTTATGGTTTTATTTCGAACTGACCACATGAAGTCAAAGTACCGGAGTTCGAATCCCGTTCACTTTTTATTGTCAAATTAAGCATTACTAATTACGATATTCAATTAACCAAATTTCCAATATTTGATGCCAAGGTGAACGAATGACGGCTTTTGGTGAAGCTATTTGAAGAAGTCCAACACGTAACCTGGAGACCTCCAGAGGACTCATGAGCTATTATAGAATTATATTCATAATATATTCACTTACCTATACAACTATTTAAATAAGTTAATTCATATTCATTTGTGTTTTTCAGAAATCCATTACAAAGAGAATATCATATGAGTATCCATGACATACTAAATTTACGACACGAGCGCCTAAATATTATTACATGTATTTCCCAAGTGAGATCGAGGGATATACGGATATTTAGGCCTAATGAGCACGAATATAATATTTTGTTTATTATTGAAATCGTAAAATCAATGAAAATAATCAAAATCTGAGTCAAGGCGTTGGCGAAACTGTGACGTCAGAGTATTTTTATGACGTGACGGGCATAGAATGAAAACTATGAACCCCGATATGATTGCTCTCGAAGGTAATAAATTTTATTTCGCGTTTAATTAAGGGACGGTGACCTAGATACTAAGTAATAAAGTAAATCACAGCTGGTGCATGTAAACTTATCTCGAGTGCATGTGTACATTTACTCTGCACTGAGTATAGAGGGTTAGTACATTACTTGAGTGTCAGCTCATATTAATCTACTTCAACTGTTATTCGTTAACGTTACATTATTGTTGTTCTCACATATTACAAACGTTATGAAACGTTTCATCATAGAGATAAGAACTCCATGAAGTTAGAAAATTAACATTTTAATGCTTATCGGTTAAATAGAGTAACAACATAGACTTATTTTATCGAAGAGCGGATATTAAAGGGCTGGCGCAAGCCAATTAGTCAAACAGGATTTTGGAAAAAAATATTTAGGCTTGTAGTGTTTGGTAAGAGATACATCAAGAATAAATTGGTACCGATCACTTCAACTATTTTACATTAAGATTTCTTAAATTCTTCAAAATCTTAACTGCTTAAGAGATGTCGTCACACGCTTTCCTTCTATGGATAAAGCCTCACCAATGATTGATTAAACCAATGTTAACCAGTGACGCCATATTTGTTTGACGTGACCTTCACCTTCATGGTCAAAATTCTGCGCAGTTGTAATAAGCGTTGGGTCATCAGTCAATATTAGAATTTGCGTGGGCGTGATCCTTTGTTGCGGAAAAAGTCGGTTAATTTATCTAATTTCAACTTGAAATAAATTACTTGATGATTGAAGATGAAAACGAGATACCAGATGACGTTTAAGTGAATCGCGTTTTACAAATTAACGTGTTGAAGAATAATTTCCGAGGTTATTTTTCATTAAATCGCTCATAATACCACACTATGTATACAAACATATTGTTAATCAAGCCATCAAAGAACTCCGTTTGAAAAATCTTTTTTAAATCTATGTAACGAAAATGTAATGAAAGTGTAACTTTTTGGAAAGAGTTGTAAAGTTTCTTAAATTTTAGCTGTTTTCTTCATACGGTTTTCAAAAAGAGGTAGGTGCAGTTGCTCAAAGCTTATGGATAATTTTATCTTCGAAACTTAAAGATTAATTTTAAAACACATATCTAAATAGTACCTAAAGCTACGCAACGACCGCTTATCGATTTTTTATTAATTGTTTTAGTAAGAAGAAGTTACTGGTGTATGTTTTTTTTTCAAAACACCGTATGTTCATCGATTATATAAGTTAGTGGTGATAAAACAGTGATTTATTTCTTGTCGTGCCTTAGCAAGGTGTTCGCATTAGTGAATGTTTTTAATTCTCTTATCTTTCGCGTTTAATTATATGCGCAATTCCTTTCCAGTTGTGAAATCCTAATCAGTAATATAACATTCCAGGCGACAGATCGAAAAATACTGCGTATATGCACAAAGGGGATTATCCCTAGTAATTTCGTCTCCGCGGGACACACCCGAGCGAATGTCCCCAATAATCTCACACAAGTTTCATTAATGAAGAAAACTCACTTTCTTCTCTCAATTATTTCGATTTTGATACTTGACTGTCGTCTTAGGATTTCCTCGAGCAGAATTTGTCTGATTTTCTTTCTTTTCATTTCAATTTTGCGTGGGAGGGAGAGAAGTGAAGGAATTAATCGATTGTCGCCCACGCAGAGAGAACAAAGAATATTTCCACATGCATTTCACGATATGATTCTGACATGCCTTTAACATGCATTCGACATGGGGCATTTCCTTTGTCTGCCGGGTCGTCCACTGCGCGAATCGATATCTTTGTTTAGTCACTTATAGAAATGTGTCATGGTTTTACGATAGTATTTTGATCTATTTACTGACATAGAGTAAAAGAGGGAGATTTCACCAAGGAACGTGCGTTTCTTGCTTTTGAAATTTTGTAGAAGGTTAAGTTAAACGAGACTTTCCAAAAGGGCGAAAATGAGAACTTTGTTAATGAGAGTATGAAACTGAATGAGTATTACAAACATGAGAAGGAGATATGCTGGACGAGCATACGTAGAATACTGATCATGATTTGATCTGATCATCATTTTGATAAAACATATTTCTAAGAGAAGTTAATAGTTTGATAATACTAAACGAGCTACTATATACTACTATTGATAAAAAGTGTTTATGAATTGATGAGGTTGATAAACAGTTTCACGCAACACGAGTAAGTGTGAAAGAAAATTATAAATAAATTACACTAAACGAGTTTCCGTGTGATACTATTGAATAAACATTTTATTATGTTGTTAAACAAGTTTTGTTAAGCATATTCCTGCAGTGGTGTTGTATTCGGCTTTTCATTACGCTTCAGAAACTCATAATTTTAAAAAAAAAACTGATAATACAAAGCATGTAATAGTTTTAGTTTACCGAGATCACTGTGACGGGATCGTTAACACTGTCATGTCATACGGGTTAACCTGTCTGAAACAATTCTGCGCAACGCGAGTTTTTATACCACACGGTGTCTTACGATTATCGATAGATTAACTGCGATATATTTAGCAGGCAATCATTTCACACGTGACTCCGGTTCGACCGTGGGATAATATATTTTTAGACTTGCAAAGTTTTTCATATTTCTAAAATCATCTCTTGGTAGAGATTCTTTCTAATGTTTGAAATGATTTTAACGCAAGTCAACGTAAGTCAAAATAAGTACCAACGTAAGTATTTTGAAGAAAATTAATGAAATCATGTTAAGATGGTAAGTTGACTCATCAGTGTGTCTGAAGTTCCTAGAATTATCTGATTGTTCATACCCAATATAATTGTCAAGTAATTTTCCGATAAAAATCTATCCATTAAAAATATTCCATGCTCTTTTTATTTCATGTCTAAAAGGTATCAAAAATTTAACATGTATGTCAGTTTACTTCTTACATGTTTGCAATTGGTTTATCGACAAACACTCGAGAATATATTTATTATTTCTCACTGTTTATCTCCCTTCGCGATAATACAAATAATAGATTATTGTGATTGAATGGATAAAGCTGCTAGCCTTTTCATTTGTCATTTCGATGTTTCGTCAATTGCAGTTTTATAATTTTTTCATTAAGCAAATATGGCAACTTCTGATATTCGTACGAAATGGCAATTCGGGTACCGTTCGCAATACTTCATAAATAAGGTGAGATTTGTATTAATAATGCATGGATTGTTATACGTATAAGAGAAAGAATCAATTCAATGTAAGAAGACAAATGTAGAAGAACTATAATGTACTACATATTATAATGACAATGTAATTTATTTCAATATTCATAGATATCCATGCATCCACATATTCCGTGATAAACATTGGCAATCATTGGATACATTTATGTTAAAGTAGCACTCTTTTTAATTTAAAAAGTGATTTGACAAAAAATGAAAATAACTATTTTCGGGATTTTTTTTAATTCAAACTTAATGGAGCAGTTCGGTAACGTGGTTATGCTACGCGAATCCATTTCCCGACCTTAAATGATTAAAAGGTGTTCACACTAAAATGGACGTTAGTAGTTTTCGCTTTTATACTTGATACTTTCCTTAACGACAAGGGATTATTGGGTTGGGTCTTGAGGTGTTTGACCCTCTGAAGACAATGCATTTGGCAAATACATAAACATATATTTGTGGGGTACATTTGAAGAAATAAGATTTTCTAAAACGTCCTACTGCACTTTAAAATGAGTATCACTCAGATTCATATGTTAATCAAAGCAATAATGTGTCTTTTATTGACAAAAAACTCATGATACAAGTAATCGTTACGGTTGTATATGCTTACAGACTTTGATAGGAACCCAAGAAGCATAGGTATAATCGTTGTCATAAAAGTTATGGAACGTTTGATGTGGTCTTGCGGTAGGACGTTACTTCAGGTAAACAACTAATATTGCGGGACATGTTTTATTAAAAGAAGCAATCAGAGAAAAACGAAACAAGTTCAGTTAAGCTACGCGAATCCCTGTCTCTACCTCAAATGATTAAAAGAGGTTCACACACAAAAAAACATCAGTGGTTGTTTTGCTTGATACTTGTTCATTTCTTCTACGATTGCAGATGACAAGGTGGAGAAATAAAATGTTTGACACTCTGAAGATAAGTCATTTGGTATTGACTGATGTTTATTGGAGAAAATTTAAGAAATATTTTTTAAAACGTCCTCCTGCCGCTAAAATGCAAGAATTTTAATCTTGTGGCAGTTGGCCTTCTATAAGGGAGCATTTACCAAAAGAACTTCAGAAATTCAGTAGCTATGAAAAAACTTCAGAAGGTGGTTGTTGCCTTGAGTGTTGAAAACTAATTATCTCCTTACGGAATTTCTTCTGTTTCAAAGAGATATTTAATTCTACAATTCTATCAAAAGTGTTGCAAATCGAATCGCTCTGTGAAATTCAGCTGTCAAAAGAGTAGACGAACGTGATGAATTTCTACATTTAATCCATCAGAAAATTTCGCCCGTCTGTGAGAAAATATACACCTGTTCGAAATCTCTGTTGGGCCGAAAACAACAAACGATACTTGACCCCCCGATCACCTCTGGTCAGTATTAGCATGAGTTTAAAGACGGCGGAGGTTGACCAAGGGGCAAGCATACAACTACAACTGACCACAACCAGGCCACGGGCTATGCTAACATTAGATCGCTAAAATACCAAATACGGATTTAAACATACGCCACAACTTCTACGAAATGACTTCGAATAGTATCAAGAATATCAAAAGCTTTATTCTATGTATATATCAAAATGTTTATGATTTGATCTATCATGATAATATGAAAGAGGACTGGCAGAAAGGCTGTCGGGTTGAGATATCTTCACACGAGATGAAAACAAACCTGCTTGGCGTTCGGCCAGTCAGGATGTCGTGGATGAAACAGACAATAATAATATAGTAATATACGCAGTTGTAGACCCTGAGTAGGCCAGGTTAAACAAGTCACGTGGTCACCAGTTGGCATCGATCCAGGTATACGCGTCACACGGGACAATATGTAATACATGTTTAGGGCCACAACAAGCTTTGGCAACTTATACTTATTTACAAAAGGGGCGATTCTATGTTACTTACTTCAACCCCAGTGCACTAGAGGGTTTGTAACGTCTTAAGTTAAGAAGGGATGAGTAATATTTAACAGAACTAATTGTACGAGTAGTAGTAGTAATTATAGTAGTAGTAGTAGTAGTAGTAGTAGTAGTAGTAGTAGTAGTAGTAGTAGTAGTAGTAGTAGCAGCATCAACTGTAATAGTAGAATTATTAGTAGTTGTAGTAGCAGTTGTAGTAGTAGTAGTGGCAGTAGTAGTAGTAGTAGTGTTGATGTTGTTGTTTTTGTATTTATACCATTTAACGTTTTGTTGAAACAATCAAAGGTTAACAAATATATAAAATGAATACAAAAAATAGAAGATAAAATTGAACGTAAATATTTCATTACCACCGCAGTAATTGTCGTTACAGGGAACCAACAAATATTCATATATGTGAGTCTATTGTAACAATAGCCAACATGACCAACTGTTGGCAAGTATCATTAAAGTTTCAATCAAATCACAACCAACGTGTTTTGAATTATGCAAGTATCGGCAAGAATGCACAAGCCTGATTGGATAAGGGACAGATTTAGTTTATGACGTCACCAGGCGAGCGAGCTGAGTCTTCTGGGCACCATGCCAGTCAATGCAGTCGCTGCCAGTCTAGCCAATCAATGCATAGATTGCGTCGTGCGGAACCTCTATGGCCAATCACATCGCTTCCATGCAGCTATAGCATGTGTCACGTGACCATATTCCCGTGACCTACTTCATTTCACCAAATGAACATGCAGGAGGCATGTTACACTTTAGAAGGGCCAAGCGCGTTTCACAGCTTGGCTGGCGAGAAAACGTTTATTTGAAACATGCACACGCGGTCGCACATTTAAACATTGAAACTGCTATAGACATGCATAAATCATGATATATTTAAAAATTTAAAGCCGTACAGTTTTTGGTTGACTTGAACATTTTTGTTTTAATTACGTTAACAGTGCCTTAAATTTTTCCTTTAAAAATAAATAAAACACTAATTTTAGTGGTTTCTGATTATTATATACACAGGCAAACCATTAGTAAATACTAAAAGTAGTTTGCATTTTTCCTTTCTTAAAATAGTTTCAAATAACCCTTCCATAGTTTCAAGATTCGTTTTTAAATTTGATATTATAAAACTGTGTGTTTGAGTAAGAAACAAGATATTTCAGATATCACGTATTAAATGCACAGAACATATTCTAACTATTTCAGTATTTAGGTATGCATTTTTCATTATAGTTAAGCAATGGTTAATATTCTTTATAACAACATTTCGCTTACGACTCTATGTTCGTTTCTAAAGATATATTTACAACAAAATTCAGTTGACAAAAGAAAACTTAACAGGTTCTTTAAAAAAGCATATTATTTACACCTGACAAAGGTATTACCTACGGCACAGTTACTCCTTTTGTACCTGGTCGTAAAGCACGATATAAACGCTCAGGTAAGCTGCTCATTTATCGACCTACTCGATATAACTGATTGATTATCGATTCATATTCTCCTTGACCCTCCTCATCGCCTCCCTGATCACCTGAAACACCTGTAATTACCAGGTGACATGCTCACCTGTTAATTGGATTCCAAATACTCAGTCACGATTCCTATTCTTTTTCTTTAATGTTAGCCGTCAAAACTTCACGTTGAAATTAATACTTTTATAATCAATTTTGGACAGTTACGTTTGTCACGATACATGTCTTTTAATTTTAATTTAGGAAGTAATACCTGTCACTTATAATCTAGACCATCATTACTCACGTCTAAACCTAACTTTAATTTTTTTAAATATGGGTCGGACTTTTCACATGAAATGCACCTCCAATTGTCGACTCCTACTTTTCGTGCGCTTGTACCTCAAATACCTTTAAACTCTATAGAAAGCTTTCGGGGTAAAATCCTTTAAGTAATATTTGCATTATTAACGTTGCACTTGTGCATTTAATAAACAGTAATTTCACGAAAACAAATACCTGCGAAGGCAGTTTTGGAGGGACATGGAGTGGATGAATTCGTTGATTTGAGAAGAAATTTGTTTCCTCTAAGGTGCGCAGCGGGTGGTTGCTTTTCTTTATTGCACTATGAAATATTCGTATCAATTTTATTATTGTTGTGATCATGATAATTTGATTTAGTTTTGAACAAGTTTTAATCGCTTCATCGTTGAATCACGTAACACTTTAAAATGTGTTGATATTGTGAATTCGAGGATTTGTTCATTGAAATATAGCGAATCTTTAAATTTTCTACATAATTGTGTGTATCACTAACACCATGAAACCTAATACAAATGATTTAGCGTCGAAACGAGAAGATTTATAAATTAGTCTTGTGAAAGTTGATTTCAATGATTAACTACTAAGAGGTCGGCAAATGAATTGAAGTAAAATTTGTTGGTTTGAAGTAGTTAATATTTGCAACAAAAAGGTTGTCAATTCATGAAACTATTATATATTATTCTTTCATGACTGAAAAACGTTTACTTATGTGACTTTTAAACCAATTTTGTGCATCTATTTCTTGCATATGAAACTAAAGTAATGGGTACATAAAGGGTTTTAAATAATGATACGAGAATTCTAAAACTGAAAAAACATATTGCAATTTCAAAAATCAATTAGGGAAAGACCAAATGCAAATTATTTATAACAAAACTTAACATTGTTGTGATGAAAATGTGTTGTTAGATAAACGAATAAAACAAAACAGGAATTTTTTCGTTAAAGAATATTATCTTTTAAAGGAGGATAATTTTATACTTTACAAAGAATTTTTCGTTTCTCCAAGGGTTTATTTCGTTGGAATGTTTGTGACCGTTTGATTTACGCTTTGTACCATCATAAAGCTGTACAAGACACTGCGTAGTATACCTAGCGTATCTCCCAGCAGGTCTGTCTGCATTGGGGTCAGTGATTCAGGTCAATATTTATGTCTGACTTCCCCAGTGTTTATGTTGTGTACAAAAACAGGTCACTCTAGGCCAGAAACAAACAACAATAAAATCAATCAATAAGATAAATGCTAGGTTAATTGCATATGATCTCATAAACGTTAACACGTCTCAATCAAGATTGATACGTTTCTAGTCCAAGGCTAGCCAGAAGCCCAAGGGCATATTAAACTAAAACAATACAGGGTAAGGGTTGCTTGTAATGCATATGCGTGAATGTTGTACATTCAGCATTAAATATGCATTCGAATGCACTGCATTTTGTTACAAACGAATTCCTGGAACCAGCTCCAGAAGTTCCAACTTTCCACGAGGATTGGTAAGATTGCATAATGGAGGCATTATCCAGCGAAGGTTGGTTCCAATTGTTGGACAAAACAACGTGTATCCACAAACATACGGTCATGCATAAAGTCATATTGGTATCTTTGACCGATTAATCACATTTACATATTTTCACTTCTTAAGAATCATCCCCTTCAAACGATTGCTGCCAAAAGCGACTATAGCAAACGGAAAGATAAAACGAGAACGGGAGACAGAAAACATTTGAAAAAGATTATGAAATTCTTTGATAGAAGTTTAGGATGAATGATAAAATATTTACCAAAGTCCATCCTGATGTAGTCGCGCTGACGGCGCTTTACCCTGCAGTTATCCGTGGTGCAAGTTGCAGCCAGCGAGCCAGCTTTTCTAGTGCAATATGTCGTACTAGGCTTGCCTCAGCCGCCTGCTAGCGCTAGCCTAGCCTCGCCTCGCTCCGACATGGCCTCTCGGACTGCGGACAGCGGTCACTCGTTACAACTGGACTTTCTGCTGACCACATGGCTCAACCTGATCATGCGTTTTGCAATATCGAACTAGCAAAATATTTTTTTAGAAGACGTTTTATATTTCAATTTTTTTTTCTGCGAGTTAAAATGTTAGTGTACGGTTTGTTACGCAATGGTCAGTTCCGCCGTTGTTGATAATTCCAATTGAAAAAGTATAGGATGGACTCGTTGCCGACGAAAATGCAAATTTCAATATTTTTACGAACGAATTTTGATTGATAACGTTGAAGACGAAGTGAAGAAAATGAAACGCCGTTGGTTCCTTTTGGAAACTGGACAAACCCAAAAACTACTTTGTAAATATTTTTTCAAAGTGTTTTAAACAACCTGCAACCTAAAACTTCATAGTATATCTCTGAAACACGCTAGTGCATGTAAATAGCTAGAATATAACCCTTCCGTCACCTTTTGAACCCGTCGTCCATTGCTCCTTGGCCACTGGCCGTCTCCATCAACACCTCATCTGAATTTCATCTGACCTTTGGTCAATATCAGCAAACAGTCTCCAAAAAATCACTCTGATGCCCCGACTTTTTTCTTCTTTAAAACAATAATTCTTGTACAAAATACGAAAACTACGACTTACCGTGAAATCCCGCCATTTTTCCTGTCAGTGTTACTGCTACTATCCCACGTCCGTTCGACACAACAAAGAGAAACTCGCATGGTCAAACTGACCGACGCGGTAACAGTTTGATTGCGCCACTACTCTGGCTGACCAACGGTCAAGCGAGAACAAAGAAAACGGGCACAGAGTAGGTCAGAGCTGGCGAGGGACGCGTTGCTAACAGCTCCGTTACGTAACGTAATCGACCCACGCTGTGTTGGTCTTCAAAGCCATCGACTGATATCGCTATTCATGGCGTTACGTAATTCGTGCGTGGATCCTCATTTGTTTGTGCAGTTTGTTTCTGTGGTATTTACGCATTGTCGGGATACTCAATGGAAGTATTTATAACGTGATTATACGTCAAGAGACGTTAATGGTTTCTCGGTTTCTCCTCTCTGACGTTGTCGCATTTACTGATACGACCTCGAAGACATCACGTGACCTGCTTTCAGATTTTGAACATGATTGTGGAGGATTTTCACCTTTTGACTTACAAACAGTGACAATTAAATAATTTTGAACTTCCTATGTTTCAGACTATGCGCTACACGGAAATGTTTGTTTGATTTACGCATGACCTTACGACGGTGGAGACCTTTACTTGAAAATTCCAAAGCAAATCTATTTTTAAAATCTGGAAAGCGCAGCAAGGGACAACCAAAATAACATTTTGATTTGAATGTCCCTGGCTTAACATAGGTATAACTGAAAACTCAGAATTTGTGAGTTAATGGCAATTTTATTTGGAATATACACGGTATATCGGAGTTTTCCATTAAGCGGAACTAACTGTGCAAAACGTCTTATCAAAAGTCATCAATTGATGAAATTGTCACATTTTATCAGCAGACCACCTTAGACATAATATCATGATATCATATTTTTGCATGAAAAGTATTAATAGGGGCAAATATTTATAATACTGGAAACAACTCAAACAACATCCAAAAGAGGCTAAGGGTTCAATTATGTAAATATATGCAATAAACAATTAATTGATGAACATATTTTAGAAACATTTCGACACTTAGTTATGATATATCATTTGTTGATCTTCTTAATGATTATCAAAAGATCGTAAATTGGTAAGCTCAAATTTTAAATGCGTAAACATTGTTATTTTTCTGTAATACTATGAGCATCATATTTACATATTTTCTACGTTCATTTCTCACATGAAAATAAAACTCCAAATTGAACAAATAAAGCCTTATCAATTGATTCAATAAAATGACCTTGTACATAACATACGAATCTGAACTTAAAACCGCATATGAATTTTAAGTTGATTATTTTTTGTTTGAGTGTTATCAACGAGAAAAAGATCACCCTTGTCAAAAAAACAAATTATTGGGTAAATTGTACACTAAACAGTCAAAAAGTCAAAAATGTATAGGAAATCTGATTTATATTGTTAAATCAACAGGTTTCTGTCCTTTATTCTGGTTATTATGAAACAATTAAACCAATTTACAGTTGATCATTGCAGTCATCTTTTTTAACAAACATTTCCCGTTATTATTAAGAAAATGGAGAATTTGCGTTTGTATGTTGTTGACTACATATTACTCATCATTATTTTTTTTAGTGCGAATTATTTTTATATCAAACCTTTGATTGAATTTGTCTTAATTTCATGGAATTATAATGCTTTCATAAGGGTTTAAAAATACTTTTTTCACTCTGTCTAAAGATTTTGGCTACATTTTGGAATATCCTCCTCACGAAGTAGCTGTAAATGAAAATGATTGTCAAATCAAAATCGATTCCTCCCTATATAAGTCAGTGTAAGATGAAGTACCAACACATGTTAATTTCATAGTCAAATTAAGATCATGCCGTATTCATTTAACATTGTAAAACACTTTAAAATTCTGACAGGGTATTTCGCATAGAAAAGTTAGTATTAAACTTTATTCCGTAAGGCATAATTGCATGTTCATTTCGTTTAAGCATTTGATGATTGAAGTTTGCCATTTGTGTAGAAGTAAATGTTCTTTGAGATATTCACAAACAGTATTGAAAGTATCCATGTTCATGTAATTAATCTGAAAAATCACTAGAAATAACACAAGGCCATCTAGTCATAGCTACAGTTATTTTCTGATTTTTTAAATAAAATTCAAAACCAAAAAAATAGATTTTTAGATTCCTGCAATAACCTTTCATTGAGCGCTCTTATTTGTTGAAACGTTGAAGGCTTACTTTGGCCTTTTCCGACTTCCTGAAGATAAAACCATAAATTCCCTTGTAAAGAGGCCAAGATAACGGAGCCTCTAAGAATATTTCATTTCCGTGTAACTAATTTAAGCTTCCTAGTGGTACAGAATCCTTAACTGTTGTAAACGTTGAGGTTACATTTTATCAATTAGAATTACATTAAGTTAACCTTAGCGTACTAAGATCACCTTCAAGGTCCTGCAACATCAGACCATTTGACATAATGTTATGCCACTTGATATGATAAGCTTCCATCACGAATAGAACTCCTAATTAATTGACATTTGAGTTACGTTAGCTTATTCACCTAAGGTCAACTTACCGCCTTCAAAATCAGACATTTTGACAAATACTTATGCCACTTCATATGATTAGCATTTTGACAAATTCTTATGCCACTTCATATGATTAGCTTACGTCATGAAGAGATCTAAGGTCACCTTAGCGCCTCAAACCTGTTGACTTCTACTATACAAATTGAAATGATCAGCTTACGTAATGAAGGGAATTCTTAATTAAATAACATTAAACTTAGGTTACTCTATTGACCTAAGGTCACCTTAGGCGTGACCTTAGGTCCATCTGAAAAACGATTTGTTGACATATATAAGGACAATCTTTGTGGTCAACGACACATCGCTCCTTAGAGTCCTTATCATAAAGGGTCATCGTTGATATCTAATTATCTACGTGTGTTGTTTTAATCTCAGCTTAGTAAACAGACTCGTGATTATATGTCGTTCATTAGTTGTACATGTCCTTTCTAATCTTGTCCTGAAGGACGTTCACTGCAGTCAGATAGATCCATCGCAACGGTCAGTACTGTCACGTGACCAGTGGTCATCGAGAAGGCGACAAGGAGGTTAGACTCTCTCATAGTCCCAACACTGACGTTTGTCCAAGAAGAAAATAATGTTTAGTGATTTAGACTTTAGACTTAAAATAAATGTGAAGTAATCGTTAGTTGCCAATTTTCTTCGAGATTTAAGAAGACTCTTTTCAATTTTCCTTAAGAGTATGAATTTAAGGCAACGTCTCGAAATGGGACATTTTCTATAACGTGAAATTTTGAAAGGAGAAAATCTCTTTTTCTCATGTAATTCGAATCCAAATGGTTTGATATTGATCAATATGGTTTTTTTAATTACTCGATTTGATTCTGCATGAATTAATGTCATCTGTAAGACGTCATTTAACTTCTACATTTTGAGTTTATCATGTTTTTTCACTGTTGCACGAATCTCAACAAAATTTTAATATTTCTAAATAATCTTCTTTTTTTCTTGCAAAAAGACAAAAAACATCACCATATGTTCTATTTAAGTTATAAATTTAAATCAGTATCTGTTCTACAATTACATAAATTTAAAGAAAATCTAAACATTCAAAAAAATAAATTTAATATTAATTTAACTTTCAGTTCTTTTAAAAATGTATTATCATGACTAAATGTAAGGCTATAAGACTGAAACAAAACCTAGATTAGGAATCTGACTATCAGGATTAAAAAGTAAATGATTTATCTCAATCTTTAAACATATAAAACATCAGCGAGTAATTGACCAGTCCATAAGCCTCTAAAATAAAACTAACGCATAAAATGAGCAGGTGTATGTTAAGCATAGAATTAAGGTACGGTTAATATTTATCATATTATTGTAGTCAGTGGGCGACTCTATCAACGCTTGGCCAGTGTGAACCAGCGGTCAAGCCACATCTGTCCATGCTTTATGGCCACTGTCCGTGATTCGGCCCATGCAGTGGACATGGCGTGGATTACACTTTATGTGCAGTGTTTTCATTTAGGGAAGCGAGAGTGCTTTTTGAGTTCTTTGTTTGCTGTGAGTGCAGTCGTGAACGCTCATAAATCTACCCCGCCCATTGGCCCTCCGTTCTTCATCCCTCTCATTTTTCCATTTATGCATGGAATTATTTATATCAATGTTGTTTTGATGTTTGTTTAACGGATAGTAATTTTCATATGTGAATTGTTGTTTATTTTTCATATTTATGGTGAAGAATAACATACTTTACTTTGCGGAATACCAATATAAATATGATATGATATACCATTTGGTTGTGAATTCATTCATTTGACCAGTAGCAAATGTGCAAAGCAGGGGTTTGATGGTAACTAAAGTTTAGTCTGTGAAATATTTTCCCTTCATCCCTTTCTTCACGTTGTTCATTTGATATGTATATACAGTCAAATCTAGACTTACTGAATGAGGACCTAGACTGTATAAAGGCTTCTATTTGATACACATTCATGAAGCAGGATTAGTGCTTCATATGATTAAGATAGATAGATGGTATTCTAATTTTCAAAAATAAACTTTATACAAATTTTGAAACAAAAATGTCATAACTAAGTAGTAAAAAAGCTACTTATGACATTATTTCGATAAAAATTACCAAGAACAGAGGACAAGGTCAAAACAGGTTAATGTCAATAGATAAATCAATAACGTTAGCTTACTTTCGTGTAAATTAACATGATTATACTAATGAATGTAAAGGGTTTCTGCTATACTCTCCTGTGACATGCATTTATTGAAAATTGTATAAATGGAAATCCAAAACCAAAAAGATACAACACAAAGGGTTTATAATCAGAAAAAACATTCAGACCACCTTTAATGAGATTCGTAAAACGTTTTGTTGATACACAGTTGGAGATACCAAAAATTTGTGACCTGGGTCCAAAACTGTTTTATGTCTTTAGGCAAGGCTCTTCATCCACATTGCACTCAGTTCACCCAGCTGTTAAAATGGGTACCTGAATATAGGGATGTACGGACGTATACGGTCGCGCTTAGCGCTAAGTAGCTGCTTTAAGGCTACACTTCCCTCAGGGTAATGATGTAGGTAGCGCTTTGAGCATGTCCTTGAACGTGGAAAAGGCTCCATATAAATATCCACATTATTGTTGTTATTATTATTATTATTAGTTGTAACAGTATGATACCTGTTCTACTTTACCGATTGAAAATCCGGATAACAAGTCTCGTTTTTAAGTGTAAGTTTAAATGTAACAAAAAGCACTTCGCTGAATACTTAAAGTGAGACTCCGGTTTTGTCTCATGTTATTTGTTTTAGCTTTGCGACATGGAAAATTCAAGATTTGGTTAATTGAATTCAAATCATATCAGCAGGTTGCAAGTAATCATTACCAAATATCAAATATATGTTGATGATAATTCGTAGTTTTCATAAACGTTACTGCCGAAACAAAACTCCCATTGGAATGTATAATGTTGCATCTTACTTCACCTTTCAATAATCTCAAACAATCCTTTATTCAATGTTATAACGAATGTTTTTTTTATCTAAAGTATCAATATTAACATGGAATAGTGTGTTTTTGGTGTTTCATAGTTCTTTAATGTCCGGTTGCTTTATATCTTGATATCTTTATATTAATATCTTTGCAATCATTTTATGTATATAATATGTTTTACCATGCTATATATGTACTACTTGTAACATTATCATGGGCGCGCTCTTGTCGGAGTAAATTCGAAACAAATTCAACGAGACAAATCTGTAAATTCTATATGACAGGATAAATCCTTTTTAAGTATTTCGATATTGAAAATACACACAATCATATGTCCAAACCAATCAAACACATCTAGGTATAGGTATCCCCTTCTTATCATATAGGTGTGTGTTAAGAGATCAGGTAAACGCACCCACCTGTAATATATATCTGTAAATATACACTTGAAATGTACAAGCACTCCTTGCACAGCTGCCCCGGCTATCTACATGATATATACAACACCATAGGCCATGTATACACAGTAGCGAGCGATAGCCCTTTCAGTGTACATTGCTAATCAAGGGCAATGTACCATCATCTTCAAAGAGTTGCGGCTAATGTATGCTCTAATACACATGTCATATACTTCTTGTAGATCTAATCCAGCTTAGTTTGGTAATTTACAACTTAATATACAATATAATTAGTGGAATATTTAGCTTTGGGCTATGGTGTGTATATATCAGTCTTTGAAATAACGAAGTGCCAGAATTGGTTGGATTAGACATTTAGTATTTGGTATTTCATTATCTAGGTGTCATGAAATTATATAGTTTAAAGAAAATGTTAAAACGTCATATGAGACCAGTGATGACAATTTGTCATACCTGCAAATTAGCTTCTAAGGGTTCTTAAATATGAACTGAGATGAATGAAAAATAAAATTCTGGACTTTTTTTAAATATTCTTGCTTATACCCAGTTATACAAATTAGACAATGATTATCAGCCATGCATACGTTGAATATGGTACACAGTGTATGATATTGTCATAATATCACTGCTTCCTAGCGAAATTGAAACATGCCGTGTGTATGCATGCACGCTTATAACATGTTTTAGGGCCAATGAAATTTTCCTTTGGCAACTCGAAACCAAGAAAGGCGAAAGATTAAGACGCTTCTATCGAAACCTATTTTTTCATGTTCCATTTACTCATTTTCAATCACTTTTCACATTAAAATCATCGTTAATTACAAATACCCTGTACTCAAAGTCGAAACAATCATCTTCACAAGTTGTTCCCAAAAAAACTTGCCCCAGTTCGAAAACGCATGGTACAAACTCCGTAAAACAAGGTATTGTTCATCAACCCTAGGGGATGACATTTTGGCTGTACCCTGAACGGAAAGAAGAGAGACACGGTTGTCTTCAGTAATGGTTACTTCTCGAGAAATTGATGTCAACAGCATTATCATACAATTGTATAAACCTTGCGGTAATCCTTCTTGCACATTTAAAGCTTTACTTGATAAACACGATGCAACTGTCCATAACCAATGTGTATAAAAACACCAAAAGATCTTAATTAAGTCTTGATCCTCTACATCAAGTATCCGAAATAATAATAACTTCAAAATGTCCCCAAAATAACATTTATATAGATTTAAAAAGCCGCTGACATTTTCATCTCATAAGATACTATATAAGATCTTCTGTCCTATCGAAAACTTGTATTGTGATAGTACATGCAGACAATGAATAACAAAGTTGTTAGATTTCAGTTTTGATAAAAACTAGCAATCAATTGATATATATATAAGGTTCTGCATCCTGATTTTCAAAACCCGCTTTGTGCTAAGATATTCCTAAGTTCCTAACATTAACATTGACTTAAGGTCATCTTAGCACTAAGAGAGCTTCGAAATCCACGCCATGGCTGATATTTTATATCACAGGCGCAAATTACAATTATCCACTTGTAGTTCTTGGAGTCTATCTTCAGACGATGTATTGTCCAATCGTTTGAATTACGTTCTTCATATAGACTTGCATCTATTGTTATAAGAGTCTGATAGATAGGCAAAATCACATGCAACATTAATGATCATCCACAAATAGTCTATGGATCAAATTTTCAGACGATGCGTTATCGAATCGTTCGATTTACGTTCTAGATATAGACATGCATTCATTTGATATAAGGTTCTGGGTGACAGAGATTATCACATACACATATCACCATAGTTCTTATATCTGAAATACAGACGAAGCATCACTAAAATGTAAGATTAAAGATTCTAAATAATTCATTGTAAGCCATGATACAGATAAGCGTCTTGCTATAATGGATTCTGAGACTGGACGGTAGAGGACTATGATCAAATTTTGATATAGATTTGCATCTATTGGATATTGGGGCTTCGTAGACAGACATTATCTCATGCAAAATATCAAAAAAGCTTTGAACTCACACAATGTATTACCAAATTGTAAGATAAAATATTTTAGAGGAATCATCGTAAGCCTTGATACAGATAAGCGTCTTGCTAGATTTACATTACTGGATATAACGGCTTCATAAATAGAAGTTATCTCATGCGCTATATCAAAAAGGCTCTCAACTCATACAATACATTACCAACTTCTAGAGGAATTATTGTAAGCCTTTACACATAGAAGCGTCTTGCTATAATTGGTTCTGAGAGTGAACGGTAGAAGACCAATAGTCAACGTTCTTGATATAGATTTATATTACTTGATATAAGGGCTTCGTGGATAGAAGTTATCTCATGCGCTATGTCAAAAAGGCTCTCAACTCATACAATACATTACCAACTTCTAGAGGAATTATTGTAAGCCTTTACACATAGAAGCGTCTTTCTATAATTGGTTCTGAGAGTGAACGGTAGAAGACCAATAGTCAACGTTCTTGATATAGATTTACATTACTGGATATAAGGGCTTCGTAGATAGAAGTTATCTCATGCGCTATATCAAAAAGGCTCTCAACTCATACAATACATTACCAACTTCTAGAGGAATTATTGTAAGCCTTTACACATAGAAGCGTCTTTCTATAATTGGTTCTGAGAGTGGACGGTAGAGGACCATGAGTCAACGTTCTTGATATAGGTTTACATTACTTGATATAAGGGCTTCGTAGATAGAAATTACCTCATGCGCTATATCAAAAAGGCTCTCAACTCATACAATACATTACCAACTTCTAGAGGAATTATTGTAAGCCTTTACACATAGAAGCGTCTTGCTATAATTGGTTATGAGAGTGAACGGTAGAAGACCAATAGTCAACGTTCTTGATATAGGTTTACATTACTTGACATAAGGGCTTCGTAGATAGAAGTTATCCCATGCGCTATATCAAAAAGCTTTGAACTCATACAATGCATTATCGATTTGTAAGATAAAATATTCTATAGGAATCACTGTAAGCTTGACACATATAAGCGTCTTATAATTAGTTTGGACAGCTGAAGGTAGAGAACCAAGAATCCTCATTCTTGATGTAGATTTTCATTACTTGATATAAGGGCTTCGTAGATAGAAATTACCTCATGCACAATATCAAAAAAGCCCTTAAACTCTTACAATTCATTTTCAAATTGTGACATTAAATACTAGAGGATTCATTGTAAACCTCGACACATATAAGCGTCTTGTAATGGGTTTGGACAGCTGATGGTAGAGAACGAAGAATCCTAGTTCTAGTGTAGATTTTCATTATTGGATACAAGGCTTCGTAGATAGAAATTACCTCATTCACTATATAAAAATAACTCTTGAAGACAATGCAGTTTCAAACTGTAAAATCAAATATTCTAGAGGATTCATTGTAAACGTTGATACATAGAGGCGTCCTTTAATTTTTTCGGACAGTGGACGGTAGAGGACTATGAGTCAACGTGGACAATAGACTGACCACTGGACCTTCCTTTAATCTTGTGTAAGTGCAGTGAATAGCCATTGTCCAGGGCATGTGATGATGAGGGGCGGACATTTTATTGGGGAAGCATAGATGGACCCCCACTTTTCCTTTCAATGACATGTATTGGTTTACATGTTAAGATGGTAGTAATTATGCTTGTATCTGAAAACATACAAATAATAGTACGCTAACGTATGTTTTTCATCAATGCGGGTAATGGCTCTTGTCACATGACTTTAACACTATATTTATATGCTTTCTTGGTTTGGAGGAGTAGATTAAAGATGGGTTTAACCGTATCGTATATCATTTATTTGATAAATGCAAGTCCTCAAAATCACATTGTTAATAGGTATATATAAAAGATTTGATTTCTTTCCCACGATGGTGATTTTTGACAGTAATAAAAGTATTTACAATGTTCATGCTGTGATATTTTAGTTTTGCCTTATGAAAATATTTTTGAATTAAAATTATATAATTTAAATGCGATAAGGATCCGAAAACGTATACTTCAACAATATTTAGTTTTACAGAAATTATCATTCTTCTATCTACCACAAATGATATTCATACTTTGAATATGTTTTCGCCATCGTTATTATGGTTAATCACATACTAAACATACTTTCAAGTCTGCAAAGAAGCTATAATTCAGCTTTCAAACATGATTTATTTTTAAAAGTTCTTTGTTCTCCTTTGAAACAATTAAAAACCTTAAATGGACGCTTTTCTTGTAACGTCATAACGTTTTATTGCCAGAGCAGCATGAAATCCACGCGTGTTCATAAAATCCTATGAATATCCATGATCACACTGCGCATGCTCACGGAAAATGGGCGGATTCGAAATTCAAGGGTGGGTCTTGCATGGATGGTAGCCTCGCCTTCACTGTAAGCCCCGCCCACTCTTGGGTAGGCCCTGATCGCTGTGCAGTGTACCTCGTGAGGGATATAGCGGCCTTATTTCGAAGTGGAATGCGTACTTGAGTAGTCCTGTTAAATTTCTCAGGTATAAATCTTGTCACATATAATGGTCTGCGTCCTCCGACTGATAAACGAACAGATTTATCATTCTGAACCTCTCATCAAATCGATATGTGTACAGTTGAAGAATGGGAACAAAAACGTGACGATACGTGCTGGATGAATAGGCTAACGACTGCCGAGTTGTTTCCCCTGGCGAGTGCGTTCTGTA
Source organism: Phorcus lineatus (assembly GCA_921293015.1). Taxonomy (NCBI): domain Eukaryota; kingdom Metazoa; phylum Mollusca; class Gastropoda; order Trochida; family Trochidae; genus Phorcus; species Phorcus lineatus. Next base: position 19,251,228 of record OV121085.1, read on the forward strand.
AGATCATCGCCCTCTTAGCATTGTAAACTTATTCGTGTAATTCTGGCATAATTTCAAGATCAAAATCACAATTTTATGCCTCGAGACCACTTGACTTGTTGGGTTGAAGGGAAGCACGACCTTACGCTATCATGATGCCGTAATGACAATATTATGCCTCTCATTTCCACAACAGTCCGTGCCTCGCACTGAGCTAAAAATAGCTGTTCCCAATCCAGCGCTGACCCAGTTTCGCGCCGGTATTTGACCTACTAAGTGTATCGGCTTGCTCCAGTTGGCAAGTCAAGTAAACCACTTCCATGTGTGGGGGGAAAACTAGGTCACGTGATTCATTCATAAAGATTTCATTACATTTCATTCACTGTGTTTTGGTGACGTCACCTAAGCGATCACTTAGCTCGTGAATTTTAACGTTTTCACAAGCGTTGCAGCGAGGTTAACAACCTCCAAATTGGTAAACAAAGACTTGTGCTGAAATCGGCGGATATATTTCCACTCTCTCTCTCCTCCTTTCGCGGGAGAAAGTAGGTCAGGAGTGATGAGCCCCCTTCACGTAATGTACATAGGGTACTGTCATCCCCGGGTCGGAATGTGAGGGGGAGGGGTGGATGTAAGCGATCGCAGCACTCACGCGCGCTCACGTTCGCTTTATACGAATTGACCTAGTGCGCGATTTGAGCGACATCTTTCCCTCAGCAATTCTCTCCCTTGCCTCTCCAGCTTGTTTCCATTTTATAATCATGAAGCGTTATCGCATCTTCTTTTTCACCAGTCCTTCCGTTGGGACTTCCAAGTACAGTGTTTTACTATTGCGTTGTTTTGTAGTAGACTACACGCCCCAGTAACATGACATACGTGTATTATAAAAACATCGTTATATTTCTATAACACTATATCAGAACAGATTGGGCCGGATTTTAACCCACTCCTTCATAATCAAGGATTTATCGTCATCGCTGGATATCCCAAGAAGTTCACCATTCAACTGCCCAGTATGCCACAACTATTCATTATTTTATGGCAAATGTTTCTAATAAGTTGGTGTAAATATTCTAATTCTGTTGAAGTGAAAATATACGACTCCGGAGTTCAAAAATGGACATGTTACGTCGTGCCATTATGTCATTGTATTATGCATTTATCTTTGACATTTTTATAATATATGGTACATATGATGTCATATGACATATATAGATGATGTATATGGTACATATTGTACACCTATATTAGACAGATATATGTGAAGACGTGTCCTGATACATGGTATGTAATGAAATTTTATTTCATCTTAAAAGTAATATAGATTTGTTACATTATGAAGATGTTATGTTTTGTTGCAAGAATGTAAACGATATAGAAGGAAATATGAACTTTTGGTTAATATATAATATACGTATGATAACACGATAAAAGGTATAATATTATAGTACTAGTATTAGTAGTAGTTGTTGTAGCAACACTAGTATCGGCAGTTGTTGTAGTAGTAATAGTAGTAGAAGTAGTAATAATAGTAGTGATGGTAGTGGTAGTAGCAGTAACAACAGAATAGGTAGTTGTGGGAGTAGTAGTAGTCATAGTTTTAGTGGTTGTTTTAGTAGTAGTGGTTGTTGTTGTAGCATTTGTAGTGGTTGGTTTTGTTTTTGTTGTAGTAGTAGAAGCAGAAGTTGAAGTAGTGTTAGCAGTAGTGATGGTTGTAGTAGTAGTTGCAGTGGTGGTCGTAGTAGTGGTGATGGTTATCAAAGTAATTGTATTAGCATCACTGGTAGTAGTAGTAGTAGTAGTAGAAGAGGACGTAGCAGAAGTAGTAGTAGCAGTGGTGGTGGTTGTTGTAATTGTAGTAGGACTAGTAGCAGTATTAGTGGTAGTAGCAGTAGTAGCAGAAGTAGTAGTAGTAGTAGTAATAGCAGAGGTAGTAGTGGTATTAATTGCGTTGGCTATAATAATAGTAAGTACTAGTAGTGGTGGTGGTGATGATTGTAGTAGTAGTAGTGACAGAAGTAGTAGAAGTAGTAGTTGTGATGGTGGTGGTGGTGCTGCTGTTTGTAGAAGTTGTAGTAGTAGTAGTAGGAGTGGTGGTGGTGTTTGAAGTAGTAGAAGTTGTAGTAGTAGTAGTAGGAGTGGTGGTGGTGGTGCTGGTTGTAGAAGTTGTATTAGTAGTAGTAGGAGGGGTGGTGGTGGTTGAAGTAGTAGAAGTTGTAGTAGTAGTAGTAGGAGTGGTGGTGGTGGTGCTGGTTGTAGAAGTTGTATTAGTAGTAGTAGGAGGGGTGGTGGTGGTTGAAGTAGTAGAAGTTGTAGTAGTAGTAGTAGGAGTGGTGGTGGTGGTGCTGGTTGTAGAAGTTGTAGTAGTAGTAGTAGGAGTGGTGGTGGTGGTGCTGGTTGTAGAAGTTGTATTAGTAGTAGTAGGAGGGGTGGTGGTGGTTGAAGTAGTAGAAGTTGTAGTAGTAGTAGTAGGAGTGGTGGTGGTGGTTGAAGTAGTAGAAGTTGTAGTAGTAGTAGTAGGAGTGGTGGTGGTGGTTGAAGTAGTAGAAGTTGTAGTAGTAGTAGGAGTGGTGGTGGTGGTTGAAGTAGTAGAAGTTGTAGTAGTAGTAGTAGGAGTGGTGGTGGTGGTTGAAGTAGTAGAAGTTGTAGTAGTAGTAGTTGGAGTGGTGTGGTGGTGGTGCAGGTGATGGTTGTAGTAGTAGTAGTTGTAGCACCAGTAGAAGTAGTAGTGGTGGGGGTGGTTGTAGTATTAGCAGTAGTAGAAGTGGTTGTGTTGGTGGTGTTTGTGGTGGTGATTGTAGTAGTAGTTGTTGTAGCAGTAGCAGTATTAATGGCAGTAGGCAGTAGAAGTATAAGTAGTAGTAGCAGCAGTAGTAGTAGTGATAGTAGTAGTTGTGATGGAGGTGATGGTAGTAGTAGTAGTAGTAGCAGCAGTAGTAGTAGTAGTAGTAGTAGTGATAGTAGTAGTTGTGATGGAGGTGGTGGTAGTAGTAGTAGCAGCAGCAGAAGTAGTAGTAGTAGCAGTAGTAATTATAGTAGTAGTAGTAGTAGTAGTAGTGATAGTAGTAGTTGTGATGGAGGTGATGGTAGTGGTAGTAGTAGTAGCAGCAGAAGAAGTAGTAGTAGTAGCAGTAGTAGTAGCAGCAGTAGTAGTAGTAGTAGTAGTAGTAGTAGTAGTAGCAGTAGTAGTAGTAGTAGTAGCAGTAGCAGCAGTAGTAGTAGTAGTAGTAGCAGCAGCAGTAGTAGTAGTAGTAGTAGTAGTAGGAGTAGCAGTAGTAGCAGTAGAAACAGCAACAGCGGCAGTAGTAGTTATAGTACATATGCGTCCGTTAAGTTGTTTTGATTAAGATATCATTGTAAAAGATTATGATCCTGTTTATATTGTTCTGGGTAGGATATTTTTCTTCGCGTGTCATAACATACGATTGTTAAAGCGAATAGAATGTGAACGAATAGTGTGATGTTGAATTTTAATCTAAATTGAAAACTGTATTCTGAGGTGTTAAGGTTGATGAAGTATTAAAACTCGTTTATGAATATGATATACATATCTTAATATAAGATTTACACGACGTTAATGGCGCACGACTGTAGTAAAGTTAATGCGAAAATATGCTAAAAAGCATTTTTTGTGTATTTCAAAGTCGTTGGAACGTTGATAATCATTTTATCAACTGAGAGTTAAAGATGAACAAATATTGTAACTGTGCTTGTCGAATACATAGATAATCTGCCTTCCAAGTATTACGGTGTACCAGTGAACGAATGGCCATATTTGGAAAGGACGAAATCAACGGTGGAACAGTTTTGAAATTTCAGAAACGAAAACAATAAACACGCAAACAAAGACAAAAATATATAACTTAGACCTTATGCGATCATGCAATCAACAATAATGAAATTTCATATTTTCCATAAATGTTATCTTAAAAAACATGCAGGTCTCCTCTGCGATTGCAACATTAACTGTATCATATTTTGACAAGCGACAGTTATTTGCGAAAATATTTTTCAAAACCATATTTAAACATATTTAGGGCGGGCAGGTGAAGGTAATGTATGCTGCTAAAAAGACGTCGAGAAAACGTCGTCATGTTCTTCGACGTTATCCTATGTAATCTATGCTTCACGTTAAGATGTTTGCCGTTCTTACGGCTTTGAGAACGACTGCTTGAATAAACGAGTTGAAACTTGATACAAGAACTGTGGGTTTTAGGGAGCTAGGGCTTGCTGCATTAAGTCATCATTTCAACGTGCTGCATGGAAATTATGATGAGCATTTTTAACATATGCACACCCTGTTATTTGAGGGAACGCGAGGGGGTAACGTCAATTATACGCTGAAATGGTATCGTTCAGCCTTGACAATTTTGACGTTTTAATCATCCCCTTGAAATTGTTAGGCGAATATATTCTTATGAGAGCAGGGTTAAACTTTTTTAACGACGTTTCTTGAAAAACATTCTGAAGTCTTCTTTTTCTGTGTCTAACTTTGAACAACGCCATTTGGACGTTGCTGTATGCGCATTTATAAAACATATGGCACGCATTAGTAGAACAGAAGCCTGATTTGAAAGTGCGAAGTTATTCGAGACCAAAGCAAAAGATCAATTTCTTTGTTTTACCTTCATTGAAACCTTTTAAGGTCAAATGCATTGTATAAGATCGAGTAAAACATTGATAGATTCAAAGTAAGTAAATGGAAATCGTAGGGAACCCTTTTCTCTCCTCTAAATAGAATTTTTTTTATGTAACAACGAAATTTTTGGTACAAATACACACATAGAATGTTAACAGCACGAGAATTTCCTTCTTCTTAGTTCACTGTTGCACGTTTTATAAAGAGCCACTCCGTGATTTTCATAACATATCATTTACCTTTGATACGAACCTAAATGTCATATGTGGTGAAATAAAATAAAAACATCTTAACTTTTCATGTCCAAAAGACATATATATGACAAATACTGGTTTTCCATGAAAATCTAAAAACAGCCTTGTAAATGCACAGAGGTGTAGATATCACCCCCAATATTCATGGATACTAGTTATATATCCTAACAAACACTATCAACTCCTAACTGCCCTCCTGTCTCCAAAATTCATCATAATTGCGACGTTCTTCCTTCATATTGTCACTGTACAAAACAGATTAGCTTTAAAATGTGTCTTTGTGGTAACAGTCGATACTTCGCGATCAAATGACACCATTGATTAAGTTTGGAATATATGACTCCAACAACTCACGGAGTGGCTCTTTAAGGAAATAAAAGATGCTAGGTTATGGGTTTTGAGTGTTAACTGATTACAAGGCAATCATTTGTAATCCATACGAGGATTTCTTAAACGGACTTTCCATCTTTGGTTTAGCTACGTGAATCCTTTTCCCTAAATATATTGATTAAAATGTGTTTACATAATATACCGCATTCAGTTTTTGCTTCATATGTGACACTCTATTCCATGGCTATTAATAAACAGTTGGAGAAATGGTATGATTCACCCTCTGAACAAAATATCATTTGCGGACATTTACATTTCATGGGAAAAGTTTAAATATTTAGAATTCGCGAAAACGTGCTTCGATGTTTTGGAATGATTTTTTAGAAGATAAATGTTTAACAGTAGCCAAACTGCGACATATCTATAACATGTCATTGGAAATATCTCTTATTTTGCTTCGCTTAGTTTACACACGCAACATTAAAAGCGTCACTGCTATAATACCCTAGACCTTGCAATAAAATATCATCTCATACATAATTCTTAACATTATATTTAAGTCAAGTTTAAGTTAAAAATGCAATTTTATCATCCTGATACTTTTACAACGTTTTCTTTCTCTATTTGCCATTAAGAATATATAATGACACATTGGATAGGTCGCCTTCATATTGTTTTCTAGCAACTTGGAAGACGTGTTTGACATGTTGTAAATTTGTAAAACGTTTTTTCCCTGCTTAAGGGAATATTTAAAGCACACTGATGTTACTCAGCAAACTATGCACAATCTACCTTTTATAACAATGTTGATATCATATAATTTTTTTATACAAAATGTGATATCCATGGTAAAAAGTACATGGGAAACTATTGTTTCAGTTACGTGATGAAAGACTATAATGATGCAACGTATTTTACTCAATCATAGCACCTTAAAATCGAATAAAATATACCTTTGTTTCTTTTTACCAGGTATGCCTATCACCAATGAGATATATGTTCAATAAATCAACCATCTACCAAGTATTTTCCTTATCAATTATCTGTACAAGTTATGTTACTTTTCTTATTATGAGGTTTTGTTCCTGTATTATTGAAAAACATATCTTTTGGGGACATTGATTGAGAAGAATTAATAAGTTTATATTAAATCAAATCGATAAGGAAGAAATGTTATCTACATCATTTATTATAATTATAAATATGTATAGTTTGGTACCAAAAGGATTTACAAACACCACTAATTATCACATTAGAGAAGTGATCTTCTTCCTAAAACATTTGCTTAGAAAGTCAAACCAGTAAAGGTCGGTATCGTTTTTTGGAGGTAACAATCTGACATATATGTCTTTACTTACTTCAAATCTAGTTTACTATACCATCTATCTATATTGATCTTGTATAATATGAGCATGTGTTCGTATTATGATTTTCAAACATAAAAATAATGAATTTCAAATTTTCATGGTGGACATGTAATGATGCAATCGATTTAAGATATTCAGCACCGGTATGTGATTTCAGATTCATCTACCTTTATGCTACAGAATGTATAGGGCTCTTGTGGCTGTGCGCTAGCACTGACCAAGATGCTGTGAATCTCGGCTCTACGTTTCTACTCCGCTGTTCCCTGCTACAAAATGTAGGCCACAACTATCGATTGAATTTTCAGTGAAGCTCGCGGGAGAAAATATCAAGGGAGGCAAATCTTGTCTTGAAATGGACATGAGTGTCTGAACATTTAACTCCCTTGGAAAAATAATTGAAAACTTGCCTTAAGAACATGGTCTGGATAGAAAATATAAAACTGCTAGTTTTATTCAATCTGCTATTATAAATGATATATATATATATATATATATATATATATATATATATATATATATATATATATATATATATATATATATATATATTAATGTAGTACTTCTTTAATGAGACCCAGTAAGATAAAAAAAATTAGAATAACAATATCCCTTACTTATAGAGGTATACCCACTATTTTACCTTTTACACCCTTAGCAGTTAGAACATAACTCAGGAAGATTTTGTGTTGAGTTCGTGTCGTCTTGTTCATAATCATAGTGATTAATGGTATATGTATATTTGATATACATGTGTCTTGTGTACTTTTCTATCATGAAAGTATCTTAGAAGATTTGAAATCTTAGGTATAACTATTTTCAAACGGCAGATTAATAATCCTCGGTAAAAACATAACCCTTTCATAAAGTCTTATTTTGAATATACCATATTATCATACTTTTCATGAATAGCTTTTGATCAAGAGTTATTCTGTGAAAAATGTTTGTTAAAACTATGCAATATGTTTTTTTAATATTCATTTCTTAGTCTTGCAGTTTTATATTATCTTTTTATAGAGTCTAGATTTGCTGAATGAGGATCTAGACTGTAATCAAACGTGGAATAATAATAATAATAATAATAATAATAATAATAATAATAATAATAATAATAATAATAATAATAATAATAATAATAATAATATCTAAATTGTAGGAGCAACTCCCCATCTCAAACATGTCACAGAACATTCTGTTTATGTAAATAGACAACACGTTCTATAGTTTAACAACTTCTTTATTGCAGGATTGCGACGTGTCGGTGTAGATACTAACAAGAACTTGTAAATCCATAGAACTTGATTTCTATTCGTCTTACCAACCTGTAAATGCCTTCCGAAGATAATCTTCAAACAAAAGCAACCTTTAAAATTGTGCATAATTTTCTAACAATCTTTTTCCGCTATTCGCAAGAAAAGCTATCAATATCCAACACCTGTCGCTTATCTCTATAACACAATCCTGTCAAAGCCCATAGAGATATTCATCAATGAATATTGATTCACGGGGCAAGCTCGAGGTCAGATCTTGTGTTTCCCGCGGTTTCTTGAACTGATATGGTTCTCCGTGCATGAAGCGCTGCACCACAAGACCTTATGTCTGGAGCTATCCATCTTGCTCGTGGACCGATGGCAACTGAAAGAAGCCCATCGAGAACCAACGGTCCCGAGCAGAGGGTCATGACATTACGAAACAGTAGCTGTACAGAAGACGAGATATCATCTACTGCGAAGGTGTTTCCTTTCCAGGTCCGTTTTGATAGATGACAAACATGGATAACCTGCTTACTCGAGGCTTTCCGCCTCGTTACGCAAGGCCTCTGATGAGGTTAACCTTAACCTCCATTATTTCCAACAAAAAACACGTAGGAGCAATTACTATAAACTGCTGTATTTTACTTATTGCCTCGTCCAATAATTGCTACAATTTCAATTAACCATGCCCTTTAAATGTTTGACTTAACCAGACACTGTGATTAAGAAATTGCTTTTAAACCTTGGTCTTAAACACGCACCTTGAGGCTATAGAGATACGCAACTCCTTGTCACATCTGAGTGCCATGAAAGAAACACCATAACTGTGTCGAGATGCTTCTGATAAGATTATGAGTTTCTTCCTGCAGGGCCCGTATGTTCAGATATTGGCGATGATGCAGCGATATATGCTTGTGGTCCTCGTCGCATGGCACACGGAGGGTTACCGTGAGGGTAAGCTTATAATTTACACTGCACACCTCTACAAACGTCAGGACTCTGTGATTTGCCTCTGTGCGGTGACAGTAATAACCTAGGTAATATGCCCCCATATGTTGATGACACGCTTAAGAGCCTTTTTCTTTGTCAAGGTTGTTTTTTTGCTTCTGTGAGAAATCCTTGGCTTTAACAAATGCCACATAATAACAGCATTTGCATATCTCTAACATGTGATGTCAGCATGGGTGTCCATTTTGATAATCTTCATGCAAACTCCAGTTGATACAAGATAAGCCTATGTGTGGTACATTAAAGGTGATGGGATTGTGCATGCACGTTTTGTGAACATGTATCATTTCCGGATTGACATGTTTCTGCAAAATGACGTTTTACTAATAATTCTCCTGATTGTATATTTGGAAAGTGAAATGCTAAAGTAATGGTTCTCAGAATCAACAAACGTTGGTTGACACTCGAGGCTTTTTCTAAACATTTCTTCTTTTTCAATGTGTCAGAAATTTATCTTTGAAACGTTTGACGTTTTTATATCTCTAAATTTTTATTTTATAATTAGATTCAATTTCGGATTTGAATTTAATTTATTGTAGTATGACAGTGAACAAAGACGTTCAATCGTGTACTTACTATTTTTTTGCGATATGAGAACAGCCTTACACCAACGTTTTGCAATGTAAATAAAGTCGAGTAGGAACATCTTCCAAAGTGTGAACGGGCTTTTATCATATTCTTATAACGCCTTTATAAGGAAATTTAAAAACTCATTCTTCCTGTGAAAACTTTCATTCATATGACGCCATCGTTTACGTTTTTGAGAATAGCGTCACATCAAAAGAAGGGTTATTAAGAAAACTATTCAGGTCCCTCCATTCACAAGATGAAGTTTTTTATGATCTTTTCGTAATTTCTTGCAATATTTAAAAAAACCATCACATTGCAGGTCGAATCTGTCTCTATATCATCTCATGAAATATGATCGATGTCTTTAAAAACTCATGTCTGACAAAAAAATGAAAATGGTAATATTAAATTTTCATAAGGGCATCGTTAATAAACAAATTTTCATTTATATATCTTCGGATTTCTCAGCCTTGCTTATTATCAGTGATAAAGCTGGCTACTAAAGTTTTGACGTTCATTGACAAAGTTGGTTGATGGTATAATCTACAATAATCTACATACAGTGTGTCATTCTTAGATTTTAATCTTTAACAGGCCAAATTGATTATATTTCGTAAATTATTTCATTATCTGTATTCCAAACTAGTGACTCAATTCGTACTTATAGAGTTATTTTTGTAAGTTCAGTTTGAATGCATTTCATCAGGCAACGCCAGGTGTGAACGAGCACACTTTTTACCTGAGTTTCACCTGGATGTTTTAATACCACACGGGAAGATTATTTTATGACTCTCCTAACTGCATGGGATGGGTCGCGTTAAGAAATAATCGTCCAAAATGATGACTTGATTCTTTGATGAGTTTTATGATCTTAACAATTTCCGAGCCTTAAAGCTCACCGAAGCAACACGGCGTTCATAATTACAGGTAAATGAGCGTCTTAGGGTCACGTGCCTCGATACATCAGATGTGTATGTGCACAACGCTGTAATAAGCTTTGAATTTCAATAGATTACACCTGTCTCTGAATTTCGTGACATAAAAGTCGAGACGTAAGGACTTTTATAATTTTCAGGTGTTTGAATGGGTTTTAGAAGTTGAATTCTTGAGATAGAATGCCAGGGATAATAACTCATTATTGTGGGGAAAAAAACTTTTTGAGTAGTTCCTCACGCCTTCATCTGACAGTGTAAGCAAATAGAGCCGCTTACATCCTATAACTTTATGTTTTCGTTATCTATCAACACGACCTTTCCTTTCTATTTGGGGGCGGGATAACGCAGTGGTTAGCGCGTTCGGCTTCGGATCAAGAGGTCCGTGGTTCGGATCCCGCCAGGGGCTCGGCAACTTTGTCTGCAGTAGAGAACTGTTCTACACGCAGTCAGGTTTGGGTGCAATGCTACACTGAGTTTCAGCGCAGTACCACCCATGGTTCGCTAGTTCCAGCCGATGCTCGCAGGTTTCACCGCAATGCATAGCCACAATGGTGTTGCGGGCTTTCTCCCTGCAATAATACTAGCAGCCGTGATATAAGTGAAAATAATCTTGAATGCGGCGTTAAGACCCCCAACTCACTCACTCACTCCTTTCTATTTCATTAGTCGTAGTTTACACCTTCATCAGAAATGTTTATCAAGGCATTCAAGTATTTTTTTATCAAGTCTCATATGGATTAAATGCGTGCCAAAGAAATATATTTCCTAGGTAATCATCTTAAATAATGTCTCTCAATTAGCATTTCCCCCCAAATATATGACCTATATATATGACATATATGTCGACACTGAGATCATACAGTCAGTATAAATGTTTACTAGTTATATGACTTGTTATAATCTTTAATAACTAAAATAATGATATTTTGATTCTATTGAAAGTTTCTGAAAACGACTTTATCTTTATTGCTACCATAGTGAATCGATTAGCAATAAAATTGTTATTTCAGACATAGTAAGTACATCATTGACATCGTACAATTCAGCAACATAAGTCATAGAGGATACTAAACGACCTTCCATTTAATACTATTTTTATTAAACGAGTTAATGATTAAGTATAAAAAGAGCGAAAGCGAGTTTGATACCAAATCATTAACGAGTTTAATAAAAAATAGTATTAAATGGAAGGATGTTGAGTATTCTGTTTATTACTTGACCTCAGTAATCAAGCATTATTACCGAAAGTGTACTGAATGAAGCATTTCCGCGACTAAGCCGCCATTGAGACGTCGGTGCCAAGATTGTGAAGTCACAACCACACAATATAATGACGTCATACGGGGAGCGGTATTACACTAGTTTAATATCTCCGTATAAATATTACACTGCGGTATCTTACACGAGCGAGTAACGTTATTACTCGCCCGTATAAGATACCGCAGTGTAATATTCATATAGCAATATTAAACTAGTGTAATACCGCTTCAAGTATGACGTCACAATAGTGTTTGGTTGGGACGTCACAATGTTAGCACTGCCGTCACAATGACAGCCAAGTCACAGAAATGTTTCCTTCAGCATACTTTCGCCAATCATGCTTGTTTACTGAGGTCAAGTAATAAACAGAAAACTAAACGACCTTCCATTTAATACTATTTTTATTAAACTCGTTAATGATTTGGTATCAAACTCGCTTTCGCTCTTTTTATACTTAATCATTAACTCGTTTAATAAAAAATAGTTGCAAGGTCGTTTTACTCTAATTTAAGCTCTGCGTGCAATATTATTCCGAGGAACTCGATGAAGGATTTCGTCAGCTCTTAAAGGGACAGTAGCACGTTCTTTTAATGTTTAATCTATTCAAATTTGCCCCAGTTACCATTATTTTATGCCGTTTAGTTTCGGTTTCTTTAGATCAATTTTTTAAAACGTGCTAATGCCCCTTTAAGGATCACATTTTGTAACAAATAACATTTGTTGTTCTGATTTTTTTTCATCAAGATTTTAAATATACATGTGTCCTTATGCACATAGAAACTAGTAAAATAAAAATAGTAAATTGTGTTGAACTAACACTTATCTAATCAACGTGATCTTTTTTTCTTTTTATCAGAATTTCATGAAGTATTATGCATTTCAAAGATACAAACTAGTCGTTTCATATTTTAAAATTCCTTTCACGTATAACAGGAAAACAAATAAAGTTATATCGTGTTCCAACGTGTCTGTCTGTCTCGTCTGATTCTCATAATTAATGAAGTAATTCCTTTTTAATTGTAAATGTTATTTTCACATCTATTTCTGTATTATTACTGATTTGAAATGTGTGGGTCTTTTTGGGGTTTTTTTTGTTGTTTTTTTTTATTCCACTTCAATTTATACTAATTACATAGAAGGGCGGTATACACATTATTCGGCTTTTGCTAATTCAAACAGAGTCTGCGCCTAGATTTTCGAAGCTGTCTTAGTGCTAAGATAGTCGTAAGCCAATGTTAATATAGGGTACTTACGAATATCTTAGTGCTGAGAGAGCTTTGAATATCCAGGCCCAGGAGTATAAAGACTTTATGGTAATCGAGTTGTCCTAATATTGATGATATACATTAGTATAAGTCTGTATAAGATAAGGATGTGGACAACGATGTATAAGTATTTTATGAATGCTTCAATTAAGTACAGCCGATGATTGTTTTTACATTGTGCTAAAAGATTCTATCCTGTAATTTTTTCTAGCTTGAACTATGTATGCAGTACATCTATAAACCCGCCTTCATCATTTATCACCGCAACTTATATCATTTTCATCAAAGACTAAATACAGTCTATTCAGAGTTTGTGGATTCATCATCGTGTCAATGTGATGAAGAGATTTCTTCCTCAGTATATGATTATTATTCTCTCATAAATTTATGTTTGCTAAGAAGAAATTCGAAAGGTGATATTGAAAAGAAATATATGGATAACAACTTCGTAGACGAGGTTTTGACACAAACCTTTATGTTATTGGGTGTTTAAGAACGACACAGGAATATCTGTAGAAAAGTCTTTATCTGTATATTTCTCATCATTAAAGAATTTAAATGCGAATACACCAATAGGTTTTCAATGAGACATCTATTGATTTATCGACGTTTTTATATATTGTATATCATAATTGCTTCAACAGTTCAATAGTTTAGTGATTAGCGTAATTTTACCAGTCAATAGATTCGTTTATGCTACAAGGTCGTTTTATCAGTTACGTATCGTTCATATTTGTCATCAAGTTTATTTTGCCAGTATGAAACAAGATATTGTTTTTTTTATCGATGATGTATGAATTAGAGTTATTATGTAAGTTGTATGATTTATGTATCAACCATTAGTCATTAAATGTATCTCTTATCGCTAGGGGATTAATTCAAACAATATATTTATCTTGTATCGACGGTGTAACATTGCAAAGGGCAAATACTCAACTGCATTTTCCTATCAGGTTGGTGTGCATTTATGAGTGCTTCAGTTAGTTACTTAAAAGTTGGGTATTGGGAAAATTGCAAATGCCGCAAGAAAGATACTCACCGTATAAGTTATCAAAATGTGTAACACGTAAAATTGTCATAAGATATTACTAAAGTTGAACGTTTGATTTACTAACCAAATCGCTGTGTACCAAAAAGGACATTTTCTTACTTTATCCTTGCCATAGCCTTATCCACAAACTCTTCAATTATGTGCATCGGCTGGAACTAGCTAACCATGGGTGGTACTGCGCTGAAATTCAGTGTAGCATTGCACCCAAACCTGACTGCGTGTAGAACAGTTCTCTACTGCAGACAGGGTTGCCGAGCCCCTGGCGGGATTCGAACCACGGACTTCATGAAGTCTGTAAGTGAAACCATACGTTGGTATATAATATATTTAACTTTTCTCTATGTTACTATTGTGAATTATGAGAAATAAAATTCTGTTCTGTTCAGAAATATGATAACGGAGGTCCACTTAGTGTTTTGGTGGTGAACCAGATTCTAGAGCAGGAGACGCATGAACTGGCCGAACCCTAATCCCATCAAGCATGTGCGGAACATATAGGTGCTACGTTATTTCCGGTCGTAGGGCATGACCATAACTCCAGAAGAGCTAAGAAATTGAACAACATTCTCATTGCAACCATTCGGGAACAATTTTCATTTTATCATTATTATGTTTCTTTCTGATTAAATTTAAGTTTTTCTTTCCAGGCATTTGTCAAAATTAAAAGTTCGTTTCACTAACATTTCTGAATCATTCAATAATTATACTCTTTTTATTTTCATTTTAATTTCAATTTAAGTTTAAGTTTCAGTTTAATTTCATGTCTTTCTAATTGCCCTTATTAGCAAACTTACAAAAAAAGAAGAAAATCGTTCCCCTAAAGCCGGGAAACAATAGCCGTCGAATTTCATTACAGTGAATTTACTCGTTCGTACTAATCACCCCTATGAAAGCATTTTAACCTTAAATTCACACTAACTTGGAGCCCGTTTCATGAAAGTCTCATAGGGCTAGGTATCTAACTCCTATGATACCGCTTATGATACCTGCCAAAGATCGTTTCTCAAAATTGTCTCACGATTATCTTAGCAAGGATAGATTTTACTATAGCATTTACTCTCGTACCGAGAACTCTTGTCATGATTGCAGGTATATCCTTACTTACGATAATTTTTGAGAATTAAGTCCAGAAAAACTTACCTTAAAATGTTATTATAACCTGAGATATCTTAGCCCTACGAGATTTTAATGTAGCGCTCATAAAATCTTACGAAAGGGGTAAGATCAAAGTTACGATACCTTAGCCCTAAGAGACTTTCATGAAACGGGCCCCTGAAACATAAACACTTGAATACCAAGTTAAGATTAGGATTGAAAAAGAATATGACCGAGGCTTCTTTCATCTATTTATCAGAAACTCTTAGTCTGGCCTCGTATTTACAAGTATTTTGTAAAGAGATCATGTTGTTTGAGTTATCGAAAGCGTTTCATGTTTTAATGAAATCTTTTAATGCAAGTTTGTACACGTGCGCCTTTAAATAGACAGGTTATCAAAAGTAACCGTATTGGGTAGATACATATGTCAATAAAAGGAAATACCTTCGGTGCATTGCGTCATTTATATCAATGAAAATAAACAAAGGTTTGATTTGAGAGATCAGTTTATTCCATGAACAATCCTGTACTATAATTATATTCTTGGCATAAATTCTTGGAAGAATTAAAATTCATATACATGTACAATTAACAATGACGCGAATTTTACAAAGGAATGATACGTTAACCTAGTAGTAACAGGGGTAATTTATTATTCTATCAATCATAACCATAAAAATAATAAACGATGAAAGCACACGTGCATATCTACAGCTTTATATCACCATATGAAATCCACATGTAGAAAAGATATTTTGCATCTTTAAAAAGTTAGATTTAACATTGATTGTATATGTGACTAGAGTAAGTTGATCGAGTCAAATAATGTCAAACTTCATAAATAGTTTTATTTATCGAGAAGAGCTGGTTTGTTCTGAAAATCAGCATCTAAGTGCTTAACGGTTCAGTATAGTGACACTAAACAGGTTAAAGTCGTGATTTGTGATCGAAAACCGGACAATGGCGCGCGTCAATGACTGAAGCGTACTTTTTAAAGTATTTTACAGAAGACACAAAGACAAATAGTGATTGGTAGTGTTTAGAAGGTCATGTAACTAATATAAATGTAAATTGCAATCAGAATTTCGACTTCCTGACATTTATATGGCCGTATTTCATAAATCTTTGAACACAAGAAAATATAATAGTTTGGTCATTTTAGCGATAAATATGCAACTTTTGAACTTCACTTAGCAGTTATAGTATTTTGGCTCTTATTCCAGCCACAGAAATAAATCAAACATACTCAGTGTCACATTAATAAATAAGTCTCGTCGTAAATCATTTCTTAAATCAGTAATTTGGGTTTTTAATTCATCTACGTTACCACAATGCGAATCGACAAATGGCAAGTCTTATGGCAGAGGACGAAACCTGAATTGGATGAAGCGTACATAAAATATATCTATTGAAGCGATAAAAGTCAGCAGATGTTCGTGCAATTTCTAACCTACATCACAAGTACATAATTTTCCATGTCTTGATTACGGCCTTTACCCAATTACTCATTTTGGAAGAAAAAAAGACGATCCATCTTTCTACAGACGCGCAAAAAGTCGAAATTGGAAGGGAAGAAATAGTTCATCTTGTAAATATACATAAAATATACAATCATTGATATGATAAGCACGAGACAAGTGCAACAAAAAAATCTACCTAAATGTCTAAAAACTTCATCACAACTTTCACTTATTCATGAAGTTTTCAAACGCAAGAGATGAAAATATTAAGATGCGAGATGATATCTTACAAAAACAATGTGAACTATGTTTATCTATGAAATATATTTCGAATACATTTTAAAGCACTAAGAAATATTATGCTGTACGACACATGCAAACTCATATTCTTAACTTCTTATAAATAAACATCGTAATATTTGATGTTTAAAATTATCATTTAGCTTCACCGAAATGTCGATTCAATAGCTTTTGGAAGCATTTGAAGAGGGTAGGCCACCCAAAACTAAAAAATATGAGTTTTTGTCGATTTATTCTTATAAACATTTCAAGCAACAAATGATAACAAAAAATAAGGATTTCATAAGCATTCATAGAATATTGGACATTAAATGTCATTTTTGATTGTTTGTGACAAAAGAGTAAGGGAATTATGTAAATTTGGAAATCGTAATTGATAATTTATTAATCATGAACAAAGGCACACTGATAGAATATCAATCATAAAAATTCCAAAATAGCTTACTTATTCTTTCCTCCTCTATGTTTTTGCCTCGAAACTATCAATTGCAACTTCCAATGCAAAAAACTATACTCACAGTCAAAGATTACTTAATTTATTACGCAACGTAGATCAAGATACCAGTTTTCTCTAAACAGGTTTTATTTATCTCCGTTGCACATTTTAACTGTGCTTTGCTGAAATGTACTGGCAGAATGGTAGGTTAATCCGGTTTCATTCTTTCGGAATTATGTAACAGTTGCGACCCGAATTGATGTGTAATCGACATATTAATCAAGATCTGCTTCGAAAGTTTGTTTCAAACCCGGTTTTGAGACTACGTCTGTTTTTGTAGCCGGGCTGGCATGTCAAACAAATATGTAATTTCATTGCTTTTAAACAGGTAACCATGGTAACACCAGTAAAAGGTAATTCCTCACCATCCATCTTTCTTAGTATCATTTGAAATCATATTCATTGCAATCTTTACTTATAGAAGAGAGACTCGTAGTTATATAACGTCGGTAAAGTTCTGCCTCTCGTAATTACTTTGTGGGAGATGTTAAAGATCAAAGGAGACTGGCTATTGATCTTAATTAATGACGTGTTCTACATTTCATCATGATCCTTAGGAACGGTCATGAAAGAACACATTACAGTGTTTCTTGTATGTCCTCTGCACTCTTTGGTTGGTCGATTTTTCCTGTCTTTTCAAGAAGAACACCTCTAAGCTAATTATCCTCCTGAAATGTTTAGCTGTGACAGCAGTAAAGTTAGATTTACACACACGTGTCCTATCCGTTTCCTTTATTGTCTTTGTGTAAGTTCATCTTGAAAGAATTCACTAAAACAGAGTCTTGGATAAGAAAGTCTAGAAAATCAGAAATGAAATAATAGGTACGAATATCTTTTTCAAGGAAGTGAATTAATATCAATGATAGTCCTGTTCATACAATATGAACCTGTATGAACGATTTGTATTGCTTTATTAAGTTTCGGAAATCCAAGGCAAAGTCCTGTCCGTTTCCATGTAAAGTGTTCATATGATTAATAATTGACCTTTCTTCACAGACAAATATTCACAAAGTCATCATATAGCAAAGCCCAGCTGACGATGTATTCCTAATGCCGTCCGTGTATTCTGGTATAAAGCATTTTACAATCCCTCCAATGATTTTAAAGCGCTTCGCACGATGAGTGGCATGTAACGACATTGAAGCGGCAAATACGTATCTGGAATTACTGAATCTTTAGCATCAGCATTCTGATGGTTTCATACAACTATACAATTGCATGGAAGAGGTTAAACACATTCTATCAACCGATCCATTCTGTTGTCGTACAGATTTGTTGATTTCAACAGCTTAGCAGTTGTACGAGAGACGATATATTCCTCTAGGGGAAATGAATGAACTCAATTTCTTGAATTAATACAATTTCATCGTTCTTTGTGCAGCTTCAACAATGTACAATTTGGAGATCGATGATGTTGGATTTATGAAGATCGTATAACTAGTTTTGAGTCGGCGCCTATATCGACGTTGATGTACGGTGTTCAACAGATTGCCTCTCGCTGCTTTCAAAACCACTGTCTCGAGATATCTCGTATGCATCTCCTGTAAAAAAGATAATAATAATTTTCCAAAAAGCTTTCTAAATTAAAAAGTACATATCTAAGTTTTGTGGTGACAAAATTTATTGATTATTTAGATTTTTCGTATAGCCGTTATTTATGCATGATTTAAAGTCCGTTTGAATGTTATTGATTGGAATATTAATTTGTTGAGAATCCTGAACACAAATGCATATTTGGTATGGGCATCTCGAATTTTGTCTCAACAAACACCCCTATGCTATACTTCTTAATAAATCAATGCGCATGCATTATTGAATTATTAATATCATTTGGTCGGCCCCTTGTCGCCAAGGCTAAAAGTACACGTCTTACGTCACTGGATAAATCACGAGAAGTACTGTCAAACAAAAACTGTTATCTGAAAGAGTAGCAGTAAACTCTGTCCCCCTTGAAATTAGTGTGACCAGTTGGCTGACTGTTTTGTTAAATCAGTCGTAACAAGTTTGGCCAAGTCCCACCAGATCTACGCTTACTTGGCGAAGCGCTTACAGTCGTTTAGATGTCCGAGTCATGAACCCTGTCGTTTAGCTTTCTCAGACATAAATCCTGGAGTTTAGCTCTCCCGGTCATGAACGCAGTCGTTTAGCTGTTCCGTCAAAGAACGTTGTCGTTTAGCTCTCCCGGCCATGAACCCTATCGTTTAGATATCCCGGTCATGAACCCAGTCGTTTAAATATCCCGGTCATGAACCCTGTCGTTTAACTCTCCCGGTCATGAACCCTGTCGTTTAACTCTCCGGTCATGAACCCTGTCGTTTAACTCTCCGGTCATGAACCCTGTCGTTTAACTCTCCCGGTCATGAACCCTGTCGTTTAACTCTCCGGTCATGAACCCTGTCGTTTAACTCTCCGGTCATGAACCCTGTCGTTTAACTCTCCGGTCATGAACCCTGTCGTTTAACTCTCCCGGTCATGAACCCTGTCGTTTAACTCTCCGGTCATGAACCCTGTCGTTTAACTCTCCGGTCATGAACCCTGTCGTTTAACTCTCCCGGTCATGAACCCTGTCGTTTAACTCTCCCGGTCATGAACCCTGTCGTTTAGCTATCCCGTCAAAGAACCCTGTCGTTTAGCTGTTCCGGTCATGAACCCTGTCGTTTAGCTATCCCGTCAAAGAACCCTGTCGTTTAGCTGTTCCGGCCATGAACCCTGTCGTTTAGCTATCCCGTCAAAGAACCCTGTCGTTTAGCTGTTCCGGCTAGTAACCCTGTCGATTAGCTATCCCGGTCATGAAACCTGTCGTTTAGCTAACCCTGCCAGTAACCCTGTCTTTTCGCTCTCCATGCCAAGAACCCTGTCGTTTTGCTCTTCCGGCCATGAAACCTGTCGCTCAGCTTTACCAGAAACGACCCATTTCGTGAGCATAATCTTGTCTTATAACTGTAAAAACATTCTCACCTCTCATGTTCAGATTGCCAGAACTTGATGTTGAGCTATTGTGTGAAGATATTGTTTGTTTCACTGTGTTGTTTGACACCGGGTTTGAGTACGCTGGGGAGAAAAGACAACCATGAATAGAATATCAAAAATAAAGCTAAACTATATAACAGGAGTCTATATCAATACATTTTAAAAAATTAACTGACACATTTATTTCGTCTTCATTTGCTATCAGAAGAAAACTTAAATCTAGATCAAGAATGTGACTTTTACCAAATACGTATATCGATATACGTCTTTGATTTTACCAAGCAGGAAGCAACTTCAGGAAAGACTACTAGAATTTATTTTTTGATCACGTCTTGATATCGGAACCCTTTCTTCCTGGCATCCCAGGAAGAAAGGATTCCGATATCATTTTGGGATGATTAATTTGTGTTAGAGTAAAGCTCTTTCACCAGTAACAAAACATCGATAACACGGTTAAGCATTATGCCACAACGTAAGTAAAGTACCATCCGGATTATCAATATTCAGATATTGTTTAATTCATACAATGATCCATGTATGGCTTAATTATTGAATATACGGATGGTCCTCAACTTTTTGGTAAGAAGAAGGACAAATGTTATTATTTAATCAAAAAACAATGTTTTAATTGAATTAGACACGACACATGTGTTAATACAACATCAACATGGAAATAAAAATAAAATGTTTAAAAAAACGTCAAACTATTAATTTCAATTATCAAAAAAAAAAATTTTAAATAAGAAATCATTCAGCTATAATGTCAAAATATTATCTGAACACTGAATCGAAAACGTAAATAAATGTTAACATCAAAAGATTTTTAAAACAACAAAAAGAGAAATACAATAACAAAACGTGGATAGGAAGAAGAAAAATGTTAACTGGAAAGAAATTAAAATGTTAGAAAAAGCATCGAAACGAATATAATTTATTCGTCACCTTCAGCCTGATTCATGCGGTCTGCAGATTAAATACAAACATAGATATAAGATATACATATCTACTTATATCACACACGTCATGACTAATAATATCACTTGATAATATCACAATAAAACCTGTTATTAATTATCAATAATAATAACCCCGGTACCTAATAATTAATAACTGACCCCAACCTCACATTATAAATAAACAGTAGTTACAGAACATCCAATAATATTGTTTGTAGACAAGAGAAATCAATTCTTTCTATTAAGAATGTCCGATTAAGTTATTCTTTCATATATGCATGGTTTGTAAAGCAGAATTTATTTTCAAAACATGATAGGTATAACTGCTTAGGCATTTACTTGTATTTTTTTTTAAATTGACCTCTGACCCGAAACCCCTTCCATTTGGTACCAAAGTTTGAAAAAGAGGTGCTATGATAATTGACAATATAACTACTTTGTGTCATTTATTCTTCCAGAAGTTTAATATTCAATTTGAAATAAATGTTACAAAATATTATTCACTTATTCACTGAGATTTCGGTTGTTGGAAGCCATGTTTAATCTTGAAGTGGTAACAAAATACAAGAATTTATAACTCTTCAACTTCTCTGTTAACTTGTTAACTGGAATAAGTATATATAACTCAATGAGTTATGAAGTAAACTAACAACAAATTCTTCATTATATTATTTCACTTTTAATAAATGTCTAAAAATGTTCTGTACATGTAGCTCCCCTCAATTTTATACTTGAGAATGGGTTAATAAGTCGAATATGATATGTGCAAGGGAATTGAGATACTTATTGCTGATAATGTATCTGTATATGATCACCTTTCTTAATAAGATCTAAGTAATTCGACGTAATATAAATCAATAATCATAAAATCCTAAAAAAGAAAATAAGATTATTGGATGTAAATGTGTCTCCAATCCTACAACCAGATTGCTCTGTAACTACAAACATGTATAATTGATTCACGTGAGCTGATAATTAAGAGATTTGGCTGGGGAAAAACGACGATTAACACCTTGAAGATAGTCAAAGAACAATAAAAAAATCAAAAATGATTGCTCTTTGGTTACTTTAAGCAAAAGTTGTTAATACCATCCCACCCACAGTCAAAATATTCAATGTTAAATTGAAGGTAGTAGTTATATAGTCGACGGTAAGTACTAGGGTGAAAATGAAAGCAATAATCTCCAAGTAGTTTATGATTGAAGCTAGGTAACTTGGAATTATAGATAATAAATTGTCGATGGTTAACGCCCGTTGTCAGTTGAAGATTAAGTCGATTATAGTTGCTTTTGCTTTTAACATTCCGTAAAAATTTTAAGCAAATTTCCAAAAATAATTGATGGTTAATGCCCCGCTTTAAGTTAAAGATATGGCAGTGAAATAGTTGATGGTTTACGTCTCGTTGTAAATTTAAACTATTGCAGTTAAAAGTCGATGTCCCATTGTCAGTCAAAGCTTCAACAGTCAAGTCCTTGATGGTTGATGTTCAAATGCAAAGCACCAAATTTATCGGACAAATCGTTGATGGTTGATTCAAGTAGTTGATGTCCCGGTCGTAGCCCAGACTTTACAAAGCAAATAGTTGATTGTTCATGTGCCTGATATAAATAAAAGCTCTAACAGTCAAGTAGTTGATGTCCCCGTCGTAACTCAGACTTTACAAATTAAATAGTTGATTGTTGATATGCCTGATATAAATAAAAGCTCTAGCAGCCAAGCCCTTGATGGTTGATATTCCAATCAGTCCCTTAGTACATCAGAGTTATAGCAGTCAAATAGTCGATGGTAGTGCCCCGTTGTAAAGCAAAGCTTTTGCAGTCAAATGATCTGTAATTAAGGTCCATTAGTAAATCAAAGCTACAGTATTCAAATAGCCGGTCGTAAATGCCCCCTTTACAAATTAAAGTTATAGCAGTAAAACAATGATAGTTGATGACCTGTTGTATATTCAAGCTACAACAATCAAATATTTGATAGTTGAGATCCCGTTGTAAATTGAAACTTAAGGAGTTAATCCCTTAATGGTCGATGTCATTTGAATCAAAGCAATAGCAGTTAAAAAGTCGATTGTTGATGTCCCATTTAAAATTCATATCTTTAGCAGTCAACTAATCGATTGATAATGCCCCCTTAACAAATCAAAGCTACAGCAGTCAAACAGTCGGTCGTAAATGCCCCCTTTACAAATCAAAGCTACAGCAGTCAAACAGTCGGTCGTAAATGCCCCCTTTACAAATCAAAGCTACAGCAGTCAAACAGTCGGTCGTAAATGCCCCCTTTACAAATCAAAGCTACAGCAGTCAAACAGTCGGTCGTAAATGCCCCCTTTACAAATCAAAGCTACAGCAGTCAAACAGTCGGTCGTAAATGCCCCCTTTACAAATCAAAGCTATAGCAGTAAAACAATGATAAAATATTGAATAAGCAAAATCCGTCAACTACTTGTAGACAAGGCCCAATGATAAACTGAACCAATATGTGTTGATTATACTAGCTCAAACGTTAATCCTTGAAATAGTAGATGTTAAAAAACGAAAGTCTAAACGTTGATAGTTAATAGCTTATTATTAATCAAAAGATCAGTTTTCAAATAATAAATGGTAGAGGTCTAGATTAAGGTTATATTTTGCATATTGCAGTGAATAATAAATTGGCGCTTCAAATCTCAAAACTATCATGCTCCTGTGTATCAATTCTAAATAAAATTTGAATATTTCAACAAACCTGCATTGAACCTTAATAATACTACTGGTTCATGTCTATCCACTACCATTAGGTTCTTTTCAGCTGAAAGCATTCAGAGAGTTGTTCTTGATAACGAAATACTATATTTCCTCGCTACCCACATTCCATATCTCACAAACCACATTCGTTCTAATCAACATGCCATTGGTTCCATGTAACTTCATATTTTGAATAGCTCTTGCGTCATGCACTGAAGTCAAGGAATCAAGCGCATACATAATGCATTATATAACCCTGCTCAAACATTTGTACCATCTTCCCGCGGATGGCGTATACTTGTGGCAGCCTCATTTACTTGCTTAGATAGGCCTTGCCACATTTCAAGAACTTTTCCGTGCTTGTCGTCCAGGCTGCTGCGACGGATCGCGATAGTCAAATGACATATCATATAAATTTCGCAGTAAAAGTTCGCAGCAGAGGGCGCTGCACTCAAAACAAACATTATGACTAGTTTTAGAGTGATAGAGACTTTCGCAATTTAAAACCATGCGGGGGAATATCTCATTATACAAAAATAGGTTTTGTCATTTAAATGACATTTGGTGTCTCTTATTATATCGTTGAATATAACATACGATTTATCTATTAATCCATAACCATGCTGTCTTTAATAAGAACCCTTTTATTACCTACTGATATCTAAATGAGTTCATTGATTGACGATTTCGCAATAGATTGTTATCATATAACCGGAGTTCGATAGTTTTGCACGAATGTAAACCATCCTCGATACTTCGGGGTAAAGGTTTACTTTCTTATTCTCCTTCCTCAGCGTATACGTATTTCATTTAAGTCATAGTGTTTATATTATGATACTAGAGTAGAAAATGACATCATCTCATTATGACAAGTCAACAAAAAGCGCCGTATATTTACAAAAGTCGTTAAAATCATAGGGATAATACGATGCGATGTCAAACCAATTTTAGAACGTTGCCTGATGATGTCATTTCCGTCGTGGATCAGGATATCCAGGTATTAATATTAGTCAAGTAATGATCAAATAGAAGACGATCTCAGTGTTAGAATAGGCCGGCGAGTATTTTGACATTGCATGTGAGAAAATGGACAGATGTACTGTTGTTTGAAATTCAATATGGAAGCCCAAGAAATACGCAATGTATGAACAATATTTCAAATGTTATGTAAGATAGATGTAACTGATGGACTATTAAACTTTGAGTATATATATTTGCTTTATCAAGATGAGACAATAAATTGGTCGATTATATATTTTTTCAAAGTCACAATTCAATAAATATTCAACTTTTCATGATGATTTGTAATAACAATGTGTTTGCAATGAAATAAAAGGCAAGGACCTTTCATTTACTCACTCATTACCATCCATGCATTCTCTATGATCACTTCTTCTCCGATGGTAATATTCTAGTCATTTGGCAGTTGAGTCTTAATTTTAAACTGAAAATAGCCCATAATCTTGTGGAACAAGTCCAGTTCATTTCAGCTAGTTTCTTAACGTTTTACAAAGCACCATGTAGCCCAATTACCTTTTCTTAACAATCTTTGGTTTCAGATCTCCCGTTTCACGTGACATATTCAATATTAAGCATGCATTTAGTTAGAGGATTTCCTATATCTCTTATTAAAAATAGTATTATATACCCTGTCTGACAACATATCAATTGTATATGGCGAGAGGAAAGGCAACGGTTTTTTTGTGCGAAAGACCCTTATACTAAGAACATATTCAAGCAGAATTTTCATAATCCGTTTATTATGGTCATAATCCGTTATTTATGGTCATAATGCGTTCATTATGACTCCCTAGTAACTGATCAATGATCCTAACTCATTCTAAAGCATTTAGTGATTATAGATGCATGAAACCTTAAATAATTTCCTGAAGGTCGCTAATGTTGTTGACAATATATCAAACGTGATACATTTTGTTTATGTATCATACAGGATATAAGAGTATCATATCATCTAAGCGGATACATATTTGTGTAGCAGATTGGTCATTTATAAAAGGCAGCCATTCTACATATAGTTATCCCTAGTTGTTTTATTGAAAGATAACAATTCGCCCTTGGAAGCTCAGTTAATCAGAGGTCACAGTTGTAAACTTTCAGTCACTATTGAAATTTTATAGTTTATAGACATCTCGCCCCATTAGGAAATGATGGAATCATACATGCATAGATGTTGTACGATATCTTGCTAATAGATATAGGTGCATGCACAATATCGATAATCTTACAGCAAATAGCATAATGCAACACGTGACACTTGTGACCTCTCACCTCGACTCGATGTTCTGTCTCCAGACTTCTCGTCAACAACTTCACAGCAGGGCAGTTTCCTTCTCCATGCAGAGAGAGCGTCCTTCTTGAAAAGGCAGTAGAAGATGAATATGAACAAACCCTGCAAGGAGTTCGTAATAGCGAAAAGGTAGTAGAAAACGGGACTCGCCCGACCGATGGCAAAGACTGCAAATATCCAGGACAGACCTAGCAGAATGACAACCCCTACTGCCCCACGTAGCTGAGTAGCCGTGCTTGTCTGGTCAGACTTGTTTAATTTTCGACTGGTCAGTCCAAGAAGTTGACGAAGGACAAGACCGAAAGCTGCGAAGTTCAGAAGCAAGATGGCGGCAACTGGAGCAAGGAATGCTATGTAGAAGGCCGGATTTCTGATCCAGCATCTGTGTTAAAAAAGAAAATGTTCTTGATTTTTTGTTTTCAATTGTAGTAATACATCTTAAACATGTCATTCATCGCCGTTACATCAGCGCATTTGCATCAGGGAGTTCCTATCATATTCTGATATCTATTAAGGAAAATTTCTCGTGTCGCTTACAGATGCTTATTCATGGTAAGATGTAATGATACATGTAATTGTTTCAATCAATGACATATGGAGGTTCAAGGACCCTAAAGCAAAAATATCTTCCGTGTTCTGTCTCTTTTGCTGGATGGAATATTTCATTGGATGGTTTTATTGAAAATTACATAAAAAGGTTGCCTTGAGAGATACCAGCTCACGATACGAGCGACGCGTTAACAAATACGATATGGCTGAACCGTGAATTTGGGTGGTCATTAACATTAGGTTATCAGTGTACATATTGTTATCACTAGTGCTAGTCTTATTAACAATGCACCCTTGAAAAACCATCCACCAGTGCTCATCCGGGGATGTAAACTTTCTCTCACGATATCCGGTCAGCATTAAAAAAATTCATCGTTAAAAAGAGAAAACGCCAATGTTTGCCATGATGTTTGTCATGCAGTTTAAGACTAATCCACATATTAAAACAATTAAGAGGGGATTTCAGTTCGAATGTAGGGTAAAGAATATTCTGCAATCAATAGTTGTATCTAGTTATTGTCAGTTCCCTTCAGAACGACGATCGTCATTAGTTCAACTTCATGATAATTCTACCTTCCATAACAGTATCATAGACGCAGAATCGGAAGCGTACCTAGGCCAATATCGTTAGTATACAATAATTGTTCACTGTCATGATACTATTACAGCATGCATTAATTATCTATATTACCTACAATCATATCGTGGTTCATATTTTTCATACGATTCCCTAGGGCAAAATATCACTTTTTCATTGTGACGTCACGTCAAAAACAATACTTTGACGTCACAGTGCTACTATGCCAATGCTTGGATGTTGATTCTGATTAGTTT
The DNA here is from genome assembly GCA_921293015.1 of Phorcus lineatus. Classification (NCBI taxonomy): domain Eukaryota; kingdom Metazoa; phylum Mollusca; class Gastropoda; order Trochida; family Trochidae; genus Phorcus; species Phorcus lineatus. Next base: position 19,278,827 of record OV121085.1, read on the forward strand.
CTTTGATTTCTCGACTTCGGTAATAAACAGAATATCGTATTCGTGCCCATGACATACTATGTTTACGACACTCTAGCCTTAATATCAGTATGTCCCTCGCTTTCGCTCGGGAAAAACTAATATTAAGCACTCGTGTCGTAAACATTATATGTCATGGACACTGATATAACATCCTTTATTTTTGTCAGAGGGAAGATAGTGTGATGTAACATATACAATTGTTACATCATATAAAACTGTTGCCTTCATGCCATGGGTACCACATATTAATAGAGACGTGTTATTGCATTAAGATTATACGTACATTCCTGAATTCAGTAGGCCGTAGTTTTCTGTTGAGTTCACCCCGAGCGTTATTGCAACTATGACAAGAGGAACACCTGGGAAATTCAAATATAAGAAATTTATTTAAAACGTATTACTAATTTGCTTGATTGAAAAGCGCGGCATTGTAATAGATAAAACATGATAAATTTATTAGATAATACTGTATTTTGCTTAACCAAATAGCCATAAATGAAATGATTGACTGAAAAACCATCATTGAAAAAGATTAAATCTGATAAATTTATTCAATGATATTGTATTTTGCTTAACCAAATATCGATAGATCAATCGAAAGTTCGATACAGAAAAGTTTGAAATATTGGATTATAAAAATATGAAATATTGCACAAATCCAAGCGATTAAAACGATTCAAAAATCATCAAAGATATAAACATGGCCTAGTTTAAGTGGCAAAGGCAATTAAGAAAATGTTTAAACTGACCATTGTAATTTGCTTTTTTCCCATCAGTAAACAATTACCCGAACACATACCATTGAAAGAATTGAATCATGTTTTGAACGTTTTCTTTGTTTTCCCCCTTACATATTTGTGAATTGAATACACACTATTTTCGGAGGGCAATAAATCTATTTGCTAAGCCAAATTATCTATTGGCATAGAATAGGGTGTCACATAACAAACCAATAATGCGTGTGGCCATTTTAGCGTGAACATCTTTAACTCAACTAAGTTTGAGAAATGGGTTTACTAGAACTAGAAAACTAATTAATGTTCATTCAAAGCATTTGCGTATTGGATAATAAAACATCTTGCAATTGGTATTATTTTGTTTTCCTTTTTCGTGAAATTTTATTACTTAAAACGTTCTTCAGTTCCTTTACTATCATCCATCAACATAAATAAAGATTAACAATCACACCGATATCGTTTGTCCTTACGATATCGTTTGTCCTTTACGATATCGTTTGTCCTTAACGATATCACTTGTCCATAACGTAATTACGTAATAAGAGCCCCGTTTTGCCTTGTAATTTATAAAGACTTAATAGGCTCGGCATGTCTTAGCATGCCTTATTTGGGAAATGACGATATAGGCCATTCTTAGATTCTTCATGTTTATGTCAGATGCTCATTTTTTTTTTCGGATGTCATTTACTACTTTAAATACTATTTAAACGTATGATAATGAATACCTGCTTATATTATACGCGCGCTTCATCGTGTTATATACATCGACAATGACATGTTATATTGTTTGCTTACAATTATACACATACGATAATAAATAGAAGATTTTTTTAGATAAAAATAAAAATTTTAAAAAATCTTACCCCATCCAATCGTGCAGCACTTGAGGATGAAGTTTGTGAAATATGTTTTGAAGACGAGCACCAAGGCTAGGTACATATAGAAGGCCTCAACCGCCATCCACGTTAAAGCAGAGAGAAGGAAGTAGTGTAATAACACGGCAACAATCTGGAGGAAAAGAAGAAATATCGATCAACGAAAACAAGCTTCCTCATCTTTCATCAGGTAATCTATATAGGTAGAACTAAGTGATCATTTTGCTTAGTTTCCTGTATGTATATCACCTGAAATGTCGTTTCGTGTATATTTGGGATTATATTTAGAGTTTGAGTATATCTGGAGTATCTACAATAGTACAAGATACTGTATTTATGGGAGGAGTCCCTTGTGGATTTGACGGCACCACCAGTTTACCAATCTGCCATCTGGATCTTACCATACACAAAAGATGACATATTTCCAATCTATTTTCTGATAAGATGTTTAGAATTTGATCTCCACGGTCTTATAGGATTTAAGAAAGATGTATTAGGATAGGTTATCATGGACGTACATGTGAAACAAATACGTCAAAACTTACGTAAATACATCTACTTATATAATCTAACACCGAGACTGTAGTTGACACTAACGTTAACTCTTAAAAAGCTAGTCTAGAAAGAGCTATTTCTCTGACGTTTTTTTCCTATATTTGATAACATATTCGTTTTGGGAATTACTTTTCAGAATTATTTCACTTGAGCTCCTTTTCTATATCTATTGAAATAATCGTATCCAACGATTTCAAGATGTTCACTTAACTTTACGAAATCTATCGAAAATTACTGCACCTTAAACTTCTTTTTACGGATAACACTATCAATTAGCATTAAAACTTTTATCTAAGGTACGACTCCAAACTATCACTTTACGAATAAATCATAAAAATTCGTACGGAGACTTTATTAAAGATACTTCCAATTAATTCTGTGAACTTTTTATAGAAATAACACCTCAAATTAATAACGATTTAAACTTGCAATCTACAAAGAGTACCCCCGTTGGAATCATCCCCCTGATTACAAAATGACGTCACCCACCTTGCACGCTACAGGATCGGCGAATGCGTAGTCCTGCATACCGACCAGGAAGATAAGATTCGCAATAGCCAGAGCGATACACAAGTTAACAAGAATCTTAGACGGGTTGTCGCGTCTTAGCTTCCTGAAAATGAAAATCATTTGAAACTTTTGGGATCTTTTATTTTTTTTAAAGTCTATTGAGTGAGTAAGTGAGTGAGTGAGCATCTTCCCACGCATGGCCTTCTCTTACGCCAGCCCTAATGACTTGCTAAGATAGACCTTGCCGCATTTTGTGCTTGTCGCCAAGGCTACTGCGACAGATCGCGATAGTGCAATGAGAAATCTTTTCGACGAAGAGACAGTTGCAATCATAACAAAGATTTGGACTGGTTGGCAGCAAGGTTTGAATTAGCCAGTGAAAGAGACTGGTGCAATTTACGGCCATGCGGAGGAAGATGATAAGTGGGTGAGCGACTGTTTAGCGCCTCGAGATTTAATGCAGAGTGAAAGTTGATTAAATGAAAAGACGATTAACTGCAGAGCATTAATACCGTCAGCAGAATTTCGTAGGTAAAGCTTTTTAAAGATATGAAATGATATTCCATATATATATATGAGGTGATAACTTGTAGTTTTATCTAGGCCAATTTATTTAGCAAATAATATTTCAACATATGGCCATTTTCATTTGCTGTTTAATGGTTTCTTGGTGGGATGACGTCAATACAAGAAATCACTCGGATACGCAAGGAATTGATTAACATGTAATCACACTGCTTGAAATATAGATGCTTACTTAAAGGCAACTGTGACACCAATACTTCGCTAATATAATTTTTTTATATATATATATATATATATATATATATATATATATATATATATATATATATATATATATATATATATATATATATATTGTAACATGTAGGGGAAAATGATGTGTGCTGTTGTTTTTTATCAACGCTTTTAATATATAATATAAAATATATACATATCTCCCAGGATTACTTACGACAACATCTCGCCAATTCAATTCAATAAAACGAATTCAGGCTATTAAGTCATTTTGAATACCGGAAGAAGTGAATGCGACGTTACGAGACGCATGAACTACGATGTTTGTTGTTATTGTAAATTTTCTTATTGATTTTATGAAACTGGAACTTTCTATTAACTTTATGAAACTGAAACTTACCTGAACATAAGGTATGTGGTCAGGGTGAAGATGAGGCACAGGAGTGAGATACCACAGCCTATGTAGGAGATGATAGATAATGCCAGTTTGTCCTGCTCCGAGATGTCAATCCCTCCGTTATACACATCCTAAACAGAGGATCATATACTTAAAGGGGCAGTAGCACGACTAGGTATGAATTTCGCAAGGTTTAGATTCTAATCTTTAGTGATGTTTTTTGTAGAGATCAGTTACTCTTATCTTAAAACTGTTTACAAATACTTGTTTGTCCATGACATTATTTTTAGATGGTCAAATACCTCAAGATAAAAATGATAATAGGGATATTTATTAAAGCACATACCCATCCACTAGTGTATGCTCAAGGCGGTACCAATATTATTACCCTGCTCTGACCAAAACTGATATATTTGTCACTAGAAGGTCACCACAAACACACCAGGTACCAAATTCCATCTGGGTGAACAAGGACACGTTTTGAAGCAAGTCTCTTGCATAAGTAGACAATACGATTCTCTCAAATCGTGTCTCAGTTTGGGGAAGGGAATCCCCCTTCAAACTCTCAGTGTATACATCAATGACACGATGAACCCATCCATCCATCACCCGCGCCCGATATTGCTGTATTTCACTGATAGCGGTCAACAGCACTATGAACAAGACCACGTGCCACCAAATTTTGTCTTACAGATTTTGTCACTCTACTGAACAATAAAGGGTCAGAATGATATCAATGAATAAAGAAAAATAGAGCCATGGGCTCTGTAGCTCATCAGACTTTTGATAGAAATAGGTGTTTGGGTTTAGACCATGGGGTCATGGGCAGTGTAGGAAAGATAGCCTGTCCCAACGTCCGAGTTATTCACAATCAAATAAAAAAGGCCCATTGCCCATTTGGGGTCAAGGGGTCACTGAACCTACAATTCAGAATCCCCATTGTCCAAGGAGTCTACACACAACTATTAAGCTATCAAGACCTTTTGGAACTGGAGAAGAAGATGAAAGTAGGATTTTAAGGTTTCGACCCCTGTGACCCCATTTGGGGTCAAGTGGTCACCAAACCTACAATTTAGAATCCCCAGTGTCCAAGGGGTCTTCACACAATTTTTCAGCTCTCTAGACCTTTTGGAACTAGGGAAAAAGATGAAATTAGGTTTTTTAGGTTTTGACCCCTGTGACCCCATTTGGGGTCATGGGGTCACCAAACCTACAATTTAGAATCCCCGTTGGCCAAGGAGTCTACACACACCTTTTCAGCTCTCTAGACCTTTTGGAACTGGAGAAGAAGATGAAAATAGGTTTTTCAGGTTTTGACCCCTGTGACCCCATTTGGGGTCATGGGGTCACCAAACCTACAATTTAGAATCTCCAGTGCCCAAGGAGTCTACACACAACTATTCAGCTCTCTGGACCTTTTGGAACTGGAGAAGAAGATGAAAATAGGTTTTTCATGTTTTGACCCCTCTGACCTCATTTGGGGTCATGGGGTCACAAAATCTACAATTTAGAATCCCCATTGGCCAAGAAGTCTACACACAACTTTTCAGCTCTCTGGACCTTTAGGAACTGGAGAAGAAGATTAAAATAGATTTTTAAGGTTTTGACCCTTGTGACCCCATTTGGGGTCATGGGGTCACGAAATCTACAATTTAGAATCCCCATTTGCCAAGGAGTATGCACATAAAATTTCAGCTCTCTAGAGTCATTGGTTCTGGAGAAGAAGTCGAAAAAGTGAAAAGTTTACGGATGGACGGATGGACGGACGGACGGATGGACGGACGGACAGATGGACGGACGGATGGACGGACGCCGGACGCCATGCCATGCCATAAGTCCATCGGGTCTTTCAGACCTGATGAGCTAAAAATGGATTTGTTATCAATTTACTAATCTTCATTTTCGTGAGTTCAACAGTGAAATACTTCGCTACTTCTTCATTAATAATTATTTCTCCACAGGAAAATATTTAACAATCAAATAAGGTGCAAAGATGTATCCCGAATCGTGGATCTTCGTTTTAAGTAAAGGAAACTAGGCTATTATCTTTCAAAGACGCATAAACATTTACGAGGCACGCCAACTATATCGAGAAGCCTAAATGGCAATAATAATCCTAAAAGCCTAGGACTCACTAACGCCGTGCACTTAGTTAGCGTCAGTAAGACATATTCATTATAGCATTGGAGGCAAATCTATAGATCGCCTACTAATAAATGTGGAGTCCTGCAGAGAAACGTAAACATATTTGCATCTTGTTTGCCAGACTGCAGATTTCCAGACGTTTCAGAAACATTTATTAATCACTATCAATTTCTGTAACATAATTGGATTTGAAAGTAGAGCTGATAATGTTACTGATTTAAATATCAAGGTCTTGGTGCGTCACATGTTTTACCATGTGAAACCTCGTGACACATATGCCATATAGGTCATGCGGTATGCATGCATTCTGGCGTAATTTCAAAATATAACAGTTTAGATAATGAAGTGTGAAGTGACGATAGAAAAGATCTTAACGACTGTCGTGAAGACCATTTAAATAAAAATATGATATTTTAATATTTGATAATAAGTTTTCATATATATATATATATATATGAGATTTATTATCAAATATGAAAATATCTTCATTATCTAAACTGTTATATTTTTCTATTTTCTATGCGTCTACTAAACATTCTTTGAGCTGCATTTTCAGCAAACGTTACCTTATATGTCGAGTTTCAATGTACAGACTTTGCGAAGTGTTTTCATTTAAAGAGTTGACATTTTGAAACGGTCACCAATGTTCACCATCTTAATAAATGCAAGTAAATGTCACAGTCAGGATCGTTATGATAGCAGGTGCTAACACCGTAACAGGTCATGTTTGATATTTTTGATCATCGTAATTAATCCCCATTGAACACTGACGGAACCGATGCGACATTTCACTTACATCACTTTGGTTTTCTTTTCTTATATCTTATCATATTTTATCATTTGTTTGATTGCCCTCTCTAAAACAATAAGAGTAACCATCATGATTTTAGTTGATAGCATTCAAACATCAGCAGCTATTCAAATTTCACGAACTTTTATCAGAAAGAAGCGCAGACCTATCAACAAGGCAACATATAAATGTCTTTAATCTGTACAATCGTTCATCCCTATTGCAGGGGAGTTTTATAGCATATCTAATATTATTCTGTCGGTCTTTATTCATCTTTTTCCTTCTAAACTGTCCATCTTCTGTCATTTTTGTATGTAGATAATTTATGTATATACGAGAGAGAAGGTATTTTAACTTGTTCCTAATCCTGTACTATCAGAATGAAATATTGTTAAACTAATCACTTTGCTTTCAATTTCAAAATTTAAACTCTTACCGACTACTTTTCTCCTCTAAGAAAAGAAAAGAATCTTGAAACTTGGTATCAGTTGTGTGGTTTTGAGCCCTTAAGCGTATACAAAGACATGACATTGCAAAATAAAGTGATTCTTTAGAGTGATAATAAAGCTTGCCTTACGTCTAACATCTTCAATTGCAATTCATGATAGTTTTATGTTTTTATGTACATGTCATGGATTTGACGTCTGTACAGAAGGAGTAAGTAAGTAAGTAAGTAAGTAAGAGGTAAGTCCTGTTTTATACTTTTAACGGTCTCTGAGTGAGCATTTCGAGTAATGTTTTGGTTTTTGAACAGTCTATTAGGTTGGAGTTGATAATTTAAAAGTCATGTTTTGGGCTTTTAAACATTCTTGAGGGTTAACGTTAATAATTTACAAGTCATGTTTTGGACTTTTTAACATTTTACTAGGTAAGCGTTAATTGTGTAGAAGTCAATTTGGACTTTTCATTTCATTACATGTAGGTTAATGTTAATTATTCAGAAGTAATTTTTTGGACTTTTTAACATTTTTAGGTTCACGTTAATTATGAAGAATTCTTATTTTGGACTTGTAACAATCTATGAGGTTAACGTTTATGATTTAGAAATCAAGTTTTGACCTCTTTAACATTATATTAGGCTAACGATAATGATTTAAAAAGTTAAGTGTTGGACTTTCTGAATTTATAAGGTTGACGTAAATGATTAAGAAGTCAAATTTAGACGTTTTTAACATTCTGCGAGTTTGATTCTGACGATTTGGAATCCAAACTGTAGATTTTTAACATTCTATTCGGCTCACCTATAGTACCTTTGCCTGATGACGTATTTAACAATCTATGTTGATTTAAGGATTTAGAAGTCACGTTTAACTTTCTAAAATTATATTGGGTTGAAGTTAATGATTTAGAAGATACGGTTTGGACTTTGTAACAGAGATTAACGTTAACTGATAAGTTATTATAATTCGTTCTCCCACGTGAAAACAGTAAAAGCAATTAAGTGATTGACAAGTTTTAACACCAACGGACGGAAGCTTATAAATAACAACCTCTGAGCTATACGAAAAACACCACTAAAAATGAGACCAATAAACCTCACGTGCTCCTTACCTATTAAGAGATGGACAATTATGTTGGTCAAATGCATTTTTGCTTAATTAATGTCGACGCCGGAGATTTTTCTTTTTTTCCTGAATCATCTCTTTTGTGTAAGTATTTCGACAACAAGAAGCCATGTTTGACATGTAAGTATGGCCAAATGCCGGATGACAAATCTTCATACAATGAGCGCTTATGAATCTAAAACTTAATTTTAAAAAAGAAACAGCACATATTTGAGAAGACCTAACAATGTGAGTTTGAATTTGTTTTATTTATTTATTTTCTTTTATTTGAAACTGAAATGATTTTAAATCAAATGAATTCAATTTGGATTTAAGTAATTGATTTGATATATTATTCATAGTGTATTTTCAATTCAGCTACGCACACTAAGAATAAAAACAGTTACCATCCAAAACCTATTGTTTTTATTTTGGCATACGTTGACAACTTGAATAAGTGGCAATAATTGGCTAAGAACCGTCATGAAAATCAAATAAACAAGTTGTTATTCATAAGATTTTCCTTGTAATGTGACACAAAATGACCCTTCAATAATTGAATTTATTACTCGTCCGTGTAAGACTGCAGTGTTATATTTATACTGCGGTATTAAACTAGTGTGATACCGCTTCATGTATGACGTCACAATAGTGTTTAGTTGTGACGTCATAATGTTAGCACCGCCGTCACAATGCCAGCCACGTCGCTGAAAAGTTTCGTTCAGTTCACTTTCGGCAATCATGATTGATTACTGAGGTTTAGTAATAAACAGAATACTAAACTTCCTTCAATTAAAAACTTTTTTTATTAAAATCAATATTGATTTGGTATCAAACTCGCTTTCGCTCGTTAAATACGAAATCCTTTACTCGTTTAATAAAAATAGTATTAGATGGAAGGTCGTTTAGTATCCTCTATGTATTTATGGAAGGGGATGTGTGCCAAAAATGAAATCATGTAAACTCGTAATTCGCAAGTTGTAACATGTTGTTCTCAGCCATGCAATTCTCGAAAAGACAAGTCCAAGTATGCAAACCTAGCATTTCAATCCTGTAAAACTCAACTTTCTGTTCTCAACTTTACAAAGTTCAAATGTAATTCTAGAAATGTTAAAGTCGAAACTCATTTTTGTATTTCAAATACGAGGGATATACACATTTAGCAATGCTACAAATTACGTTTTACAATTGGTGAATGAAAAATGAAGTGTTGTAAAATCAGCCTTTGGAAACAGACTTTTGCATCTGGAGTTTTACATGAGTTGCATGGTTATGATTGCAATGTTCCGAAATACATCTGTACACGATTTCGCATTGACCATATTTGGAAGTTTAACGAAGACTGCCGATGATTTCCGAAGATGATCGGTATTTGACAACAACGAGACCTCCCTGATCCAAGCTCCATGCAACGCTATGCAAGCTTTCCGTATAGTATTGAGCTGAGTCCGCCACAATGCGCGGAGCTTGGGCATGCGACCTTCACCTTTTGTCAAAGTTCTTAGTCAATTATTGATCTAGATAATTTTTTTCTACTGTTTTCGTAAGGGTTACACGAGGTTTATCTCACGAAAGAATATTATGAACTTTAATTCTGGGTTAGACTTTACTGGACACTAAATCTCTGCACAACTTACTGCATCGAGATGATTCATTTAAAAAAATTTAAATATTAAGTACGTAGGATTTAAAAAACTCACCAAATTACGAGACTGGATTTAGAATAATGAAACAACGGCATACTTGTCTCGCAAAGACAAATAGCGGTAGAAAAAAAAATATATATTGTACACCCACGTTACGCTTAAAACACGGGCATGTAATTCTTTCAAATTAATAGTTAGAAAAATAACTACGCAACGTAAAGTAAGGGGAAAGTTCCAAAATCATTGAAAAGAATATTTTTTTCTTTTGTTAGTCTTTCATTCGGTCGTTTAACCAATAAATATTATTCCGTTTAAAGAAACATTTATTTAATACCGTTTAAAGTCGTGTTTTAAAGCCCGATCAACAGTTATTATAGGGTCGTCTTTAGTCTAACAATTAGACTCTGAAATGAAAATGTATCAGTTAATGAAAATTTAAAAAAAATATTAAATGAAATGAAAAGGAGACTGAAATTTCTTCATTTTAAATTTCAAATTAAGCTCTCCAGTCTTTCATAGACTTGCTTAGGCTTCTTACTTATTTCAGGGTCTGGCCTACAGACTAGGTTGTCTTATAAGCGAACGGTCTATAAATTTTTGCCCGGTCTGGCAGGCCGCCAGAGAACATCGGGTCATTGTTCGATACATAGTCTATTTTGCCCATTTTAAAGTCGAAAAGCTCTTGCAAATTCAGATATCATCAACAATTTAAATCAAAATACCTTTGTTATCATCAAAATGTAAAAATTCTAACAATTATTTGAAATATTAGATTATACATTTCCATACGTATAACTTAGGGGTGAGCTAGCAAACCCCTAATTTCAGCAATTAATTGCAAATGATATTCGTTCTATTACAATTTCTTGCTATTTGCCTTAGGGGTCCGAAAACACCGTACGCGAGTTACTAAGAACTTTCACAAAAGTTGAAGGTCGCATGCCCAAGCTCCGCGCATTGCGGTGGACTCAACTCAACGCTATACGGAAAGCTTGCATAGCGTTGCATGGAGCTTGGATCAGGGAGGTCTCGTTGTTGTCAAATACCGATCATCTTCGGAAATCATCGGCAGTCTTCGTTAAACTTCCAAATATGGTCAATGCGAAATCGTGTACAGATGTATTTCGGAACATTGCAATCATAACCATGCAAATCATGTAAAACTCCAGATGCAAAAGTCTGTTTCCAAAGGCTGATTTTACAACACTTCATTTTTCATTCATTAATTGTAAAACGTAATTTGTAGCATTGCTAAATGTGTATACCCCTCTTATTTGAAATACAAAAATGAGTTTCGACTTTGACATTTCTAGAATTACATTTGAACTTTGTAAAGTTGAGAACAGAAAGTTGAGTTTTACAGGATTGAAATGTTAGGTTTGCATACTTGGACTTGTCTTTTCGAGAATTGCATGGTTGAGAACGACATGTTACAACTTGCGAATTACGAGTTTACAGGATTTCATTTTTGGCACACATCCCCTTCCATATGTATTAACTAGTGTACGTACCATTAGCAGAGCAAAGTTGGTCAAATGGTTACATGCACACGTAGTGTACTGGTCAGCTACGTATTTCTGAACAGTACATCCCTCACTTGACCACTCCTCTCCACTGACCGTCTTCTTCCAGTAGACACACGTCGAGTTCACGGCGTTCTGAGAAACCAATGATAACATTCGTATAGTCATTAGATAAATTGTGACGTCATCCCATTGTTCTCATCCTCATTGTTTTCAGTAATTGAATGGAGCATGTCATATCAGCTTTTCGTAACTAAAAGTGTTTTATCTATTTTAAGTAAATTAAATGAATAAGCAGTAATTTGAGTGTATATAAGAAATAAGTAAATAATGACCTCTTAATTCTCCATTCATTATACATAAATAATGGGTATTGTCCCGAAACGCAGAACTCTATAACGCAGAACTCTATAACGCAGAACTCTATAACGCAGAACGATTAAAACAACAACATTTACGGTTGGCTGAACACACCTGACCCCTCAAACTATAATGGAATGTACCAAATATAAACATTCACCTATCTGTGATAGAATATGCCCTTTCTGTGATAATGTTGAAGATGCTAATGGGCCATAGTTCCGTTCTTTTCGAGGAAAGAGAATTACTCGGACATTACCTTTAAAGAATGTTAAACTAATTCCGGAACAATTAGAGGTGCAAGCTCCCTGTATTCAGTGTGTTTTTTTAACTCATTTGGTATGGAAAATGATGCGGCTAACAGCATGGCATCGGTTTTTGCAAATAATATCGTAAGGTCTTGGCCAAGCGAGTCTATTATTAGGGAGCAAGTCATTATTAGTCTTTTAGCCGACCATTCACCTTCTGAGTAGCATTTCATTTGTCTTCGTCCATCGAGTGGTAAAACCTGATGGATAAAACATCTCAAGTGCAACTAGGTGAAGTTTCATCGTGCTCTTAACGACGAGAAAACAATCAGGATGTTTTGAAGACTGGAACAAAAAGATTAACGGTTCGTATAAATCTAGTTCGAGATTTTTCTTTTCAATATGAGGTTACTACATTTCTAAAAGGTCAACCTCCCAGTGGGGTTAACGACCAGTGTTACCACGACCAGAGGTTTTCTCAACCGTTGGAATTTAACCCCATATCAGGTTTATGAGACTAGTTCTCTAACTGCACGTTGTGTTTTGAATGATATTCCATCTTCCAAAATGTTCAATTCACAAGCTCGGATTCACAGGGGCGTGTATCGCTTAGAAATAGCTTTAGAAAGACATATATACCCATAGACCCTACCCTACTACTATATAAAAGGAAAGGGATGTAACGACCAAACCACCCCATGCTCGAACAAAGTCAGTTTTCGCATCCAAAATAATTTTTCTGGACAAATTGTTCACTACGATTTGAAAGCTAAATGATTTCCCTACAAAACGAGCTATGGATTGTCAAAATCGGGTAATTATTTCAAAAGTTACATGCAACGACGCCCCGAAAATCGCTACCGCCAGATTTTCAGGCCAAAATCCCCACTCACGAAAAACAGCAAAAACTCACCGTTTAACATCGTTTATTGATTCCAGCAATGTTGACAACACCAATGTAGAGCTCGATTCGATCGGCGACATCGAACTACATGTTCACAATATGAGAACAGCACCTAATTATTATTTCTACGAGTGCTAGCAGACATTATATAAAAAATCATCTGCCTTGCGGTTGTCTTGTCCACCATAACAGTGGCCTTGACATTCATTTGACCTCGTAGCCGCAGCAAATTTACAAATTAAAGGATTTGGTAGAAATTAACATTGAGTATTTTCTTTTAAATTCCCTTCTCCAGTCATGTGTGTTTTAATGAGTCCAAAATATTAAATAAACTTGTTCTTTATAACTATGGGTCAAATTATAATTTTTTTTAAACATTCCAGAAATATGTAATTAGTCGACTGGCAAATGTCAAAATTTCAAACGAATCGTTAGAAAATCGAAACATTACCTTTGATTTAATTGACAATATTTTTTTAAAATAATTTATGTAGAACAATATACTTATTAGTATGATTTTTCATGTTTTATTAAAGAATATTAACAACTTTTACTCGGTTTACCTAAAAATATTGTTTTGATCTTTTTCTCCAAAAAGTGATGGCATATATAATATGAACCTGTTACCTACATTAACTTAATATATTTTGCTATCCTTCTAAATTAAAGCATATATTTTTAAAACTCAGTTATTTTTTATAATTGGAAAAGAAAATATTCAAAAATTAAAAGAATTTGTAAAGAGGTTTGAATCTCAAAGGCAAATTTGAAAGCAACTCCTAATTCTAGATAAACTACTTCCATGTTGAATATTTGATGTGCAGTTCAGATACATTATTTAATAAAATAAGTTTACCATTAGATAGGTGATTTAATTTTATTTCTTCAAACAATAGTGATATAATTTAAATATTATCAAAACTGTGTTCGACAAAAAAAGGGATATTTATTTTTCAGAGGTCAGACAGAATTATATATTTTTTTATCAATATTGGCTTGGCTCAGGAGTGAGATCATGTAAATTATAAAAGATGTGGATAGCAATCATTGATAATGACTTGTATTTTGTAATTCATACTGTTCAACCACCCTGGTGGTTAGGGGCATAAATGCAATGCCTCGCTTGGAAGGTTACCTTAGTTTTCTTTAATGGAAGCAATTTTGATTTTCATAGTTAAAAGATTAAAATAACAAAAACAAATTAAGTTACAACATGCTGCATTAAAACTTATTAACAGTTATGTATAATGATGTTGAAAAAATAACTTTTCTTATAACTTCAGTTGAAAGGTAGATATTTATGCCTCATTAAAAGGTGAATTGATTAAGTTGAGAACAAATAGTCCTGTTGGCAGAGAGAATTCAATGATAGGTATCTTTTTACTAAAATAAGGCCTGTCTCTCCCCGATAAAGGAACAAACATTAACAGTGTGTCCAATAAATAAGAGAATAAATTGCATTCTGAAAGTGATCAGTATATTTTTTATGCACAAGGTCAAAAAAAGCATGTCTGAAGTGACAGATCTCCAGACTGGCACAGTACTTGTATCTTTAATTGCTGTTTCAAATGCAATAAATCTGATTTAGTTATATTTTTTAGAATATTTGCGTATGGGGGCATTTTCCCCAAAATGTCCAGAATTTGTTTGCCTTGCAAGCAATAAACTCTTTAGTTTCATAAACATGTCTGTAATGGTAATGGTAATCAAATGATGTCTCTACCTTTTTTACACTTCAAAGAAATTAATTATGCTCACTGAAATTAATTTGAGTTGAGCTTGATATAATAACACAAACCTTAACAGTGATACACACTCATACTTTTTACAAGGTTCACAGGCGCAGAGGCACATCAGTTCTGTAATATTTTTCTCAGTTTTAAAAGAATAGAGTCATGACCCTGGAGCTGATCAGGCTTTAAAATCTATTATCACTAGACCATAGTATTATAATACCAATCGCTTATGGAGCATATAAATGTTCCATCTTTCTTAGCTTTATTAAGATTATTTAAGAAGAAGATATTTATAAGGTTATGACCTGTGTGACTTTAGTGGGGGTCAAAGATATATAATATATAGTTTAGAATCCTCATTAGAAGATCATCACTATCATCTTCAGGAGAAAAAAATGAAAATAGGTTTTAGGAGGCCTTTCTTAGGTCACCAAATTAATAAATTTAGATCCTTAGTAGTCAAGGAATTGGTACTCAAACTTATATTAGGACACTGTCCCATGTCAGGCTAGATGAGGTGAAAAGTGAAATTGAATCAGTTGCAGTTTAATTCAATTGGCATTGAATATTTGATGTAGAAATTATAATTGAAAATCTAAAAACACATTCTTTGTACATCATCTGTTATATATCCAGCACGAAACAGACAGATTTGATTTGTAGCCCATACTTCACCTACTGTTAAGCACTCATTACAAGTTGTGCCAAAATAAACTTTCCTTGCCTATTATTGTGTATATTATAGTCATAAAAGTATTTGTATTCAGTATGGAACATCCTTTAAAATTTACCAACTCAACCTTTTAAATATTCATAAAAACATCATGAAAGGCTTTTATGAAGTACAACCTACTGATCATCTAAGTTATGCAAAGTCTTAACAATTACTCATGGTTAATGGTATTAAACTAAAACTTTGAAAAGGGAGGTGTTATCCATAGGTGGCTAGAAATTCATGTATTAAACACATGAAATAACTATTTTATACTCCCTAAATCACACATTGAGTTCTTTGAAGGTTAATGGCACCTATAATGATCACATATCAAATAATAAGAATCAATTGAATGCAATACAATCAATATAATTGGATATAAGTGATGAAAGTAAATGTATTGTTTTCTTAATTGGGGACTCACTTGTATGTCTGTATATATACAAAAACATATTAAAGAATCCTCACAAATAAATTCATTGATAGTCAATTTATTTATATTATTTGAAGATTTTATTGAATTACAATAGCAGAAAATTTTCAAGAGTGTCCATGTATTAGAGATTCTTTTCCATGTATGCAGCAAGGATATTCTCCAGATTAAACTGTCCCCTCTTGATATCGAATCTTGTAACTGAAAAATATAAATTGGAACCAAATTAAATATGAGGCAAAAAAAGATTGTTCCATTGTCATTATAGCTCCTCAAGTACTGCAATATTAATTGTATTTAGTGTTACAAACTAACATTTTAAATAACAAAGTATAGTCAAAGTGGTTGCTCTCATAATTCAAACAATCATGGAACTTAATATTTGGTTAATCATAATCTACATTGGTAAAGGTGTGTTGTATAAACATCTATGATTACAACATTTTGTTTTTAAGATAGCTGAAACAAATAGGTTTTAAATTTAAGTTGGATTTCTTTTGCCTCTTTTACAGAATTGCTCAATCAAACTCTAGAAACAAAGTGAAACTTTTCACCCAAAAAGTTTCATACAGCATTAACCACAGCTTGAGACATGGTACCTAACCAATAACCCTAAAGCCCCCTTGTTATCTGCTAATTCCCGCCCCCCCCCCCCCCCCCCCCCCCCATGGTTAGGCCCTTCCACTACCTCTTCTCCCATTAAACCTGTTGTGACAATTGTCTTCCCTTTTCTCACTCATGGTAAAATAATATATCTAAAAAATTACCTTGAGAAACATATTTCAAATGGATCATGTCTCAGTGGCATATATCTAAAACTCTACATTATCTGCTGAAATACATTAACAGAAAATTAAAAAAAGTATTCAAATCTTTAGATTGTGGCTGTTGTGCTTACCTGGAACTTTCAAATAATGATGGAAAAGTGTCTCCACACTCTCTCCTCCTGTATTGAGACATATGCCTGCGAAGAGAGAATCATTTTTGAAAAAACACTTCTATATTTTAAACAATGTACATTTCATCGCTTTATTTCTTAAATTGATTTTTTTGTGGATAATTCTAGGCTACGTCATGTATTTGTGCTTGTCAAATTAAAACCATACTTGCTCTGCTACTCTCTTTAGAAACTTTTACCTGAATGAATAGATATGTACATGATCATATATTTGATATTTACTACAAAAAGCCAGAAGGCTATTAACCAGCTGTCACCATCAGTTTGTAAGTGTAATATGGAAGGCTCAATCTTTTATCTACATGTAAAAAAATGATATTACAAAATGGAAATAATTCAGGTATTCTAACAGTCTTGAATAAAAATCAAATATTTAGCAGCTTATAAACAGAAGTGCTGGTAAATACATTTGATGGTGTTATATCAAATTGATAACCAGATCATTAAAATGACATAAATTCTCAATCAAATACTCACTGTTTATGTCTGTGACATGCCTTCATCTGAAATCCAAAATAAAAATCATGACTTAGACTTTTGTTAAAATGGTTTCAAACTTAATTTAACTTATCATTTACCTATTCTAGTTTCACATATATATTTTATAATCATATACAGATATAGCACCTTCAAATTTTCAAAAGGCATGCATACCTAATCGATAAAGTTGGTATTATTGTTAAATGTTAAAAAAATGGCACTTTCATCTAAAATCAATAATCAATTATGCCTGTCTTATTGGGGTTTTTTTAATGGAATATTGGCAAAGTAATTACATTTATAAATAACTTTTTATGATGTTTAGATGTATAAACAATCACTAAAGTAAAATAATAAATTGATGTTAAAATGATAGATTGATGGCAATTAAAGAAAAAAATATAATTATCAGTGAAAACATCGTATACGCCGATGCTTACCTGATGGAGGCTTCGCAATTTGAAGGCATCGGTCCACTAATTATTCCCAGCAGCGGAGAGAAATGATTCGAAGCGCCTGGAGTTGGAGAATCGTTTTTTTCTTTTGCCGATTCAGACATAAAAATTTAAACTCTTACAAAAGGCTCTCTTAAATTACTATATGTGACTAATTTCCAAAAAATAACAGCTCCAGTTGCTTGTGGTAAGGTGGACACGTCTAAAAATCCTAAACGTTTTTCGACCACGTTATGTTGTTTACAAACATGGTATTGAAAGGACTGTGAGGAGTTCGATCAGAGTTCGGAGTTCGCTCACTTACTTATTTGCTGCGGCTACGAGGTCAAATGAATGTCAAGGCCACTGTTATGGTGGACAAGACAACCGCAAGGCAGATGATTTTTTATATAATGTCTGCTAGCACTCGTAGAAATAATAATTAGGTGCTGTTCTCATATTGTGAACATGTAGTTCGATGTCGCCGATCGAATCGAGCTCTACATTGGTGTTGTCAACATTGCTGGAATCAATAAACGATGTTAAACGGTGAGTTTTTGCTGTTTTTCGTGAGTGGGGATTTTGGCCTGAAAATCTGGCGGTAGCGATTTTCGGGGCGTCGTTGCATGTAACTTTTGAAATAATTACCCGATTTTGACAATCCATAGCTCGTTTTGTAGGGAAATCATTTAGCTTTCGAATCGTAGTGAACAATTTGTCCAGAAAAATTATTTTGGATGCGAAAACTGACTTTGTTCGAGCATGGGGTGGTTTGGTCGTTACATCCCTTTCCTTTTATATAGTAGTAGGGTAGGGTCTATGGGTATATATGTCTTTCTAAAGCTATTTCTAAGCGATACACGCCCCTGTGCTCGGATTTACCTGTCATTCCAAGCCACCCTCAAGGTTTCCAAATGTCAACCAAAACCCCGCGCTTTCTCCCTTACGTCACACTTTTTGTTAGAGGATGATAAAGAAACAATATATCTTATTACAGGCGATAAATCATTATTCATATTTAACATAGATTTAGATAGTGATTATTTTCATTCTCCTGTGACTTTACAATACCCGTTACAAGAAGTCTGCATCTTTGGACGTAAGTGGTCATTTGCCAATAGATTTGTGATATTCGGTAACGTGCACGCATGATAAACGGATGATTCGATCCTTGTACCAAGTTCGCTGGTTGGTCATTTGGTACCCCAGGTTGTTGGGCAACCACGCTCTTTATGTTTATCCCTTTGATAAATACACAGGCGCCAGACTCTGAATGTGCAATAGCTTGTAAGTATATATACATGTAGCTATATAACATAAACAAGGTCTGACACTGTCGTGTCTGCAATAGGACCGGAAATGCGAACTGGGATCTGTCTACGAAGTTTACATAGGGTAACCGAGACAAGTAAGCAGTAGATATGACTCTAATGTGATACTGCGGTATATTCCGTTTGAGAATAACTATATGTATTCGTTTTTTACTCTATTTAATCACATTTCTGCTTCTTTTCAAAAGTTGGAATATTTACCTTCCTGATGTGAGGTAGGTTGACAATAACGGGGTCCTTGAGGTTTGTGACTTCGACGTTAGGAACGGTCGCTGCAATAATCCGACTGTTTATCATCCGGGTACTTTCTGTAACACCCCCATCAGTCACAGGGTCAGGGTCTTCTGCAGTTGGCGATGTACTTCCGATTGGATCTATCCCATCAGGCATTGCACTTCCTGTGGGTCCTGCTCCTCTTCCGGTTGGATTTGCGGTCGGTCCTTGGCGTGACTTTTGAACAACCTTCAAATGATTTGTATATTATAAAATTCAGTAGTTTAATCATACGAAATTGAACAGCTAAGGTATATTCTTGTCTATGTGAGTGCCTAAGGGAATACCCTTAACTCTGAATTTTAAAGTATTATCTCACTAATATTTGAGGAATAGCCAAATTGAAATTATGAATCACTTAACACACCCTTCAATTAAATTTGAAAGTTAAGGTTACTTTAGAAAATACGAAAATCAGCGAGAATACTTTATCAGCGGGGTATAAAATGAAGTTGAACCTGTTATCAGTATAATACATGTATATAATGAATGTAATCCTGTTACTCACCGAGAATACTTTATCAGTGGGGTAGATAGTGAAAGTAACTCTGTTAGCTCCCTGTGGATTCAAACTTGCAGGAAGAAAGATGGCGGACTCTGATTCTCCTGGCCAAGAGTAATTACCTTTCTTAACCTCGACCTGCAAGAGATTGTAACTTTCCTTCACACTTCATGAACAACATCTTGACTGTGGTTGTCCAAATTCAATAAAGGAAATGCAAAGGTGTGATTTTCACCAATTCACTAACATCAACTTATAAAACTCAGTCGCATCAACAATAATAAATAAAAGAATAGACAAATCGATTTAGTAGATGTATACATTCAACCATCCATCAATTCATCCATCCATTCATTCATCCATCCATTCATTCATCCATTTATTCAATTATCCATTTTTGCATTCATTGGTAATGTTGATGATAATGTTGATGTTGTTTTTCTTGATGGTGATAATGATGATGTTGTCGAGGATGATGACGATGATGATGGCATCAATCATACCAACTATACCATATAGAGTACCGGTACAAATCAAAGCAATGATATCACTAAACCGGAGTTGAAATGAAAATACCTCTTATCCTACACCGACCAAACGAATTATATCAAATATACAAAAATATAATGTCAATACGAAATCTCACTATTTACAAACAAAACATTACTAACAACTATAATCAAATAAACAACGAAAATAATGTTATCCACATATGTATAAACCAAAGGAATAATATAATAATTTGAGACGTTTTTTCTGATGGCGGCAATATCATTCATAGCAACAGGAGCTTTGTCAACCACGTCACCATGACTTCAAAACATAAGACGCGAAGCACACCAGTTAAACTTCCTCCGCAAGGTATAACTCGCGACATTACATATCGGTTGCCATTTTGAGCCTTGCTGCACTGCACCGAAATTCGTTGTTTAAGTGAAGCGCTCCCATCGGCGTTCTTTAGCAACATCTAGGGTATTCTGAGTTTTGTAATAAGTTCAAGCGCAGTTCTAACGAGCTGGCGCAGTAAACCTGACGAGATGCAGCAAGATTTTGACTGGCCAGTGATTGTCACGAGTTGCTAATTGTACAAACGTTACACAAAGTTAGACACAATAAACGCACCACTCCCCCTTTGAGTGACCCTCCCTGAGCCTCTGATGATCCAGTAATAAAAGACACCCCCGGGAAGTCTGCCGGGTTGACCCCCACGGCAGCTATAGCCAGGTTCGGCTGCACGAGAACCAGGTCCCCAGCGGACAGCGACACATTGTTGGAGATGTTGTCAACGGTCTTCAGAAGTCTGAAACATATACAGAAGTGTTGAAACATCGGATGACATTTAAAACTGAGGGTGATTAAATTCCTACTGCTAAACCTCTGGCTCAAGTAAAAACCAACATGTTTTATTCTAGTTTTAGTAGGAACTGGCCTATATGAAGTAATCGTATACAAAGAAAACAGAAGTGACATTTTGAAAAGCGGAAGGACGTGATTTTTTCCCTCTGGAGTGACAAAGTGGGACTGATCCTATAGTCCCATTCTTTAAAACATAATTATCTCCCTTTGCGGTCTCAATGCGTCCACGTGTGAATAGACTTAAGAATATGAAAAATCTGTTGCGATGTTTTTAGTTCAGGTTGTTACGTTCAGGAGTTTATATAACTTTTTTGAATTCGAGGTTATAGTTTGGGTTGTTTTTTCTAATATTTTTTTTACATCGCGAAAACGTAACTAGGCAAGAGCTCTGAAACAGACATAGCAGCTTCATGTAATAGTTTGAATTCAAGCTTGCGACCATAAATGCATGATGAATGTTTGCTCGAGTAATTATCGAGAACATAACCATTATTTTACATTCATAAATTTCTTTTTTTATTTTCAAACGAATCTGACATTGCATAAGCGCTCATGCAGGTTATCTTTTCAATAAACCAAAATTGATACGAGACAACGTTCTAGGGGAAACAAATTCAACATATCATAATGTCCAAATTCTTCCGCTAGATGGAACTCGGGAATATCGATATAGGTTTTGCCGTGTGCGCTCTTCCACTTCAACCAGCACATCAGCCGGCTCCGACCTAAATTAACTGTTCAATCACCGAGGTAACGTGAATTTCAAAGAATTCCCCTGTGCAGGGCTCTACATTCAAACCATTAATTGCGACAAACGGCAAATTGGCTAAAACTAATATTTGAATTTGGCGCAACTTATACCTTGCCGGCGAGGTCAGATAACATCAAGGAAACAAAATAAGTAATCTCACCGTGTGGTTGACTGTTGCCTCTGTTCCGACTCTATAAGGATGTCACTTGGAGCCCCGAAAACGAAGCTGACAGAGGCGAGAGTGTTGTTGACGACCTCTCGAGAAGTTCCGAATGACGTCATACCCACCAATCTCTCAACAATCGTCACGGAAAACTTAACATCTTCATTGCTAAAATTTTTAGCTTCTGATAACAGATTCTGGAGTTCCCGAGATACGTTGAGCATGTTTTCTGAAAAAGGTTTTGAGTTTTCTATTACCCTCAGTCTGATTAAAATCGACCGTGTTGCGAGAAAAAAATCGAATTTTGACTTTAGCGGGGATCGAACCTACTCTATCAGTACTCTATCCTCTCCACAACGCCCATGATAGAGCAAGTTCGAATCAAGCTAGAGTCAATATTTAAAAACTTTTATTCCACGGAACACGGTCGATTTTTAATCAGACTGCGATAACCCTTTGATAGTCGTCTTCAATACGATACAACTTAAATCTCAAGTCTTTAATGGGGCATACCAATTTTTTTTTTAAAAGTCTTCAATTTCTTTACCAATAAATATACTTTAATGAATCAGCCCGACCATCCGTAATTGTAGAAGTTTGAATACCTTTTAACCATTTAAGGTACCCTTTTCATGGATTCGCATAACTTTAATGAACATGTCAGGTTCGTTTCAGATTTGTTTCTTTTTATTTAAATGGTTTTACTTTTATTTAACTTTATAACAACAACTTAATAATGCCATTTAAGCAGTTAATCTACTTTACAGTCTAAGCTTCCCCCCTTGTGTAGATAAATAGACATTCTAAATTGTTTTGACACTGTAAGACTATCAATGTCACCCGTATTCATGAATTGTAAGTCATTTAAAGAAAATATACATTTCCATAGTGCTATCAGCGAGGCTTTAGCATGTAATGTCCTATTTTGATTTAGGTGTTTTGTCATGATTGAAGACGATGTCTCTTTTTTCAATGGAGTGAAATACTAAATTTAATTTCTCATGCAATTGTATTTCTCCAGGAAAACTTGTATTTATTTCACTTTTGTTTTTAAGTTAATTTATATGAAATGTGTATCCTCATGCCACGTCTACACGTATCCATATTTATATCAAATCTCAAATTAATGCGTCAAGGCGATGACGTCGAACAAGTTGGGCTATTGCTCATTAGCAGAGTGACAGATATCTCACCCTAGATTATAATGATTAATAACAACGACTGACCAGTTGTAACCTTTGTCCGAGAGAGATCTTCGAGTCGCCTCGTCATCTCACTGGCGTATGGACATTGGTCTAGATTTTGGTCCTTCCAGATCGCCTTACCGGACAACTCAGTACTAATAGAATAAAAACTTACATAAGAAACTCCACAAATGATATCATCTACAAAATGTGACAAAATTACACAATACAAGTCAATACAAATATAATTATGTCTTCATTAATATTTTGAGAATACACAGGGTTTCGAAAAGATATCATGTCTATACAGACGCGGATAAAAAAAACTAATTGAACTTTTAAGATATATCTTATCATGTGTTTGTTTACTGGCTTATAAACGTGTTGAAGAGTCAATATAAAGTGGTATAAATGCCAGGGCGTGTTGACAATTTAAATTTAAATTTCAAATTGATTATTACAGAACGTAACAGGTCACTTTACATGTATATAATTTGAACATGTTAATGTTGTTAAGGATAATGTGGTATTAAAGTGGGGCTCCCGGGTAAATAAACATTATTGTGTGCATATTTTCATAACATATCCTTCTTGAAATTAATTTACGTCAGGTTTTAACAAGTTTAGATTGATTGATTATGTAAATAATTAGGATTGAAAAAAGTAGAGTAAATTGCTCCCCCGGTCGTGTTGTTCCGTAAACTCAACCGGATATGACATCAACTGTTGCAAACACTCGTGACGTAGCCGCCTTAACAAACGTAAACGACAACACGTTTCATAAATAGGTGATCGTGTTATTGTGGCTATTGAAAACTCAGGACATTTTAGGGTGGTCGTTTTCAAATTAAAGTGCTCTACGGAAATTTTATAAAAAGGGAACAAACCTTATGATGACATTTATATGAAAACAATTCACACGATAGATTCGCGGTCTCAAATCACTGGTTTTCACTGTGTCTACACGGATAACGCACCCAATATTAAAAACACTGCTGAGTGAGTCCTTTTTATAATATTCCTAAATTCTTCAGTTTACTGTCGAAGTATCCATATCACTTCATTATTCAGCATCAATGAAACAGCTGTTCTGTCATCGTAAGTCTCTCTAACGCAGCTCTCGTCAGTGGCCGAGTTTTGTTGAAATTATTTCGCTGCCGTGACTTTTGAAAGGCGGCCTCCATCTACATCAGTACAAGTGTGTGAAAAAACATTTGAACAATCTGTGAAGTTTAATTCGTTGTACGAGGGAATTTGAGTAATTCACAAAATCATAGAGGTTAAAATTAACTGCACACAGATAATTTGTTGTTGATATTAGAATTTTGAAAAGGGTGCAAAATTACCAAATGACCCCATTTACATTTTAATTTTTCAACTCTAAATTATCAAATAAAGTACTTTTATTATTTCAAGAATTTTTGTATATAAACTTTAAAAAACAAAGCAAAATAAAGTAAATAAAATAAATTTTATTATTATCTAAACAGAGGTGATTTATTTAATTTAATTTATTCAATCAGATTAAATATCAAATATTGTTTAACTTTTTCTCCTTCATCAGGAAATTAAATATAATTATGTGCAAGCTTGGAAATTATGTCAAGCCCAATAATTCTGTGTGCCGAACGTGACTTTCAAAATTATTGAAAGTCAATCATCTCAATGCATGTTTCCCCCTACTATCGAGTAACAAAACACAGAAGATGTCTGTACATGACTGAATTTTTTTAATTTTATTTAATTGAACATGCAAAGTCATTAGTTTAATATCTTGGTTATGTACATCACTGCATGAATTTATTCAGCATTCACCGTTTATCTTATTGTAACAGGCTATGCAACTAATTTTAGGGGGAAATAGCAATTAAAGCAAACAAGGGAATTTTGTGTGCTATCAATATGCAAGTAAATAACATCACAAACGAAACAATGTTCTCGAGAATTTTTCTTTATTATTTGTAAACTTCAAATAATAATTTCTCTATTTTTATTGCAACACCTAAAAAGAAAATAATAATTACACCACTAATAAGTTTCATTTTTAGAAAATTATTTCACTGTATTTCTTTTGTCAATACATGGTTTGTAATAACATATATTTTGATAGACTTATGTTTATTTTTTTTTTATCTTAAATCCTAGTGAATAGGTGAAGGGCGGTTGATCAGATTATTTGCACGTGCACATAGGCTAATTAATTTTTAGAATTCCAAAGGTAATATGAAAATTGACGAAAGAATGAATGAAGGTTTAGAATATTTGATAATTTTTTTAATTTGGTCAGATAAAAATAAAGACTGTTCATGGATTTTACATGGAAAGTTTACAATAAAAAGTCCATTTCGAACATCGGCACGTCATGCACATATATCATTTAGCGAAATCAGTATAATTGAAAGATTTTGCCAGATTCAGCAACCACCAGTTATGTTTTTATTATGCATCCGTAACAAGCTATTATTTCAATTTTATAATAAGTAATAAATATGCAGCTGGTAATTTCATATTGAACCTGTCCACGATTCATTAATTTTTTTCACACTTATGTATAATTAATGCTGCATTGTACGTGCAAGTTGACTTACGTAGCCGAGCGGTATTTCGCAAAATAAAACGACAAACAAAAGTAACACAACAGTTATATTTGTTTTAATCATCATCTGACCATACATAGGTAAGGGTATTAGTAAAAACACCGAAAATAGTACAGTAATGTTTTTTTGGTCGTTCGAGTTCAATTTCCAGAGACTCACTTCCGGGTTATGAAATGGACATTTATTCAAATTTATCGTCATTGTTATTTGTGTTCCTTTTTGCCATTGCGTCAGAAGATCATAAGGAGATATCTTGCCAGTTTTTATATGAATTGGTCGACTGGAATGGCTCCTGCAATCCGCGCTATTTCATAGTCTGACAGTGTAAAGATACGACAGAGGCCATGTGTTTTACACAGGTGACGTCACACATTCCATCGGACAAAATCGATTTTTTTTCCCGGTGTTTTCCGTAAAGTAAGATGGCCGATACGTCAAAACGGTGACGTAAACGGTACAGTTTTCAACTTATTTTACGATTTGCTAAAAACATCCTTCATCCGAATAACTAAGGTTTTTAGGATATTGATGCCTTTTGACTAATGAATGTGTTTTTCATGTCTAGTAGATGTACATGCGTAGTGTATATAAACGGACAATTTTGGAGCAAAATCACCCGGGAGTTGCACGTGGTTATGTCGTTGCATTATGCATTTTTTAAACAAATTTTTCAAAATATATGAACTACACAATACATCTGTCATACTGAACGAAACAGATACCATACCGAAGAGGGCTATGGGGAATTATATTTCTTTAATCACCAAACAAAAAAACATCGCTGATAGACATGTGTAGGGTATATTTGATGACAAAGAAGGAAAGATCATATGGATAATCAACTACTTTATTCTAGCGAGGCGACGTCTAAACATAATGTTATATCCTCACTTTCTTTTCACACATAAAATATCCCGCTAACCCTTAAAAATTAAATTTTTGATTTATATCCATATTAAATATGTATATCAAATATAGCAATCTCATTTATGATTAAAATTTAATTCGGATAAAAGCCTAACAGGGTATACAGTTCTCGTGACAACATTTAAATTAGTACCTTTTTGTACAAAACTTTTATCGAGATAAACTAATTTTTACCAAACTTTTACCATGCCTGTACTAATACGATTTAGTTTCATTATCTCAAATTGGTCTTCGAACCTGATATAATTAGAACTTCGTGCAGACCTTCTATATCCAATAATGTGAAATCTATTCCTTAACGCGTAAGTAAACAAGATATTACTTACCATTCGCGACGGGCTTGTAAAAGAATACGAGCTGTTTCAGGACTATGGGGACATTTAATATATATTGTTTTGCCTACAGAAGTCTGAGGCCAGAAGAATGACCCTTTGCTTGTGTTGCGTACGTCTGATTGACAAAATTTTGTATCTGAAAACAAACAACGTTTCTTATGTATTAATCATAAACATTTTGTTTGTCTTAATTTTACTTTCAAGAGTGTAACTAGAAACATAAATTTGATATACTAAAAGTTTTAAATATTCAGCTTATAACTTAACATAACTGGCAAAATTTTGTATCTGAAAACAAACAATGTTTCTTATGTATGAAACACATAGTTTGTCTTAATTTTACTTTCAAAAGGGTAACTAGAAACATAATAATAAATTTGATATACTAAAAGTTTTAAAAATAATTGGCAAAATTTTGAATCTGAAAACAAATAATGTTTCTGATGTATTAAACATATAGTTTTTTTTACTTTCATAAGTGTAACTAGAAAGATATAAATTTGATATACTAAAAGTTTTTAAATATTCAGCTTTTAACCTAACATAATTGGGATGTCATTCTAGGCTAAAGAACAAAACGTGATTTAGCTGCAAACTGTCTTGTCTACAAGATCAGCCGACAGCTTGGAGTTCTAACAAAGCCAATTTGTAAAACCCTATGAACAATTAGATATTCAAATTGAACCTACAATTCAAAATTTCTTTAATAGTCTTGCTGCATTCAATGTATAGAAGTATATAAAATGTAAGGTACCTTCAGTTTTTAATGTAAAACCAGACACATCAAGTTTGTTTAGAAGGCTCTCCTTTTTCATGGCCTCATCAATATGGTTTTTAATCTTGGTCGCAAGCGTTCTTAAGTCCAGTTGTAACAACATGTTGCTGTTCAGTTGGAAGTAAACGTTCAGCCCTGGTGCTCTGAACAAGAATTCAAATTGATAATTTCTTAGAAGGGTAATAAATTCGTTACACGGTGTTTTGAAAGGTTATACTTGACTACATGACCCTTGTATATTTTTCATTCCCTAAAGGATATGCGAAAATCTGAAATCGTTTTATATTATCGTACACCATTTCAAAACACCGTCTAACGAATTTGATAAGGATCACGTGTTTCTACATAAGATATTCTATTTTACAACATACGAGGGTAAATCCAAACGTTTGTAGAATGAGATAGAAAACAAGATCAAAATATCACTTTTTGCATTTGATTTTTCAACATAGTCTCCACTGACATCAAAATATTTGGACCAGCGATGTCCCAGCTGCATTATGCCATTATTGTAGTACTCCGCTTCCTTTGATATGTCCAGGCGTTTCTGTTTCTGGTCACCAGTTAACATTCTTGGCACCCATCTGTCACTATCAAGGATACCGACCCAAAACTAATATCTAGTGTCTCAGCGTCAAATTGAACATCACTGGTGGAGGTTCTTGCCCGATCCAACCCCCTTGGCAACTTTAAAACATGCAAGGGAGTCATCACCCAATGGACCCTGACCATGTATCCGTGTTTTTCCTGTCTAGACATTCCTTTCCTCAATAAGTACTTGATGACTGCACGCTTTTCAACATCATTCGTGTTATTTCATGTTTCTTCACCCCTTTGGGATATGACATCTTGAAAACTACTCTACGGATGGTTGCAATATTTTGTCACGAGTTTCAGAAAAGATTGTTTCCAGGTTTATAGATAGTTTGGAAGTTGTGGATTGTTACATCATGCTTATTCTACGAACTTTTTTATTTACCCTCGTAAGGTCAAACCGAATGTGTCATACAAAATGAACACAGTGTGAAATATATGAAAACGTTCTGCAGTTTAATGTAATTATCAAAGGAGATGACTCATTTACTAAATATATTCGTTTTAAGGTTGATATTTGATGACAAAATAAAGAGCTCTAAGTCTCTCTTAAAGCTAAAATATTAGGTAAAGAAATCAACAAGGTAATCAACATTAAACTCTCGCTAAGTTTGTTTGGATTAACCTTTTGCGCATGGAGTATAGCGGCTAGTTTATCTCTGCATTGGAACTAAGGTCAAGGTCATTCTTATATGGTTATATGGTTATTAAACCCAAACAAAACTTCAAAACAGCTTTTAGAGGCATACGTTTTTTATCATTAACAATAAGAATAAAACCCAAAAAAACCCATCATTATTCAGAAAATATCTTCATAAATAGGGATTATTGCCCGAATATCTGAAGTCTGAATTTTTTTAATACCCGAGATAGGGGAGTGCTTAAGTCCTCATTAGCAAAATCATGTAATAAACTCCACACCATGTTCATTTATGAATGACATAGACGACTAAACTGCTTACCCAAATTTGACATTTTTCACGTGAAACAACCCGCCGACTTCAATGCCCAAAGCGTCTTTGACCTGTATAAATAAATGATATAATTTGTTTATTTAATTCAATTTAAGCCCTTGTTAAGAGTACTGAAGTCAAAGGAATAAAATGGTATTTAATCGGAAAAATAGGAGTTTCAAATAAACCTTCTCTAAACAGAATATACAACTATAGTCACAAACAATCAGATAGCTTGAATTGATTGATAATAAAATGAATGAATCAATAGCTAAACGAAAATGTCCTAACCGCCGATTCCACTTGTTGCCTGAGCTTGATGTACTCTTGGGACGTTTCGTCACTCAAACGCTCGTCGTACACACGGTTCCTAAAGGTCATCTCCATGAAGAACGTGTAGTCTTTCAGCCGACCTGCAGAGGTCAAGAACAAATGCCAATAATTGTTATGCAACAAACGAGTAATCTTTATTTAACTGTTTTAACCTTGCCTTATCATTCTAACAATGATTGATGAATTTAGAAAGATGACATTGTCTTGAAACGGGCAGATATGAACTTCAATTCCTCGTACACACCAAAATTCATTTCTTCTCTCTTTCGAAAAAAGATTTTTCGATTTGATAAATGTTATTGGCAAAACAGTCAGAAATAGTCTATCTTTTCAAGATAATGATGGTATCTTCAACGACATTTAAATTTTATTGAACAAGATCAGCAACAATTAGTAGTTAGCATGTCCTTTGACGGTTTGATTTGAAGAAGAGCATTTTAAATCTGTAAAGGCATTGTTTCGACAAAGGTTCTCTAACGGTGATGTCCAATTTCCTCACAACAAAAGTTTAACTGTTGTGATGCTTCCGCAGAATATATCTTTATATCCATTCTTCATATTTTGTCACTCAAACTTTTAGATTGGCAATCGAAAATGTTTTTTGATGATTACACTTCCCTTCGCGACTAAATAATTGCCCCTTTTTTAATGAGCGTTTACAATTAAAAAAACTCATCTCTTCCTGTGAACGTCTATCTTCTTAATAGTAACTGTTCGTACACGTCTTGCTATAAAGTAATTTATTCCGTTTGATTGGTTACTATTTATGATTTTCTATTGTACACTTAATTCTTGCTCATCATTTGTCACGTTGACATATTTGTTTATTTCTTAACATTTCGGAATAATGACAAGCATGCATAGTATAAAGCTAATGTAGACTTTATTACTAGAAGATGTATATAAAGGGTGCTTAAATTGTAAATTGGCACCAAGGTTTTGTTGAATATAATCTAGCGAATTTGGTTCTGCTTAAAATCAGTTTTGGATCATGTTTTGATATGTTGACAAGTAACTTCCAACGTTTGGTAAACGATAGAGATACTAAACGAGCTTCCATTTAATTCTATCATTAATAAACAAGTTCATGATTCAGTATAAAACGAGCAAATGTTCAATGAAAAATAATATTGAATGAAAGGATGTCTTGTATTATGTTTATAACTCGCTCTCTATAATTAAACATAATATAATATAATAAAAAGCAACTGGAAATCCCTTCTAAGGTAAGATCTATAGATACGTTACCCCCAACGTTCGGTAGATCACAGAGTTTGTCGAGACAACAATAGCTGCAATGCAGAGGTGTATCGATGTTTCCAGAGAATGTGCAGTTTGTAGGATTTAATCTTTCCAGAATGAGACATCGCCTATAGCTTGTGCAGCCTTTCTTCACAATCAGCCGCTGATTC
The DNA here is from genome assembly GCA_921293015.1 of Phorcus lineatus. NCBI lineage: Eukaryota > Metazoa > Mollusca > Gastropoda > Trochida > Trochidae > Phorcus > Phorcus lineatus. The sequence goes on from OV121085.1 coordinate 19,310,083, forward strand.
TTTAGGGTAACAGTGTTACTGCATATACTCTCTTCCTCCTGGGGAGTATAAAAATGATTAATGTCAAAGGGGGAGAAATCAAGATTTCGTAATGTAAAACGTGGACGACATCAATGTATCTTTGAATAATTACATTTTTGAAAGCAATTTCTGTTAGGTCAGAATACCGATGAACATTCAAAAGGCCGACTGGCAAGCTTATATATACCATTTAGTTATAGAGAAAATAAAACTTTCAATGCTCCTTAATTTAAGTCTTAATTCTAGCATTTCGATTTTAACTTGCTTTAGTACGGTTTTCTATAAAATAAACATAAATTTAGTGAACCACAGCCGGCCGTATATTGAAATTTCTCGACTGCTAATGACATCATAACTTTATTGTTATTGATGTCATTGACCATTGTCTGGTGACGTCAATTAAAAGACACTTTATAGGGCGGGTGCAAGATTTGATGTTGAAAATATAGATTCTTACTAACCTTATCACGAATCAATACAGAGTTTTGCTACATGACTTTTACATACGGTTTGCACCAAGATCTAGGACGCGTCTGTTTTCCTTTATGTGGTATTTGATTATTTACTTTATCTTGTCTATTGAAATGAGATGTTAGCAGAGTATTGTCATTGACACTCATTAAAAGATGGTGCGTAACCCGACGTGTCAATACGTTCAGGATTTTTAAAAGGATGATGATAACATGAAACCTCTGCTTCGGGTTGCATTTGTTAATTTGATATTATGTTTGGTAGACGATGGAAAGGTATTTCCTTAGGTAAAATAGGTACTTCATGATTAGAAACTTCACATCAAAGGATTGAATACGTAAGTAGTTAATACGCCCACCGACTCGAAAGAGAAAGTCAAAATCAGCCTTTACACGCGTAATACTATATGCTCTACAAAATGAGTGAATCAATGCCTATTCGTTGACTAAAATAATAAAACCCTTTTAATAATAATGTTGATGATGATGATGATGATGATGATGATGATGATGATGATGATAATAATAATAATAATAATTACATTGTGAAACCAATGATTTCTTATTTCTTCAATATTTTACGAAAAGTAAAGAAACTGGCAGGTGGTTGAGGTATTGGAGACCAAAATGATATATACTATTGTTCTAGTAAATGTACACTTGACCTTGACGTTTCATAAGAGTGACCAATGGTCAAATTTTCAAAATGTCCCCGTTTTAATGATCCTATTTAAAAATCTGAAAGTAGTGGCCGCAAGAATTCGACGATGTTAATAAACTGGACACATATTTAGGAATCTGTTAATTCCATTGATGTCGATAATGATATAATTATTCATTATCATACTGATAAATCATCAATCATATAAATTCTATTATCCCCCCAAAAAAATTAGTCAATAAATCTATGATGCTCTCATCCAGTGCATATGTCAAATGATAAATGATAAAAGCTCAAATATTAAATGATCATGCCACTTCATTTATTTTAATCATGTCATTAACTTTTTTAATATAAATTTATGACTTTTATTATGAAATTGGAAAAAAATCGCAGTTCCATAATAGAATATTTTCAAAACAAAATGGATTGAAACTGTTTGATCAACAAAACGTTTGGATGCAAGCTGTTGAAATTGTCATAAAACCATGTCAATCTATTCATATTCTACTGTATTTTACATACCACGATGGATACTATTATTGGACCAATATTGCAAAAGTTTGTAAGGCAATCCTGTTCTTTAAACGAACGTTGCATTACCATCAAGTTCAATTAATGAGTAATTCTGTTTGCCTAAGAGTAATGGGTGCTTGAGAACCAGATGTGCCACGCAGATATACATCAAAGGTACAACATATGTCAAAGATAAGTAAAAAACAATAATCATGTCCACATAGGTTTTGATGCATGTACTAACAGCATATTTGTGGCTGTTAAGTAAGTACTGGCTATTGGGTGTAACAGTTACGTCTTTTAGTTTGCAGAACATACAAAGATGCCATAGTGACGTATTTATCGAACTACCTCATTATATCGTATGCCAGTAAATACGATGATTCAATTCAACATATTTGTTGTTATTTGCTTTCAGAAATGCATCTTGAGCTGACGAGTTGTTTTTTTTTACATATTCATCATACGTTTACTTAGTAGATACATTGATAAATGGGTTGAGGAATATGTGTTTATATGTATATATTATAACCTTGCTTTTTGAAAAACAGTTGTAAATGCTATCTGTTGAACTAATCGTGTTAAATTGCAGTCTTCTTCATGGTAAGAGTATGTTAAGATAAAATTGTTATCCTTCACTTGTCATGATCAGAATATTGAAAACATCCATATTGTTAACGATATACAGCTGCATGCCAAAAGTTTGTTCACATACCTGAATATACTAGGGCAAATATCATGTAATTTGAGATGCCTTTGAGATATCGTAGCGTTGCGAAAAAGAAACGTTTAATATTTAATTTTCAATACACATATGCAGATCCATTCTTCTTGAAGGCAAAGGCTTATCGTACCCCACAATTACTTGTAACAGTTTTGGCAGGTCATTGAAGTGACCAGGGGGCAAAATTCCGAAAACACTCATTTTTATTTTTTTTTATCCATAAAATCCTTTACAAGTTATCAACTTCTTTAAAAATTAGTGACGTTTGTTTCTTAGCACAAAGTCAATGTGTTTATGTTGGTTTTAATCTCAGAGAATCGATATGGAACATTTTATTCGACATTTAACGAAATCGAAATTTCCAAAATGTGACCCCCTTTTGTCAATATATATATGCCAAAATTCAATCTCATTGAAATGAAATCTACATGCTCCACTACATTACGCCTGAAGATCTCACCAGGCTCCCTTGCGTGAGCCGTCAGGTTTGCCTCTGACATAATTCAAATCAGCCAATCAGCGAATTCGCCCCGTAATCTATGGTGCCGGCGAGTTGCATTTCGCTTGTACGCTTTTCAGATCTCGGAAACCACAAACTTCCATATGTTTTACGAATGTCAAACTGCCAAAAACCCGAATTAATGTATTCTATGTACATTCAATTTACCCTAGCTTGGTTTGTTGGACAAACAAGTCAATTCAAAGCTATGGAGTTATCTTTCGCAAAGCAAAAACTGCATTCCTCAACGTTATCCTTTAGTAGACCGTATCAATCCAAATGCTTATTCTGGAAACAGTTACGTTGAATAAACGTTTCGTGTTTTAGTAGTAATCGTTGAATAATTTTAAATTTCGTGAAACAAATTAATAATAAACATGCTGAGAAACGAAAACAGCCAAAACATGTACAAATACCAATACTAAGTTTCTTGATAATTATACATTAGTCATATGCGACGTTTATATGCTAATGAGATAGACCCTTGTTTCGTCAAAGACTAAAATGTTATAAGTAAATCTGCCGGGTTAAATGGTATTAATAGACATATGCAAATAACTTCAACTTGTTCTCTGTAAAATATTTATAAGAGTTTCAACTTCCACTTCAATTAATATTATCAAATTCTTTAACAGCCATCAAGAAACGCGCATTGTGGATGTTGAAAGGTATCTTCGGCAAGCCAATGAGATTTAGAGGTCAAACTGAAGCAAAGGTTAACCTGACGGCTTGAGTAAGGGAGCTTAGTGAGATCTGTAATCTGCGTAACGTAGTGCAGCAATGTTAGATATTATTTTCATGAGATTGGCCAAAATTCGATTGTTTTCACAAGTGACCAGACAATGCCAAATTGAGTTCAAGAATTGCTTTTTCACAAATGGACAGTGGGTGATTCATTGTCAGTCTTGCTTAAGTTATTTCTATTGACGTTGAAACGAAACCCAAATTACATGATATTTGCACTACGATTCAGTGGTAAGTGAACAAACTTTCGGTATGCAGCTGTAACTGTAAAAGGTATCTTTGATGTGTAAAATGAATGACCCTGTTCAAATATTTGATAATTTTTGGAATGGTATATTACTATATATATGAAGATGTCAACGGTGCAATAAGTTGGGTATTCAAGGACCTATCAACATACATATTATTGAGGCGAAGAAAACATTGAAATAATGATGAATAATGACTTCAAGTTGTTGATCCAAGAAATATCCAACTGATTGATAAAGGCAATTTCATTGATATACAAGTCTTATTTTGGGTAGGCGACATTTTGACACAGATCATACTCATTTTCAAGACATCAGGATCTATGTCGGAACGCCACCTTCCTGAAGTGAAGACACTGTAGATCGATACTGTTACCTTCATTATCCTTCATCGAATAAAATATATGAATGACAATCATATAATGATACCATGAAATCAATCTAGTTAAAACTGTAGTATATAGTACATCCCGAAGTCAGTTTTCTTTAGTTTTGACTAGATTGCCATGGCATTAAAAAAACAAAAACATTTGATTTAAATGGACAAACTACACCAATACTTATAATTCTAGCATTGTTTCGGTAAAGATCAAAGGCGCCAGTTTTTGAATGACGTCATGAAACAATGATCTATGACGTCAACAACATAGTTGCCTTCGGCCTCGTACTTTAACTATAATAGTTCAGGGCAAAACTATACTTTATTCCAAAGGACATGTTGGTTGAGGCTACTCTATTTCTTAAATGCAATTAGTTTTAAACGATGTTTTAGTTATCAAGGTTATAAGCATATTTCAGATTTCAGTTGACCTGCGTGAAAAATAATATGCAAACAGAGACAGTTCCTTGTCGTTAATGCTCAGGTCGCCTTGACTGTTAAATTCAACAAAAGAAAATAAATACAAAACACTCTTGATTACGGTTGCTAAGTAACCAGGCATTCACATTAAAAGATCACATTGTCCTTGCAAGATAAGCAAAATGAAACGTTAATGGTATGAGCTCAATATTCTACAGACCTAGTCCATCTACTTTGGAAGCTTTCATCAAAGATAAATTCCTAATGGTTTTTGACCTAACCAAATAATCTAGAACCTCTTAAATATTTGTAAGGAAATGCATTTTATGGAACCAAAGTTTATGAAAACACTAACTTTTTAGATATTTGTTTCTCATAATTATGTTGTGAATGGTTCTGTACATGTGTTATTTACGGATTCTATGTACAGAGGTAAATATTTTATGAATGTACAGAAGTGAGATGTAAATAAACTATTGCCTTTCGTCTGTCTGTCTGTCTGTCTGTTTACTGCGAGACGTGATCCTGAATAAAATCAATTTCTCAAAGTCATACAGGTAAAAAATACATCTGAATCACGTGTCGACATCGTGCTCTTTTGAATCTGCTCCCACAACTTTTAGCTCTGTAATGATTCTATGGTTTGACACCATTCATTTACAATGTAAATTTGAACATAGGTTGGATTGCTTCAATACGTTTCTGATATCGTTATCATTGAAATTGTGTCCTGAAGGTCAGAATGAGTTCCAAGTATTGCCATCATGTTCCAAAATAGGAACACTTAAATCCAAGCACCATGAAAACACATAAAATCACCAAAGATCAAAACAAAACAATAGATATATTCAAATTTTATTTTCAACATGAACAAACTATATCACATACGATATGAAAAACACAATGTATCATGAATGCCTAAGAGCATATGTGTTAACCCAAAAACAATTAATCAGAAACACGGTAAATGATGACACATTGGTGTTTTAATCAGCCAGTAATTCAGAGTAATCTATATATGAGACAGTTTTGCCCGTCAACAATATCTCCGCTTAAGGTACTAATCAAGGAAAATGTAAAGGCGTTAATAACACTTAGCTCGATGTGAACTGTCAATACCTTATATAAATCGATACTTTCTCATGGAAAACTGCTATCGATTGTCTTAAAATGAGAGAATGATAGGCTTGGTCCGAAATCCTCTTCAAAATATCAAATGATCTTTTAAATAACTAAAACTTCTTTTCATTTTAATAACTTAAAATATACATAGACACATACAGATGTATATTTTTCCGTTGAATAAAGTATGAATAATGTATGCAACATTGGTCTTGAAATTATTTGGATTCATGTAAATATTTTGTTGCGTTTTAATACATATTTATTTATAATATCACCTGTTCATAAACACATGTTTAATGAAGTAGGTGAGGTGAGTTGGTGTTTAACGCCGCTTTCAAGATTATTTCACTTATATCGCGGCTGCTAGTATTAGTGCAGGGAGAAAGCCCCCTACACCACTGTGGCTATGCATTGCGGTGAAACCTGCGAGCATCGGCTGGAACTAGCAAACCATGGGTGGTACTGCGCTGAATTTCAGTGTAGCATTGCACCCAAACCTGACTGCGTGTAGAACAGTTCTCTACTGCAGACAAAGTTGCCGAGCCCCTGGCGGGATTTAATTACTTATACACTAAGACTGACAATGTCTAAAAATACTTAGAATGTTTCTTTAAGACTTAAAATTTACATATAATATTTTGGACGCTTTAACTACAACATAATGCTTAAAAATAATTCAATGCATTTCTTTGGTCAAGGCATTATATCGTAAAACACCAATGTCATAATACTGTCTTTATAGTGTGCTTACAACAAACTGTACACATTCATTAATGCACGTCAAATGTCTATCAAGAAATCCTTCTTCACAGAAATACTGCATATCATTCAAAGTCCCAAAAGTGTCTTCTGATATCAAATATATCAATATTAAAGTAAAGTATATACGAGGCCAAGTGTTGATACTTTTAAAACCACAAGACACAAAGGTTACATTTCATGTATAAGCCACCATAAGAAAAAAATTGGATAACAAATATAAAAACACAAAAGTGTCAATAAGCTTCTTGAGCAGTTATCATATTCAGGCCATTGCATTTTGACGTCATCGACATGCATACAATAAAAGAGCATGTCATCAACTTTCTGACGTCATATCATTATAATTTTTCCTAATTCATGCCATATATTCATATAACAAATCATTAACTGATAATGTAAATAGCACGATATGAGCTATAGATTCTTCAATGTTGATATCGTATCTGACACACCCGACCTTTACTACGGGAATGCGTTTCTGATTAAATATGACACAGACAAACGATTCATTTTCATATTTCCGGTCTTGACGGCTCGATTATTCTTAAAACTTCAAGTTGTCAAAGTCTTGCAGCTAAACTGTTAAGGACTTTTATCAGCTCATATGGTTCGTCATTGGCATATATTTTCCTGGCACTTCAATGAACGCACGCGCCATAACCTAATCGTTGACTCACCTCTGATCACAATTCCTGGTTGGAGCTACCTTTTCATGATTTTCTGGATAGTCTTTTGGCTGTGTCTCTTCAATTTACACTGCCAGGCACTACGATCTATGTCTAGTTTTCGTTAATTTCCATTTTCTTTGCTTATCAAACTCGTAAAATTTCTAGATGCCTGTTTCTTGCAAAACTATCTTCATATATTTAATCAGCAGTCAGTACCAAACACTTCATTGTCTCGATAACGGCATTATTAGCCCAATGTGTCCAAAATCAAAGGCACGAGGGCATTTGGTCAAGGTATCATATCAGACTTAATCAAAAGTTTGCCCTCTCTAATCAGTTTCTTCTTTTGCAGTATTTTCTGAACAGTTTTAAACAATCTTCCCTGAACGTCTTGTTGAGTAAGGCGTATATGATAGGATTTGCCGCGTTGTTCAGATAGAAGAGGTGGTTCAGGAACATCTCAACGATAACCTCCACGTCTGATTTATTTACCCAGAAGTCCTTGATGGCAAAGTTCGTCAACTTCAAAATCCAAAATGGCAGCCATGAAAAGAGAAAGAAGGCAGTCACGAGAAAAAGAAGCTTGGACGCCTTTAATGCTGATGTGGTTGTTTTACAATGGATTCGAACCTGCGTGGTTCCGGTCTCTGTGGTTGACAATAAGTTTCCCTCAGTTGCTCCATCAGTGTTGGTCGAGCCCTCTCCTATTATTGCTATCTTGGACTTCGCGGCCGCCTTTAGTATTCCCTTTTGTTTACCACCGATGCTCGTCTTTGGTTCGTTTTCTGATGTCTTTGCCGGAGAAACCGGCCTTCTGCGCCTGTAGACAGCCAACCCGACTTTGAAATACAGGAAAATTAACAGCGAGACTAGAAGAATGAAGGCAAGAAGCATGAACACCCCGAATATGAACTGGCCAAGGCTGTTTGCATATTTGTCACTGTAGTCACACATATGTCCAGAAACCTCTTCGTAAAGGGGAACGGATATCTCCTTGGTTCCATAAAACTCGAGTATTGGCAGGCTAAAGACAGTAGACAATGCAAACGTTACTGCAGTTACAATCTGCACTCTTCTATGGGACATGTAAAACTGCATTGGCTTGCAAACCGCAAAGAATCTATCAAAGGCAACAGCGAGAAGGATGCCTGCAGACCAAGACAGATTGGCATGAATGAGAAACTCGAAAACCTTGCACAGAGCGACCCAAGTCTGTGTAAAGTGGTGGTGAAGCTTGAAGATTACGTATGGATGGATGACGACGGAGGCGAATAGATCTATGGCTCCTAGAATCATGTACGCAAAGTTCGTCGACGTCTTAACTCGCTTGTTCGCGTAAACGATGACGACGATGGCATTGCCAAAGACCCCAACGATCAAGTTGATGATCATGAAGATAGTAACGGGACGAACTACTCTTGAGTAATGTTCATCCAGAGTGGTGAAAAATGTCTCCATACACAAACTGTCGTTCATGCACCTTGGGTCCAAGAGTATTCCTACCTCATCCGACATTGTCAGAGTTCCTTACGATATGATCTGCAAAAGTTATTTTTCATTTCTTAAAAATGAGATAATTTAACATTTGAATAATGTATTTTATTTATAGTACGTAAAAAGAAATTCTTTATCATTTGGACCGTATCTATTTCTTTTTACTAAGCTATCTGTGACTTCATTGAATCTAAGTGCTGTATTGTATCAAATTTGGATTGAAAAACTTCAAGAAAATAAATCGTTCAAAACTACGGCAGCCTCGTCAACATGACATTTATGCTAATAACTTGAAAATCTCAAATCAGTTCTTTAATCTTAAATTTCTATAACAAAAAATCGTGTACGACCAACAACGAATTAAAATAAACCTTAGTTTAACGTGTCCGTGCTCCGCAAAGGTAATTGGCACTTTTTCGATATCATGGTACATTTTGACATAGCGAAGGTATCACTCATCTAAACACTAGATAAAGATAAACTTTAAATTATGAATTTATTCGAACAAAAAATTACTTTTTCTCTTGCTAAAACTTCAAAATATAAACAGACAGAGAAAGTGCAATTTTTCAGCTTGTCCATTTAACACTAACATGATCATGCCAATTTAATCGATAGCAGTGACATACAGATAGGCATGAAGAGGCTAAAAGGAAACTCAGTAAATGCGTAAGTTAATGTTATTGCCAGCTGAGCGTGTTTGATTTATAGAACAACAGAGCATTATCAGTTTATCAAAGATGTTCACTTTTGTTTCTTCATAGCCTGAAAATATTTTATGATAGTCCTATTGATTCTTCTTCTGTTGAATGGTATTTTCGATTTTTACTATTTCTAGATTAAACGAATCATGTTTTATCATATTTCTGAAGTTAGAAAAACGGACGTAAATGGGACTAATATGTGACATCAAATTATAAGCTTAATGTTTAAAGTAATTGATGCTGATTTTTTATTTATTTATACAACAAAAGTATCTATCATACTTCCCTTTTCTAAACTTTGAAGGTTTATTTTTTATACATCTTCATTCCCTCAAAAATAGAAAACGAAATAAATATTTACAATGGACGAGGCACAACAAATATATTTGAATAGTAAAAAATATCAGTAATAATGTTTAATATTAGTGAAGAAATGCCTTCATCATTGCTATCAACTTTACATTTGACATATAATAGATATTTGTTAATATATTGCAATTGATGGTTTATTTGAAAGTATTAATTTCGTATATTTTGCTTTGAATAATAATAAAATTTGAGCTTGTATATGACAGAAAATACATACTTTTGTCAAATGTGTTTTATATACTACAATGTACCTATCTGCTATTAGCATATCTTTATGTGTTAAGCTTTTGCAAATATTCAAAATAAGATATGGATAATCTGATTGTATGAAAACATACCATATATTGGTTTATACCTTATATGTATATTTTTTTAAGTTTTCAAAATGTTTTATCTATTTGTCACTGTCACAAGGTGACTACATTTTTTTCAGTATTCGATGAACAATGTCGACACATTGAGACATACAGCAGTTCGTGTCCGTTCGTTGAACACATTCTATTATATATAAAAAAACTTAACCAATTTTGTCATTTCATTATTCAAAATAAATTGTTTAACTTAAACGTCACATTATGAATAACTTACAAAATAAAAGATCACTCTAGTTACAGTTTAAATGATAAATCGTTTTCATTTAGAAACATGAATAAAACACATTAAGGATGTCTTCAATTGAATATTAAGCTAATTTTCTTAAATCTAAAAATGATACAAAAGGTCAAATATGAAGATACGCAAGAAAAATGAAATACCTTTAAATAACAAAGGTCCTCTACTTACTTTTTCAGGAAGATGCTTCCGAAGTAATGCTTCCAGAACAAGTCCCCCGAGTAGAAGCTGAAGGTTTCTTTGCTCTGCTTCCAAATGACTATGCTTCCGACTGCTGTCGAGGACTAGCGAGCGAATGAGCGCGCCCGACCAGAATGAACCTGTCTATAACGTCTGCAGGTAATGAATTAAGTCTCGTCGTGTGACTCGCAATTTGTGTGATATAAGCGACGAGGACTACTACTAATTAAAAACGTGTGATTGGTAAGAAGTTGACTAATCAAGTATAGTCCTGTCCTAATGAAAAACATATGCACGTGCGCATACACGTTTCATTTTCATCAACACGTCGATAGATTTTGTAGAAATGTAAAACGTTAATTTGTTTGGTGATTGAAATTTTTCTTTTGGGTCATTATGAGTAGATCAAGTCGTTTGTTATCATAATTATTACGGTCGTTTTCATTATCTATCTGTATCATTAAAATTGTAATTAGCATTACTTGATTCTGCACTCCCGTGACATCACCAGTACAGACGATAGAAGTTGAAAAATGCATGATCTCTTCCTCAGCATTATAAATACAAAGACAAATTACAGGAAAACCATCGGTTGCAGCAAAACGTTAAACTAAACGCACAAAGAATGATTATACTTTGTGTTGGAGAAACCGGAACCCTAGGCTGGAACATTTAGTAATGAAATCAAAGTTTAGTTTTCGAGCAATTTGACACTGATCTGTAAACATTTTGCCATTGCAGTTATACCAGTTTTTGGACTTTTTTCCCAAGATTTGACATACGTTTCAAACTTCAAAATCTAATTTCACTCAACGTATAAATCCTTTAGAGCTTTCTTGTTCCCCAACGCTATCTCCCAAAACGAAAAGAACAAAAAATCATTAACATTCTTTCATTTGTCACAAACATAAGACGATTCTGCGTCATCATATAGCAGCGTTATACAGTGGTGTACAGAATTTATTACGGGTAGAGTAAACACCCATGTCCCCACAGAGGAAAACATTGACGAAGTTCTTGATACATGTTGAGCGTGTGACTACCAGACTGCTACACACCATATATGTGAATATCAGTTGAACGGATTATGAATGGGCATTTACATGAAAAGGCATCGGCACGCTGAATTGTTGAATTGAAGACCAAATGTGAAGACGTGTCAGCATCTACTTGAAGAATACAACGCAGAACTAGAATCATTAGCTCCATGACGTGTCACAAAACCATTCTTGGATCAAAAGACAAAAAGGCCAAGCATGTACTGCAAAACGTTACTTTAGCCACCTACAAATAAACAAATTATGTTCCCACTGCGGTAAGTTATTGGCATTCGTTTTTCCGGGACTCAAAGTGTGCAATAATGACAACTTAACGAAGGGTCACAATAAATGGCATATTTAACGCAAATGAACTACGGCAATTACGGATAAAGATCTTATATGCAAATGCTTAGAGGTGAGGTGATATGGGGTTTAACGCCGCTTCCAAGAGTATTTCACTTATATCGCGGCTGCTAGTATTATTGCAGGGAAAAAATCCGCAACACTATTGTGGCTATGCATTGCGGTGAAATCTGTGAGCATCGGCTGGACTAGCGAACCATTTTTGGTACTGTTCTGACATTCAGTGTAGCATTGCACCCAAACCTGACTGCGTGTTGAAAAGTTCTACTGCAAACAAAGTTGCCGAGCCCCCGGCGGGATTCCAACCACGGACCTCTTGATCCGAAGCCGAACGCGCTGACCACTGCGCTATCCCGCGCCCCCAATGCTTAAAGGAACACAAAGTATGTTATTGGAGTCAAATATGTCAAACTTTATTAATGATGTTAATTCATCGAGAAGTGGTGGTTATTTCTGAAAATGACCATCTCAGAACTTATCAGTGCAGTATAGAAGCAATAAACAGGATTAAAACCGGACAGTTGCGCGCGCCAATGTCTCAAACGTAATTTTGGAAACTTATCTACAGCAGGTATATAGACAATATTGGTTGTGAGTGTTTGGTAGGTCATTTAACCAATTTCGACTTTTTAAAATCTACATGGCTGTTTTGGTATTATCATTGAAAACAGGAAATTATCCTAATTTGGGCAATTAAGAGATACACGTTTTGGGAGTATATTTGAGTTTAATTTAAGGCAGATGGTATTTTGTCTTTTTTTTAAGCCAAAAGAAATTATGAATAATATTCAGTATCACTTTAACTGTGCAAAGGTGTGTGGCAACTGCAAGACAATTCTCATGTGAACAACTCAGGCCGTGCACCTCTGTGGGTTGGTTCAGGATTCTTTCAAACCCTGCCTATTCTACAAATTCCATCCGTTATTCTGACCATCACAAAGAGTCACGTGGTAATCAGTGATCTCAGATTGATTGAAGATGAAGAAAAACACTGAACTAAATAACTTGATCAATAATGATTATGGCGCAATAAAACATTTAAAAATCCTTCAAGTTTCAAGGCGAGCCAAGACGTTTGTGACATCTCTCGTATTATGTACACATTAAAAATTCAGTTCATAATCGAAAATTCGTTTCTATCTAGTTTCGATGAATTCTGTAATAGTTATATTCTTAAAAATATCAAAAAATCAAAATTAAATGAATAAACAAAATTAATTCAAGAAACAGATCAGTGACGTCATATCCAACATATCAATCACGTCGTGCGTACATTTCAAATGTACAAGTGTGTCCTTAAGTGTGTCATTCGAGGAATAAAAAGGTTAATCATTAAAATAAACTTGTTATTCAAGGTTGTAGTCTTTGCTATCCAATCCATCTATATAAAACATGAACAGAAGAAAAATGGAGGAACGAATTATTTTAGTGTCACACAAAACACATAAACTCATTGAGAAATTTGCAAATAAAAACATTAACGTAGCATCCTGTCTGGCCAGCTTGGCTCATGAGGCACTTAAACATATGAGAAACTAATTTTTCTTTGAAGCTGAAGACATTTTAACGCATTTTTGTCGTTCAGGTCCAAGATCTTAAAAATTGAAAAAAAAAAAAAATTAAAAAAAATAAAAGGTTAGAAGTCTTAAAATAGACAAATTTGAATTGCTAGCAGTTTCAGCTCAACTAGTCTCTTCAGGGCATATGTACTACCGATATTGTTGTAGTCATTTAACATTATTTGCTGTAAGAATGACCTGTTACGTTACATTTTTAAATGAACATGAACGCCTAGATGTCAGTTTTATAAAAGCTCTAGCTACAATAAAGGTTTCCTTAATGAGAAATAGTGATCATCGTCCTCGACCTTGGGAGAGGCATGAGCTGCTTGTTGAAAAGAATGTAAGTCAAGGTCGCAATTTACAAGATCTTGCACAGAAGCACGTCACGTATTAAGCCCATACGTCACAATCCCCTTTTTTCACAATTTTTTAATTTTTTCGTCGGAGATTAAAATCATTAATTCTTAAAATTTTGTAAATTACCAAGTCATTTTGTGTTTCATTAGTTCCTTTGCATGTGTTTCGTCATGTCCTTCTTCATCAATAGTCGATATATTGTTATATTATTGGTTGGTATAATATAGTTATTTATAAGGTAGATGATATCATTAGCGTTCCTACCTCATTATTACACTCCTCATACGAAGCAGTAGCGTGACACTCCTCCTCGGATCCCCCCTCACATATCTTACACCGAAGGTCATCTTCAAATACAGATGGATCATCTTCTGCAACATTTAAAAAAACAAAGGCTTATTAATTTATTCATTCTTTATATGTATATCCAGGATTATTACTCTACCGTTGAAGATACCGCCGTTTAATAAATCTACAAAGTTATTACACATTGTGTAATAACATTGCGTGTCGATTGACGTCACATGACGTCACAATCGTCAAGCATGACGTCACAATGTTAGCGGCGCAGCGACAATGGCTATCCCGGCGATTTTCATGATTTTTCTTTGCTATAATTCAGCGAGTAATAAATAAAATACTAAACTCAGTTATGGTATCTCGTGAATGGTATCGGTATCTAACTCGCTTTCGCTCGTTAAATACCAAACCACACTCTCGTTTCATAAATATGTTATTAAATGGGATGTCGTTTAGTATTCTCTGTTTATCCTATTTTTCAATATTAAGATATTTGTTGGTTGTACTTATCTTCGGGTTATAGGGTTAGGGTTAGGGTATACTGAATATTAAGTGCACAAGGGATCATTTCTGTGTACAGTTTACTTCTAATTTAAGATATCTATCATTTCAGTTACATTGCTATGGACTATATATTTAGTTAAAACAAATATCTTTATTGTTTGATGTTTACAATAATTAAAAAGTACATAAGCAATACTTATACAATATCTTGAAATGTACAATTCTCCAAGCTTTAGAATTACCCCCATTCTTTGTTAAACGCTGACTCATTTTCTGCCTCTCAATTTTTTAAAATATCTTAAAGCTCAAGTAAAGTGAATCAATTATTATTCCAACTTTGTTATTGCTTTACACTGAATAATCGAATAATGGAAAAAATTGGGAAAACTCGAGTAAAAAGAATCATGTTCGTGACTTACTAATGATGAAAAAATTAATAAAAATAATACTCATGAATAAAACCATTTTACCATCACAATCAAAGTCGTTGTCACCCATGTCCAACAAGGCAAGGTCGTTCTTGTTCTTACATTTAAGGTCATCGATCTCGATAAATGAGTCTTGGTCAACATTCCTCTCCAAGATCCAGTGCGACAGAGCCAACATGTCACACCCACAATGCACTGGGTTTTTGCTCAGCTTCCTGTATAAACAATACAATTGTTAACAGATCATTGGAATTTGAATATCACGAAAAAATGAACTGCGGAATGAGCTTTACGTTGAGAAGTTTCAACAGCAGTTCTCGAACATGTGCTGGTGAGATGAAAGATATAAGACTTCTAGTATAGTTCTGGGCCTCCTTTCACATAGCCTAAAGGTGATCGTAAGTCCATAAGGTAACCCTAGTGCAATGTTAAAGCATGGGAGTTAAGGTTATCCCTAGTTAAGACGGACAGAAAGACAGATCTTTATTCAATAATGTAGGCCAAATGACCCATAATACAGTTTTGGTTTACAGATATATGATTTCAGTCACGTGATAATATATAAGTACAATCATGTTTTCCTTATTTCGAAGACCTTTTTAAGGAAGAATGACACAGATATTAGCACATTTCTATTCTTCGAGTTTAACAGATTTATCAGTAATTGCTTATCTTTGTGTATAGTAGAAATGCTTGGTAGATATCTATTTCTAAGTTCATTATAATAACTACAATAAAAAAAATACATGTAATTCATCTTCGATGCAGCCTTCTTTACAATATGTACATAAGCCAATATTGTCATCTTGAACATTTTTCTTTCTGAGGTGTTTCACGTTGAAATCGTGTAAAGATATGCGTAGTTTGCAAAAAGCTCTTCTTAATGTTATATCTTGAAGTTCAGTAATATATGCCTCAGAGAAGAATATTGATTTAACACTTGAATAATGACATAGGTAATCTGAAGATGTTATTTGAGAATGCCAAGTTTGTGAAAATATATCTTTCAATCGCTGTTTAAGAACAAAGGTGAAAAACTTATCATTTCCAACATCATGCGATAACCATACATGTGAAAAACCAGACATAAAAAGAATATTTATAATATCAGACACCAAGAAGTTTTACCATTATCGTCTAATCTTTTCAACATATTATAACAATGTAAAGGTAGTCTCGTAGAATTCATGCGAATAATCTTTATCCAGTACTTTACAGGTTGCTTTGTGTAAGGAGGCCCTGGTCTACATTCTGCTGCAATGGTCTGTATTTTAAAGAGAAATTCCACAAGTTTTGCACTTATGTCGCTAAAATGAATGTTATTGTGATGGGAAGTTACAAAAACTATCTTGTACTCAGATACTCAGGTAACTGCCAAGAGAAAATAGAATATGTCAACTTTGTAACAGAAATAATATAGAAAATGAATCACATTTCCTACTTATATGGCCTGTCTATAAGGATCTACGAAAAAAGTATCTCAAATCATATCACTATAGAAATCCTTGTTAACAGCTAATAAAACATTATTATAACAGAATTTGGCGATGTACATATATTTAGGATTGACTTCAACATTTATTAAGTTCATGGAGGTATAAACTTAAAAACTGATGCGCAAACTACTTGTTTACAAATAGTTCCGTCGATGGGCGTGGCTTAAAATGATGTGACGTCACGAAATTAAGTTTATGGAGGTATGAAATGAACTTCTATTACCGTGTTCAGCGAATCAGATTGACGCAAAGCAATTGCTATTTATTTATTTTGCAATGGCGTTAAGAAGAAAGATTGTAAGAGAAAATAACTGATATATTACTCATGAGACATGTAATGTACTACAGGCCTGTGGCCTCTTCAGTACTGAATAAAGATTGATTGACATAAACATTTCCTTCACAGTTCTGGCACTAATACTCAATACTAATACACTCAATCCAACGGCAATACCACTAAGCTACAAAAATTAAGACTTAACCATCAAGCACACTACCCCCCCCCAACCCCACCCACCACCCCCACCCCACCCCTCACACGTTCCTGTCGTGTGTAAGGCAGCTGCTAATGCCAGGGTGTTTGTGAGCGGACAAAGACACTGTAAATAGAATAATTAGTGCTTAATTAATTATATACTTACACTTTTATATTTGCGTCGCTGTCGACCTGTCGCTTTTGAATGTTCTGCAGAGTGAGAAAAGCGTATCGGGATATGTAGCTGATGCTGTTACCATTAAGGTTCCTGCAAAGTATAAATTGATCAAAGATATTACTGCATGTCGAACTACGAAAATCGGGACACTTACAGGAGATATCTGAAGCAGTCATCTCTATCACTGTTCGAATACGAAGTATATAACACCACCAAAGCATTTCTGATATTATACATGTCAAGATTAGTTGATAAAATTAATCTAAAGATACACATATCTTCCAAATTTATTCTTCAAAGGTGACCAATAACATATGCGTCTCTTAGTATTAGGTTTTTTGGAAGGGAGGCCATAGCATTATCAAATCAAAGATTTATACGTCATCATCTTACTTTACGTCATACAATTGTCACTGTTAGGTCAGGACTGACGATGCAAATTAAACAGCATTGTGACGACAAGATTGATGCTATACTGAAGAAGATATTTAAGAACGAGTTTAAGAATATAAATTCTTGTCTAGAATATTTGTTACATTGATTTGTGTAAATCGTAAAGATATTAAAGTTTGCAGTTCCTTGAATGCACATACGTAATGTTCTTTTTTTATATAAGTATATCCATAATATATATATATATATATATATATATATATATATATATATATATATATATATATATATATATATATATATATATACACAGAGGTGTTTACTTACAGTTCCATAAGACGTGACATGTGTTGAAACAGACTTGCTGGTATTGATGTAATCTTGTTATTCTGTAAATTACTGAAAATTCAAAATATATTTAAAAAGATTATTTTTATTGTAAATTGCACAGGTTAAACGAAAGACGTTCATCAGTGTGTTTACAATCATGACTGGTGAAATTCCACAGACAATAAAACTCAAAACAATATGAAACAAACATATAAAAAATATGTATAACGATCACAACCAGTTTGGTCATGACATAAAACTCCATTACATATCTTCGGCATGGTAAAAGAATCCACCAGTGTCGAAAGAATTTTTGGAAATAAACTTTTATATTACACAAATATGTTTTTCCGGCACAGATGATTATATGGTTGAGTAGAATATCTTTATAAAGTATACCAAACCAAATCATGCATATGTTTTGTTCCTTTTACATTAGAAAACTAGTAGTTTTTTATTATTTTATTTTAGTCAGTACAGTGTTTGACTATCCCCTCATACGTTCTATCATTGTAACCATATTGCATAACATTCTTTTAAAAACAAACTTTATGTTTGTCTTGTATTTTGATTTTTTCTGACTCCTGTTGATAATGTTTCTTTGTTTAGATATTTCCTTGAGGATTAAAATGATTTAAAAGAAGAAGGCTCAAAACGATATTTACATATATACATTTACTGATACCATGCATTTTAAGGAATTCAGTCTTTGGAAAAATCAGGGATTCAATACCTAATAAAAGCATATGAAATTTTACTTTATTCATCATGTGAAAAATTCGGAATTTGAACATTTTAACAAATTTTTAACGTTGTTGATATTCATATCAAATAACAAAACTTACATTATTTGTATTGAATATAAGTTCCTGAAGGCCCGTGGATGGATATATTCAATCCCACTGCCCTCTATCATTCTGCAACAGAAATACGACATATATAAAAACTCGTTACATAAAGGGGCAGTGGTACGATTTTTATATTAATAATCTGATCTCACGAAAATGAAAGTTAATGTAATTGCAAGAAAATTGGTCCTCTAAGAAGTTTAAAACGAGTTCGGTTAACTATGCGGAACCATTTCCTTAACTCAAATGATTAAATGGTGTTAACACAAAACTAGTCGACAGTGGTTTTTGTTTGATGAGTGAAAATTTCTGTTACGACTATAACATAGCACGTGTTTCGAGATAAATGTTGGTACAATGAAGCAAACAAACTCTCTAAACTCACAAAAGATTAGATGGAAAGGTCTTTGCTTTACAGTTAATCCGGAACTACGTATATTTCTAATGAAAGGATATATCGTTACTGTTCATAAACATATCAAATGTCGATTTTGGATTTCAGTGTGTCTGGAATGATAGACAAATTAACTATATAGTCGATCATGTGATTCTCCGCTACTACGTAACCTTCATTTTCAAGTTGATTCTACAATCGAAAAGAATTATTGATTTTTGAACAAAAAATGATTAAGTAATTTCTTGTTTGCTATAATAGAAGAATAGTCGCAGAAAGGCAGTTTCTTCATTCGATGGGGAAGATATGCGCAATTCCATTTTGGATTGTCGTGCAAGAATCATTTTATGGCCATAAACTTTATATATCAATTCAAGACATAATCGGCCTCCTTGATGTCCTGTTATGGTTTTAATCTAAAAGAATACTAATTATGATGTTTATGGATTTTTCTCTATTTAGACTCGTTTATGGTAATATCAAATGCAGATATCAATTTGATGTAGTTTCATAGGTTTTCAAAATTTGAAAGTAATAATTATTATCTGACAACAGATCATAGCGAAACAGTGACGTCATAAAGATAGCGTTATAATTTTCATGAAGTGGATCACATGTGTT
This sequence comes from Phorcus lineatus, assembly GCA_921293015.1. NCBI lineage: Eukaryota > Metazoa > Mollusca > Gastropoda > Trochida > Trochidae > Phorcus > Phorcus lineatus. The sequence goes on from OV121085.1 coordinate 19,329,968, forward strand.
TTGTTATAAACACATTAATACGTCAATCGATGATATTAGCATATTAATGATTTAGCCTTCAATGTAATAAAAAATAATACACATTAATACTCGTCCTTCGTTTCGTTAAAAAACTGGGAGTTGTTAAAAGCGCAATACCACGGGGTTTTTTATTTTCTTTATTTCGGGTTTGCCCACATAAGGATTGGTTTTAGCTGAATGTGATATCTTCAGAGGTCAAACGTCTCATTACTCGACCATCCTTAATCGAAGAAAATTCATCATGTAACAACAAAAACTAGTGGATGTTTTGCTGTCAATGAAGATATCATTTCACTGTGAATGAAACATCCTTCAGCTTCCGTCTTCATTGAAAGATCCTTTCACTTCAAACGACGGATCATTTCACTGATAATGATGGATCATTTGATTGATCATTTCACTTCAAATGATGGATCATTTCACTTCAAATGATGGATCACTTAACTTTAAATGATGGATCATTTCACTGATAATGATGGATCATTTCACTGATAATGAATCATTTCCCTTTTAAATAATGGATCATTTCACTTCAAATAATGGATCATTTCACTTCAAATAATGCATCATTTCACTTCAAATAATGCATCATTTCACTTCAAATAATGCATCATTTCACTGATAATAATGCATCATTTCACTGATAATAATGCATCATTTCACTGATAATGAATCATTTCACTTCAAATAATGGATCATTTCACTGATAATGAATCATTTCACTTCAAATGATGGATCATTTCACTTCAAATGATGGATCATTTCACTTCAAATGATGGATCATTTCACTTCAAATGATGGATCATTTCACTTCAAAAGATGGATCATTTCACTTCAAATGATGGATCACTTAACTTTAAATGATGGATCATTTCACTTCAAATGATGGATCATTTCATTGCTAATGATGGACCATTTCATGCACTATGCATTTACTTTTATTATCATTGATAAATTCACTATAACGAGCGATCATTTCACTTTGTAATGGACCATTTCACTGAGAATAATGGATATTTTACTATACATTATAGATCATTTCACTGATAATCGTTTCCTTAAGCATACACTGTAATTGTTTTTGTCACTGAGATGGATTATTTCCCATGATGGATTATTTAACTTTTGATCGGAGTATTATCCTCTACTCTATTTATTCCCAAATACTTAGATTTAAACTATGGAATACAGGTTAACAGCTGATATGCTTTGAATGAATATTTGTCCTATATAATTGGAGAATGGTACCTTTCACTGTTTTTTTCTAATGTGGACATATATTAAGAGAAATTCGTGAGTGTGGTGTTGGTGTCATGTATAATGTGATGTACTTTTCTTTCTATTTTTCACTTTAATCTATTTTGCTCATGCTTACGACTTGTTGAGCGTGAGGGGGAGTTCAATTACTGATATTAAGGATGGCCTTGATAATTTTCAACATAAAATCGATAAATTATTACAAATACTCACAGCGTTTCCAAACTTTCTAGATTTTGCAAATCGTTTTCCTCAATTCTTTTTATTTCATTGTTTGACAGGTCTCTGGAAAAAATAACATGTATCAAATGACTTTCAATTGAAAAATGTATTTTAACAGTATTTTCATATTTTGCAACATTAATAAAATAAACGTTTTCGGTTTTTTTCATGAAATAACTTTAAACTTTTATGATCCAAGTTTTCTCTGGTGAGCTTTCAGTATGATAAACGGTAAGTAAAATTAAATTATTTCAATCAAAACTAAGATTGAATACTCACAAAAACTTAAGGTTTGGTGGAAACACACGGGGTACCGATGTAATGCCAGTCTTTCTGCAACTAACGTTGGGTCGGTCACCAGTGTTGCAGGTACACTTCGTACAGATGTCTTGACTGATTGCAGGTGAGATGTAGGTAAAAATCACAGGTAAAATCCACATGAAATACATTTTCCCTCTGAAATCCATGGTTATTTGTAATCTCATTGTTCAAATCACCAACTGCACTCCGACGATCAACTACTTCGGAGAAACACCTTCAAACCAAGGTGAGCATTATGCAAATCCAATTGGAATGTTAAAGGTCACGCAGAGTCTATTGGGGAATGCATTACTTCACTTTTCCAATGTTTCAGGACATTTCGTAGGCTTCTGTCTTGAACAGATCCAAATGTCGAGGGAGTAATGGTATGTTCGGATGTAGGTAATAAAGCTAGCCCACCTGATTCGCACCTGCTCTGTACCTTGTTTAACGTGGGGAGCCTCGGGTGTCTATCAGTCGCACCAGCCTACCTGTAAAACACGACACCATGTTACCATTCAGTGTAAAGCCTCGTGTCAATACAACTCGGACCAAGTCTACCTGTTTCATGTATTTTCTCGCTTTTGTTTACTGTTTTGAATAGTAGAATATATCTATTGAAATTGTTTAACATTTTTCAAAAAGAGAGTTTTTTCTCAAAAAGAGTTTTAATAGGTTCTGACAACTATTTGTCATTTAATTGAAGTTAACATAGTGTCAAAGAAGGCGCCAACCCGCAGGACGATAGGCATTACCATCTCACAGGTTGACTCCAGTCTAGACTCTAGTCCAGGGAATTAGCTTGATGTTATAGGATCCAACCTCAGAACTCTGGGGAGAGCATCTGATCAGACAGGAGTGAACAGATAGACACAACAGATGACGTCATAGAGGTGATGGTTTATTTCATTATGACATCATGAGTGTGAAGGAAAAGGTCAGCTGTGAAGTTGACCCTAGACTCCACACTCATTCTCCGCTGTAGAATCCACTCTGGGCTCCACTCTGGTCTCCACTGATGTTTGTTTCAGAGAGGGCCCTATTTAAGGGATTCACATGACTGAAAGCTGTTAAGCCCTTAAGCATATCAAATGTCAAATAGAGTATGACTGACATGATACTTCCTTAAGTATAGATGTTACAATTGTTTCATTTCGATTGCCTAAAGTGATGGACAATAAAGAGTTGTTAATTACTAAAGCATATAAAAGACTATTCATCTGGGTAGGTGATTGCCTCTATAAGAGAATTGACATGTTTCTGTTGTGACAACAACTTGAAAATATTGAAAAATATATACATAGGAATATATAGAAAAATATGATGAATACATATATACAGTTATTAGCACTGTCATAATAGGATGAGAAATAATCCTTTATTCTAGTCTATTATATCCCCTTAAATCATCGTTACGCGTCTATTCACATATACAGTACAATCAAAGATGGAAACGAGAACACCAACGTTTATTAATGTTTATAGTTTTCACTGCCTAATATCACTAAAATCTTTTTTTTCATATTGACGTCACGAACGCGTGGTATACTAAACAGGAATTCATTCTAACGAGATCACATCTAATCTAGCGGGCACGTATCTTCGAAACTATTTCTCAATTTGTCTCGGCATGCAGTCATATCTAATATGTCGTGATGCAGATGAAATAATTATTGTAGCGATTAATATTATTTATTCGTGTCGACAACATGATTTTGCACTAGAAACACGATTTCAAGATTAATTATTGTTGTCTTTTTTCATAAAGCAGGGCGAGGTTGTTACTGATGGCCATGACCTGATATAGATACAAAAGTTCGTGTTGAATTTAAAATGGAGACCTAAAGATATTGAAACATAGTTCAACACCAACTGCAGGGCTGCAGCTCGCAGAGGGTTAAGAACTAGCAAACTTCTTGTATAAGATTCATGATGTAACTGTCAATACTTAGAAAAAAAGCATCTTTTTAGGGCAACTCTTTAATATATTGAACATCAAAAATATCCACCAGCTTTCTTTCATTCATTTCAGGTTACAAAAAAAATATGAAAATTAAGTCGCCGTTAATATATCTTTAAAAACGTAAGTGTATATTTAACTTGAACAAAGGGTACATTAGCAGAGGACCGGTTGCTATGCGGATGTTGTTGATAGTTAGGATAGTGACATTGCTAGGCCCACACTTGTAAGAGAAATGCCATAGATTTCTTATGTGTTGACTTTACGGGCGACTTAGGAAGCGGCTAATGGTGTGTGTATACCAGGGAGAACATTAATATAAAACCCACCTAGCTACAGGCTGTATTTGGGTACAAAAATGAGGGACAAATTCATAGGAATACATGGTTCACCGTTGAAAACCCCTGTTTCTGATCAATGGCAATGACTTTAAAACTTATTGATCAGAGTTGGCTGCAGAAAACAACCTTGACACCTACATGAGGGATTTACTTGCATTAAATGTAAAAGTAGCACGTTTTTCAAGGTGAACAAAGTGATCTAACGAAAACGAAAGTAAATGTTTCCAATCACATGAGACTGTATTTTAATCTAAAAATTTTTTTTGAAACGAACGTAACATCGGTTAAGCTATACGAGCCATTTCCCTACTTGAAATGATCAAAAGGTGTTCACATAAAAATGGCCGCCAGTCGTTTTTGCTTGATAGTTGATTGTTTTCTCTACTACTACGGATGATTGGGTTGTGAAATGAGTTGTCTTGACCATCAGAAGATGATAAATTTGGCATAAACTGATGATTTTTGGGGCAATTTTAAGAAACAAATCTTTCAAAAAACGTTCTACTGCATCTTTTATGTCATTAAGACTACTTTATTGACTTGTAGTGTTTTGTGTTTTGTGTTTTTATGCTTTGTGTATAATCTGATTTCAAATCTTCCAATACAAACATTCAAGTTATTAAAATTCAATAAGTTAATCAGAGAGATTAATCAGAGAACACATTTACATCAAACAAGAATATATGTTGTTATGTTAAATGTACTCATGAATTATCAAAATATCACAAAATAATTATAATATTTAGGGCCAAAGAAAAAAATCAAATCCTCTGACTTTTTACAGTAATTTGACACTTAGAACATAATCGAAAGACTTAAAATTCCGCCATTAGATAAATTAAATTATGTTGAAATTTACCGCTTCGTGTCGTATGAATTAAACGTAATTAGTAAAATAATAATACAGTCATTATCATCCAAAGAAATATATTGCTAAGCATTTTATAAAGACACCCTGGGGTTAGGATCTGCACTCAAAGAACTAAGAAACCCCTGAAACTTTTCCCTGGTACTTTGCTATTAACCTTACCAAATTTGCATCTCCTTTTAAATGAGTGATTGGGTGAAAATGATTATGAACAAATCTGGAGGTCGTTTCACAGAAATCTAACATCAAGGTTAACCTTAGAGCCACCCTTTCAAATTGCACTAAAGCAACTGTAGTGATTTGAGGTTACCTTAGTGGCCAATCTAAAACATGACACAACTATCCCGTGTTGCGCAAGCGCGTAAATTAGCCAATCATAAAAGAGCTGGGAGCTCCCAGGAAAGAGATATTCAAAGTTTTAGACATTCCTAGTTCGGCTATCAATATTTCTCATAATGTGGGGTCTTTTTCGATTTCTTTATTTCCCATTTTGGTCCTTTTAATTTTTTTATCATCGATACAAGCCAAGAATAATAAGAACTTTATCGCATCGACAAAGGCTTTAGAGAGTGTACATGTCCTCATTTGACCTAAATAAGCCAATCTGAGTCCAAAAAACGAGCCATCGTGCCCTTTATTGAAACATCTATATTATGAGATAAATGTGTGCGACGGTAATTGAGTTGGAAACCTAATAAGTAGTATATTAATTTCAAAATTCTCATGATATCTAACTCGATAATCACCTGGTTATTAATTAGTATGACGTCCAAAAATGTATTGGCGTCATCACAGGTTATACCGACATAGTTAAATATCACGTTTATCTAACTGAATGAATAAAATGGTTTATTTATGAGTTGTCATTCACGATCGAAATATAGTTATTCATGTGATAGAGATAATGTTAATTTGCACTGAATGGGTTATATTCATTAAGCAGAATCACATGTAAATCATAGTTTCAACGTAAACCAATTTCTGCATCACATGTGCTCGTAAAACACACCATACGCTGCCTTCGTTACTTTCTATATACAGTGTATGTTGGGGTGTTATATCCGAACAGAGCAAGTAAGGGTTGGGCTGCCGGCCTCAGAACTAAAAAGTTTCCGCGTGCGGCCATTGCAATATTGGATTGAATTTAAAGGAGCAGTGATTTTAAATGAATAAACCCATGATTTTCATTTGGACAAAAAACGCGTAGTTAAAAGGCTCAAAATATGCTGGACTGCACCTTTAAGTTACAGTAGAACACGGATATAACCAACTCCAAGGGACCAACGAATTCAATTCGCTATATCCGGTGTTCGCTATTCGCGTTTGGCCACCATCTTGGATCATATTGACGGGACTTAAAAATTTGTTCGCTATATCCGAGTTCGTTATGTCCGTTTTCTACTGTAGTTCTGGCTGGTTTCTCATGACGCATAGGAAGCGAACGTGAAGAAGATAATCAGGGGTTGTAGGATCCTTTCCGGCTGATATTACTTACCCTACGAGGCTTATTGCATGATTACAAACATCATCATTATAGAAATCAAGCTTTGCGTGTTGGACACATACAATTACTGCCGGTAACGTTATCTGGCTAATAAATGACATCGTATTAAACTAAAATGAAGTTTTAATAGCTAATATTAATTTCCACCTTATCCATCCTGTGATGTCTAGAATGTGAGCCATTATACCGACAACAGAAACGATCGTGTTTACCTGATAAACTGTTGACGTATATGGCACATATTTGTTTCCTTTGTCGATGAGTGAGTGAATTATTGTGTTAGCGCCGCTTGGCCATTAAATATATTAGCTGCGCCGTCGATGTTAAAAGACGTTAAAATACAAATGTCTTTCTAAGCAACCTCATACTGTGCTTAAAGGATCTTCCGATAAATAATTCTACTTTCCACTTTTTAAAACTGGTAACCGTTTTGGAACGTGAATCACATAATTATTCACCAACCGATCGTCTTCATCTGATAAACGTTCCTATAGACGTTTAAAAACGTGTGTCTCTTTTGATGTCAAAGATTTTTAAATGCAGATATCTTGCTGGGGGTTATTCAGTTATATCTGAAAAGGTCCATTTAACTATTGCTTAAAAAGATAAAGTTCTTTGACAACAAATATGTTTTATGGTAGACAATGTACAACCCTGAGGTAGACAATGTACAACCCTATTGAAGTTTGAAACTTTTCAATCTAGTGGTAAAGTTTAACCTTATGTTAGTCTTATTCAAATTGATTGATGAATATTTCACTAATTGGTATGTATTACAATTCCCCAATCATCTAAATTAACTATTTTTCAATTTAAAGCCACTTAAGCACCTGCATATTTTGAACTAAAAAATTCTACATAAACTATTGGTATATTCAAAATAAGTTTTCTTCAGATGGTAAAACATCTAATCACTCAATGTTATTATCCGTCGTCACAGAGTAACGTGTCACGTATCAAATGAAAACTGCATTCAGCCATTTTAATGTCAACATCTTTTAGTCATTTGAATTATGAAAATGAATTTGCGAAGCTTAATCGAACATTGTAACACACTGCAAAGTGAAAAGTTACAAATGTTGATGATACTTACATGTATATATGATAAGGTATCTGATTGCGTTCATGTACAAAATAAGAATGCTTAAGTCTTTAAATCGTCATCGTAATAATAAGACGTAACCATGAACTAAAAATGGAGGGAAAACGGGAAAATGCGTTAAGCAAGTTATCCAGCGAGCTTTACGTGCCGAGTTGTATATCTTGGAGTTTACTGGGTGCAACTTTGATCAGTTTTGTCACAACACCTAATATGCAGTTGATAACCACGGGCTCTTAAAGTAACCATTAAATCGTTTGGTATATAACCAGGTGGCGGGCGCAACGATACGTGTACAAAACAAGTTGCGGGTACAGTCTTCTTGGAAAAATACTCTATCGATTTTTCTCAGTCTACCACGGTGTGTATGGCTTGCTTGTAACGATGACCTTCTCGACGAACTTATTGAATGTGCCTTATGGCTGCAAATACCCCGTAAGGAGTTGATGCTGGACAGGGTTTTAGTATATATAATGAAGAGTGACATCCAATCACCAAGGGGAAAACAAAGAGACTTTGAGTCGGAGCTATACAAATCTTATGTGAAGATGATAAAATTAGAAATAACATGCTAATCTGTACGTAAGCAAACTAATGGTCACGTAGAGTTAAATACTGCAATAAAATTATTCTTATCAAACGTCTAAGCCTAACTGACATATATTTTAGTCTATGGAATGTATACGAGAAGTGAAATGGAATAAGATTGACAAGAAATTGACACGACCCTAGATACACAAATAATCCCTCTTGTGGGGCACAATGGGGTTTAGTAATAAGTCTACTATAAATCAAACGGTATTTACTGTCATAATGACTCTCCTTACCCTGGTTGTATTTGTTTAGTCTATCTTAATATTATCACCGGTTTACCTGTACTTCTATGGATTACCTTGAACTAGATGCCACTGCCATACCAACAGTGTTGACGCCATTGTGAGGGCCAAATTTTATTAAGATTAACAATGCACTATTAAGTGATAATTGAAGATATATGATCGTTCATAACTTTATAGAAATAATAATTAGATCGATGGTTTAAATATTTGATATAGTATCACATTTTAAAATATTTGTTAAAACTTTATGTTGAAATTTTATATAAATAATCACTTTTTAAAGTATATTTGTAAAAAAATATGTTTACATTTGATATAAATAATCACTTTTTAAAGTATTTGTAAAAAAATATGTTTATATTTGATATGACTTAACACGTTTTAAGTGTTTTAAACATGAGTATACAGTATACAGGGTATTCGGTGATAAGACTATGTTTGTGCGGTGTATTTTCAGTTACTTTCAACGTCCCCCGAGCATCATATCTTATGATTGACCCAGCAGACAACAAAGGTATCATCATATCATATTATTACATTTTTCAAATTTAAAGTACAGAAAGAATTTACATAAGTACATAGGTATATATAAAATGTATCTTCTAAACGATGATGAAGCGTAACGTAAGATTTTTAAAAGGATGATGAGGATGGTTGAAGTTATTCGCAAACCTTTGATTACGACGTAAAGATTTTTGAAAGTCATTACCAACAGTTATTCTCGTCACCATCTTCTTTCTCGCCGATATCCTAGCTACATCTCCTACGTTTATTTTGAACATATGGGTGTTATTAAAAAGGTATAGTAGCTTACAGACACGCGAGCTTAGATCTACGTGCTGAAGAATTGATATTCCTAAAGTTATTGCACTGAAGAGCTTAATTGTTCATTAAAGGATGAGTTTGACTAAATGCCCTGAATCTCTTGGTGGACTGTTTGATATCTAAGTAATAATAGATAACTGATTATAAACTGCGTGTCAACATTCAATTATTGCTGGGAAAAGAGAAACGTTGTTGGAGAGAGTCATTATCTGAGAAAATAGGGAATACACATCAAACCCTGCTTCTAAACACGAACGTTATGTGTCATCGTTTAGTCTTATATATGTTTACTTTAATTATTTACTGACTCATGGATTAGTTGCAAAATATAGTTAAAGATCCACAATGTGAAGTCTTAAAGGTACTGGGGTACGTTTTGGAGAAATGTCAGTTGTTACACTTTCTCGATATGATATTAAGAAATACAAATATTTGTTTTTGTAGGGAAGACATCTTAGTACACAAATCGATTTTCCGTAGCCGTAAACTAGGCGTTACGTGTCATATAAAAAGACTGCAAACGACCATTTTAGTGTTAACAATTTTAAATCATATGAGTTATGGATTTGGATTACCGTAGACTATTCAGAGTAGGTTGGTTAGTTTTTATCCTAAAACCCTCGTGCAGATTACAAACAATGTTCTTTGTAACTGGCGTCTTTCTCATGGTGAGGTAACTTTATTTCAAAGGAAGCGGGCAAAAGTGAATTTGAAATGTGATTATTCACAGTGAAAGAATGGTTTTCATAAACATAATCAGGTTTAATGTTCCAAAAAGCATTAAATAGTCTTGAAACATATACATATTTTGTTAAATTGCTTCTGGCAATGTGTCTGATGTCTTTCTGTTTCTGTCTGTTGTCTTTCTGTTTCTGTCTGATGTCTTTCTGTTTCTGTCTGATGTCTTTCTGTTTCTGTCTGATGTCTATGTGTTTCTGTCTGATGTGTAAGTATTTCTGTCGGATGTCTTTCTGTTTCTGTCGGATGTTCTTGGACGTCCGTTTGATGTCTTTGTGTTTCTTTCTGTTGTCCTATGTGCTTCTGGCAATGTTGTCTGATGTCTAAGTGTTTTCGGTATGATATCTTTATGTTTCTGTCTGATGTTTTGTGCTATTGTCTGATGTCTATCTGCTTCTAGCAATGTGTCTTTGTGTTTCTGTCTTATGTCTTTGTGTTTCTGTTTGATATGTAAGTGTCCCTGTCGATATGCTTCTGTCTGATGTCTATGAGATTCTGTTTAGTGTCTATGAGGTTCTGTCTAGTGTCTATGAGGTTCTGTCTAGTGTCTATGAGGTTCTGTCTAGTGTCTAGTGTCTATGAGGTTCTGTCTAGTGTCCATGAGGTTCTGTCTAGTGTCTATGAGGTTCTGTCTAGTGCCTATGAGGTTCTGTCTAGTGTCTATGAGGTTCTGTCTAGTGTCTATGAGGTTCTGTCTAGTGTCTATGAGGTTCTGTCTAGTGTCTATGAGATTCTGTCTAGTGTCTAAGAGGTTCTGTCGCTAGTGCTTCTGTCCAATGTATATACGTTTCTTCCAAATGTATATGTTAATCTGTCTGTTGCTCTGTTTACATGATTTAATCTACAACGTTGACGACTGGCAATGTTTATCCACATAGGACGTTGTGTTTGTTTAACCTAGAACTAATGCATTTATGTAAAGCCTTCCATACAATTGGCTAGCATTAGAAATAGGAGAAAGATTCATTTTGACTCCAAACCATTTCCCTCGTGTTTTATTTACTGTGAGACGCTTCCATCTTGGTTCGCCAACAAATGTTTTAGGAAATCTCATCAAAGTATATGAAAGCTGACTTAACGAGAAATGTCCTCAATCACTTTCTTCTAATTCTATAAGACCTGAGAAAACTTCCTTCAGGGAACCCCAACACGGTTTTTTTTTATAAAATAATGTGTTAATTCAATCAAACCAAACAAGAAGGGCTTGCAAATGACGGTTAGAAACTAAGTTTTTAAATATATAATTGCCTCAATGTAGACTGAAAACACATTTTAAACAAACATATTTAACACCTGGAAAAAAAAACGTTTTATCATAGCAATAGATTGTATTGTCGTTGTTGACGCCATTAGAGAAACTCTTGGGTTGCTTTTCTTGCTGCTCATATTTGTTAGGACAAAGTGTTTTGACGATTTTAACAAATAGGTTTGATTTTCATCGAGCCTACACAAAGGATGCTTCTCTTTTATGGTTATGTTCTATACAAGAATTCTAGCTTTAACTGCCTCTGTATTTACGTCTTTTCACTGTTTTGCCGGATATATTTCTATTCCATATTAGACAGCATATCTTAACAAAACATATTTTTCAACTGACGGTAGACCTTTCGTCATGCTTAATTACAAACAGATAAACAAGCAGGGCCTAGATTTGCGAAGCTCTCTTAGTACTAAGTTTGTCGTAAGTACCATACCATACATTTGCACTAAGACAGCTTCTAAAATATAGGCCCAGGACATTAGCTCAACTTTCTTGACATCTTATTACTCTTTGCAGATTTAGGTTCATATTTATTTTGTTCACGAACAATTGATCACCCGAGACAGTGTTTCAGTTACATTTTCCAATTAACTTGTCACTTTTGTCCAAAATAATCTGATTTTGAAGATACTTGAAATCAGATAAGTGATTTTTAATTTGACGTTTCTAATCAATTATACAAGATTCTTTGGTATCCCTTGTCACCTGAGGTCAAATTGATAATATTTTTTTATAATGATCAACGTTATTATTCTAGTGGATCTGTCATTCAATTCTTAACTGTAAAGTCTATACCATTATGGAGCTCTAAGAATACCAATCTAATTAAAACCAGATCGAAATGACTCGTATAACATATACATATATGATCTGAAAGGGGTCTTATGGGTCATTTATCGTGACCTTTCACAACAGTCATGAAATTTTAAAGCTATGAAAACATCGACACCCTTGTAATTAGTTGAATCTGGAAGGTTAAAGGTGGCAGAAAATGTACATAGCTGGGAAATTGACAATCCAAGCTTTGAATGAAGTTGTAGACCTAGGGTGCCTGAACATAAGTTAACATCTTGAATGTATATTTTAATCTCTAAATCAGAGGTAGGTATAAAATATGATATAATCATAGAGACTATATGACGGATAAAGTATTAACTTAACTATTCAAACTAGCCAACGGAGATGATGTTCTCAATTGCACACTGTCAGAAATTTTAATTAGAACGAAAATGATTCGATATGTAAAATAGCATGATTTGCTCATGAATTTTGGGGAAAGCGAGTCAGTAACTGCTAAGCCACAAAAGTTCAATGATTTCATGTCATTGAAATATTAACACACAAACGTGTTTTAATCTTTTCTAACGAAATCTGCAGTCCATCGCCGGATTCGAACCATTTCCTTTACGAGTTTACAACTGCATGCAATGACAAAGACTACGTGACAGTTTATTTATCAGGATGTGTACCCTGTGCACGCAACTAAACATCTATTGCTGAAGCTGTTGAGAGGTTCCCATTTCCTTTGTATTCATCTACTTGTAGTTAATGTGCCCGAGACACTTTTCCGTCCTGTTTGTAACAGGGAAGTGTTAAACGGTGTCATGGGTGCGATTTTCTTACACATTTTGCTTATGGAATATTACTGGTAAGAGACAGCATGCACTCAACCGAATTCGGAACATCATACTCCTTATTTCGCATGATAGACTATGTATACAATGTTCTCTTATCTTATAGATACCATTTATCTCTTTGAAGTAGAGCCATGGACTCTGCAGCTTATCATGTATCATATCGTTGGCTAAAGATCCATACGTCAAACAGTAATGCAATGTCCATGTTGTCTCCAATGGTCCGTTCATCCACAATTTTTTAATTGAAATATGTTTTGATCAATTAATGTTTTAAAACATTTCAGTATTTCGGACACTTGCATTTTTTCATATTGGCTCATTTATAACAAATGAACTGGTAAGAAAGCACTAATATGTTTTTATGGCAGTTCTAAGTAAATTTAGCATATATGAAAAATACATGGTTTATTTAATATTGTAGAACTAGCAATCAGATGAAAAGATATTGAGATAACTGTGCTCTGTGAAAATAAGAAATGAACCCTAAATTTTGTGTATTAAAATTACAAATACTTGTTTTATCGCTGGTGCTACAAAAATGAACTTGAAAGCTTGTTACCATACCAATACAACTACACTAAACATTTTATTTAACACTTACAGGGATGCATCACTTTAATCAAATAACAAGTATTAATCGCCGTGAAAACCGTGTAAGATACTGCAGTGTAATATTTATACGGCTATATTAAACTAGTGTAATACCGGTTCACGTATGACGTCATACTATCGTGTGGTTGCGACGTCACAATGTTGGCACCGCCGTCACAATGGCGGCCAAGTCGTAGAAATGTTTCGTTAAGTTCACTTTCGGCAATCATGCTTGATTACTGAGGTCAACTAATAAACAAAACACTAAACTTCCTTCAATGCACAGGGGCGTGTATCGCCGAAAATAATAATAGTAATATATAATGAAGAAAAAAAAGGGTATCTCTACTATATAAATACTAAAGGGATGTAACGCCCTCAGACCCCTCGTCTTGTTCCGGGACGAAATCAACTTGGAAATTCAATATAGATTAATATAACAATATACACACATGAAGCCTGATAAATTCCCTTTCGATAGAATGTGAAACAATCAAAATCGGTTGACTTTTGACAAAGCTACACTGTTTTGAAATCGAAAAAAGTATGTTTTCTTGTGAGTACGCCAAAATCCTGCCTCACTAAAACATCGCTTTCAAACTGATAAAATACGAATTAAACACTCGAATAAATACAACTTTATCGCAATCGACTTGCATTCCGATTTCGTAGCGTGACTATTCAAATGAAATATATAAAAGTTACTACCCGAGACTCCGGGGTTCATGGTCTATGAATCCCTCAGCACGTGCGGTATGCACACCCGAGCCCGCGGAGCGGGCGAGGGTGTGCAGCACGTGCTGAGGGATTCATAGACCATGAACCCCGGAGTCGAGGCGTGGTAAATTATTTACACCCAGGTTAAGATTGGAACAGAGATCCACACCGTTATGCAACGTAAACTTAGAGTCATAACCTTGGCGCTTAATACCTGGAATATCACTTTCATACCATCTGGAAGAACACATTTCTGCAAGAATACGCTCTTGTCATTGCGGTGGTCGGGAACACGAAGAACGATGCGACCGAATGCAGCGTTTACAACGTTAATCGGCATAAAACACGTGCACAGGGATTCATATAAGCACGTGGTGTAGGCAACTTACGACTCACTTGATCGTTGTCTTTTGACGTCTGAAGTCATGGAATTGGACTCAGAGTCCGACGATATAATTAGTCAGGCGCTCGATATGTCGGAGTTGACAAGAGAAACATGTGAGTGTTTTCCTTATTTTACAGTTAACCAAATGACTGACAATTCAATCATGTAAGAGAAGTTTGATGTATGATAGATTGAAGTCATATTTTGAAATGTCCCAAGGTATTGGAAAAGGCTTCGCAGCACCTATAAATTATTTTTTTAAATTTATACATTGCAGAATGTGCATGCTATACTCTGAAGCTTGTTCGAATAGTATATTCCATATTTTGATTTCCAGTGGCAAATGAACATGGACAAGATTCGGAGGGCTTAGCGTTGTCCTTGACACAGGACAGGTACTTGCCTGAAACAGGTAAAGCATACCCTAAATATTACAATTTTAGAGTGATATCCTGATATTCGTGCTTGGTAATTCATTAGAAATCGTTGTAAAGTACCAGTAGCGGTAGATGATTGTCGGTTCCTTATTGGAACATGAGTACAAAGATGTACACTGTTGTTACCTATGCGAAAATATTTTTCATTTCACGTTTGAGTGTCCTTTATAGCATGCGCCCAGAAAGAAAGTGTTTAATCTTCTAAACTTGCATGTACATGGTGATGCCTTAAATTTCGATTTACTGTTAAATGGCAACAATAATCTATTCTATTTTCAAAACCAGGCCATTTTAAAGCCGTCCATGTGTGTATGCGTGTGTGTGTCTTAAATTCTCCGTAAATTTCTGTATTATGTCTGTCCATGTCACAGTTATATTTGTATAACGCTATAACTGTAAATACCTGTGAGAAGGTAACCTAAGTTAGATAACTTGTTCCGTTCTTAAATGAATAAATTATGTTTAAATCAAATCATGAGTACAGAGTACGTTGTTATCATTTCCAGAACCTGTCAGCGAACCATCTGAAGGGGAAGAATATGAACACCTGTTGGATGTAGCGAAAACCATTCCACACATTTCAGGTGAACTTTTCTGTATACTTTAAAAATCATCTGGAATGACTCCATTTAGTTTTTGAACTCTTCACATGACTTAAATTAAATGGTGTTCACACACACATCGAAAATGTGTAAGTTCCGTTTGAAAAATGGATAAATAACTTGTTTTGGAATGAATTTCTACTAAATTTCCTCAGCCGTTGGATATTCCAAGTTTGTTGTACTCGGCAACATTTTTATTGAAGTAGTAATAAGTGCTTTGTTCTATTTATACAGATTCTCAGCTGGCGGCTGTAGATACAGCAGTAGACCTTACCGATATGTTGGATGATGCCGGTCCTTGCCAAATTGCAACAAGTCGACCTGTCAAACCATTTGCTACGAATGATACCAAAGGAGTAAGTAAACCTTCTAGTTGTTTAAAGTTCTACCCGATTTAACTCATTAAATTGGAAAAAAATAGTGATGGTATAAAGTACAACCACCATTAATTGATGTTTGACTAACGCAAAGCAACCACCATTAATTGATGTTTGACTAACGCAATGCCAACGAAATTGACACAATTTCTTGCGTACCAAACATTTCGGTAAACTGTTACATTCTCAGTTATCTCATTTAATTCATGAATACTTAACATAACATAGTTTCTCGGATTCTCAAATGTCATTTTTCGACATTTGCTTTCATGTAATAATATATAATGTAAATTATAAAACGTTATATTGGTATATTCGCCATTTGCTATCGGCTTTCAGTACCTCAATTTTGTTTGATCCTTCAATCTACAGTGTTTGGTTTTATTAGATTCTGTACTTTTATGTACAAAACTGTTTTATGAAATGCTTTGAGCTTCATTGACATCTGTATATTTTAGGATACCTCAAAACGTTTCGAAGATGTGAGCGCCGAGCTGTTGGCGACAAGAAAGAAGCCCAACATACCGGAAAACACCCTTAAAAAGAACAGATGGGCTGTAAATGTCTTCACAAAATGGAGGGACGAATTCATTTCGGTTGTCGACAACAGACGTAAGCACGGATATATCTTCAACCTCCTGAATGGTTGTACCAACACTCTAGTGGATATGTCGGATGCGGATATAAATACCACAATGTGTCTATTCATCATCGCCTTGAGGAAGACGGATGGCAAGGAATACAAAGGAGAAAGTATACTCTCGATCATATGTGGAATTCAGAGGCACCTTCGATATGAGGGCAGAGACCTTGACTTCTTCCAGGATACAATCTACAAGGATCTCAAAACAACATTGGACACTACAATGCAGGACAAGTGTGCAAAGGGAATTAAAGTGTCACGCAAACAGGTACAAATAATTACTCCTCAAACTGAGAGTGTTTTATGGGAAAAGGGATTTCTTGGAGTTGATTCTCCCCAAAGATTGTACAACACGTTCTTTTGGATGATTGGATTAAATTTTGGTTTGCGTGGAGGACAGGAGCACAGATCTTTGACCTTTAACAACTTTGACTTAAAGGTCGACAGTTCCGGATGCCGCTATTTGGAATATACTCAATCTGTTAATAAGACCTACACTGGAGGTCTGAAGAACCGAAACACAAATCCACACAGTGCAAGAGCATATGAGAACAAAAACGACCGTAAGAAATGTCCAGTGTCTGTGTTTGAGTTATATGAATCCAAACTGCCTCCAAACAGAGATCCCACAATCTTGTACTTCAAACCTTTGCTGAATGTGAAGGACAATGTTTGGTTCTCACATAAACCGGTGGGGAAAAATACACTTGAAGAACAGGTTAAAAGTATGATGAAAGCAGCTGCGATTGAAGGTTACTTTACTAACCATTCGTTGAGAGCCTCGACTGCATCGCGACTCTACCACGCTGGAGTAGACGAGCAAATCATCATGGAACAGACTGGACACAGGAGCAATGCTGTTCAAGCATATAAAAGAACATCTGACGATCAAAAGCGGAAAGTGTCGGAGATCCTCCTGGGAATCGACCATGCTGGTAAACGTCCAAGATCTGTGGTGGCAAAATGTTCGCCGGAAACTGCCGGTTCGTCCAATGATTCAGTGGTTCTTGAATCAAAGTCTCCTGAACAAACTGTTCACCTGGTATTGAACAACTGTTCAAACGTCAATATTAAAATGTGAAATGTCTCTACGCCTTTGTCTTGTTTTTTTACAAGTTAACAACTGTCATAGTACATAGTACATTTCGGAGCTTTCCGTCTAGGTAGCATGTATCTGAGAGTAAAATCTCCATTTTCTTCTTAAGTATTCATGGGGGATTCATTAGAATATTTTGCCAGAATCACAAGTTATAAAACAAATACACGAAATGAATTCCTTGACAGATCCTTGATATAACACTTTAGCCAGGGTGTAATATGTGATATATACCTTGTAAGCGAGCTTTTAATGCAGTATATGCGGTTTCGATCGCTAGAGTCTGCCATGTTTGACCTCAATATTGGACAGATGGCATAGAATAGGAGCGGCTCGCTGATTGGTTAAACATTAACTCTTCTGTAGTGAAGTTACGAAGAATTAATGTTTAGCATATCAGCGAGCCGCTAGTATTCTGCGCTATCCTTCCGATATTAAGGTCAAACATGGCTGACCCGAGCGATCGAAACCGCATTTAATGCAGTAAAAGCTCGCTTACGAGGTATGAATCACATAATATTTCATCTGAATAGTCATGCTATGAAATCGGAATACATAGGGATTGCGATAAAGTTGTATTTCTCGTGCAAAGTACGAATGCGAGTGTTTAATTCATATTTTATCAGTTTGAAAGCGATGTTTTTGTGAGGCAGGATTTTGGCGTACTCACAAGAAAACATACTTTTTTCGATTTCAAAACAGTGTAGCTCTGTCAAAAGTCAACCGATTTTGATTGTTTCACATTCTATCGAAAGGGAATTTATCAGGCTTCATGTGTGTATATTGTTATATTAATCTATATTGAATTTCCAAGTTGATTTCGTCCCGGAACAAGACGAGGGGTCTGAGGGCGTTACATCCCTTTAGTATTTATATAGTAGAGATACCCTTTTTTTCTTCATTATATATTACTATTATTATTTTCGGCGATACACGCCCCTGTGCTTCAATGTAAGTTTCAATGTCAGACTCTCAAAAATCTAGGTGTGGCAAACAGAGGATATTCAATTTAATACTATTTTTGTTTAACTCGTTAATGATTTGGTATCAAAGTTGCTTTCGCTGGATTTATACTGAATCATGAACTCGATTGATAAAAATAGTATTAACCGGAAGGTCATTTGGTATCCTCTACTTGCTATACCAGATTTTTGAGAGTGTGACATTGAAACTTACAAATCTTAGTCACCATCTTAAAAAGATTATATTTGTAGTAGCTTCATATCAGTGTTGGATTTTTAGAAGACATTTCAATAGCTTCATTAAATTTAAGGCTAGTATTTTCCATAGCTTTTTTTGGCTTTGATATGTTAACAAAGATCACATGTGTTTTTCCTTATACTTTCATTATATAGCTTAACGTCCAGATCGAAGTTGTCAGCAACACTAGGAATATCTCGAATTGATAACACTTTTGACATATGTCAGTTCACCTGCATGATACATTATTATACAAATTCATTAATATCGACCTCTCATTTCTTTCAAAATCAACTTTCATTAAAATGTACATAAGGGTTAACATTCATTTTCACTATTTAACAAAATATCTACTGCTTCAGCTTTAAATAGTGAAAGCCTACCCAAAATTTCCTAAAATAATGGACATAATTATACTATTCTTTTTTTCCGAAGCACCTGTTATGCATTCGATTCAAAAAAAAGATTAAAATAATTCAAACTCTACTCACATTTTTTATAAGAACAATTCGCTGATTCTTGAAGCAAAGGTTTTCAACGTGAAGTCACTGTGGAGACAGTTATAGTGATGAATTAATAATGAAATTACCTTTTGAACGACCAAGTGGTATCGCCTATCGTCGACACAACAAATACAATAATCATTAAATCGATTTGTATAATCTATAAGGAAATAGGCAATTGGCGGAGAACACAACATTCCCATTTCGTCACAGCGAAATGACACTCGGGAGATTTAATGAATAAAGGAGAGAGCTATTGAAGCGAAAAAATATAACAGAAAAAGATAGAAAATGTCATATGATCGATGTTATTCATATAACAACGACTAAAATGTAGTTTGACATGTACAACATTCATAATCCTGGCATATGATGTGAACATTTGTGTTGAATGATTATGACTTGAAATATGATAAACGGCAAAACAAAATTTGTAATGATTGCATGATTTACAAAAATGTCGTATTGCACAAAACATCGATTTGAATCTTAGTTTGATAGTTACTCGTTAAAGAGTTTCATAAAAATCATATTTCATGTTTATTGTAATTTTTTTATTAAATAACTTTCTTTCAAACATGATTTTTGATAATGTTTGCTCACAGAAATGTTAACTGAGAAAAAAAGGCTTACGTTGTCTTAAACTTCATTGTTTCGCAAGAATGGTCTGGTTCTATCTGCGGTATATTCAATGTGACGTCATACTGAAAACTATTTTGACGTCATACCTCTGATCTTACACACTAATGTTAAATTTCAGAACCAGTATTACGATGCAGAATCTTTTAGGTTTTTTTTTTTTTGTTAAACAAACTTTACGGAACAATGTGCATGACTATAAAGGGTGTAAGGCAAACACGTGCCTAGTGAAAAGTTATATTAATCAGTTTTTAGGATATTATACAACATGCTTTAAAGGCAGGTGGAACATTTACCATTTGATAATGAACTGTCGTTTTTCAACCGTATTATACACACTGCAGATATATGTTCAGAGTGAAATAATTCCATGTTTCCTTTTGTCGGTTAATATATACCTCAAGATAGAAAAAACAAACATGTTTTCGTAGGTAATTGGTTTTATCGGATCTTATCAGAAGCAATTTGTCATTGGATATGAACAATATAAAAGAAATCTATTTGGGGTTATTTTTTTATAATTTTAATGCAGTAATGGATTATCAGATAGTGCTGTATAGAAACGAAAGTTTAACCATGCAGGAAACATATATTTATGAAAAAGGAAGTATACATGTATTGTTAAAACGTGACTTTGTAAAGGAATAATAAAATGATAAACTTGTAAAAAAAAAAACATTCATAAATGGACATGACATTTTGAATAATTTCAACCGGAACATGTTTTAGCAGTACGATTCAGATAAACTGTTGTCATTTAATCAATCAACTTTAATCAAGGACGAATATACAAAATATACATTACATTTTTCCAAGATTGAGACAGAATGAAAAAAGCAAAAATGATAAATCGAATTTTGTTTTTGCCATGGTAATACGAAAAAGCACATCAGTTCAACCTGGTAAGCACAAAATGATAATGCCGAGGCATTGTGTTGATCCCTCGCTCTGTAGAATTGCGCGTGGTTTGCATATAGTTTCAAGGTTTAAAATATGTTTCAAATATTTCTTTTTGCGAACAAATAGGTGCAAACGGTTTGGATGCCTGGACGTAACAAATAGCATATAAAATATAACAATTCTCTATTAATTGCCAGTTTTAAGAGAGAAAAACTATGAAAGATTTTTTCTTTAGAATGTATCATTCTCAAGGTTCCTACAATACTCTACGATATTCTTATATATCTTATTTATTTTTCGATTTTATTAATCGTGCAAAATGTCCTTAACAAACTTTCTTATTTTGAAAAAATCATAGTCTAGACAACCCTATCAAAATGATAATTTCAAAGTTTTAGCTTCCCACCAGGTAGATGGGTCGACGGAAAGTTTTGGGTTGCCTTTCAACACTAATACTTATACATATTTAGATGATTAAAGTGAAACAGCGTATGTTTCCAAAATATGTATGTGGCTTATATAAGAGCTTATATAACCTATTTAGTTCAAATCGCTTATCTATAGATGCATCTTGATCATCTTGATTGCCAAAATTATGGCATTTTCCCTTTTTTATTGCAATGAAAAACGGCCAAATAAATGTTAAGAACAATACAATGTTCGTGTATATTAGTTAAATGATCTTCAATGCACTACCAACCTATATTTGTCTGCTGTGAATAAATTTCAAAAATGATGTTAAAATCATTGTTTTTTGTAACACAAAACTCGACCTTAACCTGTTTATTTTCTGATAAGCTTTACTATGTTAATTTTCAGAAACAACATCTACTTTTCGATAAAATAACACCATTTGCAAAGTTCGACATATTTGATCCTTACAACTTACTCTGTGTCGGTTTAAAGACTCAGATATCGTCTTTTAGGCAGCTCGCTGTCTTGTAAACAGGTCACCATGAACCTGTGGACTAGACATCCATGACATTGTTAAGAGGGCTTTTTTTAGAACACGTCCTTAACCACACAGCTAGATATAAACCCTCATCACGAGTGTTACTCCCACGCATGTCACGAATCCGTCACATGATTTTGACGTAAAGAGCATTATGACGTCATGGTGAGCCTCGTCATCGCATGACTACCACTAGCAGTATCCGGGACAATAAATCAAATACAAAAAAATAACATCGTTGAAAATAAAGAAAAATTGAGGAAACTGGTTTTAGGAGATTTGGATTTCAGATAGCATTGTGACGTATTATCCAAGGCCATACAGTTAAGACAAAAAAAACATACATTTAAGACCAAAAAAACACCTTCGTTGAATTTGATTTGGATGGTCATCAATACGAAGAAGGGATGTAGACAGTCCATTCTGTGCATGCACATGACTTGTATTTCTGTATCATTACGGAAAATGGTCGACATAGACAATACAATTTACATATGTACATAACCATTAAACATTAAATCTCTTTAAAAAGACACCTGTGACTAGAAAATAATATCTTGGTTTACAGGGGGTGTCGGATTAGAAGGGTACCAGTTTACAAGGAATGCATTTAATGCAAAAAAAATCAGTTACAATCATTAAAACACTAAAGAGAACTCGCAGGTATGTGGTTGTTGCTTTGTAAGTTGATACAGTTTACAACATTCACACACACTTACATAATATATATATATATACATACATATAAACATATAAATATATATATGTATGACTGTTTCAAGTCACTCCAAACGCTCTTATTTTCAAGTTATTATTCGTAGGCATTATTTCACAATATCTTCCCGGAAACTGAATAAACAGACTATATGTGCTATAATTATTCATACGCTATTATTCATGCTTTTCTTTTAGATTTTGTTGCAGACCGAAAATTCACAAATTTACATTTTTATTGTAACATGTATATCCGCTTTGAGCATGCACCTTATGTATAGATAAACCGATTTATGTATACTCATTATAATAATGTGTTGACGAAATGCGTCAGAGTCAGGCTCAAAGGAGATGTATTATACTTATATCCAAAGTTTTTATCCAAATATTCTATTTAGGTTTTTCATTAACACAGAATGTATATTGTTACCTGTGACTAATACAAGGAGCATTAGAAAGCTTGGACATGAGAGGCTGGGAAGCAGTTTTGTACTATTAGTTGGCGGTATCAAGAAGGAAAGGGGCGGGACAGCGCAGTGGTTAGTGCATTTGGTTTCGGATCAAGAGGTTCGTGGTTCGAATCCTGCCAGGAGCTTGGCAACTTTGTCTGCAGTAGAGAACTGTTCAACACGCAGTAAGATTTGGGTGCAATGCTACACCGAATTTCTGCGCAGTACCACCCATGGATTGCTAGTTCAAACCGATGCTCGCAGGTTTCACCGCAATGCATAGTCACAATGGCTTTCTCCCTGCAATAATACTAACAGCCGCGATAAAAGTGAAATACTCTTGAAAGCGGCGTTAAACCCCAACTCACCTTACCTTAAGAAGACAAGGACTTTTATGGATTATCAACTTCCTTGTCATTGGTAACAGTGGCGTTGCGGCAGAAATTCTTAAACCGATTTCGATAGACGAAAACACAAACTGTCATAATTCAAGTGTAAAAGATCCTGGCAAGCCATGTCATATGGATTTATTTCATATCAGATTATATTCTCGTTGTTTGAGGGGCAGGGGGGGTGAAAGAGGTAAAATATGAACTATTCACTTCTAAAATGTATTTTTCAATACTCGAGCAAGACGTGAAGAAGAGAATTGTTAGATATGTGCATTAAACATGAGCAGCTGTGATGGGAATCTGGTTCATTGCTTTCTAATAGCAGAACGGGAGCGCCTCAGTGAAACCAGCATGTATTTTCTATAAAAAGGTCAACAGGAATATCTTTTAAAGTCTTGTCCTCAAAACAGTCTATCGGGATCGGCCATTTTGATTTTTTTGATTTTGACTATTTTCTTGATATCTTAAACAAGAAATCATAAAATACATACATTGATATATTCTATTGATATTCACAAAACAGAAATTATCGAATACGTATTAATACATTTCAGTGATATTGACAAACGTTATATTGATAGACTGATTAATTATGATGATGATGATGATGATGATGATGATGATGATGATGATGATGATGATAATAATAATAAAAATGATAAAAATAATAATGATAATACTAATAGTAATAGTAAAACTGTTCACACTCGTCACTTGGTTAAACGGTTTGACTACACATAACTCTTCTTTAAACCGGCAGAAATATTTTTATTCAAGTTTTATAATCTAAAACAACCAATAGTACCCAGTAACATGTTTCTCTTGGATAGTGTTATGGTCATGTATTATGACATATAAACAAACAAAAAGGGGTGTCCAGTCTCCCCTCAAATGCCACATCCATACTATCACTTACAAAAGCGACCCTTAAAGAAAAGGGCGTGGAGTGAAAAGTCATTTGCAAGATAACTGTCAGTAATAAAGTTGTATAACGCAAGTGTGTTTACTGATCCACGAGTGCCCTTAACTGAATGTTATGGATTGTTTGAAATGACATCATCATGCTAGAACAATGGCAATCCGCCCTGCCCATTCTATGGAAATCAAAAAAGTCTAATTTTATTACGTTGAATAACCTGACACAATGTTTTATAAGCCGAGATTCATAAAACCAAAACGGAGATTATGTCACATAAATCAAACTAAAACTGAGTTTAGGAAAAAATTAGAATGCTTGCCTTGAAATTAAACAGAAACTCTGAACTTTTTACAGTTTTATCTTATTGATTGATACCCTTTGCATTTGTGAAAGCGAGTAGTTAAATTTCGGTGGGGGGGGGGGGGGGGGGGGAGGAGAAAATTCACTTGTAAACCCCTGTATAACATGAACAATAACAACACTCCATCGGTGTATTTTGTTAAAAGCAGTGCTCGTTTAAAAAGAGAAAAATCATGGTAAATATGTTCTATTCAGAAAGAACCAAATGGTCTTTACGTACAACTTTTAGACTGAATGGTGTTTTTTCAGTATATCCTCCTTCACCGGTGGCACTTGTGAGCTTGAGATATTAACCTCAATTAATACCAGATGCAGAAACATTATACTTAACAAGTCAGGTGAGATGAGATTATTTGTGTTTTAACACCGCTTTTAAGAGCATTTCACTCCTGACTCCGGAAGTAATAATACCCCTTGTATTAATGTCAATGAAAATGATTGATGATCCGATCTTTTCATATTGAAATTGATTTTTATCTTAATCAGAATGTAGAATCCCGACGACATGTGATCAGATAAGCAGAGATGCGATTTATCTTTCATGTCAACAAATTTATCTTCATCATTTGTATTGCCGATTGTATTTACGTTACATAATCGAAAGGTTAAATCTCAAGTTTCACCGCAATGCATACCCACAGTGGTGTTGCGGGCTTTCTCCCTGCAATAATACTAGCAGCCGTGATATAACTGAGATACTAATTAAAAGCGGCTTTTACCCGTCATCAACTCGCCTTCATACAATTCAATCTAAACATGTTTTTCAGTTTGTTTACTTGCAAAGAGTTCAGAAATTCAGAAATGACTTTTATATGATATCAAACCTGGTCACCCTGGCTGGGTATCTATTGAATGAAATTTAAATCAATTACACTATTTAAAAGTTGATGCACGAAAACAAGTGGATAAATAACAATTCTCCAAGGCAAATGTCTTAATTATTAAAGAGGCTTGTATTATATTCATTCATCTGGTTATAGATAAGGCTACGTTGAACACTGTTCAGTATTTGGGATTTAATTTGTCCCCGGTGAAACAGATATATATTTACAATTTCATAATCAAAAATCATATAACACGTGATTAATGTAACTTTACCTCACTGAAAATAATAAAAGTACGCAGTATTATATAAACCCCAAAAAGTCATTTTATTCACTATAAATGTTCCCAAGTTATAAAACGTATAAAAAGTCTTTAAAGTCGAGGGAAAAATGGTCTGGTATGTCAGAGTAAGAACGATATATCAGAATTTGTGTATCTTAAAATATCTTTCAAAATAATATATTGCCTTGAATGAATAATCCTTTAAGTCACGCACGCAGTTTAGATAGTTTATATATAGATTATGAATATAACACTGAGGGAGTTTACGTTTTAATGTCAAATTTATAAAATCAAAATTATTGAATATCAACATTTAAAGAAAGTTAAAAGTTTCATCAATTACATGGATATTGACACTATCTGCACTTCTTGACATCGCGTTTCTTTAAGTAACCACGTTTTCAAATTAGTTACAGTTCAGAAATAACTTGCAAAAGCAAATTACTTATATTACGTGAACACATATGCCATACTGACACCTAAATAAAACTACCAATTAGCATTTAAGTAATAGCACATTTTGTAACTAAGACAATATTTATTTTCGAACATCATTGTATAGTCACGAATATCTCAATTACTTCTTTTTGTTTTCAACAGTTTAACCAAAAACATTATCTCCTATAGAAAGATAAAATTTTGCAATTTATAATCTCATGTCATTATAAAGTGAAATAATACCAATTGAGAATACTAATTCGCAACGGTATGTTAATTGGTGTCACAAGTGAAGATCCCGCCGACTTAGTAGTACACTTACTTGACCATAGCTGAAGGTCACGTATTGACGTGACATTACCTTTAATGAGGCTTTAGTGTACTTCAAAGGAGCCGACATGGTCTCCAGGTAAACACATGAAATACTTACTAGTTTATGGCTTTCGTGATTATCACGACAGCGTGTAATACTTTTTAAGGAGGAAGAGAATGCATAAAAACAGTTTAAAACAAATTATGTTACGTAAAAGGTTACTTAACAATATGGTTTATGTAACATTCTTTTTCATGTTTTAGGCTTTAAGTTTGAAGAACAAATAAATTGACCACAATGATTTCAAGATTATGATTATCTTTAAAAATAGAAATTGATTATAAATATCAAATAATCAGAAATATTACAGCTTCTACAGTAAAATAGCTTCTAAGTATCACAACCGTCAAAACTTTATGACAACATCAAGTTTGAGATGGTTTAAGAAATGACAAGAATAAGAAAAGCAAGACGTTCATTTTCTTTATAATTGTAACCGAGAATGTTATTGGCAGATGCGACATGAAGAGAGACATATATGGTTGATAAAGAAAAAAACGTTTTATTGCGTTGTAACCATTCATATTTCCAACGACTTCTCTTAACGTCCACCGCAAAGCATATATCGCGCCAGTTCCAATTACTTGCTGTTTTAAGATCTACGTCATGTTTCATATTTTGTGCTGGCTCTTTAGCGAACTGCATCTTGGATTAATGCTAGACTCAGAAAAATACCTGTTTTTCCTACCAACCGTCTACAAGGACACTGCACTGAAACAACAATATTTGAGACATTTTAGCAAGGCTTAAATGATCGAGTGAAAGACACTGGTGCGATTTGTGCCTTGCCGGTCGCATTTGCTGTGGCGGAGGATGGAACCATCAATCTAGATTCGATTAGTTTTGATATGTGAAAAAGCAGATTATTCTTGGGAACATGATACTATCTTATTCTTGGGTACCAATCTGCGATAGCATTCTAAATCAGTCGGTCAATAATGGTCATTTCTCACCATTCTTGGAGAACATGATACTATCTTATTCTTGGGTACCAATCTGCGATAGCATTCTAAATCAGTCGGTCAATAATGGTCATTTCTCACCATTCTTGGAGAACATGATACTATCTTATTCTTGGGTACCAATCTACGATAGAATTCTAAATCAGTCGGTCAATAGTGGTCACTTCTCACCATTCTTGGAGAACATGATACTATCTTATTCTTGGGTACCAATCTGCGATAGCATTCTAAATCAGTCGGTCAATAATGGTCATTTCTCACCATACTTGGAGAACATGATACTATCTTATTCTTGGGTACCAATCTGCGATAGCATTCTAAATCAGTCGGTCAATAGTGGTCACTTCTCACCATTCTTGGAGAACATGATACTATCTTATTCTTGGGTACCAATCTACGATAGCATTCTAAATCAGTCAGTCAATAATGGTTATTTTTCACTTTAACGAAGTAATTATTAGTGTTAAAATATGACCGTTTAATCATAAGATTTTAGCAACATCTATTTGAGTTGAAAATAAGATGATATTTAACCAAAACGGTTGTAAAATCCTAATGAAAAGGAACGTCATCTACAATATATGACAATGGCACGAACAACTTTTCACAATATAAAAACGTTGATGTGTGCTTTTCAAATCTTTTTATATCTATCAATCAACTAAACCTGTACAATTCACAGCAATACGAAAGATACACATATTCATAACGGTAGTCCAAAAATAGACAAAGTAAGTCCTTTTCCATTCTTATTTTTGCACGGATTGACATCTATTGTCAGTCATACAATGGTCTGTCGTGTCTAAGGTGTGAGTGACTTTGATGACCTTTGCATCAAGTGCATCATACGCTTAGCTAATATGAATTTTTCAGAAGTAGAATACCTATTGGTAAAAAACATTGAAGGCATGAAAACTGAGTAGCACGACCTTTTTCAAATATATTCTAACCAGTTGAAATTGGAACAAGGAAACAATTACACCCTCTCCCGAAATGTACATTGTCACAGACGTGTGGGAGATGTGTTTGATCTGTTAATACAATTTAATTCAAAGATCCGTGTAAAGGGTCTACCCAGATGTAGGTAAAATGGCGTAGGCTATGGATCTAGACTAAGCTATAGACAAATCTAACTATTTCAAAAGAAACATTACTTCATTAGTCTGATTGGGCCCTTCTCATGTATTAGTACTTTCATAATATTAAATCAATTATTACTTTAAGTATCTAGTACTAAAGTTAATATACTCTCAATTCAAGATATGTTTATCAAAGATATCCCCAAATCCAATGTAATGATGATGATTATATCTACTGTATACACACATTACACACAATGACAGTCTTACAATTGTACATTGAGTCAGAATTTAATCCTTAGAGAAAATCTTTTTCATATACCCATGCTGTTGATTTTGATATTTTAACGGGCTGGGATAAACTTTTTATTTGTCAAGATGATGGCATTTTTTACTTTTTGGCCAAAACCTGCATTTAATACTACAGAGAAGGAAACGTCTTTATATTTTATTTTTTATTTTATGTCCTATATATTTTTTAATTGTGCCTTTACGTTTTTTTGTCTCTCATAACTCATATTGAGTGGCTCTGTACCCTTTTCTCCATGTTTCTTGATTATATGTATTCGGTTTGATTGTTGTACAGAAGTGAGACGTAAATTGCTGTCTGTCTGTCCTTACATATTCACATCATATATACATATAGAAACATATATGAAGATAGAAGTAAAAACAATCCATTTTAATGGCTAGAGCTTTCAGCTCAACGAGCCTCTTCAGGCCAAGAGGCTCGTTGAGCTGAGAGCGCTTGCCATTAAAATGGATTGTTTTTACTTCTAACTTCATATTTTTCTATATCGAATACCTGGGAGCTGAACATCAATCTAAAGAGTGTGAACTTTATTCTTGACGGGGGATACTCAATGCAAGGAATTTTTAAAATATTAGCATTTTCGTCGTCGCATTAACCCTCTGAACATCGCAATTTTCAATCGCAAATCGACATACGTACGTACACCCCTCTCAAACTGCCCTAAACACATAGTTGCGGCCACAACAAGGGGTGAACGCGACTGACACGGGTTGTCAACCCCGCCTCTATTTGTTCTCAAGGAGATTCTGTGTCACTCCCAAACAATTTATTATTTTTCTGTGGTGAGTTTAGTTAACGCCACACGATAAAGGCACAATCTATGTCCTTTTTTAACTATTCAAAATATTTGATCTTCACATCAACATATAAAGATAGTTTTAAATACCCGGCCACTGTTGTGTAAATTCAGGTACTATGTCCACCCAGCTACTTTATGAATCGCTTGAATAAATCTGCAGCTAACTTAAGTTAAACATACATCCATCATACAAATAACATCACTCTTAAACGCACTAGTGCACACCAATATTTGTTTAACACAACGAATGCACAAATACTGCATATCTCTCGATATTATTCAAGATCCTCACTCAAGTAATCTACCTCGTAAATTATTTAACGAATATTTACGTATTCAGGTAGTAAAGTGGATTTTTAAAGACCGGAAGTATTTAATGTTACGTTACAATAAATCCGCATGAACTACGATATCGGAAATATTAAGATTTTGCTTATAACCAAAAAAGCGGAAACGGCAGCCGCTTTGGTCAATCTAATAGCAATGCTAATGTTGTGTTATTAAATAGGTTTATTTACAACATTGCTTTCATAAAACATAATTCATTATTTGTTCTCAGTTCAGAGTTTAGGTAAATTCAACAGCTGCACATAACAATAGTCCAGCCGCTTTCAAATGTCAATAATTTATCCGTTTTGTGCACAGCTTACCTTAGATTTGTTATATGTCCAAGCCGACAGCGGCTGTCTAAATTTTTTCATTGTTGATTGCAGGTCAATTGTAAAGAATTTTAAGTATTTCATTGCATCGATAGAAAGCTTAAGTGATTGCATAAGTCCTCTTAAACCTTAAAATAGCCAATTTAAACCGTAAAAGCGTGCACTAGTGCCTTTAATAATTAACACCGGCAATCCTAGAAACATCTCGACTCACTGTGGGGTTAAGTGCAGTGCTAATGTTGAACTAGCCACGCCGAATCCTAAACTCTGAAACTTTAGTGCATCCCATTACATTATAAGACAGTCTGATTTAAAATCGTACTCCTCAGAGACGTTTATGTAAATGTACGTAAATATCCTACCTTAAACTCCACTGTATCCGTATAAGATGTGTCCCGAACGGAGAACAATAACTTTTATAGTCCGCCTAAACTATCGTGTAATTATGTCCACCTCCGCACGTAAGTACAGCACATAAGTTTTCGTCCAGGTGAACTTCTAATGGCAGGTGTACTCTAAATGACAGGTAACTCCGGGAAGGTGTGTTGACGACTCACAGGTATTGTCTCGCGTCTCAGGTATGACTCCTACCTTTGATACAGGTGTATTCTCGATGCGGACTGATGAACACAGGATGACCTGAATGGAAAACGAGGTCGCCTTTTGGGAAAACGACTAGTACTGGAGGGGATAGCCAACCTCGTCACGTGGGTTTAAATAATGAGGACTTATTATCAGGTATGACTGTGTGATTCGTCATACAAATTTGGAAGGTGTTTGAAAATATGAGAATATTATATATGTCGTTTAATCATTTGATATATCATTTTCCTACCGACCTTACAGAAATTGTTACATCTCATCACCTTACATAAGATACAAGATATTTGGATAGTTTATGAGAGTTTTATGTTACTATTGTATTCATATTTGTCATCTCGTAGTCTTTTCTTGAATAAGTTGCTGTAGTTTATCATATTTCACCCGGAGCAAAATATTTTTAGAAGTATTTGAAAACAATATGACACCATTTAAATATGACATTTTATTATCTGTTTTATGATTGTCAAATTCACATGGAGTAAGGTTGGGGTGCTAGACTTCAATGAATTTCAGCACAGTTCCACCCATTGTAGCTAAAGTTTTGCGATCTTTCTCGTAATATTAGCAGCGGTGATATAAGTGAAATACTCTTGAAAGTGGCTTTAAACCCCAAATAACCTAAACATACCATAATGTCATATTCACATGTTACCTTTCAAAACTCGATGTACCTAAATCTCCAAATATACTTAAAACAGTTAGAAGGACCGCATGGAAAGTTTTTTAAATGATCAAGTTCATCTTCTCAAGCTAGATCAACATTTCTTTTTAAACTTTACTAGCATAAAGTGCTATCCGAATGTCATCCGGTTAAAACAGGATGTTTCTGTAAGCTGAAGCTTGAAATTTATGTATTGAGAATTGCTTTTTGCAATGGAATAGCTATAATTTCACCTGTTTTAAAAAATATTATAATTTAACATGAATTTCATACTACCTATAAATTTATGTACAACTTGTGATGCATCTAAAGTAATATTTATACTTGGAAATAAAAACATACATCTGTTTAGATAATAATTACCAATGAAATCCTCATCTCCATACATACAACCGCTTGCATTCTTCTAAAACTTTTTATACATGAGATAGTTTTTAGGGGGTCCAACAGCTGAAGTAGCTAGAAAGGTGAGTCTACTTTGTGACGGTCAAATGATTTTGATTTTGACATTACCTTTAATGAGGCTTTAGTGTACTTCAAAGGAGCCGACATGGTCTCCAAGTAAACACATGAAATACTTACTAGTTTATGGCTTTCGTGATTATCACGACAGCGTGTAATACTTTTTAAGGAGGAAGACAATGCATAAAAAAAGTTTAAAACAAATTATGTTACGTACATGTTTACTTAACAATATGGTTTATGTAACATTCTTTTTCATGTTTTAGGCTTTAAGTTTGAAGAACAAATAAATTGACCACAATGATTTCAAGATTATGATTATCTTTAAAAATTGAAATTGATTATAAAAAAATCAAATAATCAGAAATATTCCAAATAGTAAAATAGCTCCTAAGTATCACAACCGTCAAAACTTTATGACAACATCAAGTTTGAGATGGTTTAGGAAATGACAAGAATAAGAAAAGCAAGATGGGGTCCAACCGCTGAAGTAGCTAGAAAGGTGAGGCTACTTTGTGACGGTCAAATGATTTTGATTAGGGCTTCTTATCTGGTTTGACCATGACCTGGATCTCCTTTCATAAATAAAACTTATCTACAGTGTACCTTAGGTCTTCTTATATTCCAAGGTATTGTATTCCTATCAATGTCTACGTCTTGCATCCAAGTTTGTTGAATAACGCAGCGAGTCGACTGAATATTATTCAGATGACATTTAAAAGTTAGGTAGTTTTCAGTTGGTTGAATTTTTTGGACGTTATTAATCATATTCGTGCTCTGATATGTAGTGAGAACGTGCGACTTAATTGTGTTGCACGTTATGTTTTGAGGAGGCACAGATTGTATTCAATACATTTTATTCGTTTTAATTAGCCATTTTTCATCAATTTCCTTTGTCACATAAACATAACAATTTCAGCAAAATATTCTATCTAAAGACAATGAAAAACTATTTCTCAATTTCTTATAATCAGTTTGAGTTAACAGTATCAATGGAATGAAAATTATTTACAAACGGATATCTCCTGTGGTACGGCACTGAAAAATGAGATGAGCCAGCGCCATGACTCTGTTTAAATTTGAGCCTTTAATACAGTCTATACTTTAATAAATTAAAACTGCAACCAAGAGATAAATATTTAAAAACATATTGCACTTATTTAAGAAAGATATTTCATAAAAAGATTTTCAGTCTAAGAGATGAGCTTCGGGTGATCTCATTTAAATAGCCTCTGCTCACCAAGCAGTTCAGTTGGGTACCCGGTCTTAAATTAAAGGTATTTGACCTTAATTGACAGCTAGGTTGCATACACGAAGAACGTTAAGATTGAAAATGTAACGATGTTTGTGGGGAACAGTGCGTGCAGTGTTTCCAAAAAGACACTTTATGGTAGGGGTGTGTAGAGATTTGGCCATGTCTCTTTGTGGTCTCTTTCATAAAGCATATATATGCAATTTAGGAAGAAGGAAATATGATAATTTATCAACCTTTTAAAGTCTCCTTCTCAAAATCCAAATATCTGAACCAACCAATAACCCTCAGCCTACTGTAAGTACACCAAGAGAGTCCAGTGCTGCATAGCGCAGTTGCCAAAGGATAATTAGGTCGTTTGGAGACAACATATGTATTTGCCTTCATCCTATGTCTAAGTGATTATCTATGTTTTCTGATAAGACGGACTTCTAACATCCCAAGTTAAAGTTCAAACCCTATCTTTTGAAGACTTGGCAAATTTTTAGGTTTATAGACACTTAGCTATACCTCGACTGGATATATTCATAGTCGGTCTGAGTTTATTTATTTCGGATATCCATCGGATTCATCTATGACATCATCCTGTCCCAGTTTTTAGATCGAGATAACCTGGTTGCCATTCAAACACTTTACATCTCTAAAACTGTATTTGAATACCATGTTACCATAACTCCCATAATCTCCTTGTCAAACACGTATATTATTCGTGAATAAATATTAATTAATTGTGGATAAAAGAAGATAAATAAAGTTCATTCATAAATTCTCATATTTGACATTTAGCTACCATTATCCAACTTTAATTTATCTGACATTAGGCAAACATAATATACAACGATATTTAACGCACCACCATAATTACCGAAGATACGTTTACATTCTTCGGTTTTGACACCATTGTCCATTGTCAACATTAATATTCTCACACCAAAGCACGTTTTTTTCTGAGAATTTTGTATGTGTCTTCAAACTTTCCTCGATAAATATATATTTGTGCCACATGCATTATTTTCAGAGGGTTAAACA
This sequence comes from Phorcus lineatus, assembly GCA_921293015.1. Taxonomy (NCBI): domain Eukaryota; kingdom Metazoa; phylum Mollusca; class Gastropoda; order Trochida; family Trochidae; genus Phorcus; species Phorcus lineatus. Next base: position 19,364,453 of record OV121085.1, read on the forward strand.
CCACATTACCAAAACCGATTATTTGTAGTCGTAGAAGAAAATATCAAGTGTCCAGGCCGCCATTTTAGTTTGAATTTTTAAGATAGGGAAATTGATTAGCAAAGATTACGTGCACATTCGTTTTTGGAACCGTTTCTGTTGACCAAAAAAAGGTTTCCTTGCCGTTGGTAACATGAAATGTTGTTCCGTTTTTCGTTTTTTAACATTGAGCCATCATTATCTACGGACACGTTGATATCTGAACATTAAGACATCATTATTAATGGACATGTTGATAGTCTAACATTAGGCAACACACATCAACGACTACGCTGATAAATTCTAAGATTTTACCATCGATCTTGACGAATACGTTTATATACTATAATTAAACCACGATTAATCACGAATACAGTCACTAGATATTCTATAATTAAGCCACAGGTAGGTATACGTTGATATTGTAACATGTAATTTCACGTATTCACGGCTAAGTTGACATCTTAACAACCGCTATCAAAATAATCCATTGATATGCTAACGTTACATCAATAATTATCCACTAACACCTCGACATTGTCACAGGTGGGAAAAAAACAAAATACGTAATTATGAAAACATTGTCCATCTTTGTGAACTAATATAAATCATGTATACAGAACATTGGTATTCTTAATCAATTAAGACCGTAAGTCAACCCAGCTTGGATACAGCAATTACAACGATCAACCCCCAAAAATGTGCTTTTTCAAGTTCTGCTCTTGCTGTGGTACTGTCTTACTTGTGACCATAGTAACGAGATCATTTTGAAATCATGTGAATTACAGGCCTATCGAGCTTGGATACAGCAATTACAACGATCAACCCCCAAAAATGTGCTTTTTCAAGTTCTGCTCTTGCTGTGGTACTGTCTTACTTGTGACCATAGTAACGAGATCATTTTGAAATCCTATGAAGTACAGGCCTAATTAAAGCCACACAACATTATCTGTTATTCATATGAATATGATGATCCGGAAAACATAACTAAGGGATTGGAATATAAATCATAGTTTTCTATGGAGTTTTTACAGGAAATAAATTACATGGTATTTTGTATCCTTAATCCGATTTAAAACACGAAATTACCTAATTATCATAGAAGAGAAGAACACAACTTGATTTTGCTCAAGGCTATGTACATAGAATAGCGAGGGTTTGACAGGGGAATAATGGCGGATAAACATACAACGTACAACAACTCTGTTCAGCACTACACTTTGTGTCATAACATTCGATTACGTTACAGACTTTCTGGTACGAAGGAAACGATAATTGTTTTTCAGACGCACTAATAAACGGTGATGAGTGCATCTTTGGTTTTGCTTATCTCAGAATTGTAAACATTAAAAGTTCACAATTTATTCAAAATTGGAGATCTAAAGACTTCTCACGTTCCAAAGGGGAATTTTATGAATTCTTCAATACCGAACCTAGCTTAGAAATATAGCACCCCCTTTCACAAAGCGTACACTAACAAACTTGATATTCAGAACAACTGACAACCAACTACCAGTTGAAACTGGCCGACGGCGAAGATAAAACATTTCCACTTAGTACTTCAAATGCCGTTGGAGGCGAGTTTTGCAAGTTTCTTAGATGTTAAACGCTCCGCAACATCGTCATCACCATTTGAACGTAAATGACCTAAATCTTTCAAACATATCCTCCTTAAAAACTAATAATTACAACCAGCGACACAGATGTGAAAAGACCATCAAAACTACTCAAATCATTTATTCGTTGCAGTTTAAATGAATTAGAGTGTTGATAATAAGCTGTCATCTTATGGTATAAGAAGATGGAAATCCTAGATGGTTGGTAGATCCCATTCAGCAAACATTTGCATCATTTATCACATATTTTTTTTATTAAGCAACATTACACGCAGAGTTACCACATCCCCCAGGCACGCGTATCACGGTGTACGAGTTTCAGTCTGAAGGATAGAGAGTACAGAAGGGTTGATAAATGAGCTAAATTACCCTTGCTTGCTGACGTTGACATTCGTGTTGTTGTTCTGGCGATGGGTTGAGTGGTCAGTGAGAAGTAAGCCCTATCCATTATGGAACATCCGACGTCCGAGTCATACTATCAAAGCATTGTTTGAACGAATAATGGTAAATTACTACTTGAATCATTACTTCGACTTGAAAAAATCACATGATCATTAATCTTTTTCAAAGCATCAAAATTAGCATATGTCTCACGTTATAGTGAATATGAACTCGATACATCACGCATGACACCAGACCCGTTGGACCAAGCTTGAGAATTCAGTAATGCTTGACATAGCTGTCATGTTGACATTGTATCTAACATCTGTAATTTGTTATATTATTATGAGTAATATCACAACAACAGCTAAAGATCCCTTGATTCTTTGCGTTTGAAAAAATATCTTAATTTCTGAGTCTATTTAATATAATAAATCCATATTCAAGGAAAATAATTCATAATTTTTTTATAGATTGATCTCCTGGTGTCTATGCATATAATTTGTTACAAAAACTTTAGTTGACTTTTAAGATCGTGAAAGTCTACTATTATATAGAGTGATACGTAAATAGTAGGTCATCCTTGAAACAGAGGCAATTTTCTTGTAGCACCAAGATAGTCTTAGTACCAATGTCATACATCCAACCATCGAACCATTTATTATATTAAACGCACTAGTGCACGCCAATATTTCCTAAACACAACGAATGCACAGATACTGCATATCTCTCGATATTACTCACTATCCTCGCTCAAGTAATCTACCTCGTAAGTTATTTAACAAATATTTACGTATTCAGGTTGTTAAGTGGATTTGTAAAGGCCGGAAGTATTTAATGTTACGTTACATTAAATCCGCATGAACTACGATATCGGAAATATTAAGATTTTGCTCATAACCAGAAAAGCGGAAACGGCAGCCGCTATGGTCAATCTAATAACAATGCTAATACTGTGTTATAAAATCGGTTAATTTACAACATCGCTTTCATATAACATATTTCATGATTTGTTCTCAGTTCAGAGTTTAGGTAAATTCAATAGCTGCACACAGTACTAGTTCAGCCGTTTCCAAGTGTCAACAATTTATCCGGTTTGTGCACAGCTAACCATTGATTTTTACATGTCCAAGCCGACAGCGGCTGGCTTAACGTTTCAATTGTTGATTGCAGGTAAATTGTTAAGAATGTTTAGTATTTCATTGCATCGATAGAAAGTTTAAGTGAATGCTTAAGTCCTCGTAAACCTTAAAATAGCCAATTTAAACCGTAAAAGCATGCACTAGTTCCTTTAAGCACTATAATGATAAGATGTGTACCCATCTTCACTAACCCAGTTACAGTTCTTTACTTAGATTAACCAAAGACCTATATTAACCATTCTGTAACATTGCACTAAGGTAAGCTTCCTGGCCTACCTTAAGTCCCTTGAGAAAGAGGGCTCAAATGTCCATGTCTTTCACAAGTAAAGAGATAGAAACATCTAACGAGTTTTAGTTTAAAATGGATAGGAACTTCAACCTGCTCAATCTGCGCATTTGAATCCACAGAACATTTTTAAATACCCTGATATCCTTCAGGCCAAATGCCTCGAATCCCTATCTATCAAACCAAAGAATTGAACTACTTGCATACAACAAAAGTTGCACTCACCAACAGCTGAAAATGAAAACTCCTTGAAAGCTACATTTGATTGGCTGAAAAAAACACGCTCCTTGAAGAACCAACTGTCAGTACTATACAAGGCATTTGGCCATGAAGGATATCAAGGTATTTGAAGGAGCTCTAAGGATTCAAATGTGCCAGTGGAGTAGGATACAGGAACTTCTGAAGAAAAACAACATTTTTTGTATCATCATTAGCATATTTTATTTACAAGAGAATTAAAACATAACATACAGTTAACATGCAGTATGGTTCAACATCAACACATATGATTATCAATAAAGTACAATTGGTTATATAAACCACACTTGACTTTTAGGATTTATGAAAACCTACCATTACCTACCTCACATCACTTTCAGTAGTTAAGTCATTCTTGAAACAGAGGGGACAATACTTTCTAAGCTCTTTTAGCACTAAGATAGTCTTAGTACCATACATTGATATTAGACTATAAAAAAGCTTAGTACTAAAAGAGCTATGATAATTAGACTACCTTCTTTAGGACACTGTGCTTACAGTAAGCGACCTGAAAGCTGGCACATTAAACATGCAAAAGTGTGTTGGTCTCCTTACTAAAAATAGTAAGCAGAAGAAAAATATTTACAAGAAGTAAATAATAGCTAGAGACTATTGCAATTGGTCAATTTCTTTCTTATGTTCAATATTAAATGATATGTGGTCTTGATGATGCATCTAATTGCATGTACAATGTGATTTTACAAAACGAGACTACCATATGTAAGGGTTCTCATGGGTGAAGATTTAGTCATATATAGGTTGAGATAAAATAATTGTTTCCCTTATATTACACTTGAATGAGTGATCAATCCATACAGAAAATTATAACTTTAATGTCTCAATATAAAGGTGCAATTATCCACATCCCGTGTTCTGTTTTAAAGGCATTCTCTGAAGAAAACTATTAAAAGACAAACTCTTTTAATAAATTTAGGGAGTTCTCAAAGAAAGTACCAAGTACACATTAGCTATGCCAATAAATTGCCCTCATTTGAATTATCTGAGGGCCTCCCCACTAAAATGGCCACATGAAATGTTTGCTTGATACCTGACACTTGATACTAAGATGAACACTAAATGTCTTTGTATTTTGAGATGTGTTTTCCTTTGAGAAAAATTTACACCAAAAATGTGCTAAAGTGACTTTAAATGTCTATTTTTTTAAACAAAGAAGAATTTACAAAGAATACCAGAATACCAAATTACTATCTAGTCTTGACTTAAATGCTGGATTTTACCATTTGAATTTTAATTAGACACACTTGCTACCATTCAACCTTATAAACTTTTGGATTAAAATTTAAGAAGAAATAATTCATAAATAGATCACAACATAGTAATCATACTTACTTCCATCAGAGAAAATATTTTTCAAATGTTTGTTAAAGGTATTGAGTATACGGAATAAACTAGAATGTGTACATCTGTCCAATTGCTTTTGATATAGAGTGATAAAAAAAATTGATCTGATTTTCAAATTGTACTTATTACTAAAGTGGTGAATATATGTCAATACACGTTTCTAATCTTTTGGACAAATGTTTATTCAATGGTTTTGTAGAACGGGTTTTTTTTGGAACTGACATGTTTAGCGCTAAGTACCTGTGCCCTCTAGACAGATATAGGCCATCTGTTATCAAGCATTAGTCATAAATAGCTTCATCTTCCTAGCTAATTCCTTTTGTTCACAAACTTTAAGGCTGGGTAAACACAAGCAGTGGTTCTGAAACTATGAATTTTGAGTTCTTATCAAAGCCATAAATATTCATGAATGGGAAACAGACAATATCTATTCATGAGAGGCAATACACTTTGATCATTTTATTTCTAAAATATTATTGAATCAATTTATATTTCATAATGTGAAACAGACAATATTTTTTCATGAAAGGCATTGAGAGAAGTTGGATCTTATTATTTCTGCAATATTATTGAAACAATGTATATGTAATCATGTAAAACAGACAATATTTTTTCATAAGAGGCAATGCAACAAGTTTGCTAATTTTACTTCAAGAAAATACTGAACATGACAGCCAAATTTTTAATTATCAATATGGTTTTTAAAACTGACAAATACTGTACTTCACCCTAGCATATAAACTTTCGGCTCAGGTTAACTTTTGATATGAAAAAGCTAAAAGGGGAATCTAATTTTTAAATTCAACTTTAATTAATGGTTAAAAAATATTGATTATTGATTATTTTTTATGTGAAGTATATTAAAACTTTATGAAAAGAAGTACAAATTCTAAAGAGTGTCAACTTGTTGAACTCATTTCATTGTCATTTTCTTCATTTATTGGACATTGTTGTATACATTTGATGGACATGACTCCAGAGGAAGAATGGAATAAGTTGGACATATACTTCTACTGACCAGTAAAAACAGATAAATAGAAATAATATATTTATATACACACACAGTTAAAATCAAAGGCTCAGACTAGCTCCTTTTCATAGAATTGCCATGTATTTACATTTAACCTGCTAAGTTATTTGATTTTCAAGTAAATAGTAATAAACACATACTGGAACTTCATTAAGGAATATTTATATTCATTGTTTTAAATGATGATAGTAAAATTTAGTGAATATTTGCTGGAGATTTGCAAAACAAAAACTCATAACAATTAAACTACATATTGTAAAACCTCAACCTTGAAGTTCATTCCCTATACTAATTCAGACTGTGAAATGTTCAAGGAGAATTCTCAACTAAAATGACCTCCCTCCATTGCTCATAGCGAGATAAGAGCTCTTTCATAATGGTTTTAAAAAGATCTAAGCTCCATAAGAAAGCAAACATGACTTTGACAACACATGCTCACCAACTTCTGAAAGATGTCAAACAAATATGTTGTCAAACTCGCTGCACATATGACCTACTTTCATGACGTCACAAAGTCATGTGACTCAAATGCCATTGAATACTTCTGAACAACATGAGTTTGAAAACACTTCACGCATGTGTTTGAAAACTCAAAAATATTGATGAAAATGTTAAGAATAGAGACAGATCGTATTTCTTCTGGACTGTTTGTCAAATTGGGAATTGATGCATACAACGAGTTGTTGAACCGTTGTGAGTTTTACATCATGTGTTTTCAAATTATAGTTTGCGTTGTGAAGGCAAGAAAGCAAGTTACAACCCAGTCCAGTCGATTACTTTTAATCTTGCCATAACAAGCAACAATGGTTGAGCATTAAAGCACCTTTAAGCATCCTTTTATACAAACTGATGCAATGATTTCCAAGTGATCTTTAACAAACACATGCAGGCAAGTGGCCCTTTACTAATATGGTGGGTATGACATTAAAACTTTGCACATAAATCAATGACTTGAAGATCTCGTAGTGCACATAGTCATTATCCACTGCAATGAGCGAGAAAGGGAACTATCTTAGTTTGAAAAGAACTAAGTCTTGGAACTAGTCGCAGGGCATGGCACACACTCACAGAATCAGCTGACGACAGTTTTCAGAGCTTGCCAGTTACATTCACATACATTTGGACAAGTCTAATGATACGCTTCTATTAATCAATCAACTTATGCAAATCATTGTCAGTTAAAATCAAATTAAACAAATAAGTTAAAAAAGACTGTTCTTTTGATTCTGTTGCACATGTGTAACCAGGTCAGTGTTTAACAACTTTCAAAAACATATCTAATATTCAATTGATTGGAAGAAAAAGGTGTAAGTAAGAACTTGCATGTGGGTTATATTGTAAACAACCTTTAGCGTAGCTAATTGAAATGAATTGACATTACTCAAAATTTGTATCAATCAGTTACAAATTAATTAGCTGAAATTTGTCTTATCAAAGGGGCACATAATAGCATTGGAACAACATAAAATAATTATCTCTGGCAATTGGTTGTTTACAATACATCCCTGCCTTCAACATCCTTGGTCACCCAGGCTTCTTGTAAAGATACTCATAACTACATCAACCCTCGAACTTTTCATGTCAAAACTTGATAATCAAAATTACCTCCCCTTGATTTGAGTAAATCAAAGTGGTTCATAATCAGACCTTCAAAGCCCTTAAAGAACTTATAACAAGCTATGGTCTTGAATCTTGGGTTATTAATTCACAAGAAGATTCAAGGGCAGGTAATTTGAATACAAGATGACATAATTCCAGTGTGAGCATAAGGCCAAGAGTAATTGAGGATGTCTTTTTAACTCATATAGTAGCTAGCACATGCAGCAGTTAAACCGAGCCCTGCTTGACTCAGCAAATTGACCTGTATCTTGTGTCCATAAGCCCTGGGTGATATCACATACGCTAGTAATTCTTTGTTTGAGACCATTACCTCTGTCCAGTGGTTAAGAGTGTGAGAGCTTTCTGCAGATTATCTATAGCTGTATTAGAGTCCTCGTACTGTAGGGCGCTGCTGGCATACTTGCAGAACTTCATAGCCTTTTGGTAGTCTTCTGACTTGAGTTGAACACCACCTGAATCGAGAGGGAAATGCTAATTTGATTTCGTGACTGATAGAAATCTTACAAGCTAATGTGAAGTATTACTTGGATGTGTAAGATACTGGATTGTAATATTTAATTTCATCTACCTGGGTAGTTTATTACCACTGCCTCTATGACATCACATCAGTATGCAGTTGTGACTTCATTAAAGCAATTTTGCTTTGTTTATTAGGGCCATTGATCAACAGAATACTTAGCTTCTATCCATATAGTAAAATTTCCAATAAAATATTTAAATACTTGGAATCATAATTGATTTCTGTGACATTATTAACTTGCCTTACATGAAAGGTTGTTAAGTATACTAAATTTATTTAAAATTAATTCAAACATATCAAAAATTTTCAATATTTCAAAATTTTCATATATTCAATGCCCTCTTTAAGAAGTCACTTTTGGCAGTGCCTAAGCTCTTTGCCAAAACAAGAACAGTAACGATATATGTATTGCGAATTGTGATACCAAAACTGATGATATAGATATCATGATAAGTATCGTTAACTTTTAAATTGTTTAATTTGACTAATTTTTCTCTTTATAAAAAATCCTTGAAAATAATTTATTACAACATGTATCATATCGAATCGCATCAAATAAGATATCGTGATACATATCATATGACGAAAACTCTTCATTACACCTCAGCTGAAACAATGCTCGAATCCTTATCAAAAAGACTAAAAATAACAAATCCTCATAGCGAGCACATACCTGGGTTGGCAGGGGGAGTCCAGGTTGCAGGTACACATGAAGCCTGGGGTGCCACTGGTTGTTGAGGGGGTGGCTGATAAGCATTCTGAGGGGGGTCCTGGGGAGTGGTGGGAGGGGCGAAGGACCCTGAAGAAGGGGCATAAAGGCTGTTCTCCATGTTTGAGGATGACCCTGAGGTGCCAGGCTGCGGCGCGCCTCCTGATGCTGTCACAAAGAAGAAGATGTTAAAACAGACATGACATTTGATAAGGATTATGTAGCACAAAATGTCTAAAATGGCATGATGAACAAACCATTTGTCCAAAACGGTATCTGGTATCAAGGGAGACAATTATCTTGATACTGATCGAAGCTACCTACAATCAGTTTATTCTGAGATGGTGAGGAAAACACTAAGTCCGCTGGTTACCTGCCTAGCTTTTTTGTATACAATAATTTGTATCCTATTCTAAATCATATATAGGTCAAGCGGTGATATCTGTGCAATAAAGTCATCTGATAAACTTTGTATCCAAATCTGATAAATATACAAATTGGGTTAATAACCAGAAAGACTTTCACAAAACTCCATACATTTCATGTTACTTAGAAATCTATGGAACTGTGAAAAAAGTCAAACTAACCTAGAACTGCAAACAAAATGCAGCCAAATACCGGGAATTACAGTCAATGATAACTTTAAATTGCCATGCGTAATGTGAATCTTTTTGATGAACTCTCGCCAAATGATCTGACTAATCATTCCCTGAGCATGTCATCGAAATGACAAAAATTATCAAGTAAGTCATGTACAAGAAAACAGTTTGCTGTTTAGGTAAAACGATACAGATAATGAGCAAAATGGATGGGAAAGAGGTCTTGTCTTAACAATGTAATTGGAGTTACCTCCCCTGTTCTATCAATGTGATTCCAAAAATTTTGAAGCTCAACAATATTAATAAGTGTGGTGGGCTTCATTTATTAATCGGATGTTGATCATTTGCCTGTGAATTTTGGAACTATTAGATCATCTATTGAGCACAAACCTAAGTAAATCATTACCTGCTTCAGGATTTAAGTCTTTAAGATATGCACATACTTACTCAAAAAGTACTCAATTTATTTCCAATTCAAAATCATATATCACCAACATAGTAACCCTCACTCTGTAGTATCATAAATGATATAACTCCACAAAATCAAGGTCATATTACTCATATTTATCTGAATAGTAAGGAATCAGATTTTCATATTTTTTCCATGTGAAGTTATATTGACAAAAAGATTATTAAATGTCTGTGTTACCTTATCACGAATATCATAAACAATGAACGGAAATGTATGTAAATTAATTTTTATTTTTATATATGATGTTATTGATACAGAACACAATTTGTAAAAATTCACTATTTACAGTAAAAAAGTTCTTCCCCTCTTTTTTTCTCATTAGTCTCCATCTTTTCAGAATCAAAACCACACCTACCCTCATCCTCCCCTTCTTCAGGGAGTGGGCCGGCGATGGGTGTCTCTCCGTTCTTTAGACAGCGGTGGATGTACGCTGCCTTCCACTTTGCGTACTTCCTGTTTTTCTCTATCTGTTACAACATACAGCAATATCATGAAATTCTTTACCAGTTTTACATATATGTATTGTCAACTTAAGATATATGGTGAATAAAAACGTAATAAGCAGTTTCTTTGCATGTATGTAATAACAAGTATCTACAGTTTCTTTATGAAATCTTAGTTGATAAGTGAGCAAATTGCTGTTGGTGGTCGCTTGGAGAGGTTGAAGCCCATGAAAGCTAGGTACAATCATTTGTAATTGATGCTCATGTTATGATTCCAAATATAATAATGTAACTATCTAAATAAGGCAATGAAAAAGTATTCATTTTGTTTAATATGTCTCAATTATAATAGCTGTGTAACATCATCAGAAATAATATTTCATGAATATATACAAAAATTACAATTTGAAATATAATTGGTGTATAATATTAGTGCTAAATTGGTGTCACAAAGAACATCAGAAATGAACTTTTTTTCTTAGCAAAAACTAACAACGCACTAAATATAAACATGCTAACATACCAACAAACGGAATATTTTCTAAGTCAAATATTTACGATATGAGTTTGTTACACGTTTTTTGGTGATTGTGATTGGAGAAGAACTTCTAAAAACATGCAACCATTTCTTGATGAATGCAGAAAAAAATTGTAGTCATACCTCGTACAATCATAATTTGTGACGTCACAATTTAACAGAACAAAGTTACGCAACGGCTAGTCCGGTTGTGACAACTGTAAGTTACTTTGGTTCTTTTGCAAAACAAGAATTGTACGCACCTCATCATCTTCATAACTGCATTGTTAACCAGATACTACATTCGTTTCCCAAGAGAAACTATTACCTTCACCGAAAACTCTTTATTTTAATAACTACAAGTCCTGAAGTGTAATAACTTCAATCGTTTCTTAAACGGAAGCAATTTTATACAATTTGTTGCTGTTATAAATTGATAGAGGTACCAAAAATATAAATTCTATTTATTTAGACTTCATCAGAATTTAAATAAATCGTAATTCTAAAAAGGTTATATTACATCTTCTGAGATTTCCCCGAACACTGTGAGCACATCCATGAGCATACCGGCTGTGTAGAATGACTTCACCACATTTCTGAAACATGGAACATGCACATAAACATTTAAAGAAATGATGATCTAGGAAATTTTAAACTAAATTTACTTATACAAAGAGAACTAAATACATAACAGGTATTATTGAGGTATTTTTGTGGAAATAAGAGGGGGCATCTGATGTGTATAAATCATGTACTAAACATATGATTACAATAAACACAATCCAGATGAAACATGTTATTGAGGGTAATATTTTGTTGCACTAGGTATTACAATTTGATTAAAAACAGTGTACATTCAATCACAAAGAAAAACATTGAGAAAAGTAAGCACTCATTTGTGCTACCTTTGAGAAAAAAGACTAAGTAATATATTGCTGATTATTCAAATGATCAATCAAATGCAAGTTCAAGGATTTCTTTTAGTAAATTAAACTAACTAAGTAATTGCAAACATTACAAAGTTAAAGCCACTATGATTGTTACATTACAAACTCTAAAGACTCTATGATTCTTGCTTGACAGAAAATACAACATCGGATGACTCCTTCAACTCACTTATTGAAGCGGCCAGCTCTGTCTTCATTATCAGCAAAGAGGAAGACTTTGAGAGCATAGTTCTCCATGTGAGCCTGTCCCACCACCTCACTCTGTATAGCGTCAGATTCATACAACTCCTTCTTGGCCTGAAAAGGAACAGAGCGACTATCAAAACAAATTAATTCATTATTTGGCGTTTGAAAGGTTTGACATGAAATGAAAATTAAAATGAAAACTTTTTAAATAATGATCTAGGAGCAATGTGTATAACTTGTCAACTAAAAACTTGTTTTAATTCACTTTGCACCCGTGCAATGGTTAAAGTATCTCCAACATCGATACAAGGCTTTAATGTTTGGCAAATTAACAAAAAGGCACCCCCAAATTTAAAAAAACATCCTCTTCTTTTTAGGCTGTACATTTTTGAGGATATAAAAAAAATACTCTCTACCATACTGATTGGATCTTTGCAACAAAACATATCAGTGAGCAAATTAAAGTTGGGACAGTGTCAGAGAGATGTAATTTTTTTCTAAGCAGTCTCACCTCGTGTTTTCATTGGTCTGAATATAATATAACGACCAATCACAACGTATGTTATGTTTCCAGAAGGCCTAACTTAGTGATACATGTGTTTTCAACTACTTATTCCTTTTATTTTGCAACAGATCTTCGTAACCTTTACGAAGTTGTCTAAATTTGCATATGTCCAGACTATAATACATGAATGACAAATTCCCTTTTAACTTCTTTCACGGAAAGAGGACCTTCAGTGAATGAATAAAATGAGGTCAAACTGAAGTCATAGGAGTACCCAATTGATTGAGTTAAAGGACCTCGTGAGATCTACAATCCGTGTAAATAAGCGGCAATATTATGATACGATTTTAAATAAATTGACTTTAAATGACTTATGAAAACATTATGAATATTGAGCGATAGACCTTGGAAGATACGAGTATATATCATTCATCTCATTACTAAATTGTTGGGTTTTTTTGTAAATGGATTTTTCAATGGGTTTTTTTCATCGTATACCAGAGATTGACGACAATTGTCATTCGATTTACAACAATATAAAATAAACTTTCTTAAATATTATGCTAGAAAAGTGTATAAAGGAAATGTATGTATTCTATTCTTTTTCAGTATTTTTTTTTTTATTTTTATTTTTTTTGCATTTTAGCAAAGAATTTGGCAAGAACAAAATACATGAACTGAAAACCAAGTCTCAACCTTTTCTAGATAATCCATAAGAGTAACAAGGAAGCTTCTGCATTCTGGTGTCTTCATGTCAATCTCCATTCCCTTCTGCATGGCATACAGTCGACCTGTAAAAGATAAACTTATATTCTGTCTAGTGTTTAAGGTTTATAGTCTTATTTAAAAGAGAAAATAAGCTTTTTCCATTGAATGACTTAAGATAAGACAGTTATTTTTCATGGCATTAATATTGCATTTTTTAGTTTTTAAATATGATGTAGTTTGTATTCCAAAAAGTATACTAAATTCTTGTTCATAATTATGTCGCCATCTTTATGCTAAGTAAGCATGGTATTGACAAGAACAATGAAAGGGGTGATAGATTTAGAGTTTTCTCATCATAAAATGTCGTAGGCCTAATCATAATTCCATCCCCTGAAAATGAACTATCATGAACTGTGCCATTCTTTATAAGATAATGTATCATCTGTTCGTTCAAGCAAATACATTTATCTAATTAAGGCCGAAAAACTCATTTTTCTTTTGAAATAAAGAATCATAAATATTCGAAGTTATTGACCAAATGTCAGTTGTGTATGATCATGAATCATTGCCTATTTTCAACAAATCAAACGATAAGTAAAACAATAAACCTACTGGGTTTATATGATTAGTAACTTACAATAGTATGCAACGATTGGATCTCGCTTGTCATGTTCTGTAGCTGTTTTCATGTAGTGTTGAATCGCCTTCAGAGGCGCTGGAATAGCTGGCAACCCTGCTGCGGCCATTTCGATATTTTGCAAGTCTGTTGATACTTCCGTATTTCATTTAAAATCCGGAAAAGGTGTTCGGTCTTGGAAATATAAAATACGACGTATGCGTTGGATAAATGACGAATTTCAAACACAACATGATACTATTTTTTATACTTGATAAATAAACAGCAACATTATTCATTTTGTGTAAATATACACAACATAAACAATTGCGCCTTGCCCGGTTACCTGCTTACTGACAAGCTCTGTGCAGTGTACTATTGTGAGCTCTCAACGACGCTAACACCATGTTTTTTTAAATGATTTTAAAATGAGTATATTTCATAGAGTTTGTATGTGGCTTAAATAAGAGCAAAAATACCGTATTTTATGAGTTTTATTCAAATCGCCTTTCTGGAGTTACATCTTTATCTCTTAAATATCCACATGATGATATTTTCCTTTTTATTTCTTTATTGGAAATTGGTACAGTAAAGGATTGTCCTGTGTCATGGATATTTGTAATACTTGTGGGTTAATGACTTGTGGTGAACTGAAAAAGGTATATGACATTAAAGGAACATTTTTAGATTATGAAAAGTTGGTTCTTGGTAATCCTGACTTATGGAAGCAATATATTAATCCAATCTGATTATAAATGACATTGTTCTGGACTTGCTCAAACCAGAAAAAGGGTCACGATCGACCGCATAATTAGGCTACTTGTAATGATAGCCGAAAAGTTTGTGAAAAGTGGGCGGCAAATTTTGACATCACAGTGCTAGACTGGAAAAATATTTTTATTCAGTACAGATGCTCAACAAAGGATGTCAAATTATTAGAATTTCAATTCAAATTTTGGCATCGCATAGTGTATACCAAGAAAGAATTGAAAGCCATGAAATTAGTAGATGATGATAACTGTTCATTTTGTAAATTTGAGAAAGAAAACTTGGTTCACGTTTTTGTAAATTGCGCTCTTGTAAAAGAATTTTGGATGAAAATGGAACTATAACTAACACCCACACAAAATGGGTATAGTTCTAGACACAAATTCTATTCTTTTTGGCTTTCCTGCCAGATTTAAGCTGCTCAATCACCTAATCTTGTTGAGCAAAAGGCATATCTTTTTGAGTAGTCTTATAGGTGAAACCTTGTCGTTTGAGAAGACTGTTAAAAAATGAACTAGTCTATTCCATTGAAAAGTTTATTTCTTGTAAAAATCACAATGTTTATGCATTTGAAAGAAAATGGTCTCCACGTGCCTTGACAATGTAACAGTATACAATTTTTAATGTATATTGCAGCCATTATACCTTATCACATATATTTTGTTAACTACCCATAATGACTAGATATGAATATACACGTAATACTGTACCTGACTGAATGCTGACATAAAAAAATTTAGAAAAAAAACCCCAAAAAACATGATGATATTTTCCTTTTTTAATTGTAAATGAAAAAATGTGTATTATCCAAATGATTCATTAAGCACTACCGATCTATATTTGTCGCAGTAGATACGTTTTCAAAATTACGTTTGAATCATTGGCGCGCTCCATTGTCCGGTTTTCGATCACAGATCTTGACTCTTACCCGTTTATTGTCACCATGTGAGACGCAACCAGTACTTCTCGATCAAATAACAAAATTTACGAAGATTGACATATTTGACCTCAACAACATATTCAGTGCCCCTTTTTTTACCCGCAGTCACAGACATAATTATAATGAAAACGTATAGATGAATGTCTTAAAGAGTGACATTCTAAAAGTTTGCAGTGTGAGGATAAATATATTTTATGGGTGTACTTCTTTAGTTTTCACAAGAGTGACATTTCTGTAAAGATTCTTATACGATGCTTTAAACGGTATTATAGTCTTTACCGAAACGTCGCTATTGTCACAGTGAAAAATAGAAGTTGATTATCCATATCCATATCCATATCCTCTACCTGTAAACTTACATGCATAATCATATTAATTAGCAATTTGAATAACGAGATTTAATGTCAGTGATGGGTTAATTTAAATCCACGATAACGATATGAATGATGACATATATAATACAAAATATATGCACAAATTAAGCTAAAGAAACAAGTTAATGTTGAAATTCAAGCCGATAATAATTTTAAGAAAACGATTTCCATTAGCTACATGTATTTGTTGAAAGAAAAGGGGTATCCTTTTCTAAGAAGAATGAAATATTAAGTTGTATCCATTCAAAGTGGTAAAAAGAAGATACTATTATATCTTCTCCAAGGGATGAAGTTCTGAGGAGAGCTTTCGGATTTCGTTTAAGGGGCACAGATCGAGCATGTTGTTGGAGTCAAATATGTCAAACTTTATAAATGGTGTTATTTTATCAAGAAGTAGTGTCGGTATAGGAATATCACCATCCCGATGCTTATCAGTTCAGTGGAGCGACAATAAACATGTTTCAGTCGTCATTTGTGATCGAAAACCGGACAACGGCGCGCCAATAACTCAAACGTAATTTTGGAATCTTATTCACAGCAGACAAAAGTATCACTATGGATTGTTAGTGATCAGTAGGTCATTAAACTAATATACTTGTACATGGGGCCCAGAACTTTTACTTTTAAACATTTATATGGTCGAGTCCAAATTTTCATTGACGCGGGAAAATATCGTGATTTTGTTATTTCAGAGATAAAGATGCAAGTTTAGGGAGGCGATTTGAACTTTACTAAGGACTATTTGTCTTTTGGGTTTTATTTAAACAGTATGAAAAATCATAAAACAAACTCTGTGTTACTTTGCATTAACAACTTTCAGCGACGTTATCTCACATTGAAAGATGTCGCATTACAAATGGACGATATTTCGACTATAAAAGTCTCAGTTTTTAATACAAAGGAATGGACAAGAAAGACATTATAACGTTTGAAAGTGTGCTTCCATAGGTCTATGCTATACGCGTGCAAAATTGTGTACATCGATCACCTTGGTCGGGTTCTACGTTAATATCGCAACCGTTTTGTGAAGAAATCGTGTTTCCTGCTTTATTAATTAAACTACACGTACAAGCTATCTGTCCCTCGTGTCAAGAGGCTGTACCCGGGGGAGGGACAGGACGTCACATGACTGGGATAGGTAAAATTACTTACACGCAGCCCCCAGCAAATGTTCTCCCCTTGAGCTGAAATGGACATTTAACGTGTGACATGACCTTTGACACTGGAGTGGGTCACACTTCATTGGACATAAGAAACTTTTTTTCATATTTATTTTCATCTGATATGAAACTATAGTTACTTTAATTCTAAAATGGATTTTTTGGTTTGAGCTTTTTCTTCTTTTCTTTGTGTGATAACAGCTTTGTGTTAAACTTTCATACATAATTGTAGTCTCTGGAAATAAATATTGACTCGTGATATGTTCCTACAATTTATATGAATCATATTTGTCTCTCAATCTATCTACGTTAAAGAAATAAGAAATCTATAATTATTAGCTTTGATTTTCACAAAAAATCTAACATAATAGACAGTTTACTCTAAAATGGTCACCATCAGTTTTCAATTGATTCCTTATAGTTTCTTCTACGACTACAGAAAAATCAAATTGAAAAATGAGGTGTTGACTTCCTAAATTATTATGGAGCATAAACATTAGCTATTGGGAATAGAAAAAATATAAAAAAAAACAAAAAAAACGTGCTTTTGCTAATAGCTAAAACATGAATTTCAACACTTTCAAAAGGAAGTCTAGGAAGTTGCAATCTTGTTGGAAAGAAACTATTCAAAATAATCAAATCAAATCATAAAATATTGCATGGGTACCCTTGCCGTGAAATACTTTATGGCTTTATGTAGTCAAAGTTATTACAATTTTCGAACCAATATACGATCTTTTGAAATATAAAATCTTTCAAGTTCTATTATCCAATCATTACCAAATCTAAATTATTGAATAACTCCTGCCCTCAACTTGTAAGTACCCATGTAAAGGTAAATTGAGGCTTATAAACCCCAGGTGAAAATTTACTTCCTGTGTTTTTGACAGGTAAGTGATCGATGATTTGTCATACGTTTAATCACCGACCCCCTGACCAAACTAGTCCCGCTCCTATCTCTAACATGGAAGGTTGATTTTACCAGTCCAGGATCGATTTTAAGAATTTGATGCCTTTTTAGCATCAAAACGGTGATAAAATTCCATTGATGGATTAAGCATGGACACGGCATATGTTTGTATACTGGTTGCTATAGGGATTATAGTCTTTTCAGGTTGGTGTCTTTTATGTGTTTTCGTAATTGGAACAACTGGGATGCATAACAAATATTAGCATACAGTTCTATCGAGTATACATTTTCTATTTGGTGTGTGCTTTTTTATTCAACTTCTGTCTTGTCTTGTTTGAAAATTAATTCTTTTTAAACTTGATGTTTATGGTTGATGAATTTGCATCAAGAAATTTGAATGTAAAATGTACATGTTTTTGCATATGATAACTTAAATAAAACGTGCGACAATACCTGTAAAGAGACAGGTGGGTTATTAGATATAAACTCAACTTTCCGTAGGTGATAACGATATCCATTTTAAGTTTGAAATAAGGGCTAAATATAATTTCATCATTTTGTGGGCAAATATTATGATTTAGTGTGTATTTTTCATAAAAACGAACAGAATTGTTCTTAATAACATAAGCAGGTACATATTTGTTCAATTGAAAAATTCATAAACTCAGATGAACTATTATAAGCCTACAGAGAGGGAAAATTATCTTTGTTTTCAGGGTTCATACACCATAGCAAGCTAATTGTAATAATGGACTGTCGAATCATTAACCATTCGATCTTGCTCAATATTATTGGGGGGTTTTCCTCTGAGGCATAGAAATCCTACTACAAAAACAATGAAAAGGTAAAAAGGAAGAACTTATCATTTCCAAATACACTTCAAAGACTTAAAGGCTAAACAACAAAATATTTTCAAAAGAAAAGCAATTAATTAGAACTGCGTAATTCAATATCTCTGTATATGTAATTTTTATTGATACTTATTAAATCAATAAATCGTTAAATGTATATCTAGTTTACCTGAGGCTAATTTATATAGGTGCAGCATGTCTACTATCAAGGTGCATATCATGTATTGCCTCAGGTGTATTACTGCTCCTTTAGTAAACAAAGTCGATTTGGCCACGATTAACAGATGTTTTCTATCAATTTGCAACAATTTTAGACAAATTTTACCTTTGACATTAAACAGTTTCATATGCTTAAAAGAGACGCTATTTTGATAGTACTTTATTTGTGTTATATACACGTCTGAACAACAATTACAATGATATCACGATATATGAATATCATACATCCCTATATACTAAATATATGTCAATTATTAGTTCTCAAAAGCAATGTAACTACACCTTTATGTATGTGCTGAAGCCTAAGTGACAAGTAACATTTACACGATTGTATTTTAGTAACTTTACCTATCAAAACTACCCATTAAAATGTTATCTTCTAAAGAATTCAGATAAGTTTTTTTTTAAAGTTGACTAATAAAAGCGTTTTCGATGAGACCCGCCATTTTATACCTTCATTATTCTCAATCGATTAACTTGAAAATTATACTGTTATCAACAGTCAGTCCTCTCGATAAACTGACAACGTTCATAAAGTTTGGCATATCTGACTCAAACTACTAGGTAACTTTTGCCGGTTCATTAATACCTAGATGCTGTAACGATCTCAGGATTATTTTGCGATTATCACGAATGGGGGGGGGGGGGGGGGGGGTGGGGGGGAGACGTAGTAGATTACTCGATTATATTTTGCTTATATATGCTTATTGCAAGAATGTAACTGTATTGTTATTTACTTTCAATACTTAACGTCAAATCAAATCATTATCGATTTGAAGTAGAGTTCGATATATTATATCCTTATAGATGTTCAATAGTAAAAGGCGAGATTGGTCTAAAGGTATTTATGTCCATGTCATTCTTATCTAAATGATTTAAATTATCTTTGGTTCAAGTCCATTATAGAATTGGAATGCACGCGTCATGCAATAAATATTGATGTTCGTAGTCGTGTGTTGCAACAAGTGCTTTAGAGAAACTGTTCAAAACATGATACCAACCTTCAGACCGTTGTGGAGAGGAAAGCACTTGGTAGAAGACGTTCGAATCCCGCTATAGTCAATATTTAAAAACTTTTATTCCTCGGAACACTGTGGATTTTAACCAAACTGTTTCTAAAAAGCTATTGACGAAAAATTTTAATGTACTTTTTGTTAAATTCCGAATGCATCCACATTACATTCATTTTCGAAAAGCAAATATATCTAAACAGGATACCATTTGACTTTAGGTTTATGCATTAAAGACTGAAATATATTGAAAGAGGTATGTCCATTACACCCTTTCATTAAAGAATCTATTCGTACATAAAATAATGTTTATTTCTATTTTATTTCAAACCCTTTTATAAATATCGTTACTCAAAAGATTCAGAGGAATAGTAGACGTATTATGCGAACAGTGCATCTCAGTATTTGAACCGGTGTTATTCATTACCTACCTGATTGAGTTTGCCTTGATGTTTCGTTCAATAAATCAATCAATCATTAATCGATCATGCATCATATGCAAGAGACAGTTTACGCCATATGATAACTTAATGTCATTAAAGCAATGCATCAAAATCAAGTGATTTTTAACAAGAATTTCTATTTCATCGGTGCAATTTTGAAACTTTGCATCAAAATAAAGTGAATTTTAACAAGAATTTCTATTTACCCACCCTCAGCATATATGTCATATATGTATAGGTCAATATCTACATTGCAGTAATTTCGCAACGGCCGCAACACCACCAACATCATCATCATTATCATCTGTACATTAGCATTGTCATCACAATCATCATGTACTCCATCATCACATCATCTTCTTTTTCTACAATGCAGTCATCTTCCCAACCTGAAGAACACCAACGATATCTAGATTATAATCACCACCGCTACCATCAACATCATTAACATCTTCATCGATATCAAAATAATCATTATCACCATAACCATCAAGAACAACTTCATGTTCTCATGTTCACCAACAATTTCTGCAATGAAGTCACCTTCACAACTTCGCCGAAATCATGTCATCACATTATACCATCATCTTAGTCATCTTAATTATCATCATTTTCCTAATTTTGATTATTATCATCATCCGCATCTGTAATGTAGTTCTGGAAAATATCAGAACATAGCAAAAGAACATAGAATTTTTAGGTGGTGTTCTCATTCGCAAGTTATCAACTTTTATTTATCATGGTATGCTACTTAGAAAGAATCTAATTGGACTGTATAGTTTGTTGATCGCTTATTGGTTTCTTTACGATGAATTGTGATAACACAGATAGTATTAATGTAAATCTGTGAATGTATTATATGTTTGACATGAATGTATAATAATGTTTTCCCTGTTAAGGTTTTTTGACATGATAAATGCTTTTTCTACATTTGTACCATATTTGCACTATAGGCCTGTGGCCTTGAAGTATTGAATAAAGTTATAGTTATGACTAATGTAGTTATCTTCACAACATTACCATCTCCATTAGTAGCAATAGTACAGCACAAAAATGATGATCAGCGTGATCATCAACATCATCTTAAGCAACAGTATCAATACCCATTTAACGTTGAACAGTTACACAGCCAACACTCAGCCATCACCCACACCACCTGCAATCAAAATCCTCCAGATGACCTTGCATGTGACCCCATCACCATAGCAAACATTCGCACCAACATCTTCAGTATCAGCATCACTTGCCCTATCATCATAACCACCCACATCACGATCACCCTCAACATGATATCCTCTAACACAATAATAATGATCATCATCTGCAACATAATAGTCAACAGGGTAAGTGGCAACAACATCTACAGATGACCTCATGATCAAACCTAACGCCTTAAGCATCACTCTCATCCAAATTATCCCTTTGTTGTTTTGTATGTTGCAAGTACTAAACACTCCCAACGGTGTTAAACCTCTAATGTCCAGTGTTGTTTTCCACATCCAGTTGAAGGTGCCATCATAGAAAAGACAGCGAGTGTGTGTAATGGCGAATGTTCCAACCTTCTGATGCAATGTCCGCTCGACCACAAAATCGCTATCAGAGAAGCACTCTACGGAGTTCACACGACCACTTCCGGTTGCCCCTACAACATGGAGTGTGACGACATGAGACGGGTGGAGTGTTGTGACATGCCGGCAGCCAGAGATTGTCTCTTCCCTTACCCACTGGATCATCTGGAGACTTTCCACAGGAACTGTTCAGGCAAACTGCAGTGTCACATCAAGGCTCATCAGAGACCAGATGCATCTCCTGCTTGTTCTCCCGTGGAACATCGTAACATCTCCAGCTACTCCTTCTTCGACTACGTCTGTGTTAATGGTGGGTGTAATTCACATATTTCCTAAGTTTGATGGCATAAATCCCGAAGTAAAGGTACTTGACAAAACGTGAGGATAAATGTTGATTTTCAAATATTGACACTCCGAAAAAATATCCTTTTTACCTTTTATTTATTATCATATGATGCAGGAAGGCGGTTTCCTGGTTTCAGGAAATTACCAATGTGTTTGTTTTTAAAAATAATTGGATAATATTTAGAAACTTTATGACTGCTGATGTCATATCCGTATGCCCTTAGGCTTTCATAGGGCTAAGGGCAAGGTAAGGGCTATGGGGTCATGAACATAAAATGGCATTCGTGTAATGTTTTCTGTTAGTGATTCGACTATTGACAAGGAGATCATAGACAATGAGGTGTTTATGTATACTTTCATTCGTGTACTGTAACAGCTTACTGTGATAGTCGTTATGTACAAGTGGCAGCGCTGCTTTGGGATTGGTAATAAACAGAATTTGAAATTATTTAATTTCTATCTCAAATACGATTATTAAATATCTTGTACTTCATTGAGAGATTTGTACAATTTTGAATCATTTTTTTCTCATTCCTGAAATTTGCACTTCAAAAGCATATCCTCATGGACACACTGCTCTTGCTTTGATAAAAAAGATTCCAGTTATCATTTCAATCATATTTCAATATAAATTTATCACAGCATTTCTTTTGTAAAGCTTTAGACTCGGTAACCGTCCAAGTACATTGTAAACGGTATTTATGGTTATTCGTATGTTACAGACACGTTCACTGCCGACATCTGCAGCCCGTACAGCGTCTCAATGCACGGCAGGACTCTCTTTGCTCTCTTTGACGCTCGGACACAAACTCCCCCACCTCCTGGATCCACTTGCACATGCGTGGCCACGCCTACTTCCTGGACAGGCGCAGGGAGAGTTTCCGCTTTTGTGGTAGACATGCGTCTCAACCTACCTAGCTCCTCCCGGTGTTCGGATTCGGAACTAATCATGGAAGCAAGTCCCAATATCCACGAAATCTCATGTTTACCAAGCAATGACCCGTATTTTCCCTATCCTTTTGTATCAATCATCAACTCGACCAATGGTGCCATTGCTCACTTGGTGTTCAACGAAAGTCCTCCAGAATTCGTGTGGGTTGGATTTGAAGGTAATACACTTTGATGAATCTGTATCTGGTTTGATTTTGCCTCCCTTAACCTTCGTTTTAAGTGTCTTATACGTATATTATAGAGGAAGATGATGGGATTGGCACACAAACAAAACTGCACTTACGTTAATACCTCTAGTCCGGTTCGACATTACCAAGGCGTATAATACCAGTAGACCTTCATTTTGGAATCGGTTAAGAATTATTCCATAGGATAATAAAGTTGGATTGGTAAATAAGCAATGTCCTCCACCTGCAACGCTTCTTGTCCAGTGGTTGCAACACACTCGATTAGAGCTTCGATGATGATCTCAAGAGCGATTGATTGAGTCGTCAAATGGCTTTATCCTACCTCATGTAAGAATGCCAATCTCTGATTGGTCCACGTTACCCTAAACAAATATCTATATACACCGTCACCGAGGGATGATAAATCCCTAGTACCGCGCTACATGAGTAAAGCGTGCTTCCACGTCAATCAATCAAAGTCACGTGATCAGGTCATAGGTGTTGTTCATTTGTGTTTGCCTTTTAATAATACATTAAGACATTTCGGTAAGATAAATTCGTTGTAACATTCCGTCAAGGGTGACATAGGGATATATTATTCACGTTATTCGTGTTCCGCTCGTTGCATAAAACCTATTGCGGGAATAATATATCCCTATGTCACCCTTGACGGAATGTGATAATTTATATCATTATAGTAGGACTTATATAACTAAAACTGTGATTCTTGTAGCAAGTCAGGATGAAGAACTGGAACTGACCTGTGGACTCCAACCAAAGCCAACACCACCCCCTCCTCCACGTCGTAAGTGTTTGAATTTGTAGCATTTCTTAACGTATCTACATTCTTTCAGAAAATATGTCCGTTTAAGATAACAATTACCTCCGTAAATGTAATCCACATTTTCGTTACTTCAACACGAACTAAAACTGTGAATAGCTATCAGAAGCTTTTCCCTGAATGTTGCTTGAAAATGAAAATAGTGTATGTCTTTGCCTATGTTTATGTCGAAAGGTCCTCTTTTCAGAGTCAACACGTTATCGATATAAATACTATTCATTCTTCTAAATTATGCTAAGGTGTCTAAAGTGGCCAAATTTAAACCTAGTGAAATATAGTATTACCTATGTTGTCACATCGATAATTTTAATTCCCTGTCTTTTGTTACATTTTTATTAATGTGTTCACTTTCCGATATCACTCTTTCTTCCGGCAAGGTGGTTAAATTAGAATAAATTATATTTCTTATGTTATTGCAATATGTTCTCATCAAAGAGACACTAAATGAATTACTTTGATAGTTATTCGAAGGTGACTATGTGTCTTTTAGAAAATATGTCAATCTATGTTAACGATTTGTTTGAAGCACCTGTCAAGCCCATACCCGACGTTACAGAAGAACCGGAGACAGCTCAAGTGTTGGTGCCTGCCTCAGACCAAGGGCCTAGAAAAGGTATGCCATTATGTTCAAATTATAAGGATAGGTGAAGTAATGAAGATTTTATGCACGCTTTGTTTAACATGAGGTTCGGTGACGAGCATGGCTGAATGTTCCGATACTATGCACAAATCACCGCATGGAAATTTTACCAAGATTATTTGTACTAATAACTCATCTGTGAGTCTTGTCATGAAACAACTCAAATGAAACGACTTGATACGAGATTTGGAAAAAGGTGTTTCGTAACGCTGAGCATAAAACAGTCCTTTCAAAATATGTAACGAAGTTTGAATTTGAAATTTACAAGGAAGCCGTCTTTCCTCCTGAATGGCTGTGAATACAAAAGTGTGATATAAGAGCAAGAACTTGAATCCAGATTCCTCAACGTAAGATTTAAGCCATTCTCTCCCCACAGAGGTAGCTCCGACATAAGTAAGTATACGAATTCATGACAGAACTAGCTCTACAGGGAGAGGATGGATTTAAGCATGCCGTAACACGCCTTTTAAGATACTCGCAGATCCAATCGACGAAGCAATTTCATTGGCTTAATCAAATCAAGGGCGAGTTATTTCAGTATACAATTTTCCTGTAAAGTTACAGGGGTGAAAACGAAAAGAGCATCGGAACATTCAGGCCCGGGATACCGAGGATGGGCTATGAAAAGGGCGAATATTATTAATATATACTCTCCCCAGTACTGAATCGATGGATAACTTTATTTACCATTTTACATTTGAATCAATATATAAAAATAAATTTGACAACAATATAAACGTTTCTTAACTTCAATATCGAAAATCATATCGTCCATTTGTTTAATCTAAATATATCAACGGTTATCATACCGATAGTCAAGCGATGTTTTCACTGGCTGACTAAAGGGCATACTCGACAAAATCTCTTTGACATTTTTCTCGATCATGTATGTATTCAGTTCATAATTTTTGGGACAATTGTTCGTCTTACGACACGCTTTACATTTAAGACTATTTATGCATTAAAGAGACAATACGACAATAAAAAATTCAAACGAAATCGAAAAGATTCTGTTTGCCGAATTATGATAAAATTGCATAAACTGAATTTTAGGTTGGTCTGTCGACTCAGCGTGCATAAAGTATGAATCCAATTACTAGTATGGCCATTCTTTTCTTCTCAAAAGAAAACGGGCAATCCCTTGAAAGAAAATGTAACTTTATCCAACATCTTTCACTCCTCAGCTCCCCGTTCGATAGTCCTGGCATGTGCCATCATCGGCGGTATCCTCGTCATTGTCATCGTCGTCTTCATCGTCGTCTGGATTCGAAGGTGCCTCATATTTGCCTTGCTTATCATTTTTGATAACTTATTTTCACGTTGATATGCAAGAACTAGCCAGTATGTAGGATGTCAACGCTCTTGATTCCATGTCGCATCTCATGTGTACATAGCAAGCTCACCCTACAAAGCCATGTAATATATTATGAAATTATATGAGTCGTCATGTATTCAACTTGTGTCTGCTCTCTCTGACGTTTCTTGCTAACAATTGAATTACGACATAAAACTTTCTCAATTACGCTTTTATGACTAGTTGTAAGCGATATATGTGTAATTGCATGTATGGACATAATTTGAATACTTACAAATCAATTTTTTTGAAAATTTACACTTGTTAATAGAAGATTCACATTTATTTTTTAAAGGACAACTTACCTTTCGTGGGTACATGAATAAAACGGCGTTGCAGATTGTACGACACAATCTATAACGTTTCAAGAAAAGTTTTCTCGACTTCATCTCAGTGATCTGAAACCCCCAGTAATTCACAAAAACATATTATTCTCTTGTAGGAAGCGGATAACTCAGGAGAAGAGAGAGAACTATAATAGCGAGGATCACTTGTATACCGACGTCGACGGTGACGGGACGTCGAGACGTCGCTCCCAGCCCGTTGCGATAGAACCTCTCTATCAGACCGTTAGCGTTGACAACTCTACCCCCGACGTCTACTCGTCACCTTGGGACTCGAAATCCAACAGGAAGTTCAAGGACAACGCTGGGTTCGTAATAGAAGACGAGGATAGTGACGACGCGTCGGATTTGTATGTCACGTCGGAACAGGTACGGAAGAACAAACGTAGCAAGAAGGAACGGAAAACATCCGAGGAGGATCAACCTGCTGAATATGTGTCCGCGAGCGAAGTTAGGAAGAAGAAGAAAGAGAAGAGGGTGACGTTCAACAAGAATCTGGAAGAATACGATAGGCTTCCTTATAAGAAGAAAGTGGAATTGAGCCAGTCAGGGTATTCTCACCTTGGCATGGTCATCGCTGACCTCGGTGAAGAACTTGACACAACTTTAAAAGAACCTCCTAATAACAAGGAGAGGGACACCAACGAAAACGTGGAAACTGAAGAAATGACGAAGACATTAGATATACCTGAAATTATCGAGAACGATGCAGACAGCACACAGGAACGAGGCAGCGATGAAGACTCAGGCTTATCAACAGATGAGGACAAAGAAGGGGAGACCACTCCGGAAGAGAACAAGAAGGAGGAGATAACTCTTACCGTACCCACGACCAACGACAGACCGCCATCACCATACGCTTTAGCAAAATCCTTCAGTAACGGTATATGAATGATAGATATCTGAATTATGTGGTTGATTACGTTATAGTAGTAATTGTGATGTTTTTCTTTAAATTGCCTTTAGTAAAATATTTCGAACGTTTTGAAAAGAGTGAACATTTCCATATATGGAGTATGAGTCCGTATTTTAACTAAGCATTTCAAAACTTGATCTGCTTTATAATTTGTGAAATATGAGCCATCTTTATTTTTACGTATTTTTGCATGAAACTTTAATTCATGTTTTTGTATGTTAAGATTCTTTTTTCCTGTCGTTTTATGTAGATATAAGCATGTATGTATAAATGATTGTATATAATTTGGTAATAACAAAATATATGATATGGTACTCATGATTTAATATATTTGGACATATCTGTCTCTAGATGATGACAAGGCATTGTTTCGTTGAGTTTAGTTGTTTATTACGTCATAATATTCTCATGCATATAAATATTAGTATTTGTGAGTAAAAGCTATTGGTTTTTATTACAATTCCAAAATGTGATACTTGTATTATTATTCACTGTACATATGTAGGAAAACAGTTATATATCTTAAAATGTTATATTTCTTATGAACTTATCTATCCTAGATGAAGTGAATATAAAAGGCATTATCATCCTTAAATATATGGAATTACAGTAGAACAATGATGCGTGCATAAATAACATGAGTCATAGCAGTGTGTAATAACAATAAATAAGTACGAAGTATCTAAGGTTAGAGTATGTCATATGTATGGATTTCACTTAAATTAAATATATCATCGATGGAAATACTTTTGAAGTACAACTAATGCTTACGTCTGCATTCTTAATATCATAGTTCATCTCACCACTGATGATGTGTGGTATAATTTCGTTACAGTAGACAGTAGAGTCTGCAACTTAATCAGATCTGTCTGAAATAGTCATGACACAATGGGTTAGGTTTGCGCCATAAATCAACAATCAATTATTTTCTTGACGCAGGGACGTTGGTATTGTGAACCATAAAAACTTCTGTAATGTAAAATCTTTTGAATAAAATGCTAAAACTCAAATGTGTTTTCTTACCAACTGTGATCGATAAAATGTTAATGTTTTCAGATTTTGAAGTGTTTTAATATGCATATTTATAAAGGGTAATCGGCTGAATGCGTGGTAATGACCTGTTTAAATAGAGGTAAATGTTGATGAATATACATGGAGCATGACACAAAGATAAATAGAAATACTACCTTGATTGAATAAGAGAGGCAAATGTCCGACCTGGTATTTTAGAAAGTGGTTTTCAGATGCAGTAGACGCCTCTGTAACTAACAAGCTATTGATTGCCAAATTTGTCATGTTTGAATTTCTTCCTTAATATTTCATGCAGAGATTTTCCTTTCATTTCATCATAGCCGAGAATGGAAAAAGTACAGTTATGTCCTTTGTTAACTGTTTCATTCTGATTACCCCGTTTATCAGTGTCAATCTGTTTCATAAATGAGCCGGTAGTGTTTGCCTCATGGTGGGTAGGTCCTTGACCTGGTTTCTGTCCAAAAACTGCCTCAGATGCTGCCGTATCCTCTTCAGAGACCTCATGTTCTGCATGGGTTCTATTTTCCACGGGTTCAGAGCCTTGTTTTGCATTCATGGCAGTCGACTCATATCCTTTGGACGTCGAGGGGTTCTTCTCTGATTCTGGATGCCGTACCCACCATTGTTGTTCGAGACTCGACACCAGATCTCTGATTTCTGATCCGCTCATCTTCGAAAAAGCTGACATCGATGAAGTTACGTTTCTTTCTTTATCAGCATGTCTTCTGAAACTTTCCAAGATGGCGCCAGGGTGTCTCACATTCTTCTCGGCCGGTTGAGGGACGCTTGTGTTTCCAGTTAACGTATCTAGGAAGAATTGGAAAATATGAAATAATGGATCTTCGTCTTGATACACTCATGGACATAATCCTGTCTCAAGTCTGTTCATGGTTTCCCTAATGTTAAATTGACAGAGTTGTCTTACCTTTATCAATGACCTCGACCTTCCCTTCCTGAAGGTCACGGCTTTGACGTGCACGATCGCTATCGCCATCAAGTTTGTCGATAAGCTGCCTCGCTTGCTCCGGGGATGAGGAGTTCAATGCCTGGTGAACAAATTTTGGGATCATTATTAGGCATGGAAACCAATGAAAGAAAATCATATAAAACTAGTTAACGATATATATTTTGCATAAAGAAAAATTGTAAAATTGATTGAATAATTGAACTTATATCAGCACATTTTGTATTTGACATCAAACTCGTTACAAAAACGTTTTATGAAACAAACTTTATGAATTGAAAATTCGACTTTATATATATATATAGCATTAAAGATCATGTACATTACAATATGTATATCTATATTGCGCTGGATTCCATACAAATGTGTATGTTCAAAGCGTTACACGACAGATTATATGAATGGTAAAGAACACAAAACATTTGAACACAGAGTGAATGTGTAGCAAGATAATACTTCCTTAATACCAAGGGCAATTACAGAAAATTGGAATAGCAAAATTACTTCATTCAGCAAAGTAGTGTTCAGATGATAGTTCCAGATATCGTTGATAGGATCTGTTTCGTCTTTGGAATACTCTTTGTGAGATTCGAACATCACTGGTTTGGCCCCCTCACCGAAACAATCGTACCGATGGGCAGCTGGCATGATAATATATTCAATAGCCAGTTGATAAATAAAACACGAAAGCAAGAGAGCGTAGCAGTTAATAACAACCCTATAATATTCTTTGAAATATTCCCTTTAAAGAAGGAAAGGTTTTCTGGATAACGGCTACTTAATTTTAAAGTTACAAGGCGTTTGGGATTATGTACAACTCCTTCATCACCATCAATAAAGTAATAAGCTTATATTCCGTGTCGTCACAATAAAGAAATCGTTATCCAGAAAACCGTGCCTGTCTTATTGATCGCACTTAAAAATAAGTGTTGAACGTATAAAGAAAATTGTAAATGAATAGAATTATCATCTCATAATAGTGTAATATATCTTTTGACATTTCATCTAGGATTCAAATTAACGCATGACGTTTCCCTGAAAAGCAAATTTATGAATCGATTATTAAGTTAGCTATCTAGATAAAACTATAGTCCCTTTAAAACAATAATTTATGTTTTAAGAGTTTATATAAAATAAAATATAAAATAGTCCTGTTTAATACTTTACATACAGCCGAGACAACTAGATTCGTCCATATTTCTAGACTTGAGAATGTTCATTTACTTCTTTGCTCAAGGGTCTTGATGACATTTTATCTACCATTCTACGACATTAAGACATAAAGTCATTCTACAGTATGAAGACATTCTTACCAAGTTTATAGCAGCATTGAGCAACTCTTTCCTTCATGAAGACATCTCTGAAGACAGTGAAGGGGGCGTGCTCCGTGCTATCTCGCGAGCACAGGGTATCTATTCGTTTCATTCTGATATGGTCCACACAACCTTTGATGTGGAGCTCGGACTGAAAGTTAATATCGAGACGTTTTTATATTATTTCGATATGATACCATTTTGGGTATATGGATCTTCGACTGAATATGATTTATATAAGTAATTGTCAGTAGGTTGTCATGCTCCACAGCTACATTTTAGCATTGAGAATAAATTGAGAATATTGAGTAGAAAGTAGAGAAATGTCCATGTCAACAGAAAAAAATCACTGAGAAACATCAGGTATTTTGAAATGTTTCAAAGTGGTGGTTGAAACTCCAATATATTTGAAAATTCACTGTGTCAAACAGTATCACATCAGACAAGCTTCACATTCAGATTCTTATGTCGAAAAAATTCAAGAATGTCAAGATGACCAATGATTAAGTTATGATGAAGATTTCCATGTATTGTTTTAGATATTCTATGGACAAGTTATACACATCGAGATTTCCATAGTGAATAACTCAACGCTTCAGTTTGGAGCTTGAAAATTAAAAAAATCGACTGGGCCTTGCATCTTACTTTAAAAAGCTATGTACAAAATATAACAAAGTTTAAATGCAGGTTCCCTTCTTGACAGTTTGACAATGTGACTGTTACCTTGACAATAATGTCAAGGTCACCCGAATCAACTTAGCCAAACGTCTTTAAAAATAGATACAAAATAAGAAGAGAATATGTAGTGCATAGTGTTTTAGATATCATGGTGACAAGCTTAACATTGAGGTTCAATGCTGGAAATTTCAAAGCCTTGCTGTGGTCTTGAAAGTAATGTGAGCACACCATAATCGACTTGGCCCGGCTTCTTTCTTAGAATCTATATATGTGAGTTCTGGAGAGAATCCTGTAAATGATTCTTGAGATATCGCGCTGACAAGGGTAAAACGCCAAAGTCTCGTTGTGACCTTACGATGAAGTTCAAGGTTGTCAACTTCTAGAGGGACGGTATACGGGGCTCGGACTAAAATCTATTAGACAAATTTTACAAAAATACTCTCAGTGTAATACCAATTGAAATTGTGTAACTCAGAATGAAATAAAAAATGCAATAGTAAATAACGAGTTTCAAAATGATACCATTTTTGGTACAATTAAATCGAACTGAAACATGAAAGATAGTGGTTAGTGAACGAGTTTGACTTGATTATAACTTGATTATCATAATATATAGAGGATATATAGAGCTCGGCCTGAAACAACAAACATAGAAGGTATATATGAAAATGATTTACCTGTTATCAATGTAAATTTTCTCAAATAAAAAATTGTCACGTTCTTATTGCCAATCTTATTTAAAATAACTAAATGCCATTAAAGACTTATTAAAGATAATCCTAAACCTGTTAACTATAAATATGTCTATATTCTTTTCAGCTTTAACTTTGCAGATCATATAATGAAGAAAATCGAAGGACAAGTTCAAACGCGGATAGTAAATGCTACAAAACAAAATATATTGCTTTATAATAAGTTCAAAAGATGATACTACTACTACTACTACTACTACTACTACTACTACTACTACTGGTGATGATGATGATGATGATGGTAGAATTAAATAACGTTTGAACATATATTGCATCCCATCCGCTGATCTTTAAAAAAATAAATAGTTTTTAAATATGTTTTCTAAATTTCCACTGATGACGTTGTTATTATAAACTTACGTCATTTTTACAGCAGATAATGACGTCAAGACGTCTTAGCTGCAAAACTTCCTTCAGAGGAGATAACTGTTGATCGTTCGCTTCTATCGCATATCGTTTTTCTAAATGCCGATCCGTTGCGTAGTCAGGCTCTGAATACGTGTTGGTGACTTGACACAGTAATTGCAACATCCAATTTCGTGAAATCTGGATAATCCAAAAAAGTCCTTATTTGGTTTCAAATCACTGCAAATATTATTTAAATATCTGAATACATACTGAATACATATAGATTATTTTTTAAAACAAAAACCTTTAATAATGCTAAACGATTACTTGATGACGTTACAAATATGATATCCTATCTTTCTATGAAAAGAAACTTACTCGACTTACTCTTTGTGATTAATTACAGCAGGTCTACAGCAGTCCTATTGTGGTCTTCAGATGATGTGGACTATACTTGATACATATCTTACCTGTATTTGTCTCATTGAAGAGCGTGATCTGTTTAGAGGTGTCGCTGCTGATATTTCTGAATATACATCTAGAAAAAGATAGAATAGTGCAACAATCACCATAGTTTAGCCCAATCGTAGTCCAGCATATAACTAGACCTCTACGTATATACATATCAAGGTAGATACATTAAGATAATAAGATCTTTCCAGAAAACGAGTTTATCTTGATGAACTAGGCTGGAACTAGGATGAAACTAGTTTTAAATCTGTTTTTAACAGAATTAAACAATAAACATGTGAACAACTTGTATCATACATTTAGGTAAGCTTATCCGTGGATCTACAACTACCGCTAGAATATCATACACACACTCTACACACAAAAGCTGGGTGGTCGGTATCTCGTGTTTAACTGTCACATTGACAGCAACTTTGACTTCTACCTAGTTGCGGAACATGACTTTGTTTACATAAGTTTAAGTTTTCTTATAAAAAAGTGTCATTTTTATTCTGTGTTTATAGTTGATGCATAACTGGAATATTTAATTCATCACAAATATGTAAAGGGTGTTTATATTTCTCATTTCCGTTAAACAATTCTGACATTATCAAAAGTGGTCGTCGGTCACATATATATATATAATATGAAGTTAGAAGTAAAAACAATCCATTTTAATGGCTAGCGCTTTCAGCTCAACGAGCCTCTTCAGGAATGCTCATTTAAAATGTCATAAAGACCCTTGAGCAAAGAAGTAAATGTATGGCCTGAAGAGGCTCGTTGAGCTGAAAGCGCTAGCCATTAAAATGGATTGTTTTTACTTCTAACTTCATATTTTTCTATATCAAATACCTGGGAGCTGAACATCAATTTCAAGATTGTGAACTTTTTTCATATATATATATATACTTTGCACTGCATAAATTTTCGTCATTACAGGAAATATGTTAATCCTACTAAATCAGCATATTTGAATCCGCAAGGCTTATGCAAAACCATAGTAGCAACCCGGTCAAATACAAACTAGACTGAGTCAGATGCCTAGTGTCGCTGGCTGCTGGAAAAGTTGAATATGAATTATGTTCAGCCAATGAAATCCCTTTAAACATGAAGCTGAAAGCAATTATCTTGAACACAACGGTCCTCTCTTTCGGGTGTTGCTATTCCTATATGTAAGCCGTTTTATAAGTTGGTTATATAAACTGCATTTGGCTTGACGGTAGGAGAATATGATTTTTTAGGAGCTCTGCAGATTCAACAACGCTGATGTAGCGATGATGGCTATCGGTCCGTCATTTTGATCTTAGTGTATGGTGAAAACACCGAT
This sequence comes from Phorcus lineatus, assembly GCA_921293015.1. NCBI lineage: Eukaryota > Metazoa > Mollusca > Gastropoda > Trochida > Trochidae > Phorcus > Phorcus lineatus. Next base: position 19,399,053 of record OV121085.1, read on the forward strand.
GTTCGTTTACTCAATCAAACTAGTAAAGAGATTAAATCATTCGAAAAGAGAATAAGCAGTAATGCCGTCACAAAACATTCCAAACTCGTACGTCCATAAATGGCTTCATTTCACAATATTTTTCCCTTTCTGAGTGAATACGAGATTTTCTTTGTCAAATTGTGAACTCTTGAGTAATCAGAAATATAACTCAGTAATACTCTTCATATAAATTGTGAACTCTTGAGTAATCAGAAATATAACTCAGTAATACTTTTCATATAAATTGTGAACTCTTGAGTAATCAGAAATGTAACTCAGTAACACTCTTCATATACATTGTTAATCAATGTATTAATTGTTAAAATTATATATTAATTACATATAAGTACATAAACAGGAACGTTCCCTCGACTTCCGTTAACATTAAACTAAAAACTACCCTCCCGGCTCCTTTAAACTACCTTGTTAACACACAAGATAATGCTGTGTCCCATATAAAAACACAGCATTATGATTGCTATGAATATGCAAGCTTTTGGTCTAATGGCTTCTTTTTGCGAGTGTGACGTTTTTTATCTTTTACGACGTCTCCTTACGTACCAAGTATGATAAAAATTCATACACCCCATGGAGCGGTTATCAGGTTCGATATCTAGGTCATTATTTCGGATAACCAACCCATGGTCGGTTATCTGATAACCGACCATGGGTTGGTTATCAAGCGAGTCGCTTTCTCCCTGAATGGAGGCCTCGGGCCGATATGGCAAAAGATGCTCGGCTTCGCCTCGTATCTTTAGCCATATCGTCCCTCGGTAATTTTCCCCTCGCTGAAGCGGTTACAAACATAACCTACACCTCGACGTGACAGGTTTGTCCAAATAAAAAACAAAAAAATGGATCAGCAGTTTATTTGGCCATGTTAAACGTACAGTTTACGAAATTGTATTTGGCAACTTGGTCATCTTGGTCCATGTTAGTGAGGGGCGACATGACGGCCGCAGCGACAGTGGTGATGTGGCGTTGATCGTCGGGTCATCTTTAGGACGTTTCAGATTGAGTAAGTCCGAGACTTCCATCTTCATTGTGTCATTGCTTCGTTTGTAGGATCGGACGCCTGCGAGATAAAAAAATAAAGGATAAAGATACGAGTGCAATTCACTGTAAATGGGGACTATTTTTGGAAATACCCTTACCTTTATAAACTTATTCACAATTCAAAATACTCAAATGTGTAACTTGGGTAAATTCCTCGTTAACGCACAGAATATTAATTATGTAACGTAAAATTAATTTAATAATTTCTTTACATTCTCCTTTGTTTTTAATTTTTCTTTTGTATTTTTGTAACGCTGAAAATCGCCAGAAAATGCCGTCTGATTAAATGTAACATTTTAAGTAATAAGAGACTTGGAATGGTTATTGAATGTCATTTTATCAAACATAATATATGTCAATATACTTAGTTCTAAGTATTAAAATCACAATTCATAGAAATAATGGGAGACATACCTCGGTAAGGTCATTTTCCACAGTTTCTTTCAGAATCGAGGGAATTGTGTCTTGTCCACAGCTCAATGGAGTGTCACATCGTTGTGAAGCTTCAATTAAAACATCTTCTTCTCCATCCGTACTTATAACGAATCCCTCCTGAATTTTCGATGGTGAAACAGAATAATCCTCGTCACAAGACATGGCTGTCGATATGTGAGAAAAACAAGTTTGCTCTCCTTATAACCAGAAAATGCACGTGCTTTTCATGGACATTGTAGTGTGCGCGCGACGTGTCTATTGTCCAGGAACAGAAGACCAACTCTAATTTTTGTGTTTAAAGAACCTCAATCAGAGTGTGAACAATTTAGATATTTTAAAAAGTATTTTTAACGTATTCTTTGTACATCTAGCAAACTATTGTTACAAACTCCTCCAAAAATGGAACATTATGCATGAAATTAAGGACAATAAACGAAGCGCTTTAAATAAAATGGGGCGTGTTATTGCGACGTTGCGTGGCTGTCTGTGGGAAGCGAAGCACTATTTTCACGTGCGTTGACATAGCAACGGTGCAATTGACAACCAAAACCATGAATGAACTCGTAAGAATAGTAACACTGGCTTAGGACTAAAAACCAAATGAAATAATCGCAAATTTATCACGTATGTCGTTTATATTCTTCATATCACATCGGATACACCAAATTATTTTCAAAGACAAAGGTTAACTAAATATTTAATTTTAGCAATCATATTGAATTACATATTATAATTCTGCATCAGAAACATACAAGATATATTTCGATTGTTAGAAAATATGTTTTCACATGATTGCTGTCATCTAGCGATTACGTCTCCTAACACACACTTAAACTTTGCATTGCTGAAGTTGACATATTTTTCTTTTACCATGATTGTTGGCTAACGATACATTCTACATGGGATAAACAAGGAAGAGAGCTTAAATTTACACAAAACACACATCTACTTTTTCCTTGATCTAAAATTTAGTTTTTGGTATCAGAAAACTGGTGAATAATAATTATTTTCCTACTTAACTATTTAGTTGGATACACGAAATAGTTTGACAGGAATGTAAAGATGACGTTGGATCTTTCATATCTATTTTGTTCTTTATTGTTATTCGTTTATTTTTTTCATATAGTGCGTGTGATTAGGAGTATGTAAATGAATTTCAACTTATATACCAATGAGAATACCAATGAATGAATCTGTTGTCCTGTAATATGTAAACCCATACGCCTTACTGTTCTAAGTTGAGCCGGTTACCGGTGCCTTCACTGGGTGTAAATCTGTGCGAGCTCTCAACAGCGCGTGCCTTAGGGTGTATATGAAATAACAACCTGGACCTCGTCATATCTCTACTAACCGTCTCGCGTACCGCTCGACGGTTAGTAGAGATATTGACTCGGTCTGCGGTCGTTATTTCAACCATAACCAACGCTGCGTTGTATTAAAAAAACGCTTTCTAAGTTATCCTAGCATTCTGAAATGCTGCAAATTTTATTTAACAAACACCTTTTAAAAGTAAACTACAGGCAGAAAAACATACACGATTTCCCATCTAATGATTTTTTTAAAACGCACGATTCCCTTGACTCATAATCACCAAGTTATTAAAAAAAATAATAAATAAAATGAAAGAATATTATTTTTAAAAATATAAACAAATTTACTAATTTACCTTCGAGGTACAAAATTCCCACCAAACAAACGACCACGTGAAGGTACAACATGTCGAAAAGTTTCCCCTTTTTCTATGCCGTGTTAAAATGGAAACCAACTTAACTATAGAATATGAAATCATCACTGTGTGTGCATACCCGCTGATGCCGGTGCGTTCTTGATTAGACAACACCTGTGTTGTGCCGTACATGACATCAGTGTCGGCGGTCGATGACAGTCGATGTCGGGTTGTCGTCACATTGTTGTTGATACGATGTCAAAATAATGTACTTTGCTGTTTACGTAAGTTTGCATCTGTTAGGTTAGTTTGTCTTAGTCTGTGATGACGAATAATTTACAAAATTCCTAAAACATAAGTTCATTGAAATTAACATGAAACTTTCAAATGAGCGGAGCTAAAACCCCATATCACCTTGCCTCAAGTTCAAATGAGCCTTAGATTTCACAATTGTATTCGATGATATTGCACTTGTGTGGTTAGCTTGGGGTTTTGGGCTAATGGTCAAAATGTAAAAATATCCGAATTTATTCAAATTAAAAGTAAACTTTTAAATGAACCTTAGATTTTACAAATATATTTGATATATAAAAAATATATATAATATTGCTTTGTTAAGTTTGCAATTGTGAGGTTAGGTGTTGTTTTGTGTTGTTTATGATAACAAATGTTTACAAAGTTCATTGAAATTGACATGAAACTTTCAACTAAGCCTTAGAGTATAAATAGGTTCGATGATATTGCATTTGTGTGATACGTTTTTAGGATTTTGGTTACAATTGAAAAACATCCAAAATTCATTGAAAATATACAATAAAACTTTTAAATGAAACTTGGTTTTTACAAATACATTCCATAACATTGCAATTTAGTTAAGTTTTGGGGGTTTATGATAACAAATGTTTATTGACAATGAAATGAAGCTTTTAAATAAGCCTTGTTTTTACAACTATATTCGATAATATTGAATTTTTCAGTTAGTTGTTTGGCTTGTGGTAACAAATGTTATAAAACTATGTTCATTGCATTTAACATTAAAGTTATCAAAGAGCCATAACCTCATTTTACAAATATATTCGATAAAGGTTGAATGTGTTTGAGAGGTTGAATAATGAATATGTATTTTTCTAATTTGATATCTTCTTTTCATGAGAATTTGAAATAATGTTTATTTGCTAACAATATCAAAACATGACAAAATATAACGCCGTCAAACCTTTATCTTCTTGGCATGAAACTAAAATCCTTTAAACTATTTGATTGTCTTGTCTACATACAAAGCTCGAGTTTCACTCAGAAATGATCCTGTGTGCTGTTTTACACTTATAGCACAAATGTGAGTTTTAATGGTCGCCATTTGAGACATAAAAGGATATTATATTCTGGTAAATCAAACACGAGCACCTTACAATAAAGCACATGTAAGTGAACGTGAAAATTGAGTGATATGGTCATTTCCTTAAGAACATTTGGCAATATAATTTGTATGACATCTGACATACATTTGAAATCATATATCTAAGGATATGTATAAAAGTACAAATGAGAAAATCTAAGAATTTAAAACGCATATTGAGTACATAAAATATATTCTGTAGCTTAATGTAAAACCTAACCATAAGATACATGTACATGGGCAATTTTGATTAATGTTAAGTCGGACGCCTTCCAAAGCTGAAATAATTATTAAACATACATTTATGAAAAGGAAATATGACATTTTCGTATAGTTGTGATCACACTATCTCCAAAAGTCGTTTTTGTACCTGTGGTCTATTGTAAGATTCGAACCCACACCCTCAGAGTGAAGTGCTATCAATGAATACTGCTACTAGACTTTAGTCACTAAAATGACCACCCTCTTCACTGGAATATACAAAATGATTGGTTGTTCATTCGTATTTTGCGGAGGATCTTTTTCTGCATGACTTGAAAAAAACGTAACAAAAGTTATATATTTTTCATATTCATAAATCTGTCAATAATAAATCATGAGATTTAACAAAAAATTACTCTTAATAACGGTAAATGGCTTCATTTATCACTGTATCAACTATATAAAAATCATTTAGAACTTTAAACGGCAAAAAGGAACTATTCAAAGGCGACATTACATGAGCTCTTGTGTTTCCTTAAAGAAATTCTCAGTTTAAGGAATTCTCTTAATTAATGCATTTGCATTTCCTACATCATAATCTTCATTTTTATTTTAAAGAGGTTTAACTGATTAAATGTCAATGTTTTGTGTAAGCAAATGAATTGGAAAGGATGAAAAGAAGCTTGTTTAAATGGTTTGAATGTCGCTTTGACATCTCTCACACACATCATTGACAATTATTTGAACATATATACAATACCATTCAAACACTCATTTAAACAAGTTTTTTTATTTGACTATGTATAATAAGAACACAAAAATATTTTTTCTTAAACGTAAAATCGATTATGTTTTAGTTTTCTATTGAAGGCACTGACGTATGACGATATTTCGTAAATATACTTGATGTACATATGATTAATATCTCTCGTTATTACTAACTATCACCACTCACACAGTCTACCATACAAGTTTATTTTGAAAGTATAAACGTAGTAAGTAATTTGAACTAAGATGACTGCAAATGTTGCAATCGATCCTCTGACCTACAGCAACAGACGTTGCAATGCTGAAAATTGTATATATCGAAATGAAGTTACAGATATCACTTAATAATTAATATTACATTCTTGGTTCTGCGTTATATTGCCAATGCAAACCACAGTACAATCTCATTGAAATCAGCTCGAAACTTGTCCTCGTTCCTCGCTGCGTTTCTTGATCTGACCACTGCTCCATAAGAGCCGCGTCAGACGGCCTTGACCGCCAAACTGTGTCAGCCAATGAGCATCGAGGCTGGAAAGACATTTGCAACTTTTGAAATGACATTCAAATCACCACATCTAACCTTTGTATCTCGGAAATCGAGCTTCTAAATGGAACGGAGAAAATCCGAGCTGGGATGAACGCAAAATGATCGTGTGTTTGTATACTTTTATGACGAATACGCTCCTAGTTGGTCGGAAATTTAGCTATGCCTGTTACCCCGGGGAAGATAATGAGGACGATTTATTATCGTGACAGTATTTGCGTTTGATTTTCCATTTTCTTCGTGTTAGAGCAGTTTCAGAAATTTTGGAAGTTATAGTGAAGAAATTTACCAAAACAAAACTACGACACATTGTTGAATAGATCTACAAAGCATTTATCTCAAAATTAGGGCGACAATATTTTTTTCAAAGGGTTTCAAGGAATTATTTTCCATCTTTAAATTTCAAAGTAAGTATTTTTCTGAATGGTGGCAGATATAAAAATCAACTGTAGAAACAGAAACATCTGCAGTTGCATTTGATAAATGACATACAGTTACATATTTCGAACTCAGATCCCCCGAATGACTTCCGAGGGTGATCTCCCCTCTCGTTCTTTCGCTATCATTTAAAAATCCTGGATCCGCCACCGGTGTGTACCTAAAAAGCGATAATTATTTTTTCAGCAAAAAAGCTGATAATACAATTCAAAATTATAGATCTCAGTTGCAACAACAATGCTGTTCATGTTTTATGCTTTCTATTAAAAAATTTGGTAAAACATTTTTCAGAGCGTCCCTTTCTTTTGACTTTCCGCAATCTTTGATGATCAGTCAAAAGCGATATGTACGAGGACCTGTGATTGGTTAAAATAATTGACGGTGAAAGGTCACGGTCAAGGCCGTCTGACACGGCTTTTATGGAGCCGTAGTCAGATCAAGAAACGCAGCGAGGAACGAGGACAAGTTTCGAGCTGATTTCAATGAGATTGACCACAGTACGCACGGAGATGTCATGCAGCATCGCACCATATCGCTTGCGTTCTTTCAGAACTATTATAACCTTGAACGCGTCAAGAGGAAGATATTAGCAAAACCAAGTCTTGACAATGCGGAATCCGGTGGGCCATATAGAGAAGGTTGGTGTGACGTTGTGCGAACACAGAGCACAGCACACGCTAATAGTCCGTAAGGGTACAGCTTGAGGGATAGATGTCATGGTACAATGTTCTCAATATGAACCATCTGAATGTACATGTAGTTGACAAAATAAAAGTACCGAGATGTGTAGTTGCCCTTCATTAAAGGGACATCATGTATGTTTTTGGAGTCAAATGCGTCAAACTTGTTAATGATGTTATCTTATCAAAAGGTTAAAAAATTCTGAAAATAAATCATTTTAATGCTTATTATTTCGATATAGTGACAATAAACTTAAGTTTAGATTTGTGCTCGAAAACCGGACCATGACGCGCGCCAATGACTTAAACGTAATTCTGAAAACTTATTCACAGCAGATACAAAGACAAATATGATTTGGTAGTGTTTAGTATGTAATTTAACCCTATTTCGCGTAAATTGGTCGTAATACTTGACATATTAACATCTATATGACCGTTTTGCGATTATCAGTAAGAACAAGAAAATATTACAATTTTTGCATTTTCTGGATAAAAACGGATGTGAAGAGAAGTTATTTGAACTGAATTTAGGACAGATGGTATTTTTTCTCATATCTAAGCAACATAAAAATTATTAAGAAATACTGTGTCACTTTAAGCAACGTATCAACAACTATTCACGTACATCGCTTGTACACATACTCTTTTAAATTAATTTTCACTAAAATGACCCACGTGGGAAAAGCTTCAAGACCAATAAACTGTTCTGCTTGGTTTAGAAAAGCGAACTGATCACTTTGTGAAACGATAAAAGTGCACTACATTTCTTTTGCTAAGGGCGGTGTCCTTTCAGGTTGAACGTCCGCCAGTAGCGACAGGTACCCGCGCCGAATGCTTTTGTTTCCATTGTTGAAATCCCTACACGTGTGCTTCACACATGGGACAGGTTCGAGTCTAATCCCTAAAACCTTTAATGCACCCTAGCCCGAAAACTAACCTTTCGAAAGGCATGTCTTGAGTTCGGGACGTACGGCACATAAAATCCAAATTCTCTCAGGGTCCCTTTCTATTTGATTAAAGAATTATTTTTAAAATTAATTTTTAGACACTGGGGGGTTTTCTACGAAAAGAACATCTAGATTTGGTAAGAATACAGGTCGATAGTAGTTTAGAAATAACTAAAGAAGATGTTCTCTAGATAATGTATAATAAGATTGAGTAATCTATTCAAATGTACAGTATCCAAACGAGTATTGCATCTTGCTTATTGACGCCTGAAACACATGACATATTAGAATTGACTAACATTATGTTCGTTTTTTTGTCTGCTATTAAAATTTTGATTTGTTGACAATAATCATTCTGTAAATTTTGTAAACTGTTATTCATCAAGATCATCCAAGATTTGTAAATATATTGTCAATTTGTCATATATCAGTTAGGCATAGTCTCTTGTGTACGCTACTGACAATAAAATGTAAATATCTTCAAACTTTTATTTTTCAAAAGCTGATTAAAAAACAAGATATTCTTTAATTGTCAAATATATTGATACATGTGTTAAATACTGTTAAACTGCATTATTTATTTTTATACAAAATGTATCAAAACGGTTATTTTTTACAATTGCTTTTAGAACGGTGATATTAACCCATATATCAACTCCATTATTATATTTAGGAAAAAAGGATTTTCTGAGTAATAACGACACAAAAAAGAATATTTCAAAGTTCAGTTAACTGCTTATTTGCTAAGCAAAACCTAATTGCTTAAAACAGGGTTGACTAAACGAAAGATAAAGAGAAGTTAAGGAAATGTTGATCATGTATAATTATGAAATTTCTATACGTCGACGAAGTGTTATCAGGATTGAATAAATCACGAGTCGGTTTTTCGAAAACTCCTTGCAAAAATCCAGACAAGAAAATTTTTCTCAAAGCCGAAATAATTTCTCACCTGCCCAAACCAATTACACAAAGAGACTGGGCCCCTCCCCCTACCGGTATTTTCAATGGAGTGAAATCATCTAACACCATGTGTGAAGCATTTTTATTCACGGTGTTGTTGTTGTTGATTACTCTACCCGATCGTCCCCTTTCCCCTTAGCCAATCAGCGGACAGCATCGGGTGCAAGAGACCAAGTGAATCACTCATGGTTCTGATTGATAAAACATCTTCCCACGTGGACCACGGTCGGCCATCACTCGTGCTTCCGGTCTGCTTCTTATATATTCATGTCAATTTCAATCCATTCTCAATACGAATTATTTTCCTTTTGCTGTGTCAAGTTCGGTTTCTAGTACCTTTAGCCAAGTTCTCCCTTTTTTGGAGACTTTTGGTTTTATACTCAAGGTATTTGATCGTTTAATCCCTTAATTGCTATGATCCTGGTTAGGTGTGTGGCAGGGAGAGTTGTTTTTGCCGGGCTTATTGTTGCTCTCTGGGCAGGTAAGTTTTATTTTAATTTTTGTTCACTTATTGTTACAGTTAGTTTTTTTTTCATGTAAGTCATTATAAATTGCAAATGACATTAAAAAAGTTAACCCTTAACAGCATGAACTATGGATTCCTTCACATAAAAACTCGGTTTCCTGTGCATTCAATATAGTAGCAGTATTTGAGTTGGTACTTATTTGTACAGCTGCCTTTCTATACGCTGATAAAAGACTCACGCCTTCTAAAGGAAATACAACAGATTAACATTTTATGCCAATAGATTTCTTTGTTTTAATTCAATTTTATTTCAAATTTTCGGGTTCTTTAACTTAATAACTGAAATTACCCGTTTACAAACTTTTTAATTAGTGCAGTAAAAACGTTATACCTCTTTTCTATAATCAAAATATCACGTTGTCTTTATCATTTAAAACATTTCGGCCATTTCCTATACTCTCAAAGAGAAATTTAGGACAGTGTCTATTTTTCTCAAATGAATATTATAATGCTTATGTTTTGTAAACATGCGTTGCATGAATTCACTGATATATAGTCTCTCCAAATAGATTCGAAGCGAACGATTTCCGCTTGATTTTTTATATTATTCTAAACTTTTAATATTGATTTTCAAAGTTTATAACTTAATGCACCATTTAACACAATGACTGATAGCTGTAGTGAGCTAATGAATTCCATTATAGATATTTGGTAATGTGTTTTTATTCTTCATATTTCACTGTTAGCAAAATAATTTGGGGTTTTTGCTTGTTTTTAATCGAAGACCATAATTTATAAATAAAATGTATCTTCTGACATGTACTTTGTTGGTTTCTTTGCAATCTGAACATGTGATAACCAAGCGTATTTTTTAAATAAACTTCTTAATTCTGTTTTCGTTGTTAACTAGATATATCTTTAAGATAACTATTTCAGTACCTGATACATATAACCGGTACTAGCAAGAGACTGTTATCAGCCCGTTATCTGTACATGTGTACCTGTGTATCGCCTCTGTCTCTGTCCATGAGTGACATGACATATTTATCAAAGTTATACTTATACACGTGACAGGCGAGCATTATCACGTATACTTTTCACTCATCAGCTTATTTCTATCTTTTTTTGCCCATATTGATTTTTTACATAATACTTTTGTAGAGATCCATACCCTATGAAATGCATCTTTTGCAAAAAATTTTCGGAATTGCAATCAGCATTTTAACTAATCTTTGGTATTCATGCGGTTGGTCCCCACACGCGATGTCTTCACTCATACTTAGCTTACGTGTGTCGGTGAATTGATAAATGAATGCTTTTACTTAAACATACATTTTATAGGAAAACTTTTTGTAATTTAGAAAATAATTATCAAAGTATCGTGAAATTCACATCTATCGAATACAGTAACTGCTTATGAGTAAGGGTGATAAATGCGAAAACTGAAGATAAACTATCGCACAAGCAATTTCAATGTAATGAAGGTGTTTTTACTCCTACTTAAAAGCAGATGGCCTTATTGCTAAAAAAAATATCCTTTCTGCATTTGGTTTTATCATTATTCAAATTTTAAATGATAGTAAGTCAAACTTGTATTGGAAATCAAAATATTCAGAACCAACAGTGAAACATTTCTGTTTCACTTTTCCTTCTTTGACTCAAATATTTTCGTCAAAATTAAACATTTTAAGACTTGATAATTTATACACCTTATCTATTGAGAAAACTGTTTCATTTGCCCAGTGCCCGAGCCCGCGGACGGTTGCCCGACAGGCGAGCCTCCAGCCGGTTTGACCCCAGGGCAGAACGACGCCAAGCAAGGTCACGTGCTCTTTTGGCTGGATGTGGGCCGGGCAAAGTTCGGCTACAGACCCAACCATCTCTACAAGTGTAAGTGTTCAACCTTTGAAGTATCGTGAACTTTTAAATGATCTACATTTGTGTCGCCGACATGTATGCTATTATTCTATCACAGTGTCAAATTACTTTACATTCATATTATTATATTTTTGAATTAATATATTTTGCATAGTTGTTCATCAATATAGAGAAAGGTTTACCAAAACCAAAGACCTGTATAGAATAATACAAGTCCTTGCCAAAACCAAGCTGATATTTCTTCGGCAATCGTATTTTAGTGCTATAACTCTCGTGACAATGCACTAGGCTTAAAACCATTGTTTGTTCAACAATCTATACAACTATATTAACATGAGAATTACGTATAGATGATATTCACTCATTGCAAATATTCAATTTAAATAGTATGTTACAAACGATGCCTTCTCGCACTACTAGCACATATAAATGACTTTATATCTCAGCGTATTTCTTTTTGAATGAATGCAACATGGGAAACCAAAATATTTCCCTAAATAACAACTGTATTGTGTCTCTCTTGCACCTTTTTAAACATGTTTTGGTAATTTCAGTTGACATTAGCAGTCCAGAACTGGACGTATCCTTCACGGACGCAATCCTAAGCATCGAAGAGGAAGATCCCTCTTCAGGTTGCGGGGTAGGCGAGTTCTTGTATCAACCCGAGGACTTCTTCAAATACAGGGACTGCGATAGGGTCCTCTACACGAACCGGAAGCAGTCCATGACTCAGTTACCTCCCTTTACATGGAAAGCGCCAGGATGTGGCTGCCTTTTAGTAAAGTACGTATCACTTGATGGACAAAGAGGAGTTTTTCAAACACGAACTTTTAATGAATTTATGATGACTTATGATTCAATTATTATAATATATATTATTATATATTATAAATGTAGGTAAGAATTATGGACATTCAGCGTTTGGTAGAACGAAACAACTGTAACTGAGATAACTTTAATATTGCATTATCTGTTTCCAAAAATTACGATGCATATGCTAGTTAATTATACGCCATACGTGTGTTAATTATAAGTCATAAGTTGAGCCTTATTTGATTGTCAATTGTTCTATTATTAAACACCACTAGTCTTGTTTCAAATCCCAAATTTCAATCTATAGACATTCGAACATCAGGCGAGTTTCGAAAGTGTAAGTTCGGCTGTGTATAATCAAATTTGACTGATAGTTTTATGTATCTGAAAAACAAGAAACCAGAAAAATTAATGCATCGTGACAGTAATATCACCGTAGACATGCCATTTCATAATGGAGCATATTCACTACAAAATACCTTATCTTCCAAGGCCACGGTCATTTAGAACGGAGAAGAGTAATTTTTTTTCATTAAAGTATATCTAATACTAGATAATTTATCTTCCAGGGCCACTGTCATCCAGAACGGAGAAAAGTACTATATGGACGAGAAGAATAACAACGGGGGTCTCCTGTCAAAGCGTCTTTGTCCCCGGAACTCACGAACTAGTAAGTGTTACCTGTTAAAAACAAGTACTTTCTGTACATTTGTAAAATGAACATTATTTATAACAAAAATCCAATAGAGAATAATGGCATTTAAAGAATGAATGCTGTATAGCATGCGGTAGAGAAATAACATAAACATTTTGTGATGAAGTCATAGTGAATTGCGAAAATGTATGAACTGGTCGAGACTTCGAAAGAAAATGACCGATTATGTTTCTATTACAGAATCTGTATCTAGCAGGCAGCGGCGTACAGATGTACGGAAAGAAGTCCAGATGGACTTACAGACAGCTGCTCCAAAACAAACGCAGCCAGTACCAAAACAAACTCCTAAAGTACAACGCAAGGTACAGTCGGTAAGGCTATCATCAAATCTGCAATTTCGACAACAGACACGCAAACTTTTTCAAACAGCCGCATCCCGAAAGATGGTTACCTACATGTGTATCTAAGTGCAAATATCATGTAATTTGGATTACGTTTTGACGTCAATTTGCACTTGCAATAAACCTTTCAGTATGCATGTGTTTCACGATTATTCTTCGTCTTATCTATCACAATTCAAAGCATTTATAAGAACAATGGGCCTACCCGCAACAGGCAAATCTTATTTTCAGAACCTTAGGCACAACCAATGTGATAAGAGAGATTAGACTGCAGAGGCTGATTAACAGCAGTTAACATGGTTATCACTATAAGTCATACAGCCATCAAAATATTCTCAGTTTTCAACTTATGAAAGGCCCTAATTGTAAAGCGTTTCAATAACACCAATGTTTGAGAAATCCCGATGTCACAGACCTTCAGTACGTTCAACTAACATAGACAAGCTCTGAATTATTTACACTTCATTTCTTCTTACCAGATGAGCCGGGCAGACAGGATGGAACTCCTGTGCAGTATCTCTGTCCGCTACAATGGCGCAGAGCTGTTGGCAAGAGAAGTGTTCCTCAGACGCCGAGACATCTTCAAGCTCAACCGGACCAGCCTAATCAGATTGGAACTCGCCCTCGACCAACGTCGGGGAGATATCCATGAGTGCTGCAAACATGGGGTAAGACTTTCCTCTGTTCCCTTCACTCCATTCGCTCCCAACATAGGCACTTCCGTCATAAATTCCTATACAAGTTCCGTCATAAGTTGCATAGTAATTCATGACGGAGCTACCCGTACCTCTATCGGGAGAGAATGTCTTCAACTCTTTCCAATGTTTTTGTTTCCTGTTTTGCTCTCATTTTTGCTTTACCAGTTTTGTTGATTTCTTTTCCTTGTTTTCCCGTCTTTAACCAACCACCACCACACCCAACCACCCTCCTCCCTATAACACCAACCCTCACTCCATCCGTAAAAAAATAATTTTGTATTTTCATTTTTTTTCTTAACCGTATTTCTTATTTTACCGGGTTTTGAACTTCAATTTCCTTCTCATTTCGTTACCATTTGTGTTCTTTTGTTCTTGTCTTTCTTCACCTTCATCTTTTTTTATTCTCCTCCAATCCTATCTACTCAATGTTCAACTTAATTTTTCATTTTCCATGTATCAATCAAGGTGGTGTTATATGTTGACTAAAGCAACACGCACATGCATAGAATCATGCACATACGCTAACCTGAAAACGAACTTATACTGAATTGTAACCTCAACATCTTATGACGATATCTTTTAAACTATTCGACTTTGTTATAACATTGAAGTGTCTTATTTTTAGACCAATCATTGTATATTGACTTCTCTCTTTACAGTCTATGTTTTCTAAGACCCGGTGTTTCGACGACATGCGACGACGTCGGATAGACAGACTGTGTCGTAATGGCTACACCGACGTTCCTAGTATCGCACGACGTGCCGACTTCATGAAAGAGAGAGAGGGGGAGTGCTGCTGGAGAATGGGTATGTGTAACTTGATGATTGTGTATCAATTATAATAATATTAATGTGGATATTTATAATGCACACATTTCCACCTACTAGTGCATGCACAAGGCGCTACCAACATTATTATCCTGGTTTAACCTAAGCTGACATATTTTTCGCTAGACGGTCACTGCCAACATACTACTTTCCAAGGTACCCATTTCTTTCTGGGTAAAAAGAGGCGCAATAACTGTTGACTTCTCAAAAGAAATATGGACAAATATTTTGTAGGTGAAATTGTAGTGATGTTTAAGGCATAAGATGAAAAGGAACACATTTATTTATATATAAATTCATTTTCAGGAGAAAAACGATACGACTGCTTCAACGTAAACGCACAAGCAGTAGCTGATATAGGAGACAAGTACATCGAGTACTCGCTGGATGAGATGGACCCGGTCAACGATATCGGGGACTACCCTTCTGAAATAGAGGAACTCGAGAGGGTATGTTATATATAGGGTATATATACAGAAGCATTTTACGTACGCTTCAGTTATCCTAACGGAATAACCTAACGTATGCCTAGGGAACAATGAATGATCAATTATTTCATTTTATTCAGTTTTTAAACCTTTACATAAGTTACGACGTAATTATCATATACATGTACACATTGACATAGACATAGACATGACATACGTAGTAATCTATTGACAATCCATGTCGATGAATATTTTTATTTGTCCTTGATGTCTATATGATTTTTACAGAATCATTTTTTCAACGTAGCTTTTTTTATAGATGTAGAAGTGTTTGGGCATAGGTAGCGACAAATTAACAATGTTTAATTTTGTGGCATCTAAATTTGACTTATGTGGAACTTCTTTTCAGGTTATTCGCTGATAAATTATTTTTGTAATATTTTAATTTTAATTTTCTTTTCAGAGCCTCCAACGTGATTATTTTGTTGATGATTCTATAACTACAACAACGCCTAAGCCAACAAGATCATATTCAACTACAACAGCAACTACGACTACGACAACGCAGCCACCTACCACAGTTACAAGACCCACAACAACAACAACAACAACAACAACAACCATGCGAGATGTGCGGTCGGCCATGACGCGCTTCGTTGCATCCGGGGATCAAAGAAATTTTGACGGCATCATGGCGGTAGCTCCGGGTCTTCTCTCAACTACGATGAGGTCAACTGTGGATAAAAAACTGAAAGGTGAGAATACAAGTGATTGATATAAACATTATACAACACATTGTTCTATGAAAAAATAAGTATGAAAAACAAATACACTCTAAAAAAAAAGATAAGAGTACATTTCTTCTAAACTTCTATGGCGAGGACTTAACACATGTGTTGAATAGAAGTAGTTCCTCAAACACAAATACCACTTCCGGGAACGAATGGATATACGTGGATTAAGAGGGAGTGTCGTAGAAGAAGGGTATTGGTTTACAAAGAAAATACTGTATGAAACAGCGTATTGAACGACAACTTATATTTTAAAGGTGGATGGATTGTGAGACAAATTATTGTCGTTCATACGAATTAAATGTTTGGCAACGATAAAAGATATAACATTTATACTTGATTTAGCAATGAAGACATTTTCCCATCTACTATGTGAATCAAACATATTTTTGTCTCCAAAGTACTTCTCATAGAAATAAAAATTGCTAGAGCATTTTTATAAAGTTATATGCTATCATATTTAGATTTGTTTTCAAAGACACACTCTTTAAATTGTTGAAGTCTTATATTCAAAACATAAGTTTATAGTGTTTAAAGGTAATATCATTAATATCCATGTAAATGATATGTGTGGTTTCAACTTCGGCACACACATAATAATTTTGCTCCTTTTTAATTGAAAACTAACACGTCATATATCTGGCATTTGGGATGGTTTCAGTGAATATTATCACATTTGAAGTTTTAACATTATGGAAGCCAGAAGAACCACTCCGAAAATCACAAAGTGTCCCAACATCCCACCATAACTTCTAAAATTGATTTATAGACGACCTTTTTTCAGATATGCAAAGACGAGCCAACAAGACAGTGGTGAAGGTGAACTGTTGCCAGAAAGGGAAGAATATAGCAGAGAGCATGAGTAAATCAGACAGTGTATACAAATACTGCCGTACACAGGCTCGAGGCTACCGGAAAACCGTCAAGTCTAACAAAAGAGTTTGCATCAACGAGTTTATGGAATGCTGCGTCGACACAGTTGTTCAGTAAGTTTATAAGGAATTCTTTTTATTTCATATAACACTACGAGAGTGTCAAAATTTGGTAAAGAATTTTTTCTGTGGCACGCAGGTCATAGATTTTCATAATTGTATTGTGCGTTTGTATGCTAAACAGACGTTTCTTACAAAAGAAAATAAGATCTTCAGTTTAACAGCTTCTTCATTTTGAACATACACAACGCAGAAGAAAATCTTCAGTAGATATTAGATGAACTGACAATAAATGGATAATTATTTCACAGGTCCTCAACTGTAGCCACCTATACCAAGAAGTCCCGTCCTGATAGGAAGAACACGAAGAAGTCGACATCAACGCCACTCGCGATATCAACACAGAGGTCAGAGGTCAACCGGAAGACACATCAAGGTCAACTCCATCATTTAAATTCAGCGGAGAAGAAGAAAGTGACAACCTCCTTACTACAACCGACCCAACATACAACAACAACTACAACAGTAACTCCAATGACAACAACTTCCCATAATATTGGAACAACGCCAATGGCATCAACTACTCTGCCCATTAGAACTTCTTCTACTGGGATCGAGGAAAGTTCAGAGGAGCACAGGCTTGATGATGATGATGATGATGATGATGATAGTATGGAAAAAGGTGACAATGATGATGGTGATAGTGATGATTCCAATAAGAGTGGTAAACATAATGATGACAGGGAGAAAGGGAGTGTCAAAGTGGATTATTCTAATGGTCTGAGTGTTAAGGAAACTAGTGAAGAAGCAGCTGATGATGATTCCAAAGTTAATAGTGGGCACTTCAGAAATAGTAGGCCTGTTCCCAAAAAGCGTTCTCGGAAAAGGCATAGGACACATGCCAAACCACAGAAACGAGTTGTGAGTGATTCTATGAAGGACAGTTCTGAGTCCAGACATGCTCTTAAAAGTAACTCCAAATCAAAAACGAGGAGACATCAACTTAAGCTTAATAGGAAGCGTCATAGACACTCTCGTCGCCTCAAGCAATAATTCAAATGAAACATTATTCATATTTTCATTGAACATTACAGATTTCCATGCATGTGGATGGTGTTTGATTTGACCATTAGAGTCTTCATACATAAACCTAAACCAGCCTGCTGCGACGGATCGCGATAGCCCAATGTGAAATCATATGAGAATTGAAAAGGGCGCTGCACTCAATACATTTTAACGGGTTGGCAGGAAGGTTTAGATTAGCCAGTGATAGAGACTGGTGCCACTCAAAGCCATACGAGGCAATATGCCTATTTGCATGCTGTTGGATCAAACTTTACAGGAATCTGACGCTGCTCAAAGCATCATCATTAGCTCACACATCATTGACGTTTCATTGGATTACTTCATATGATCATAACCTTTAGGACATAAATGATTTCAAGACGATCAGTATTCAGCTTCCATTTGTTTGGGAAAGTGCCTAATCAATATGCCCGGAACTGGCCCCGCCTGTGTTATGCTAAGTGCTAATAAGACACTATTCATGTATATGCCATACAAAACTGTATGATGTGTGCACGTTATGGATATGAATGGGAATTCGTTGTGTTTTATACAATTTGTACTATTTATTTGAAATAAACCGTCTTTTTTATTTAAGAGTTGGCGTGTTGCATTGCCTTTAGTAAAAACTTTATGTTTGATCTAAATTCGACATGCAGATCCAGACCTCATATGATGACATGCATTTTCATAACCAAGTGCTTTATCCATAGCGGTGATGTCACGTAAAGTGTTAACAGCGGATCTTTTGTCAAGAAGACATATATTATCTTTTTAAGTCGCACCTCACGCGTATGATACATAAATAGATATATACATTTCAAAGTACATATGATATGGGAGACTAAAGAAGAACTAGTTCTTACACCAATAATAACCTGTACAGCACGCGATAAATAACATAAGATAGCTAAAACACAAAAATGGTAAAAATACATGTTTAAAACGGGAAAAAATCAGTTATCAAATAGTAAATTATTGTTTGACCTTTCCTGATAGGAGGGTTGTAAGGAGATTGATGAATTTTTTGCATACAGCTGCATAGCGAAAGTTTTTTCACGTACCGCTGAATCGTATAGTGCAAGTATCATGTAATTTGGGTTTCGTTTCAACGTCAATAGAATAACTTCAGCAAAACTGACAATGGATCACCCACTGTCCATGTGTGAAATAGCCATTCTTGAATTTATTTTCGGATCGTCCGGTCTCTAGTGCAAAAATTCGAATTTTGGCATATTGATTAAACAGAAAGGGGTCACATTTTATAATTTCGATTTCGTTAAATGTCAAATAAAATGTTCCATATCGACTACCTGAGATTAAAACCAACATCATCACATTTACTTTGTTCTTAGGAATAAACGTGAATAATTTTCAAAGAAGTTGATAATTTATAAAGGATGTTATGGAAAAAATAAAAATAAGTGTTTTCGGAGTTTTGACCCCTGGTCACTTCAATGACCTGCCAAAACTGTTACGGGTAATTGTGGGGTACGATAAACATTTGCCTTAAGAAGAATGGCTCTGCATATGTGTATTGAAAATTCAATAATTTACGTTTCTTTTTTGCAACGCTACGGTACCTCAAAGGCATCTCAAATTACATGATATTTGCACTGGTATATTCAGGTATGTGAACAAACTTGTGGCATGCAGCTGTATATGGAGAGGATTTCTTATAAAATTACATTCATGACCATTTTATTGAGTGGTTTGTTTTGGTAGTATGCGAGTTTGAGTTCGAACCTGTACTCCTTCAATAACTATAACTCAGCGCTTTTATCTACGAAGTTTCGAAGCGCTGTTAATTTCGTATTTAGTGTTTGTCAGTCGTTCTTTATTGGACGAGTAGAGCACGAGGCGCACATGAAGAACATTTGAAGCACGCTCACGTGTTAGTCAAGGTATTGGTTGTCAACCGCATTGCATGCATTGCATGAAATTTGCAAATTAATCGAAGTTGCAACCTTTTGGTGTCATACATGGAATAAGATGGAGATTGCATTATTGAAAATACAAATAGTAATCGCTGATCAAATCTTGTTTGGTTATATTAATTGTTATCAAAAGCAGAAATTGAATATGTCTGTGTGTCGTATTTTGCTCTTTACACGATGCCTGAATTAATTACTTGAATTATTGTTTTCAATTTAAAAAAAGTAAACACCTGAATATCTATATAAGTATATATCGATATATGTATTCATTCGACTTTTAGGCAGTGCGCCTACCTTAAAAGTTACCGTTAGTTTTATGTTTTCTTATTTCCAGATGATATGTTCGTTATATAAACACATGTACATGTGTTAGCAACATGACCTCTGTGTAAGAGTTCTTAAAGGGGCAAAGATTATATTGTTTGGGTCAAATACGTTAAACTTAATAGATGATAAATAAATCTGATTAAGAAGTAATGGTTCTTTCTGAAAATTAACACATTAGTGCTGATGAGTTCAGTGTAGTGACAATAAACAGGTTAGAGTTTCGATTTATGATCGCAAACCGGATAATAGCGTACGGCAATGACTTAATTCAGTCGGAAACGTATTTACAGGAGACAGAACGACAAATATTGGTTGGTAGTGTAAGGTAGGTCATTTAATTGATACACAAGTAAGTGGGACGCAGAATTCCGTCGTTTTATTATTTGTACGGCCATTTTTCGACTACAATTGAAAACAAGAAAATATAATAATTTTGGCATTTTGGAGATAAAGATGGACTTTTGGAAGGCGATAAGTTATCAAGAAGTAAGGCATTTTCGGTCTTATTTAAGCCACATACAACATTTATTAAACATACTCTGTGTCACTTTAACACTCCTGAATGGCTAATGATTAAAGAGCTTATTGTAAAACATGTATTTAAAGCAGACACAAACTTTTTGTTTACTATGGAAGAAATATTGTTTTAATTGTCAAACTTAGTAATTGTATTTGCTTAAGCCAAAAAAAACATACAACATTTTGAACTGTTAGCTATTGATTATCCGTCATACTGCCATAGTGTGTCTGTGTAGCAGGGTCACTAAGGAACAACGCCAAGGTGAATGCTGGGTTTGAGTTCTTTATTCCAAGTGGCTTGGATGATAGCTACACACTATAAACCCTGAAACATTTATGACAACAAGATAATAATAATAAACTAACAATGCTTTTCAAACATTAGAATGCACTCATTTACATCTATAAAAATATTTACCTTATCAATGTTAACAAGGATTGAATACATGAGCGCATACAATATTTTATGTAAGTAAAATATCATATAATTTGTCAAAGTGGAAT
This sequence comes from Phorcus lineatus, assembly GCA_921293015.1. Classification (NCBI taxonomy): domain Eukaryota; kingdom Metazoa; phylum Mollusca; class Gastropoda; order Trochida; family Trochidae; genus Phorcus; species Phorcus lineatus. The sequence goes on from OV121085.1 coordinate 19,420,407, forward strand.
TGAACTTAACAATGATCAGGAACGATAACTCCTGACAATACTTATTTGACATCATTTGTGTGTACAGTACAAATAATTATATGATTGAAAATATATATGTACAATAAAAAACTGACAACGTACCCTATGTATGGCACAGAGGTTCTCGTACCTGCCCGGCTGCCGTAGCAGACGATGAATAAATACGCTGATTTAGAATTGAGTTGATGTCTTACATGTGGATTTTCTACCTGATTGTTCGTCCGTCGTGCTGTGTAACGATGTGACGTGTCAGAGTGCGAAGTGCTCATGCATACAAAAAGCGTGCAGATTTGAAATGGTCCAATCGTGACGGATGTTGTCACCGTTGAGTGAACACTATTGATTTAATGATTATAACTACAAAACTACTTTACTACATTGATGCTTCAACTCGAATAATATAGCTGAAATAAAGTAACAACATTAGAACACGGAATTAATAGCTAGCTTTATCATTTCAACCTCTGTAATATGGTGAATTAAAGATATGATAACTAAATATTTAAGAATCTCTTTCAGCGCCTGTTAGATTGCTGAAAGAAAGATTTCTATTAATAATGCATAGACAACATTAAAAACTAACTAAAATTATACCACACAGACATACATAGTATGTCCCTGTCACATCTGTGTACATAAATAGTATTTTCTTGAATAAGTACATTTTGAGTTGGTTTTACAGTTGAGAGCCAACTATTAATATAGTAATGAACGTAATAGTAAGCAGTAAATATTGATGACATCGAGGTATCTCGGGATGCAGATATTGACTTTTTTAATTAACAACAGTGTTTGTGGCAGCCAAATTAAACATTCAAACATCATCTTGAGAGACAACAAAATGTTTCGTCGTAACCAGGGATAATTTTGTAAACATGAATTATATTGTCCCTGGCGTAACATGCCATGTTTTTTTAGTATCACATATAAAAACTAGTCCATGGCGAAATTTCTCACGTGGAAATTACTTACATTTTTGGTGGCAAAATATTGACTAAATTTCCAAGTTTATGTATAGTTTAAGTAACTTTTGCTAAAGTTTACTTCTCTACATCTGGTTTATGTGAATTGAGAATTGATGAAATATGTTGAATGAAAAGAGCCTTCAAGAACAATGTCGTGGGGGACATGTATGACTGGTTCCAGCTTTATTGCAAATTTGAGAATATACGCATATGTCGTTACACTTATCCCTGGTCAGTTATTTTCTCAGATTACAATTCTTTATATAACATAACCAAGGTGGAATAAATGGATATTTTTCTTTACACAAAAAAAACAACAAATAAAATCTTTTGTAAGAAGATCCCTATAAATGCAGATTTTAGCGGTGAGCAGAGACAATTTCAAAAGAGTTATTCCCCTTTGATAAAAATGGCGTTCCGCTTCGGCGAAGGATTTAGAGGAAACATGGTCGAATCACTAGTTGTTGAAGAAAGCAAAGAGCCCGAAAAGCCGATTGATAGAGAAAAGGTTATTTCCTTAATCCCATTACAAGTATAAGTGAGAAATATATTAATGAATAACTAAGATATAACACTGAGACGATTCTGCACGCCAATACGTTCAGTTTTCGATCACGTACTAGTTTGGCTTTCTTTTTTGTTCAACTGATTTTATTATCTGCATAACTCTAGAATAAGAGATAACGTCTTATATTGGTTATTGACCTTGGCGATTAACCTTTTTAACGTTTGATATAGTTCTAAATGCAGATGCAAACTGCTTGTGCTGGACATTATGAAAATAAAATTGTTTTCAAGCATTGTTTTCATTATCAAAAAGGGAACACAAAATATTCCTCTTGAATACTATATGATGAAAATTTCCTCATTTAAATAACGCTCTATGGTAAATAATGCTGTTTGATAAGTTTCTTGAAAACTATATATGCATCAATCTAGATTCTCTGACTGGCACTTGTCCTTACAATGTCATTGTTTAGAATGGCTAGCGAACTATGTGTGATCGTATATAAAATGATAAACATAGAGGTTGGCCTTATTAAATATGTGATGCTGTTGTTAGCCTGTCCTATCTTGATTGAAAAATGACATATTCACTTGCTTTTGTCATCTAAATGAAATTGCTCAAAAAATCCCATTACAATTTACAAACCTACCTTATATTATTTGTGATAGAGTTAAATCTTCTGTCAATAAATTTCAAACATATGTAAAACATCTACCTCCTACATATGGCCCTTTTTCTACCTAGCAATTTTGTATCCCATAATCTAATGTGTGTAGGGTAATAATTAAGACCTTCAACCATTTAACCACAGCCTGGTAATCTTAATATTTCATTGGTTGTTTCAGACATGTCCACTGCTTTTGAGAGTGTTTTGTAGCACTGGCCGTCATCACATGCTCAGCGAGTTTTCACGTGGCAACACACCGACAAATGAGTTGCAAATCTATACTTGGTAACTATTGATATAATTCATTGAGAGGCAATTTATCACTTGAAATTATAAGAAATTAGAAGAAACTATGGATAACCACTTCTTAATTCATCATAAGCATGTTTTTAAAGCATATTCTTGATTATTCATCAAGCAAATGAACAAATGATGATGGATGGATACATATTTGTTGGTATTTGTACCTATATGTAATATGAACAAATCTCCACTTAAGAATCATTAAGAAATCTGTGTCAAAACCATTGACATTCTTATTTGAAGTGATAAGTCGAACCCAAGCAAAATATTGTATGCATGATGCAAGTAAGATTGATAATGTGTTCAGTAGACCTGTGAATCGTGACCTTGGTACCAAGTATATATGTCCCAATTCCTGTTTTATTAGGTGAGACAATATATATTGGAATCAGTGAGACAATTGTCATCACGATACCATAGTCGTGATACAGTATGTGATACAGTATGTATCACATACTGTATCATGATTCTCTACAGTTTTTGGAAGAAGAATAGATAGCATATAATAAAATTAATGTTATTTCTTATAGATCTACCAATTTGTCATAAAATTAACATGAATTGAAATCGCAAAATCATAGTGACTGTCAAATTGTGGATATAATATAAGAAATATTTAATATTTTTTGATTGTGTAATCACTGTAATCTCTACAATGGAATAAAAATGTGAGCTTATATAGTTATTTGTTTGAAATAAATTACGTTAATAGTATTGGGATATGTTCTCTCTTATGGCGATACATAAAGGTATCATGGACCCTCACGATGTAAATATCCTGATATATTGTCTAAAAGTGTTTTGTATCAATGCACTCGTATCACGTTAAAAAAATGCAAACATCAGCTTATATAGTTATTTGTTTGAAATAAATTACATTTACACAGTATTGGGATATGTTGCCTAATGGCAATTCATGGATGTATCATGGACCTTCACAACGTAAATATCCTGATATATTGTCAGAGAGTGTTTTGTATTATTGCACTCATATGGTGCTGGAGACGATGCAAACATCGATACTTACGATGAATCGTTACACCACAAGTGTTGAGAATTGTTATAAAAATAATAATAACTCATTTATATAGTGCCTAGTACCATCACAATTGTTATTCATTGTTGATAAACAAATGGAGAATTTGTAAAGAACCTTGTGTAGTTCAATTAAACAAATGATTATCTTTTTCATTCTTTCATCTCATTTAACATTCAACAAAAAGGAAAAAGATTATAGAGATTGGAAGAAAATAACAAGCATTTTGTTTGCAGCTCACAATGACTATATATAGAGTGAATAAATATCGAACAATTTTTGCAGGGTTCAAGCTGGTCTGTTTAAGTTCACTTAAAATTCCAAAGCTTAAAAAGCAATTTTGGGAAACTAAGACTAAATTTAAAAAATAATAAAACAACTACTGCAAAGGTTTACATACCTGTGTTTTGGTTCCGAGAAAACTGCATTGGCGTTAACAGCTGATGTTATTTTCTCCTTGTTATCTGTCCAATCCTTAGATTTGTCAAGAACTTCCGTTCTTCTTCTGCAGGATGGACGCTACACTTAAGGAGCTGACCAGTCTGGTAAAAGAGGTCAACCCAGAAGCTAGGAAGAAAGGAACCTTCTTTGATTTTGCCATCGTCTACCCTGACCCTCGTTCACCCACTCATCGACTTCGAGAAATTGGAACTACTTGTTCAGGACGTAAATCAGCTGATGATACCGTCACACTTGCCTCAAAGAAATTTCAAATTGGTGATTACTTGGACATTGCTATCACACCTCCAAGACAAGGCCCCATTCCATCTAGGCCAAGGAGACCGTATTAAATAATTTTAAAATTGGCATGTGAATCATAATGGTCATCAGTAGTATGTGAAGCATAATTATGTGAATTACCACTGATTACCATTTGAAACATGTTGATTGCTGACCTGCAAAGCTTCATTATGGTAATCAAATGACATGTGAAAGATATATGTATGTTACTCATTAACTCATAGAAGATAGGTAAGTTGATCATTGACTTGTTAAACATCAGTATTTTCATCATTGATGTGGAAATGTGACTTTGTGAATCTTTAAGCATCAGTATGTATATCACTGACATGTGATACAACTGCACCTTTATCTTTGACATGTGAAACATTAGCTGGTTTATCTTTCAATAAAAGCATGTTGATTGTCAAATTGCAAAAATAAAATATGATGGTCATCAATTAGTGAAACAGCATTTTTATCAATGACAAGTGAAATTTAATCATGTTGATCATCAATTTATGAAATGAATTTATGTTCATCTTTGACATTCGAAGCACAAGTGTTAGTCATTGGCAAGTGAAAGTACCTATATAAATCCTTGACATGTAAAACATCAATATCATTGACATGTGAAAAATAAGTAAGGCATCAGTTTATCTATCATACTGTTTATTTTATGCATATGTTTGAGTCATTGCTAGTGATAGCTTTACATATGATCTATCATAAAGATATAATATGCTATTCTTTGCCTTTTCTCCTTTCTATACATTTATGGTTTTCAAAGAATAAAGAACATAATGGTCTAACAATGAGATATCCTTTACTTAGAACATCTGAACCTCGGCCATTTGGTGTGGATGATTTTAAAGTTTCTTTTTTATCTTTTACCTTTGCGATTGTGTTACAGCTGTGTGTATAAAATTGATGTGGAGGATGTTTTTGTGCAGTTGAAGACAGTTGGAGCTTTTCATAAATATTGAGTTTCATTTTAACATTGTTGCATCATGTCATTTTAATCAATAAAAATCTGTTCATTCATAAGTATTTTGTGTTTGGTTTTTCATATTTAGCAGCTATGCTCATATTCAAGGTCAAAGGTCAAGGTCAGGACTTATGAAATCAATTAATGAAATCCTTATTAACACCATGATCTGAAAAGTTTTTGTGTTTCTTTTTTGGTATATATCAACGTTGGAGAAATACTGAGATTTAGAAAGGTTTTCCATTTAATCGGTTAAAGGTCAAGGTCACAACGAGGTCATGATTTAAGAATGGTTTTGCAAAAATGCTTTATTTTAACTATAAACACTTAATCATTACACGCTTGTTATCCCCATTGAAAAATGAAATTGATTTCGTGACCTTGATGTCAAAAGTCAAATTTATGTATTTGATATATTCACTCTCAAGGTCATGGTTCAAATCGCAAATATATATATATATATAGAAAAGAATGCCGATTTTATTGTGGCGGAACAGGGGAAGGCGAAACCCTCAGTTCCGGGGCTGCTCTACTTTTGTGGGGTCCCGCTAACACTCATGTAGGTATTTGTGTATTGTAATTATAGATATGCTTCATCGTTAGGACCGGTTTTGCAGGAAAGCCGGTTAACTTATCTTATTTAATTCAATTGTTAATTTCCGAAAAAGTTTAGATGATATTTTTTCACAAGTAAAGAAAGGAATAGTATTAACAGATCTTGTCAAAAATCGGACGTTAAGTTGAAAATAACAAAAACAAAAATGTTTTGATTTCAATAACCCTTCGGCACGCAACTAAAATAAACCCTTGTGCGAGGTCAAGCTAGGTTTTCCTGCATATGATTTCAAAATCATCTTTTTGCAAATAGTCAGTAGGGAGATAAAAGATTGGAAAAGTCTGTGCAGCCAGTTATCATGCATCCTCTATTTACATCGAAAATTCGGTAATTTTAACATTTAAAATTAGACATATAATCAGTGTGCTAAGTATCATGTTTTTGCAGAAAGGTATGCACATTTGGTCACTCCTAAAAGCAACAACAAAAAATCAGAATGCTAAAGTCTTGTGGACAAATCTTGACCACTTGAAAATGTTGGATAGTTTTTCCGATTAATCTCATTTATGAATATATTATTACCAAATATATGTACCTTAATAAAATATGTAAAGACCGAAGACCTACAGAGTCGATTGCTGTTACACATGTATTCTACAGAAATTATTGAAGCGCCATAAAATATTACTTGGTCGACCTTCTAAGTGTGAGTTGCTAATATCAGGATATTCAATCCTCAACATTTTTATAAGATTCCCGCCTAAATGAACAACTTAACAGAAAGAAAATGCCTCTATTTTCAGCTTCATTCTGTTGCAAGAACTATCCACCCATGCATGTCCAACGCAACATACCCTTTAAAATTTGACTTAAACTTATTCCTTTCACAATTAGTAAAAATCAGTATTTCATAAGATCTTTATAAAATCATTATGATCTTCGAATACTTCCTTACAACAAATACAGCCAAAAAGAAAAATGTTCGCCAAAATTAAATCACTCAAATTTCAATAAAATTTCACATCAAATCTAAATTTCTTAATAAATTATTTCCAATATAAATTACGAAGAAATTCCTTTTTTGAGATTTTGAATTTTACATGTTCCAAATTAATGTTACTAACTAGGCGATGTGATATTGTATCTCCTGGTTCAGTATCAACCACATCGAGAAAATCTGCCATTGAAAATCGCCAGAAGCAGATCGTCTCAAGTTCATAAAGCAACACCACAAGTGGAAGATATTTCTGTCCACAACCAGGAAGAAAAGTTATTTAACCTCATCGGGAGTAGTGCATGAAAACCAAAGCAGGTCCCAGAAATCTACAAATGATTTGAAAACAGAATAATATCGATGTTGAGATGTGGAATTACCTGTCTGAAGATTTGATACAGGTAATGGTGATATATAAGTATTATGTAGGCAACAAGAAACAAGTAGATATACATTAAAGAAAGAGAAAAGAGACAGCTAATCGATAGGAGGTTAAATTGATGGATAGGTAGATAGATAGATAAAAGAGCGAGCTATTAAAATCATGTTGATCGATGGATAATTAGGTAGGTCGATAGATAAATTAAAAGAAATAAGATCGCTATTAAGATCATGCAGATCGATGGATAACGAGGTAGGAAGATAGATAAATATAAAGAAAATAGCGACCTCCCAAGATCCTTCATATCGATAAATAATAAGGTAGGTGTATTGCTAAAACAGCGACCTATTAAGATCATGCAGATCGATAGATAATTAGGTAGGTGGATTGCTAATTGAAAGAAAATAGCGACCTATTAAGATCATGCAGATCGATACATAATTAGGTAGGTACAATTGATACATTGAAAGTAAAAAGAGGGCTATTAAGATCATGCAGATCGATAGATAATTAGGTAGGTAGATAGATAAATTGAAAGAAAATAGCGACCTATTAAGATCATGCAGATCGATATAAGTAGGTAGGTACAATTGAAAGGAAAAATAGTGCTATTAAGATCATGTTGATCGACAGATATAAACCTTGTAATTCCTAAAGAGATTGTATTTTAAGTATCTACAGACAGATAGAGAAACTAATAACCAAACATGAGGAAAATCTAATAGATTATATTTCAAACACATACTTAGGAAATCCATTAATTAATTGCAATGAGATATTCAATTCAGAAACAAAAGTATTTAATATGTCATTTAATACCAACGAGGTATATAGATAATACAGACAGCTATATTGGGAATCCATTTCTGAATGATGAAATATACAGGGTATGCAGACATAAATGTAGATCCAATATTTAATAATCGTGTAATAAAGGAGGGGGAAAACATTTGTAATAACTCATAGTATTTTACATTGCAAACAGATGTGGAATCCAGTAATCTACTATCAATATACAGATGGACAATGAAGTCAGAAAGGTAGGGGAATCAGTACTTATTGATGATGGAATTACAGAGACAGAGATGTAGAGGGTTTGACAAGGGTGCGTTTAAGGAGAAGATAGGGAGTCCAATCTCAAATAGCTTTGAGTTAAATAGATTTTGCCGACAGAAGGACACGGATATCCTAGACTTCAGTAATACAGTTTATGCAGACATATTCAAGGAATCAATCTATAGAAACAGTGACCAGGTTTGAGTTTGCAGACAGAGGGATATCATTTTTGCTTACAGGGCCCAAGATAGATTAGATGTAGGTAATCGTAACTATGAGACAGAAGATCAAGCAGCGAGATAGTAAATCCAATATCAAGTAACCATGAGACAAAAAAATAAGCAGAGAGGTATTATTTTTTATCATTAACAGGGCTAAAGATAGATGAGCTATACATCCTATAAGATCCTATAGTAAGTAATTATGAGACAAAAATTAAGCAAAGATATAGTGAATCCAATAGAAAGTAATCATCTGATACAAATATCAAGCAGATGGATAGTGAATCCAATAGATAGTAATCATCTGATACAAATATCAAGCAGATGGATAGTGAATCCAATAGTAAGTAATTATGAGATACAAACATAAAGCAGATGGATAGTGAATGAAATAGAAAGTAATCATGTGATACAAGCATAAAGCAGATGGATAGTGAATCCAATAGAAAGTAATCATGTGATACAAACATAAAGCAGATGGATAGTGAATCCAATAGAAAGTAATCATGTGGTACAAATATCAAGCAGATGGATAGTGAATCCAATAGAACGTAATCATGTGATACAAAGATCAAGCGGATGGATAGTGAATCCAATAGAAAGTAATCATGTGATACAAAGATCAAGCAGATGGATAGTGAATCCAATATAAAGTAATCATGTGATACAAAGATCAAGCAGATGGATAGTGAATCCAATAGAACGTAATCATGTGATACAAAGATCAAGCAGATGGATAGTGAATCCAATAGAAAGTAATCATGTGATACAAAGATCAAGCAGATGGATAGTGAATCCAATATAAAGTAATCATGTGATACAAAGATCAAGCAGATGGATAGTGAATCCAATAGAACGTAATCATGTGATACAAAGATCAAGCAGATGGATAGTGAATCCAATAGAAAGTAATCATGTGATACAAATATCAAGCAGATGGATAGTGAATGAAATAGTAAGTAATTATGAGATAAAAGATCAAGCAGATGGATAGTGAATGAAATAGTAAGTAAGTGTGAGATACAAGATCAAGCAGATGGTAAGTGAATGAAATAGTAAGTAATTATGATATACAAATATCAAGCAGGAGATAGTGAATCAAATCATAAGCAATTATGAGATACAAAGATCAAGCAGATGGATAGTGAATCAAGTAGTTAGTAATTATAACATACAAAGAACAAACAGAATGCAATAATAGATAGGATTAGATACAAAGATCAAGCAGCGATAAGGGAAATCACATGATACGTAAATAATAGATACAAAGCAAGAAGAGATAATGAATCCAATAAAAAGCATCTATGAGACAAAAGGACGCATCAGAGAAAAGGGAATCAATTAAAAAGTCAATATGAGATACAAAGATCGAGCAGAGATAGAGAATTTATCATACAAAACTGTGTGCCACAGGAGATATCGCTTGTGGAGGATCAAGCTATATCTCCTAGGAGATATCGCTTTGGCAGTAGATTTTGAACAATGCCCTGTTACAGTCAAGTTCATGACATCACAATTGTTTAACATCATCAAGTAATGACATCACAATGCTATGACATCATAAACATGATGACGTCATAGTGTTATTACATCACCGCACTGATAGTCTAATAGTGGTGCAATGTTCAGAAATATACATTTTTCACGGAACAGAAATGAAAAATGATTTTGGATTATAAATAGAATCTCACCCTCGTGTCTTCTGATATCAAATATATCAACACTCGTTGATAAAAGGAAAAATATCCTCGGCAAGCCTCGGATATTTGTAACTTTTATCAACTTGTGTTGATATATTTGATATCAGAAGACACTTGGGTGAGATTCTCTATATAATCATTAGTTTATGAGACACTGAATCCAGTAGTATGTAAACATAAGAAAATCAAGCAGAGATAGGGAATATAATTATAAGAAATTATGAGATACTGAATCCAGTAGTAAGTATAGATATGAAGATCAAGCAAAGACATAGCGAATCATATCATAACACTTATGAGATAAAAAGAGCAATCAGAGAGATGGGGAATCCAATAATAAATAATTATGAGATAAAAAGAGCAATCAGAGAGACGGGGAATCCAATACTAGATAATTATGAGATAAGAAGAGCAATCAGAGAGACGGGGAATCCAATGATAAAAAATTATGAGATAAAAAGAGCAATCAGAGAGACGGGGAATCCAATAATAAATAACTATGAGATAAAAAGAGCAATCAGAGAGACGGGGAATCCAATACTAGATAATTATGAGATAAGAAGAGCAATCAGAGAGACGGGGAATCCAATACTAGATAATTATGAGATAAGAAGAGCAATCAGAGAGACGGGGAATCCAATGATAAAAAATTATGAGATAAAAAGAGCAATCAGAGAGACGGGGAATCCAATGATAAAAAATTATGGGATAAAAAGAGCAATCAGAGAGAGGGGGAATCCAATAATAGATAATTATGACATAAAAAGAGCAATCAGAGAGACGGGGAATCAAATAATAGATAATTATGACATAAAAAGAGCAAACAGAGAGACGGGGAATCAAATAATAGATAATTATGAGATAAAAATAGCAATCAGAGAGACGGGGAATCCAGTGATAGATAATTATTAGTTACAAAGATCAATAATGGAAATAGAGAATCCGAGAAACCAGTTATTCATTGCGATTCAAGATATTTATCAACTGTGTGGATATTTATCAATTATATCTTTTAAAAACTAGAATTAGTATATCTAAATCGATACCAGCAAGGGGTAAAGATAAATTAAATCCACCCTCATGGTTTTAAAATTGAGAGGGGGTTCTATTGAGGGGATTTTGATTGCATAACGAAATTTTTACCAGTTTTAATGATTTCTTTTTTTTCTTTTTTCGTAACAATATAACCTTATATGTCAGATGAGCTACAGAGGCCAATGTTTCTGACATTTTTATCAAGGTCTCATTAGCAAAGTCACTGAAGCTATCTTAGTGCTAACATAGTCGTAAATACCATACATTAACATTGGGTTACGACTATCTTAGCACTAAGAGAGCTTCGAAAATCTAGTACCTTGTTAATATGCACTTCGATAAAGTAGCCATCCGGACACATTGGGGTATAGCATCTGTAAAACTTAGCATACAAACTTTATTATCTTGTATAATGGTATGCCTTCCAGTTATGTCAAGTGAAACATATTCACGTGTGGTATGAGTTCACGTGATAAGGAATATTGAAACATGGATTGAATGATTCAGATTTTTATGCATGGACTTTGTCACGAAAGACACACCTATCAAACAATTTGAGTCTTATTAAATCAATGTGTCAAGATATTCATGCATGCATTGTTAAGAATGTGGTGAGAATTGACAGCTGTCAAGACTATACAGTATTTGAGTGTAAATATTTGGCATCATATTTGATAAACAAAAACATTAGGAAACTTGAAGTCGTCATGATACAGCCATCTTAACATGTTCGGTAATGTCTCATGGAGAAGCTGTTCTGGTAAATAAAGGAGGTAGAAGCTAGGTGGATGTAGTTTTAAATCGCGCGTTTGCGTACTTCAACGTGCACATTGCATTTCATTGAACTTCTACCTATCTCATACAATATGAATTTTAATATTTTGTTTCCAAATCAGTGTTATAAATTTATTGCTAATTTGAACGTTTTTGATGCTACCTATGTAAGAGGTCAAAGAAAATGGAAGTGATGATACTGAAAATTGACGGAGCCAGGTCCCTGAGGGTTTAAGGAAAAAATAAGGAAACTTTTAAAAACAACAGGTGCAATGTTTAGTTTTCTACTTCAGACCAGCATTTGTCGGACAACCGAAGTTCAAGTTAAGATTTTCACGACTCATTTCCTCCTCGTACATCCCCCATAACTAAATTCCAATTTTCAATGGCAAGTTTGAAATTTCCCGTGCTACTGAGTATGGAAAATGGCAATTCAACATGTATGGTACTAAAGGAACTATCAAAAGGGTAAAACAATCTGAAACACTCATGAATCGATTCTCTCTTATAAAATCTCCACATGCTTTCCCTGGCACCTCCTTTTTTAGATTACATTGCATCATCCCTTCTCATATTACCTTCCAAATGTCATTCCCTTTTCCTATCATGTCAAACTGACCTACGTTTCTTTGGCAACAATATTTCAATCGAGAATCTTCATAAAAAGTAGAGGATATTAACCAAATTATCTTTTACATCAAACGTACGACTCCAGCTATACTTTCATTTGTGGTCGAGCAACGTCCATTATATCATTACATAACAATGCCCCTGGCACGCTAATATTAAACAAACCAGTTGTCTTCACGTCAACCCATGTCCTGATCGTGGTCGCAAGGGAACAAGTATTTAGTTTCACACGGTGTAAGGTTTTAGAGCAAACGATGCTAATTGTAAAAGGGGTAATCAAGATGGCCTAATGCCAGAAATCTGATTCAAAGTTTTAAATTTCTGATCGACAGACAAGATAAACCAGAGAGGACGACCGCTTTTCGCTCCCGATGCCGGATTCCTTTTATCATAATAGGTGTAATCGAATCCGTGCCGAGATCACAGTATAATCGCAAGGCTCACTCGGGGTCAATAAAGATTTGTCATCCATGATATTTGAAACAGCCATGTTCCTGTTGTTGCTCTATAAATGCGTCTTTGCCATGAGTAACGGCATTGACAACGGAAACCCAACTCTCGTCCCAAATCTCGTGTTACCTGGATTTCGAGATCTCGTTCGTGATGGCTGGATGCAGGTCGTAGATTTCGTCTAACGTGTGTATATATAGGGTAATGGACAATACTTATAACTTCAGTTGCCATCTCTAAGCTACATAGAATATTCACGAAGAAATGATACCTTTCCCCTGCTGATGCATCATGTAAATTGATTCATTTTCATTGCATTTGATACGTCACGTCAAAAAACACAATGTTGTGTTAATACCTTTAATATTGTTATGGAATTGTGTGTTTTTCGTCGAAATTTCAAAAATTAATCTCCAAGGAATTCGATCAGTAAAAGCAATCGCTAAATGTGAAAGCAGACGTGACGTCATATTTTCGTAATATTGTTGTAATTTTAATAACTACATTCTCTCCACAATACTCAATCTCATCTTTTGCGATATTATTTCATGCATGTGTACAGACAATACTTTCAAATTAAAAAAACAAAACAACAAAACCTTTTCGAATGGTCCTGATATAAAATATATTTTACCGGATGAATGAAAATAGCTGTACTGCGCGTGCCCGGAATGGGTTGTGACGACATACACAGAACATTGCGGACATATGTTGTTTTATGTAAGACATATGTAGCGTTGCCCAACTAATTATGCGTGAAATCAATTAGGAAGTGGTATTTCTGGCCTAAAAAGTGATATACATATAACTTCTACCTATCTCATACAATATGAATTTTAATATTTTGTTTCTAAATCAGTGTTATAAATTTATTGCTAATTTGAACGTTTTTGATGCTACCTATGTAAGAGGTCAAAGAAAATGGAAGTGATTATACTGAAAATTGACGGAGCCAGTTCCTGAGGGTTTAAGGAAAAAATAAGGAAACTTTTAAAAACAACAGGTGCAATGTTTAGTTTTCTACTTCAGACCAGCATTTGTCGGACAACCGAAGTTCAAGTTAAGATTTTCACGACTCATTTCCTCCTCGTACATCCCCCATAACTAAATTCCAATTTTCAATGGCAAGTTTGAAATTTCCCGTGCTACTGAGTATGGAAAATGGCAATTCAACATGTATGGTACTAAAGGAACTATCAAAAGGGTAAAACAATCTGAAACACTCATGAATCGATTCTCCCTTATAAAATCTCCACATGCTTTCCCTGGCACCTCCTTTTTTAGATTACATTGCATCATCCCTTCTCATATTACCTTCCAAATGTCATTCCCTTTTCCTATCATGTCAAACTGACCTACGTTTCTTTGGCAACAATATTTCAATCGAGAATCTTCATAAAAAGTAGAGGATATTAACCAAATTATCTTTTACATCAAACGTACGACTCCAGCTATACTTTCATTTGTGGTCGAGCAACGTCCATTATATCATTACATAACAATGCCCCTGGCACGCTAATATTAAACAAACCAGTTGTCTTCACGTCAACCCATGTCCTGATCGTGGTCGCAAGGGAACAAGTATTTAGTTTCACACGGTGTAAGGTTTTAGAGCAAACGATGCTAATTGTAAAAGGGGTAATCAAGATGGCCTAATGCCAGAAATCTGATTCAAAGTTTTAAATTTCTGATCGACAGACAAGATAAACCAGAGAGGACGACCGCTTTTCGCTCCCGATGCCGGATTCCTTTTATCATAATAGGTGTAATCGAATCCGTGCCGAGATCACAGTATAATCGCAAGGCTCACTCGGGGTCAATAAAGATTTGTCATCCATGATATTTGAAACAGCCATGTTCCTGTTGTTGCTCTATAAATGCGTCTTTGCCATGAGTAACGGCATTGACAACGGAAACCCAACTCTCGTCCCAAATCTCGTGTTACCTGGATTTCGAGATCTCGTTCGTGATGGCTGGATGCAGGTCGTAGATTTCGTCTAACGTATGTATATATAGGGTAATGGACAATACTTATAACTTCAGTTGCCATCTCTAAGCTACATAGAATATTCACGAAGATGATGCATCATGTAAATTGATTCATTTTCATTGCATTTGATACGTCACGTCAAAAAACACAATGTTGTGTTAATACCTTTAATATTGTTATGGAATTGTGTGTTTTTCGTCGAAATTTCAAAAATTAATCTCCAAGGAATTCGATCAGTAAAAGCAATCGCTAAATGTGAAAGCAGACGTGACGTCATATTTTCGTAATATTGTTGTAATTTTAATAACTACATTCTCTCCCCAATACTCAATCTCATCTTTTGCGATATTATTTCATGTGTACAGACAATACTTTCAAATTAAAAAAACAAGACACCAAAACCTTTTCGAATGGTCCTGATATAAAATATATTTTACCGGATGAATGAAAATAGCTGTACTGCGCGTGCCCGGAATGGGTTGTGACGACATACACAGAACATTGCGGACATATGTAGTTTTATGTAAGACATATGTAGCGTTGCCCAACTAATTATGCGTGAAAGCAATTAGGAAGTGGTATTTCTGGCCTAAAAAGTGATATACATATAACGGAGGTTATTCAAAAAGTAATTCTCGTTGGGAAGAAATGATATGTTTTAGATTGTCGTGAACGTCAGCGGTCCATTCGACGTGTAAAAACCGATCGGATGTTTTCACAAAGTCCTACATATAATCTCAAAGATAACAAATTCAAAAACATTTTATGAGGTCACTGTTTACCTTTTTAGCACTATACCGGAGAGTCGATTTGAATTTATTATGATTGACGAATAATAGTCACCAAATCAATAGCTCTGATATATGAAAATATACGTGCCTAAATTGTTGTCATCCCGGGTTACACCATATGATATAATCCAGTTAATACATGTTACATGGGGTAACATTTTTGGGTTGATTTAGAAGTGAAGCCATTCAACGACGCTACAAATTTGGCATTACAAGGCGTTTTTGTTTAATCTTATGATAAATCATTTGTAAAATTGTGGATATTCAATCCAAACATGTAGTTGAGTTTAAGAATGGTTTAAACGCACTAGTGCACACCAATATTTCTTTAATACAACGAATGCACAGATACTGCATATCAATCGATATTATTCAAGATCCTCACTCAAGTAATCTACCTCGTAAGTTATTTAACGAATATTTACGTATTCAGGTAGTAAAATTGATTTTTAAAGACCGGAAGTATCTAATGTTACGTTACAATAAATCCGCATGAACTACGATATCGGAAACATTAAGATTTTGCTTATAACCAGAAAAGTGGAAACGGCAGCCGCTTTGGTCAATCTAATAGCAATGCTAATGCTGTGTTATTAAATCGTTTATTTACAACATTGCTTTCATAAAACATAATTCATTCTTTGTTCTCAGTTCAGAGTTTAGGTAAATTCAACAGCTGCACATAATAATAGTTCAGCCGCTTTCAACTGTCTATAATTTATCCGTTTTGTGAACAGCTAACCTTAGATTTGTTATATGTCCAAGCCGACAGCGGCTGTCTAAATTTTTTCATTGTTGATTGCAGGTCAATTGTAAAGAGTTTTAAGTATTTCATTGCATCTATAGAAAGCTTAAGTGATTGCATAAGTCCTCTTAAACCTTAAAATAGCCAATTTAAACCGTAAAAGCGTGCACTAGTGCCTTTAAATTAGTAAAAGTCATTTTCTTGTCATTTTCCTAACAAGATATCGATAGGTCAGGCTCCTTAAATTGGCTGTTTTAGTGGACTTACTTTAGCTTTCTATGATGCAATAAAATACTTATCATTCTTTATAATGAACCTGCAATCAATAATGAAAAAGTTAAAGCGGCTGAATTCGCAAAGGGATGACAAAAATCTTAAGTGTTGGTTGTGTACAAATCGAATATATTAATCGTCGAAAACGGCTTAACTGAGAATATATTGAGCTTTTGATACATTACTCTTTTAACTGACAACAAAGGATGAACTATTCGTTATCAAGACATATCTGTAACTTCACTCAGTTCTTATAAACGGTACAGTCATTGCTATTATATTAACCCTTCTGTCCTTTGTTTTCAGGCTGTTTGCAAATTGTCTGCCTTGCCAATATGGTAGTTCAGACGTATTTTATGAAAAGTTGCCGATTTCAGTCTTTAAAAATCAACACTATAGCTTGTACATGTATCAAACTGAATACCTACGAATAGTTGCAACATAAACGACGCAGTGCATTACTTCATTTAGTTATGTCATGAGAATTGCATAATCTTATCGGCGTGAGAGTGCCTTTAACCCCGTATTCCAAAACTTTGCTCAGAAATACGTGTTGCTTTACAGCAATGTACTACAAAAGCTGATTCCAATTAGCTGTGAAGTTGATCTTCTTGTTCCTACAAACTTCGCGCAGCAATATTGTAATTTTAAAAAAATGCTTGATTATTGGTCGTTATTATTTCATTTACTTCTTGTTGATGCAGTATAGTGCGAGCAGATAAAATAACGTCTGTCGTTGGTAATTTGTCTCGCATTGCCTCTTGTTGCAAATAAATTTGAGAAGTTTTCACGAAATTGTCTCGGTAATAATAACCTTGCAGTCTGGGCTCGTCTACTTATGCCTATGATTGCTGTAACTAAACACACAGAATCTAATATAGAAACTGATGATAACACTGTCACCAGCCCATATTACTTGCATTTCAAACGAATATTATTTCTGACTGATTTGTCCTTTTCAATAATATGACACCCCAATTAATTCATCAGGCTGAAGCCGGCAATGAAAAGGCTTTATAAAAGACTTTATGGCTCATCTTATTGGCTATATCACAACGCTTCTATTTCCTTCACATATGATCGTGTTGTTATATCAATTTTGTCTAGAAAGTTACATGGGTGTAGAAAAATCCAGAAGTTGTTAAAGAAACATAGTTGCGAATTTATCCGTTGCTGAAGTTTCAGAATAAGATCCAATGAAATAATTGAAATTGTCAGAATTGAGTGAGATTATGTATACATTAATTTTCGAGTTATTTATACTAATTTTTCACTAGAAATATTTTTAAAAACACCTGGATATCTTATCGAATTAATTCCCTTTTGAAATTCGAAATTTTGCTTTAGTATATCAATGTCAATTGATTTTTATTCGGTTCTGAAAAGGTCAAATGCCTGAGGTACTATTAAATTTCACATAAACATAGACCCTTTTCAAGAGATTCTCTATTACGATTTTTTTGTAAAGCCGTCACACAATACATGTATATGTACATTGCTGGTTTCTGATAAGATTTTGTATTATTATATGTCAAAATTATATTTATTTTCTTTTACGTTGATGTTTTAATTAGTATGCTTTTATTCTTAAAAGTTTTCCCAATAAATAATTTCATGAATTTGCTGATAATTTTCGACTTGGACAGAAAAGACAATATCAATGGACATTTCATATTGTCGTTTGCGAAAAATATTTTATCACTAAAGTTAAAAAAAATGATTAACTTCATCATAAAAATGTATTTTAGTTTGAAAGAAAGTCATATCTAGGTTATAACGTTTATCAAAATAAATGTGTTTTCTATAACATTGAAATAGGTGATAAACTTCATCATCAAGATTAGGTTAGTTTGAACCAAAGTAATACCTATATCAAAACTCTCTATATGAGATGAAAAGTAGAACATGTTATTACTATGTGTAATTGGACGTTTATTTGCAAGATTTTCAGAAATGGCTTTTATCTAAGATAAAGAATAACAATAACAGACAGTAGGGAATATTTTATTTTTAAAGATAATTTTCTCACATATTTTTTAAATCTGTGTCTTACAACAGTGGTTGCCTAAAACAATGCCAAACAATGACAAACATTAAGACGCTTATTTCAATTGATAAATGATATTCCTATATAAATGGTTACTTTAACACAAGCTCTTATTTTATACTTGCTTTATAATCATCATCAAGTAGTCCAGAGTTCCAACGACTAGAAGTCTAGTGTCTATGACATTTAAAGGTGTCTTGCCTCCTCATTTCCATTGTTAGTATGTGATATAGCCATACGAAATAATCCAATGACTATAAAAGCACACAGAAGCAAACTTTCTATTTCATAAGTAATGTTGTAAAACTTCCCTTTATCACTTATTTGATAATACTTTGTCTCTGAAACGTCTCAAATATCACAATGATAAAGTTAATATCTCAAGGAACTTGTCCTTTATCTCTACAAGCTATGAATTACTCTTAAGAAGGACGTTATTACTTATATACCCTCGAATCTGATTAACTTATCAATTAATTACTTATTCTGTCAAGTAAAATTAAGATAGTAATTCGGTTATTCAAACGCATGTAGAGGAAACTATATGAACACCCATACCAAACCTCATGGATAAACATGACCCGTCGGCATTATTTAGTACAAATGATGTTTGATTTCAAACACCGCCAAGAGAATATAATTAATATGTTAATTTGACTGATTTCGCTAAATGAGACTATGTACAAATGTCCCCCCTTCCAAAATTATACTTTTTACAAAAGGTTCAAGATTGTATGTCTTTCAACTCAACCGCTGTAATACAGTGGTATAAATGCAGGATTCATTGTTTGGAATTTGGAATTATGCGTGTTTGAGATGGCGTACTGACAAAATATTTATTGAATCTTTTTGAAGCTATTTCCTAAAAGCGATAGTAAACACATTGATTAGAATCAATAATTTTATCGTCAAATGTCATTATTTGAAGATGGATGTTTCACCATAATGTGCGTAGAGCATTTACGTTGATATTACCTGCGTCGGGGAAATTTTACTTTTTACTAAGTAAGGTTGTATAAAAGGAAAAAAGACAATAAGATACAAAATATATAATCTTGATGAAAACCATGCATAATTTTAGATAAGGGATTTGGACCATTGCAAGGGCGTGGCAAGTATTTTTTTTTATACACAAGCTTTGGATACAATCGTATTATACCGAATAGTTGGGAATCATAAACGAGTTAACACCACGAGAACCATGTAGCTTTCACCAAGTCGAGAAATATCATTCAGAATTGATGCTTTATTTAAATAATAAAATCGTCAGCCAAGGAGAAGAGTTGATAAAATGAAAGATTATCATATCTCTTGTCAAGTTAGTTCATGGGTATTTCTATTGTACATTCCCTATAGCTGTAGTGATTTTATGTCACTGGCGTTGTCAGTTCATTGATATTTATAATGGACTTTCCCTACAGCTAAGTCGTTGTAAAGGCTCGTGTGTGTCATTTCATTGTCATTTATCTTTTTTTCCCTTACAGCTGTACTGCTGCAATGTCTGTGGTGTGGTCTGTTTATCAGTATTTAAAGTGGACTTTTTGCTTACAGTTGATTGGGTTTTATATTGTACTCCCCCTAGAGTTGTCCTGTTGTTATGTCTCTGGTGCTGTCTATTCATTGATATTCATTTCGTACTTCCCCTACAGCTGTACTGTTGCAATGTCTCTGGTGTTGTCAATTCATTGGTATTCATATTGGACTTTCCTACAGCTGTACTGTTGCTATGTCTCCGGTGCTTTCAATCATTGGTATTCATTTTGTACTTCCCCTACAGCTGTACTGTTGCTATGTTACTGTTGTTTTCAATCATTGGTATTCATATTGTATTTCCCTACCGGTGTACTGTTGCTATTTTGAAAAATGATTCAAAATGGGAAATGCAATTTGTCATAAATAAGCAAACGTTTTAGATATTATCTTATTACGTCAATTCATAATATGTCTACCGAAATATTACCGCAATATATCAGAGCAAGTCTTTTCAGGTTACTTTTGTAAGCTGTGATCGAAAACCGGACAATAGCAGGCTCTAATGACCAATACTCATGAAACTGGGTCGTAGAATTTCGAGATTTTAACATTTATATATGAATGCCTTGCGATTATCCTTTATGACAAGGAAATATCATATTGTGGCCATGATAGAGGTAATCATGCAAGTATTGGGGGGCGATTTCAACTTAACAAAGAACGTGGTATTTTGACTTATATTTAAGATGCATGAAACATTATGAAACATACTCTGTGCCTATTAAAATAAGAAGTATTATCAGTGCTCAATGAAGTTTTTGACGTTATTAAACAATTGTCTGACATAACGAATTATAATGTCATATAATGCATGAAGTGACTTTCCCTTCCTAGCAGTTGACTATGATTAATGGAATCTGTTTTGCGGTAATTATAGTTATAACATCTTCAGGCCATATATATATAAATTCAATGTTAGAAACACATGTCATTTAGATAAAGGTACAAACAGCTTGGCACACGCATCAGAAAGGAGATTCGACTAAACAAGTTGTACCTTTGCAACTACATGTGCATCATATTAAAGTACATATATGATGACGTGATGATGTACACGGGTTAGACTTTTGTCAGATTAAGAAAATCCGACTCGTTTACATTAACTCAGACACTATGGTGCGACTGTTATCATCGCCAGACAGATGGTTGATTATGAATATTTACCGACTTTTGTGTTAGAAATAACAGAATATTTATTTACTTTATATATATATAGTAAATATATGAGATGGGCTTGTATATCAAGTAAGAACAAACGTTTGATATTGACAAGTAAGAAAAGAAAGTCTTTGGTTTAAGAAATATTCAAATGCTATCGTCTATGACATTTTAATTCTGACAAAATGAAACGTTGCGTGAATGTCAGAAAAAAATGATAGCCAAGATCTCTTTATAAACACTCATATTACAAACCATAAACCTCTATGGAGGAATAAGTTCAATAGTACTAAAGTCGCAAATTGAAAGTGGGTGTTGTATGTAATTTAAGGACTGGTGATGTCATTTTATTCGCGCTTCGGAAGGTTTCATTTTTTTAAACCGTTAAGCTGTTGGTGTTGATTTTTTTCATTAAAATAAACTCTTCAGTAAATACAAAATTCTAAACTTTATAATTTTTATTCTGTTTGTCTTTCACCCTCGTAAGTCCCTATATCCCGTATCCCCCACGAATATTACTACTAACATATTTCCCCATTTACTACACATTAATTGTCAAGGGCTTTAATATTTTTTATAAATATATTTCATTCATTTCATCTCAAGGATATCGTACATAGTCCTACAATAAAGAGTTGAAACATTACATTGGGTAATTTTAGTTGTCAATGATTTTTGTATAGTATACCCTCTTATCTACGTATAATCATAAATGGTCATATAGCGTACGTTTTCAACGATGAATGTTGTCAGATTCGTGAAGCAAGGTATTAATTTTCATTCAAAAATCGCCGAAAACACTCAAAGTAATTTCATGTGGAAAAAATGTGGAATGAAGACCAAAATAGCATTCATTTTCCATGTCTACAATCGATGTTAAGACTCTGGTTACTGACGTTGTAAGTTTCTTAAAGTGACACAGAGTATGTTTTATAATTTTTCATATGGCTTAAATAAAACCCAAAAGACCTTTGGTCCTTAGTGAAGTTCAAATCTCTTCCCTAAACTTGCATCTTTCTCTAAAATGGCATAATTCACGATATTTTCCTGTTTTCAAAGAAAATTTGGAATCGGCCATTTTAATATTTAAAAGTACAAATTCTCGGTCCCATTTACATGTATATTAGTTAAATGACCTAATTAACACTATCAACCCATATTGGTATTTGTGTCTGATGTTACTAAGCTTCCAATATAACGTTTGAGTTATTGGCGCGCGCCATTTTCCAGTTTTTGTCCACAAATTACGTTTATTTTCGTTACACTGAACTGATTAGCATCGGGGTGCTGATTTTCATAAACCTTCACTACTTCTCTAAAAAATAACATCATTTATAAAATTGATATATTTGAGTCCAACAACATACTGATACAGGATTTTATAATTTCACTTAAAAATTTACAATAAGTGCGGGGACGTTTGTAATTTATAGATATATTCACCTTTATTCGCTGTTTCTAGTGTTAGTGTTCTCTTAATTATTCACACAAAAATGGCCGCCAGTGGTTTCGCTTGATACTTGATTATTTCTACGACTAAGAATGATTTGGTTGAGTAATGAGATGTTTTGATGCACTGAAGATAATACAACTGGCATTAACTTATTGGGAATATTTGAAGAAATAAATCTTTTTAAAAAAACGTGGTATTGCCCCTCTAAGATTGCCAAACAACTATTTGTTTAATACTCTAACTGTTATAAAACCTCCAAACAGAAAAATGTTTTGCTATTTGTAAATATCAAAGCTCCTTCATTGTATATATCAGGTAAACATAGATGTACACGAACAATCTAAGAGACTTAAAGGCAGTCTGTTGAAACTAAATCATGCAGCTTGTTTTTTATCAAATTTAACATTAGTCCTTGTACCGATAACATGGACCCTGCCATTTGCCTCCCCGTTTGCGCTATGACACAACACTGATCCCCTTGTAGAGGAGTATCGTATGCCCCACCCCAGACGCCTCAAAGCCCGGGGGGTAAAGGTGACACCGTGAGGGTGTCGTGTTTCGCCCAAGGGGCAGGTGATGGCGTTATCCAATCCCTGGTGTCGGGATTCAGACCCCGGATGTAAGGGGGAGGGGAGCAGGTGCGTGGGTCTTTGTCCCCCACCAATGCTCTATATGAAATTAATATCTTAACTCCTTTTTAAATCGGCTTATTTCAAATCATCATTATCGTTTTGGTGTTATTGTCATAACAGTGGTAACATTTTATAAAGATGGAAGGTCACCTAAAGCTATGATAGGTTTGGTTATGGTTGAAGTGGTAATAGAAGTTGCTTATCCTTGAAAGTGAAATGCGTTAAGGGATATAACTTAGCAAATATGACGTCAATGGAAGGACAAATATTAAAGTTAAACACAGTCGGATTTCATTATTGATCAATTATCACGGAAGTAATGTAAAAATATGGAATATTCCTACATATTATAAAAGGTGTTTTATGAAAGTACAACTCACAAATGTCAAAGGTTCTTGCTCAAAACAATGCAATTATTAGCTTTAAAAGAGTTCTGTCTTCAACTGGCACATGCATGTATTTTCTTTCCTCAACAATTCACTAGCAAAGTCCTATATTTTCGTTCTTCTTCAAAACAATGACCCCCTTACTGAATATCCCTTGTTTTAAATCGTTGTGTCATAAGTAATAATCAATCGTCCTCCTTTTTTTAAGTAATTTTTAAAAATCGGTGGGTTTGAGTATTTTAAATTTTCCGAAAGTCTGAGAGTGTAAACGACGTCACGTTACAAGTAGCCTACTGTCGCGTAAAAATTTATTTGGTTTTGCCTCCAAATTGAGTCAAACGTGATTGGAGATTGTACAGACCACGAGATAACGTCATAATAATTGTACTGACGGCATAATATATAATGAATATCAGTGACGCCACAGTAGCGCTACAAGTTGTTTGGCTCTAGCTGCTAATATTTTGTTTGTGCTTTTCGTATATGGCGAAATCTGATTAATTACCGTACTAAATCAATATCGTGTGTCTTGAAATTCAAGTAGGTCAATCGAACACGCCTTGAATGATGTTGAGGAGATAAACCTTGTGTGTATCTAAATCAGAGTTATACTGAATTCATAACGAGTAATTTTCAAATCGACTCACGGAAATGACGTCATTGTGTTGTGTATGGAATCAAAGGAAACCCTCTGCATGTCTTATGGCTGGAACCTTGCCGTGCTCCGATACCTTTATAAAACTATTTATTTGTAGAAAAGTGTATAAATTCTTTTATATATGTTTATGTAAACAATCGAAAGAAAACACAGACGACGCCTTTTGAATGATTCTCATTTCGCTTAAAAACAGAATACTGGCTGAAAAGTTAACAATCGGATAGTTTTGTATGCAGTCGTGCTCGGCGAAAAAAATTTCTGGAAAACACAGTGATGCCTAGTAAATCGCACAAATCAGCCAATGAGAATTAAGTATCCAACACTTTCATGGTAGAATCAGTTATCAATGTTTGTAAAATATAGTCGCCGATCATGGTTAGAAAAATCCTTACGTGACAAACCCAGAAGTTTCCTCAATTTTACAGTATCTTCTAAAAGCAGGAAACTTCTACAGTTTCTCTCTGATATAACGGCGAACAGTAGCGAGCTTTACAGCAGTATCAGTTGTCGATAAATATCAGCGTAGTCCTGGAAATTCGACCCGTATTAGTAACTCATTTCCCATAAGATAAGACATCGTCTGGACCTAACATGCAATCTGTAATATGTTGAAAAGGTCGGGACTTATTCTTTGTAACACTAGAAGGTAAATGTATATGTACCATCGACATGGCAGGATCTGATTTAAAGGAGAATTAGCATTTTTTAACATATATTTTTTCAAATTTTCACAAATGCAAACTCAATGAAATGATAACTCAACGAGATTATCCGTAAGTCGTAAAACAAATTATCAAATTTTAAGTGAAAACTGCTAGCGACCATTTTAGTGTGAACACCTTTTAATCATTTAAGATAAGGAAATGGATTTTCGTAGCTAAATTATATAAACCATACGTACCACTTTTGATTAATTGACAGTGTCTTTCAATTGGTAACATTTAGTTTAGTTTTTTTATTGTCTTTGTTTATCTTAAAAGTGATACTGTCCCTTCAATCCAAAGGAATCGTATGCTCTTCAACAAAAGGTGAAACATACTGTTATTTCTGGAAAGACAAGTCTCTACCCTATTACCGCCACAAGCTTTTGCTATATAGACATTCGTTTCAATATCAAGTTAACTCAATTCTCTATTAAGTCTTTTCTAAGCATTTGTATCAATGTTCAAAACTCGCCATAGACTAATTCTCAGAAAAACTATTCTTGAAATGTTTATTTCGTCAGAATTAGGAAAGGAGCCTAAACGAATGCGGTTATTCATACCAAATCTAGACTTGCTGTTCAAGAAATTGTATTGCGTGCTAGGGTGAAATTAGGTTGCTATATGATGAACTACAGACTATAAATGCAGAGTTATAATAGAATGGGTTGAGGATCACCTAGAGGGTTAAAATCAAACGCATTCACAGTCCCAACAGAAGTCTGGTTGTCGAATGTCATAAAACTCTATGCAAGTTAATGCGTTATTCCCCAAGCGATAACTTACTGTTGTGTAAACGATAACCCGACATCCATCCATAGAATTTTCTATCAATATTAACTGGTATTTAAAACCGAGGCTTTGAGCTCGCATTTCTCGATGGTATCTTGTAGGATATTGTACAGTTGGTGTAACGTTCCACACGTCTGATCGATTGCACCCGATTACAGTCCAGCTGTCCCCAACACGCACTTCTAGCATGGTATTTCTCACTTTTTCCCGAGTATCAGACCGTGGATAAAAAAAATTAAATTAACATTTAATTCTAGATAATGAAAGCGAGTCCCGATCCTCTGATGTTACTTATTGAAACTGATTATCCAGACTACTTTTTAGTTTAATTTTTTGTTGTCTAAAATGGTTTACATGTGAATTTGCTTTCTTACAACAATAGACAAGACAAGCCGTGAACTATGAGTGTCATGTGCCCATGTTCTTGTCATGAGCAATATAATGTTTGTGTCATGAGCCATGTCAAGTTTGTGTTATGAGCAACCTCATGTCTGTGTCAAGACCTTTTGCATATACATGTAGTCGTGAACTATGTCATCAGCTGTGTAACGTTTGTTTCACGTTTTATGACCTACATCATGCAAGTGAGGTAGAAATGTCATGTATTTGTCATGAGTTACAGTCATGTTTGTGTCGTGAGCAGCGTCATTTTTGTGTTATAAGCTATGTCATGTTTGTGTCAAGATCTTTTTCATGTTGTGTCATGAACTACATGTATGTCATCAGCTACGTAAAGTTTGCGTCGTGAGCTTTGTCCTTTATGTTTAATGTCATCTAAAATATGCACAAAAATCCGAGCTAATCTCGACTTGCGTAGCAATGACAGCTATCCATTTGTCAAAATATCTCACGTCCCGTTGAGTTATGCAGAACATACTTTGTTTTAGTATGCCTATTTTTAAGGGAATGGGGCATTGCAATCGGACAACATCCTTTTTACGTCGGTTTTTCGTGTTGCATATTAAGGCACATTGCTCATAAGTGTATTTTATTTCAAAGTACCCAGTACACCATAGGAGGATGAATCGCAACTGGTATAGTTTATGCATAGGCGTCATGGCGATGTGGAATTTCTCCAGAGTGTTATCATTTGCTGTGATACAATATTTTTGTCATCATGAATGAATTATGTGATGCCCACGCATCGTTCTCTGTTTCAGTATACACATATTTATCACCCAAAAGCGTGTGGTGTCGCTTGTGGGATATCAATACCGTTTTGACAGTACATGACATCACCATTGGTTTACATCATCACGTAACGACATCACAGTTCTCTGACGTCACAGATATGACGAGGCCACTCAACCTCCAAGTCAGGGCGCCTTCTCTTCGAGTACTTCTACGGTAAATAAGTGACGTCACGGAGCGGATACTCTCCGTCTGGAGCTAGGAGGCCACTATGCTATGACATTATTGCAGTTTTCAGAAATGTAGATTTTTCATGGAAAAGTAATGAAAAAGGATTTCGAATGAGGATCTCACATTCTTGTTTTTCTGATAACAAATAGATCAACATTCAAGATCATCTGGGTTTAACCCTATCCCATATCAGTGTATTTGTATCCGCATAGCTCCTACAATACCCTGGTGTCTATCAAGGTTAGTACCTCGTAACGCTGGTGGTTATTCAATGTTATGAAAGTTGAGTGTTGTTTTCCGAATGTCGTTATTCGAGATGCCTGAAGCCAAATTCTCGAGGCCCTGCATCCATTCATCCGGGTACTGCCGCTATTTTTATAATGGAGTCATGTAATTGGCTGGTTATAAATAGAGCAATGCGATGCGTTTTCATTTAAGAGGATATGGTTGGAGCTACTCGGGTCAAATTCGTAGATGTAGAAGAATGTGGTCCGGACCATGTCCCTTAGTTGTTTATGAAAACCGTTTGTACCGGCTTTGCACACCTTAGCTAAGGCAGTTTTATTCTTGGCATTGTCGAATAAAAACTATGTATGTTTTATCGAAAACGAAACATACACTATTATATTTAAATAAATATTTAGTATATATTTCTTTTAATTGTAAGCGTCTTCCCATACCATCAGTCATTATTCTTCCACATTTGGTAGACAGTTTTATCTCCATGACACTTTTCTAATAAAAACATAGGTCAGTTTGACATTCGCACATCATAAGGGCACAAATTAGAAGTTCGTAACATTATCGTCCTTTCATTATAGGTGACCGTTCATTACTTAGATAAGAGCAATAACACTCTCTATAAATTGAATGCCTTCTTACTTATCTTTGAAAGTATATTAGGGTGTCCATGCTGTTCTGGTTAGTTATTTATTATGATGTTATTCTATTTAAACAAAATTGGGTTCTCTTTAAGTTTCAGGTGTACATGCAACAGTCGAATGGAAATATTTCATGATTTTCTAGGATGGAAGTCAAGATCTTGGTTTTGAATACATGTTCGATTTTTGCATACAGTTGCAATGGAAACCATTTGTTATTGGTCGAAGCGATGAGTTTCGTAATATCTCCTTCTGGGCTACCTTCTAATTCCATTAAAAGATTTCAATCCATTAATATCAATTGCGGTAATCTTTATCATAAAAGGTGATTGACGCTTCCTCGAAAACAAGACATTATCTCATCGAGTGTTAGATAAGTTATATTTTCATTTCTCAACATAATATGACTAACCTTCCATCTGAAGTGCAAGTTATCATCTCAGATGTATGACACATCCGTATTCTAGCGACAAATATGTCAGCTTGGGGTTAGACCAGGGTAATAATGTTGGTAGCGATGAAAATGTGAGCCTTATAAATTTCCGCATTATTATTATTGTTATTGTTGTTGTTGTTGTTGTTGTTGTTTGTTTGTCTAAACTTATTTCATGCCAGTTATCCTCTGTTAACGTATCCGTATTCAGGTTATCCCCTGAGCTTTATAAATTATCCGTATTCAGGTTACCTTATGAGCTTTATAACGTATCCGTATTCAGGTTACCTTATGAGCTTTATAACGTATCCGTATTCAGATTACCTTCTGAGCTTTATTACGTATGCGTATTCAGTTTATCCCCTGAGTTTTATATATTTTCCGTATTCAGGTTACCTTCTGAGCTTTATTACGTATGCGTATTCAGGTTATCCCCTGAGCTTTATAAATTATCCGTATTCAGGTTACCTTATGAGCTTTATAACGTATCCGTATTCAGGTTACCTTATGAGCTTTATAACGTATCCGTATTCAAGTTACCTTATGAGCTTTATAACGTATCCGTATTCAGATTACCTTCTGAGCTTTATTACGTATGCGTATTCAGTTTATCCCCTGAGCTTTATATATTTTCCGTATTCAGGTTACCTTCTGAGCTTTATTACGTATCCGTATTCAGGTTATCCCCTGAGCTTTATAAATTATCCGTATTCAGGTTACCTTATGAGCTTTATAACGGATCCGTATTCAGGTTATCCTCTGAGCTTTATTACGTATCCGTATTCAGGTTACCTTCTGAGCTTTATAACGGATCCGTATTCAGGTTACCTTCTGAGCTTTATTACGTATCCGTATTCAGGTTATCCCCTGAGCTTTATAAATTATCCGTATTCAGGTTACCTTATGAGCTTTATAACGGATCCGTATTCAGGTTATCCTCTGAGCTTTATTACGTATCCGTATTCAGGTTATCCCCTGAGCTTTATAAATTATCCGTATTCAGGTTACCTTATGAGCTTCATAACGTATCCGGATTCAGGTTATCCTCTGAGCTTTATTACGTATCCGTATTCAGGTTATCCTCTGAGCTTTATTACGTATCCGTATTCAGGTTACCCTCTGAGCTTTATTACGTATCCGTATTCAGGTTATCCTCTGAGCTTCATAACGTATCCGGATTCAGGTTATCCTCTGAGCTTTATTACGTATCCGTATTCAGGTTACCCTCTGAGCTTTATTACGTATCCGTATTCAGGTTATCCTCTGAGCTTCATAACGTATCCGGATTCAGGTTATCATCTGAGCTTCATAACGTATCCGGATTCAGGTTAACCTCTGCATTCTTTAACCTATACTTATGAAGGCTTTCGTCTAAAACCTTAACGGTATTCCATTTAGTTTATCATTTGGGCTCTATTGCATTTCCATATGCAGGTTATCATCGGAGCTCTATAACATATATATTTTACCGAGTTATACTTTTAGCTTTATAACATATTCTATACGCAGGTTATCTTCTTAACTATATAATATATCTAACGCAAGTTATTCTTTGAGCTCTTAAACATATCATTATCAAAATTATCTTTTGAACTCTTAAACATATCCTTTTGTAAGTTATCCTCTGAGCTTGGTAATTTATTATCCTTATCCAGCTTACCTTTTTAAAAATGGAACATATTCTTATAATTTCTACCCTCTAAAGTCTAAAACTTGTTTTCAAGGGTTATTTAGGCTCTCCTATATATGTTTATATTTTGCAGGTTATCCTTTAAGTTCCATAAATAGGTCATCGTCTTTATATTTTACTAATCGTACGCAGGCTCATTAACATATTCTCAAGAACGCTAGCAGGTAAGTTCTATAAACGATTACGTTTCTTGTTCTACGGATGTATGTAATTCGTTGTAACTTTTGTTATATTTAGACCCGTCGAATATCTCTATGCATACGTTGTGTTTGAAATAAACTTTTGTAATGGATATTTTTAGATTGAAGAAATGAATGTTTTTGCGTTTTATGTGTTAGGAGTAAACTTTATAGCAGAAGATGTACATTTAATACGATTAGAAGTTTGGTTTAAGTAGTGATATGAAATAGAGAAATATTGTAGTGTAACTATTCTGTATAATAATGGCATAGCCCACCCATTCTCCAATGATAGTCTCTTCATGTAGTTTGTTAGTTATTGTAATTGATTAATTGGTTTTGCTTTTAAGTCAAATTTTGTGTTTTATGTAGTATTTTTAATCCTTGAAAATCTATTTTGAGCCTAGGGTTTCAGTGATTTATTCGCATATTTTTTTAAAGTTTGTTATCCAATGACCCATAGGATTTTTAAGATAATTTGTAAGAGGTCCACATCGATGTGTGTGTGTGTTTATATATATATACATCGATTTGTGGACCTCTTACAAATTATATTAAAAATCCTATGGGTCATTGGATAGCAAACTTTCAAAGATATATATACATCGATCAAACACAGCAATGAAAACAGATATTCTCAGAAAGTTTGACATATTTTATTGTGTATCTCTGATGAGATAAGCGCACATGGACATCACGTGTACACTAGTGTAACCAGCCCAGTAGCACATGTACCGCATGCACGTGCAGAACAACCCTTATTGCAACAACCGTGTTATACAACAGCGACACCCAGTCAGCACATTCATATACATATATTATATATACTTCATGTTCTCTCTTCTAAATACATTTTGGCATGTATTATACAAGTTCCCTGGGCCTCCCTTCACAAAGCCCTAAGGTGATCGTAAGTCCTAAAGGTAACCTTAGTGCAATGCTAAAGAATGGGAGTTAAGGTTAACCTTAGTTAAGGTTGCTTTGTGAAAGGAGGCCCTGGACAATAGGTATACAGTAAGAAATTTAATATAAATAAAATTGTGATTTTTTTTAAAAAGGACTATCTTGAAAAACCTTTTTAAAAAATGCATTCTCACTTTAAAATTCATTTGTGACGTGTTGGCTGCCAATGATACTTCAATCTAAATTCTTGATCTCATATCAAAATCATATCTTATGATTGCCTTTCTTACACTTATAAATATTTGATAATGTTAACCAACTACCTAACCAACTAATAATCATTAATATTTCCATTATTATTGTTGTTGAGAAGACTTGTACAAATGACACAAAGTTGTCAACATACCATGCCAGAATGTATTTGAGAAATAAGGATCATATTGTTGACTGAATCTTAAAGCGTCTAAATAGTAACAATGGAATATATACAAAACCATAACATCAATATACATGTCAAGATATACTCGTAATATACATATTAACAAGACTTCTTACATTCATTTGGAATCGGAAGTAAAATATTCTCTTAGTTCAACATTAACAAAACAAAATCAGAACTACAGTCCACAACCTTGATGCAATCGGCTATGACAATATCTTCTCTTTACTTACATATTGTATATTCGGCTATTGCATTATTCATAGTGGTAGATTTTAAATAAAAAGTCCGCAATTTAAAAGTATTATATCATATTCTAGTAGAAACTGGTTTAAAGAGCCACTCCGAGAGTTATTGGAGTCATATATGCCAAACTTAATCAATGGTGTCATTTGACCGCGAAGTATCCACTGTTACCAAAAAGACACATTTTAAAACTTATTGGGTTTTTTTTACAGTGACAATATGAAGGTAGAACGTCACAATTATGATCGAAAATCGGACAATGGCGCGCGTCAAATTGTCAAACGTAATTTTTTAGACTTTTCTAAAACAGCCAGGAGGGCAGTTAGGAGTTGATAGTGTTTTTTTAGGTTAAATAACTAGTATCCATGGTATATTGTACGTGATATCTACACCTCTGTGCATTTATAAGGCTGTTCAGTTTTAGATTTTAATAGAAAACCAGTATTTCTCATATATATGTCTTATGGACATGGAAAGTTAAGATGTTTTGATTTTATATCACCACATATGACATTTATGTTCGTATCAAAAGTTAATAATATGTTATGAAAATCACGGAGTGGCTCTTTAAAGATACGAGACACATTTATCGACGTAACTCTCATCAATGGAAGAATCTATCATTGCTTAACGTTTTTATCTTATGTAACTTGCAACTTGATTTATGTAGTTAAGATGAGTAAGACATCCAAAACATTTAACCACCTTTCAAGTGAATTAAAGTATCGAATATTAAATAAAATTAAGACATACGTTTAACGTATTCAAAAAAATGTTTCGTGCAACTTAATCAGAAAGACATATAAAATCGACTCGAATCAATGGATCCAAGTATATCAAATACCAACGACCAAGGAGTGAGAACGTTTGCATTCAACTATCTGGAAGTAGTTAACCCGTTGTGTGACTTCTTCGCCATAACATACGGAATACCATATACAAAATCCACTTTCATTAAACATATACATGAGATTCAAAGAACGAAATATCGTCTTGATCGTCTTATCAAGCGATGACAAGGCTCAATTCAAATATATAAACGGTAATTCGAATGATTGGTTGTCAACATACCAATAATTTAACATTAGATTCAGCACTTTAAAGCAATAAATCATTTTACATGAGAATCGGCACTTTTTAAGTGATACATTTAGTTTTAGATGCATGTCTTCAACAGATAGACGCTGCATGTCATAAAAATATTATACAAGGAATTGCAAAGATCAAAATTAAATGATCAATTTTAAAATTCTTCAAATATTAACTTATGTTCTATATACACACAGTAACGAATTACTATCCAATACGATGGAATATATCTTACAGTTCAAATTACTTGACGACATGTGAACAATCGTGTTTACAAATGAACCAAAAATGTTGCATTCTTCATAACAAATCACACATACGAACATATTGCTCAAGATCGTAATGTTATACCGCCTCTCCTTATAATAACTTAAAACAATATAGCTGCCGTTTGAATTAGTTCTGGCCGCAGTAATATCGCCGCTTCTACGCTAATAAATTGCAAAGACTTTTGTTTGTTCCGATTTGCAAAACATAATCACCCCAAAAATGTATTTTTTTGAAAATAGTGACGTGATTTTATTTTTTCCAAATAATAATCACGTCCTATTGAATTGAAATAAAGTGTAAAACCGTTAATTTTCCTAAAAAGACTTAAAACTCGTAAAACAAAAGACGGCAAATGAAAATCAACTTTTGTAAACAAATAACCTATAACCTCTCTCCTTACAACGACATATTTCCTGTCACTCTATCAATTTATCATTTACTGTAAGTTGCTGTAAAAGGTCAATGTCAAATACTCTGGTCTCATTCAAAATCAGATCTTAAACGTTTTCATAATAAGTTCTATTTTCCCAACATCCAGATCATACACTGAATGCCTGAATATATTTGAGTGTCATGGTTAAAGTTGATAATTCGTTAGTGGATTAGGTTCTTACATTTCAATAATTACATTTTAAAAATACCTAAAATAAAAAGATTTTAATCAATGCCATGAATCCCCTATATTATAAATCCTATAAATCTCCAAAACAACAGGTCCTATTTAAATGCCCTAAATCCTTTTTAAAACGTATCATATAAAATCTTCTTTGTTTTACATCAAATATTGATAGATGACTTAGATTCTGTACATAACAGCCTATTCTCTCCCAGTAGCAGATCCTTTCTAAATGCCACAAATTTCATTCAAAAGATCCTTAATTATTGCTTTAAATTACTGGCATTTACCAATCAGAGATTTACCTCGCATAGAGGACATTAGATCCAATATAAATGCAGTTTTCTACATAAATACATCTCCTTTGCAAATGTATTGAAACATTACTTAAAAGATAGTATACAGTAACTAAAAAACGTAAATCCCGTACATAACATATTCTATATGAATTACTTTTATCCCTTACAAAACATATCCCATATAAATCCATTGAATCCCCATCACATGCGATCCAACATAAATTCATTGAATCACCTACACATGAGATCCTGACATAAAAAAAACCTTCAATCCCCTGCATAACAGATCCTATATAAGTGCCTTTAAGACCCATATAACAGATCCTATATAAGTGCCTTTAAGACCCATATAACAGATCGTATATGAACCCCCTGAATCCCTTACAAAACAGGTCCTGCATAAATTTCTCGAATCCCCTTCAAAACAAATCCTAAATCAATTCATTTAACCCCCTACATAACAGATCCCATATAAATGTCTGTAACAACCGATCTGGTCACACACCAGTATAGTATCACGACACAGAGACCAAGCAGTAGGCAAGCCGACTGGAAACTCCAGCGCTAAGCCTTGATCCAACAGGGTCCAGGGTCTGGTTACAATGCCCGGAGCCTTCCTAATGTCATCGGTTCCAACAAGTATTTAGATAGGTGAAACAAAGTACATAAAAATGGCTATCGAGGGTAGCCTTTAACCTTTTTCATTGGAATCCGATATGCCCGTCGGATCAACTGACTGATGTTATCACGAGGACAGAACCTTATCGTCTCGTTGACTCATTACGAATGTTCTTCTCTTGTAGGTCAATTTGTCCCAATTATACCTCTGGCCCGCATTATACTGTGTAATACAACTCGTTTGCACCCCACGACATGAGGAAACAGGCAATTGCGACCTCCCTTGTTTGTTTAACAATTGCGCGACACTCAGGCGTTATTTGATAACCGGGAGAAACAGCCCTGTAGAACAGACCATATCAATGTTCTAACTAGAAATTATCTCCATATATTCTCTATAATCAACCTCATAAACTATTTTGTTCCGCCCTGGGCATAAGTGACCTTCGTCAGTGAATTCAAAATCTGTTAAAACTATTTTTAAAGCTAGTGTCATCATAATTTTTTATAATGTACACAATTTTTTTTGTTCTGAAAATGAAAGTCAGAAAGAATGGCACCAATGCCCTTAAATGCAAAATTTGAATTAAAATGTTCATAACGTCCATGAAAGGTAGTATCGTAAGATATTTTAAACTCATTTTGATCGATAACAATGGACGGTAGAAAATTCAAACATCTACAGACAAAGGCTACACTTTGCTAATCACAAAGAAAAAAATCAAATAAGTGTTTAAATGGCAACATAAATTAGTTGAAGTAAAGAGGATTCAGTATTTGAACCTTTTATCTTGAACAACAAGTTTTAACATTTTGAGTGAATTTTTCTCCTAAAACAACTTAAAACATAGTCTTAGAGCTCAACTTTCCCCACAAGGATTAACTAGCACCAGTCCCAATCACTAGTTGTAATTAGATTAAATAGTTAAGGAGTTTATTTGAGTAAAATTTGTCTCTCTGAATCGTTAAGCTTGTTGACCTGACTCATGCCTAACGGGTTGATATGTGACTTATTCCCGAGCTGACGCCCACTTTTTATTCCCCAATGTGAACAATAAATAATACAAGTACTTAATGACTAGAGTACCTACGTAGAGACATATAATTAAAAGCACCACAGTACGACACCGCAGAGTTGTTATACAAGAAAGTGAACGCTTCTTCACAACTATCCAATACTTTGTCAATTCACCAAACTCAATACATTGTTTAATAACGTTGTAACGTCACCTACCTCGGTACATTATAATGCAACATTGCAACTTTATGAACTGCAACAGACGTTTGAACTTCACAAACCTCATATAACCTTATATAACGTTGTAACGTCACATATCACGGTACTTTATCATATAACATTGCAACTTCACAAAACTGCAATATACCTTTATAAGTTACACTGTTACATATTGTAAAACCACAGAACACCGATCTAACTTCACAAGTCCAATATTCACTTTGTTCTAACCCGGGCTCTGAGACACCTTCGTCTGGCTGCTTCTATCATGTCCCTCGGTACACTGCGAACATAAGGTCGTTCATTGTATGTGTTCTTTTGTGGTTTCGGGACAGCAGGTGCGTCTAGTATGAGACTTCTTCTCAGAGAATAAGCATGGTCTGTTGGAGGCAATGGCATCTGTTGGGACGCCAGAGGAGGATCACCTGCGGTTGAGACTATGTGAATCCTTGGAACTTTCAGGGCCCCAGGTTCCACATCCTGATCTTCCGTGTCTGTCTTTGAAATAGAAGACGTCCTCTCTTTGATAGAAAAGACTCGATGGTTTTCTTTTCCCATTATTTCTGAGTCAGACACACAACTATCCTTTGACAGATCTATTGCTCCAGTATCATTGCACCGTGACTCAAGCCTTGGTCTCTTTGTCAAATCCAAGGACTTCGAAGAGGTTGGAGTGAGAGAACGTTTTAGAGCGTGCGAGTCAATAAGGTAAGGAGGTTTCGAATCTCCCTTCCTTAGTGTGATGGCAGGTTCTGCAGACTCAGATCTTTGGGGATGGTGAGGTTTACAAAGCACACTCTCTAGATATCCACTCGAGATTGACTCTCTGGACATACTCTCTCTGCTCGGATGTTCTCTTTTGAAGTGAACTTTTGGACTGAGTGGTGTCGTTGACGATCTAGCGGGTGTTACAGTATGATGAACTTCACTTGTACCAGCGCATACTTTTTCTTCAGTTTTGGCATTGCTTTCAGTCTTTTTCTTTGCAAAGAACTCTGCTAATTTTTCAGGTGTAATTGGTAAGGGTATTGGTATTGGAACTGGCAGAGGAAGAACAACTGGGAAAGGAACCATGACTGTTACAGGCGGGACGCCGTTGCCTGCAGGAGGAGGAGGGATAGATGGCGGGGGATACTGGCCGGGTAGGAAGGGAGCCATCAGTGGCGGGAACATGCCACCGAGAGCTGGATCTCCTGGGAGAAGAGGAGGGAAGCCTCCAGGTAATCCTCCAAAGGGAAATAACCCTGCACCCAAGCCTCCTCTTGGTAGACCTTGACCAATGGGAGGAGCGGAGTTATGTGTAGAAACAGATCTCAGGTTAGGCTCAGTAGCTGACGAAGGTGTTCGCTGAACGTTGGGCGTCGTGCTTGTTGATGAAGGAGATGTATCTGGAGATGAAACTGGGTGCACAGCGGTACTGCTACTCATCTTCTCTCGCTGTTTGTTCGGACTTCCTAGTGGTCTCTCTGAGGATGAATTTCCAAACAATCCACCCATCATCATTTGGTTGAACATTCCAAGAGGAGGTATACCTGGGGAGAGTAGATGTGGCGGGGGTACCCAATGAGGAAAGTCTGGGACTGGCAGTTTCTGGGGAGAGTGTCTAGAACCTCTTGGAGGGCTACAAGATCTTGCAGAGTCCCTTGACTCTCGTATTGCACGACGCAGCCTCTCACGATCTTTGGCAAATCTGTCTGCACCAGAAGCAGTCTCAAACCTCTTTGGTGTTTCTGAAGATCTATGCAAGATATTACTCTTCTCCTTACTTTCCTTATCCTCTGGTGTATCCTCTTCGCCTTTCCTTTCAGACTTCACCTTGGCACCTTGACGTTTGGATAACCAGAGGTCTGGCGTTATGAGTATATGCTTATCATTAGCAGACGGGGAACTGGAATCATCACTTTCCTCACCCATCTGCTGGACCATCTTTAGATGCTCCTGAGTTTCACGACAGAATATATTCATCTTGTATTGATTCAGACACTTGGAGCTACAGAACTGAAGCTGTTGGTCACCATCTTGAAAGTCCACATAGTTGACAGTGTGTCTAACGTGTTTGCACCAATCGCAGATCTTGTTCTTCTTAAAGGAAGCTCTGCGACACTGTGTAAAGCAGACCTCACTGCAGAAAGCCTTCAAACCGGTCGGACTCTTGAGTGTGAACAACTTCATGCCAGTCTTCTGGCACCATGCACAGACAACGTAGGACGTTGGTGATGAGGAGTCAGACAGACCTGAAAAGACATAGAAAAACCATCAGTAACAAGTACAATGAACAGGTTTTATCTATTTAAGGATGTTCGCTCCTCAGTCACAGTTACGAAACTCAAATAACCTTAAATCATATTGTTCTTATATAATAAACCAAAATGAAGCGGTAATTTCTTAATTTTGATGATTTCTCATTAAATATTCATCAAAGTAAAGAAACGTAGTATTTTCATTTTTAAATAATTCTCAATTTTGCTGACTCAGCAATTTTCAATTGTAACTATCATTTGACAAGTTCTATTATCTGTTTTACCTAGAAAGTAGATGCTGTTGCATGAATATGATTTGTATGTATGCGTTCAGGTATGTTTTTAGGTAATGAGTGGGAGAAAGCATGTTTTTAGTACACAAATAGCTTGAATGTTGATAATTTAATTGAAATTTTTGAATACATGTTGTGCCGTAGCGGCTAAAAACCCAAAATACCATATATATTTTTTACTTTTTTCTGGAAGAAAATTATGTTTACTCTAACATGTTGTCATATTTAAAAAAGTTTAATACAGGAACTAATTCAAATTTAAGATTTCTCTAAAAAGTTCATCATTTCCCCATTGACTCTGTTAAATCTCTGACTGACAAAGGAATCTTTGTCTTAAAATATTTCGAAAAAACCCACACTCACCCCCATTTGTTTGGGTTGATATTTCAAGCCAATACACTAAACTTTAGAAAAAAACAAGTTAGAAAAAAAGTTTAATACTTTAAATTTGAGGAACGGACATCCTTAACTAAAATTCGAGGCAAGGAGGAGTTAGATACTGAACCAAATAAAGATGTGATTGAACAAACAAAATGAAAAAAGTGTATGTTGATGATGGAAATTAATC
The DNA here is from genome assembly GCA_921293015.1 of Phorcus lineatus. NCBI lineage: Eukaryota > Metazoa > Mollusca > Gastropoda > Trochida > Trochidae > Phorcus > Phorcus lineatus. Next base: position 19,459,935 of record OV121085.1, read on the forward strand.
AAAAGAATTTTAGAAAATTATGAAGATCATCCATGACAGTTATTGAACCATGCCAATCCGAACAGTGTCAGTGGGATTGTATTATGAACATGTCCCACACAGATTGAACCCATTCATTGCTGAACCAATTCATAAGCATAGAAGAATATGAGTAACATGGTACATCCCTGTGACTGAACCAATTCATAAGCATGTAAGAATGTGAGTAAAATGGTACATCCCTGTGACTGAACCAATTCATAAGCATGTAAGAATATGAGTAACATGGTACATCCCTGTGACTGAACCAATTTATAAGCATGTAAGAATATGAGTAACATGGTACATCCCTGTGACTGAACCAATTTATAAGCATGTAAGAATGTGAGTAACATGGTACATCCCTGTGACTGAACCAATTTATAAGCATGTAAGAATGTGAGTAACATGGTACATCCCTGTGACTGAACCAATTTATAAGCATGTAAGAATGTGAGTAAAATGGTACATCCCTGTGACTGAACCAATTCATAAGCATGTAAGAATGTGAGTAAAATGGTACATCCCTGTGACTGAACCAATTCATAAGCATGTAAGAATGTGAGTAACACGGTACATCCCTGTGACTGAACCAATTCATAAGCATGTAAGAATATGAGTAACATGGTACATCCCTGTGACTGAACCAATACATAAGCATGTAAGAATGTAACATGGTACATCCCTGTGACTGAACCAATTCATAAGCATGTAAGAATGTGAGTAACACGGTACATCCCTGTGACTGAACCAATTCATAAGCATGTAAGAATATGAGTAACATGGTACATCCCTGTGACTGAACCAATTCATAAGCATGTAAGAATGTGAGTAACACGGTACATCCCTGTGACTGAACCAATTCATAAGCATGTAAGAATGTGAGTAACACGGTACATCCCTGTGACTGAACCAATTCATAAGCATGTAAGAATGTGAGTAACACGGTACATCCCTGTGACTGAACCAATTTATAAGCATGTAAGAATGTGAGTAAAATGGTACATCCCTGTGACTGAACCAATTCATAAGCATGTAAGAATGTGAGTAACACGGTACATCCCTGTGACTGAACCAATTCATAAGCATGTAAGAATATGAGTAACATGGTACATCCCTGTGACTGAACCAATACATAAGCATGTAAGAATGTAACATGGTACATCCCTGTGACTGAACCAATTCATAAGCATGTAAGAATGTGAGTAACACGGTACATCCCTGTGACTGAACCAATTCATAAGCATGTAAGAATATGAGTAACATGGTACATCCCTGTGACTGAACCAATTCATAAGCATGTAAGAATGTGAGTAACACGGTACATCCCTGTGACTGAACCAATTCATAAGCATGTAAGAATATGAGTAACACGGTATATCCCTGTGACTGAACCAATTCATAAGCATGTAAGAATGTGAGTAGCACGGTACATCCCTGTGACTGAACCAATTTATAAGCATGTAAGAATGTGAGTAAAATGGTACATCCCTGTGACTGAACCAATTCATAAGCATGTAAGAATATGAGTAACATGGTACATCCCTGTGACTGAACCAATTTATAAGCATGTAAGAATGTGAGTAAAATGGTACATCCCTGTGACTGAACCAATTCATAAGCATGTAAGAATGTGAGTAACACGGTACATCCCTGTGACTGAACCAATTCATAAGCATGTAAGAATATGAGTAACATGGTACATCCCTGTGACTGAACCAATACATAAGCATGTAAGAATATGAGTAACATGGTACATCCCTGTGACTGAACCAATTTATAAGCATGTAAGAATGTGAGTAAAATGGTACATCCCTGTGACTGAACCAATTCATTAGCATGTAAGAATGTGAGTAAAATGGTACATCCCTGTGACTGAACCAATACATAAGCATGTAAGAATGTAACATGGTACATCCCTGTGACTGAACCAATTCATAAGCATGTAAGAATGTGAGTAACACGGTACATCCCTGTGACTGAACCAATTCATAAGCATGTAAGAATGTGAGTAACACGGTACATCCCTGTGACTGAACCAATTTATAAGCATGTAAGAATGTGAGTAAAATGGTACATCCCTGTGACTGAACCAATTCATAAGCATGTAAGAATATGAGTAACATGGTACATCCCTGTGACTGAACCAATTTATAAGCATGTAAGAATATGAGTAACATGGTACATCCCTGTGACTGAACCAATTTATAAGCATGTAAGAATGTGAGTAACACGGTACATCCCTGTGACTGAACCAATTCATAAGCATGTAAGAATATGAGTAACATGGTACATCCCTGTGACTGAACCAATTCATAAGCATGTAAGAATGTGAGTAACACGGTACATCCCTGTGACTGAACCAATACATAAGCATGTAAGAATGTGAGTAACACGGTACATCCCTGTGACTGAAACAATTCATAAGCATGGAAGAATATGAGTAACATGGTAAATCCCTGTAACTGAACCAATTCATAGGCATATAAGAATGTGAGTAAAATGGTACATCCCTGTGACTGAACTAATTCATAAGCATGGAAGAATATGAGTAACATGGTAAATCCCTGTAACTGAACCAATTTAGAGGCATTATAATTATATATTATCATATCATCATCGATAGTTAGAAAATAACACTATGAATTAAAGGGCTACATATAAGCATCATATAATATATGATTAAAGACAAAAGTATCAGATATAGTACTTGAATTACCGCTATCGCCCTTCATCCATTATAAATCAGATAGTGGAGTCATTTTACTTCCTGTATGTTTTGAATAATGATGAAAGTTTTAAGCATATTAATACAAAAATCTATATCAAAGTGACCAAAACATTTTGAGACAAAATAAAAAGGATGTATGATTTTTATTTGATATTGCATCCATGAACGAATCAATGAATAAATAGATCATTATTTAAAATTTCATGAATGAACAGGTTTTTTAAAAACTTTTTCTAAAGAATACTTCGTGTCATAACGTCTTGAATCCAAAACCAAATTTAAGAATTGCAAAGTGAAAACAATATCCCTTTGTATTGAGACGGATTAAAGCTTAAATATTTAAAGACATGATCGAGTGTATTGAACATGTTGTAATAAATCAATACCTAAAGGTAGAGTGTAAGCACAAAACGATATTATTGACACATCTTCGCTTGGAACGGCTACGGAATGAATCGATAAGCTCCTCGTTTTTCACTTTCAAAATAATCTTTTTTTAATTCACAATTAATCTTTATGCTTGAGTTTTATCGTTGTCATCTACTTTTGACAGTTCTTAGAGAAGCATCTCAAACTACCGTCTAGACATCGATCTATATACCATCAGCAATGAGGGGACTGTCCATAAATGTCATATTTCACTGTTTGATGTTAGCGAAAAACTGTGCTTCTACCTGTCTCTTTATATGTTTAGTATCTGTCTCCGTTGGCATTTAAATCAACCTGAAAAATTCTCTACGATCTTGCACACCACTAGTCATTATGATCGGTAATATGACATTATTTTCTCAAATAGTATCTTGTCTGATGTAAAACGATCATTAGTTTATATGTCATTTATTGAAATGCAAATATTTACTTCCACAGATGGTCAAATGATACCATCAAATATAACATTACCAACATTATCGAGACGCATTACTAATAATATGACTGAGCCATGCTGATTTGTTCTTGTCCGTATATTATTGCAAACACCATATCCTTTAAAGACTTTTGGATATCTCTTTCAAGAGGCGCAATCATATTTTTTAAGAATGATTTTTTATATATGCAGTTAAAGATACTTATATGATGTCCATATCAAAAATACCTAGTCGATGAATAAAATTTAAAACGTCAGAATCACAATAAGATGATTCTATTGCAAATATTAGCACATTACGACATAAGTTAAATAATTAAATGGAATATTCAAAGCTACAAAATGAGCTCAAATGGTTCTTATTGAAAGGGTTGCTGAAACAAGAACATTTGTCTGGCAACATTGGCTGCAATCTGAATTAACTGGCACTGATTGTGTTGTGAGAAGTGAAATCACCGGTGGATTAATTGTCGATGGAGATGCAAAATTTTAAAAAATAAGCCGCTATCATGAATTCTCATTGTATGCAAAGTTTCATTATACATATGAGCTTAATTTATCAACATCTATCATAAAAACAAATGTTTGTCTCGGAAGGTGCTACTGTTTCTTAAAGGGACACCGAGTATGTTATCGGAGTCAGTCTTTATTAACAAAGTTAATTCATCGAGAAGAAGTGGATGTTTCTTAAATGACCATCTCAGAGCTTTTCAGTGCAGTAAAGAAACAATAAACAGGAATAAGTTGCAATTTGTGATCGAAAACCGGATAAATAAAATAAAAGTATGAAAAAGTATAAGACATATTCTGTGTCACTTTAAACCGTATTATGCTATCATGTAGAAAGTAAAATGTTGTCGTTGAAGATATATGCATCTATGAGTGTGCCTCTCATGGAATGGCTTAATCCTCGTTATTTGCTTCTAAAACATCAATTTGTATTTTCAAAATGTTATCAGTTTCGCTTGAATGAATTTCAACGTAGCTTCAACCAACAAACATTTCAATGATTCAACAATCGAAATGCTCTTGGCAAATTTGTAACGTCAGATTTTTTGCACCAGCGATAGAGAACTTTGGTTCCCATCAATTTATCTTTGTTCTGATATGTCAGTTTTCTTGTATCAGCGATATAGAAACTTTGGTTCCAATCTTTGATAGAACAATCCCCTTTTTGCGTCGATGTTTCGTCACAAGTGCGATTCGCACTTATCTGAAGTCATATATTTCAGAATAAAACGCAGAATTTTGTTTTATTTGTGATGAAGGGTTATCTGTGTTGCAATTATTTACCGATAATCACAGTTATATCACCAACCAGAGGCTTCATGGAAAGAAGTAAACTGAATTTTTAAGACAATTGTCCTTCCTGTAATGTTCAACATTGTCACATTTGACGACCACTCATGCACATAATGAATAAATGTAAGAATAAAAGAAAAGAAGGAATGAATTGATGAAAAAGAAGGAAGGAATTGATGAAAATAAAAATGAATAAATGACACGTGGCCAATATGTTGTTCAAATGCGATTTCTTCGTTTAATATAGACGACACTGCCTGGGGTCGAATTGGGATTCGAGACAGCATAACATGTACACTAGCAGCTCTGTTGAAACTCGTAATACACCGTGGTGGTGTACAATCAATCAGCTAATACCGACACATCTCTACCTTCTCGTCAGGAAGTGATATCAACACGAAACCTCAAAAGATGTCACCACCAAAATGAACGAAGGAGACTGTCATGGAAAAGTGGTGCCTTGTTGAAAATATCATTCTTTCCTAATTACACTACAGCATGAAAGAATGAAACACTATCTCTCTCAACTTAGGTGACAGTGTATTTTGGTCGCAGTCTATTAAAGTGGTAATTCGATAGGACAATACAAAGACCGAACCATACTGTATTTTGAAATGTTGCATGGAGACTGAATCAATAAGAAAAAGCTCTTGTTTCTGTTTGCTCTATCGTGCGGATGCTCCCGTCACCTGTGTCACTTGTAGACCAATCAGAGATAACCTTACATACTTGTAAACCAATGAAATGCTTTGAGACATGTGATGCTGGTCCGACTGTGTGGGCCAAGCCTCTGTTTACATGTAATTCTACACCATCGCAAAGACAGTGCAGTAAAGGTTTCGCGGGCATTCGATATCCCAACAGCCTCTGTAGAGGTCTGTCAATACATGCCGTACGTGAGTCCACCGTTCAGCTGTCAGTAACGCGAGAACTTTTGTCATCAAAGTTTGGCTCAGAACTGAAGTCAGAGCCGTACAAGATGTCAAGCCACAAGGGAAGGCTGAAAGTGATCCCCGGGACCCAGAGCGTCTAATCATAAACACGATAATTGAACATCCAAGCATGTCTCGCATTACATATAACAGTCAGTGGTAGTCACACAAATGACATTTCTCGACTCTAACTTTACAGTGCCTCTGTTATTAATACCTGATGGGGAAAAGCAGAGGTATTGTAACACGTGGAATATACTAGACAAAAGGATAAAACTAATATTGATATATTGATAAGGATCAATCAGTTGATTGACACTTTGAGAGAAAATGTCCGTAGCAAATCATTCCAATATTCTACCTTGTCGATCAAGTGATTATTTCTGTTGATGGTTTTTTTAAAGTGTGCTTTTGAATTATTTATTGTTTAAAATGGATTGTAATTATTTGTAATTATTTTGGCCATGTGGCCATGCATACAAATAAACATTCTTCATCATCATCATCATCATGTAATTATTTTGAAATAATATTGTTATATTATAATATATTACTTTCATTTTGTTTTAGGATAATTGTGTGTCATTCTCTAAACGTTTTGTATTTGCAACTTCTTCTCAAGAACAACTAGCTAAAATCTTTAAGTAGACACTTCATCCGATGAGAACTGATGATTGAAGACTTGCTGACCTTGAAAGTGGTATCAAATATCATGTCATGTAAACTTAATTTCAACTTCTTCTTAAGAACCACTAGCTAAATGTTTCATGCAGATACCTAAGTTAATTGAGATAATAAGTTGAAGATTTTGGTGTCTTTGAAAGGGGACATCAAGTGCCATATACTCATGGAATCTATTTTCAACTTCTTCTTGAGAACCAAGAGCACTGCAAGTCTGAAATCCTATGTACAGAGCCATTAATCAAGAGGGAGTAGAAACTGTAGTTAAGATGACTCTGGTTCAAATAAGGGCCCCAGGGACCATACCCTTATTACCTTTCATTATCTTCTTCTCTGGAAATCAACACCTTCAAAAGCTGAAAAATTATCCCACAAACCAATAGATCATAAAACCTTGGGGTCAATAACAAAGCCATATTGACTATGGAATTTTCATCTTCTCTCAAACCAAAAGAACTAGGAAACTGATGTCGTGTATATAGTCAATAAGGCTAATCTGGGAATTCATGTGAAAAAGGAGATTCCGGGGCCAGTTTTAGGGCTACATTGACTACAAGAAAAGCAATTCTATTGATATAGTTTCACATCAGGATCAAAGCTACAGATTACTATTTTCATTCTCCAAAGAGTCTGCCATTTACTTTAGGCTCTTTGACCAAAAGTTTGTTATTTTCATTGTAATTTTAAGTGAATTGATTATTGTTAGATATCGCTTAAGCAATATCTCAGCCATAAGCTGTGGTTCATATTCATTAATTAACCTGCATTATGTGCCATAAATGTAAGTCTTGTAACAACTGATTAGGTACAGAGCCAAATGCTCTAGTTTTCAAGGTAAATGTGGATTATATAGCAACATACTGTGATTCTTAGTAAATCTTTTGATTGATTCTTGTTTCTTAGTCAAGTTTTAGCTTGATACTTGATTCACGACTATCAGAGATTAGATTTCCTTCAAGGTTTTCATTTATTTTTCAACAGGTAAAGGGTTAATATTCCTCTCTGAACTTTTGAATGGAATTTAAATGGTTAAATCTCTGGCATCAAAAATCTTTGTAAGATGATAGCAGCATGGGTTTCTCTATTGTATAAAAGAAGCCAATCCAACTCATTGCTTCTATTACATTGTTTTGATTAAGATCGAGAGAAGTAGCACTTTGACGCTGGCGATACACTGACACCTAGGGATTCCATATCAGATTACCAGGATCTAGATACACCCTACATTTCCCATTACACCAGACCCATTGTTCCTCCCTTCACATGCTGGTAAACTGTAATGAAGTAAGCTGAAACCTGGCTTCTTCTGATGTGCTTCTCAAAGAACAAGGCTAAGTTCATTTAAGGGCATATTCATATTTTTATAAGGGAAATCTGTTAGCCTCATTAGATATACATGGTATGTTTTACCATTGTTATCACTTGGATTCATTTTAAACATGATTAGTAATCTTAAATGTGTCATAATAGCACTCATCACATCCAATTGTGGAGGATTAGTGATTAGAATCATAGTCTATAACTTTTTAAAGGGGCAGTAGATGAAAACAGTGATTTGTTTTAATCAAAAGAAGCAGATTTAAAACAAATATACCATGATTGGTTAAGCAATGCCAATCCATTGCAAGGTGATTTGAGGTTATATGGGGTTTAACATCGCTTTCTAGAGTATGTAAGTATGAAATAATTTGATACATTACGCAGCCATGAAGAATCAGCTGTCAGTGATACGAGAAATTCATATTTAGTGGGCGGGATAGCACAGTGGTTAGAGAGTTCTGCTTCGGATCGAGGGGTCTGGGGTTTAAATCCCGTCTGCAGTAGAGAACTGTTCTACACGCAGTAAGATTTGGGTGCAATGCTACACCGAATTTCAGAGCAGTATTCCCCCTGGTTCGCTAGTTCCAGCTGATGTTCACAGGTTTCACTGCAATGCATAGCCACCATGATGTTGCAGGCTTTCTTCCTGCAATGATACTAGCAGCCGTGATATAAGTGAATACTCTTGAAAGTGGCTATAACCCCAACATCATAACCTTACCTCATCACTTACCCCTTCATCAGGATGATCTTGCTAGTCATATTAAATCAACTTCTCAAAAGCTCTTCAAAGATTTTGCATTCAAGAACACTGTGCCATTTTGTTTTCTAAGTAGGCCCAAGAATCATGGCCTACAAAGTACCAGAAGAAAGTTTTGCTATCTTTTGATGCTTTATTACTTCATATTTGAATAACTGCTATAGTTCTATTTCAGTTTAAAAAACAATTAACACATATGCAACTGATTTCCCTTTCATATTAAAGTTTGATTATCTTATGATCTCATTTTCTTTGTTTTATTGTCTGACGACTTTCATATAAATTTCAATCTTATCTCCTAAGCCATACCTTCAAATAAATGTGTCTCGTGAGCCAGACAAAATACATTATGCATAAACCCTTTACGGTTTTTAATATCAGATAGTTGAAATTGAATTAAAGTTTAGATTTTGCTGACTGAAAAAATGTTTATTATGCCTTTAACACAAAATAGCGTCAAATTGAAGAGAATTGATCCTTTATTGTTTAATATAAAAAATTATAGAATTTTATATCTTTAAATCTATTTTTAAATATAAGAGATTTTTACATTGTCAGGTTCTGAAATGAAATAAGGTATTCTGGTTACCGGTATAATAATTTACGAAGTTAGCTTCTCCTTTGATTCTGAATGTTGTTGATGGAATTGATTCAAGGTTTATTTGAAATAATATATTAAATCGTGATTGAGAGATTACCACCAAGATTGAGTACATTGATTGAATATAAATCATTCTGATTTCTCTTAAACTTGAAGAACTTAACTTGGAGGAACTCAAAATAATACTGGCATATGTTAAAAAAATTCATTAATTAAAATGGAGCAGCTAGAGGAGTTCAAAAGCGCTAGATAATTTTGTCAATTAAGATACCCCTTTCGGTCAGTAGTATGGTGTTTTAACCTTGCTATGATGTGCCCACTTCAAATCCCAAAGATGATAATTTAGCTTTTGCATTTTACATTACAAAATATATTTATTATTTTCACAAAGTTTTTATTTGTGGAAATCTATTTGGGCGTGTCTTGCTAACCTGTCAATGGCAGCATAACCCTCTCAGATTTCACATCAGATTCCAGGTAGATCATATAATAAATGAAGAGACAGGTAAGTGCTCTTTTCTGCTCTAATAGTTTAGGTATCAACTCAAGGTAGTTTAACAATTAACAGGTGTATGATAATGGATACACAGGTGAACATTGTGATAATTTGTTATACAGCTCACAGGCGAGAGATGGCTTTGCAAGATTAACAAAAAGAATTGTTTGGGTCAAAGGTCAAAATAAAATATTGAAGGAGGTCTAACATGATAATCCAAGGCTTCATGACTTTAATCCTTTAACCGTCTTTTTAAGTGTCGGAGTGAACACACCTACCTTGCCATTGTGAAACACACAAAGAGACACTGTTCAGTATGTTTATGATATTGGGTGTCTCTTTTATCTCATACATGGTATATCACGTCTTACAACATGGCAGTTCAGGTTTTAAATATCATGAAGAGAATGTGGAGAATTATATCTTAGGCTGCTGTTGAGACATTTCTTATTATGACAGCATGTTATCATGTTGGGAGTCCTTTGGTGTACTGGTATTTCATTCTGTCCAAGATGGGCTCATAGCTAAGGAGGTCCAATCTCAGATACCATTCATTAAAATCAAGTTCTTATAAAATCTTTTGAATTAAGCAGCACTACAAATCAACATTTTTATTTGATGAAAAAATGGTGTCAATCATATTTGACTTCTTGCATAGTTTTTGATGATATATCCTATATGCTCAGACTGTAGGAAATAATCAAAATAAGGTAATGTTAAGTGGATGATTTGTAGTCTAATAAAACACAAGAAGGATAATTGGAGCAAAATCATTAAGGTATGGAGCACAAGTCAAATATATATAAAGTCTTAACAAGTACAAAAGTGATGATTTAACACAAACCAAGGAAAAATGAAGAAACTTACTGACTCTTTGATGGGTTCTAATCAAGCACAACTTAAGAAGAGATAAGGTTAAGCTCAATCACAATCAGTGAAGAATAAGTCAGGAATAAAGCACTCAAGTGCTCTTTTTGAACTCTAGTCAAGCTCAAGAATCTTCATGAAAACATGAAATGATGAATCACATTTGTGCAAGATTTGAAATCAATCAAGCACAATTTAAGAAGATATGAAGTAAAGTTCAAGCACATTCAATGAAACCCACTTAAGGCATAAATTTAGGTTTTGAGTGCCATATGTAAACTCTAATCAAGCACCGGTCTCTCAATGCAGGATGGAAAGCATAAAGCACATACGTGCAAGAAATGACATCTAATCAAGCACAATTTAAGAAGATATGAAGTAAAGTTCAAGCACATTCAATGAAACCCATGAATCAAGGTTTTGAGTGCCATATGTTAACTCTAATCAAGCACCGGTCTCTCAATGCAGGATGGAAAGCATAAAGCACATACGTGCAAGAAATGACATCTAATCAAGCACAATTTAAGAAGATATGAAGTAAAGTTCAAGCACATTCAATGAAACCCATGAATCAAGGTTTTGAGTGCCATATGTTAACTCTAATTAAGCACCGGTCTCTCAATGCAGGATGGAAAGCATAAAGCACATAAGTGCAAGAAATGACATCTAATCAAGCACAATTTAAGAAGATAATTTAGGTTTTGAGTGCCATATGTAAACTCTAATCAAGCACCGGTCTCTCAATGCAGGATGGAAAGCATAAAGCACATACGTGCAAGAAATGACATCTAATCAAGCACAATTTAAGAAGATATGAAGTAAAGTTCAAGCACATTCAATGAAACCCATGAATCAAGGTTTTGAGTGCCATATGTTAACTCTAATTAAGCACCGGTCTCTCAATGCAGGATGGAAAGCATAAAGCATGTACCAAGGTTAAGTGCAAGAAATGACATCTTACCAAGCATTTATTAAGTTATGATGCCCTTAAGTACAAAATACGAAGTGTTATCAAGCAAATAAAGAGATGAATTTAAGCACAATTTATGAAGCGTACCAAAGGCTTAAAGCATGCATGTGAAAGAAATAAAGTCTAATCAACAACAGGAAGCATGTACAAAAGCATAATTGATGAAGTGTATACTGAAGGCATTGAGCACTTAAGTGCAAGATATGAAGTCGAATAAAGCAAAGGATAAGATGACACTAAGAAACCCAAGAAAGTGTAAGACTTGAATAAAACACAAGAATCATGAACTAAAGTAAAATATATACAGCCTGCTTAAGGCATGAAGCATTTAAGTGCAGATTATATAAACTCTAATTAGGTACAAGCAAGATGAACTCTAACTAAGCCCAAGCAGGATGAACTAAAGCACGCAATAAGAAACTTATTTAAGGTCATATGTAGCACTTAAGTAAAAGTCCAATCCATCACAGAGCAAGATGAATTTAAGAAGCCATATCTCAAGTCATGAATCACTTATGATTAAGTGCAAGAGATGAACTCTAATCAAAGAAGGATGAACTAAAGCATAATCTATGCGGCCTATTTAAGGCATGGGGCACTTAAGTGTAAAATTGCAAAAGCATGAAAGATTTAAGTGCAAGATATGAGTTTGACCAGACACAAGCAGAATAAATCTAAGAAGCCATATTTCAAGGTATGAGGCACTAAAAGTGCAAGATATGGTCTCTATGATCAAGCAAAGGCATGAAGCACTTAGATTTAAAGTCAAATCTCAAAGCATTTTTTTTAAGTGCAAGATTTGAACTCTGACCAGACACAAGCAGGATGAATCTAAGAGAGGCCATATTTCAAGGCAAGAGGCACTAGTAGTGCAAGATATGGACTCAATGATCAAGCAAAGGCATGAAGCACTGAGATTTAAAGTCAAATCTCAAGGCATGAAGCACTAAAGTGAAAGAGATGAACTCTACTCAAGCACAAGAAGGATGAACTTAAGCACAGGCCATGACAAAGCCCACTGAGACAAGGCGAAGACAAGGTGATGATGGACTAGCTGACCTGGTGTGCTGGTGTCTTGTCGGCGGGTCAGTGCGGAGACTAGGTTACGATGTTGTGCGGCTAATGAGGACTCACTATTAGCTGCACCTGCGGATATAACAGGTACATGGTAATTGTGAGCTGGGGGACTTGCTGAGATTTTATTAAAGTGACATGGAGTAGCTTGTTGCATTGATTGATTATGCCAAAATACTGTATGTGTTGATATAACTCCTAATCATCTCGCTCAACCTGAAAATCTATTCCTTATGCTAAGTAGATGACAATGACTTGTTTTAATTGATAATGAAACAAAGGCCTTTTACATGTACAGAACCTGACCTAATTAGATGCATTCCATTTATGTGACCTATTAAACACGCCCTAACATTATCTACATGTATTTCTGTTTGCCCTAGATAAATTTCCAAAATAGATTTCATGCACCCCTATAGTAGTATGTTGTCAAATTTCTTAAAGTCTTAGTCTCATTTTTGCAAGGCAAATTGTAATGCATGCCGGACAAATAGTTCATCACTCACAGAAATCTTTCTCCTGACGTTTGCAACAATTTTCAGAAATCTGCGTGCATTCTAGCCCTCAATAATGAAGTTAAAAACACCCTACCTTATGTCTTTGGCGAGCGTTAGTCCCTACCACGTCATTTAGCTAAGTCCATGATGTAGAACACATGAAATTTCCCAGCTGAATATCCAATGAAAATAGCTAGTTGTTTACCTTTTTTCAAATACAGAATTAACAAAAAGGTGGTAAACTAATGAAGAATGCGTCTTTCATAAGTCAGCTCTGCAATTACTAGATTTCCGGTATTTCGTCCTCGCGATAGGATTGCACTTGATTCCGTACTTTATACGTCAATAAGCAGTGTCATCCTAAACGTTAAAACGGGCATAAAAATGAAAATCTTTGCAGACGCGACAGGAAATATTGGTGTAAATGATCAGATTTTTGTTCGTGAAGAAAAATTACCCAAATTTAGTTGCTTTACAAAATTGATTCAATGACTTTAAAGCATTATCAAAACTTCAGCCATTATATTGTTAAGATGCTAAACTAATCACCTTTACGATGGTAATTTATGGTCTATGTAATGATATTAAAACATTTGACATATTTGACTCCAAGAACATATTCTTTGTCACTTTAAGATATTAGATATTCATGCACTGTTATTGTCATTCAGCTTAAAAACTAGCCATTCCTTACCAAAAGTATGAGTTGAAAATAAAGCTTTATTTCATGCACTTGCGTTCATCAATTTTTCAGTTCTTTAGATAATTACATCAGAACTTGCATCATAATCTGTTTAGCATGCCATAAAAAGAAAATTCTATCTTTCTTTTATGTTTGACTTTTCCTTCCTGCTTTTTAACTTCATCAACCTTCACCAGAAATTATGTAATACATGTATGTAATTTTTTACTATGATCAACTTGAGATAAACATGTTTTTTAAGAATGAAAACTCTTAATTTAATCAAATAACTATCACTAATAATTAAACATAGTTGAATTTTAATTTTTGTGACCTACAGATTGGTTAAAACACTAAAAGAGAATACTTATTTTAAAGAAAAATGATATATTTACTGTGCAAAATGATATGATAAGGTACAGCTATCAGGTAAATTCAATCACTGAAAGGTAATCTTCAGAGATAAGATCATTAACCTTGTAAGACCTTGTGATTATAATAGTGTTTTTATAGATGACATTTATGAAATATCTTGAGTATCTAATTAGATTTACAAATTAAAATGGTCTTCATTCTAAACCTTTCTGATAATGATATGAGATCATTCCTCAGAAAAAGGTTTTCTTATTATCTTAAAATGACATTTAATCAGGAAGTGATGAAAACGAGGGCTTTGAGTTTCAGCAAAACCAGTGTACAACCCTCATGGTTTTACCTTTTAGTACAACTGAAAGGTTACAATTCAAGACATAATTACAACAATGTAACAATATATTAACTATTCATGCATCATAATAACCATCTTTGCAACTGGATGCATTGCTATGAAAATGAAAACTCAATCGATGCATCGATAGTAAGGTTAACTATCGATAGAATCCAAGGTGTTATTTTCCTTGGATTAAATTTTATTTATGACTTGCACAAGCATTTATATGAAGTTTATTTGAATTCATTTCACTTCTTTATGTCTGAAGATGAGAAATGTTCTGATAGAGTGGTGTAGAAACAATGAAAAATGGTTGAAATCTGTATCATCAGTCTTATAAAATGATTAGCAATCACAGCTGGGATACATTTTTGTTTGGATCCAAAACTATTGCAATAGCAATTGCAATAATGGGTCACAATAGTCAATTGCTATGGCAATAGTAGGTTGCATTAGAATATCGCTATTGCAATGGTCAAATTAGGTCAACAGCCAGCCCTATTAAATGCAGAGACTCCTTATGAAAATAAATGGTAAAAAAATTACTACCCTGGGATTAAACATAAGTAGTGACACATTTACAGTATGTGCACATGTGTATGTATCACTTTCTAGCTTGAGTTCCAGAATGTTTCGTCTGTGACATTCACATTAGTTTAAGAAGTCATTATAGTGGGCCGAGGAAGAACAGCAGGCCTGTTTATGGATGTTTCCCTGTTTCAAATGAAATATAATCAGTAATGAAGAAAATAACTCTGATGCATCTGCTAATCATACTAATAAACATGTCTTTTCTGGAAGCAACTCAAAGTTTATTCACATTATTTCAATTGGCATGAATAATCTTTCTTTTGAGTTTTTATCTTATTCCAAACAGATTGATTGATAGATAACAGAATCTTTTTCATTGTGAGGATTGCCAGTAAATTAATGAATATGTTTTGAAATATCTAATAAAAGCAATCAGTTTCATCTTAATACATTGGTAACCTGTAAGCATTTCAATATCTGACCTAAACAATATAAACCTTATATATGAGATGTTTACATGGTATCTCTTATGTTATTAAAGTATCAAGTCAACCATATGTGTTTTAAAAATCAAATGCTTTATTTGGTTAATCATTTATCATAACAATTTTATCAAATTTCAAATACTTTTATCTTTAAATAGATATATGACATACAAACTTTTAAACATTCAAACATGATTCAATATCCTTTTCTGGAAGAGAATAAACCAGAGATTTATTCTATGCAATCAACAAATGTATAAAATGGAAATAAAGAGTGATTTGATATCACAACATGATACCCTCTAAATTTATCATTTTATAACATTAATTGATTTTTGTATTCTAGAGCGATCCAACACAACTTATGTTTTTAAAAGTAATTATTTTCTCCAAGAGAATCTGTCCTCCAATTTTCTCAATGTTATCGGATATCCACTGCAATGAGACTCCTGATATAAGAGAAGTTGTTGGGAAATTAAATTCTTTTAAATATCAACTATTGCAATCAGTGTAATGACGGCAATAAGCAAAAATAACTAAAATAACTCAAACAAAGGCTAGGGAGGTAAAGTCTCTTCTCTATGGGAATGGAGAACTGGGAGGGGCGAGAAGGGAATGATTGATAAGAATGGTCCAGTGTTGTTTGACAAGCATAAGGAACATACAGCTTACAGGATGTTGTTTTTGTTATCTAACAATTTTGTAAGATACAAATTAAAATAATTAATTTTACACAATTTTATGGCTTCGAAGGTTCATTAAATCGTTAACAGTTATGTTTAAGTAGATAGATTTCACACTGCAAGTGTGTTACCGCTGAGACACTGCTGTTGGCTAAAATTTTGCCCTTTGGTGCTAAACAATAACTGTCCAATTTTAGCGGAAAACGGGTTAATCCGTGTGCTTTCATTTCCAATTGGAGAATATATCATAGAATGGCTGTGAATAAGATTGATAACAGTATTTCTACTTATAATTCACTAAAGACAGAATTTTTTTTCTGAAAAGTAGCATGTCCATTTATGAAACATAACTTATGTCATAAAAATCATGTGGCACCTGTCGAGAAAACATTTTTACATAAAACCTTTTTGTGAGACACATCACTTATTCATTGTCATAGATTACATTAGGCATAACACGAAACAGGATTGTTTTAAGTTCTAGTGAGTAAAAGAAATTAGATCATTGAATAAATTAATAAATGATATAAAATAGATGCAGAAATTCACCATCGCATTCAAAGGAAGGCCAAGGCCATTTGTGCAAATTCTCCATAAAAGTTACCGAAAAGCATTAAAGTGTAGATTAAAGATTCATATGGAGACCAATTTTCATAATTCATAATGGTAAAGATGACAAGGGTTATAGTGATTACATAATTTATTTTGACACTGGGTGATAAAGTTGCAAACAGATTTATTTGAAATCAAAATTGTGAAAAAAATGTTCATTTTACATTTCCATGTGCACTTAGCTGATGTTATTTCATAAATCATACTTCAAAATTTGTCTTGAAGGCAGTGATATAAGAAGACACAGACAATAAAATGAAGTTCATGTTCTTGTTTTATTATTTCTTTCTATAAAATGTGACCTTAATGCAAACATAAGTGATAATAAAATTATTTATCAGTTCCTGAAATGATAAAAGACAGAAGCTCAGGAAATTTGGAAATGTATTGTAAAATTGATTGAGAAAAAAAAGTATGAATATTTGTTATTTGAAGTGTTTATATGATTTGTTAGATAAAAAGATAATATTGATGAGTTGAATATAGGCTGAAGCATTAACAAGTATTAATAACTCAAAATTCGAAAAACATTTACTGAGAATATGCTTCAAATCTACGTTTAACAATCTTCTATATTTTTTATCCTTTAAATCAAATCCTTTGTAAGTCCAATATGTGTTTATGTGAGAGATTTTGATAATCCATATTAAACCAAGTTAAACATATCTATAATTTCTGAGGGAGGTAATAAAACTATTGTGTCCTGCCTACTATGGATCCAGGATATAAGTGGATAAATGGGATGATCTTTGATGTGATCATTGAATATTTGGGAATTTTTCTTTTGTCAATCTGATTAGAAACGTACAGGTACTATCTTCTACATATATCTATCATAAGATAAAATTGAAAATGATATCAACATAAGAACACTTGCGTCTGTAAGTGGCTCAAACATATACCAATGAATTACCTCCTTTGAGTGTCATCTCACATCTTGGAGACATACAATATTTAAAAGGGAGTCAATTGAATGCAGATATTAAGTTCAAGGTTTGAAAAAAACCAGCATGTTTTTATTTCTCTAATTGTATATAGACTTACTTACCTTTTAAAACATTTATCATTAAGGAATTCTTGCACAACTTCCCTTATATTCCTTTAAAACATCAACAGGAGCTAGACTAAATATTAATACTGGATTCTGGTGAAACTCTTTAGATTTCATCCTGCTACATCATCATATTTGTATCCTTGAAGCTCCTACAATACCCTGGTAACCCTCAAAGCAGATGCCTCATATCACTACATAGAACCAGGATAAAGAATAACTCTATGGCAATAGCGGCACTACCCGGATGAAAGGACAAAGGGGTCTGAGAGAGTTCCTTAAATGATGTTTCATTGACTAGATATATTACATAGAGATAACATAGCAATTGAAATTTGACTTGAAATAGTGCACAATAACTCAACTAGAAAAACAACGAGAATTTAAGAAATCCTCACCACCATGAACATTAAATGGCATTGTTTATTATTCAACTGAATAGTATCTTGTATATCCTTTTTATTATATGTCGAATGGTGAAATATGCCATTTATCGGTGAAAATAAAACCCATATTTTCACTGAGTGAAATAAAAATGGTATTCTACTCAGTGAAATGACGCAACAATCATATGACGTCGTCTGTGACGTCATGAAACAATTGAATTACGTCATGCAACGACCGCGCTAGTGAAGCGTTTTAGCTTCTCCATTCATATAGTTAGGGTCATTTACAGGGTTTTGGGAAACATAATAAATAGAAAATTTGACATTTCTCGTCGAATACCATGAATATCTTTTCTCGTGAAGTAGAAAATCATATATTTACACTCGTGGCTACACCACTCGTGAAAATATAAGTTTCTACTTCACTCGATGAGATATCCATGGTATTCAACGAGAAATGTCAAATATCCTCTGTATATCCTATCAATTTATAATTATATAATTGTTAATAACTAAGTCATAAATAAGTAAAATTATTGGATTACTTATCCCCATATAAACTGTTTTGCTTAAGCAATGGCATTATGCCAAAAGGAATGTCACTTCAAAGGGTCAGTAGCATGATATTTGGAAAATTTAATTTTTTTAAATTTTACCCTAATAGATATATATGTCTATGCCAAATGTATTATCCATAGCGGGTCAATCACCTTTTTACTCAACCCAGTTATCTGTTATATAGAAAAAGCAATCAAGTAACAAGCAAAAACTACAGGCAGACTACTAATGAAAACTCCCTTGAATTATGAAAGGTAGGGAAAGTGATTCATGTAGCTTGAGAATTGCTTCTTATGATTCAAAAAGATTGCTTTGAAGTTAGTAACATTTATTTTCATTTTGTATACCTAAAAAAATGCTATTGTCTATTTTACACAATATAGATCCTAGTGAGTCTTGTTAAAAATAAAAATTATCCCATAGTTATATTAACGTGAACACTATCACCAGCGTATTAGATAGCCCACTTGTAATAAAATTGTTTTCTGATTTATACGAGATGCTTTCAAATTTTAGTTCATGAAACCAATTGTCAACTGGATATGGACACAATTTTTCCACAATAAAGTGTATCAAAATACCAATTTAGAGAGAAAGCTGCTGGTAAAATGGATATTGAAAGTTTATAAGTAGAGATGAAATACAATAATTAAATCTAAGGTTACTAGAGAATTTTAGATAACATCATTCAAATAAGTAGTAATTTTTTTTAGTTTTAGGGTAATATTTGTCATACGATTTGGTGTAATTTGTTGTAATGAGTTATGTGATCTTGATTAAATGGTAGTTAGAATGTAACCATGATACAATGATATCTTATTTCAGATATTTTTAAAACAAATAGATTAATGCAGTTATGCAAAACATAGACTAGATTAGGGCAATTTTTTAAATATTTACTTTATGATGATATCATTGAAATAATAAATTTAGATTTTTCTGTTTTCCATAAACCTACAATCATATATGCTTCATTCCTCATCAATTCCTACCTTTTCATGAAATTTATATTCCACATTTTCCCTGTTTGAAAATTTATAGTTCGTTATAGTTGAAGTAGTGATGGGTTTGTAACAATTTAAGGGGCACAGAGTATGTTGTTGGAGTCAAATATGTTAAACTATAAAATGGCGTTAGTATAATAAAAAATTATCATTTTAATGCTTATCATTTCAATATAGTGAAAATTAACAACTTAGAGTCATGGTTTGTGATCGAAAACCGGTCACATGCACCAACGACTCAAACATAAATTTTGAAACTTATCTACAGCAGACACAAATCCATAGAAATCCATAGAACTCCATAGTTCTCTTTTCAGCAGACACATAGACAAATACGGCTTGGTAGTGTTTAGTTTATCACATAACTGGTATGCATGCAAATTGGACATAGACTTTTGCCCTCTTGATATTCGTATGGCCGTTTTGTGATTACTTTTTAACAACCAAATATCATAATTTTGGTGTTTTAGTGTTGAAAATGCAAGTCTTATGACATTATTTTTTTCTGTTAATGAAGGACATACAATTTTTTTAGTATTTTCTTAGAAGCATAAAAAACTATGAAGTACCCTAATGTCACTTTAATGTGGAACAAAGACAACTGTTGACAATCAAACACTTAAAGGAATGTCTTACATGTTCACATGACAAAAGAGAAAAATGACTCGTTGTATGACATATTTTTTCAGGACAAATTGTTATGCTTTTTTAAAACCTAAGTTCCATATTTAATTAAAAAAACATAGTATCCTATTCATCCCCAAGTGAAATAATTACAAGTTTTCAACGAAAATTTTAAAAAGCACTTACTATGTGCAAAAGTTGAAATCACATGTCTAAATTACATGCATACAAGTTGAATAACCTATCATTTGCTATCAACTCCTAATTAACCTTTAGATAATTTACTGAAATTATGTTTGATTGATTGATGTACGGGTATGTTTAGTTTGGATCAAAATGGCAACGTTTATTCCTTCATATTGCGAATGTACTGAAACAATTTACTTTAAAATGATACTTTCCAGTAACTTCAAATACTTCTTAATATAATAACACTATGGTGTAAGATCACCATATGTGACTCCTACAAGTCAGGGTGTCTCTTTAAAAGCTTTGTTGTCCATCAGAATCTTGAAACCTTCTATTGTTTGTAAAAATGAGTGGAATTTGCCTTCAATTTCCTTTTTTGAATTTGAATTTCTCTTGCTAATGAATAGTGCAATTTTAAATTTGTTCATATCCTTTGTATGTTTTGTGGAATGAAATCAAGTGTTTCATATCATTGGTTTTTTACAAAGAAGAAATTGTAATTGAATGTTAACACAGAAGAGGATTTGACATCAATAATTGTCTTTATATTCTAAGAAGGAACTATCCATATTTATGTGGACACTTCATAGACTTGTAGACAGTTTCAACACTGAAATAATTGATTACCACGTAGTGATATATTTCATTAGAAGAAAAACCTCTATGTCTGTAATCCAATCCTGTGAAAGTCCCAAAGCAGTGGAAGAAAAATGTGCCATGTATTTTCTACAGCAAGCATTGTCTGAGAAACTTCCTCCCTTTGGCTGTACATCAGAACAAGACTGAACTCTTCTTTCAGAAGCCTGCACCTTGTAGAATAAACAACTTTCACTAGATTTATATGCTATGGAGATAGGAGGGTAACTGGATACTAGAAAAGCAGAGAAATTGGTCATTGTTCCCCTATCATTGGAGATCCGATTGCAGACAGTTAAAATCATACATGTAATGAAAACATCACGCATTAATCTGGACTGACATGGACTATGAATCATGCCAAAGATGCTAGAAAGGTGATCCCCCTTTACACTGGCAAGGGAGATGGAACTTTCAGAGGAAGGGTATCAAGTTAGGTCCGGACAGACCGTCAGGAAACACATCGAACCTGATGTGCAGCGTAGATTACATAGCACATCTGAGTCCACTCCCAGAATACATCTCTCTATTTCATAACTTCCTGTCCATAATCAATGATAGAGATGCATGTCAGGAAGCAATACCTTTGGTAGGAACTGCAAGTGGGCCACCGATTTTCCTTCTAGAGTTTCACATCCAGATTGACGTTGAATTCTGGAACCGAATTCATGTTCTAGACATCTAATAATGATACATTTCTCTAGCGCTTATCTTCAGTCAAATAAGGTTGCTTCATGTAGGTGAAATCTTAACCCTCTCCCATAAAGACACCTCCTGAGAAGTAATTTTTCTTTTGAGTTTAACATCATTATTGATGCTGAATTATGCAACTGAATTTGTGTCTTAGCCATATGATATTTTTCTATGCACTTCAGTTCCACCCATTATGGTTGCTTCATGAAGGTGAAATTTTAACTATTCCCCATGAAGATACCTCTTTAGAAGACATTTTTTCTTCCATAGTTTCACATCTTGACAGAACAGAATTCATAATACAGACATTTGACAAAGACATATTTCTATAGTTCTAAATTACAGCAAAATAAGAATAGAGTAAGACAATTTTAACCACTCCTCCTGAAGATACCTTCTACGAGAGATTCAAATCTTGGACATCTAACAGTGATATATTTCCTTATGCTCCAACTTTCATCAATAATGGTGGTTCAATAAAGCTGAAATTTAACCGTTAGCTCCCACTGAATAGCATTTCTGAAAAATCTTGGAAACATGAATTATCATTGGTTAAATGATCTATCCTCGGATGAGATTTATTGAATTTTTATTCATTTTGGGAGTAATTATATATTTGCTTTGGGTCTTCACTCTCATGTATCTTTGTCAAGAGATATTAGCATTAAAGTAATTAAAATGGTCAGTATTAAAATTTTTTGGATGCCCTATGTCAACCAAAATATTTAGCTAAGTTGGCTAAAACGTTTGCTAAAATTGATATTGATTAAAGGAGAAAGTTTCTTCACTTTTCTGCCATTCCTCAAATAAACTTTGTAATGAAATCTCCATTGATTATACCTTGTCAATAACAGGACAGATGAGTGACAGCAATATATATCACATCTATTGGTTATAAGATTATATTACACAAAGAAGGTGTAACCAGGAAATATGCACCCATATGGCACGCCCATATCACAACAATAACCTGGTAATGCCCTCAGAACTCAACATCATTATAATCCTATAATTATTTTTCAATTTCTTGATATATTTATCTATATCTATCTGTATTCATTTTAGGTCTTAGTCATAGGTGAAAATATTGCTGGCTCTATTTTTTACTCCAATATCAGTGGAATTAATTAATTTGAATAAAGGATTATATACACAACAAGATAAGTTAAGGACCACTCTGATTTTTTATTTTGAGATATTTATATGGTAGATCCTTAATTTTATTTTTTAAGTAAACTAAAGGCTAGTAATATTTTTCTGAATGGAGAAGTCCTACCATGTATGAATGTATGAACGTATTTTTAGTAATAAAAACATTTACGTCTCTCACCCCTACAGGCCTAAAATAGTGTCTATGGATGTATTTTTACTGGCTTCTTAGGAGTGAAAGGTTAATGATTAACCAAATAATATCCAAATTTATTTGAATTGCCATTTGGAAAATAGACATACTAAAATATTTTTATGATATCATATCCCTTCTTTGAATTAGTTCAGTTATCAACATATGTATAAGATATGTTTTAATTCTATTTTACCATATCATTATATATTATGTGTTTTCTTATGTAACTATTAGTTTTTTGTATATATTAAACTTGACAAACTAAATATATGAAGATCATGCTGAATGAATCATCCATTTACGTCATATTTTCATTCTGAAATACAATATTCTTCAAGCACATTAGATGATATAATTAATTTTATTTCTTGCAGCTATTACTGAATTACTACTATCTAGGGAGATCAAATGTCTCCTTAATGAAGTGGACAACTGTTCTTTAAATAATAACTTGAACATGACAATTTTATTGTTTGTTTCTTAGCTTAGTTCTAGGGCCTAGCTTCTTTTCAAATGTTTTCTTTTAATTAATTCTAATATCTACCATTACACATAGGTGAGATGAGGTGATTTGGGCCTTAACGCTGCTTGCAGATTGTTTCATTTATATCACGGCTGTTAGTATTATTGCAGAGAGAAAGCCAACATCATTTAGACTGTGCATTGCAGTGAAACCTGCGAGCAATTAATGGAACTTTCAAAAAATGGGTGGTACTGCTCTGCTATTTATTGTAAGATTCTTCCGAAACGTTACTGCATGTAGAACAGTTCTCTACTGCAGACAAAGTTGCCGATCCATGGAGGGATTCAAACCCCAGACATCTTGATCTCTCCGAAAACAGTTAACTGAGGCAAAAATATCTCTGCACTAGACCTCTGTTGCAGGGGGCGGGATAGCCCAGTGGTATAAAGAGAGAGGTCCGGAGTTCGAATCCTGCCTGGGGCTTGGCAACTGTCTCTGCTGTAAAGAAGTGTTCTACAGGCAATAAGGTTTGGGGGCAATGCTACACTGAATTTCAATGCTTTAACACCCATGGTTGGCTAGTTTCAGCCGATGGTCGCAGGTTTCACCGCAATACATGGCCACATGGTATTGCGGGGTTTCTCCCTGCAATAATACTAGCAGCCATGATATAAGTGAAATACTCTTAAAACCGGCCTTGAACCCCATATCACCTCACCTCACCTCTGTTACAATTTCATCATTGGAAATAGCCAATCAGATTTATGAAAATTTTAATAATCAAATTTTAGATAGATGAGTAAATATCTTTATTGTTTTTTTTATCCAGTAACATTTGATCCTTAAAATGACATACATTTCATAAAGAATTATGATTGACTTTCATTAACTTTTGCCATCTAATTAAGAAAATCACGCTTAAAATATTGTTCATGTTTTATCTAAAAACTGGTTAAGAAAATTTTGATACTTTTAAAAGTTATAATAAGCTTCAAATAAAATTTGTGTTGCTCCATATTATTTAACTGAGTTATTATTTCCAAATTTCCTTGGCAAATGAAAAGGTAATAAAACAAACCCTATTGTTTATTGATCACTGTGAAATCAGATATCTTTTCCTGAAAGATCAATAGATATAGAAATATTTCAGTAATATGAGAGTCTGCATCTAAAAAATTGCATGATTCAACATAACTAGTGGCTTATAACTGAATAGCTGCATTTTTTTAAGTAAAGAATACTATTTTTTAAAGGCAATGGAATATGAAAAGTATTGAAAAATATTAAAGCAATATTTTATGTGGAAATCAAAGAAAACAATACCGGTAGTTTTTTTTAAATTAGAATATTTTATTTGGAAATGATATTTTTTTATAGAAAACAATATATTTACTAAGTTGTACATTTAAAAAGACCCAAATGAATCCATGTTATATATTAACTAGCTCCTTCCGCTTCCAGCTTTTATACAATGTAAGAAAGTCCTTGTCATGTGTGATCAGAATCAATAAAGGTGTCATTGTAACCACTCACTCTCATCTATTCAGTTGACAAAGAAACAGTGTTGGTAATTACAGCTTAACTTATCATAATTATTAAATGTTTAATTTTGAAAATTTTAATTTGGTGAATAATCGAACAGAGTTGCCCTTTTGACTATCATATAATCAGCCTTAAGAAAATGTTCTTTAGAGTTAGCTTTTTTGCTCTGTTCTTTTTATAGTCATGTGGTCACCTAACATAGTCTAATCTTTATAATCCTAATTGCTTAATCTTGTTCACATTATGTGAGATAAAAACCAGTCTTATCGATAAAATTGTTCGATTTTTTAAATTATTACATACAGACCAATGTTCTAACAGGATGGAAGGAAGGATGGATAGATGGATGGATGGATGGATGGATGGATGGATGGATGGATGGATGGATGGATTGATGGATTGATGGATTGATGGATAGATGGATGGATGGATTGATGGATGGAAGGAAGGAAGGAAGGAAGGAAGGATGGATGGATGGATGGATGGATGGATGGATGGATGGATGGATGGATTGATGGATGGATGGATGGATTGATGGATGGATTGATGGATGGATGGATGGATTGATGGATTGATGGATAGATGGATAGATGGATTGATGGATTGATGGATTGATGGATGGATGGATGCATGATGGATGGATGCATGATGGATGGAAGGAAGGAAGGAAGGAAGGAAGGATGGATGGATGGATGGATGGATTGATGGATGGATGGAAGAAAGGAAAAAAGGATTGATGGATGGATGACGGATGGATGGATAGATGGATTGATAGATAATTGGGGAAAGAGGGGGAGGGTTTTAACCCCAGAACCCCAAATTATCTCAATTCCTCCTTCTCCCACCCTCCCCCGTATTCCCCACTGACTGCTGTAATTCATATTATTAGATGGAGGTAACTTATTTAAAACATCTTCCTGTAAACCATATTACAATATTAAAAATAGCAGTTGAAGTTACAAACTTCGCTCACCAAATAAAACACTATATCATACAGATAAGAACTAGATTAGCAAACAAGTCTATTATTCAGACCAAGCAAAACACTAAGATTTTTTTCAAAGGTATTGATCAATCAGTTACAAGTTTGGAAAAGCTAGCAAAATGCTCAATTAACTTTTTAATTTTTTTTACTTTTTTAATACTACAAAATGTTTTCCTTTTTAATAGGTGTTAATATCTTAAAAAGTGCTATCTTCAAATAACCTACAGCATCTAAGTTATAACTTCTCAGTAAAACCAAATAATGGAGGCCATTTGCATTCATGAACCTTATTAAACACAATTAGCAATTTAAATCCTGGCAAAAACTAGTTTGTTAAGTTGATTGTGTAATCCACAAATATTGTCAAAGCGCAAAAAAAGAAATTGTTTAAGTAAATATTGATGGCATTCTTTAAACAAGCTGTCTTCAGAATGATGAAGAACCCCAAATTTCCTGAAAGTTTTTATCATTAATCAATAAATTTAAACAACAGAAAAGATCTGCGCAAATACAAGAAAGATTTGAACACTGTTTATGTGGATTTTAAAAATTTGTGCTTGAATATATCACAGTTTTATCATCAGTTGGAAATAATTCAATTTTGAACATTTGCTATCAATATTTATAATTGTGAATTTTTAAGTTCTGAAAGTTTGTAATGTTATTTCTGAGATTAAGGAACTCTGCAGTCAAAAGGAGAAACTGTATGATGTAGATTTAAAAAATTTTTAAAATCTTAAATTCTATCATGAACCCAATAAGACTTAGTGGCGTTTAAGTTGACATACTAAAAGTAGCTCAACATGAATTCTCAATATCTGCATGTGTTAGAGTTCAACACACATTTAATTCCTGTTTCTAGATTTTTATAAAAATAGATTGAATAATTGATTGATTTTTTTTTGAAATTATGTTATGATCAGTAATCACAATGATATGTATATATTACATAAGAACCAAATGAGTTATGATGAAATATGATACCAAATTATGAAAACTCTGTTATTGACTGATTTTTTCACTAAACAATAGATTAACATTTTCTTATTTGTAGGGTGATTTATATGAATTTTTTATTTATGACATGCTTTCATTTGCATTTAAAATTTTGAATGTGTTAAACTTTAAAGAAGGATTTTACTTAAACCAATGAATGTTGTGCTTGTTTCAACCGAAGGGAAATGGAAACTTTTTAATTTTCTAAAGATCTTAAAGGGAGAGCAGTGTTGGGGTATTTTTGTTGAAACAAAATTCTAGTGGACATTCTTGATCATACCTGATTTCAGTATTCATTTCAAGAATGTTAGTCTGTGAAACATTTTGGGTGCTTAATATTTTACGGTTTGACGAAGAATAAAGTACATTCGCTCATTCGGAAATGAAGCAAATCATAAGCTGAAAAGGGTGTGAAAGGCATAACTGATAAGTCTCATCAAAAATTATTTGTAAATTTGTGGATAATCTATCTTTATTCTGTTACCATGAAGTATAGAAGTACAGCTTTATACTTTTTCATGTCGTGCCAAAAACATCTTGGCAGACTGAAATGTGACAGTACTTGCTCTTTAAGTTAAAAATGCTTATAAGGTATTCTAGAAAAGAAACACATAAATATGAGAGTTTCTGTTATCATGTTCACTTGTCTCATTTTGGATTTGCTTATGAAATGTTCTTTTGTATTCTATATGGAAAAAGATTTTGTTACAAAATTTGATCCTTCAGATGTATTTCCAACCATTTTCGTTCTCATTTTTTGTCTTTTTATAAAGAATTAACCATTCTTTTGAATACCATTTAAATGAATACCATTTCTGCAACAATTTGAGACACAGTACTAACATAAGAATTGGAGCCAACAGCTCTGTTAACCATCAGGCTGAAAATGATTCTTTATCCATGGATGAAGATATACATTTGGGTATTTAGGAGTACCTCTATTGATGATAAATAAATTTACAATTATTAACACGTTCTGAATAAGAATGTCTACACAAAATTTCAGCATTCCAGTAATGTAAATTCCTAAAAAGATGTCTAAAAGGCATTCAGGGGTTAAATTTTTACCCCAAACTGAAATTTACATCCCAATGCCACACTCTCCATCACAAATTTGTACTCAGGCATACAAAAGTAAAACTTTGACCAAATGCCAAATCTCATTAAAATCTGAAAAAACGTTTAACCTAATTCCTGCTTCATCAGTTTAATTTTTATCATAAGTTTCTACAATACCTTCATATGAGGTGATATTGGGTTTAACGCCGCTTTCAAGAGTATTTCACTCATATCGCGGCGGCTAGTATTATTGCAGGGAGAAAGCCCGCAACACCATTGTGGCTATGCATTGCGGTGAAACCTGCGAGCATCGGCTGGAACTTGCAAACCATGGGTGGTACTGCACTGAAATTCAGTGTAGCATTGCACCCAAAACTGAATGCGTGTAGAACAGTTCTCTACTGCAGACAAAGTTGCCGAGCCCCTGGCGGGATTCGAACAACAGATGTCTTTATCCGAAGCCAAACGCGCTAACCACTGTGCTATCCTGCCCCTTGGATTCAAGGAAACCATAACAAAACTGTGACTTATAGACAGCTAATTAGACTGTTACATATCTCTCAAACAGTGAAGGGGTCAGTCAGGGCTGTCTTTTTTCTCCCTAATTTTTTCTTCAGTCTGTAAGGTAGATTACAACAAAACTCTTGATAACTTTCATGATTGAATTTAAGCTGATGATATTTATGGCTAGTGTTTAGGAATTACAAAGAAACCTTGGAAATAAACATCAATTAGTCTAGACTTTAAAAAAACATGTTCCAATATGTTCTTGTACAGTGGTCATTATCTGTGTCTTACTCTTTGATTTCTAAAGACCACAAGCTATTATCTCTATGTAAGAAATTTAATGTGTCTAGACAAATAAGTTAGATCAATATACCAAACCAATTTATAAACATTTATTGTCAAATGTTTGTTTAGTATTGGGCGTCAAGTGATGAGGGAGAGTGATACCTGTTGATGAAATAATAATCTTTATTATCCATATGATAAACATAAGCAGTGTCCTATTATTCATATGTTCACATGTGAACTTATCATATTTGTGTCAGCACTAGTGTCAGCGTCTTGTTGTCAGTGACAAATGTTTGATGTCATATTGAAACAGGATCTTGCAAAAGTAGTTGGTTGTTTATATTGGTCACTTATTGCAATTCAAAGGAAATGAAATGTGCATTAAAGAAATTATTTCACCCAAAAGTGTTCATGTGAAGTTTTACAAACTCATGTAACCTTAATGTAACCTTGCTCTCCCACTGTTAATATATAAGAATTCTAATTTTAACATTTCATTCTCTGCCCTCAGTGGTAGCTCAAGTAAACTGCTACACTAACCTCTGTTCTAACATGAGCATCTCATGGGCTATGAATGGAAAAGTCTAATAGGATGCAATCAAACCTTGTTGTGCAATCAGTCATGATGAATCAACCTTTATTAACCTTTGTTGGCCTATGCACTTTGCACTTTGAGTACTTGTCTTAACACAGCTAGGTCACGTAATATGGGAATCATAGGATAAGCTATGGTGTCAGCGAGCATGCTTTCCACGCAAGACATGTTGTTAAGCCTTGTGTCAGCATGCATGCTTTCCATGCAAGAAGTGTTGTTATCGGATGAAATGTTGACGATAGCACAGTGGTTAGCGTGTTTGGTTGTGAATCAAGAGGTCTGTGGTTCGAATCCCGCCAGGGGCTAGGCAACTTTATTTGCAGTAGAGAACTGTTCTACATGCAGTAAGGTTTGGGTGCATTGCTTTACTGACTTTTAGCTCAGTACCACCTATAGTTCCAGCTGCTGCCTGCAAGTTTCACCGCAATGCATAGCCACATTAGTGTTGCAAGCTTTCTCCCTGCATTAATACAAGCAGCGGCAAAATAATTGAAATACTCTTGAAAGCAGCATTAATCCCAAAGTCACCTCGTCTCACTACCTATGTGGGGAGAAAATGTAAAAAAGCCATATGTCACACCACTTGGAATGTGTATCTCTATATATTTCAATTATATACTATCAACTGATGGCTGATGTCATATCTTGTTGAAATCTCAAAGAAGTTTCAACATAATTCTTGGATGACCACATAAACTTGTCTAGATTCTTTCAGACAACATAACCAGAATTTTCCTGTTGGTTATTATGATTGTGTCAAAATCTGTTTCTTCCTCTTTGATTTCTAGAGAAAGAAGTTTTATATCAATGCAAAAAGGTCAGAGTGTCTAGACTGATAAGCTAAAACTAGAACTTTATGCCCAACATAATGCATAATCTTCGAGAATATTGTATAGAGGCTGTTGAGTTCCTAAATTTCAACATATCTTTGCAGTGTTTGATATAAACTAAAGTAACCATCACTTAAAGAGCCTGAGCTATCAGCAATAGGTCCACCATCTTGTTTTGAGGGAAAATGATATGAGAACAATTGATTTATAATAGGGTTAATCAACAATGCCTTGTATTGTCATATAGCAAGGCTTTTCACACTCATAGACCCAATCAATGGCTTTACTTCTGAAACTTATTTTATTTTACTGAGTTTGTGCTATCTCATTTAACTAATAATCAAAAATAAATCAACTAAAACAATACCCTAGGCAACATGTTTCAACTGGGTAATTTTGTAGTCATGTACTTATTACATACTTTTATAAACAAGAATATAAAATTTAGTTTTGTTTCCTCAAAGAATACTGGTAGTTCCTAAAATGTTTTATATTGTCTATGGTAAAACTATGAAGACAATAAAAAGAGTACTCATTTGGACCAAAAGTTACTTTGTTGCCATGAAAGCATGCCATAAGCATGTCAATTAATGTTAAAGTGACACAGTATTTTCATGAGGCTAAGATAATAGTCAAAATGCTATTAGGCCCTATTCGGGTTCAAGTAGCCTCCCTAAACTTGCATCTTTATCTCAACGTGCCTAAAAAGTGCCATTTTCTTGCATTCAAAGACAATCGGATAATGTTAATATAAATCTTAAGAAGTGACATACTGCGTCATGATGACATCGACATCAGTAAAATGACCTACTTAACACTACCAACCAATGTTTGTCTTTGTGTCTGCTGTGAATAAGTTTTCTATATATTAAGCTAAAGTCACTGGCGCAGGACTTTAACCTGATTATTGTCACTAAACTGACCTGATAAACTTTGAGGTTGTGAATTTCAGAAACAACCTATACTCCTTTATAAAATAACATGAATTTGATATGTTTAACTCACACAATATACTCTGTGCCCCTTTGATTAACCATAAATATCAAACTTCATTAATCCAAAACTTGGACCACTTTGATGGGAGAAAAATATACCTCTGAATTGAACCAAGGCTATGACAGCTTTCACCCGCAAGGCTTATCTCTTGCCATTCGCTGTCACTGGCTTATGAAGGTCGTGCTGCATTCAGCCAAAATTTGTGCTTTTATCGCAGCACCATTCTTAGCGTAAGGAGATTAAGAGGACTATCAAGTTTAACTGCAGTTGGCTAAGGAGTTGGCACAGACAATGTTGAATCGAAACAAGGCTAAAAGCAGCAAGGAATGGAGCTGGTCAAGTCATGCCTTGGTCTTTTGGGGGTGAAGGGGGGAGGGTAGGGAATGTGGCTATTATGGATACAAAAGAACTACAATGATTTATATATTAAAATATTAAGCTGCTTGACCATAAAGAAATTCTTGTTATAACCACAAGAATAATCATTGTCATGTGGGGTAAAATGCACTGTCAAACAGACATCATGGCAATGGTGATATTGTGTCATAGGTTAAGACCTGCTAGGTTAAATACCTCATGCATGAAAATCAGTTATGGGACCATACGTCAAAAGCCCAAAACCAGCTGAGAGTCACTGGTTAAGACAAGCTATGGGAATGGGTTAAGCTGCCCTAAGGTACTTGAGGTACTTACTGTGTCGTCCACTTTCACCATCCTCCAAAGATCCACTTCCATCAAGAGAGTTGTCACCGTCCCCATCAATGCTGTCCCCCTCGTTCCCGCTCTCATCCCGCCGGTACCGACCCAGGTTCAGCTGTTCAGTCTCACTGCTGCTCACTTTGTCATAGCCGTACCAACCAAGAAGCTCGTTCATTGTGGTCTCTGCATAGTCCTGGGGATAAAGAGATACTGGGTGTAACCACAGCCTACCAGTCATTAAATTTTTTTTTCATTATTCTCAATAAGATTTGGAGACGGAGATCATTTATAAAAACGTAGCCTGCGTAAAAATAATTCTTGTTAATTCTAGTCACTGCATAGTTGTTTGGATAGAAGAGATGATGGGTTAAAATACAGGCTATTGACCATCAAATTCTGTCATTTTTGTCTCCCTAAGTCTTGGAGATAGAAGACTTTATGGCTTAAAACACAATCTATTTACCAAAAAATTGTGTTATCGTCTGCCAAAATCTTGGAGACGGCTTTAAAACATAATGTACTGACCATCAAATTTTGTCATTGTCTACCAAAATCTTGGGGATAAAATAGTTTATGGGTTAAAACACAGACTACCAAGTCTCAACATAGGTTTTGGAATAAAACATACTTTGGATTAATACACTGTTACACAGGCTGCTGATCATAAGTTCTTGAATGATACACTTCATGCTGCCACTAAGTGCAACAAGCTAATGTTGCTTCCTCATAACTTGGAATGTGTATTGATAGTAACTCAGCTTAAAAACATGTGTGTATGTATATTCTTCATATATGTAATTATAATGATACAAGGTTATCATTTATTTACTGAAACAAGATTTGGTAGATGGTTGAGAAGGTCGACTCATCATCTTAGTGGATGACCATTTCAGGTATTGAAAGTGGATTCAGTAACAATTTTTTCATTTGGACTATCATTTTCTGTAATAGCAGCAAGAGAGGAAAGAGGAGATCATCACAATCAGATTTTCAACATGGATCGAAGATAGAAGATGTAAAATAAGAATATTTTGAATTTTGGCATTGAATTTATTTACTGATGAACAGTGATAAAATTGTATATTTGTTTATCTTGCAACACCAAGAAGAAATTAGAGACTTTGACTCAATAACTAATGCAGACATCAGCAGAAGCCGGGAAGTGAGATCCTACTCTGCAGGTGTGAGCCATAAAGCGCCAGGTATGCTCAGGTGTTAACGAGCTTGTCTACCTGTAATCTGTGAAACTCCTTACATCTCCAATGCCATCACCATCTTCATTCATCTAGGTTAGGACTCAGGGGAGCTGTACCAAAATAGTTGTTTATTTTACAGGATGAATTTGAAAGATAATATGTTTTAGAAAAAGAAGTTGTGCTGATATGGCTTAAATTGCTGAGGTAGTATGAAGTGTAATTGAAGTTTTTCTTCGGTATTCATAGTTTTGAGGTTTGTCTTTTGAAACTTTATCATTATCAGTTATCATGAAAAATTATCAATCACGGAGACCTGGTCACAAAACAAGTGACTGGTGGGGTTACAGTCAGACCATATTGAGAGGAACCTCCACCGAATGAATAAGTTTGTATCCCAGTTAATATTTTGAAACTTTAATTCGCTTTAAATAAGACTGAATCATTTATATTAGATATCTAATCCTTCATTGAAATATATAAGGAAGAAATATATATATATATATATATTTTGACTATGGTTTAGACATATGTTTGGAAGCTATGAAGCTTAAGATAAAGACTATCTACTGATAGTCAACTTCTTTATTGAAATTATCAATATAATGCATCATTATACTTAATTGAATTTTCCTGCCAGGGGCTCGGCAACTTTGTCTGCAGTAGAGAACTGCTCAACACACAGTAAGGTTTGGGTGAAATGCTGCATTGAATTTCATTGCAGTACCACCCATTGTTCCCAAGTTCCAGCCGATGCTTGGAGGTTTCACCGCAAAAATACTAGCAATTGCGATATAAGTGAAATACTCTTGAAAGCTGCGTTAAACCAAAACTCACCTCACCTTAATTGAATATCACAGAGAAGATAAATGTTATGAAAATGAAATGTTACTGTTTATGTTTATCAACCAGCTGAAACATTTTAAGATTGGTTAACATAGGAGATGTCCATTAAAAGTACTCCATTGTAATCTCAACAAAGATATGCAATGTAACCCATTCACATGATATCTGTTTCATCTCTGATGATACATCTAGGGATATTGCCACGTGGAACCTTACTTGCTTGAAAAATCATTTTTTATCGCTACAATCAATACCAATTATCTATACATCGAACTTTTTATTTATAACATGCTTGACTCTAAAATGACAATTTCTCTAGATATGATATTGGGCATAGCAAGATAAAAAAAAAAATTTAAATTATGAAATAAGCTCATCCTTTTTTGGTTATTTTTGCTAGAAAAGTAGCTGTTTCTCTTTCTGTATGAAAAAAACTAATAAAACAGCATAGAGTAATATGACAATGTAGTTGTTGAATTAAATATCTTTCAAAATCTTTTTGTAACAGCATAAACTTGTTTGATACTTTAGTCATTTTAAACTTTATTATTGCTATAAGGTGACGTTTTTAATTTCATTCTTTATTTCTTATATTCATGTGCATGATTGATATCAACAATATTTCCGTAAATTAAAAACTCAAGCACATCAATGTAACAATAAAACGTCTTTATAGCAAATAGGTTGGATTTTATTATATTAATAATATAGAATGAATTTGACACACATCATAACATTAAACAAATTTGACACCTATCAAACAAATAACTTCTACTTAGGCCCAGAAAAAATGTAATATAAACAGAAAAAAGTTCCCATTGATAAAATTTGTCATCTACATTTTCAGAACCATGAAAGTTCAATGCACTTAACTTTTAGATGAATCTTCATTATCCCCAGGAGCAGAAGTAATATGATTTATTTCATTGGTTAAAATGATCATAATTGTAAAATAGCTTTCTGGCCTACTACCCAGATCATATCTTTAAAACCAAATGGAAAGTGCACATTCACAAAGTGATAAAACTCATTGGTATTTGAAATGTTACACTGTGAATTTTTTTTTTACATTTTTCCTTTCATCACACAAAAATAATTCGCCAAAGGGTCACTTTATCATATTTCACTGCAATCTAATGAGTCAAGTAATATCCACACAATAATAACTTGATGTTTCATGACTTCCAACTTGAAATCTAAATGAGAGATACTTGAAGATGTTTGATATCTCAAAAAGGTGATATGATATCGTTTGTAGCTAGAAACAAAGCTTTTGTTAGAATTTTTGTGTGATTTGCTTAAAGTTTTTTGACGAAGAATTTGTTTATATAATTTCATAGACAAAGAGACAGTATATAATTATGACATTTGGCTCAGCCATCTTTTATGAAGGCTAATAAATAACATCAATCCAAACCAGATTGTATATGCATCCCAAAATACAAAATAATGTTATTGTATCAATTTCTCCCAGGTTTATTTTTTATTCAGTAGGAAACTTGGAATAATAAATATATACATGTCAAACAATGATTGTGTATATCAATACTGTTTGCCGATAATGCTCGTAAGACAAAAAATATTAAACAATGTCAGCTTTACTATTGTCATGTTATTAGGAATTGTTTCTAATACAGAGGATTGTTCTTGAAATCACTATAAGTAATTATCAGCTGATATTTGATATTTATTTCATTGTGAATGTGCATATTAAAAATGTGTATCATATAAAGCAAGTAATGGCTATGTTCTGTAAGTATTGCCTAATGAGACACAAACTAGGTCAGATTTACGTAGTATGTACAGCTGCACACCTGAATAATACAGGTATAGGTATGTATACACAAAGAGTAAATTCTCACCTGGGTCTTGCTAATTAGTACAGGTAGAAGATTAATCCCTGCCTAGTCTGGTGCCATCCTTAGTTAAGGATGGCAAACTTATTTGTAACAGAGTCATAGTCATAAGCCTATGTGACTAGAGGGTGCTTATAAACAATCTGACAACTCAAATTAAGGTTGGAAGGAAGGGGGGGGTGGTCTGTTCAGGGGGGTTCAATCCCACCCTTCTCTTTTTTTGGGGGGGATTTTTTTTCTTATCACCTGTAAAAGGTCCTCCTCTTTCTCCACTACTAAATTACCCAAATATATCATAAACAATATATAGGAAATCTTACCCGAGTGTCTTCTGATATCAAATATATCCAAACAAGTTGATAAACACTGCACTATTCGAAGACTCTCAGTGCGGTGATGTCATAGTATCGTGACGTCGTCATGTGTATGACATCATAGCATTGCGATGTCATTACTTGATGATGTAACACAATTGTGATGTCATGAACTTGACTGTAACAAGGCATTGTTCAAAATCTACTGTCAAGGAGATATCGCTTGATCTTACACAAGTGATATCGCCTGTGGAACAGTTTTGGATGATAAAATCCACATAGCTTTAGACAGTCAGCCTTAAGTCCCATTGAAAAGACACAAAATCCACTTGTACGAAGAAATGACTTCACTAACAAGCTCCCTCCGACTAAGACTTTAGATCGTTTAATGACTTTATGAATAGGTCTAATTACATGACCTAAAATGGGACTAGGGGATCAGGTGTAGAGCCTCAGAGCCCCAGATCACAAATCTCAGTGATAATACCTTGGTAATCATCTCTCACCTGTGCCTAAACATGATAACTAAAACATTGAAGTGTTAGATAATTAATAACACCGCCTCAACAACAGGGCTTAATAACAATGGCCTGGAACCTCAAGACCTCAGACCAACAGAAAAAAGATTATCAGGACTCACCTGTCTCCAGGTAAAATTGTTCTAAACAGTATCCCAACAACTATGCTACCAAGCGTACAGGTAGATACGTGAGAACTTAACCACCTAGCCTCGTTTCAGTATCTATTACTATCGGCACATAGGACGCTTTTATACGGGCTCGTTCTGGAGATGATGATGTAAGGTGATCTATATTTTCAGGCTTGTCTAGACTAAAAAGAAAGAGTGAAGTGAACAATTAGTGAAACGGGATAACATAATGTTGTGTTGACTGGGTGATAAGTTTAACAGGACTGCAATGGAATGCAGAGTTTGCAAGGGATATTAACAGAGAATCAGGTAGGAAAAGATTGGTCTTGAAGCATTGATACAGTTAGTGTTTGGTTTAAGGTGGGGTGGATGGGAATTAGGGGTGGGACGTCTTGGTGGATTGGGGGGTAGGTGACTATGAAAATGGGGTAAAGGGGATGAAGAAAAAAAAGATTAAAAAGGTATGAACTCAAGACTGACAAGACATGAAGTATCAGATTTTGTATAAAACACCTGTGCAATTTATACAGGTAGGTTATTCAAGAGAAAGGGGGAATTGAGGAGAGATATTGTTCTAGATATAAGTTTCACAGAAAGAAAAACAAGCTCGGAGTTTTTTGTAGGTTATACATGAGACAGATCATTTCTTGTAGGTTTTAATTTGGTTGAGATCACCTGATGTGTGGTATGAATTTTATCATGGTAGAGGAATACAAATTTAGCCATTGACTCTGTAGCTCACAGGTATTGCAACTTTATCATTTAAGTGTTCCAAGACTAACATTTCAAATAAGAAAGAAACACCAATATAGTTCCTAGTTTGAGATTGAAAGCTACCAAATTTTCAATTTATAATCTTAATTTTGAATGCTATATCTACCTACATTTGCTTAAGTTAATCTTTTGTATTTTAAGGAAAAAATGGGAGAAGTTTTCCATGAAGTGGTTGGTAGAAAATTCTGGTTTTTAAACATAAATTACAAACCTTACAAAAAACACCAATCATTTTCAGTACAGAAAGAATACCTGGGAAACAAAATGGTATTACAGACATGTTGAAAATAAATGGTATGAGATTCAGTTTGGAAAAAGAAATCAGTGATATAGAAATTTATCAAGGAAAATATAATCATTCTACAGACTTGGAGAGAAAATTAGAGATCACCTGAGTTGCTAAGAGTGCCAGATAAAAGATTCAGGGGAAAAAAACGTGATCATGCAGACAAATTAAATGGTGTTAAGAAGAAGATAAAGCCCTGGCAAAAGCCTGAAGAATATCAAAAGGATATAATCATACCTATGCTTCTGGAATTGCCAGCTAAAAGATTCAGGTGAGAGAAATGTGAACTGAGCAATAAAATGGTATCAAGAAAAGAAAACACCATAATTAAGCACTGGTAAAGAATATCTTAGAAGAAGGATGGAATCACAGATCACCTGTGCTGCATGAGATGCCAGGTATGGATTCGGGGAGGGGGGGTCACAAGGGAGGGGGAGATGATGGGGGGGGGGGAGTAGGACCAAATCTAGACTTGGCAGTATGGATGGTATCAGATGGCGCACCAAATGTGTATCACTTTCTTCCTGCACCCTGCTCCATACCAGCTTCTCAGAAATAGACGTGTAACTCTACCCTCGCTTCCAGAAGGTCGATGCTTCAATGTATATATCTTATCTACCTTGGATGTGCTAACGAAACTAGTAGTAATGGGAACCAGCCTGGGTTTGGATTACACCTCCAGTCGGGCAGAAGCTGCAGTGTGTCTGTCTGGAGAGAGGAGATATGTGTACATGCATCTACATCACAGCTTATCACATTAACTCTTTAAAGTCCATTCAATGATCAACTTCATCTCCTGGTATTTGTTATTACATTTATAAAGAGTCACTTAAAGAGAGGCAGCAATGATAGAACTTACAAATTTAACCCCTATACTGTCCGTTTTTATAAAATTGGAAGGGGGATTTACAGTTGAATTTATTAGTGTGGTTTACCAGAATTCCAACTACCCCCTTATACAAAGTTTTTTTGTATTGAAATGCCTAACTTCATCTTTATGCATCTTAAAAAAGTTCACCAATACCAATGATAATTTCAGCCCTTTAAAACTTAATTCAGAATCATCCTAATTTTATAATTGATAGAGAGAAGTGATGGAGAGGGAGATGGACAGACAAAGAGAGAATTCGAGGGAAAAAATTTAAAAAACACAATTTTGTGTATTTAGACATAATAAAGTAATGACAATATACATGCCAGGCACATATATGATACATAATAAGATGGAAATAATGAGAAACCCTACATCATACCACTATAAGAATAACCCAAGGACATGCTTGTGAAATTTTTTTTCTGATATTTCATTCCATTAAGCATTTTACCCTCAAAACCATTTCTCATTGAGCCAACGCCTGTAATTAGAGACATTCTGTAACTTAAGACACGCCACTGAAAAATTCCTCATTAATTAATTTGCAGCATATTCCACCATGCAACTAGAACATTTATATGCAGTATAAGTATATCAAAGAATGCATATTGTTTATAAGCTTTCATAACAACATACATAACTAGCCCTTTATTTGGCATCTCATATGCATGGTCTGCATCATACCTTACATATTGATTTTCAGTATACACTTCAATGTTGTGATTCTAATTTTATAAACATATTCATACTTATCATCCAGACAGATTACCTATGTACTTATCAGTCATCTATTATTATCATCTATAACTTCAATATAATACGATTCAGTCATTCTCATCACACACTTCAACATAAATGTTCTATGTTGTTAAATCTACTCTTCAATGCAAGCATCAAATCAATGTCATCATACACTTCAACATAACTATTCTATGTTAATTAACCTACACTTCAATGCAACCATTAAATCATTATCAATACACACTTCAAACTTAAAGTATTCCTTCATTAATAATTCCACTACAATGTAATCATTCAACTGATTTTGTACAACATACACTTCAAACCAAAACCACTCTATCTTTATCAACATACACTTGCAATGGGGCCATTCTGTCATAATAGCAACATACTCTTCCATAACCATTCTATCATTACCGAAATACACTTCCATGTGAACATTTAATCATTATCAATGTTAACTTTAATATAACCACTCTATCATAATAAAACACTTCAATATAACCACTCTATCATTATCATCTCTAACTTCAATATAACCATTCTATCCTTCATTAATCATTATCAACAAACACTGTTGATCAAAATAGCACTTCAATATAACCATGTAATCATTATGAACATACATTCTAATGTATACGCTCTATCATAATAACACTTCAATATAACCCTTTAATTATAATCAACATACACTTTAAAAAATAATAATTTTACTACTATCATCACACATTTCAATAAATACACTTGAGTGTAACTATTCCTTCATGTATGATTTGCCCCACAATGTACCCACTACGTCATACACAATATACAAGTTACTGTGTAGGACTAATGTCCAAGCATTCATTATTCAACGTTAAATGACCAAATCTTCAACAAATGTTTAAAAGCTTCCAATATCACATCTATTGGACCTCCGATCAATATCTTTACTAAACTAACCATTTATTACGACAAAGACCTACAAATAACTTATGTATCTAATTGTACAGATGAATAATAATTCACACCGCTGTTCGACTGTAATATAAGCTTATATTACAAGACGCGGGTCTCCTGTCTGTGAATACCACAGAAAAGTTTGTTTATCGTCTGGAAGATATCATTTACCCGATCAGGCCCTTACATCTGTAGTCTGCAGATGGTGACACAGCCATGATTCAAAGACAACGTCATGATGAGGGCGGAAAATATCACTTTTCCAAAAAAATAATTTCCAAATAAGTAAGTTACTCTGCGTGCATCGTTGAAAGTTTATCATTTTATAACATTTTTCCTCACTAAGCTTCTGATATGATTTATATATTTAAAATTGTTTGTATTATTTTGTTTAAATGTAAAGTATTATTTCCTAACATTCTTTGAGCTTTCTGTATATATTTGAATGGAATGTTGTGCGATATGAAATAAACTTTTTAAAAGGACTTTTAATGATATTGAAATGTAACTCCAATGTCAAGACCAGATAATCAACGTGAGAAAAGTATTGAATTATTTACCTCAAAATATTTCACAGATCGAACGTTAATCTTGTATGAAGTTAGTTTCCGTTTATGCGTACACGTAATATCAAAATTCATATGGTCTGTCTGTGATTTTCTTGGTATTTAATTGATTTTCAAAATATCTGGTGGTATTTATTCAGAGAATCTGAAATAATTATTCTATCAAAAAATACAAATACATGGCGATAATTAGAGCATGTTCCAAAGCAAACCACGCGTATCATTTACATATATACCAGTTAAACTAGTACTCTTTCCCACAACGTTTACTCAAATTATTACTTCTACTACCTGCTTTGAATACGTTTTTAAAATTACGCTTTTGTCATTTCCGTTTTTCGATCATAATCGCGACTTCAACCTGTAAATTGTCACTCTACTGAGCTGATTATCAATACTTTTTAACAACAATCAGTATACTTCTTGATAATTGAGACGTTTCATAAACTTTAACGTTGGACTCCAACAACTCACGGGTTCTATCTTAAACATTTACTATTCATCATAACCCCGTTATTTGTTGGAATCAAATGTCAAAATCATTGAATGGTGACGTGTTTTCCTTCTGCAACCGTCAAGTTTATCAACTACAAAATGCCATGATCAAGAACTATCTTACCATATTTCTATCCTCAATAACTACAACTTCAGCTCAAACATCTGTATCGATATTACATTATCAAAACATTAATCACACCCCATTTACGTTTCCACGCGACTATGAGCGCTTAGATCAAACATCAAAATCAATCAAAATTTGCACGATTTCGACTTAAGATAACAAAACTTTAGCTTGGCTGTTCAAGTAGCAAGTTTTTCACGGTTTATACGTTTACGTTTTTTCCATCGATGAGACGAATCTATCCAGTGCCCGTTTCAAAACTGACCAGGCATCAAACCTCAAATGTAAATTTCGATTCCAATTTACAAGAACTTCTCCCTAGTGTACTTAGATAAGATAATCTGTGTATATGTAAACGTCATTCTGTTGAAAACGAATTCATCCACTCCCTTTTACAAAACTGATCCGGCATCAAAATCATGCGAGAGGATTTTACTCCATATAACCAAAACTTCAGCCCGGTGTGTTCATTAACTTAGTGTCTGGGTATATGTAAACGTTTTTATGTTGATAAGACGGATTACAAAACTGATCGGGCATCAAAATTATGCACAAGATATTGACACCAAAAGACAAAAACCTCGGTAAAGAATCAGTTCACAGAAGTTAGTTTTTCTGTTGATAAGACGCATTCATCCCGTGACTATTTCAAAACTTATCAGGCATCAAAATCCTTCATAATATTTCGACTCAAAATAATAAAAACTTCAGTCTGGTGCAATCAAATACTTAGATAGACAGTGTATAAGTTAATGTTTTTCTATTGATAAGACGAATTCATTTAATGCCCATTATAAAACCATTCCTTCACCTGAGCTTGGACAAGGGACTTGGAACGTGATACTCACAAGGGAGTTGGGCAGGGATGTATTCCTGTTCCACTAACCTCCCAATCAGGGGTCTATTCCCAAGATCTTGGGTCTGGTTGGCACGCCATTGATCAGCCGAGGTGTCCAATTTCTTCATAAACAGATCCTTTCAAGGAAACGCGAAAAGGAAGTTGTGTACTAATGCCGGAAAATACTGCCTTAAGACTGAAGAAGGTTATTTGATGACAATGTGATTTGTTTTCCTAAAAGGAACATGATCATGGGTTAAACTGTATCAGGACATGTTAAGTTTACATCCTTTGTTTCGTAAGTGGAATTTCGTCGCAGTTAATACTGGAACGGTTAAGAAATGTGTTGGGTGTTTTTGTTTCGGTTTATTTGTCACACCAAGCAGTTAACAATGATGCAGTTGAGGCAGAAATAAGAGTAGCCACATTTTGGAGACACCAAACGTATAAAAATCACCCGGAAGAATATTCTAAAAAGGAAATACCCGTTACTTTCCACCTTGTCAAAGTGTTATCAGTTATGTTACAGGTTACAGGTGTCTGGTAACTGATGAAATTACATCTTCAGCATTTTTTGAAAAGGGGTTGCGAATTTATCACCTTATCATATTTAAGCCAGTGTTTTTCAACGAACTTAATCCGAATGAATTCTTACATCATCGTCAAAATACGTGGAGCTTGGATGGAGATCAATAGCTTAGTGCTTCTTTAGTATAAAGTTTATAGAAAACCCTCTCTAAGGTTAAATACACGATTTCTGAAAAATAACTTTTTTGTAAAAAGCAATGTTTTTCTGTTTGTGAATACAAACATTACGAATACATACACTTTTTATGATATTCTACATTTCGTGTTTTTTAATTTCTATTCAATGAAAAAGGCATGTGAAAATGACGTTTTCTCGTTTCTCTTAAGGTGTCCCTGTGAGACGGAACCGCATGTTTTCTACATATTCAAGAGAAGAAATTGCACTCCCCACCATCCAGAAAGTCGTACTTCTCCAGAGAGTTCAGCACAAATTATTGATATGTGCTTGTTTCCATTGCAAGATTCATACATTGACGCTTTCTGTATTAGAATATCGCAGACACTTTGTATTCGTTTCATAACTATATCCCAAATTCAAATTACCACTGTATACATATTACCATGCCCACAATTCGATGTCTTAAAGGCAATTTTAGGTTAGGTTTTATTTTTTATAATTTTTTGGTTACATATATTTGTTAGACATTAATTTATACAGAAATGGCTTGCTTCAAGAGCCTTAACAACTCATTACACATCCGTTTTTGGTAGTCTTCGATTAAAGCGAGACTGCCTCCATAATAGAAATGAGACTCATCAGCGGGAAGGTTGTTAAGCCCAGGTCGATAACGATGAATCTCTTTTCTATTGTGGACGAAGTCTCGCTTTGAGGTGTCACTTTTGAAGCAAAAACTTTATCCGGCCATTTTAGTGTAATGACCTTCAATCCATTCGAATTACTATAAGGACATCTTGTAGGATTAAAAAGGATTGTCATTCAATTGGTACCGTTTGTTTTCTTATCGTAAAATTTCTTTTTTCCACAAAGATAACGTGAGACTGTGCCTTTAAAACAATAAGTCATGACACATGTAGACTAAAATTTGTCTATGAAAAAAATCAGTAATTTACTGTTCCATATTAATATTAAATAGCTCTGTAATTAGGAACCGATCTCACCTTTTCCTTAATTGAGTAGATTTCTAGGCTACGAGAGGGAGCCTTCTAAAATCTTTTCAATTTTAATTCAATTAGTACGTTGTGATTAACAATATTCAAAAGCACGAAATACATACTAACGTTCATATTTCATGTAGATAAATAAAAATAATATTGTCAGAATAATGTTTTATTATTGATCTTTTTTAAATTTAGCATTTGATAAGTTTAGTCACTTTCTTATTCCTTTTAAGTTAGATTCGTTTGATATCAGTCGTTCTAAAAAAAAGTGTACAAATATCAACATTAACTCGTACGTAAATAAAACTTCACAAAAGTTCTTCTCATGCATATCTTTTATTTCATTATCTTACGACATATTTCACCAGAACTATTAATCCCTCAAT
Source organism: Phorcus lineatus (assembly GCA_921293015.1). NCBI lineage: Eukaryota > Metazoa > Mollusca > Gastropoda > Trochida > Trochidae > Phorcus > Phorcus lineatus. The sequence continues at coordinate 19,504,788 of OV121085.1, forward strand.
TTAACACTACGACTCCATTCAAATCGAAAGTGTCAAAACATCCACATCACCGCTTCAATTGCCCACCAGTTATATTTACCACCGATCCAGAGCAAAGTATAGATTTCGTGGATAGTTTACATCCTCAGACGGTTAAAGCTTTGATAGCGATGTCGCGCTGCAATATGCCCTGTTGAAGATGTTGCTAAGGACGCGGTTCGCAGTACAGAAAGTCCTCGAGCTGTTGCCTCAGACATTGGAGGAAGCGCTGCCTCGGAGGCTAGCAGGCTCAGAAGGTCAATAAAGTGCTCAATGTCAGAAACTGGCAACTTTGTCAACATCGTCGGCAATAGCCTCTGAGTTTTCTCCAGCTCCACCTTGAAAGTTGATCAGATATCAATCAACTGATTGCTGTTAGCTGATTAATGATCTCTATTTAGATCCTATTCGAGGCCCATTCTCATTTTCCCAATTAGTCAGTCATGGGCTATTGTAACAGACGAGCATCTAATAGAGGTTTATTTCATCGGCTTAAGAGACCGGTTGTTTTCTCTTTGAAGTGTCGCATTGTCAACCATCGGGCCCCGGTTCGCTTGCTTTACAAGTCTCATATACACTCATAGAGTACAAAGAAAAATTCAAAGAGAAATTGATGAGGTTTTCAAAGCGCTACATAGGTGTCGTGAGTCGGCGCTGAGCGCAGACGATACCGCGGCCTCAGGTAGAAATTTGAGAACAGCAGCAGACGACCGAACTATAGGCATATCGGTTCGCCCCTACCTTAGCAGAAAGGAGGGGTCTTCTCCCCAGATGTCTCTGGTGCTGTATTAATCACGGGTCTTATTGATTCAGAGTGGAAATTGGCCGAAATGTGATAGCCTCTTAGTCTAGAAACAGGGACCGGGCTGGAATTGCTGACACCGGACACCCGAAGCTTGGGTGTTGCCGTCTGCATAAGGAAATTACTTCAGCCGAGTCCCGCCACACGTCTGCCCAACTAGTCTATCTACTGCTCGAGTTTCATGTCAGATAAATAGCATAACAAATACAATTATAATAGCAAAAAATTAGGTAATTTGAGCCTTTCCCAAAATGTCAGTATTGAAGCCCTGTCGTGCTTTTATTCCGCCTAGCTCCGTTCCTCCCATTTGTTCAGCAGATCGTATGTCACAAATAGCGGAGCTCAGGTTGCTTTATTTCTGTGCAGCACCCTGAATCATAATATGTGCTTCCCCCGAGCTCCTGTACACGGGAACCAGGCCGGTCTGGGTCGAAGTAGAAGCAAATACCACGTTCCCATCCACGCCGACATTGCCAGTTCGTCATGTAGTTTTGAAGTCTACACCTGAATTTTTGACATACGATCCTCTAGTCTAATAAAATTTCTGGCCCTTACGTCTGTTGTGCGCAACTCGAGCTTCAGACAGCTGCTAGCGGCGATCATGTTGCAGGAAATAATTACAAATTTCCATGAGTGGAAAATACAAGCCACTTCAGAGACGGGACTCGTCTAACTCCATGCAATGTGCTGACTAAAATAGTTTTTTCTATAAGATCGATCGAAAATTTCATGAGTCCCGTTTTCGTCCCAGGAGGAATTACCTACATATGGTAGCGAGGAGCCTAGGTCTGTACGATGGCGGAGAATCGATCGGGTCGTGTTTTTCTCCTCAGCTTCAAGTGGGACATCTCCGTGTTACGTCATCTTATTTCATTATCGTCCATTTGGTATACGGGATATGAATAATAATACTCACGATACTAATCATATTTTATAAAGGTATACTTTAACTTCCCCAATGTTGGTTGCTTATTCTAGTCTTAACTCACTCAAATCTTTGATGTTACGTAATAGGTTAGGTAATGTCTCAATGCATGTGAAAATGAAGGTATATTATGCTACGTTTAAAAATACATAGGCGCTTCTTAAACGGTTGCTATCAACAATTGCTTATTTTACTTCATGAAAAGGGGTTTTCGTTCTTTGTTCCTTCGAAGAAGACACTTGTTTAGAAAACTAAAGTTTGTTTTGATTAGAATATTTCACCTTTTTTATTGAATGATAAAGAAAATTTGTAAAATGTCATTCTTTTAATGAATCATACGATTTATTAACTTCTTAAATTTTCGCTTTAATTATATGTGTAAGTATGATGTTAATGATGACAAGGAGGAGGATAATGATGTTGACGAATTGAAATCGACGATGGAACATTGGTGAACATGAAGATGATGATCTATGAGGGAAGTCAGAATTTTGATGAACCAACATGTGTTACAGTCAATTATGAAGATGTTGATGTTGGTACGAAGATGACAGTGCTATTGAAGACGATGGTAAAAAGAAGAAATAATGATAATCATACTGACGGTAATATGGATAATCGTGATGCTGGTTATGAAGATGTAGGTATTAACATGATGATAATTGTGATGATCATGCTGATCGTGATAATGATGCCGATGAGAATAACTGTAATGATCGTAGCGGTGCTGATGTGACTGTGATGGTGTTGATGATGATGATGATCAAGATAATGGTAATGACAACGATGCTTGCAGGGATTGTTTTGTTGACGACAACAGCTTATCAAAGTGGCTAAATAAATTAATGAAACGGTATTGATGGTGATTGATATCTTTATAATAACAATAATGTTGATGATGATGACAATATTGATGATGGCGACCATCTTCATGATCATCATCATCATCTTAGTGATATTGACCATTTTGGTGATGATGGCATCTCGGTGATGATCATCATCTTGGTGATAGTGATCATCTTGGTGATGGTGACCATCTTGATGATGATGACATCTTAGTGATGGTGATTAACTTGGCGAATATCATCTTGGTGATGACGACCATCTTGGTGATGATGATAAACAACATAATGATGATAAACTTGATGATGGTGAGAATCTTGGTGATGATGATCTTAACGATGGTGATGACCATCTTGATGATGATGAAGACCATCGTGGTCACCATTTCTGTGATGGCGATGATAAGGATGAATCAAATACAAGAGGACGGTCATAATGATGAAACAATATTTATCATTGTTCACATAATCGATGATAAAATAAATGTTTTATACATTTATCCATAACTAAGACAACTATGGCCATTTTATATTTCTAAAAGTTTGTGGCATCGGGAAACATTAACCTTGATGTTTTAGGAGACGAGAAAAACAAATACTTAATAATTTCGTGATAAAATGTTACTTATCACAGCAAAGAGCATCATCGCGTACTTGACGACAAACTATCGTTTGCAACCTGATGCTCATCCACAGTGTATTATCAGAGATTAATTTGCCTACAAAGACACATTATTGGACGAAATAAATTTGAGAAAATTAAACGATATCAAATTCGCATATTCAATTAACTATTTGTGGTGTTTTAACCAGAATAAAATGCTTAAAATGAATTATAATCTCAAATTCATCCATATCAAGAGCAGCATGCAATCACTCTTCCCCTTTCTGTGTACCATTATTTTCATGTAAACATTATATTTACTTTAACATGCTGTCACGATTGCATTTTGTCAAACGTCCATGTGTGACGTCACTACCCTGTTTTGATTGAATGTAGTGTTTATTTCAATATATTTATCTATATTTATATAAACAAGAGTCATTTGTTCTGTTACTCTTCTGGTTTTGTCGAATGCCATAGAACATATCACAGTTAGATTATGATAATGGATTAAAAAGAGTGCACAAATAAACATTTTGCAAACGTGGAAACGTAGTTCAAAATACGTCATATGGCATTTTGAGGTTAGTTATGTACACTTAAAGTACGTAACCTACAGTTAGGTTTTTCAACTAAGGACTAAGTATTTCAAATATATCGTTGTTGTGCTCCTTCAAAAAGGACATGCTTTTTTAATTTATACATACAAATTCAAAACGATAACGTCTTATAAAGTCGTCTTAAAATACTAATGCTTGAACCCAAAGTAAAAAAAAAAGGCTCCTTTTTATTCTATCAAGACGTTGCTCTTACGCTGGACGTACGTCAGCGACGCTAGACACACGTTTTACGTACGTAACGTATACACAAGTACATTTCCTAATGTATAAGTTGGCTCTTTTACAGCTTCATTGTTAAAAGGGATTTTGTTTCACTGAAACTTGGGCGTGTGTGGTAAAGATCAGCAAACAGTAAAGCACAATTGTTTCTTCAGTTTCCTTACAACAAGTTACGCGTGGTATGTTATGGTTAAAAAATCCGCATCCCAATTCAATATATTTTTGATTAAATGATTCTAAAATATAAATACAAATAATGCAGTTGGTAAAGAAAGTTTCCAAATTTTACAGCAATCATTTTAAATTGACAACAATCTGCAGCTGTTTATGTATGGCAAAAATTGCTTTAAAATAGAATATCGCTTATCATTATATTGAAATAATAGCACTCGATGATGTTCAAGTAATCTTACAATATTCAAATAATCGTTAATCATCTATTTTATATCATCCTTTACCGTGACATTCAAGTATACGCTTATTGTGATGTTCAAATCTTCGCTTGGATGTATTGAAAAAAAATGTCGATGGGAACTTAGGAATATGCATAAACCTTAATATTCAAAATGCTAAATGTCTCCTATTCTCTCCTGGCCATAAAACAGAGCAACTCTCTGAATCGTTGGTGTCGAATGACTGTTTATTTCCACATTGACCTTATGCTAACACATGCATTTATGACTTAAATTTAACACCACAATCGTTAGATTCTCACGTTTCTTCTGTTTTGAAATTGCAATTAAATCCCCCAGACTTTTTTAAAATTTGAATTTGATACATATGTTAATCTAATCCGCTTGAATATGAGAACATAACATTGTTCATATGAGGTAAGGTTGATTAAATAGAGACAGAAATTTCAAACTCCTTAGTTGATTGTTACTTTGTTAAGTAAATGTTAAGACCTAGACACGATAAGTCATCATTTCACTCTTACAATGTCCGATGTTTGTCGTAAAATTTGCTTTATTGTATCAAATAAAAATGTTATTATGTAAACACGTGTACTAATAACTGTTTGAAAAGTAAGCTTAGGAAGATTTATAATAACATTTGTAGAAGCATTTGGAATGTCCTTTCGCAAACGATTTCATTTCTATCAACAAGCGCAGTAAAACACCTAGTAAAACACCTAAACGGCTTTGGTATTTAATCCTAAGTGTAATTAATCGTATGTCTGCCGCTTGTTTGTGTTCTTATGAAAGCCAAAAAGCATCATTTTATGCCAATAAGTGTCAAAGAAATGAAACCACTTATCTATCCAGTGGTATTAATTATTGATTTTTTAAATCTATGCAACTTTTTTTATATCATTCTATTATCAAACCCAATTTGTAGAAACTTCAACTGTTTTGTTAATTTTTAAAAAACTTTTTACTCTTTTATTGTATGGATAAAATTCGAATGGTTGGATTTATAGGAAAAAAAGCGTAGACCCTGTTTAAAGAGGTTCGTACCAATTAACAAAATAAATGAAAAATTGCTGTAAATTTGCAAGGTGAAAGCTGAATATGTATTCTTTGATATTCAAAAATAAAAATTGCATGTCACGGACCTTCTTTTTCAGATAAATGATGATTTTGACGGGTTTATTTAAAAAAATTGGGAAAAGACCAATTTTGCTAATTTAATCTTAAAAACAAAAAAATAAAAACATTTAGAGTTCAGTTTACTTTTTTCCAATAAATGAGATGATAATGTAATAAAACATATTATTTCTTGTATTTCTTTTTTTGAGTTTTGTAAATAATCTGCAAATATTAAGATACAAGTTCAATGATGCTCGCTTCAAAAATAGCTTTAAAAGACGCGTTCAGTAATAAAAATAAATGAAAAATAGTTCAAAAATGTTTTAAATAGAAGAAAACATATTGCAAAGAAATAATTTGAAAGAAAAAAGATATGTCACGGGCCTATTTTCCGAGATAATTGAAGCTGAAGTTAAAATTACTTATGAAAAAACTCTTAAGGGGAGGTAACTCTTTATTTCCCTTGAATGATAATTCATGATAATGGTTTGAAGTACACATTTTATCCCATTTCAAAGTACCGTATTCGACGTGATAAGCGCCCGGGGCGCTTAAAAAATTGGTAAAAGGGGGCGCTAATTAAAACGATAAAAATTGTCCTCAAGTTTAGTCTTGAAAGTGTTTTCTTACGATACACATGTCTTTGAAATATGGTTTTATAAGTTTTATCATTTTGATGGTGGCTGGGGGTCTTGAAATACCCTGTATTCTTCACTTTAGAGGAAGTAAAAGACTTATTGCAAGACTGAAAAACCTTCCTCAATGAATCAGCATGCAAGGTAAGCAATGTTGATAGGTGGGCGCTAAATCAGGATGCATATTGTTCACTCAAAAACGTGGTGGGTGGGCGCTTATAGGGGAGTGGGCGGTTATTTATTGCACGATAAAGAACACCGCATCCAAGCGCCGCAAGTTGGCGAAGCTTATACGATGAGGAATAGACCTCAATCAAGTCGGCCCGGTTCGGTAAGCATTTGGTGCTTACGTTCATATTTAAGTCATACTCTTGAGTTGATAAAAATAACTTTATTATCTCCAAGATGAATGTAAAATCTTATCAATTTGATTTACTTCATGAACCGAGCAGACCACGGACATATCTTCAATTTCTTTTTGACATTTTACTTCGGTCTAATATATTTTTACCAAAGTACTTAATTTCACTTGATTGGTAAATGTTACAGTGAATGATGTGTTTATAAATGTTTCCCCACAATTGTAAGTGTGTACATGATTGAAAATTACCGCTCATATAATTAATTTGCAAAATAAATGCAGCCAAACCGAAATGTAAAAATTCCGCGGTACATTCCCGATTTTTCAAATACTCATTTTGTCTCAATGGCCGTTTTGACTTTTCATTTAAACATCTATCTAGAACTTTTCCAAAACAGATTGCTTATGAGTTTTATTTCTATTCTTTATTGTGAATTTCTATTCATTGTTTGAGATTACATTGCAACGGTTTATTTACATTTTATTTATGTTCCAGCAAAAAAGCTATTCGAAATGAGATTTCACTTACCGAAACCGCTACTGCTTACGGCCTAATGAGGGTAACTTAATATTCCGTTCTAATTATTCTACAAGTTTCCTCATTTTCAAGATGGATGAATATCTTTCAATGAATAAAAGTTCCGTTACTAGTCATATATTGTGAAAAATGACGAGGATTATTCCATGCACAGTGTATTTTCCGCACATTGTGTGTCAATGACGTCACTGCGACAATGTTCAACAAAGTGATTGTAACGGATAACTTGTATAAGTTCATCAACAATCGGTTGTATGCAGAATGTAAACACACAAATGTTATCAGTGACATTTTCTCTGTTTCAAAAATAATAATTGGAGTACATTTTGGAAAACCGCAATCTAATTATAACCTATGAAACAACGGATTGCGAATTCACGTTCAGTGAACATTTGTGTCAGAACATCTCTGTCTATCATGGCCAATGCATATGATTCTTAAAATCTATGACTAATATGTACATGGATCATATAATAGACAACTAAGCAGTCCACAGTAAAAATTTCCTATTTTCCGAACATCGATAACGCGTCAGTGACATTTTTTTCTAAAATGTTTACGCAACTTTAGTTTTCTCAAAATGTTAGCGGCACTTTTTCGGATGCGCGAAAAGATGCGCACTGACAAACGTTCGGAACGTCTTAAGTCTATGAGTTTATTATTGCTGTATCTTCATCCATGTTATTTCAATTATTTAGACCTTCTATTCATGTACAGGCAGTTACATCTATAGACCTGCTGAATAAAGACCTAGACTGTATCATAAGATCATTTTTTACACGTAAATACGATGCAGGACTACAAAAAATTGATAATCCATTCGAAAATGATATTCCAATTCCGTTATAAGCAAGTGACACAATAAAAATTAACTTAAAATCTTTTTCATATCTGTATCTCAAATGTTGTTCTCAGCGATACCTTTTAATCATTTTAAATCAAATATAACCTGCATATACTATAATGAGTTTATATATGATAAGTTAATCCCATTGGTGACAACATTCTACACAGAAACCAAACACTAAAGTCTCAAAATTTCAAATCCTTCTTTTCGGTGTATGTATGACAAACCGTACAAAAGACGTCAAAATTCCAAAAGAGAAATCAGTGCGATCATATTGCAGTGTCACTATAGCGTGTGACACTGTTTGGCTATAACATTTATCTCTGGAGCAAATAAGGGTGACTTGCATTGGGTGAGATGACAGTTCCCAAAAGCTGCGGAGGAAAGGGGGTATTGAGTGTCCCTCAGCCCGTCTGAGAGGATTACTGAGGGCCTGGCGGGGACACAGGGATATGATACCGTTAAACCGCCAGCTTACAGGACTTGATAGCAATAGTGATCCGCTTTCCATTATGCTTCGTGAAATAAGCGAAATGTTTGTCGTTTTTTTGTTTATGAACTTATTTTACTGATAGGTGATACGATAAAATGAAAGGGGTAGGGGGAACCGTTGTGGCGACGTGATGCTGTGGTTATGGTGACGGATGCTAAGTTGGAAATGAAGTTGTGTTGATGTTGGACGGTGGCTGTGGTAAATATCAACGTGATGTTGTTGTAATGGTTATATGGTGACGGACGCTAAGTTGGAAGGGAAGTTTTGGCGATGTTGCATTGATGGTGGTAGTGGTAAACATCAACGTGATATTGTTGTAATGGTTATATGGTGACGGATGCTAAGTTGGAAGTGAAGTTGTGGTGATGTTGAAGTGATGGTGGTTGTGGTAAACCTCAAAGTGATGTTTTGTGTTGGTAGAAGCGAATCGAAGTTGTCACTGAAGTAGTAGTGATGTTGAAGTGACGGTGGAGTTAGAAAATAAAGTGATGTTGTTGTAATGATTGTGGTGTCGGAAGCTGGGATCGAATTGAAGTAGTAATGATGTTTCAGTGAAGATGGGTGTGGTAAACGTTTAAGTAATTATGTTACAGTGGTTGGTGTGGTTGAAGAAGGAGAGTGGTGATGTCGCAGTGATAGTGGTTGTTGTTGACACTAAAGTGATGTTGATGTTAAGGTTGTGTTGGTGTAATGCTAAGATTGATGCGATGATGTGATGACGTTTCGATGATCGCCGTTGTAAAGATCGATACTGAAAGTGATGTTGATGTTAAGGTTGTGTTGGTGTAATGCTAAGAATGAAGCGAAGATGTGATGACGTTTGGATGATCGCCGTTGTAAAGATCGATACTGAAAGTGATGTTGTTGTAATGTTTGCGGTGGTTGTGACGTTGTAATTATGCAATGGTGATGTCATGGTGGTAATGGGGATGTTTGAGTGGTCATTTTGGTAGTGTTAGATTTTGGTTGAGATGATGGTGGTGGTGAACGTAGTATAAGGAAAGTGATGATGCTATAGTGATGTTAATATTGAAATGATGGTAGTTGCAGTGATAACAAAAGCTGGGATGTCAGAATGTTGGTAATGCTAGCGGTAGTGATAGAAGTGATGATGGTTTGAGACTTAGATGATGATGTTGAAATGATGATATAGGTAGTGTTGGTGATGTTGAAATATTGTAGTGGAGGTGATTGACGTGGGTATGTCATTGTGAGAATTATTTTGTAGTGTTACAAGTGATGATTTTAAGTGATGATGAGGTAATGGTGGTGATGTTGAAGTGATGGTAGGGTGATGTAGTGGTAGTGAAAGACTTGGGTATACTGTTGTAAGGATTGTTGTGTAGTGATGCAAGTGATGAGACTATGTGGTTCATGAAGCAAGTCGAAATCGTGTGGTGAGATGTTGAAGTTATGCTAATAGTTTTGGTCTTATGTGATGTTGATTATTGTACATTGTTTAATCTTCGTAATGATTATTCTAAACATGATAGCATCACTTTCAAATAATATAGAAATGTCACTTACTTAATATGTAAATGAATGCATAAATTATGTTTTTAAGTTAACCATCATCCAAGTTTATTTCAGACATTTGTATTGAAATCCGAATTGTCACCATTTGATAAGGGTATTGAATAAATAAAACTCATTTCTTTTAGGCCTTGTATCAGGGAACATCATTAGAACTTTATTAATTTTCTAATCCAATTTAATTGCATCATAAATGTAATCGTGCATTTAATACTCGTAATGTGTTTTTCTGTTTGACAAGGGACATTGTTTCTTAATTCGTTATTTTGTGTTTACGATATGTATTTTTTCAAAAACTGCAAAGAACCAAACAGCATTTTCTCTGATTGGATACGTTAGATCGAAGTAACATGATCCCACTAAAGTCTTATCTTTTTCACAGCTCGTGTCCAATTTACTCAAATGTGGATTGTTTATTAGGAATCTGTGACAACGTTGTCATTATATTTGTGTTTTGATAAATTACACAAGTGAAACAAGTTTGAAATAAATGCTTTTTGGGGCTATTATGTGTCATACGATCGATCATATTTTTAATGATTGCTAAGCACATGCAATGATAGGGTAGCAGAAGATGATGAATAAATTCATTAGTATATAAAGACATTTTCAAACGAAACATGAGACGAGAAAACTCTATTATTTAATAATTACAATCTGCCCGTTTCTCTTCATGTTTCAGCGACCATTAGTCATTCTATAGTCTTCCATCAAGCACTATCAGTCATCACCTGAATTCATCACCGCAAGCACGTAAACATCAAAGACGCCGCAGTAATTATTTCACCTGTGATATGCCACACAGGTGTCTTGATACGGCGGATAGCTTGGCGAAAACTTCCAACATCAAAAAAGATATCAATTATCAAATTAAAAACTGTCTGTCAACCGCCATGTTCTAACTTGCCACGATCAACACTAGAAAAACAATAGACTTGATTTCTGAAGACTTTGGGATAATGAAGCGTTTTTGCCTTTACAATCTTGGATACGGTTATCAGTCAGACCACGGTAGCCAATTAGAAATGGAGATACATTGCCATTAAAATACTTTAGTCGTTTGGACATTATAGATAACAGATTTTACGTATGATAAAACGTGGAGAAGGCAGTAACAAGTTTGAAAGTACGAATGGAGGATCAAAGAATAGGAAATGAAAGCATATTAAGCAAGAGAAATAGAGCGATAGAAGAAGAAGGGGAAGATTAGGATACAAGATACTAGAAAGAAAGAAATGGAATTAGAAATACAGAAGCCTTGGCGAAAATAAAGACAACGATTTGGAAACAAAGAGAAAGAAAGAATTTGGGAGAGAGAGAGAGAGAGAGAGAGAGAGAGAGAGAGAGAGAGAGAGAGAGAGAGAGAGAGAGAGAGAGAGAGACAGAGACAGAGACAGAGAGAGAGAGAGACACAGAGAGAGACACACAGAGAGAGACAGAGACACAGACAGAGACACAGACAGACAGACAGAGACAGACAGACAGACAGAGACAGACAGACAGGCATACACAGAGACAGACAGACAGACAGAGAAAGAGACAGACAGACAGAGCCACAGAGACTGACGGACAGAGACACAGAGACAGACGGACAGAGACACAGAGAGATGGAAAGAGACAGACATACAGACAGAGAGACAGATGAATAGAGACAGAGAGACACACACAGAGAGAGAGCAACTGACCATAGATCAAGATGTACAGATGTATGAAAATATTACGTTCCTGGTAAATAACACAGAGAACAACCGAAACTAACTTTAATTGAACCATATAGAAGTTATTATATAATTGGTTTGATTGCGCCAAAACGCATCGATAACGTGATGTTTTGCGATAACAGCTATGATAAATAATCTATCAAAATTATTACAGAAGCATATATACATGCATGTTTAAGTGACGCGATCGCAACTGATACCAAAATAACTCACGCCCTAGTAACCGGAAATGATGGTATGCCCAAGTAGAAATTATGTATATATATATATATATATATTTAATTGAATGAAAGATCATAACAAGCACGATAAACATGTAAAGTTTTTACATTATTCAACCATTACACGATACCTGTCCATATCAAGAATATGATTTACAAGATGTACTATTCCTTTGTTGTATCAATGATGTCTTTAATTGATCTTAATTTGAGTATTTATAATTCTACCATGCATTTACTTATTCCTAGTACATCCATGTTCGTGCATTTCCTTAATTCTATATATGTCATATTCATGCATTTACTTATTTGTAATTATGTCATATTCATGCATACATTTATTCTTATTACTGCCATTTTGATTGATTTGATTATTTCTTTTACTGTCATATTCATGCATTGAGTTATTCCATTACTGTCTTATTCATGCATTTACTTATATCTATTGCTGTTTTATTCATGCATTTACTTTTTTTATACATTTTTCTCATTTGTATTATAAAAATTGTTCATGATAATTTCTGACGGGCATGTGAAAATTGTTTTCTCACGTATATTCTCTGTAAGCGATGGTTATAGACATAAACGAGGTAAGTGATGCAATTCCTTGTAGCCAAATATTGTAAAAGGAACGTTTAAGTCGCTGTGAATTAAGCGAGTTAAAAAATCAATTACCATCACGAAGTCATTTAAATTGCATCTTTAAATGATCGACGTATTGTATTAAAACATTAGAAACTTTCAAAACAAAAGAGATTTCCAGTATTAAAAATGTTTTAACAATCTAATGTATTGTGTATCTCATTTTTTCCCTTTTCTCGATTTATAAAGCGAATTAAAATAAAACTAAACCAAACAGAAAAGAATGCATGTTTTAATACTGTTACAATTTAAATTCAATGATTATGACTAAAATAATATAAACTAAAAACAATAATGTTATAAGCACGGTAGAACGTATAGAAGGTGTTCATTTCAAAAAGTAAAATGTATCTACTTTGCCATTTTAATATATTTTCTTGTAAATTCAAATATAGATTTTTTCAAATCGTCTTTATCTAACAAATTGCCAGAATAAAGTTATTTTTCATTACAGATTAGTCGCAAGGGACAGGTAAGAAAGTTTGGATACAGACAAATTCTATACCCAATTCTATAACGTATTCAACTTATAAGTATCTATACAGAACATTAGTTATAATGTCACTCATGAATGTTTTGAAAACAAAAACATTTAATCAATATCAAGGCCCGGTGGTTAAAATGGTAAGCTGATGGTAAGCACAGTGCTAGCGATTGTTGCCTGCCTCCGAGGGTGATGGTTCATTTCAAGAACGGGACAAACCCGGAAAAGAACAAGAATTTGTAATATTGCAGATATATAAAAAATGTTAAATAATATAAAAATGTATCCAGTGTCCATCTGGATGCAGGATACCCTGAACGATGTGTCTCTTCCTTGTTTTTTTTCGCGCAATAGACTATAAGTGTTGTAACGAACAAATACAGATGTAAATAACACGAACCTGGCCCTCTTACTTCCTACCATCTGTCGAGCAGCCTATCAGATGTCCTTCTGTCAGGTCGACATGTAAGTACAAATGGATAATCCCATTGGTCACGCCTACCACAACCTCATTTGCATATTGATTAAACGTCCCTACCATTTTTTGAACATCTGATATCGTTTGAGATTAATTTTCATCTAATATTTCAAATTGGAAGCGAATAATTATAAACATTCTCCATCATTCAACCATCTCCGGTGAATCTGCATGATTGTACTTATAATCATACTGATATGTTTATACATATAATTAAGCCTTAAATCGCCAGCGTATAATGGCAGTCAAATCTGGGTTCCTTTTTTCAACTTATTTTCAATTGGAAGAGAACAGGTTCAAACAGTTACAATCCCCAATTGATCTACATGCATGTTAACAGTGTTAATGAATATGATTATGAGATTTACCAGAGAAATATATACCAAACCACTTGCTAGAAAAACAACCAATAGATGCAAATATATCTTTGATACAAACTAATAATGAAGACATTATTGTACAATTGTCTTTATATATAAAGCATGCATTAGCTAAAAGAGACCTTCTCATTAAACAAATTATTAACCCTTAAATACTGTTGTAAACAGGATGAATGTTGCTGTATTATATTGTATATACCATTTTTCTATGCCGTAATTCTTATGTATTTGGACCGGAGGCCTTTCATATATTTCATCTTTTCACTTTGACTTTGATTCTAGATCTTTTCATGCAGATACATCTGTTTTCGTTATACATGTCAACGTGTATCTTTAGTTAATAAGTTTATCATATACCTATTTCGGGGGAGTAAGTGTATGTATGTATGCATCTAAAAGGTCTATTCTGAATAAAAACTTGGCGAATAACGTTTGCGAAATACATGGCGGATATTGGTACACTATTGGTATTGGTATATCACTTTGGGGATCACCAGATTCACTTGATCAATCTTTCTATGTTCACGGTTCAGGAACAGTTGTTGAATAAGATTTACAAAATATAATGAAAACATTTGGAGGAGAGAGAACATTTAAGCTTTTAGAACCTCTTTGAAAGAGATTTCACACAAGTTATAGATTTTCCAATAATATATCTTAATATCAACGTAAACGTCCCCATCAGTGTCAAACTCTGACCAATTTAGACTTGCTCTAACTTTTCTTCAGGAATATGGTCTTGAAGGCCCTAATGAGCGTATCACGAAACCCATGGCGATTGTTGAGGATTAGGCTTTATTCGTTCTCAGGATAGTTAGTCATTAAGTCATAATTGTCTCAAAGTAGTATATATATTCTGCCATCGATAGCCATTGGTCTAATACGGCGGTTCGGCTCAATGTGTAGGAGACTATCAAACTTTTATACACATTGTATTACATGTTATTCCATTAACATAGCGCCCGTAACCTCATATGCTCAAAGGCATTTCGTTTTTTCTCGATCAATGGATCTACATCGCCATTCTTCATGATGTCATTTTTCAATAGCAATTCCTTGTGTTGTGCAACTGAAATCAACAACTGGCGATTATTATGATGTACCCGTTGGGTGTAAGAAGAACATAACGTCATGGCCAAGACAACGTTTGGTGAATTGCTCATGGCCAAGGCAACGAGGCGTATATTTCTCTCGAAGAGCCAACTTTTAATTCGTGATCAATTAAAAAAGTACAGACATAAAACTTGAAATATACATGTATATATATCACATTTATTAGATGTCATAAGTGATTTACGAAAGCTAAGTCAACCCCTTCACAATGCAATCGCGTATCGATATTAAGAACACGACACTGATGTGCTTGGTGATGTACATGTACACTCGCCAAGGAGACAAACAAGAAGAATTAACTTATTAAGCCAAATATATGACTAATAGAGTGATAATGGGATTATAAGAAAAGATAAAATTTCATTCTACGTAAATGTAATGAATATAAAGCGATTTTGCAAACAAAAGTGTGTGACATGACTTTTATGAAACGAGTTTTGTATCGTATTACCCGAGCGAAAACGAGGGTTCTACCGAATTTACAGGATTTAGTTCAAATGATATGGCAAATTAAGTGTAATAATGTCTTAATTACTGAGTTTTCTTCCATTTGAATTATAAATTTGAAATGTGCATAAAATGGCCTGCTTCTCTTGCGACGTTGTGGTAACGAATATTTGTTTTATGACGTCAAAGACGACGAAATACAAGCACTAATGCTCAATCAGTCGTACCAAGTAAAAGGGAAATTTTGCACATGTGCTAATATGGAAAATATGTGCCTACTAATGTTTCACCGTGTGGCTAATGACTGTTTTAAAAGTTCCGTGAACAGTTGGGGTTTTTTTAAAACTATTGGTAATCTTGCTTATTCTGAATACAACTGATTGGTTTCATACGACAGTTTCCAAAGCTGTTTTTACAAACTTTTTTATAATATTGTTTTTAAAATATACTTCATATGCCAAGCAAATCAAGTATTGTGAACATGCCGAGAAAATGGCAAAGATATAGATTTACATTAATTATTCAATATTTCAAACATGACACCTTCATTCAATGCCGATCATACGGGATAGAGTTGAAAGATGAGAAGGCGATATTTAACTTGTAATATTATACTTTTTGTGTAATGCAGATGTTTGTCAAGGTTTTCCTTTGCATGAAATATATTTGCTTTTTCTCATATTACTAAGATATAAATGATTAAACACAGGCAACCATATTTACATCACATGGGAGAAGATTTGATTTCAGAAGGAGTGATATTACATACCATGACCCTGTGTCAACACCGAAATAAAGACGGATATAGGTCGTTCCAGAACACAAAGCAATTCTTTGCTTAAACAAACCCTTCTGAAAATATAATATTACCATAAAAATTAAATAAAATATAAAAAACGAATATTCATTAGTTAGGGGGTTTTAAACAAAAACCACAGAGCTGCTGTCGAAACTAGAATCGAACAATAAGGACAAAATGAAATCGAATATTCTATAACGGCTTAAATTTACGACACGGAATTATAATGTTTTAAGCCAAGGGGACAGTACGATGTTAAATGCGAAATGGAGTTGGAAATCGAATTGAAAAGTGTGATTTATATAACCTTAGTACTTAATGTCCATTGTTCTTAAACAGTGTTTTTGTTACTTACAATATAGGATTATTGTTTTTTACATTGTATGGTGAAATATTTGACTTTTTGCGTTTCAATGATAAATTGATTCATAACACAATTATATTTATTAATACTAAATCCAGATATATTTTGAAACTATAAAATCTCAATCTCCTTTATCATTTCTAAAGGAAAACCATTGTTTGTTTGATCACTTTTGGAAGTTTGGATGGAATATTACAATGGTATGTTGAAAAGCATCCTTTGTATATACTAGATACATCTTACCCTTTGAACCATGACATGAGGTTTCCTTAAAGGCACTGACACAATATTTCATAAATATATTAAGTAATGTATACATATCTCAAGATGTAACAAAACGATTTGCACTAAGGTATATTCTAAACGACCGGAAGGAAATATGCAGCATTGCATTAAAGTCACGTCAACAACAATATATGAATTATTCAAACATTAGACCAAGCGGTGGCCACCAGCACCAGGAATATGGCAATGTAACATATGTATCTAAATTAAAAAAACATGTCATACTTTGTCCTAGTTCGTTTATTTTTCAACTATCAATATTTCCCCTTTTCTGCACAACCGACTTTTACGACTTCATACGAATTACTTAGACCGCCTTCACGTTTTCATAAATTTAATTTCAGATCAACTGAAAACAATGATAAATATGTTATTGCAAAAATAGAAAGAAGGTGGAGACACAGAGCACCATGTGTGGGAAAATAAACAATTTACGCAATTAGGCTATAGCGCCTTTAAGACGGACCAAAAGACGTTCCAGCATTATGTTTATTTTGGAAATAGGGACCGGAAGTTAGTGGTCCTGACGTTACAAATAAATAGGGTGATGTTGTTGATTAGTCAAACTATCTTTAAAGACATGTGTCTTCAGAGAAAAGGTGAAAAGAAATCGATTTCAGGTAATGTTTCTATACAAAACCATGACAAAAAAGATATGCCGATTGTCTGTGATATTGATAAAAAAATATATCTATATATAAAAGTACATAATAATACAAAGTAATAATTATTATAGTTTTAAAAGAGAAAAATAATAATCAAATTAATTTTAACATGATGTAAAATGATGAACATAAACCCAAGTTAAGTTAATACGGCTTATGTAATTAAAAGTTACTAGAAACTGTATTTTCTTAATATCATTTTTTCATATTTGGCTAATAGTATCTCCCCGTTGTGAATACATAGACCACTCTAATTCTGTGAATAAATACATAATGTGAATAACTTATGAAATAAAATGATCCAATAAACATTAACGATTTGATGAAGTTAGAGTTTAGTTCCTAGTAAAGTACCTTGATTGATTAAAACATTTCCTTTAGACATTCATGATAGACATATCATTCGTTTGTTATCGGTAACTTGACAGTAATCTTTCTATTATTGCATCATTTCTTGTATACGATTGTAGGTGTTTATTTCCTTTCTTGCATGATAACTAATGTTGTTTGGTAGTTCTTATATCCCTTATAACACTTTAACACCACCCACTTAAAACATTACAATAGCTTTTTTCTGTTTATTGAAATCCCATGTATTTAAAGAGCTGTATAACCGCATGATTTTCACCCATGTGATCAAACGAGTTTATACTTTGATATAAACGGGCAAGAGCGACCAAATGACCTCGGTACTGATTCTATGACGTCAGACTGTTTTGACGTCAAACAGCGATATTTCACTAGAGAAAAACTCTCATACAGATTTTGTACTTCAGTACCTTCGGACGGACGAGTTGTAACAGAAAACAGCTTTCATTCTCATATAACCAGTTTTGTTACTCTAAAAATAGTTAGTGTATCGACATGGATGAAACATCATAACGTTAAAAAGGAATTCGTCTTTCGAGTGACCAACTTTTACGAAGAGAACAGTGGCGGATCCAAGGACCCCCCCCCCCTTTTGAAAAATCAATTATAGATTCAAGTCAATAAAAATACCCCCCCCCCCCCCCCCCCGTTGAGAATTTCTGAATCCGAACCTCCCCTCCCCCCTTTCAAAAAATCCTGGATCCGCAACTGGAGAAGAAGATATCTTGAAACAAAAAGAAACCACTTTTTTACCTCAAACATATCTTGAATTTTTCTCTGATGTATATCTTAACATATCTTAAGTTTCCCTTTTCTTACATACATACCTACAAGGGTTCTCATGTACCTACTTTGTATACGCCACCGTAGCATATTGTCGCTATTGTATTGTTAAATCTGCAGATCACACAGTTTAACCCGTATTTCATTAATGTCACTTTGCTACAGCCTGTACGTGTTATCTCGATTAATATGAGCATATAACTGTTCTCTGAAGCATTATAGACTGTCTGCGTATCGTCTTTCAATAAATTAAGATTCAGATGTAAAAAAAAGTCCCATCTTTATTTTTCACTTTTCATCAAATCTATGAACTACAAAGGCACTTTTGAATAAGCAACTATCATGTCTAATAACACAAACGATTTTTAAACCACATGATAAATAAATGATAATTTGTTTTTAAACTGGGTTTTCTAAATTTCACAGTTTTTACATCATGAACTTTATTCAAGACCGATGATATTATTGTATTTAGCTTGAAGCTCCTAGATTTTGCAATTGAATACGTCCACCTCCCATATAAAACGTATTCATTAATTGACCTTTTATTGACATTTCATAATGGTTGCGTGCATAGCAAACAGGACCTGAGTCGATAGTAGCCTTTGTCACAGTCCTAGAATCACAATTTTTTTATTAGTGTTGCCCTCTTTATAGTGACTAATCTCCTTGAAGCAAGTTTAGTATTCTGAACACAATCCGATCTTAATCAGGACCCTGTTGCAATAAAACCATTATATTCTCATTGTAAATTGTCATTGTCATATTCGAATGTCATTTTCTTGAAGTTTTAAGCCAGAAGCATCAATAATGAAGGAAATATGATATATATGATATCGCAGAAAGGTGAGTTCTTTTAATACAAAACAAGAACATCGTGTTTTGTCTTAACGTTTAAAACAATATATATTTTTTCTAAATTTTGATGTGAGCAACTCTAGATTTCTCGTCAGAGAGCCTATTTACTATTACGTTCACTACATTTGCAGTCGGTCTATAAGATTATACGTAGTTAACGTACAACTTTCACACTGATAGGTAATTTGTTACGTCTTTTGCTATCATGCACATTGCCATTGTCTTCTGATAAATGAATTCTTTATCTTAAGCAGTTAAAAGAAGAAAAGATTCTTAAAAGAACTTTAATGTGATACCTGCCAATCATATCATTAAGATATGCTGGAAAACAAATTTTATCTTTGAAATCAAATTTTAACAAACTTTCGACAATATTCTGATTCTGCAGAAAGAAATCCTACAAAACAACGTGGAGCTTCTAAATCTTTGTTCGGCTTATTCAGTTGAAAGGGGCACATGTAAAACCATGGAAAATCCATTACAATATTCAGTTTCACTCGCCAGTGTCCTTTTACTTGCATTTGGAATAATTTCGAATGAATTTGGGATCGTGTTGCCAAAATCATTAAAGTTTATTTGAATATCAATGGAATATGATACCAACCAACTGGTAGTGAAATCCATACTAACTGGGACTATGCATATTCCAAACAGCCAATCATATAATTAGTCAATATACGGTGACATTTCGGAATAAAGCTTTTAAACCTGACTGTAATCAATACGATTATTGTCTTGACAAGGAACTTGAATTGTGAACAAATCAAAGAATTATTGAAGAAATGCCATTGATTATATATCATATGTACTTTCGTTTAAATTGAAAAATAAATGTTATTTTCAACGAAATTTGGTCTTTCATTTGGCCTAATTAGAGATTTGATCTGCATATTGGAAACTTTACGTTCATGACGTTTTATGTTAACAAAGTTTTCACTGAGGTTTTTTTACATATTTGGACAGCATTTTTTATATACATATTCAAATATGTATGTCATGTACAAGAATATTTTTTTCTTTGAGAGTTAATTTGTTTTGTTTGATTTACTAAATAAAAAGCGTTGATGGTGAAACTCGATGTAATACGCAAAACAGTTATTTAGATTCTTCGATTTTATTTGGCAGTATGTTTGGCCATAGAAGCACACGTGTATGGCATCTGTTAAGCCTGAACCGGCAAAATCGAAAGTTGACATGTGAATGTCATGCAATTAACGTCCTTTGGCTTTAGATTTTGCTATTCACCTTCAATAGACGATGGATATATTCAAACACATATATCAAATGTATATAGAACTATTTATTCAATTAGTCTTCACCTTTAATTGATTCCCATGTGCTTATACCAACATTTGTATATAAATTTCAGAATATGACATGCAAAACACAACATGACGCCTTCGACGTCACTTTCACTAACCTATTTCAAGTCTGGCAAGTTACAACCCTGAAGATCCCAAATCGAAAGTTGGAATGTAAACAATGTTAAAGCATAGTTATAGTATGTTTTTGTTTAAACATCATTATTTATACTCACCGTCGATAGTTAACAATATGCCCGATTATCCTAATCTGTCTAATTCCGACAACCTTCACACAGAGTAAAGATAGAGTTATCGCCGCTCTAACCTGTACCGAAACTCACCACCAGGTGGTCAACCCTACGTCATCATTGCTTCTTCTGACGGTCAGAGAAAAAGCCGATCGACCAGAGGGGAGGCCGGGTGGGAGCTACCGATTGTTAACTATCGACGGTGAGTATAAATAATGATGTTTAAACAAAAACATACTATTATTTAATATACTCTCCTCGATAGTTAACAATATGCCCGAATCCCACTGCTGGAGGCGGGTGCGAGAGGCTAAGACGATAAGGCTCTATCTTTACAGACAAAGGAGTTGGTGACCCAAGGCCGAACTAGAGAGACCCCCCTCTCGGGGCTTCCAGCTAACCGGCCTAGCCCTGGCCCCACCTCGCCACACGAGGAGGCCCGCAACCGAAGTCGCCAACTTAAAAGAAAGACAACAGACACACAACTAGAATCAACCTCGGGTTTATTGAAACAGAACCCATTAATGCGAAAGAGGGAAACTCCTGCGATGAGGCCCCGAAGGAACTCGCTGCTGGGCGTACACCTGCGCCCCCAGCCGGTTGATTCCCTCCAAGTCCTCGTTAGAGATGTCTCGAAGGTAATGGTTGGCGAACACCAGGCCTGACTTCCAGAAGCAGCCAGCCATGATGTCCGCCACCGCCAAGTTGTTATGGAGGGCCATCGTCGCTGAGATGGCCCTTATCTCGTGTGGATTGGCTCTCGCTGGAGGGTCCAAATCCGCTGCCTTATAGGCGTCTAGCACCGCCGAACGGAGGTAGACGCTTAGTTGTCTCTTGTCTAACTCCCGGACGCTGGTCTGGGAATGAGGGATGAAGAGTCTCCTCCTCCCCTGACGCAGCGTTCGGGTCCTCTCGGTATAGATCCGCAGAGCTCGAACTGGACAGAGGAGACGGTTCTCCTCGTCCGTCGGATCTATGTTCCCGGAAATGGACGGAAGGGAAAAAGTTCTACCCCTTTCGTCAGCGGCTTGATTCTTACATATGAACTCAGGAGCCAGCCCCAGAGTGGCTGAACCCCCGTCTCCCGCCTCAAACCGCAGGAGGTCCGCTTGGAGAGCATGAAGCTCCGAAATCCTGGCTGCGGACCCCATGGCGACCAGAAAAGCCGTTTTGATGGTGAGGCGGAGGACGGTCGTCTCCGTCAACGGTTCATAAAGGTCCGACTTGAGGTGGTTGAGGACCACCGCCAAGTCCCACTCTGGGGGCCTGAGTTTCCTTCGCCCATCCACGTTCCGATAGGTTTTGACGAGGTCTTTAAGGACAGAGATGTCCACCTGAGGGTCCCGCTTCCGGAGAACGGACATAATCGCCGCCAGGTTGGTGTTGATGGACGAGGCTTTGAGATTCCTCGTCTCTCGCAGGTACACCAGGTACTCAGCAACCTGAGGGACCGTTACTGCCTGGACGTCGTACCCCTCCTTGCCACAGAAGGCCGCGAAGGCCCCCCACTGAGCATCGTAAAGATTCCTGGTCGATGGTCTTTGGGAGGCCGCCACCGCCTTGGCAACGGCTTTGGAGAACCCTGCCCCCGTCAGACCCTTTTGAAGACAAACCAAGCGTGAAGCTGTAGAGCTTGGGGATTCTCGTGAACCCGCCCGCTCGGTCTGCTCGTCAGAAGGTCCCACCTTAGAGGAAGGGGAACCGGGTCTAAGAGGCACGCCCTCCGAAGGGGAACGTACCAGGCCCTGGCTGGCCACAGCGGCGCTATCAGCAGAAGCTGGAGCACCCGCGTCTCCTGTATCTTCGCCACCACGAGGTTCAGGATGGCGGGAGGGGGATAGGCGTAAGCGACCATCCCCTCCCATTCTAACGCGAGCGCATCGAGAGCCCACGCGGACGGGTCCGGTACAGGAGACACGTACGTTGGCAGCTGGTGGTTGAGCCGCGTCGCGAAGAGGTCTATGTGAGGCCTGCCGAACCTCAGACATAGACTCTCGAACACTCTCGGGTGCAACATCCACTCCGTGGATGGAGGTTTGTCCGGGCGAGACAAGGCGTCCGCGAGGACGTTCTTGGCTCCCGGGATGTGCACCGCACGGAGAGAGAGTTCGAGACTGTCCACTAGGCGAAACAGCTCCATCACCAACTGCAGAAGAGAGTCTGCTTTGGTCGACCCCTGTTTGTTGATGGCCCAGGCCGCCGCTGAGCTGTCCGTATGCACGCACAGAACCTGCCCCCGCAGCTGGCCTGACCAGTGGTCGATTGCCAATCGAATGGCGTCTAATTCCAGGACGTTGATGTGGCGTCTCACTTGGCTTGACGACCACACCCCCGCTGTTTGCATCGCATCGAGATGAGCTCCCCAACCTTGGGTGGAGGCGTCCACAAAAAGGTGACGTGTTGCTGGTGGTTCCCTGAGGGGAACCCCCACCAACACGTTGGACTCCTGCTGCCACCAGGAGAGGTGCGGTCTGAGCTCCAAAGGGATGGAGAAAACGTGCCGACACGCCTTCTCCCGGACATGGACGTTTACAAAGATCTGAAGGGGCCTGAGCTGCAGCCTTCCCCTGCGGGTGAAATGTTGAGTCGCGCTCAGGAACCCTAACAGCCTCTGCCACTGCCGTAGTGACAGAGGCCCCCGAAGAGCCACCTCCAGGAGATCTCGGTAACGTTCCGTCCGTTCCGTGGTCACAAAAGCCCTGTAGAGAGCGGTGTCCAGGCGGGCGCCCAGGAAAACCAGGGACGTCGAGGGTTCCAGGTCTGACTTCCCCAGATTGACCAGCCACCCCCACCGCCTGAACAACGCTATCACGAAATCCCGTTGGGCCTCCAGAACAGACGGGGATCTGTTGTGACCAAACCCGTCGTCCAGATACATTGCGAATTGGACGTCCACCGTGTGGAGGTATTGGACGATGGGCTGGGTCACGCGAGTGAACAGCCACGGAGCCGACGAAATCCCGAACGGAAGGACGTTCCACTGGAAGTGGCGACCCGCTAGGACGAACCGTAGATACCTGCGATCCCCATGATAAATGGGAATGTGCAGGTACGCGTCCTGCAGGTCGAGGGATATCATCGAGTCCGAGGGCTCCAGTAATCGCATTACTGACGGCACTGTCAAGAGTCGAAAATATGGCGGCGGATCTAGGAAGGAGAGGTTGAATTCCTTCATGTCGTGGATCAGCCGCCATTTCCCCGACTCTCGCTTCGGTCGGACGAACACCGGAGAGTAGTAGCCTGGAGAAAGATCTTGGAGCGGGATTTCCTCCACCGCCCGCTTGGCTATTAAGGCCTCTACCTGTTCCAAGGTCAGCGCAAGCCGATCTGGCTCCAACGGGCGCTCTGCGGGAGAACAGGTCAGCGGGGGGCGGCGTGCCACGGGAATACGAAAGCCCCGCTCCAAGATCTTGCAGACGAAAGGGTCTAGGTCCAACTGCCTCCAGTTGGGTACGTAGCTTGACAGACGGCCTCCCACTGGACCATCCAGGGTCGGGACCGCCTGCCGAGGAAGGACCGGAGGAGACCAGTCATTGTCTGTTAGGGGGCGCCCCGTAGGCGCGACCCTTCCCACGTTGGGCTCCCTTCTTGGGAGTGCGCTTTGGAGAGGGGCCGGCGCTGAAGCCGCGACTTCTGTCCTGCCGACCCCTTCCTTGAAAGGACACACCTCCAGTCTTGGAGGAGAAGGAGGGCGCGCCCCCTCCCCTCTTCTTGGGTGTCGAAACCTGAGGCGAAGGTCTACGCCCACCAGAGGCCAAACGGTTGGTGAGCTCCTGTTGTTGGCATTCCTGTCGCTGCCTGAGTGTCTCAGCGACTTGGCCGTCGAACAAGGTGGAGGAGCCCGCAGGGGCGGACCTCAGCCGATTCCGAAGCTCCGCTGGGAGGTTGGTCCGTGCCAGGAAACCATCGCGCCTGAGGTTGGTCACCCCCGCCGAAATGCGAGAGGCAGACAACATCAACTGCGCTAGATTGCCAGCAACCCCTGAATAAGGATCCGACATCTCCGACCCCCACACCGCAAGCGTTGGAAGGCACGGAAGGAGGACAGGCACAGTCCAAACACCAGGCGCTTCCAAGGGGACGCTGCTAGCGCGAGGCGGTAGGGCGCCTAGCGCGAGGCGGTAGAACGCCTAACGCGACAGGCGGTAGAGCGCCTAACGCGGCAGGCGGCAGGCGACCAGCGCAGTCCAACACCAGGCGCCGTCCAACGACAGGCGATCCAACGGCCCGAAGCGCTCCCGCGAGGAGGTAGGGCACCTAGCAGGCCAGGCGCCGTCCAAGGCAAGCGCTAGCGGCCAGGCGGTAGACGGGAGGTCTACCGAAAGCCCAGCAGAGCACCCCACCCGAACGAGCCGGCACGAAAAGCACGTGCGGCACAGACCGGCTGAAATGCACAACACCTGACAGTAGCACACTGTCAAAACCAACACACCAGTATCGACGAAGAGAACCACAACCTGCCT
Organism: Phorcus lineatus; assembly: GCA_921293015.1. Lineage (NCBI taxonomy): Eukaryota > Metazoa > Mollusca > Gastropoda > Trochida > Trochidae > Phorcus > Phorcus lineatus. Next base: position 19,530,378 of record OV121085.1, read on the forward strand.
TCGACAGAAGGAGATAGAACTCTCAACGAAACGAGAACGCAAGGAACGACGAAATAGCAAGGTAATACAATCGAAATTCAGAGCCACCAAAAACACAAGTGTACTTGATGGCCGACAGAAAAGCAATGATGACGTAGGGTTGACCACCTGGTGGTGAGTTTCGGTACAGGTTAGAGCGGCGATAACTCTATCTTTACTCTGTGTGAAGGTTGTCGGAATTAGACAGATTAGGATAATCGGGCATATTGTTAACTATCGAGGAGAGTATATTAAATAATGATTTTATGCTTTATGTCATTTTGTCTAAGACGTTCATTTGAACTTGTTGTTTCATTTGGTCATACAGGTTTATACAATATATAATATACAACATTATAACATGTTGTACTTAATGCCATTCGGTCTCTCAGATTTCATTATACGTGATCATTTTAGGCTGTTTGAAGCCTGAAGATACCAAACCGAAAGTTAGAAAGGACAACTTTATAACTTATTTTACTTAACGTAATTTGGTCTATAATTTGGTTATCTACACATTCAAATTTGCATGATATTTACTTGAAGTCTGAAGATACCAAACCGAAAGTTCGAATGTACAACTTTATAACCTGTTTTAATTGTATTTACTAAATGATCGTATATATAATGGTTATATACGAGCAGTATTTTATCTACACATTCAAATATGCATGATATTCTCTTGAAGCATGATGATACAACATCGAAATGTAGCATATACAACTTTATAACTTGTTGTATTTGAATGTCATTTGGTCTTTCACATGGTTCGACATGATCAGTAATTTACACATTGAAATATGCATGATATATTAGAAGCCTGAAGATACTAAACCCATATCATATACATACAGTGATGTCTCAGTTTACCTCCCTTAAAACAGTGCCAGGTTACAGTAAGAGAATATGTTCTTTCATAAATAATATGTTTAGTTTACTCTTCTTTCATATGGTGTTCTATTCACATGAATTCCTAACGCCATGGGATACCGAGGATCGTATTTTTCACGTATTACATGTACATTCTGAATTGGAATATCGGTCACAAGGATCATATATGGTTTATGTCATATTCAAAATATTAAAGTTGATATTCAACAGTGACAGAATAATGAAGTAGCACAATAAGGGTGTTTATGTTCTCAATGTATCACTGTTACGATTTTCGTCATACCATTTGGTTAATGACAACAATTGTTCTATGTTATTAAATCCTTTTAATCTTAATCGAGAAAACAGCTAGTTCACTATGCAGTCTCCTTAAAGATCATATAAACTGGTTGCAGAATTTGAGATTTTTTAAAACACCTAAATGGTGACGATAGGGAAAAAGTGGTTGATCAATGGATTTGAACGGAATCAATAATGAATTATCACAACGTTACATCTAGGGAGAATTATATAACAAGAATCCAGTACTCAAGTCTTGGAAATAGCATACCGCGGATACCACAGTGATGTCAGAGGGATACCTGTTTAGCGTTAAGAGGGTTAATGCACGGAACAACGGCCCACAGCAAACAGTTGTTTATCTGGCTCCAATTTGAATACATGATGTTTATGAAGTTAAGGACAACTTTGATAGAAGATAGATGTTTTCAGAATGAAGAAAATAAGTGCAAATACTTGTCGTGTATACTTTCTGCATATGGTGTTCTCGAAACGATCGCAACATTGCTGAATGCGCCATCTGGTTTTGTACCGTCTGCGCTTAGAGTATCGTCTGCTCGGCTAGCACTCGAGTAACACAGTACACGGAGGCAGTGTTTTTCACTGAAATCTCTTACCCACCTCACGTAAGGCAGGTAAAGACTGCAAAGCGTATTCTCTTATACTTAAAATACCACGGATCGGGAAGTTAAGCAATGAAGGGATTGAAATCTAACGGCAGTGGGTAATGGCAATTGCGTATGAGTGATGACAAGGGTAGTGTTTCCTACCTTGATGTCGTCTTTGGGTTCTTCCTTCACTTTGACGGGTAGATCCTGTGCATCTGCTTGAAGATCAGTCGAGCTTGTGTCCATGGTAGAATAAACGGTCGGCAGAAAGCAGAAGCAAGTCCGCCTTTCTATGCTACTTGAGCGCTACTCGGAGAGAGCCGGGCGTCGTGCTACATGATACTAGTTACACTCCGCTGTATTGACTTGTAAACCGAGCCGCTTGCAACACTACCCGCCATATTGATACTAATAACATTCGGGGCATGTGAAGGCGAGCAGTGCTTGGTGGTGGTGGGTTACGCTGTTCATGCCGTAACTAGCGTGACTCCTCCCCCTCCTCACGCCACGCCCTACCAACCTCCTCCTTACTTGACAACGACACTACAGCCATGTGCCATGTGCTCAGAGCCGGCGTCAAGACGAGTCCAAGAAAAGTGAACAATAACTGGTGGGACTGATTGCGTGATTGGATTGAGCTGTGAGAGACGAGGTGTATGATCTGCAAACACTGCGTCTATATGTCCCCCAAGTGAACACTTGCACAGTCTATAGTAGCACTGGGCTGTAGTTACGTTGTTTAAAGTAGTGATAGGTAGTAGATCAGGTGTTAATAGGCATTGTGTAAATTCTGTTAACATTTGTTCACTTACGGTCCATAGTAGGAAATAAGGTAGCTGCCTCGTTGTTTAAATAATGTTACGTTTGACAGTATACAAATTAGGAAAACGCCCAAGAACGGCACACCATCTTAATAACCATATGGTGAAACATAAGTAATGTCACATTGTTCCCATGTGCACATATGTACATATCACTTTTGCCTAGCAACGATTGTTTCAGCGTATTTCGTATTTCCATATTTCACCGTCTGTGACGTAGTTCAACATCTGTTCGTGACGTCACTGTAGCTAGAAGCAGATAAATATCAATAAGTAAATTGTGAAGTAATAAGTGGAGACACGTGTTCACAAAATTGACAAGCTCTTGCCTAAATTAGTACCTGTCAATTGTAATTTGGTTAAGTAGTTTGACATTAGCGATTAAACTTCTGAATATTATTGAGACTATTATTGGGGTGCCCTTCTTTCGTACCAAACGCCAAAATATTGCTATTCCGCGAGCGAGAGCATAAAGATATACTGCTACTTAGACTCGCGTGTCATGAACTTACTCTTAACTAGGTACGAATCAACTATTGATTTTGTAAGTTTTTGTGTAAAATAAACAAAAATATAGGCTTACTTTAAGTAATAAGCTGATTACCTTTCGTCGCCACATTCAGGTACGCATCTTCACAAACAAAACGTGTCGTCATAGTGTTGGCTCGTCACCACAACAAAGTGATATCTTGCTCTGGTGCATCGTATGCAACATATGAACCTCAATAAGATTGTCCTCGAACCTAATAGAGTTAAATAAATGACTCTTACATGTTTTGATTACGTGGGAGAAATTGGACAATAGTTATGATGTTTTAAAGGGGTAGTAGCTCGTTTTTAAAGATTGATTTCATCAAATTCTCCCCTAAAACACATTAGTGTTGCAAAATGTATAATCTTCTAAGGGTCATAACATCTCATTCCTCAACCCAATTATCCATGTCGTAGATGAATTAACAAGTATCAAGCAAAATCCACTGGCGGCCATTTTTGTGTGAACACCTTTTAAACATTTGAAGTATATATATAGACAATATTTGAAAAAAAGTTCACAAAGTATACAGTATTATATATTGACGCATAGCCCACATGTTTCATTGATTAATATTGAAAAAGGGGAAAAAAGCAGTGGAGCCATTCATTCTATGAAAGTGTAAAACTTTGCTATTGTGTTACAATACAATACAATGAAGAATAATTAAACGAATTCATAGTTTATACTGAAGTTAATTTTCTGATATTATAAACAGTATTGTTTCGTTATAGTTTTTTAAGTGTAAATTAAAATAGAAAGTCATTGTTAGTCTTCCAAAATATTCATCATCAAAAATTTAGATATCTCCTAGTAGAAATCTCTAAAAGTAGTTTTTGAACATTCCCCTGCCATCGTCATGAACGTGACATCACAGCTGTTTAACATCATCAAGTAATGACATCACAATGCTAGCTATAGCTACCGGAAGAGTCTAATGGTAGGTAGGGTTTTTCATTTTTTATGGAAACCTAATGAAAATGAATTTGGAGGATAAATAGAATCTCACCCTCTTGTCTTCTGATTTCACATTCATCAACACTCGTTGATAGAAGTAAATTATCATCGTAAAATTTTGGATATCTGTTACCATTACAAACTCAACTTGATATCAGCAGTCACTTGGATGAGATTATCTACATCAGTAACATGTTAGACAAATGATAAATTGATATAAGCATCTATTATTGGAAGTCCCCTGCCTCTTGAAAACTGTGATCTCAGAAACAGCGTGACCGGGTACTAAATAAGGCGTACCTTTCTGCAAAAAAAGGAGTTTTTAGTCTTGTGCTTTAAACTATAATATATCAGGGCAAAACGTATGTTGTTTTAGACTACTCTTATTCATGATGAAACTACATTAAGAAATACATTTTTTTCAATAATGATGTTGTAAATCGATATTTTAAATGTTCAAATTACATCCGAGTCAACGATTACATTTATAAAAATAATATCGATATATCTAGCTGTCATCTTTATGAACAAAAAACCTATTACACTGATTCTTATGAAAAAAAAATTTTTTAAAACTTTTCATTTATGTAAGTATTTGTATATCTTAAAACATTTTACTGTTAGACCTGGTCTTGGTGTGGTTTATATCACACATAAATCTTCACAAAAGAGATAAAGATAACACGACAAAGAGGTTACATCTACAACGGTTAGAAACGGCTCAAATTGCTTTGAAACACGTTTCTGTTTGCAGAGACCCTTTTCCAGTTGCAGAATCGTATTTCAATTTGTTCCATCTGCAATGAAATCAGATAAGAGCGTAATAAAAACGAAATCGGCAAATCATTCTCGCTTACTCACTCTTTCCCTATATATATTATAGTTTTTTCACACCAGGTATATGCTTGATCACCTAGTTGCGGTATCAGAAATCAGGAATTCCACATAGAGATCATTAATTTGCAATGTTCTTTATATCAAAAGTGAAGTTGGCTCGTGAACGTTCTTTATGAATATAAAACCAATATTAGTTCTAAAAGTTATTAAGACAGAATTGTTGATCAAGACCTTTTAGGGATTCTTTGTTTCTGGAGTCTGGGATTATGGCTATCGTTGATGACTTTCACTGACTAAGAGTTTCCTTTTAACCATACATTATTGGCAAAGGGATCCTTATTCTATTGGAGGTTTATGGCAAAGGGTGCATGTACAAATAATACCAGGCACGTTGTTTAAAGAAAGAGTGTTAGATGGAAAACTTGATTGTCAAAAACGCTTTATTTTGGAGAAAGTTTCAAAGAAATAGGCTGTGTTTTCATAAATTAAAGTAATAGATAAGTTTTGCTTTGTAGTTGTACAGTAAGACTTGAATATTCTTTGGTTTGCTGCACTTGCTTCACGAACGGGAAGGCTAACACTTCTTTCAAAGTTATAGTCGCCGATAAATGATCCTTGCTGTAAGAGCAAATAAAATGTACATTCTCTCGTGACGTCAGTTATCTTTTGCTTATCAAGATTCGACCTTAAAACTTACTCAGTTAACAATATTATGGCATTTCTTTAACTAAATTGCGTTCTGATGCTAATAGGCAACGATGGTCAGTATTTTCATCGAAGACGATTTTTATCTTACTCCTCAAATTCACAATATATAGGTATTAAATAAAACACAATACTGCACATGCCATTCTGAGCTTGCGATACTAGGTATCGGTGTATAATAATAATAATAATAATAATAATAGTAGTAATAAAAATAATAATAATAATAATAATAATAATAATAATAATAATAATAATAATAATAATAAAAATAATGATAATAATAACAACAACTTATGGTCCTAATACAAGTATATTCGGTAATTATATTTGTTCAAGTAAAAGTGCAGCGCCAGTTATTGTGTTGTCTATTCCTTTAATGCTTAGCGCCGAGCAAGAAAGCATCGACTCCAAAAAATACATTGCTCTTTTACACTCATGTCGTACGCATTGTATCTAACGATTACTCATATCATATCCTCAATTTCTCTCAACAGAATAAATGGAAGATTTGAATGTGACCTCTTACCCTGAATAGATTAACTCAAACAGTTAAGTATTTCAATATTTCATTGCTGAAACCAAATTTATCTATCTATAGTTACCGATTGCATCACCATGCCATACATCAGAATAAATACTAACTCCTGCATATTATTATTTGAAGGCAATGGATGCTTTACCAACTGTCTTTCAGACCCTCTTTAACCATAGAGACAAGCATGATAGCAACCCAATATGTGTAAAAAGATGAAAAGGCTCTTGTGACATTTGCCTAATAACCACTGAAACAATATATCTTAAAGAGAATATCAATCAACGCCCTGTTATTACTACCATGAATTCTATTGACATGGCGTCCGAAGTGCCATAAAGAAAAATTATACAAGAGAACCATGTTAATACACCACATTTAGGCCTAGGTTATTACTGGAAAACAAGATACCTCCAAAACAATAGACAAATACATTATAGGTTTCTGAATTTGATTTCCAATCTTCCAAAATAGGTTTGGTACTGAATGACGATACATGTAACTTCTTGTTTATTACAGGAAAGATATCTGTGACTGTTTTTGATTTATTTCATTTTACGTTAAACCCATTATCAACCGTAGATATGATTTTGGGTTTACAACTTGCAATCAAAGGTTAGTACATGTATTTGCTAAGATTTTTGCAAACCTTCTTCTTTCAAAATTTGATTTTTGAGAGATGCTAGAAGACGAATGCATACATGCCAAGTAGTTTCAAGAAAGAAAGATACGAAGATTTAAAAGAGTTTCAAAATCAATAACGTATGGAATGACATCGACATCCATAGCTGACCTTCATTCTGATCATGAGATCAGTTCAGTTTGCTTTTTTATGACAATTTCGAAAAAAATATACAAACTTTTTCTTTTCGTGTTACATCCTACAGCGCTTCGTTAGTCTCCATTTCACTTTTGGTGGTCTTTAACAGAGTCATAAGTGAGCAAAGAAATTCTGAAATCTACAATAAGTTGTCTATGATATATGTTTTCAAAGTATATGCATTATTATAACTATCAAACAATTGTTTGATAATTGTTTTATAGAAAGTTTACTTTTTTACAATTTTTCCAAAGTGTCGTGGTGGTATAAGGTTGGTTTTGGTTGCACTATGATCAATCCTTATACTGACTCGAAAAGAGGCTGCGTGATGATTGACTGTTCCCTTGTTCATCTTAGTTTCAAATCCAGGTATAAAAGGCATAATCAATGTGACATTTAATTTATGCTCTTCGATAATCCTTGAACCATGATAGAGAAGCTTTCAAATAAACATTTTACACTATATAGATATGATGATATTTTGACATTTTACGTTTTTGTCGTAATACAGTGTCATCATCTTTGTGGTTCGATTAACGTATTTTAAAAGGTATTTTTGTATAATCCAAAATCAAATTAACTTTTTAGAGTAAATGAGTTTATCAGGGGATAAACACTTAGCACGTTTTATAATTTTTTTATCAATTGATATTCAGTTATTATTATTTTTTATCAACGTTTTGTGATAATGGACAACAGGTTTATATCTTGTTTCTATCATGTGTCAACTTTGCATCGAGTTTGTATCAAGTTTTATCACGTTTCAAACAAGCTAGTGTCAAGTTAACATTTGTTTTTATCACGTTTTTACCAATTGTGTATCGAGTTTGTATCAAGTTTTAACAAATGCTTATAGTTTTACCACATTTGTATAAAGTTTATAGTTATTTGTATCAAGTTTATATCGTGGTTTGTTTAAGTTTGTATAAATTGGTATTATTTCTACCGGGTTTATCTCCAATATATCACACATCAAGGATATAATAAGTTTTGTATCAAGGATTTAACAAGTCAATTTCAAGGACATCACAAGTTACTTTCAATCATATAATAAGTTTGTATGAAGAATATATAACAGGTTTGTTTCAAGGATATAACAAGTTTATTTCAAGGATATAACAAGTTTATTTCAAGGATATAATAAGTTTTGTATCAGGGATATAACAAGTTTATTTCAAGGATATAACAAGTTAGTGTCAAGGATATAATAAGTTTATTTCGAGCATATAACAAGTTTATTTCAAGGAGATAACAAGTTTATAAACAAGTTTATTTCAAGGATATAACAATTTTATTTCAAGGAGATAACAAGTTTATTTCAAGGAGATATTAAATTCTTATCAAGAATATAACAAGTTTGTTTCAAGGATGTAACAAGTTTGTATTAAGGAAATAACAAGTTAATTCAAAGGATACAACATGTTCGTTTCAAATTTAAGTTCAAATGTTACTTGGTAAACATTTCTTTCTCATAAGGTTAGAAGTTCTTTATGTCTGCAATATGATTTACTATGACATCATCATGTACGTTCAAATGGTCATTAGAGTTTTTCCCAGACAAATCATGAGGTTGTATTAGGAGACTAATCATGGCTGTACTTTCACAATTGTCTTAGTGTCAATATTTAATATTCACTGTGTGCGCTCTGTTTAAGATTAATTGCTATAAATATATGACCCAGCCGGACCGTCATAAACCAACTAATGTCACAATGCAATTAGGTTTTAAATAACCGACTAGACAAGAGAATTGTAGTATAACTTTTCAGATTCCAATTTTTATAAATTTTAATCCATATTTGCCTTAGCCGCAGACACTCATTGCATGCAGCGGAATATGAAATGGTTGGGAGGTTTTTTTGAGATACATGGATGTTAACATGTAAACAGAAAAGAAAATAGTTATGTTTGAAAGTTGAATATCAGTTTGCTTATACATGCATCAACTATAGTTCACCAATGGAATCAAAGTCATTGTGTTAAATGAAAATACACCTTAAAGAGGCTGTAGTACGTTTTTTTAACATTTCATTTCATGAAAATATGAATATGCCAAATGCATTATTTTCAGAGGATTCAACACCTCTTCACTCAACTCGATTATCCAAAGTCGTACAAGAAAGCATCAAGTATCAAGCAAAAACTGCAAGTGACCATTTTAGTGTCAACACCTTTTAATCATCAGAGGAAATGGTTCTAGTAGCTTAACTGAACATGATACGATTGTTTTGGAGTTGTTTCGGTCGATTAAAAGACATTGCCTTGCAATTGGTAACATAACGAGATCCCTTTGTTACAAAACATTGTGCTAGATATACGCACATATTTACTTCAAGTTGAAACTCACATATTTACTCACTAAAGCTAGGCCATCGAACATAAATTTTCTGTAACAAACTAAATGATGAAAAAAATGAAAGATATAATCTCAACATTTAAAATCAAACGAAACTACTAATGGGAAACCTTTGAAATATAAGAAAAATGATATTAATCAATCATTTTTTACATTTCTATTGTATTGACATTAAATATATAACAATTCAAATGGACAAATTGAAAGGTTTTTCAAATTATTGTCGTATTTTAGTAGACAACTGATTTTGTTTTGTAAGGTGGCATACGGTTAAGTAGCCAAGTGACATATCAGAAATTTTTAGATCAGATATCAAGTTTGAGAAAAACAAAAGGTCATAACACCGATGAACACTGTGGTACTCGTAATAATAAACGGTTTAACAAACAAGAACCCTATATGAGATCCTTTTTTTAAATCTCAAAATTTTATTAATAAAAAAAACGAATTTGTGTTCTTCTTATTCGAAATTAAACATTAATGTTATAAAGTGATCGCTGTTCAATTATGATTTCTTAAGGTGATGAAATATTTCAATTATTAGTAAGCATATTGGGATAAAAAAATATGTTTGCCCTATCGCTGGTACATACTAGCGTGCAACTGTTAACCGAAAATTTCCTCATCTACTGTTTGTCTGAGTACAAATAACATGAAAATTTGATTTCGTTTAGACGTCATTTGAATTATTTCGTTTGCACTTACAATACAACTTACCTTATGTCATATTGTGATTGTTCTTTATCTTGTCAATGGATCGCCTGGTAGATGGTGCAACTTTTAGAATTTTGACAAGAAGAAATAAACAGGCGAGGTTAGATGTTCGAAACTCCAATTTCCTAAATTTTGAAATTAAATTTTTCTTATTGACTTAATGAAGGAAAGTGTACATTGAATGAGTATAAGATAAACTACATTACTTTTGTTAGGCTGTTGATCGCCTGTGAAATATTTTACAAGGAAAAATGAAAGAAAGGTCTGAAAGAGAGAGATTTGTTTTAAGGCTATGTAAAACAAATTTAGCTTTTTTTATTATTGTTTTCATATCCACATTAAAAACAAGTTTATTCAAAATATATCCTTTTCATTTCATTAATAAGACCTGGTTATTCGCAATCGTAGAAAAAGGTTTTATGTATCAAGAGAAAGCTTTCTGCTGATCTTGTGAACACTTTTAGATCATTGTTTAAAGGGAATTGAATTCGTGACTTGTTGATGTCCCTTTAAGAACTCCTTTTATTGATTAAAATGTTTTTATTGATTAAAATGTTTTTATTGATTAAAATGTTTTTATTGATTAAAATGTTTTTATTGATTAAAATGTTTTTATTGATTAAAATGTTTTATCATGAAACTGGCAACATTTGTTTTCCTCTTCCTGATATTTTTTTATTTTTTTGTAAGAAAACATGCTTTACTGTCTTTAACTCACGAAGTACATTATTTATTTAGATTCATCTAACAACAATATGACTTCAAGTAGACCAATATTACCTTAAATGAATATTACATGATAGTTAAGGGTGTTCGGTATTTTCGATATATCGCTATATTGCAACACAGAATTAACATGATACGTACCTGTGCAAACTTCTGAAATTATCAAATATATCGGATATTCAATATTACCAATTTCTATTGAAAATTGCAGTAAAATAACCGAATAAAACCTGAAGTTGTGAAGTGAAAATAGTTCAAACGTGTTCAAGATCATTGCCAGTCATTATTTATCCCTTTTCAAAAAAAGATCGACAGCCAGGAATTCTGTTCTGGTTACTCCTATTTATTACATAGAACATGGTATATTTCAAATTTGATAACTACCAATATATAGCAATGCATTTGGCAATACGCTTTTCTGTATCGCAATAAATCACAATACGGAAATGAGGAGCGATACCCATCCTTAATGATAGTATTAAAATCAAGGCTTATTTTTGTCTTCATTATTGCATGATTTTAATTATCATGTTTATATTCAAGACTCGATATTTAAAGTCAACACATGCAGGTTTCACTGCAAAATACTTACATTTTTGTAAAGGGTTTTCTTCAAGCACCAACAAGGTTTACCATTGATTACTTTTGACAAAGACATTTCCTCAAATTTCGCTTCAGTTAAACAATTTATTATTCTGTGACATGGAAATTACAAATTGATATTTTGATCTTACATAGAGGATACTAAACGAACTTCCTTGTAATATCATGTTTTATCAAAGGAGCTCAAATAAGATCAAATGTCACCGCTAAGAAACAGTAATCACATCAGAATCGCAACGAGACACGAGTGATAGGTTTTACCTGATTTCAATGAGATTGATCACAATAATCGATATGATAAATCCACATCCTTGTAAGTTTTTTTTCGTAAGAAAGCAATAATCATCACATCACATTTGAGAGAAGAAATATAAATAGGTTATAGTATCAAATACATCCATGAACAATTCGATTTAATCATTATCATACTTACAAAGAAATGTTTATATTTTTCATTTCATATCAAGAACTCTTTTTCCTTATCCAAATAAGTCTTTATTTCCTCTCGAATTGGAAGAGATTATACCTGAAATTGACAAAGCTCGAAATCAGAAACATTTTTCACTAGTAATACAAGTAATTATAATGCAGAGACGTGGAATACGGTGAACAAGCGCAAATACATATTACCAAAGAAAAAAAGAATGTAAATGCATTAAATATGATCTCATATTTATCCCTGTCGCCTTGGATGTACCGGATATGACGTCATTGGTTATATATTGGGCTGCAATCTGATACGTGGTTCAGAGTTTTTCCATGGTTCTCGGGGGCTTTTGCCGGACTCCATCGTAACTGTTTTTCTCTTTCTCTTGGTCACCCGTCTGACTAATAAATCGGTAAACCAAAATCAACTGAAATCTGACCATATTTCTCGCTTCCCAAGCTGCTAGTGTTTCAAGTTAAACGGAAGCTTGTTTGACGGATATATATCACTTCAAATCCGCCCGGCGTCTTGTTGCCACTGATACAATGGTTGTAATGAGTTTGAACTATGTATACACGTTACCGATACCCTAGTAATAATTTACTTGCCCTTATCGAGAATAACGTAGCGATATATTTTGTCTGTGATAATTTAGAAATGACAGATCTGACGAGGGAATTAGTTAAATTTCAATAAAACCGAGATAATTGGAATATTCTTATCGAACGTGCAAATACGTTTCTTTTTGTAAAGAATTGGATTCACAAAAATATTCAAATCATGTCATTAGTGTTTTCCCTGACTGTTTTTTTTTCTGACCAGTGAGGTCATTTATGTGATAAAAAATCATTTTACATATCCTAGTCAATTATCTTAAGTTTTTAATTACATTCAATGATATTGCACTTAATTACATGAATCATAGTTTGACGTATTTGCATTTATCATCAGCTTATGGAAAGTTCTAACAAGTTATTTAAGGTTAAACAACAACTTAAATGACACAGTTTTCTGCGTTTTTAGTTTGTATGTGCAGTGTTTATATATTTTGTATGCATGTATTCTTCATATAAATGTCCTTGTATGTATGTATGTATGTATGTATAATAAATTAATCTTTTTCGACATAGTAAACTTTTATAGCATGAACCGTGTAGGTAGTCGACCAGAGACAGCCCTGCACATTGCGTAGAACTCGCTAAAAGTGTAGTGGTAAGTGGCTTTATCATAATGTTCCACTGTGGTAAGTGGCTTTATCATAATGTTCCACTGTGGTAAGTGGCTTTATCATAATGTTCCACTGTGGTAAGTGGCTTTTTCATAATGTTCCACTGTAGTAAGTGGCTTTTTCATAATGTTCCACTGTTGTAAGTGGCTTTATCATAATGTTCCACTGTGGTAAGTGGCTTTTTCATAATGTTCCACTGTGGTAAGTGGCTTTATCACAATGTTCCACTGTGGTACCACTGTGGTAAGTGGCTTTATAATAATGTTCCACTGTGGTAAGTGGCTTTATGATATTTATTAATATTCCACTGTGGTAAGTGGCTTCATCATAATGTTCCAATGTGGTAAGTGGCTTTATCACAATGTTCCACTGTGGTAAGTGGCTTCATCATAATGTTCCACTGTGGTAAGTGGCTTTATCACAATGTTCCACTGTGGTACCACTGTGGTAAGTGGCTTTATAATAATGTTCCACTGTGGTAAGTGGCTTTATGATATTTATTAATCTTCCACTGTGGTAAGTGGCTTCATCATAATGTTCCAATGTGGTAAGTGGCTTTATCACAATGTTCCACTGTGGTAAGTGGCTTCATCATAATGTTCCACTGTGGTAAGTGGCTTTATCACAATGTTCCACTGTGGTACCACTGTGGTAAGTGGCTTTATAATAATGTTCCACTGTGGTAAGTGGCTTTATGATATTTATTAATCTTCCACTGTGGTAAGTGGCTTCATCATAATGTTCCAATGTGGTAAGTGGCTTTATCACAATGTTCCACTGTGGTAAGTGGCTTTTTCATAATGTTCCACTGTGGTAAGTGGCTTTATCATAATATTCCAATGTGGTAAGTGGCTTCATCATAATGTTCCAATGTGGTTAGTGGCTTCATCATAATGTTCCACTGTGGTAAGTGGCTTCATCATAATGTTCCACTGTGGTACCACTGTGGTAAGTGGCTTTATAATAATGTTCCACTGTGGTAAGTGGCTTTATCATAATGTTCCACTGTGGTAAGTGGCTTCATCATAATGTTCCAATGTGGTAAGTGGCTTTATCACAATGTTCCACTGTGGTAAGTGGCTTTTTCATAATGTTCCACTGTGGTAAGTGGCTTTATCATAATGTTCCACTGTGGTACCACTGTGGTAAGTGGCTTTATAATAATGTTCCACTGTGGTAAGTGGCTTTATGAGATTTATTAATCTTCCACTGTGGTAAGTGGCTTCATCATAATGTTCCAATGTGGTAAGTGGCTTAAAATAATTTTCACAATACGGAAAGAAGGTCCTCCATATAACAGTGGTTGCTTTGCATTGAAACCTGCAAGCTTTGTTGATCTACTTGATGTTATATATTAATTTGCAGAATCTATATAAAATATGTGTTTTGTATTTTAGAGAAAAATAAAGTTATATCGCGAAAAAGAAAACACATGTTACCAACTTCATGACAATCCATTAAATTGATAAAAGGAAGCAACACCTTCGGTAAATCCATTCCTCGAACTCGAGTGTTTTAAAGTGGCCTAAAATAGCCGCATAAGGATTTTGCTTGCCTTGTTATACAACTGCGGATATTCGGATTGAGTAATGAGAAGAAAAATATATAGTTTGCATTAAATAACCACAAACTGGGAAATGGGAATCAAATAAAATATTCAAACATTTTTGTTACAGTGTCTTAAAAACATTACCTCTCTATTTCGGATCAAATATGTTTAACGTGATGTCTTAGGTCTTTGGGAGAGCAATATAAATGAGAAATCATTCTCTTTTGTTTTGAATATTATCACATAAAATCTTCATTTCAGGGCTTACATGTATACGTTGGTGTTTGAACGAGCCATAGAAACTCTATGGGTAACACGATCCACTCATTATCGTGTTGTTGAAATAAGCGTTGTCTCATCTTACAACTGTTACCCGAGTAATGCAAAATTATAGTCTCAAATTCAACATTAGGGGTTGGTAACATGCCAGGAAAATGTCCATTTGGTCACGTGAGACCCTCAGCTGCCAGCGATTATTTAAAGATTACTCAAAATTTGGAAGTTGACAAACGAGCATGTATTTTAGTGTAAGTAATTTGAAACCAAACGCTGGTTTCGACCGAGGATAGAAACATAATCGTTTAGGGCGTTTAAGACATGGTTGAATTACAAATGACGTCATTTATACGTAATACGTATTATTATCGTTATTTTGAATTATTACTTGTTTTAATATTTCATATTTCAAAATAGTGTTGATGATGTAATGGGTTCTGTCATGACAATTGCATTATTTGCATATGCATATATCCATGTTTATTACTCGCCCGTGTAAGATACCGCAGTGTAATATTTATACGGCGATATTAAACTAGTGTAATACCGCTCCCCGTATGACGTCATAATATTGTGTGGTTGTGACGTCACAATCTCAGCACCGTCGCCTCAATGGCGGCTTAGTCACGAAAATGCTTCGTTCAGTACACTTTCGGTAATAATGCTTGATTACTGAGGTCAAGTAATAAACAGAATACTAAACTTCCTTCCATTTAATACTATTTTTATTAAACTCGTTAATGATTTGGTATCAAACTCGCTTTCGCTCGTTTTATACTTAATCATTAACTCGTTTAATAAAAATAGTATTAAATGGAAGGTCGTTTAGTATCCTCTATATAATTGGATCATTGGATTGATAAGGGTCGTTTAAAAGCTCTGGTGTCTCTTGTCCATGAACTATGCAACTTCATGTCTCAAGCCTCACATTTTACCACAAACTCCCGTCGAGGGTTCCTCATCCTCAACAAAATGGGTCTCATTATGGTTGTTATCCAATCGTCATAGTCATCACCAAAACAGAATATCAAATCTTTCTGAAACGCTGTGTCTTACCTGCCTAGTGAATTGATGTCGTTTTATATTTTGAGATTTATGATTTGTTTTATGTTTACGATGTCCATGGAGACAAGTGTAATCTAGACACTATACACGCATAGCTTCTTTTCCATTCAGAACTCGATGCATCTTATCATTTTTAAACTTTGTATGAGTATTACCCTACAACTGAATTGGTGCCTTTTTATGCTTTCAAATGTATGATATTTGTTATGTTCACGATATCTATGGAAACAAGTTTAATTTAGACTCTATACACGTATAGCTTCGTTTCCGAAGCACAACTCAAAATCTATGCATCTTATCTTTCTAAAACTTTGTATGAGTATTTCCCTACTACTGAAGTGGTGCCTTTTGATCTTTTCAGGTTAATTATGTTTTTATGTTTACGGTTTCCATGGAAACAAGTTCAATGTTTACCCTGTACACAGATAGCTCTTATCTTTCTGAAACTGTGTATGGGTATTAGCCTACTACTAAAGTAGTGCATTTGCGTATTAATAAAGTTTTGTAAAAAGATCCATCTCATGGAAACAAGTTGAATTTGCACTCTGTACAGGGTAGCTCCGTTTCTCAAGAAATACTCGTCCTAATTGCTTGAATTGAAATCAATGGGTTTATCGGAAATATTTATTTCATGATAAATGAAAATTTTTTAAATCATGCGGAACCGGTGGTATATGTCATCTTTTATTACTCTTGTTCCAAACTGTCGAGAAGACAATGGCATATGAGCTTTTGAAACAGGTACATGTCCTGTAGAGAAAGGGTAAACTATAAAGGTGAATACGTCATGTCATGGCAACACTTCAATGCCTCAATATGAGCTATATGGACAGGGTTGTTGTCGTAAGACTGTGGCACTCAAGTTTAGTGCTTTCTAATTATTACATTTGATTGTTGGCATAATTGGTCGTTTGGTAAGTTGTCTATTTGACAAGAAACCGTGCATACAAACACACGATATCACCTTGCCAGAGAACCAACATTTAAACCTTTTGGGAGTTATAGAACCATGATGTTTCCATTTTTTTTCTGACACAGATTCAAAGATAGTCATGCATGTTTCATCTTTTGTAACATATCCCTTGAAAATGCCCCTGGAATGGTCTGGAATCGTTCAATTTCGGTCCTTATCGACGTCTGCTCAGCTTTCAATATTCTTATTACCAGTCAAAATGACAGTTTTCTCATCTGAAAAATCTATGAAATCTCTCAGCTGTCAAAGAAGTGTGCATTGTCTTGGATACTTGATAGACAATCAAACGTGTGTCCCCAGAGAATATTTATCCACAGAATTTTCTTCCTCAGTGCTTTGGACCGTTTGATGTCATCATCGGGGATCTTCTTCAGTATGATACACTTCTTCGGGTAATAATCTCTATATATGGGATCACCCTATCTGCAATAGTAAAAGTTTTGGACTATTTCTGGGCGAGTCCGTTGCGGAATTCGAACGCACATCCGCAGAGTCAAGCAACACAGCAAGCATTTGCTGTACCATTAGTTAACCGTCTCGCAACCTTTCCACGCTTGAAAATTTCAAAGTAAGGGGTATCTTCCCTGAATGTTTGTGCCTTCCTTAATTTCATTTGGAGATCGATTTTTCTTTTACAAGAACTTAAGAAATGCTTGACACTATTTGATGGTCTACCTTGTCTAAAAAATCAATATGGTTAAGATGATCGTTTGTAAATCGTTTTTGTGTTGGTTCCATTAAAAGGCGTATTAGAACGCCTAAAATTGCGGCTGTTACTTATAATAGTGTTGTTGTTGAACCTTTTTGAATGACTATCGTACGAACGTCATAATAATAATCATAGCTATATATCTGATTATGCAAAACGACTTGAACATAACGAACAAACTATCTCGATCGGATCGGATCAAACACTACCGTAGACGGAAGTGGTCTTCCATTGGCCAAATAAATCACGTGCTTAAATCCTTGTGAAAAATAAAAGGAGAATGTATAACTTATAGATCGTATGCAGAACTGATAAAAACATTCGCTCTTTTCTTACCTCTTATCACTGACTTTTTAAATATCAATACAATCCAACGGAAACGAATACCAATTTGTACTTAAAAGCGTTGATGGGGCAACGTCCGACAATGGTAAGCTATCCGTTTGATAGTATTTGATTATTGTATGAAATGAAGTAGTTTACATGGTTTGTAAAGAATATCAACGTTGAATATCGATATAACGTCTACATTACATTTATGACATAAGCCACGAAACATATCTACGCAAAGTTATTAAAACTGAAACAGAAGGCTATCTCTTCATTGCTATATTATGTGATGTGATGTTTAACATGACCATAGCTCCACGAATCCAGCCAATAGAAGTTACAAATCTGATTTGAGATGGCCGCCTTCATAATATTATAAACTTGCCAAAGTGGAGTTCATATTTTGTCACATTGAACTTATTTCATTACTATTTCGAAATGATGCGGTGAAACATTGATTCATGATCTTTTCGTTTCGATTTAGTTCTGTTTTGTATTTATACAGGAGCTTCATATTTTGTATTGATACTTGAAGTGCTAGTATCATTCATGTCCATTGTGTGTATTGGAGTATAGGAAGCTACTTTCACCTTGTACATGAAATATGATTTTATGAGCATTATTAAATTCTTGAGATTTTGAAAAGTGTTAGGGTAGTTCTTTAAAATCTGATTGCTATATTGAGTGCTGCGATTTTAACTTGAAAGTTATGTCATCTTTATACAGATATTGTTTTACCTAAAAAATTTAAGTACTAAAAAGAATTTAAATATTATCTAAATTTCTTAAACCCCTTCAACAGAACACCATATACTTGTTATTTTTTTATTTGACACTATCTGAGTCATAACCTATGTGCGATCATAAATAAGTGTCATGTTTGTAACCAAGTTCTGTTGTACTATTGTAACTTCATGTATACCTTGCGAAAGACCTCTTGCAAAAAACTGCATCATGAAATTAATAGATATAAAATTACAACAATGATATCACATTGGAGTGAAAAGAACAGTTTAACAAAACGATTGCATGCGTCAGAGGATTTATAAATATACCAAGCTATATGGATAATATGATATAAGCTGGCCAAAACGCTCAGGTTGCGTATCATTTAGAGTGTATAAATTGCATTAATTGAAAAAATAGCATGCAGTTGAAAGAAAATCCATAAGAAACGATTAAACAATCTGATTCCAGTTGATGTTTTAAGATAAATGCAGCAAAAGGTATGTTACAGATATGATTTTTTTTCTGTTGTCTTTATTCTACATTTTCACGCGATAGTGATAAAAAAAAACTTATGTTGACGACATCAAATTTTGATAAAATGTTTTTTTATAACAAACATATTGTTCCTCTTCGTTTTTCCCCTTCTAAAACACTTTTCAAACTATAAGACTTTTTTGAAAAAAGTAAAAGTGTTTTTTTGATTTTTGATATAAAGACAAAATATTACTTTAAGAGGAGCAAAACATGTTTAAATGCATGTCAACTCTAGTCCTATAAGTAATTATCAACATTGCATCTTCTTTTTCTTTATAAAATGATAATTTGCTTTCGAAGATATTTCTTTACAAAGGCGACTTATTTTTGTTGAAAGCAATATATGTTTTAAAAGTTATCACAATGTGGTCCGTTGTTGCGGGAAATATTATCTTATAATTTATAATCGGATAAACTGTATTCATGGCGTATTATTTAAAAATTGTTTGTCCTTGAATAATCTAAAATGTAGGTACATATCGTCAACATGAAATAAGAGGTTAATATGGACATCGAAATCTTAAAAAGAGGGATGGTTAAAGGATGACATTACCCCCATCACCAAACAATCAAAGGTGAAAATTTGAAAACAATCTAGCAGTGTCGACCAACATCAAAATAGTCGTTCGGGATAAGTCTGTGACAGGTTTCGCTAATGACGTGATTGCTCGCCGAATTGGTACAACTACACCAGCAAATCTTACCACATTGTTATGGTGAGGTGAGATGGATGAAGGTGTGGTGATGCCAAATGAGGTGAGGTGAGTTGAGGCAGAGTAAGGTGTGGTGAGGTCAGATGAGGTGAGGTGAGATGGAGTAAGGTGTGGTGAAGTCAGATGAGGTGAGGTGAGATGGAGTAAGGTGTGGTGAGGTCAGATGAGGTGAGGTGAGATGGAGTAAGGTATGATGAGGTCAGATGAGGTGAGGTGAGGTGAAATAATGGAGTAAGGTGTGGTGAGGTCAGATGAGGTGAGGTGAGATGGAGTAAGGTTTGGGGAGGTCAGATTAAGTGAGGTGAGATGGAGTAAGGTGTGGTGAGGTCAGATGAGGTGAGGTCAGATGAGGTGAGGTGAGATGGAGTAAGGTGTGATGAGGTCAGATGAGGTGAGGTGAGGTGAAATAATGGAGTAAGGTGTGGTGAGGTCAGATGAGGTGAGGTGAGATGGAGTAAGGTGTGGGGAGGTCAGATTAAGTGAGGTGAGATGGAATAAGGTGTGGTGAGGTCAGATGAGGTGAGGTGAGGTGAGGTGAGATGGAGTAAGGTGTGGTGAGGTCAGATGAGGTGAGGTGAGGTCAGATGAAGTAAGGTGTGGTAAGGTCAGATGAGGTGAGGTTGGGAGGGATGGAAAGTTTAGATAAGGTGACGTTTTATTGGATCAGGTTGGTTGAGGTAGGGAGGTTAAGGGAGTTGAGGTGTGAGGTTTCTTCGGTTGGGAAATTAATTGCGTTAGGTAACTTGAGGGAAGTTGGGCCAAGGTGAGATGGAGTACTAGTTATATGACATGATATGAGGTGACGAGAGGTTAGTTTGGGTTATGTGAAGTTGCGTCGGCGGAGGAGTTTCACAAAACGTCTTTCGAGTTTGAAGAACAGTTATTGTCGAAACAAACTTGCCGAGCTTCTAGGGAATTCGAACCCTTGACAATTTGATTTCTACTTTGCCCTCTCTAAAATAACCTTCGTATGGCAAGATTCTCTTTAAATCAACAGTATAATTACATTCCCCTGAAAGTCAAACGTGAATATGTCTTAATTATTTACAAATATTAAATATTGTTTAAATACTAATATGAATTTTTTTTATGAAATTTAAAAACCTTTTGTTGTTATAGATTAATAATTTCGGGTAAGAAAAACTACCTTGGGTTGTCTTAGTTCTATGTTATGATCAGTTGCACACTAAACCTTGTGTAATACAAACCTCTTATCTTCTATTTCGTGTCCATTTTGAAATAATGTTATATTAATCGTTTGTATGTTTGATACCTATAGCTATCACAAAGGCAGCTAAAAGTGGTATAAGTTTCATGGGAAAGGATATCTTATGAAAGTAATATGAAGATATTCCTCCAATGATATTCAGTATCGCGTAGTGCTTGACATAAATAGCGTTTAGTTAAATTCCAAGGATATTAAAGAGTATTAAGTATAGTGGTGATATAAGAACTAATAAATTCAGAATTTTCAATTTTCATATGCCGCCTTTGATTGGTCAAAATAAGATTATGTGACCCGTATAGATTATATTTGATTGAACTGACAGTAAAAAAGACCGACCTCAATTCTTTGACGTTTACACAAAATAAATGTCGGAAGTTCTTTCACTGTATTGTTTTGTTTTGAAATGCGATTTTGTTATGTATATCTTTTGTTGAAAATTCAAACGAGACATACTATGTTAATTTGTTCAGATGTTAGATAATCATTGTTTGTTAGAACCATAATTTGAAATACATTATTCATGAATTGTTTTAATCTGTTATGAATATTGGATTTGAATATATATATATATATATATATATATATATATAAATATCTTGTATACAAGAATATTGGATTTGAATATATATAATCAAATCCAATATTCTTGTCTCTATATGTAATCTTGAAATGATTTCAATTTTAAATTTAATTCAAATATTACTAAATATATCTCTAGATACAGCAAATGTCAGTGGTGTCATCACTGCGCAATGCTTCAGTGATAAATTAATCTTGACGTCCCTGTTTTGTTAACGCCAAATTAATTAGGTTATAGTTTTCAGTCTACCAGATTCCAGGATCGTTATTATGAGAATATATATCCCGACAGCTTTTGTTGAAAATTCTTTAAAAGCCTTTGAAAAAATATCAATGAAAATGTTTGTTCACAAAAAAATGCTAAACCACTTTCTACGACAAATGATGGACTAACATTTTTTGAAAAACCCACTCTCTTATGGTTTAACTCGTGGCAACCGACACTGAAAGAAGGCAGCAAAGAATAGGCAGGCTTTGGTCAATTGATATCTAATTTGCTTCAAATTTCATCACTTAAAGACACAAGAGCTTTAGAGTAATCTAATGTTTAACTAATGTTTGATGTTTTCTAGGTTACGAAGAATGAATGAAATAGTTTTCTAAAGGCAATTTAGCATGTGTTTAGATGTTTTATTATTTGAATAATTCTCACTGAATATAAGCTTTAGCAAAATATATTGTCCTAAGAATCGTATAATCTGCTTATATGTAGTATTAGACTAAGGTTTCGAGTTTCAAGTTTAAACGTTGTACGACCATTTTAGCGTGAACACCCATGATTCATTTGAGAGAGAAATGGATTCGCGTAAACTTACAGAAGTATGTACATGCGAACATCGTTTATCCGGAAATTTTCCTTACTTCTGAAAATCGTCAGGATAAAAAATCGACCGATTTATTATAAGAAATTTACAACATTTGATTTTCTTTTCATGAGATCACTACATCTAAAGAGAGATGGGACAAAAAATAACATATCAAAGAATTCGCATATTTTTTACAGAAACAGGGTACAGTGCCTTTAAAACGTACTTAAACCTTTATACATTTATGAAAAAGACAGAAAAATCTTTTTGATTTTCTACACAACATCTAAAGAGAGATGGGATGAACAAACAAAATAATTAAAGAATTAAACATCGAAACACGTGCTAAAGTGCCTTTAAAGAACTATTTCATTCATTCTTCGTAACCTAGAAATCATTAAACATCATACTTCACAGCATTATGATTAGTCTAAAGCTCTTGTATTTTTACGTGCTGAAATGTGAATCAAATTATGTTCGTATAATCAGCCTGATTATCTGTACCATTTTAGCGTGAACACCCATGATTCAATTGAGAGAGAAAGGGTTTTGCGTAGACTTCCCGAAGTATGTACAGGCGAACCTCGTTTATCCGGACATTTTCGTTACATCTAAAAATCGTCGGGATAAAAAACGACCACTTAAACACTCCCTATCATTATTATAAGTTGGGATGACCAAATAACATATTTTTAGAATTCGCTAGTTTTTGTCAGAATCAGGGTACAACGGCTTTAAAACGTATTATACTTAAACCGCAAGCTTAATGGTATTTATAAAAATGACAGAAAAATCTTCCAAAATTAATTATTATTTATATATGATGCTTTTATATCAAATCTGTCTGGGTAATGCGATAATGCGTATCATATTACGTATAATAAGTTTTAGATTAACAGTATCTTGTGGAACATTTTCAGCTCCTGTTGCTGTCAATAAGACTTGCAATTGTCAAACAATGTTTTAAAAGTTTTTTAGAATGTATGTCATTTGAAATGAGTATCATTTTAGCTGAAACTTTTAATATATTTGAATAAAACCGGGTGCTTTATTGCCGTTTATTTTCTCATATGATGAAATTATATACGTTAACATCATGCCAATATTTCCTTGAAAATGCTTAAAGTCATAGTCTCATTTTTGCAAGGCAAATTGTAATAAATGCCGGACAAATAGTTCACCACTCACAGAAATCTTTCCCCTGACGTTTGCAACAATTTTCAGAACTCTGCAGGCATTCTAGCCCTCAATAATGAAGTTCAAACTACCCTACCCTACCCGAATATTATGTTTTTTGCGAGCGTTAGTCCTTACCACGTCATTTCGCAAAGGCCGTGACGAAGAACACATAAAATTTCTCAGCTGAATATCAAATGAATATAGCTAATAGCTTACGCTTTTTCAAATATAGAAATAACAAAAAGGTGGTAAACTCAGTAAAGAATGCGTCTGTCATAAGTATCGGCGCTGCGATGAGTAGATTTCCGGTGTTTCGTACTCGCGATGGGATTGCACTTGATTCGGTAGATCATCGGTCTGAAACGGCATACGCCAATAAGCTGCTTCATCCAAAACTGTAAAACGGGCATAAAAGTGAAAGTCTTTGCATATGCGACAGGAAATATTTGTGTTAGCGATCAGATTATGTTCGTGAAGAATAATTAGTTCAGTTTAGTTGCCTTACAAAAATGAGACTATGACTTTAATCTTACCCCTAAAGAATAAGCAAATGGGGTAATTTGTTTTGGTTTAAACCTCCGAAATGCTGTGCCTGACTTTTACTGAATAGTTTTATCAATCCCGAAAAAGTTTGTTTCCGAAGTAAATCACTGATGTCTATGGCAAAATTTCGAGGTAATTTTATTAGCATTTGACCATTTTGGTCATTGACTTAGAGCGCTTGACTTTCCTAATCCCTAAAATCAACCCATCCTACAGTTTTATAAGCATTTGATACATGGGTTGAATATGTATCAGTTATGTCCAAGACGAAAGTTCGATGTGTCCCGAATCCTCATAGAGTTATAATCCTTAACAGCCATTTATCTTTCCGTGCCGAAAGTACTGCGCGTGATAAATCAACCTTGATGAAACACTGAATTTGTCTTAAATGTACACGAGTGATGTATTTATCGAAAGTTAAATCAGATCAATTTTCAAACGTTATGGCCCTTTAATTAATAGCAACTCTTGACTTTCCAATTTCAGCCCGAGGGTAAACTTTAACCTTTGCTAAAACTTGATTGGTCAGTGATAAATATGCCTTTGGTGTTGACAGACAGACAGACAGATATAGTTTATTAGAGTGTCACATGTATGTACACACATAAAAAAAAGACATTGGTATATTGGTAAAAGTTTACATACATCCAGCCTGAAAAGGCTTATGAGACACTATAACGTTAAGGGCGAATAAAAGGGACAAAATGATATAGTAAATGTATAAAACATGATATAGAAAGTTGAAAAGTTGTAACCATTTAATAACATATGTTGATGAATGGCGCACAATTTCGACTTAAACGTCGTGTACGGGACTTTTACCTGTTATATTCTCTACTGATGATTCAATCCGATTCGATACTGCCTTTATTGTTATCCAGTCAAATATCGTCTTACGTCTCTGTCTAATATCTTTTCTAAACCAAGCGGGCACAAAAATACCGGGTATTAAAGTTTTCATATACAGTTTTTCTAAAAATAACTCGAGATCTGATTGGCTGACAGAACTATTTCTATTAATTCGTTCAGTGAGTCAAGCACACCCGTATCACAGAGACTTCAACACAATCATTGTTTTTAATTTCGTACGTCAATGTAAAATGTTTAATATGGTTTGTTTTACTATTTCATTCATCTAGGATTGCCTTGCTTAATGTATGATCCACAAACATGAAGTTAATTGCAGAGACTACATTTAACTGCGCCATGACATAACCGTTGTTCGTCGCGCATGAATACAATGACCGAGTAAACTTGCATCTCGCCTTCACGAAGGTATTTTCCAAAAGTACCGTAAATATTCTTAGATTTGACTTGGGTAAGAAAAAGAATAACCAACTCGAAGCTCGGAATTACAGTTTATCTGTCCCTCGTGAATTATTGTGATAAATTCCTCGCTAAAGCTCGGAATTAAAACAATAATCCACTCAGGACAGATCAACCGTAATTCCTCGCATCTTGTTGATTATTCTTATAGTCTTTTATATGTGCGCATCGCTTAGATAAATATACTCCAGCCTTTTCAACAAGTACGTGAATAGACCAATTTTCTAATTTTAGAAGCATTTTACAAGTTGGAGACCGATTTCTCGTTTTGAAAAACTACACAGCTGACTTTTTCTTCAAATAAAACATAATTCGGTATTTCTAGCCCAAAATGCACATCTCAGAGGTTTTGATGGAGAGATGTAGAGGAGATGGGGTTAGTGGTGGAGTAAGTTGAATTTGAAGCATTAAGCATAAAACTCATCCGAATGCGAATAATTTACTAAAGCGACAACAATGGTGTGTATTTATATCTATAATCTGGTCTATGGGTGTTCCCAGGTCATTTTGCGCCTTCAACGGTTTCACCGTAGACTTAGGGATAGATTACAGTATTTCCTTTCAGTGTCATGTCCCTGAAAATGCGATTTATTATTTCACTTCTTCTGGGACGATGACAAAGAAAGAAAATATATCTTTTGGATTGGTCCTATTCCAGTTTGCTTGAAAAGCTCTACAGAATCAAAGTGACTTAAGAGTCAGTGCTTACCATTTATTTTCAAAATATTTAAGCATGTAAAGGTGTTTAGTTATATATTTCAAAACATTATCCATTATTTGTGGTTCTAGTTCTTTATGTAGCATGATATAAGATACTATGATTTTGAAGGTCAACGAATTAACAAGACTTTGTTAAGGACACCTAAAGTTAAACATCTAGTTTCAGCATTAGAACAATTACCATTATTATGATCATTGTTATGATAACGTCAAGGACATCTCTTACTGATACAATGCATTTGACAGTTACAACAGTAACTGATTATCGATAATTTGGAACTTAATAATTCCCCAGGTTAGGGTTAATAATGCCTACAGGGAAAAACGCCTACAAGGAACAATGCCTACAGTGATTGTTGTGACTGCGACACCCTTACCTGCACACAAGTGAACTGTTCCAAATAGTTTGGAATATTGCCTACAATAGAGCATAAGCTAACAGATTTAGAAAGTAAGCGACAACAAGCAATTGTTTTGATAGCAATGTATTTGATAGATACATCTCATATATTCATACTATTGAGAAGAAATTGCTTTAATGAATTAAAACAATCCCTTTGATCTAAGTAAAATCTTAAACATTCTCAAGTCATGTTGATAAGCAGGATCTATCATTTTTTTAAAGCAATACTCTAAGTGAGAAGGAACGTTATTAGTTTATAGTGTGTTGAAGGGCCACGGAGTATGTTATTGGAGGAAACTTATTTACAGCAGACACAAATGTCTAATATACATGTAAAATGTACGCAGAATTTCGACGATTTTGACTACAACACAACTACTACTACAAAATCAAGTATATAAATGTGTAGAAAGGTTGTGACAAAAACATGTTTTTAAATTTTAACAAAAGTGATTATGTCACATTAAATGTATATGTTGTAAATGTATTTTAGAAATATTGTGATTAAAACATGTTTTCAAATTTTAACAAAATTGATAATTTAATGTCGATTGAAATAACGATGTGCTAACAATATGTTTTCACTTGTGGAACATTCCACTTAGCTTATAGGGTAAAGGTTGTTAAACTTAGAGCCACTGGTGCATGAAGATAAATGGTCATACCAGAGTCGGGATTGCGCACAATGCTTTCTGTTATGACTATATTTGAAGGATGGTGAAACTACAACTGTGTTTCATGGTAATAAGAGTCAACAACTGTGTTTCATGGTAATAAGAGTCAACTACTGTGTTTCATGGTAAAAAGAGTCAACTACTGTGTTTCATGATAGTTAAAGTCAACTACTGTGTTTCATGATAGTTAAAGTCAACTACTGTTTTTCATGGTAATTAGAGTCAACTACTGTTTTTCATGGTAATTAGAGTCAACTACTGTGTTTCATGATAGTTAAAGTCAACTACTGTTTTTCATGGTAATTAGAATCAACTACTGTTTTTCATGGTAATTAGAGTCAACTACTGTTTTTCATGATAGTTAAAGTCAACTACTGTTTTTCATGGTAATTAGAGTCAACTACTGGTTTTCATGATAGTTAAAGTCAACTACTGTTTTTCATGGTAATTAGAATCAACTACTGTTTTTCATGGTAATTAGAATCAACTACTGTTTTTCATGGTAATTAGAGTCAACTACTGTGTTTCATGATAGTTAAAGTCAACTACTGTGTTTCATGATAGTTAAAGTCAACTACTGTTTTTCATGGTAATTAGAGTCAACTACTGTTTTTCATGGTAATTAGAGTCAACTACTGTGTTTCATGGTAATTAGAGTCAACTACTGGTTTTCATGATAGTTAAAGTCAACTACTGTTTTTCATGGTAATTAGAATCAACTACTGTTTTTCATGCTAATTAGAGTCAACTACTGTTTTTCATGGTAATTAGAGTCAACTACGGTGTTTCATGGTAATTAGAGTCAACTACTGTTTTTCATGGTAATTAGAATCAACTACTGTTTTTCATGGTAATTAGAGTCAACTACGGTGTTTCATGGTAATGAAAGTCAGCCATACGGGTTTAGAAACATGTTCTTTACAAATGCCATCGACATTGTCTTCATGAAGAAGTAACCGGATACAAGTAGAAATGGTCACATGTATTCCAGAACAAGGTGGCTTTAGTGAAATGTACACTTTGTTATTTTTTTTATTCTACTTTTTTAACAGTCTTAAGTTTTTAAACAATTTATTGTTTATGTCCTATGTTTTCAATTCTATTGAATTAAATAATACTAATGCGGCAAAAGAAAACTAGTGTTAAAAGTTTGACGTTAAACATAGAGGTTTAACTAAGTGTATACTTCTGGTTAGAATCTGACGTTAAATAAAGGTATTGAAGTAAAATGTTTATCGTTGTTTATACTTTAGTGTTAAAAAAATGTCCAATTTTATCAAAATAGGAACAAAACTTTTAAAAAATCCTTTTTTTTAAAGAACGCTGAGATCTTCGACCCGCATGTTCTAAAGTTGCGCCAGTCTCCTTGATCGGTTAATTTAAAGCTTGCCGCCAACCCGTCAAATTTCGTGTTTTGAGTGCGAAAAGTTGCAATTCTCATAAAATTTATCATTGGATCTTCGAGATTACTGAATGCTAGGACCTCGTATTGTATGTCTCAGACTGTACAATTCGTTATTACCATTTGGGTCTTATTCATAAACTTGATACCTTTTCATGGTTTCAAAAGTTGGATTACTTCCGGATGTGGAAGGGTTCCCATGTCAGAACTTAAATACACACAAAAATTTGCATGTTGCCAACTTACCAATACTGGTTAAACTTATTCAAGAATAAATAAACATTTTTCAAACCAATGTAACTTTACACCATTTTATTGTTGAACATTCTGAAGTTGTTTCATATTTCATGGGCATGTGCATGTGCATAAATATAAGACAAGGCATAAACATTGAGATTTTTACGTGGCATAAAGTATTGAACCCGGCTTTTTTTCCAGAGCCTAGACGTAGAAGAATGGACGGCTGGCTGAAGAATGTTGAGACAAAAACGTAAACCATGGTGCAAGCGATGTCTGGGAGAACCTGAGATGGCGTATCTTCTATATCTTGCCCAGTGTCCGCGATTTGCAGGAAGGTATGGACGAGACTACCACTGCCACATGTTGCAAGAGAAAAAGGACGGGTATTAATAGGTAACCTTGTCTGAGATAGCAGATACTGAATGTGACACTGTCGGTAATGAAGCCGCCCCTCCTGATAGTCGTGGTTTGTTCTTTTCTCTAGCATTCACCGTCTCACGTACAAGGGGTAATATGGCCTGCCTTCTTATCTGTGCCAGCCTTCCCGCGGGGATTGCGTTACGTAGACATATAATACTTCCACAAACAGGTAAGATCCAGCCCAACTCGGGGATCGTTATACGATACTTTGCTCTAGCTGTTTGCACGAAATAAACGTGTCCGGTTACCTTTGCTTCTTAAATCCTTCCCTGAAAACAAATATTACAAGATATCGCTTGAAAGCTTAGACAAGAGACACAGCACAAAATCGTCTCTCCGGGTCACTTAAAGATGGCTGCCAGAGTCGAGGGCAGATCCAAGGTCCCCGCCCGAATATCGGGTGACGCTCAGTTCTGTTATGCGATATTGCGAGTGCTCGTCTTGCTTTTTCGTGTAACTCATGCATATGTAGGGCAGCCCATAACTTCCCATCTAGAATGTGCATCACGGATTTTTATAGCTCTGTATCTCGGGTCCAGCTCCTGGCTAGTGCAAATACAGGTTATCCCGTTACAGCTTACAAGTGTTGTGCGTTACGTCAAAAGCACGTGGTATGATACGCTCCGGCGTGCGCGTATTGCCGCAGTAGCCTGAATCTCGTTCAGCTTAACCAAGGACGTATATATTCTGATATACTGGTCAAAATAAGTTAGTTATATTCGAGTTTTCATGATTAATATCTTAATAGTTTGTCAATGAATGAATTGTAATATTTGTAATTTAAAATTTTACATATATTCTCAATTATTTATTTTTTGGTATAGATAAATGTCCCTGTCAATATCAATGGGGTTTTTTTAAATTGGAAAAAATGTCAGAAGATTTTTAATGATATAATCATAATCATCTGAGATATATACAAGCGTACTTTCGTCATAATCTTTCATTATTGTAATATACATACTTCGGTATAACCATGAACCCGATATGTAAGAAAAAGGCATTATAGATTTCACTGCTGCAAATAAATTGGAGGATATTTTCCAAGTCTCTGTAAAACCATATACTCAACAAAATGATTAGATATTGTATAGTTCATTAAACGATCCATATGATTATTTAATATTGAACATGGAGGTGGACCTACATTTTTGTAACCTTTATGTTGAGTGTATTTCACTCAAATAATTTCAGACGTAAACTTAAGTTCAAATATTTCCAAGGACTATGCTATAATCTACCAGTCTACACAGCTATAACAAATACGCTCACAGTATGGGCAGCACATTGAGACGGGAGTATACAGTTACACCCGATATAGAACTAGAGGCAATACCAGAGCAAGCGATTGCAACATGTTAGTGCTGGTGTCCAAAGTGACGTAGATCGTATACATATACATATATGATATATAATGTTATACATGTACGTCGCTTTTATTTTATCATATACTCATCAAATTAAGTTAAGGACAATCTCGACTTTCAATAATTAGATATTCTAGAAGTTTTAGTATTAGTATTAAATTCCATCTGATACGAGGAAATATGTCCGTGGTCCTGAACTTTTTTTGTACAGTCAGAAGTCCATTCAAAGAGAGTCTTTTCTAATCCATGGTGACCTAAATGTATGATGTGTTGGATATGGTTTTTCTTCATTTTACCTTTTTTTTCAATTCTATACCATTACTCAAGCTTCTAAGGTCCAGGCTACGCCTCTCGCTCGGGTAATACGAGCGAGAAACTCTTGCAAATTTGTGTGTAACCCTTGCTCTCGCTCTGGTAATAAAAAAATCACATTCCAATATTTTATAATATTCACCTAATGGAGAAATAAAGATGACGATCCACTTTAAATCAGTCACGTCAGGAAATCATTTTGAGACCAAAGAACTTTATATTAAGTTATTATAAAAAAATTCTTATTTTACCCGTTTTGGTGTTTAAGGTGATTAAGAAAATAAATTTTGTAAGTCAGTGACTGGAGACTTACAGATTTTTTAACCCATGTTGTCTCTACAAAAATACAACAGTCCTATCTAGGGAAAATGTCATCTCGTGTTGTCGAACAGTCGCGAAAACCATCTAGTGAAACTGTTAGCTCTGTCTTTGGAACCTATTGTCATTGCTCCAAGGGTTTATTTTCGGTAGCAGTCTGTGTTCTATGAAATTCACATATAAGAGTGGGACATTCAGCAAAGTATGGCTGCCTGAATGCAAAGTCTCTAGATGTAATTCGTCCTAACTTAAGCAGACAAAACAAAGAATATAGGCCATATAAATAAGATTTTCAAGTCATGTTCGTAATCGTATCTTAAGTTTTGTGAAAAGTACAAATAGTCTTCGCTTGGCTACTAACTGCACCACAACCTAGCGCTGAAAAAGAAGTTTGAAGATGAGTTAATGACTTTGGCCGTCGTATTTTTCCGTTGAACCACTTAAAGGGCAAAGATAGATAGTTAATAGACACTTATTTCTCTGATTATAAACATTTCAGGAAGTCAAATTCATGTCTTAAGAACCAATAATAATTGAAATACAACTTTTCTTCAGTCTGAGCCATTAAGAGTTAAGATCGAATTCATGCACAGGTATGGCTTTATCACAATTTAGATGTAATTAAGATCACTCCCTGAAAGCTATTTTTACGACTACAGGTGAATCATATGCATTAACAAGACATAATTTCACCTGAACATTATATGTGCATATTTCATTGCATATTAATAATCATTAAAAAGAGTTTTCTACATTAGAACATTAGATTAAAACCAAGATGAGGTACATATCACATTTATTAAAAAAACAACAGATAACGCAATACTACAATATCACAAAATTTATCTACATTAACCAAAGCCAGGAGGCATACTTTCTGAAGTTGTGGTCCATTTTACATAATTTATTTGGAACAAACGAATAATTACAAATTTTCTGTATGAAAAACGTATGTATGTATTAATTTATTATTCTGCATATACAAGGTATATCGAAGTTTTGTCCTTATATGTGACAATGTATCCTGTATGTATACCTGAAAAAAAAAGTAATAAATAAAAACATTCAAACCAAGATGAGCTACAGAGCCAGTGACTCTATTTTCTTGTTTTCACTGAGTCATTGTACTCGATGACCTAATCAGTTAGAAAGGTAGACGTGTACTATGAGACGGTGTTCAGGTAAGAAATTGAGACGACAGTGAGTAGGTGCACAAAGCGTTTGTAATAAGAAACGGCTCGACATTTTGACAGAATATCACTTTCTCTTTATGTTTTTCAGTCAAAAAATATATGACTATCTATGCAACTAGCGTTTAAAATTACAACCGTTTATCCACACAGAGCTACAGATCAAGTGATATAGTGCCCATCCCTTATACATTCATTGTTTTGAACCCTTCAAAACCACAGGAACCTGATAACTTGGTACTTTTTCATCTACTTTTTTACCTACGTTTTATTTACGATATCAAGTTCCTGTATAGAGGATGCAGGTATTTTTTCATCTACTTTTTACCTACGTTTTATTTACGATATCAAGTTCCTGTATATAGGATGCAGGTATTTTTTCATCTACATTTACCTACGTTTTATTTACGCTATCAAGTTCCTGTATAGAGGATGCAGGTATTTTTTCATCTACTTTTTACCTACGTTTTATTTACGATATCAAGTTCCTGTATAGAGGATGCAGGTATTTTTTCATCTACTTTTTACCTACGTTTTATTTACGATATCAAGTTCCTGTGTTCAAAACTCCCTGAGTCGCCAGTGTCATGCTTCTCTATACAAGGTATCAAATGACAGTTTCGTAGGGTTGGACTTCCTTTGGCTTTGACATTTTAAATTCAGCGAAAAGGGTCATTGTTAGAAATCTTAGCTTACATAATTCCAGTTGTCAAATTGAGATCTTACAGAGGTTGCCATTCTCTCCCCACCGAAGTACGGGTATCGTTGGAATGTAAGATTTAGCTACCTCAAATGGGAATGAATGAGATGGAACTACTTTTTCGAAATTTTTACTACCACCCCTACACCCATTGCAAGCGATCTTCTATCCTTATAGTGCTGAGCGTAAAGCAAGGAAACAACACTTCCTGGGACTGGACTGGGAATCGAACCCGGTCTCCGGGTTGATGAGCGAGCGCTCTTCCAACTGACCTAAATCCTCAATAACTTTGTGTGAAAGTCTTTATACACCATATGCAATAACGGCAGAACAGAACAAAATTGAATTTTACACATTTCAATAATTCAGTGGGATTAAGGATTATGAATGACCGTCTCGTGAAGAAAGACTAGCTACATTTACACAGAGCGCCTAGTTGCAGCAAGAGGTTATTGTTCAGATGCCGTAGATCTGTGACGATATATCGTAGTATCGAGAATCGTGATACTTACTCTGACATATGTATCGTGTTACAGTCTCTGTATCGTGATACGTATCGTTGACTTTAAAATTGTTTATTTTGCCAAGCATTCTCTCCCAACAGAGGTAGCGCGGTCATAAATTCCTATACAACCGCTGTCTTAAAGGTTTCTCGGGCTTCCGGCAGTTTCCCCGTGCGGGACAATATTGAAACTAAAAGAACCTGGCTACATATCAGCTAATGAAAACGACGAATGCATGAATAACATATTTGTTGTCATACACGCCTATGAAATGAAACAGTCGGAAAATGAGGCGTTTGTGTTCTGTAAAGACGACTCAAAGTGCAAGGTGCATACTCGAATAAAGTTAAGCTTTTGGAAAGCTTACGGAAATAGGCGATAGAATCCAATCAGGGTTCGACATTTCGTGACCAAGAAGCCTTCGAATCAAGAAAGAGGTTGTATAGGAATTTATGACGGAGCTACCTCTGTTCGGAGAGAATGTTTGCCAAGGTGCTTGTCAAATGTTTATCATTCTGTTTATCAAAAAACCCTGGTAAAAGTTTATTGTGAACGTATCGTGTCCAATCGCATCGTTATGAGATACCGTGATACGTATTATATCGTGAAATAGGTGTACACCTGTACCAAGTGGTGTTACGAAAGCCCAGCAAATGAATTTGACATCTAAATATCATGGGAATACAGATATGTAACTTCTCTGTATGTTCACCGTATCGATATTTAATAGTTTCATAAACAGTCTAGACATAACAGTAACTTTTAGATCATATTGACATTTCGCAATGAATAATTTTCAAACCTTGTCGAACTATCAACACTTTCCCTAAAAATATAATTTTATTGACTTATTTTGATTTTTTAAAACATCATTCTTAAAGGAACACTTTCTTGATCAAGTCGGTAATTTTGTTTAGGTTAACTAATTAGAAATACAAGAAATTCTCATTTTATTTCAAAGAGAACTCAATGCATTTTCTATCTTTATATATACTGGACAAAATAAATTAGGGATATTATCAATGTTAAGATAAATATATTATCAGGTGATCAAGGTAAAAAATAAGTCATTATTTATCATTTCAGAATTTTCATATATATATCCTTAATTATGTCAAGTATATTAGTAGTACATTCCTGTCAGTACAAATCAAATTCTAAACGAATTATATATTTAGAGTATATCTTACTAATGACTCGACACCTGGGCTCATACAAATTTATTTACTAAGTGGTAAGAAATTAAGCAAATCTCAAATTTGTGCTTTTTGATAATTCAAACTTGTAAAAGTGGTCAATTCTTCTTCTTTAAAGCATGTGTTGTCGAACCAAGGGCTTACCTTGCATGCAAATATTTTTACTCAAAGTAAAGGAGGTTTAAATAAGTAGGACGCCTACTGCCCTTATTTATATCAAGCTTATAGATATAATATATAATAACTTTTCATCATTTTTGACGAAATTTTACAGTAAGAAGTTAATTTTTTTTAGATTTAAACATATTTATTCAAAAGAAACGATTAAGTACAAGTAATCCAACTTAGTGAAGTCCTCTCTTGTTAAGTTAATATTTGTGTGTAGTAATGTAAAGGCCTGCAGATTTTTATAAAGGTTTACAGACGTATAACGAGACATTCTCGTGGTTTACGTACATGATTTCAAAAAAAGGAAATGTCAGACATAGTTAACTTGAATAGGAGGTGATATTGCCTATGATAAAAGTCCTAGCGTCCAGGCGTGTTTTTATTCTATACAATAATACGTATCGTACGAACTGTTGATTCTGATATATTCATTACAGGGAAATTTAATAACAAATCTTTAAATCATTATTTTTATTACTTTCACTTTAGATAATCTTATTTCTTTATGAGATGTGCACTACACAGAAAGTTTAATCAGAGAGTCAATGTTCACCTGGAAAGTGTAGAAATACATATATAAGGACTGACATACCTTTCAAGTTTGTTGAAGCCATATATCGTTTTTTATTATGTTTTCAATGGTGAAATATGCCATTTATTAGTGAAAATTAAATCCGTATTTTCACTGAGTGAAATAATAATGGTATCCTACTCAGTGAAAATACGCAACAATCATATGACGTCATCTGTGACAATTTAATGACGTCATGCAACGGCCGCGCTAGATTTAGCTACTCCATTCATATAGTTAAGGTCATTTACGGGGTTTTTGGAAACATAATAAATAGAACATTTGACATTTCTCGTCGAATACCATGTATATCTCATCTCGTGAAGTAGAAAATCATATATTCTATATATACTGCTGAAATATCACAGATGATGTCACTCGAATAATGTCAAGTCTACTTTATTATCGACGTTACCTAAAGTCAACACCGATGCTAAAGGACCCCCCCCCCCCCCCCTAATGGCTTGAGTGGTCAAACTTTTCATCGATTATTGTCGTAATCAATTTTTGAGCCACTTGTAAAACTATGAGCTTTACTCAAAGCATATACCGTACATCAAACTTGCCAGTATGAGTAAAACTGAAGCAGTCGTAAAATGTGGAAAGTCATTTGATTTTATCCAAACAAGTTCGTTAATAGATAAAGGGAAGTAAATCTATTGTTGGTAATTCGCTGTTCTCGGGTTCTAATATTTTCATTGGGATATCTCATATCTTTATTTAAAAAGTCATAATGTTATTTAAAACTATCTGTAAAGATAAACGTCTAAACCTCACTGGATTTTCATTTGGGAAATTGGTTTTATCTATATTGATTTCTCTGTTACGGTCGTTTTTCGTGTAGGGTCGTTGAAGCAGTCCGTCGTTATTTATTCTAAAAAAGCAGTCTGGTCCTTTTGGCTAATTCCTTCAAACAAATAGATAAATACACAATACAAATTATAACGTCATTGGTGTTGCTATAATACTTTTCAGCATAATTCATCAAGAAACGGTGTAACCATCGCATTTAATTGTCCTTTCGATTGAAAATATGTTATTCCCAAATTTTAAATGTAATAACGAGCTAGATTTGAGATAGCGATATCTCCTTCAAGTTAACGTTTAGTAAATTTGTGAGTGAGTAAATTTACCAAAATGACGCGACAATAAATAGTACGTAACATAACAATCCTTTTACGTCAATAACCTAATTCACCATAAGAGTATGTTATAGACATTATGACGTACAATATGACACTACTGCACCGCAATTCTAATAAAAATGATGTGTACAGTTATGTACATTTTACTATGAAAAGAATTTGGCTGATAATTAGAATCTCATTCACACGGGACTCTAAATGAAAAAACAATTTAAACAAATTTTGAAACCATGTTGGCAATAAATATGTTTCCTATTGATTTTGAAAAATTCGAATTTGAAAAAAACCCATCTAATATCACACATCGTACAAAATATCATTGCAAATATTCCATTATTTTACAAAAGTTATTTGAATAAAAGAAATCAGCGTCTGAATAGTGTTGTTGTGCATCTTCAGATTTGAACTTGAGAAACATCGATGCATAATCAACATTGCAACGCAAAATTGAAAATATGAGAGTTACCTCCCTTTGCCTGTTGATCAACAAACCCACATGGCACTGGAAAATTAAGTATCAGTGTAGAGGTAAAAGGCACGAGAGATAATTAATTGAATAGTCGTTTAGTAGTCTTTAAACAATTGGGTTTAAAATATCATAAACGGGTTATGTTTACTGTTTAACTTAAAAGGGCCACGGAGGTTGTTGAAGTAAAGGACCCTTATTATACACGTACGTCCTTGTTGGAGTCAATATGTCAAACCCTTTTTGTGTTACCTGTTTCCGTGGTATTAAGTAATAAACTTCTACGAGCATTATTCCTGATAGTAACAGACATCCTGAACATAACAAAGTGATAGCGTACATATTTTCTTCCATCATTAGAAATGTTAACAGTCGTTTTATTCTTTTGTTGAATCTAATTAGGTACATTTCCAATTAAAAAACAGATGCCCATTTTTCCTAATTCATGGTATAATCATAAAGTCAACTTATGACAATACAACACTTGCCACTAAAATTTTACTGTTTCTTAAACACAGATTGACAGTGTACATTAGCATTTTAATTAATATTGATACATTAAGAAAATATTTACAGAGTCAAATTATTATTTCATTTTCACAAATATTGAGCTTTAAATGTCATATTTCTGATCCAGAAAAGAAATCATTTGGCCGTTCAGTGTATATTTGGTATCAGAAAACTTTCTGTTCACCAAATATAATAGCAGTCTTATACCGTGCATATATCCATGACAAAGCATGCTCAAAGCACCATGAGTATTATTAGTATTATTATTAGATAGTATGTTCGGTGCCGCTGATTAACAAGCGCTATGCGTGACCGTATAGGTCTGTATTTTCCCCTTGTTCAGGTACCCATTTGTAACGTGGGTGAACTGAATGCAAAGTGGATTAAGTGTCTTGCCCAGGGACACAACACAGGATAAGACCCAAGTCTCAAATTTTGGTGTCTCCACCGGGATTCGAACCCCGGTCTCTGGCGTGAGACGCAAGCAGGCTAACCACTACACCACTGTGCTCCAATATCTTGCATTTTAAGTGGCTAAAGATTTAAAATGAGTAAGAGGATCGTAGTGTAGACATTAGTCTCCAGCAGTCAATAACCAACTGTCGTCTTATCCCAGATGCATGTTTCAAACTTAGTGCTTCAATTCTACAGAAACGACCAGTCATCACAATGGGAACCCGGCCAAGCCCAGATCCAACTTACATCCTGCGCGGCTCAACAAGCAGTGTGACAAGTCTTGCCTTCTCTGACCAGGCTCTGTTCTCTGGGAACCAGGATGGCCAAGTTCACCAATGGTCACTCATCACAAGACGGATCAAGACCACACTGGACGCACATAGTGACCACTCAGTGTTGTGGTTGAATCTGCAGTCAGAGTCGAGACTTGTCACTCAGGGCAGGGACGGGACGGTCAAACAGTGGAACAATAGAGATGGACAGTGGACTAACACAGGTACTTGTCAACCTCAAGAATTATTTAATTCTAGACAGGGAATGAGGTCAATACCTGTTTTAACCGAGACTATTAAGACAGGTATTGACCAAATTCACCGTTTCATAAATGTTTTATCATGTCTATAATTAGAAGTGAAAATAAGCAAAACACGAGCCATGAATAGTCATTTGGTTTGATTGTTGAACATGATGGGCAAGTGAAGTTACAATAACAATAGCATATGACATCATGAAACAACAGTTTGAGGTTAATATGCTTTTCTGTTGACTCGTGTGACAGTCTCTTGAGGAATGGGATGACCAGAAAAATCAGCTCACATAATAATGTGAAATATTAATCCCATAAAAATGACCCCAAGTCATCAACACAGGATCTTTCAATAGACAATCTACAGCGGTAAAATTAGTAATATCACAGAAATACATTGTTGAAATAATGCAAAGTAATACCAGATACAGGAAGTGGCTTAATTACTAAAAGGTCATGTTATCATAATTATGTGCAATTAATCTATAGAATATGGGATTTGAACCCTGAACTCTCTCTCCATGTTACTGAAATGGATCATCTAGGTGCGTTTGAAATGAGGGTAATTTCTGAAAATTTGGGGATAATGCCCCAAAAATGCTACACCTAACTCGTAAATACCCATGTTTAAATTGTAGAAAGTTTAGAGTCTGGTAGTTGCTATTCTTAAGAAAGCACAGTTCAAGCGGGACTGAAATGGACTTGCTTATAAATTAATCTTAACTACAAGATATGAATTATGCAATTTTTAAAATCAAAATATATTCCCCCCCCACCCCCCATGGTTTGCTAGTTCCAGCAGATGCTTGAAGGTTTCACCACAATGCATAACCACAATGGTGTGGCAAGCTTTCTCACTGCAAAAAAACTAGCAGCCATGATATAAGTCAAATACTCTTGAAAGCAGCGTTAACCCCAAATCACCTCACCCAAAGATATTTCATCTTATCTGAAAATAAAATATACTCAATCAAAGGAGTTAATGGTTTTACATATTTACTTTATACTTTCAGGCTATGTACCAAGCGGGAGCCTGGGTTTCTGTGCAGCTGCTGAAATACACATGAACAATACTCCACTAATGGCAGTACCAAGTCAAGTAACATCACAAGTCGACGTCTTTGATGTGGACAAACATTGTCGAACAATGTCTTTAAAACCAGAGGAATGTCAACAGAAAGTTGGCATGTGTATGTCAATCAAAGCCTACAGTCAAGCAGATAGTCCCTACATACTAGTTGGTTATGAGAACGGCAGAATTTTGCTCTGGGATTTGCGCAGTGCTAAATGTGTGAGTGCTATGAATTCACACTCTGAAGCCTTGATGTGTATGGACTTTTCAGCTCAGTTGATGAAGGGATTCTCGGGATCTGTGGATACTAAACTTATCTCCTGGACAGTTGACAAGGAATCCGGTTTATCACAGCAGGGAGAGACATCAATAACTAACCCAGGACTAAATGATATTGTTGTGAGGCAGGATGGGAAGCTATTGGCAGCAGCAGGATGGGACGGTAACATCAGACTGTTTGGGTGTAAGAAGCTGAAGCCTCTCGCTGTCCTCTCCTACCATAAGCAGAGTTCACAGTGTTTAGCTTTCTCTCCAGACAATCTGCTAGCATGTGGATCTAAGGATCATCTGATATCAGTGTGGGATGTCTATAGATAGTTCATTCCTTGTTGCTTCCAGAATAAATATATTGTACAAAAAAGTTAAATTTGATTGTAGGCAGTGTTTGAAATAGCTGCCTGCTCGCCTACCAACTGCTAGTAAATTTCAGATAGGGCTTCTTGGAAAAGAGGTCGGCAAAGCCATCAGGTTTGTGTGATTTTAAATACCTTCAATGTTTTCACATTGCAGGGCTAGTCAAAGTTGTAGGGGGCTGGTTGATTCTTCAAACCACAAGTACTGTTTGCCAGAAACAACTATAAAATACCTTACGTTTATATTGACTGTGGGGTCGTGATTTGAAAAATCAACCAGCACTCCTTGAAAGTGTT
This sequence comes from Phorcus lineatus, assembly GCA_921293015.1. NCBI lineage: Eukaryota > Metazoa > Mollusca > Gastropoda > Trochida > Trochidae > Phorcus > Phorcus lineatus. The sequence continues at coordinate 19,571,262 of OV121085.1, forward strand.
ACAGGTTCTTGAATCTGAAGGTATTTGATTTGCCAAAGTTCCCAGATCCTTGGGCTTACTGATTCCATTTGCAAGTGACCCCAAATGAATTTAGCCAGGTAAGAGGAAGACAATTATTTCAAACACTGTGTCTGTGTGTCATTGCAAAGAGAAAACTGCCAAGCTCAGGACTTGCAACATCTATTCACAACCTTCACATTTTTATCACTACATCTACAATTGACAACTTAATAAAAACAACTTTATCTGCATCGAGCTGCTCAAATATATCCCAATAGTGTGGTAGGTGTGCCTCTTAGCTTGTGCTTCGTAATTTAGTTACAGCACAAACCTTTTTTGTCCTACATTCTCAAGGATAGCTGATTAATTTTTCTCATGCTCCTTGTAAGTGAAAAAGAAAAGACAGACAGTATGTCCGAAAATACAGTTTAACTCATTCAATGCAGATCCAATAAGGTAAGACCATACGGTACAAAATTATTTATTTGATATAAGGAATGATGGATAATCAATTCAATATGAGAAATCTGTACATACACGTCATCGTCTAACAAAGTAAAAACAACAGGTTAAAAGTTTAAAATCAACATAAAAAAAAATACATTACAAAAATAAATAAAAAATCTTTTCAAATTGACTAGCATATAAATAAGACCAGCAAAGTATCACTTAATAAATTTAACCAAATGAAAATAACGTCCAGCTCCATCAGTTAGTCAGTAGTTCCTATAATACCCTCCAATCTGTGAAGGCAAATGTGTCATAACTGACAGGTGGTTGTTCATGTCTCTATATGGCATATATAGAGATTATTATCCTTATCATATGATATTTATAAATGAATGTTAATTTTTGTATTACCTGAGTCCGAGCTAAATGATATACACATACACATGTGACATTCTTATGACATTCTTATTAGTGTAATAATTTCTTAATTACCTATTCTCAAATTGAATCGCATTGAAATAGCCAGAAAAAGTCCTTCCCCTGCAATGTCCCACAACAGTGATGTCACGAACCATGGTTTTATGACATCACAAACATACGGTAACTCGCACTGAAATAATTGTTGCTAATTGTGCACAGAACTAATTAAAAAGATTTTGACCCACCACATGGGTGACTTACTTTTTCAGACAATGAAATGTTGTTATTCGAGGAGCCTGAAGCAAAATATCTCAAACCCTTCCGTCCTTGCATCCAGGTAGTGCTGCTATTTGAGTCATTTCATTGGCTTGTAATATATAGTGTGATAGGAGGCATTTTCTTATAATACATTTCAGGTCATGGTAGGAGCTATGCGGATACATATACACCAAAATGGCAGGATATTCTTATTTATAAAAACCAAGAGACGTGTTCAGCATGGCAAATATATTAGAATTTCAACGTGATTGATTTTACAGCTATACAAACTGATGGATCCTTTATGACATTATGACATTCTTCATAATAGTAATGGTGATGCTCTTTTGCTCCGAACGTTTTCACTTTAATTGCATTGTAGGGATTATGTAAAGTTCCTACACTTTGTAAAGTAAAATTATAATGTAAAATCAAAACATTAAAGTCCCTGACACAAACCTTAATATTTTCACCCTATTGAAAACATGTAATATTGATCTGATCTACTTTTATGTAGGTTCTAAAGTAAGCTTTAGTTTTTTTCCTTTGATGAGAACTTCTGTAATGTTTCTTTGAGTAAAATGGTTGTAAACTTGGTAACAAAGGAATCTCCAACACTCCTGTATATCATGTTGACAGGCATTCCAGGAAGCTTGGCTGAAAAATCAAAAGAAATTATTTCATTTCAGATTTGAATCAACAACAAATGTAAACAAGGCAGATTTAGAGTGCATGTAGAGTATTGAAGCGAATACAGTTTGTGTATACAAGCCTAATTAACTTAAAAATACTGTGGTGTATTCAGTGGCTCAGGGGGTTTAAACCCCTTCTTAGAATTTTAAAAACAAATTCGCATGTTAAAAGGATGTTAAAAGGATGGGCCCCGACCCCCTTTTCACAAGTAGAGGAAGACCGAGATGGACACTTCAGCCTACAATCTTATCATTTATTCCCTGCGGTTGAAAGGAATTGAGCTTAAAACTCAAACAGGCACCATCCTAGCCCATCCCCCGACGTGTAACCGCCACCATAACTTTACTCCCCTTTTCACAAGGTAACTCTCATCCCTTCAAAATTCCTTGATCAATATAAGCAAAGGAGTAGTATTTGAAGGTCTCTTGGAAGTGGAAAAAAGTATGGATCTAAGTAGGACACTTAAGATAACAACTTATTTGTGGACATACACAATCGTTTTGCATATAATAAAGGAGTAACATAAATTGTAAGGTTCTTCTTTCAACAGTTGAATCTGACATTCAGGTATTTTCCTGACCACAAAGACAATTTCACAGTATTATAAAAGGCAACCCTGATGACTAGATAAATAAATAAAATCTGGTTGTATAAATGAGCTACTGATGTAATTCAATGAACCAGGAACCAGATATATATTTTTTCTATATACTATAAGTATATAACTAAAGGAAGAATCAATGAAGCTGTTTATGAAGCTGAAACAAGATGAAGAGAGGATGAAGTGATCTAGTATTTGAAATGCTTTACCTATAAGTTGTCCCTGTGAGACAATCTTGAGGTCATCTAGAGGATATTTGGAGTCTTCAGATCTGTCCACAATCTCCAGCTTCCCTCCCAAAACCAGCAATATACTGCGCTGCTCTGAACAGTGGATATCCAGGAAAAATTCATCAATAAATTACAACACATGACATCTTAGCACAAAGCTCTAATCTTAAACTATATACCATGAAAGAGATCACAAGGCTTGATACCTTTATGAACCTCAGTGGTCAAGACACTTGCTATAAGATTACTATATCCAAACTAATAAAGATTTCAAATGATAAATAGAATCTTTGGATGTCAAATTTATTAATACATGTAGTGACAAACATTAAATTAATAAATTTGATACCATGCATAGTTGCTGGGATAATGAGGAAAACAAGATTTTCGGTAATGGCTGACCTGATTTGCATATTGCGGGAATTGCCCAATGATGACAGAGTGGCATCATTCAGATTCTTAAAGAGCACACTTCGAGGTCTAGAAACAGCCAAAAAACTTGTACATACCACATTGCACACTTATCTGTCTCTGCCACCGGACTATACAAGTGAGATACTTGGGTACCTACTTGAGTCAAACTGAACATCAGCAACAACCACATCCTTAAAGAGCCACTCCTACTACTACTACTACTACTACTACTACTACTAGTATTTCTACTTCTACGACTACTAATACTAATACTGCCAGTAATAGAACTACAGTCAACTATTACAACAACTACTACTTTGTACTTAGTCTACTTCTCCTAGTCCTACCATAACTACTTCAACTACTACTTCTACTACCACTACTAAAACTACTACTTTTACTACTACTTATACTACTACTACAACCACCACTACTACCGCCACAACCATCACTACTACTACTGCTACTACAGTTGTTGACTATTTCCAACTATTACTTTTAAAGAGCCACTCCGTGAGTTGTTGGAGTCATATATGCCAAACTTAATCAATGGTGTCATTTGATCACAAAGTATCGACTGTTACCAAAAAGACATAATTTATAGCTTTTTGTTTTTTCTACAGTGAAAATATGAAGGTACAACGTCGCAATTATGATCAAAAACCGGACAGTGGCGCGTCAAATAGTCAAACGTAATTTTGGAGACTTATCTAAAACAGACAGGAGGGCAGTTAGGAGTTGATAGTGTTCGTTAGGTTATATAACTAGTATCCATGTATATTGGACATGATATCTACATCTCTGTTCATTTATAAGGATGTTTTTAGATTTTCATGGAAAACCAGTATTTGTCATGTATATGTCTTTTTGACATGAAAAGTTAAGATGTTTTGATTTTATATCACCACATATGACATTTAGGTTCGTATCAAAGGTAAGTAATATGTTATGAAAATCACGGAGTGGCTCTTTAACATGTCTAGAACCTCTGCCTCCCTAGACAGTTGGTGTATGAGGGGGGTATATTTGTTATCGGAAGACACAAGAGCGAGATTCTATTTATCATCCAAAATCATTTTTCATTACATGTCCATGAAAATTGTACATATCTGAACACTGCACTGCCCTTAGATTTACACTGCAGTGATGTCATAGCATTGTGCCAGTGGTTAATATGACTTCATGGCATTATGATGTCATTATTCGATGATGTAAATCAATAATTTTTATTATTGTATTGCCAGGTACTTGGCAATGTTCAAAATCTACTATTAAAAAGACACATCCGAGGAGAAGTCCTTTCATCTTGCAAAAGCGATATCTACTGTAGAATCAAATTTTGAATGATAATTAAACTATGGTACCTACTGGAATCAAACTGAGTGTATGCTAGCACCCCGTCCTTCACATGCAGCACCTCGGCCTCTCTAGCCAGCTGGTGGAGGAGGGGGAGGGTTGAGTTGTTGAACAGGGCTGAGTTGGAGAGATGCTGGAATATTACCTGCAAGATAATCTTCATAAGTTAAAACAGTTTATGCCTTCATTCCATTACTTACCTTATCAAATATCTGCTTCCTTTGACAAAACACCAAAATGACGGCAAGTCATTTAGTCAATTTTTAGTGAAAGATTACTTAGAAATATTGGATCTAATTCTTATTCCTGTAATAGTCAATCAATTAATCTTGGTTTGATAATGCTTGAATCAGCTGCTTCATTCAACCATAATCACTTTACACATTTTTTAGTAACTGTTTATTGTTTGTATAAAGTCCTATGTTTAAGAATAGTATTTTTGGTGCCTGACTTGTCATCCATGGAATTCATGCTTGTTAAATCCAGCCGAAAAGGTATTTGTCTTATATAAGGCTTTTCTAGAGATTGTTCATGTCCTTTGGAAGTTTTTTAAAGCATTCATTATTTTCAGCAAGTTATAAAAGTGCTTGAAACTGATTTTTGAATTTTCAGTCACAAGCAGTGTTTTAAAATGCTACCTGGCTTGTTGATTTTCATTTAAGTCTCTCCGAAATCAGGGCCTTCTGAAGATTAAGAATGGGTGATTGGTATATCACAAGCCCAATAGCCAATTTAAAAGTATTTCATACACTAATATCATTCATAATGTGTGAGATCTGACAGATATTTAAAGATGTCACCTCGTACTGGATGATGTCCCTGGGTACGACCAGGTGGGTGTGTCTCTGTACATGCTCCTCCCATAGTCTCCGCCTCGAGTTCCATACAGTCGTACATGTCCTCCAATCCTCCCTGTCCTGGGAAACATGCATAGAAATAGGTTCAGAGGTTAATGTTGAAATAAACTATCCCTACAAAGTCATTGACGGAGGGGAAGCCTGGGTGAGCACCCCACCCAAGAGTTGCAAGTATCATAAATGTCGTGAGTCATAATTCTCATAAACGGTGAAAATCTACAAAAAAGGTATTGAGCATTGAAGTAAAATTCTGTAAAAAAGCTCATTTTCCTATGGATACAATATTTTATCAAATGTAATCATTTCATAGTTCTACTTATGACACGCTATGTGTCAAGCTCATTTTCCTATGGATACTATATTTTATCAAATGTAATAATTTCAATAGTTGTACTTATGACAACCATAGAGCGTCTTTAATCAATTAGACCCACCTCCTCCATACAAGACAATATGTGCTCCAGTCTAGCACACACCACCAGACACTCTGTCAGCGTCGTAACATTCAGACAGCTCTTCGTCTCCAAGAACAGCCCTGTCAAACACAACCAGAGCTCGTCACAGCTATGGTATGAATTAAATGTCGTCAAGATGACTTTTAACTTTCGCTGCGACAAATATTGTATCTCCCTCAAATTTCAAATTGCCCCTTGTCTCTTCAGATAACTCAAGTCACCCAGTGACAGACTCATATATTCAAAATATGTGCTGACATCCCATCCCAAACTTTGTGGGCCCCCTACTGTCATTTCTTTCTTTCATACAAAAGTTGTAGTAACTGACTTGCCAGTAATTTGAATTTGTTGCAATCAAAATTTTCTTGTCAGTTGGTAACATTACATAGTGAGAGTTTGTGAAACAATTTTAGTTTGTACAGTCTTTTCAATATCCTACAGATAAGTGAAATTACCTTTGTAGGGAAGGTTTAAATGAAAAATCCTATTTACTTCTGTATTCTATCAATGAAATAGAGATCCAACTTTGACTACGCTCAACAATATCAACTAAAGAACTGCCTGACGTAACATTAAGTTACTAGCACTGGCACATTGGAAAGTTTATGGTACTCAGCTTGCACTTGGTTCTTCTTGCACTTTGCGAACCTTATAATGGTAAAAAGCAAGCAACAAAAGAGTCTTTAAATCTTTCGAGTATGATGTGGCCAGGAATCTGACCCCCACCATCTCAGTGAAGCGAAAATTGATAGACAATTGCACGAAAATTTAGTCAACAGAACTGGCACAAGTTATTTGTTGCAATGTAAGTTGCCTTAAAGTTTTAAAGAGTGGTTGTTGTTGAAAAGAACCAATGGTCACAAGCATTGAAAATTTCCCAGAATAGTAAGGTATATAAGATCGGCTTAATATTTACAGATGAGAAGAACCTGGGTGAGAGTAACACACCTGCCTCCCCAATCAAAATGGGAAACTTGATAGCTGACGTTTCTACTTTCACTCCAGACTTGCCTGTAATTACTGCACTGAAACAGGAATTCATTTTTTTTATTCATAATATTTGCATATCTAATGCTTTGAATTTTAGGAGCCTTCCGTAAATTTGGTAAGAAGGGAATATAGAGGTACAGTTGCGACTCTTTAAGTAAAATTCCAAGCATCCTGCTACATCAGTGTATTTGTCTCCACCTTGTTCCATCATATACCATGATATCCTTCGGCCTAAAACGCTCGTATCGCTTACAGCTGGTTACTCATGGCTATTCATATCCTACATTGACATTTGTTTGAATTCTCATCCAGGTTGTTCCGCTATTGCTGAATGCGAGTCATTTCCATATTTAGCGATACGAGCTGTATATGATGGAGCTAGGCAGAGACAAATACGCTGATGTAGCAGGATGAATTCCAAGAGTACTTATCCAATATTTTTAACTATCTGACAGTAACTGTTTTACCAAAGTAGTGACAGGACTTGAAAAGAATCACTACCTATCCAGTCTTTTACTAACGAGTTGCGGCTATATCATATCATTATACATTATGATAAGATGCATTACCTGCCCCTGAGAAGGATGTATGCAATGTGTCCGGGGTCCTCTTCACAGACAAGCAGACAGTTCGGAGGGTAGAGGACCACAGCTTCAAGAGACAGCGACAAGATCAGGTTCTTTACCGAATGCTCCGACCAGCTTTGGAACACTGGTAACTGTGGAGAGATGTATTTTTTAATGGCACTTTCTGAAAATTGCTTTGTATGTAGAGGTGTAAGGATACAGACATTTCACGACACAGTATGTATCATGATATCTCATTATGACATGATACACTATTTTCAAGGAATTTTTATAAAAAGACAGCTTAATTTTTTACAAGGACCTTGATTTTTCGGCAAAATAAAAAAAGTTATGTATGTATATGTTAAATTATGTATCAGGATCTCAAAATCTTCAATGACATATTAAACAGGGACTAGATTTAAGAGTTCTGTCAGTGATATTGTAGACATAAGTCACACTCATTAACATTGACCTACTATTGTCTTGTGCTTACAGAATAATTGCCTGTCTTTCACTTGTCACCAACAGCAGCAGATCCTGGGGAGTTACAAAACAATCATGCAGGGTTACAGGAATTTGACTCACCCCTTTCAAAAACTCATTAGATTAAGTGCATGTACGAAAGGTAAATCTTCTACCCCTTTGACCTAGGTAACATCCATCATCATCCCCTCCTATCTCCCCGCCACGCCCCCCCTCCCCCTTCCCCTCTCCCCTCTTTGAAAGTACATGGATCTGCTACTGACTTACCTCCTTTAAAGACTGCAGCAACATTCTGCGGTACGTTCTCTGACTGTCGAGTGAGTCTGAGGTTGGGATGTACTTTCTTACCACAAACCAGTCTATGATGTCCACCATCTGACCGCTGTTGGCCAGCAGTGACCACACATGCTCCTTCTCCAGGTGGTAGCAGTCACACCTGGAGCAAAGGTCTGAAGCTTGCCAACTTCCCCAGTAAAATTGTGTCACTAGCATGGCATTAGACATTGATGGCAGTTAACTGGCATGTTATACCTTGCTATACTAGGGAAGTTGAGATCTGCTAAATGGAAAGATAACTATCTCTATCCTGGAGCAAAGGTAAAAAACTATCCATTTTTCCCTTTAAGGCAAATTGCGCCTGTTTCCATCAATGGATAATTTAAAGGGACACAGAGTATGTTGTTGGAGTCAAATATGTCAAACTTTATAAATGAAATAATTTTATTGAGAAGTAGTGGTTGTCTCTGAAAATCACCATCTCATTCATGATCAGTTCAGTATAGAGACAATGGCATGCGCCAGTGATTCAAACGGAATTCTGGAAACTAATTAACAGCAAATACATAGGAAAATATATTTTGATAGTGTGTAGTAGATCAATTAACTAATATTCATGTAAGTTATATGCAAACCTTTGACTTATAATGTCTATATGGCATTTTTTCAATTATCATTGAAATCAAGAAAATATCCTAATTTTGGCATTTAGAGATAAGGATGCAAGTTTAGGGACGATATTCGAATTGAACTAAAGACAGATGGTATTTTGGCTCCTATTTCAGCCAAATAAAAATGTATGAAGCATAGCCTGTGTCAATTTGAGCTCACTTGGTGCTGCAGCTGAATATGATAGTCCAAGAAGAACTTTCCTTGAGGTGACAACTTATTGACAATGAAGGTGCAGCGTTAAAACCATGAATGGTGGTGCAATGCAGCAAAGCTTAAATTAGACAGTAATGGAAACTGGAATGTGTTGTGCCTTATGAGGAAAGTTGAGAACTTGCTTCACAGAAAGATAACTTAAAGGATACAAGGTAAGGTAATGTCCTCAAGCACCACCTCTTAAGAATGGATTCTAGAACTTAGACTTAAATTTTTTCTTTCAAATATTTTTCATTCAAAGAATTCAATGCATCTCTCAAAATCAATTTCTTGGTATTTCAGTTTCAAACTGAAATACCAAGAAATTGATTTTGAGAAATACATTGGTAAAGTCTTTACAGGCTGAATGAGCACCTAGACTGTAATAGACACTCTGATTTATGCAAAGAGTTGGAGCCTGACTAAAATGAACAATGTAGGTTTATATTTTAATGATATATTTAAAATGATGCTGTTTATCAAATATATATCTACCTACCTACTATCAGCCCGGACTCTGGCAGTGACAGGCAGTTTGAACATAGTGGACACTTCCCCAAAGAACTGGCCAGAGGTCAAAATAGTGATTACACCTGACCCATCCTCAGAAACCACAGCAGCACTCCCATCCATAATGAAGTAAATTCCAGAACACTCCTCGCCTTTGAAATTAATGGACAAGATAAGCACAGACTGGCATATATAAACTTTTCAAATCAATAAAATTAAGATATTTTTTCATCAAAAACTGTTGTGAAATAATTTACTCCAAAAGGGTATGACTTCCCCTGAATGCCATGTCTTGTGAGAATGAAAATTTTAGGTTAAAAAGACTTTAAAATTAATGTATCTTTACAACTTGTTTTTTTATTGACATTATATTCAGTGGTGAGTCAAGACCCCCCCCCTCCCCTTGAAATTCCTGCACTTATTATTTGAATGATGAATTGAATGATTATTTGAACTGATCAGTAATTGTACCTTTATATATTATTTGGATAACCCTTTCATCATTACAGGCCTTGAAAGAGCATGCGTAACGCATAATGTTGATTACTGCCGATCTTTCAGTAGATCTTTGAAAGGGCCCTTAAAAGTATTTATTTGTTTCTTAGTGATGAAAGGGTGTATACATGAAAAAAAAAAAGTCCTTAATTAACTTTTCAATTTCTTACCTTTCTTTAGAATATCTTCACCAGGTCCGAAAGATCTAGGAATCAGCTGTTTGATGACAGATCGAAACATACGAGTAACTTCATTTTTCTCTTTTTTTCCAGAAAACACCGCCAGTTGCTCAAGACATTCACTGATTAGCTGCAAAGCCAAAATTGCACTTGCACACATTATTTGAGGTAAACCTTCCTTAATTGTGTAACTTTTATTTGTTGTACTTACTAATTCAAAGCCACTGGCGTTTAGAAAACAGTGGTTTAATGGGATACATAACCCTACTTTAGATTCCTTCTAATGCATTAATAAACTTACAGTTATTATTTATTAGGATTTACCTGTGATACATATAAAAGTTTTTTTGAGTACATAAAGAGTTAATAATAGCCAATATTTGTACAATGTGAAAACTGCACTGTCAAAAATTAATAATTTAAAGTAGCCACTGTTTTCTTTGGAATAAAAGTAACAACTTGCCATAAAAAAAATCATCTGTTATCCCTGAAAGTTTGAGCCATTTAAGTAACAAAACCTGCATTAAGATCCTGAAAATGATATGTGCTTAAATACTGTATCTCACAGTCCCTCGGATCATTAAAATAAATAAATTTTAATTTATAAAAAACATTTGAGAACACCCCCTGAATCTAATTGTTCCTCTGTTATCCTTATATATATTAGGTACAATTTGATTCAGGGGGGTGTTATCAAAAACAAATTTTTTAATTTTTCTTTTTAATTTTTATTTTTTTAATTGTTTTTAATGATCCGAGGGCCTGTGCTGTATCTGCCTTTGGGAGTTCAGCCTACAAAAGTCAAAATGGCAAAGGTGGATATTGATGTTCACAGTTCACAATTAGACCAATCAAAGTATTTGCCTTTGAGACTAGTGATTATCTGAAATAACTAGTCCAAATGCTTTCCAGCCACCTAAATACATCTACGTGATCATGTGCCTTTGTTTTTAACTGGGCCAATTTACTATCCAATTAAAACCAACCTGGGCATGATCCAGGAATTTTGACAGGAGGGATTACCTGAGGGTTTAACCTTTTACTGACAATTTTTCAAGAAACAAATCGCATATTACATGCAGGTGTTTTGATGAAGAGGGTTAAGGAAGAGATCACACTTACATTTTGTCCCTCTTCACTTAGCTGTGTTGCAAATTTATCTAGTGCTGGTACGGAGGTAGCAGCTGTAGCAGGTGTAGTAGAAATTGTAGGCGCTGTAGTAGAAACTTGAACAGTAATTGGAGTAGCAGTAACTGGATTAGCTACTGTGGTTGGTTTCACTTGTTTCTGTCCCATTTCATGATTCTGAAAAATAAAACAAGATAGCTGAGTACCTTTCAAATACCTGTTAGGTGCATGCACAAAAAGGATCACTTTTTCTTTTGTCAATATCATATAAAATTCTTTAAAATCTGTTATTACTAACCTCTTCTAAAGGGCTATTGACTAAAATATTGTCCAAGTGACTCAATCACTCACTCACCTCTGCTAAAAAAAAGTACAATATCCAATTACATTCTACCAATAAATGATGTTAAGCATGGCTGATTTATCTGATTTCTGTTGTCAAGGTATGCGAACATGCTACAGAATACAATCAACAACAGAAAGTGTTCTCTTATCTTGAGATCCTGCCCATTGTTGCACAAACCTTTTTGAAAAGATGAAAGTGTTTAAAGCATTATCTAAAGGTACATCAAATTCGTGACTGAAATACCAGTATATCTAGAACAAATATCAGCAAGGTAGCCAGCGAAATAATTAAATCGATAGTAAACATTTACAAATAATAGTTTGCTTACATAAAGCCTGTGTATAACAGTTATATTGCCCATTCAAGGAAAATATTTATGGAAAAACTAAACTTACTAGAGTACATTTTTTTAATATGAATGGCCTTAATTCTTATTATTTATATGTAATTTTTTAAAAGAAACATTTCAATAATTTTAGTGCATGTTAAATTGTTTTCCATGCAAACATATATCAAATCATAATTCCAATTATAATTGCATAATGCGTGATAAATTTTCTTGTATATATATTAATCATTATAAATAATCAACACACTTATCAATTGTCAATTAATAACTTATTTGTAAATTTTAGAAAAATTATGAACAAATTACTGAGAGGGCTTCAAAGTCGTTTGCAATATGACAATTATTAATGAAGTCAATCAAACAAGTTATAAATATATCAGATTTTTAACTACTTCATTTGTTCCAAGTATAGGCCTATGGCTTAATGTTTGAATTTATATCACTGAAACATATGAATGTCAAATTAACTTTTTTTCAGTTAGGCTACTACTTCATCCTCTGTCAAGGTAAAACCTTCAGGCTTCACGATTTCGTTCAGTTTTACTCTGAGACAGGATGATAATCTTCAATAATAGGGCCCTAAGTGTTTGGAGTTTTTACATCGATTACTGAAACACATCATCCAAAAGTAACTCGATTTTGGAGCCCCTTTAGAATCCCTCACCATATAGTTATATTATTGATAGTAAAAATATATTGTTTATGGCGTAGTAACTAGATGTCAGTTTCCCTCTCAGGAATGTGACCATGAAGATTGATAAACTTCCATGCAAAATAAAAATAGTCCTAGAGCTTGACATTTCTTGACACATCTACAATCCATCGGCCTGATCGCAATTAAACCACACTTCACCTCGGAAAAGGGGATGAAGTATTGATTTTATTTCATGTATTCAATATTCAATATGATGAAATTCTTACAAACGCGAATTCGGACCAGGAGATCTACCAAAATTGTTGACAAGTAGAATAACGTTACGTCTTGCAGACAAAAATAAAATAATCGCGAAAAGACTCGTATTTCCCGGGAAGTAAACATTAGAAACTCTTCGCATTGCCTATTCTTTCATACCAAACGAAACTGAGCAAAATACGACCCTGTTAGGACAACGCGGAGAGAAACCTTGCGCCCTCTTGCGGTTTTTAAACTTGAATGTCGAAGTTTTCAGTCTAAGTAAACCTAGCCTCAATAATCAATAATATACTCGCTATCGGAGTGAAACGGGTGTTATTGAGGCTAGGTTTACTTAGACTGTCGAAGTTTTATATCGATTGATAGATACAGTTTGTTCATAAGTTCTATCCCTTATATTATTGGCAGAATGTTTTAAATGTTTTCTTATGAGACCATTTTATTTCATGATATAACACAATGGGACCGACGATGTGCTTTATTTGACGATACAACCATGTACTAACTTCTTGAAGGAACATAAAACTTATGACTTTCTGCCAAGAACAAGGATGAAAAAAATATATAAAACAAATGATTTAAATATATTGTGAATATGAATAAAAGTTTTCAAATTTGTAAATAATAGTTTTTCTGGGACGTTTCATTAATTTGGCCCAAGTGTTAAAGGGACACAGAGAAGACCTATGCTGTTGGAATCAATTATGACTAGGTTAATAAATTGTGTTATTTAATCGAGAAGTAGTGGTTGTCTTTGAAAATCGCTCTCTAATTGCTGATCAATTCAATGTGGATACAATATACAGGTTTAGGTTGTAATTTAAGATTTTTAAAAACCGGACAGTGATTTCTGTAAACAGTAATTCTGGAAACACAGCAACAGCAGATACAAAGGAAAATATAAGTTGATAGTGTTTAGTAGATTAATTAACTAATGTTTACGTAAATAAGATGTACAATTCTTACTCACTAATGCCTATATGCCGGTTTTTTTCTTTATCATTGAAATCGAGAAAATACCCTAACTGCGGCACTTAGAGATAAAGAGGCAAGTTTAGGGACAATATTTGAATTGAACTAAAGAGAGATGGTATTTCGCTCTTGTTTCAGCCAAATAAAAAGTTATGAAATTATTTCACTTTCATTTAAGCATAAAACAAACAAAAAGACACCATTTTCCCAGATAATCAATACGTCATAAAACATTAAAATTAAGAATAATAAAAAAGAGGAGGGTTTTGTACAAAGGCCAGCTAGATGATACATATATGAAATTATTGATAATATTTATAAGATTTCACTGTCGTTATTACCTTCCCATGATGTTTTTATTACTATAATGCAACTTACATAAATACCAATGCCTTAATTAGCCGCAAGTATTCATAAAATGATTGAATTGCGTAAAACCCACCGCAATTAACTCTTTTCAACCAGGGTATTTTTTGCTTTGTATGTCTTTTACATGTGTTTTACTTGTATTTTTATGTACATTTGAAAATAACTGTACAACCGTGTCTCACAGGTCTTAACGGCCGGATATTTTCTTTTTAGCTTGTATAAATATGTGGTCAAATAATGTAAAGAAAATTTGTGACACGTTAATAAAATATTTTTCTTCTTCTTCTTCTTCATATATGTGTAGATTTCAAAAGGCATTGTTTTAAAGAGCCACTCCGTGAGTTGTTGGAGTCATATGCCAAACTTAATCAATGGTGTCATTTGATCGCGAAGTATCGACTGTTACCAAAAAGACACATTCTAAAGTTTTTTGGGTTTTTTTTACAGTGACAATATGAAGGTAGAACGTCGCAATTATGATCGAAAACCGGACAGTGGCGCGCGTCAAATAGTCAAACGTAATTTTGGAGACTCGTCTAAAACAGCCAAGAGGGCAGTTAGGAGTTGATAGTGTTTGTTAGGTTATATAACTAGTATCCATGTATATTGGACGTGATATCTACACCTCTGTGCATTTATAAGGCTGTTTTTAGATTTTCATGGAAAACCAGAATTTGTCATATAGATGTCTTTTGTACATGAAAAGTTACAATGTTTTGATTTTATATCACCACATATGACATTTAGGTTCGTATCAATGGTTAATATTATGTTATGAAAATCACGGAGTGGTTCTTTAAGATGTAAACAACATGGATTATCAATATTTAACAAGCCTATATGCCTACTAACATCATAGCAAGAGGAAATTATTCTACTTATATATTCATTTGTAGGTCATTTAGTGCTTAAATAAATTGAACATGCGCTCCGACCTCTTACTTCAGGAGCTACATGGTCGTATTTAGGCCAGGGATGTGGACTTCGCCTAATGGATTTTGATAAAGTTCTTTGTTTGTTTTGCAACACCCCCATATCTGATTGTGAGAAAAGATTTAGGAACTAAGTAAATGTGCATACAACATTTTCAGTTCTGAGTATGTCATGTAAACAAATAACAGACAAACAAATGGTTATCTAAATGAGAACTTTAATCTTTAATAAGCTTATAATTTCTAAAATAAGTTCATAGCCTAAACCAAAAATAACGGGTAGATGATACAAAAAAATTTTAAATAATAATGGTGATGATCATAAGATTTTACAAGTGCTTCAATTTATAGGCCTACCAGCGATTCTTATGATTATCAGAAATCGAAAAATAATTTCATGATTCACGTTTCATCGTAAAAATACCACGTTAAACTGAGTTGAAAAGTACTATTGAAGAGGGGCAAAAGCATGTTATGTCCTCAAAAGAAATTTCGGACCAAATTATTACTTTGCGGTTACAATAGATTTCATAAGAGGGTAGTAGCCCCTTTTGCGTTCAAATAGATGGACTGATTCCATGACGCTACAAACAGATGGCGTAATTTCCGTGGACTCACATAAGAAGTGATCCTTGCAACAAAGTTTTATAAACAAAATGTTTGTAACCAACCTATTTCATTCAAAGGTTTTAAATCATCTCAGCTTCAAAAACATAATTTTTAATTAACCCATAATCCCCCCAAACCCTTTGCTGATCTTTGTGTCTGGAGGTGGTGTTTCCTTTAAGATCTGAGTGCTTTCGGTAGCTGATAGTTGCTGGAGGTTTGCTGGTGCCATCCCATTTACTGCCTGATATGTGAGGGACAGGACCTCGAACACTATATTCTCTTATTGATTGGAAGCCAATGCTTGTTGATCAATGACGGCGTCATATCTGGCTTTGTGTGTGATCAACTTCACGACTGCAACACTCTGTACTTTGGCAGTGGTAGATATTGGGATTCCATATAGGAGATAGTTGCAGTAGTCTAGACGTTCGGTGGTGGTTCTGTCTACACCTGGAGATCTGACTAAAGTTTCGAAAGTGGTAGAAACCTGATGGAGTTTACATGTTGCACCATGTTGAATAACGAATCCAAGATTCCTCACATGAGTGATGGGTCAACCACAGCATCACCTTTCTTCAATATGGGAAGGACATTTCGTTCTTTGTTTGTCTTGAACTAATGATAGTCACCTTGAGAAAGTTCTGACTCATCCAGATACTAAAGTCTTCCACGCAAGCAAGGATGGTATGGTTGATGTTATGAATGGACACTTGATCTTTAGGCTTGAAACTCGTGTACAACTTGCTGTCGTCAGCATACAAGTGAAAGGAAATCTTGCACGTCCTCGCAGTGTCACCAAATGGGAGAGTGTAGATGTGGAACAGAATGGGACCCAGGACTGACCCTTGTCCCATGCTGATGTGAGTCTTTGACTTGACATGATTAACGACAAGGCCAAGCATGCCAAAGCTTCCCCAGTTACACCAATATTAAACTGCCATCCAATAAGTATTAGGGAAGTATAAAAGTGCGCAAACATGCTAATATACGCCGCAACAAAGCAACTGTTCAATAAAGGTGATCCGCATGTTTAAATTGGAGTTGTCAAAGCAATGTACATTGTAATTTTTTCTCTTTTTATTTCCTTTTTTTTATTCCTTAAAAATTGAACGCCGAAATTTATGATCGCCGGTCTCAGAGTCATTGCCATTAAATTTTGAAAGTATTTTTGGAATGTTTCGTCATTTATAAGGAAATGTGTAAACTTGCAAATCACTTTGTCTCTATTGTAATAAACTGGCTTAGCATACGTACTGTATAAGGTAATTCACTCTGAAATTATCATGGTCATTTATCTAAAAGAAATCAATTAGCTTCTGTTAATAATCAGAGCATTTATTAAACCAAATAAGTCTGCCATCTGGTGACTTAACGGGACCTCATTACCTGTCTGAAGCCTGAAGTAAAGGTCTACTCAAAGGTGGCCAATTAGGATTTACAGCCTTCGTTACAGTGTCCCTTTAAATTAAAAAAAGCATTTAAGTCAATAAAAAGAAGAAGAGAGGGCTTGATCTTAGCTGAAAATGAAGAAATCTTAGGGGGTTCCTTTTTTTTTTTTTATATTGTTTCATCAAATGAAATATATATTCTTTTTCGAGACTAAATTTTTGTCTCAGACCTATTTATTTCAATTTTAATCTTCATTTGATATAAAATACGTCCTATATACTCTTAACAAAAGTAGTCCAGCATATAACTAGACGTCTACGCACATATACCAAGGTGTGCTTCAACGTCTAGCCGGCGAGTGAATTTTCTTTGACGCACTCTAGTCACGACCGAGAGGCGAAACGGGTTTAGATCAAAATGAGAATGAAATCTTGATCTTTCAATTACTTTATGTGTTTGGGTTGCTAAAACTAATATTCACCTTTGATTTGGGACACTTACCTTCACTTTATTAGTCTCAGGTTATTACTTACGAGTTTTGAAACCTAGCTACCCCCTTATTTACTTTTAGTTAGCGGCCATTTTAATATGCTAATTAACTGTTTTTTAAAAAGCGGATTCCGATTAAAACGGACCGTGATTAACCTAACGTTTACTACTTGATGGGGGAATCACACTTTCAGCAGTTGTAGACAATGACATTCGTGTTTCATATAAAAAAACCTTATAAAAACATCTGCAGATATACTTCATAGATGATATTATCAATACATCTATTTGGAAATAGTTTCAAATTATTTGAAATAAATACATTTATAGACGACAATATTTTATGATTTCTGACCTCGTGGAATGAAATTTATGAATCACTCTCTTGAATATTATCTGAACATATGTATCTGCGATACGTTTATTCCCCTTTCCTATTTCTTGCGTGACGTAAATTATTCGTAAAGAGACTAAAGAGAGCATACAAACCTAATTTTTACTGTCACGTGCATACGGTCGATCCTCTTGCCAACAACTAATGAAAAAGAAAGCGTCTGTGATCTGAAGTGACCGACGACGTCGGCGAAAAATGTGCGCTAGCATAGCAATCAACAAAGAAATAAAATTATTCCGCTTTCAAAATTGCGAAGAACCCGTTTCCAGGAGATTTAATCATATAGTCTGGAGCTTAAATAGTTATTGGATTCCTACGGTTTTCATACACGTCGTCTCCATGTTTGTTTCCCAACGCTTTGGAACGTTATCTACTTTTGCATGGTCAGGTGGCAGGTTTTCATGATCAAGTTCGTTCTCTGAGGTTGTTATACAGTCAATGAAGGATGGATGTGAAGGTTGATCCAATATATTAAATTTATCTCAACATGTTTGATCGGTCATTGTCATTTGAAACTACTTCGAACCATTGTTCAGTATTTAAGATCCTCATTTCAGAGGCCGCCGTAAGAGTTTTGAATAAATCTTTATCGGGTTGTACATGAAACAAAAATTCCTTTTGACGATCGACGAAATAAGAGTATGTTTAATATCTTCACCTGTCTCGAAAACAAAGTCCATGTAGTCAAAGATAGTCATAAACGGAACTCGAAGGCCCGTAATTATTACAGCTACTTTTGAGTGGGTTGAAATTATCATGTGTATTTGCGATAAGTTTAAAAAAGAATTAAACTTTTTTTTGACATAATAGAATAGAAATTAAGTGGTGCATGACCATACAATAGCAAATTTATTCAATAAATACATAAATCATCAGGTACATAAATATCATCACTGACTCTCCATATACGGTCCGTTGAGAAGACAGTTTATATATTATATCTTCCACAGATTTAATGTTGAGTTGATAAAATAATCCTTTTTTTTCAACTCGAAATGTAAGGTTGTTAAAATACTACTGACAAAGAAAACAACCGGATTCATGTGATCGTATTCACATTTTTATCTCCCAAATGGAAATGAAACGATGCAAGTAAATCTCATATACGATACTCTAAATTTTACTTACCAATGTAAGTGCTCTTTCATTGTTTAATTTTACAATAGTAAAATTTCCACCTCACCTGCGTCAATATTATCAAAAGTAACTAAAGAAAGATACGCTAATTACGTACAAATGTTTTGTTGTATTATCACAGATGAACATATCGATGGCCATCATGAATAGAAATATTGTTTTACAGAAATTATTTCTATTTCGTCTGATTTAACATTATTAAAATTCGATAATTTGTTCTATGATACTAAGGAAGCATGAATGTCAACATCCTCGCAAAAATGACGATATTTAAAAGCTCGTCACTTTCCCCAAAGCATTTGGCCAGAATTCGTTTTAATGCCATTCCGCATTTTTGAGCAACCGCTGTAAATAGGGCGAAAAGAGGGGGTCGTTCGCTTTCAAAGCTTGTAAGTAATAAAGTAAGATGATTTTAATGTAAGTAAGTGTCCCAAATTGAAGATAAATGTTCGTTTTAGCCACCCATCAACGTGTTTCGAACTCAAAATAAATTTTCATTCTCGTTTTAGACTGTAACCCTCAATAATCGTTCCGCCGAAAATCCGGGCGGAACGTGCGTCAAAGAAAATGCGTTCGACTGATAAACTCGATGTAGGCCCTGGCCGGAATACGAGTTTATCTAGATGAACTAAACAAAAGAAAACATGTATCAATTTAGTTCTATGTTGCCCCTAAGACACTCCCTATAAATTATTCAAAAGGTTCTCCATTGCTTTGAAGCTGGGGGCGAGAGGGGGAAGCATGTGGTATTTCCGGTTGGTTGAATCCTCGCAGTGACAGCAAAGCGATAGACATGCTATGCCTTGTTTATGAGTGATAACTTGGGATAGTTCAGCAACACGAGTTAGCTCCCTTGGTTGCATTAGATAGAGCATTCCTAACGATAAGTGTTACTGCAAAGTTATTACCAGAATATCCCATGCGGTTTAATACTTTTGGAGGTGAAAGTTCATGGTTTGGTTTATATTCATTAGTGTAACGGTAAGTGTTTGATTATTATAACATTCAAATGTTTGTGTTCAATATCTTAACTTCAAATGTTTGCGTTTATGTTTATTTTATTCAGGTTCTGAAAGATGTGGTGATTTATCCTTATAACGACTGTTGAAATGAAACCGGTGCTCATGTTATGTAATTTTTAGTTTAAAGATTCGTTGATGAATCTTTTCAAAGGTTTATAGATTTATACATGGTTTAATCGGATATTTAAATCGATGCTTATGTAAGATTCACTACTCTTGATTTTACATGTATACTGACAATCTTTAATAAAGTGTTTTTATTTTTCAGTTATTCCAGTCATATCTTGATATTTTTTTGTGTTGTTACGTAATCAGACAATGAGAAAAGTAATGTTAACTTCAACTGTGACGAGAGTGTCAATATTATCAAATACATAATGGATACAGTCCGAAACGTAAAATTTAAAAATCCCATTTTTTAAGTTTCATGTTCATCCACACGTTATACTAAAACTGAATATTACTAGTCTATGTGTGGAGATTTTTTCGACAGAGGTCTGGGTCCTGTAACTGAAAATAATAAGTTGTTGAGAAACTATTTCAGCAACCTGACCCATATTCATCCGTTCGATGGGAAATTAGGATAGTCCTTGCTAAAATTGGCCTGCCCTTGTATGGAATGTTACTGAACAAGCGAGAAGGCTTTTCAAAGTAGATCTGAAAGAGGCTGTTTTAAGTTTACAAACGGTAAGTTCAAGATATATTAACTAGATTCCGAAAAGTAAGGGAATTCGATCTGTAAACATGATAATATTCGGACCAAACTTTGGAATTTCTTCTTGCAGGAACCAAGAGAGTTGGGCCTGTGCTCGTTCAGTTTGGTTTATCATTCAAAACTATTTCACCGATGGGATAAATATTGAAAATAATGGTTATAATTAATTCTGTTGATATGTACCAGGGCGGACTTGAAAAGTCTATGGAATTTTTAGATAAGTTTTACTGTTCAATATCCAATCTGAAGATGGCGTTTTGAGGTGAAACTCGCACCTGCTAGCGTTCTACAACATTGTTGCACTGTTTTGAAAATTTGTTTCGCTAGTTTACTACAGTGTTTAAAGTTGGAACCTTAAAAAGCAAAATGTTCTGTATTAATTACGGTCAAACTACATGTTACCCAATATGTTATCTTTTCTTTTCTCATTTGTAACAATGGTTTTTGATGAGTGTTCATTACAGCCATCATGTATATACAAGACTAATCCTATCTAAAGAAAACATTTAGTAATACATTGCTAACCTGTTGATGTAGTAGTTTTACTATTATTTGTCAGATCATTATGATATTTACATAAGGTATCTTTGAAATTACTAAACATGCCATACTGTGAAATAATCATGGAAATACATTGAGCATGACAGCATCATAAGCTAGTCATGAAGTTTGGCACAATATCAAAATATATCAGTCTGTCCAATTCAACTGATTTGTTATGTAGCTTTCAAGCTCAAGTATACTTATAGCATCTCTAATCTTTTAAAATATAGATAACTAATAAACAGATTTTTCTGATATATTATCACACCAATTCATTTCTATTTCTGTTTAAACTTATTTTGAAAATTATTCCGATGGACAGGGATTTTAATCCTACTGGAATCATATGTTGTATCATTTGAAAATGAAGAAGAGTTCCCCCTACATTGTTGACAGCAAAAATAGCATGAATTAAAATGATCCTGAGATCCAACTGTGCTCATCATAAATATAATAGGGGCTTTGGGTGGGGGTAGGGTGGGGGGGGGGGGGGGGGGGGGGGGGGGAATGGCAGACTTGCTCAAGTAAGGATCATGAGTGCCTCTGTTCAGATTTAATTGTTTGATGACTATCTTGGTCTAAGAAAAGATTAAGTACATTTACTACGTATTAAACATCTATTTCAGCGAGCAAATCAAGCTTGCAGCTAGTGTGTGGATTGTATTGTGATTGTGAAGAAGTGCTAAGTTTCAGATAAATTGAATAATTTTTTTTATTATGAGACCGAATCATACCATGGCTACAGTATGGATCAAGATAAATCAAATATTTTTTGTTACAAAATCAACATCCTCTATCTTTAAGCGACCATATCAGTCCAAAAGCTGGGACAAAAAACTCATTGAATACATTTTGTTACAAATTTGATATCTTCTATTTCAGGGTCTTATTAAACCGGAATCAGAATATGGATCGTGTGTGCCTATGTGTGGGTCTAGTAGCAGTGCTCTGTGGGGCGGTTCTAGGACAGGACGAGGGGGACTTCCCTGACCAGTGGGAGGCGGATGACATGCCCAACCCCTGGAGGAGCCCCCAGCACTGCCACCTCCCCCAAAAGGGATTCATCTGTGATCCAGACAGGCTCCTCACAGAGAGGGAAAGTGAGTGGTCAACTTCATTTGATGCTTGCCCAGTGATGGCTCCAGGAATTTAGAAAGGGGGGAGGGGAGGTCACCTTTTGAAAAGGGAATGGTTCACCTTTGGGGTTGATCCATTTTACAGTTGACGACTTTGGGGGGAAAATTGGGTTTTGGACCTCCCAAAATTCCCCCTCCCCTGGATAGGAGGAGGAGGAGGAGGATAAAACTAGATAGGCATTGAGGTATGGTTATCAGGAAGGTATTATAAGATTGTTAAAGGTTTTTTACCTTTAATACCTTTTCAGTATTGTGTTCTTATACAAAGGTCATAAACTCAAATTTTGCAAAAATCACCCCTGTTGCATGAGAAACAACAATTTTGAAAATTTTAAAAAATAACAAATAGGCCTATATTTTCACACTTCTGTGCAACTAGTCGTATAAGAGTCATTCTCAAAAGTTGCAGCTTTTTCCCGTACCTGAAGTAAAGTCTTTACTAACACCTAGAAAATTCTTTTTTTGGAAAACATTTTGATATCTTCTTGAATGCCAACATATATTTGAACTTATAGTTTGTTTTGATTCTAGAAAAATGACCACATATTTTTATTTATTTCATTTTTTCAACAAGGGGGTAGGCGTTTTTCCATGTATCCAGGTCCTAAAACCTGTGATCAAGCGTCTTTTGTTGCCTTATTTTCATAACTCTATCTTTTTCTGCAGTGATCATAAAATATGGAGCTTTTCCCCATTCCTGGTTGAATTTCACATCTTTCAAGCAATATTTTGATATGAAAATTAAACTTTTAATCTTGTATACAAGAAAAATGTCTTTCCTGTAACAGAACCATCAAATTGAGAAAAAATAAATGATCCCTCATCATATGAAACCAAAACTATCTGTAATGCTCATTATCAACTTCTGGATGAAAGTAATGAAGATAACTCATTGAGTCAAAGACAAAACCCTTTAAGAAAATGATGATGAAAAAGTAAAAAAAATGAGTATATTTCATCCATGTCTTTAAAATAACGCCATTTAACAAAAAAATACCCAACCTTCCAAAGATATGTTTATCGCTTTGCATGTGGAACCATAATTGTAAAACAATTATGTTGTCTGGATTTGGAAAGGGACTGGTAATTTTAATTGCTACGGATTAAACTAGTAATTTGTCTATTATATAACAGTCTTTTCTGTAACAGCTTTATCTGTTATTGGAAAGACTATTATTGTTACTACAAAGAATAATCGATACTTATTTGCTTCACATTTGCTATTTCAACACCTTTAAAAATATAAGCAAATTGTAATAAACCCCAATAACTTCTGTAAATAATTTAGGATGACAATTTCCTTTCCTTAATTAAATCATACTATTTTTGCACAAGGGTTGTTATTGGAAAGACATCAGTGTAACTGCAAAGACAATTCAATACAAATCAGATTCTAAACACCATTCCTTCATGTTTTATGCTTATTTGAATTTGTAAGGAACTCATAGATTGACTATTAAAATTATGTTTTGCATAAAAATTAACATTTTCCAAATAATTTATATGTTTTAAGTTTGTAAGAACTAGTTATTACATAAAAGACAGAAGCTGTTACTGGGAGAGACAATATAGAACTTATAATCCTTAATTTTTGTGTTTCAATCCAAATACATTTTAATTTTTATTAAGGTAATGGGATAAGAAAACCTTGTGTTCTGTATTTCGGTCTTTGTCTTTAACATTTCATGATAAAATGATAAGTAATAGACTGTTATTTGAAAGACAATTTTGCTGACCATGGCTTGAAGTATGACATATAGGCAAATAATGATAAGTTTGAGTAACCATGACGCTTAAGATAATTATGTTCCTCCTTAATAAACTTAATATGTCATGACCCTAAAAGAAAAAGAATGAGGAAAGTTAATTTCTTCTCATGCTATAAAAAATTAGCAAGATATCATTGACTGAAGAAGTGCCGCAAGAAAAGGTATCTTGTAGGAATTATGTCTTCACAAATTTCATACAATTGCAAAAAAGCAACCCAATATCTATGTCAGTTACATGTGGGTGTTGGAGGAAGCATTGAAGCAATTATGTTGAGCACTGTAGCAAGTTTGCCTGTACTTTGCTAAGTACTGAAGCAGTGGAGCACAACACTGAAACAGTTGGATTTAGCACTATGCCTTTCACTGTAGCAGTTGACTAAAGCACTAAAACAATGGAACTTAAGGTCAATTAAGTGAAGCCAACACTGAATTGGTGCAAATTAGCATCTTTTAAAAGTCCTAGGTTTCCTTTGGTGAGCCACGATTAATTCTTCAATGTCGTCTATTTCAAATGTTTTAAAAAATTTTCTCTCATGTAACAGTCAATGTCTTTGGGATAACAAGCAGGCAAAGTTATGAAATATTATTGTTGTATTGTCCTTTTAAGTATGACAGTACACTACATATGCAAAATGCTTATTGTCAAAACATTTCATTGTCACTGACATAATTATATCATTAACCATACTCAAATTTACTAGACAATTGTCCATTCTGTAATGTAGGTCTTTCCTGTAACAATCAGAAACTTGCTTCTATTCTTATTTAAGAACATACAAATAACATGTAATGTTTACTGTGGTTTTGATATGAATTACATAAACACTTCCCTTCTGTGTAGATAGGTGACACATTTATGTTTTAATTAAATAGATTTTCATAATAATGCGAAAAATCTTCTTTCAAATAACAATGTGTGTCTTTGGAATAACAATGATGTCTTTCATGTAACAGTACCAACAAGTATTTGTTTAATTATCTAAAATGTAAAAATGTTTGTCAGATATCACTTGAAAGTAATTAAACATTCTCTTATAATAATCCTCAGTACAATTTTTAGCTGGAAGTCAATTCACAGGATATCAAAAGTGTTTCAAAATATGAACAGGTCTAAATTTTTCATCCGACAAAGTGTAGAAAATAGTTTTACTCATGAAAAATAATTTTAAAATTTCTTTTTAAGTTTGAGCAACAAAGTAACTGAGAAGATGGTTATAACAATACAAAAAATACAAAGAATGACTCATAAATCTGATGTCAGGTATTATTTGAGGGAGATAACTCCTCCAAAAATAAATGAAGTGTCATATAATACCTAATTGCCACCTATGTTCAGGATAATTGACCAACTATTACCCTGCTCAAGCTATTTTGATTTTTATCATAGTTGTGGTTCCTGATATTACAGACTCAATTTTGGAGTCCTTTAGCTGCATTTATAGAAACTATTGGATTCACAGTAAAATTGAGACACATTCTAGTCTCATCGCCAAAATGTAATGTTTTCTCTCATCATCTACTGTATGAATGAATATGACCCATGTTTAGAGGTTACCTTTGGTACATGACTAAAATGGCTAACCAAGAAAAAAATCCATTAACAAGTGAAAGTGTGATCATTTGATATGAATAACTGTTGTTGTTAATTCAAGACTGGTTTTTTTTACAGTGGAGCTGCTTGACTGGTTGTTGCAAGGATTCTATGTGAATGGCACACGCTGTCCATGCAGCCAGTACTGGTGTGAGAAGGAACATAGGGGCTCACACATGTCCATCGCTGTCGTCAGGAAGCTCAAACTCACTGACACGTGAGTGAAGCTTTCAAAACTTCTCAGCTCTAGTTTGTATTACACATCAACAATCTAAAAGTGGTTTGACACAGTATCTTTTGTCTACCTTATAACTTCCTCCTCAAGGCATAGCTCACGCCAGTATTACTCAGTAAAAATCTTGCATAATTTGTCAGTAGAGTAGCTCCCTCATAGTCAAAAAGTAGTTAACTCCCGCATACTGCTGACTGGATTATTAAGTTCTGGTGCTGTATGCTGAAAAAGTGACTCTGAAAAGGTGACAAAACAAAAAAGGCAAGGCTAAAATTAGGCCAATTGAAATGGACATGAGTTTTGCCTTGAAGTGGAAGTTGTCTTCCCTCAGGACTAAAAAATATTCAGAGTGAAATCTCTTACCTTTACTTTTCAACTTTCAATAAAACATGCTGAACTCAAGATTCAGTGACCAATGACAGAGGACAAAAAAGTTATGTACATCCACTATTTTCTACACTAAGGTTATGTGATAGATTACGGAATGATGTGAGAGTAATCTATATTTAACACGGGTCAAGGCTCGGTCTCTGCGCATGCGTAGTTTTACTTCCTGGCAGTTTTTGA
The DNA here is from genome assembly GCA_921293015.1 of Phorcus lineatus. NCBI lineage: Eukaryota > Metazoa > Mollusca > Gastropoda > Trochida > Trochidae > Phorcus > Phorcus lineatus. Next base: position 19,597,964 of record OV121085.1, read on the forward strand.
ATTTAGCAGACGGCTTTGCGGCAAGCACGTTTTTCTTAGGGGTATTGTTTCACCTCTACGAAGTTGTTTTTTTCACCTAATCAAGCATGGGGCGAAAGAAAGAGCAAAAGAAGCTCAAAAAGAAAAACCAGTCCCTGCTTGACGTTGCTTCATCGGTCAGTTATGAAGATTCTCAGTCTGACAGTTTCACGGACTGCTGCGATAATGGAGGACTCAGCATTGGCACGATAGCCGAACTAACCGATAAACTAAACTCTACAGATGCTGTCAAATTACTTGATGATCCACTTATTGAAGAACATTTCAAGGGAAACTTACCGCTGGCGCAACTTTTATTATTGAAAAAAGTTGTCAGGAACCTCAAAGAAGATCGTTCTGAAGTACAACCCCAGTTAACCAGTCGTGACTCAAACGGTCAATCGGGTCTACCCACACGCATGCGCAATGCGGGGACTTCCGATCAAAACAACGTTACGGTAACTGAGCTGGCATCGATGTTAGACATCCCAAACTTTGAAGACAAGACAAAAACCAAACAAGGTAAAGTGTTTGACCCTTTCGATGCCCCTTCTACGGCGTCAAAGGGACCATATCGCGAACTGACAAATTATTTACTGCATCAGTCTGACAAGGGGGATAAATCAGGGGAAAAGCCAGACCCAGATCATAAGATATCACCGTTGCAATATATGGAGGCATCGTTCAAGATTCTGAGGGAAATTATCCTTACAGATCGTGTGGATACTGCAGAAATATTGCAGTACGTTGGTTATTGTGTGAAAATAGCTACTTTGGGGTAAGCTTCACTTGGCAGAGTGTTTTGTCGTACGACAGGCAATACCGACAAAAGCAAAGTGAGCTTGACTTTGTGTGGGGGGCAGATAATGCATATGTCATGCAGTTGCTTCTAACAAGGCGGGAAAATAAAGGTGCTCAATCTGTTCATACACCCAGACAATTCCAGGGCCCACGCTCACACCTTAACACACTGCCTCAACCTGTTTGTCTGAAGTGGAATTCCAGGGGGGGTTGCGATTATCAGCAATGCAAGTATGCCCATGTGTGCCTCACCTGTCTCGCTCCAAGTCACAACCAGTTGTCACATAGCCAGTCATCAGGTACTCGTCCGTCACCATCTGTGCATCACTATAGTGGCCCCCTATCCCAAGGTAACACGCACCCATCACTCACAGGTTTCACTCAACCACAGCAAGGTATGCACGTTCCTCAGCCAGCGTTTCAGAATTTTCAGTAAGGCCGCCCGATTCATATGAACCAATCAGTGATCTCTCAGCTAAGTTACGTTGTTGGGAAGACATGTTAGAGGGTGACTTAGATAAGGACTGGGTCATCAATGGTTTGAAATATGGTTTTGATATTATTGATCGTGATAAACTTTCATATATTGTACCTTCAGAAGTAGCAAATAATGCAGTGTGTTTCAAGGGAAAAAATGCAGAACTACTAGAGCGTCGCATTCTGGATGAACTGAGTATTGGTAACTACCGTATTGTGCAAGAAAAGCCCACAATTATCAGTGCTCTTAGCGTTGTCCCTAAAGATGAAGATGACATTCGTCTCATACATGATTTCAGTCGTCCTATTGGTAAATCAGTGAACTCCTATGCTGTTAAGGATTGTTTCTCTTATCAAACAGTGAATGATGAGGTGTCTGTCCTACAGAGAGGTCAGTTCATGGCAAAAGTAGACCTCAAAGCAGCATATCGCAGTGTACCAATCCACCCCTCTAATTACCTTTGTACAGGGTTAAAGTGGACCTTCTCAGGTCAGGACCAACCTACTTACATGATAGACACAAAACTACCAATGGGTGCAAGTCGCTCACCTTATGTCTTCAATAATCTTACCCAGTCAATTAACAGGTACATCGAGAGACAAGGACACTGTGCAGTTGTGACCTATTTGGATGACTTTTGGATATCTGCTAACTCATGGGAGGATTGCAACCAAGCTTTGTTGTTACTCATTCGTTTGCTGAGAAACTTAGGCTTTAACATCAATTGGTCAAAAGTGGAAGGGCCTTCAACGTGTTTAACGTTTCTTGGAGTTCAAATTAATTCCATGTCGGGTGTACTTTCTCTTGATCGTAAGAAAGCAAAGAAGTTGATTCTTTTCCTTGACAGCTTTTGTACCAAAACCAGGGCCTCTCGACGGCAGCTGGAACGCCTTGCAGGCAGGTTGTCATGGGCTTCCTGTGTGGTTCCTTGGGGGCGCCTACATACAAGATTTGTTTTTAATACAATAGCTACACTTCGTCAACCACATCATAAATGTCGCATTTCACACTTAATTAGCGATATAAAGTGGTGGCTAAATTTCATCAAGTGTGACAGGAACTGGAAGTTAATATGGGATGATCGCCCCTTTTCTACAGTTTTCACAGATGCCAGCGCTACTGCAGGTGGAGCCTTTCACGAGGGCGACTGGTCGTATGTGAACTGGGAACTAGATCAGCCAGAGTTTTCCTCCAGTCACATCAACGTCAAAGAACTAGCTACAGTTAGGCAAGCAGTACATAGGTGGCGCCATCTTTTTAATAATCATCGTGTTGTGATATTCTCAGATAATCAAATGACTGTAGCAGCGCTAAATAAAGGCACCACCACATCGTCTGAAGGATTGTGTATTCTTAGGGAGTTAAGTTATGTGTGCATGTGTTATGATTTTAGCATTATTGCGGTGCATATACCGGGTGTGCATAATGTGATTGCTGACGCCATCTCACGCCTTTCAGAGCCTTGTATGTTTGTCAGGTTGATGCAGGAAATTAGAGAGTGGTATGGTCCCTCTGATGCCCCTAGTGGTTATCATTTACTTAACCATATGTCAGTTAATGCCATACAGTTTCTTTACCCACAGATTCGTCGTTGGCTGGTCAGCTGGACAGGGAAATCGTTAGCTGGCTGAAACAGTGCTTCGCTGACTCTACTAAGCGCACTTATCGTTCACAGGTGTTATGTTATCTAAGGTTTTGTTACACGTGTGATTGTACGCCAGTCCCAGCATCATCTAATGTTATCTGTATATATACTGTCTTCCTGGCTAGGGACAAATCTTACAACTCCATCCCCCAGTATCTGAATGTTGTACGTTTGATACACATGGCTTTGGGCTTTACCAACCCAGTAGAAAACTTTGCACTTGCTTCAATACTCCAAGGTATCAAGAGGAGCAAAGGAGCTGCTCCCAACTACAAGCAGCCTATAACTATTGACATACTGTGTCAACTACACCGTCGACTAGATCTACAAGACATTGTGGACCTGAGATTTTGGTGCATGACATTGACTTGCTTCTTTGGACTATTACGTGTTAGTTCAGTGACAACTATTGCTCCCCAAGGCATCACACGTGGTGATGTGGCTTTCACAAATCAGGGATGCCTCCTGAGTGTTCATAAAACTAAGACCATACAGTTTGCTCAACGTTGCCATGTAACAGCCCTGCCATTGTATAAAGGTGTCTCTTTGTGTCCGACCTCAGCATTGGTGCGCTGGTGTCTCTGTACTAAACATGTTCCCTCTAGCTCCCCTCTGTTTGCTATTAGTCCAGGGGTACCCCCATCTGTCCACAGTTTCAGAAGCTGCCTCGCTTCCCATCTCCAGGATCTTGGTTATGATACAGGACTGTACAATACCCATAGCCTTCGACGAGGCGGGGCAACGTGGCTCCTCTCTCAGGGTGTTCCGGTGGACACAATCAAAACTCTTGGAGACTGGAAGTCAGACTGTGTGTTTAAATATCTCAAGCCTTCGGGCGGCCAACGTTTAGCTCTTTTCCCCAGTTCTGTTGAGCATATTCACTGACTTGCAATCTCAAGAACATTCCACACAACTCTCAAAATAACTCACAACATTTGGATTGGGGATTGTGTGAATGTGCTGTAAATTGCAAGGCAGTACTTACGTTATTATTGTTAGTTATACAAAGCACTTGTATTCATTCTTACGATGTTTCATGACTGTCAGGTTCGTATTGACATGTCATGATTTTTATTAAATGTTTGAGCCTGAGTCTTGTCCGTTGTCTCTCTCATTTGAGCCTGGTGTTAACTCTTAAAAACCCTGAACTTGGCAATATCTTATGAAAACCAGCATTGCAACCAAAGTATTAAAAGCCCTAAGTATAGCCTACATAGCAATACAAACAACACTTTTCAATCTCTCATTTGATTAAGTTTTTATAGGATCCGATCCTGTTCTTTTAAAAAGTGACACATCACATTTTCTTGATCTTTAACTTTTTCATAATGCAGTGTTTGTAGAAACATCATGTTTTGGCCAAATAATGATAACAAATATTATATGAGTGTCCATGACATACTATGTTTACGACACAAGTGCTTAATATTAGTATTTCCCCAGCGAGAGCGAGTGGTATACTGATATCAAGGCACGAGTGTTGAAACATAGTATGTCATGGACAGGAAAATGATATTCTGTTTATTACCAAAGTCAAAAATCAAAGAAACTAATTAAAATCAACATCCATGCATAGGCGCATTTAGACAAAAACGTCATAGGCAAAATGTGACGTCAGAGCATTGTTTTTGACTTGACGTCACAATGAAAAAGTGATATTTTGCCCAAGGGCATAGTAAATAAAAATTTGAACCCCGATATGATTGCCCTCGTAGGTGATAATTATTTGTATCTTACCTAGTCCTTGTAAGCGTCAGTTGATGATATATCTGTTTATCTTCCAGTTTCCAAGAACCGGACAAAGCCATATTACAGGGCATCAGTAACTTTGCTTTTAAACTGCAAAACTCTGTGTGGAAGTTTGGAGCATGTTACAATGGTATTGTCCTTGTGTACTCTCAAGATGATGGAGTGGTGAGTAATTTTGTTTACAGTAATAGAATCAGATGGGGATGGTTAACCTCATTAGTAAGTTTTTTTGGGCAAAGGCAAACATTTACTTAATACCACTTTTGATAAAAATTGAGCTTGGAGATCACAATCAAATATATTTTTATTTTTAATTTCTTTCTCAAAATATTGAATAAAGACATAATTTGATAACTGCATATCATCTTACAACTATGCATGAAAACTAGATGTATATCTGAAATATATTATTGAAATGAATGATTACAGAATTATCTCATGGAAACAAAATGTTAAATGGTTGGTGTATTGATTTGTGTTCAGACGTTCATCTCGTACGGTAGCACAGTGGGCCACTATTTGAACAACGTGATGGTGTCACACATTCAACAGCAGTACCAGCACTACTTCAAGGTGGGCGGCGACAGGCTCACGGGCTTCATCGAAATCATCGTGGCTTTGAGGTATGTCTTCTAATGAAAAATAGTCCAGTCTGATTATGATGGTAATGATTCATATTTGTAACTTTCTTTACATGTTCTGTTCAAAATGATTACTTCACTAATTTGATTTACGAATTTATATCATGAAGCATTCTTATCACATCTCACCTCAACCAGTCTTACCTTATCTCTTCCAATCGAACTTTGCTTTACCTGAATTTACCTTACAAAATCTCACCTCAACTCAGCTAGACTCGAATCTCACTCAGTCTCATCCCATCTCTTTTCACAGCTCATTTTACATCATCTCACCCTGTAGCACCCCACCTCATCTCACCCCTATCACCTCATCTTATCTCACCTGATATCACATCACCTCACCTCACCTCACGTCACTCCCTTCTCACCTCAAGTCACCCCACCTCATCTGACCTTATCTCGTCCCATATCACTTTATCTCACTCCATATGACTTCACTTCATCTCACCTCACCTCATCTCTTATCACCTCATCTCACCTCATATGGCTTCACTTCATCTCACCTCATCTCATCCCATATCACCTCATCGCACTCCATATGAATTCACTTCATCTCACCTCATCTCATCCCATATCTCCACATCGCACTCCATATGACTTCACTTTATCTCACCTCATCTCATCCCATATCACCTCATCTCATCCCATATCACCTCATCGCACTCCATATGAATTCACTTCATCTCACCTCATCTCATCCCATATCACCACATCGCACTCCATATGACTTCACTTCATCTCACCACATCTCACTCCATATCACCTCATCGCACTCCATATGAATTCACTTCATCTCACCTCATCTCATCCCATATCACCTCATCGCACTCCATATGAATTCACTTCATCTCACCTCATCTCATCCCATATCACCTCATCTCATCCCATATCACCTCATATGACTTAACTACATCGCACCTCACCTCATCTCATGAATCACCTCCGACTTCATATATTTTAAGTCTTTTTTTATTTTATTGCAGGCAAACCCTCAACGGATATAATTTTTATGACCCAAACAAGCCCTATTTTGAGCAACTTGTTGGTGGCGCCAACCAAGTCCAGTCTGGTGTCCTAGCAACCGTCGGTCTAGCGGCGCTCACACGCTGGTTGATACTGTAACTGAAGAATTTAGATAGTTTTTTTTTTTAACTTGTTTTATCAAAAATAAAATTCTTTAGTTTCCAAATCAATTTCTTAAGATTTTCTTTTATTAACAGATTAGAAATTGAAATAAATGAAAAAAAATTTTATCCGTCAAAGAATATATGAGATATGAATATTTTGTAAAATGTAATATAAAAGCCTTTCATTTGCGTCTTTGCTTTACAAAGAATTGAGAGACTTTTTTTGAAAAACCAAGGAAAATAAGTCATATGACCAAAAGAAACATTGCATATTTTTAAAAGTTTGAGTTATTTATCAAATTGTTCTTGTTAAGGTCACGAATTAGGTTATTTGTGATGTTTGGAATGAGTAATTTGAAGTGTCGTCTAGCTGACACTAATAATGATCAGATGTCTTTCGTTTCCGGAGAATTATATTCTAGTTTTATTAAGTTTTTCACATGCTTTTATTAATATCAAATTGACAATGTTTTCTTATAACTTAAAAGTTTGTAAGAAAATTATTTCAGAAAACAAAAATTCTTATATATACACCTATCAATAGCTTCTAATATCAGCATAATTCATTCTTGAAGCATTTTTATCTCCTGTGCAATAGATATGTAGATTACTAAATTTATCTAACTTCATTTATAAGATATTACACTTAAATTAGTTGACTATGATATTCTCATATAGAATTAGTTTTTTCATTATCAATTGATATGACTTGATTGTCAATAATTTTTAAACTCTGAATGAGTGAATTTTGTATTGTTTGTTGTTTGGTTTCATAGTTTTGATTTTTTTTTTTGTCATTGTTATGTGGTAGTTTTATAAGAACAAATTTTGAAATATTAGATATGATTCTCATTCAATGTCTAATGTTTCATATTTGGTACTAAAAAGAAATTGAAATATTATTACGGATATGTAGCCAGCATTTATTTGATTTACATTAGTAAATGAATGTGTATAATGGTGTATTATTATATTTATATATATATGTGTATTCGATTTCTTTCTTTGTTTTTGTCTCATCTTTTATCATGTTTTTTAATTTTGTGTTTCTTTTAGACACAGTCATTAGATACGCAAGAATCATGCAGTTACATATTCATATTTGGAAATGATTATTAATCTTATTTGTTGAAGTACTTTATTAATTTTTTGTTATAAAATGGCATTTTTAGGTTCAGTAAATAAAAAACACTGTATGGAGTGAATAAAATACACTTGATTTATATCTTTTGTTTCATTACAACTTTATGCAACATGCTTTAAATAAAAGTCTTTTTAATGATAAAAATAAAGGTGTGAAAGTAAGATTATCAATTTTTATAAAAATCTGCAATATTCAGCTTGAGGTCTATCAAGGTATGCAAACAGAATGTCAGTTGTGAGTTTTACTTAGTTAATGTTAAATTCTTTGTTGTGAAGAGGAATGTTTATCGAACAGAATGTTTTCAGTATATATGTTGCCATTTATAAACTTTTGCATGTTCAGCAAAAAAAGGTTTTCTATTTATTTTTAAAGATTATTCATCATGGTGCTACACATGTTAAGAAGTTCTTACCAGGTCTCATTGTATATAGAAATTGTAAAATGAAAATGCACTGAACCTGTGCAAAAATAAGCATGAAAACTTGCCAACCCCAAATGTGTGATCTTGTAAATTCCAAGAGCGACAATTTACAAAAATTGACTTTATGAGTTTTATTCATACACTGCAAAAACTCTTTTTACTTTTTTAGAGAAATAGAAAAAACATTGATGATCAAATCAGAATTGAGGTAGAAACAAGTGTTGCTACATTTCACTTGTCAAAGGTTCACCTATAATTCAAAATTATTGAAAATGTAAATATTACACAGAGCAATAGATTTAAGTTCAGAAATACTTGATTTCCTGCTATTGTAGTTGTGTGTACATAACCAAAACTTCTTACATGGACTTACATTTATGATATTTATCCTGCTTCAATGTAAATCTTGTGAATCTCATAGAATTTTTTACTGCAATATTTTAGAGAAAGCTGTAAATGTTAATAAATAAAACATTATTCCTATGTGCATTGTTTGTGTGATGAAAATAGAGTTTTGTGCATGTTCTCATGATTGCATTGTTCTCAGGTCTGCACAATAAAAAATTGGAATTTTGCCCTGAAGGATTCTCTCCCTACAGAGTACTAACTTAATATTTCTCAATTCTTTCAAAATTTATTTAATATTTTCAACAGAACACCATATTTTAGTCCCATCAAATATTGTCTGTCATCTCAGACGATTTCAATCTTGTAAGAATTATGTGGTGTTGTTCAGCCAAGAAATAACTCAGAATGCAAACTGATTTTTATTTTAAACAATAAGAATTTATTTTCCTAGCCCAGAATATACTTCACTTGTAACTGGGATTAAATAGGAAGTAGGCAATAAAGCTCACCTCTGTCTAGCTCTTCTACAACATGCTGTGTTACGATATTACTAGGATATGAGAAGGGAGCTTCATGGGAGATAGTCACACGATCGTAACACCTTCTACATATGGAGATATAGGTTTAGAAACTTGTGGTTTTACAAAGCTACAAGGGTCCTTTCCAACTTTGACATTACTTTCCCCTAATCACAAGTACTTTTGAGTCGTCTTCTTCATGTTGGCCAGCACATCTGTGCACTGGTAAGAATCCTATCTGCTAGTGCCCAGATGGTTGTTGTATGATACATCAATTATCATATGCCTGTTACATACACCCTGTTGTGAGTGAGATGTTTGTCAGAGTATGCTTGCAACATTTATCACCTTCAAATGTGGATGGAATACAGGATATTTGTTTTATAACAGGTATCAATTTATATATGGTGTTAAATATCAAGTAAATGTTGAATATTTCCCTGGCTCTATTGTGAATGAGTTACTTTTCAGTGCAAGATTATATTACGAACAAGTTGATTTTGAGCATTCTGTTTGCAAATTCACATCATGTAGGCTAATTCTAAACAAGGCTTTACATTCAGCAGTGAAAATTTCCTTATTTTTATACCAAATTATTAAAGGTTATGAAAATGGTAGAGTCAACAAAATATTTAAAATAAAGCCAGTTATACAATGTTTGTAGTATATAACACATTTGCTCGGCTACTTTCCAAGACAGTGTCAGATCACAGGAAAGGGTCTCTCTGATTTGAACAACTCTATAGATAAATTGCAAAACTTAAGTGAAGATTTTATAGTTAGGGGATCCACCCTCAACCCTCTCTGCTTATCTTTGTGAATTCTTAGATCAGTCAGCTTGTGTTATATCCTTTCTGTCAGTGGAAAATTCCAAACAAGACAGGACAGGTTGGTTTAAACAGAAGCTTTATTCATGTACCAATACACTGACAATGAGGTCCAAGCTATGATAATGTACAATGATGGATCCTGCTATCAACCAGGCTCTGGGGAGAAGTGCTTCAAGCATGCTCAAACTGGGACCAGTGAGGCTATATGTATATATATGTACAAACAAACTTTCAACAATAAACATCAAAACAATTGATTGAGACTTTCTGTGTAAAACATCTGAGATATTCTTAATAGCACTTTTCAAAAGAAAAAACAGCTTTCTGTGCGATGGTGGACGTGTGGTTAACTGTAAGTTATTTATTCTAATCTTAAAATCCAATAAAAAAATTTCATTCACTGTACAATTTTTACATCTATTATTTATTTACATCCTTTTAGTTTGTAAGTTACATCAATTTGAACAATTACATTGATCCCTACATATTTTGTATTATATTCATTACTATTGCCAAATACTTATGTTGCTACTTGAATAAAAACACTTACACAACTGACAGGAACTCTATCCTCCAAAAAAGTTTGTGTCCTTTAAAAAACAAAAAACAGGAGGGCGAGATATTTCACAATGAAAACAGGTATTTACACTTAACAACAATGATAACAATGGAACAATGACAGTTAGTAATGGTAACAATAGGATAACAACAAATCATAACAATAAATGGTTTGTGAATGTATCTTTTAACAAAGAGTGGGTTTGAACTAAAGTGGCAGAAAATCAAAGTACTGAATAGTGTTAAGGTTCTATATTTTTACTGACATGACTTTAAGATTATATTTTCTGTTAAACAATATCCAAAATAACTGTTCTACCATTTCAATTTTTTTATATATCTAACAACAGCTCAAGTACATATTTTGTAAAATAAAAATGATAGAATTCATTTGCTCAACTATTTCATATTTTCATAGGATGATTATAGAGTAAATCAAAAGTGAAGCAATGCATTTATAATATATTTACACACGATAATTCCATCAAATATTAAGTACCGGTCATGGCTCATTACATATTATTATGCAACATAAAAATCCAATACTGGAATTCCTATAATGGTGATTATTTACATAGATATACAAAACATTTCTCTGCCATAAAACTCTGATCATGGTTATGGGGGTTATACTTAATAATGAATTTTGGTTTGATTAGGTAAAGGGGAATGGGTGTGAAGATGAATTTGGTGGCAAATTTGTCCAGTCTCTTACATTTTGGTCAAGATTTATTACTCCAGTTGTCTCTAGACTTTTTCCTCATAATCTGACCTCAATGATTAGTTATAAAAATATTTCCTTAATAAATCAATCAATAATCAACATACTGGTAAACAATTTTTCATAATTTTTATCCCAAAACTTAGTTGTGTATAATGATATCAAAATATTCATGATAATCACTTTTTCAAATTATTTCCTAAAAGACAAACGAATAAATTTACATGAAGATAACAATCAATTATTCATTATCATTAATTATTTTTGAATGAAGAAAATGCCCTTGTCTGTTTGGAATGATGTGAAAATCTCACAATAGGATTCAACATTGAGATTAGATTCACCATGGTTACCAAGTTTGTAAACAATATATAAACACAAACAATTCCTTTCAGAACACAAACTAGGTCCAAGCCATGATTTCAAGTAATATTGCAATAATTGTTTTAGTTGGCTTACAAAATGATAAAAATATCAAATGCCAAAAACATACAAAAACAAAACTTCATTGTCATTAAGATGTTGAAGACATATGTGACAAAATCAAACAAAAGAGAAGCAATGGGGGAAACATACTTTTAATAGAATGGTATAATTAACCTGATTGTCTCATGAAAACATAAGTTTGGAAAAAAATATTTTAGAACCTTTTTATGTTTTATTTATTCATCATACTTCTAAATCATCTAAAAAACTATATAGATAATCTTGCCCTTTTTCAAAAGATAATGTCACAAATGCTTTCACAAACATTTCTCCTGTAATATTTTCATATTTCATATACGTCAAGTCAGCACTTTTTCTAGGGAAATCTGTCAACCCCGTGAGACAGCCAAATGTAAGAAAACTCTAATCTATTATCACACCTGAGTTTAGTATTTATATTTACACACCTGTACAATGTACACACCTGGAACCTCACCTGTCCAAATCATGTCATCAATTCAATCAAGGTACATACATCTCTACAAGACTCAAACCAGTCTTATATTCTCCGCTCAATAAACATGTGCATCACAATATATGACATTCAATTTATTCTTTATAGCAAATTACTAGCAGTACAGGATATCAAACATTTGAAGCTTCAACAACATTAATCAGCTGAGCGTGACAATACTTGAATATATCATGCCAAATTACACTAAAGAGTTCTTCAGCTTTGCCACGATGGAATTATGCCGATAAGATTACTTAAGCTTTCACTCTATGACACCTAATTTTTTAAATAAAAATATTTGTATTAATACTGCTTATAAGGGCACCACAGGAAAATATTGTATGCAATAATATAATTTTCTTTATATAAAGAGTTAGGTGTCTAACCTTGTAATTGCTACAGACTGAAAACATAAGAGAAGCCTTAAGCGCTCCTTGTGAGTTCAGATGAGTTTAAATCTGCATAAGATGCTCACTGATAAAATACAAGAAGGATATTGTATACGGTAGTGCAACATGAGATGCCTTTGGAGTCTCGGAGTTCAGATGTCGAGCAAGTCCAGAAGGTGACCAGAGCAGGTAACAACAAGCCTAGGATACAGAGCTACAATACAGCTGCCTTTATCAGGGCTGAGGACTTCCATGACATACACAAGCAACAGCCATTGTTGTCGAGGACTCCACTAGATCTACTAGCCAAATCAACCAGCCGGATCTTTTAGCAAGAGATCAACTATCCAGATCATCCAGTAAGATCATCTAGCAAGATTAACCAGCCTAGCCTTCCTTCCACAAAGCATTGAGAGGATCATATGTCACTAAGGTAATGTAAACGAATTGGAGTTATGTTTAACCTTAGTAAAGGTTGCATTGTGGAAGGAGCTCCAGATCTACTAGTCTGATCAACAAGCCAGATCAACATTAGCTAACAAGATCTACTGACAAAATCCACTAGCAAGATCAAGTAACCAGATCAATTGCCAGATCAACTAGCTGGATTAACTAGCGATAAACAATATGCAAACAGTATGCAAACAAATCAGCAAGCAGCTTGGCTAGTTTGCCAGATGTTTATGCACTTGATGACGATTGCACAAGGGTTGGATGAACACAAGGGAATTGGTTGGTATTGGTGTTGTAACTTCACACGTATACATGAAATCAATAAAAGCACAATATCTAACATTAAAATAAAACTGGCCAAAATTATGGTCCATGACATTTCTTGTACTTTGAATCTGCCACATGAATGTCCCTCTGACAGTCTCAGTATCACACTGAAGTCTTCTCTCCAGCATCAAGCAACTCTGGTATTGCACATGGTCTTATCTACTGAACAAATTCAACATTGTGGTTTTGGGCTCTAGAGTTATGAATACTGTATGGTCTATTTTTCAGCAGCTAGTCAGCTATACAAGACTTGCTTGAGCAATGTCGAAACCCGCAAGAACGGATGCATTCTCTGGGAACACTTGGTTTCTGGTTCTTGCTTGTCCATTGACATTTATATAGTCTGGGGGACACCCAAACATGTCCTTCCGACCCGTTGGTGGGTTCCTTGAATAGTTCCTCTCGGAGTTGTTATTTGACCAGTATGGGTAATTCTGCTTAGGGTTGGCATATCCAGTATCCCCTACTCGTGAGTAAGTTGGCACAGATTTGTCATTTGGGAACCCAGACCCGTGGGAATTGTTCGAACACTCTACACAATAGTAGCCAGCCTCAGAGTTGGATGAGGAGGAAGAATCCGACAAATGCCTTTCAAAAGCAGGAGTAGCATACAGGTCTCGATCCGAATGACTTGGGTTCATTTTACACTTTCTGCCAGTTGGAGAGGACTCCAAGCTTCTGAGGGAGACTTCCTTAGTTGAATGATATGGTGGAGGTTTCTCTGTGTTCCTCAGAACAGACACGACCCCGTAGGTGGGAGGAGGGTTGCCATACATGGGAGGAGGACTTCCATTGGGCACAAGGTTCAGTGCAGGCTCCTTGCTGAATGGAGGAGGAGGTGAATCACCATATGGAGGTGATGGGATCAGATAGTTTCCATTCATCATGGCATAGTTAACAGCTGGGGGTGTGGTAGGGGTGGATGGGGTACTGGGAATGCTGGAAGAAGGGGGTGTAGGGGAAGGATGGACTGGTATTGGCTGCAGGATGCCCATCTCTGGAGCACAGTTCAGTAGTTCCAGATATTTGGGCATGTCCTTACAATGTGGTTGTAGATAACCAAGAGCATCCATCTCTGAGGCTTGGCGCTGAATCTGAGAGTAGGACACTTGGGAACCGTCAGTATATGAACCCTTGGAGTCAAAGGACGATGTGCTCTTCAGGGGCCGCGCTGTGGACAAATCCACTGTCAACTGCAATCAAAAGAAGATATCTGAGAAATGTTTACACTATTGAAAACATTAAATCTACTCCTGTTTTATACTATATCATATCAATAAGATGGATTCAACATCTATCTATTCAACATTCTATTGTGATTTATAGATTACCTTATCAGAAGTCTCAGCTCCACCTAATAAGGTCATCCGGTTTCTCCTGCTTGTGGGACTGCGCTGCGTGGACCCACCCCCTGCAACACAACAAGCACCTGCTTAGCAACATGGAATAACAGGGTAATACTCCTCATGTGTTCATCTAGGATAATCTCGGAACTGCTTATTTGCTCATCTCAGACTTATCCCTGAAAATAATCCTGTTCATGTGAAAGTTACCCCCTACAACATAAAAATCTGTTTTTAGGGACATTATGCTTTCTTTTGCTCCTTTCCTCTTGACAAGTCTAATGGATTACTGTTGGAATTATGCCTTTGATAAGTTAGATAGGGTGGCTTGTGTTGATTTTGGCTCAGAAGTGTAGGGTGTAGAACAAGATTTGTTTTTCAAATAATAGATAGAATTCAAGAGTGAAACAGTTCACAAATTCAATTGTTGATCTATACTGTTAAGAAAGAAAAAAATAGGTTTGTTGTTAGTGAAGTCTTGATGAGTTACTGGTTCTGTACCAAATGGAAAAGCACCTTTGGAATGAAAGGGTCCTGTAAGGATCAAAACCAAAGCTGTAGTGAACTCTTTCACCCCTGTCATAGTTACTAAAACATGCAGTGCTGTTCCTCAAATCAACCTCACAAACTACGTTCAATCGATTGTCAGTGTATGATTAACATTTTGATAAACAGAAAAGGAACTTCATGCAAAACCTTGTGGAGAATTATGTGATAAAAGCATAATTTGGACATTAGAAGTTAATTTGGAAATGTAATGAAATTTATTATATATATATATATATATATATACATCTTTTTGTAATATTTTCAAAAATTTTGTACTCATTATCTCCCTAGCTTAACAGGAGTGTGGCTATGGTGATAAATGCAATATGGAATATCTATTAGAAATATAAATAGGAATCAAGATAATATTTCAGATTAATTTGTCAATGAGTTAAAAATCCCAAAACATTGGCTTACATATATGAATATTTTGAATTAGTATTGTATTAATAGATCAAAACTTTTAGTCATAATTAAAACTTGACCCTTCATTATCTATTCATGAGCATATGATTTAAGTTAATAAGAAAGTCATTATAGATGAAAGAGGTTAGAAATACATGCAGCATGCCAATCAAAATAAATACAGAAACTAATGAAGAGAGAAATCAGAGTAACATTAAAACCCATAAATGAAATGCATAAATGCATGCATGACAGCAAACATGTGATGACATGTGTGAGTTAAAGAGGGAATTTTCTCACTTACGGTAAAACAATTAATTGTAATCCTGCAACATCATTATCACTAAAGTGTTGTTTTTCTTTTGTGGAAAGGTTCAGATTACCCAGGCCAATGAAAATTCAAATGATTTTGAACAAAATTCTCCCCTGCCTTGATAAATTGAGGTAAATTTTTTGAGTGGGGCATCTTGAATAACCTTTATAGCTATGTGAACCACCCTCCTTAAAAAAAACCATATCCCATGTTACATGCAAACACTAAGACTGATTAGACAACAACACCTTATATATCTAATCAGAATCATTCAACCAAAATCTCATCAGAATCACCAACATCACATGTACCAAACATCACAACGTCAGAATCAATCAAACTCAATTGAAGACCATCCAGAAGGATATATGTGTTTGACCTAGATATAAATATAGAGAGTCATATTCATATTGGTTATCATTAACCATTGATCAACAATCTGCTCTGATTCAGTTTGCATGCAATTTCTTGTACCCTAATTTCAATTTTCTAAGTGAGCATTTGCCAACACAACACATGCATGACATGAGACTACATACACTGCATGACACCAAATGCATCACATGACACCAAACGCATCACACGACACAAACAGTCACATGACACCAAACGCATAACGCGACACAAACACATCACGCGACACCAAACGCATCACACGACACAAACAGTCACATGACACCAAACGCATCACACGACACAAACAGTCACATGACACCAAACACGCCACATGGTTTGTGGATGTACCTCTCCTCTTGGAGTGGGAACTTTGATGGACGCACGTTGTCGTGCCGGGACGGGGCTGCTCCTCGGTTTCTGTCGAGGATCCGCTGGCCGCTACCTCATCATCGAAGGCAAGATTAGCAAGTCCGTAATAAGGGACAGTTTGTGGGGGGGTGGGGGGCTGTGAACTTCGGGGGAGCAGGGCTGCAAACAACATGCGACGATTCAGACAAGGCCACGCACACACACGCACAACATGCGTCTCACACTGGCATCGTGCGCTAACTCGCAAGTAGTTTAATTCTCAAGCTTTGGAAAATTGTAAGTAAAAGGAAATTGATATAAAAAATTGTGAACATATATTTTGATACACAGTTCAAATCAAAAGAAGTTTGTGATGGTTTTACATATAAAGCTTTATAAAAATTGTATACAAATATCTTGATATATATAATAAGATTGCAATATATCATTTTAATTTGTTTGATTTCTCAAATAAATGCTGATTTGAAATTTGAAATTATAACATGCCTTACAAATGTCAATGTAGAGGGCGTTTAATTATTGATTTAATTAAACAAGAAGATAATTGGTCCATGTTAGAAATATCAAAGCATGCACACAGAAGATTATGAAATGATATGCAGTATTAGCAGTGTGAATACAGACAACTAGTAAATTAATATCCAATAGTTGAGGTGATACATGTCATGAATAAGCTTAAAATAACAGAGGCAGGAAGAACAACAAAAAGATAGACAAATTCTGGAAATGAATGAACAATAAACATGAGACACCCATAAATCAACAAAATAAATATCATAAAGAGGAACTAAAATAATGAAGCACAAAAGTAAAAACAATACAATGAAAACATCCATGCATTTAGAAATAAGAATATTTATCATATTTGTTTTTCTTGTTGTTGGAATCAAACTATCAAACTATTTACACTATAAAGTGTGTCAAATGATAAGATAGTTATTCTAATGTAAAGTTTATTAACTCTTGTGACTATGTTTCAATAGATATTCATTTTTGAAACTGTCTGTGTGTTCATATCCACTTATAGATCGACTGGCAAATATTTGAGAAGAAAGAGAATTTCAACTATTGCAAACACAAATATTTGATCACAAATATTTCAAGTTACAATGAAACCTTGAAACCTTGATTGCTGGGAATATTAATTACAAAACCATAGATTTTACATGTTCTGTCTCCATATTCTCTCAAATTTACAGCATCAATGTCTGTCAAACTCCATTGATAATAAACAAATGTCCAAATGGATGTATTATATCTTTCAGCGATTCAGCTGTCTTAATGGACTTAAAACATTAAACTCAGATATGTTAACCCGTGGTTCATCTTAATACGATTTTGGCAGTACAGCCCTTGCTGTTAACCCTTTCATCATTTTTTTTAAAGAAATATCCAGTTTTACTTTCTTTTTACAAAAAGATGAAGAACACATAAATGCAAGCATAACACACACCATACTACAAAAAACTCCAGCATAGGTTGAACGTAAATGGGAAATTTCAATATGTTACAAAATGGGCCAAAAACTCAAAAACAGGGTGAAATATGGGAAAATGTAACAAACATTTAATATTGAAGAGAAGTTTTGTACCATAAATTATAAACAGAAATACATGACATATAAATGAAGGTTTCAAAATAAGAAAGGATGATATATTGATGTTACTAATTTACAACTTACACCAGTGTTTTCCAAATGGCACAAATTGGGAAAAGTACTGTATTACGGTATCAAATTTAAAGCAACTTTTAATTTGAATTCATACTACAGTTATTTCTTTATATAATTTTCCTTATTGATGTTGTGAAAATAAACTCGATCTGGACTCACCATCAAGATGTGTAGGGGACCTCTGAGCGATTTCCTCGTCAGACATTGTGTAGCACGTCTCCTGAAAGGTCTCCAGTTCCTGGAGCAGGTAGGCAAAAGATGGTCGATCCTTGGACGCAAAACTCCAACACTTCTGCATGAAGTTGAACCTAGGGGTGAACATGTTGCCATTAGCTAGCATTAGAAATAAGCTTGAAAAACTAACATCTCCAAAATCTATGTCAGTTCTAAAGGAATTACTGGTAGGTAACATTTCCATAAGTTACCAGCTAACAGCAAAAGTTACAAGGATACAAGCTGTAAAACCATTTATTTACTGCAATCTATATATGTATTTAAAAAGAGTTTGGTATGTTAACTCCCAAAAAGTGGATATTTACAAATTTATTGATATTATGAATTGTCTTTTCAAAAGTGAAATCAAAATGTAGAATTAACCAAACAAATTGTGAGATGCATGATGTGAAACCAAGCTAAAAGAAGAGGTTAAGTCTAAGGATTGTAATAATTCTTTTCAATGCTATTTTCATGATGAAAGTTTGTATATAGCTTCTTATCATCAAACAGAGTTGCAATGTACTCACATTTCATCAGCAGTTTTATCAGGTCTGTCCAGTTTGCCGCCCGCACGTACGTACTGGAGCACCTCAATATTGGTCCTGGCAGGATACGGCTGCTGGCCTAGAGTCACAACCTCCCACATCAACACACCGAATGCCCTGCAAAGACAACATAGTTATGGTCAATAACCAAAAACAACGATTGTTTACACAAATTACTCTAAGTCAACTTGTAGGCCAAGCATGGAAACAGAAACTTAGGCCCAAATACATGATACAATAATAACATGGGTGATATTTAACAATCTTTTCTTTTCTTGAAAGCAACATGCATGAATGTCATTAATTTGCTAAACACATTGTAAGAATTGAGACATGATTTGAGAACACAAGGACTGATGGGTTTCTGGTGACATAGCTTGGTAGAAGAGATTTCCTAATGGTGTGAAGGGAAAGGCATATTAAAGTGAAATGGCAGAGATCGTCCATTTCATGTCGATCACAGTGTGAACAGATGTGCTCTTCACGGGGTATTTTAAACATGCGACCCCTGTCAATCTGTAAATTTGTGTGATCAATTCGTGTAAGAGCGAACTGGCGCGCAAAAGTTTGTAATGAATAATCTAGTAGATATTTTTCAGCATCAAGAGTTGTTTTGTATTTAGAGTGTGTGATTAAGTTTTCAGATTTTTTGGGATGGTTATACATCAACAAACCTGACTGTTGCTTTGGAAATCGTCGCCATTACATGTGGAACAATTAAATTTTTCTTCTTGAATTTCTTAGAGGTATCATGCAGTTCTTAATTTGAATAATGTGGACTCAGATGTTTATCAAGAGATGGTCTATAAAGAAATTTTCCTAAATTGTTAACTTTTTTTCTTTTGGAATATTAGATAAGGTACTATAACCTTCTTAGTTGTTCACCTAAAAACAACTCTAATCAATTTATAAAGCATGCTATTTAATCAATATGTTTATTGAAGCATATTTGTAACATTTCTATTGATTGATGACTTTATCAAATTAACCCATTCTTCTGAAATAATAACTAGTTTCCAAGTTTTTGTAACAAAAAAATTTAACTCTCGAATGACTTTTTAAGTGAAGGTCTATGGGTACAAATAAAAAGCTTTTAAAAAACAACTCAATATACTGATCATACAATGAACTATCACAATTTCTTTAAAAACTTATAATGAAACATTTTGATGGTCATAATGTTATTAGTTCAGTAGGCAACTGACCATATATCTGAAGGCGTGGTGAAGACCCCGTCCACCAGAGACTCGGGAGACATCCATCGCACTGGCAGCAGCCCCTCCCCTTCCTTACGATAGTAGTCATTCTTGTAGATGTCTCGTGCCAAACCAAAGTCTCCTATCTTGATGACCATCTCTGAGGGATTCTTTTTGGAGACTAAACAGTTTCTGGCAGCAAGATCTCTGTGAGAAAAGAGAAGGCAGAGAGTAACTACATGAATACAGAAAGAGGTAGCTCAATATCGATTCAGAGGATATTTGATAGAATGGATGATATGACACATACAGGGGCAAGGTCCCCAGGGTGTTGTGGAGATTGTGGAAAAGATAAATAACAAGATAATCTAAAACATTACATGAACATGGAAAAATTAAATGTCAGATACAAAATTTAACTAGTATTTATCCTCATATTTTACATCTTAACAATGAGACATTTTCAACAATAGGGATGAATAGGACAGACTTATACTCATGTGATAAATATCATTAGATATTTTGCAACAGATTGATAATGGGCATAGGACAGTCATTCACCGGTTGGCATACAATGAAGTCACAAGTCAGATACACAATCTGATAAAGGTACTTACCTGTGTACAAAATGCATTTCTTCAAGATATTTACATCCTCGGGCCACATGTACACAGATCTTCACCAGGTCCGGTAACAACAGTCTAGCTGGGGATGTCTGAGGAAAGAGACATAAAACAATAAATTAGTGTGAACATAAACATTCTTCTAATGTCAAAAGAAATGCTTTCTTTTTAAAATGTTGTTTGGTTCAATAAGCCTACCCTTATCAGACTCAACAGAAGTTATTTTCAAAATAGCAAGGGTAGGATACTATGAAACCAAGGTACTTCAATTCCTATAAGATCTTGTTCATGAACATCTTATATACTTCATTTGTCATTCTTCAAAGGTCATCACAAAATAACAATACGCAACTCACAGGTGATTTTAATGCAAATAACAGTGTTATTTCATACATCCTATGATAACTCTCTAACTACCCTGAAATGGAAGCAGCAACCCTTGAAGAGCAAGAGTTTGTAGACTCAGCAAACCCTACAAACATCACTAAACAAACAATCACAACTCACCGTGGTAGCGCGACAACTCCTGAGGAAGGAGAGGAGATCACCCCCCTCCATGAGCTCCATAATGATGAACTGAGGGTCATTGTCCAGACACACCCCCAGCAGCCCCAGGATGTGGGCGTGGCGGAAGTTGCTCATCAGTAGAGCCTCTTTCAGGAACTCTTCCTTCTCGTGCTCTGATGCAGATTTGCGCAGTGTCTGGAAATGAAAATTTCATATATGAATAGCATGTTTTGATGTTGTAGCTAGTCAAAATGTCTCTAGGAGCTTTTAGCTTTAGCTGAAAATCTATGAGTTAAGTCCAGGTTTTATCTTGGATACAGTTCTATTTGTAGAGCTGGCAGGACAGTGCTCAACTCCCTTATTTCTAATACCAAATGATGTTAAAACATGGGATTTGATGCAAATTGATTTAAATCATTATTAGTTGGAAAATGCGATAGGATGCTTCCTTATTTAACACTAATCTCACCAGCTGATGCTTAACAAAACACATTTACAAGCATATAATAAGTTTCACCTTGTGGACAATACAGAAGATTCAAATTACCTTGACAGCTACTTTCGTATCCCCTGAGGAGTCACTAAGGATATCTTTTGCAACCCCCATGAAGACCTCTCCGAACGCTCCACTACCTAGGAACTTGGTCAGAGTCAGCTGGTCTCTGAAGAAGTGGGGTAGAGCTGCGATGTCTTCAGCAGTGGGCATAATGCTATAACAATTAAATAAGATCATTTGTATATCTTTAGTCATCATTGATAAAAAAATTCAGTTGTCATATTATAAAAGTCATATGAAATTATTCTTCAGGTGATAAGTCTTCAGGTGAACTAGTCGAGACCCTACAAATGAATAAGAGCAAGAAGAAGACTTTGACAGTTCTTGTGTTGACAATGTTTAAGATATTTCCTTTCAGAGGGTTTCCAATAGTGCAAGTAAAGCAATTTCAGACAGATTTGCATGATGTGTATACATTTTTTGTATCAGTTTCTTTTTTTAGCAGTATTTTTTACAGAACAATATTTTTAAAAAGAAATAGTTGGATTAACCAAAGGCTCAATGATCAAAGATCAATGATGACAGAGTTTGCCTACTTGATGGAGTATAGGGTGTTACTCTGCTGGACGGTGGTGTGGGGCAGTTCTCTCAGTGTAGCCAGCTCCATGTCTGGGACACGGTGCATGCTGATGAACTGTCGCGCTTTCTTCTTCTCTTCCTTCCGACGCCTCATAACTGTAAGGTTGATCAAACACGCATGATTTTCAGCTTAAACTTTTTAACACTTTTTCATAAATTGTTTGAGTTAATCTTAAAATGTTAGAATTTCAAATTGTCCATATTTTGTTCTTTTGCAATGTATATGTGTGCACTAGATTGTGAAAAACTTCAGATGAATTTCAGCATATACTACATTAATTGAACACCTCATTAAAGCATGTGAGTGAGTTATTGTTTAACATCGCTTGGGCAATATTTTGACCAATTAGCACAGTGTATTCATTTAAAGTTTATATCTCTCAAAGTAAGGAAACCACCATAGAATCAGTGCTGATTATGTAAGTGAGATCTTTACAGAAAGACAATTCTATCTCAATGACATATTAGTTATATATTTCAAAGACTTAAAGACTCAATGTCACTAGCTGACAGATGCACATCCACAATGTTTGGTAAGAATGAAACTCACAGATACAGATTATGGTGATGATGACGACCCCTGCTATGAAGATGACACACACGACCACTGCGATCACAACCCTTGTCTCCCCGTCCATACTGCTCTCCATCAGGGCTGAAACAGGGGTAAGTTTTCATGTTTATCTTTATTTTCTTTTTAATCTTCATCTTTTGTTATCTCAAAAAGATCCTCAAATTTGAAAAAATTACTTCGAGAAAACAATCATGATTGTTGCAAAAATGTATTTCTATCAACTTAAAGGACATCTTAAAGTTACAGTTTTCATTTAACGGAAAATAATTATTTACGTATTAAATATGTGTTTATCTATAACTAAGAGTAATAAGAAGAAAGCATATGAATTTGTTTAATTTCCCCTTCTTGATAAAGGGTTTTTATAGTAGCATTATTTAATTGTTTTGAATAACTTGTTATTTGTGGGTCAATTTAGCTAACAACGATTGCTGGTATCATACAATCATTTTTAGCCAACTTGACCCAGTCATGCACAGCATATTAGGAGTTCTTTTTGATAAACCATTCAAAGGACAATGAATATTAAAACTGAAATGTCATATCATCTCAAGATGTTCATACATCATTTATTCCAGTCATATTTGACAGTGAAAGGTAAGTAACTCACCAGCTGGTGTGAGGAACACTGAACTGTTGTCACTGAAGGGTCCGTATCCGTTAGCGTTCATAGCAGCGACTCTGAAGATGTACCTCTTGCCTGGTTCCAGCAGCTCGTCTACCACCCAGCGAGACATGCTGCCGTTGTACGCCTGCATCCAATCCCCACCAACAGACTCACTGCAGAAATAGGCAAATGATGTTTTTCATATACAAAATTTAATGTACAGTGGATAATCGAGGGATTTTAAAAGAATGTTTCACCCTTTGAGTTCACCATTTTAAATTGCAATTAATCCCAAAACTCTAAAACCACCTGCTAAAGTTGATGCTTACTATTCATGTCTACTCAGTAGATTTTAAATCTCTTATTGATTCAAAACAAAACTTGAAAGAGAAATTATACATAATGCAACTACAAGATCTCACCTGTACTCCAGTATATACTGAGAGACTGCCATGCCATTATTAATGGGTTCCTGCCAAATTATCTCATATGCCCCAGTCTTCAGCTCACTCACTGTTGGGGGCTCTGGCTGATCGGGAACATCAGCTGCAGGGTGAGGAAACAAAGGAATTATAACAGCCGGGCACCTTAGAGAAGCATTCATGATGATGTTATTATCAATGACTATTTCTTGTAATGTAATGTACAAAAACATTTTGTACTCTGGGCACCATGATGCTACAAAGAAGAACCAGTTATACAGTTGTTGTAGAGAAAGGCAGGGAGCAACAATTCACATCTTCTAATGTTTTCTGGTATTGAGTCTCTTTGTTAAAAAGAAGAATTTAAGAGAAGATTGACAAACTTTCAATCAGTTAACAAAGGAACTTTCAAGGTTAAGCGACAAGCATTCCAAGGATATTTCTGCATCAGCATCCACCAAGACTTACTAAGTGTCTTGAAAGAGAAGGAGTTGTCCTTGGGCCAGACGAAGAAGGGGAAATCTACATTGTATGTGGCTCTCACTCTCACTGCGTACTCCTGGTTAGGGTGAAGATCAAAGATCTTGAAGGAGAATTTGTTGTCTTTAGTGTCCGCCAGGATGAAGGTGTACATCCACGGTCCTGTTGTGTCCCCATGTTTCTGATGTGACACATAAAAATTGTAGAAAGGCTCATATGAACATAAAACAAGATGGAAGCAGTGATGGATCCAAAACAATATTAATGATAATAACAATAATGATGGTGATGATGATAATAATATAGAGTACATAGGAAATGTGATTAGTGCTCTTGGCACTTGTAGTCGGAGTGCAGTGCTAGTTCAAACAATGTTTAAGGGTATTTTTTTATTAGCTTCTACGTTTGTCCTATGTAATCTAATTAAAAATCACAAAAAGGCAAGGACCATCAGCTGACCCTGACGATCATTTCAAAGTAACCATATCAACATTGCTGATTTAAGCTAGAGTTCATTTAGAGAGAGAGGATAACTACCAACTTCTGTTGGTCCCCTCATGGACACCTTAAAGCCATTTGTACAATATGTCAACTCCCTAATTGATGACAGATTCTTCCAAGATAAGGAGCGGTGTGAAGACCATGTGAGGACCGTCACTGGGCCATAACTGTCACTTTCACCAGAGAGTATGTGTAAGATTATCCCTCTGATATAAACATATGGTAGCTACTCTAAAATGCAAGCTCTAGTTTGTCTTGTTTTATATAATAAATGTTTGAGTGCAAGCTCAAACATGGTAAAAAAAATATCCAAATAAAAAATATTTTCCTTACATGGATAAGGTGGTACTAATATCAGTATACATTGCTGTAGGATGCAGGTGATACTAGTCTTAATCCGTGCTGTGTGGGGTTTACATTTACATAAATAAAGCTCTTTATGTGTAAAATCATTTTTATCTTCTATTCATGTTTATTTTTTTAAACAAAATTTCATAGGAAAATGAAGATTTTAGTTACAGTGAGTGCATGTAATGTACAGTGAGATCAGTGGAGGAAAGTCATAGGTCTAGATCAGTGATAAGGAGTTGTCAGGCCACAACACTTTCACCAAAACTGTTTATATCTGGGCTGTGTCCCTGTCTGGCTGTCCCAGGGCAGCTGGAAATGGCTTTAAGCAGATTCTCATTCTCACCACTACCAAGCCTTTTCAGACATGATGTCAGACAGCTCATAAACATTGTCAAAGACACAAAAAGCTTACCTCTGCATAATCAAAGCTGACCCTGACGACACTGCCATCTGTAGGTCCAACCCAGTCCACCGCCAACGCATTAGCATATGCTCTCTTCAGATGGAGAGATCCCGGGAGCATGTAGGTTTGCATTTCAACAGGTTCTGTCTCACTGTAGAATGTTCTTGTCCCATCATATGATAAAACCTGAAATAGATATTACAAATAGATTTTATGCTTGACAATATCTGGAAAGTCTCTTGACATATTTTTTGTAAGTCTTTGTTTTGATCTTATTTGTGTAAAAATCATACACATATTCCTGATGGTTATACAAAATGTGTTTTAAGAAAAACAGTTACCAGAGAACATAAATCACTATGAAAAGCAGCTTAATAAAAAACTCCTAACAAAATTCAAACCGAGGGTCGCTTGGTTTGAGTCTAATTCTTGACAAACCATGCAACAAAAGGGACATCTTCCTAAAGCCCATAAGTAACTAAGTCAAAGGGACAATCTTGAAATTGCCTCTGGTAAAATATGAATCATATGTCTCTGGACTTAGGTCTTACCTTACCAAACTGTTAAAAGAGATATTCCACAAGCCAAAGCTTGAAGAAACATATTCATCTCATAAGAACATCAAGATTTTTTAAAATAACAACTTCTTTATTTTGGAAATCATCAATATTCAAAAAATCTTTCTGTTCTTATGTATGACATCTTTAGCATTTCAACATCTTTATAGTCATCCCTGCCTATTGTACATGAACACCAACATCATTTCAGACAGACATAGTATCCAAAGGGGGGTAACTCTAAAGCAGTACCTTGATGGTATAGAGATGGTTGGGCAGGAGATCAGGAAGGATGATGTGCAGATCAGTGGTAGGATAAGTCTGACCCTGCAGTTTGACACCCTTGTCCTTTGTGGACCACTTCACAACGTACGTGATGTTCTCCTGTGGTCCGTTAGGTCTGGCAGGGAGTCTCCACTCGATGCGGATCGTTTCAGGATTCATAACAGATGCCTGAACATTCTTGGCTTCACTTGGAACTACAGTAGCAGAGTAGATAGTTTTGTTTATTATTTCATTATGATTAAAGACTAAAACTCATTAGCTTGAATCATGTCAAAGAGTGTAAGTACAAATGAGACACCATAACAATCAATACATCCTCAAAACACGCTAGTTATCATGGTTGACATGTCTATCATGTGACTGGAAGCTTATATGAAGTATAAGAGATATACTTTGGATAAAATAATTCCTACATAGACTGTTAAAAGTCATGTTTCCATGGAAGCCGAAAAAATGATATTCTGATATACCAGTATGTCTAACTGAGGAAAGGAACACTAAGGGATCATAGTTGACATGACTTTCACCTTTCATGAAGCTTACACTATTATTCTATATAGACTGTTCCAGTCATATTCCCATTGAAATCTCATAAAACAACATCTAACCATATTCAAGGATCATGGCTGACATGTGTGTCAACTTTGGTGGAACTAGAATGTACAATTTGGGAGCCATGCTATGACAAAATAACTTCATAGAGTCACATTAATTTTTCTGAAAATCTCTAGTGACAAGAAAATTTTGAAGTCCGAGAATAAACATAATTCTTTATACACATCCCCATGTAATTTTATGCTCTGAAAAAAAATGACTTCCTCATGCAGCCTGCAATATCTTAGGCTCTCGAGGAAAAAGGGTCATGAACACAGATCTATCCGTTTTTCTTACTCACCTCCAGGTAATGTCTTGAGAATTACGCCCTTCCCCATGGCCTCAGAGAGATACTCGGTGTAGTAGTTACTGACCGCCACCTGGACCAGGTACTCAGTGTAGGGAGACAGGCCGGTCAGCTTCACGTCTCGGTCGTATGTTGCCTGCAGTACACAGCAGTTATAATCATCAACATTTTATCTCTTCCATGGCCATAGTCATAGAAAGACATTTTGTTAAAACGGAAGTCTTAATTTGATTAAAAGAAGTTTTAAAAGGAGATTGATTGGGAAAGAGAGCAAAATAATGCAGATAGAAGAGAAATCCCCTCTCTTATTCAGATTTGAGCCTCCAAAGAAATCAAATCAATCTTTAACATATAATAAATACAATGTCATTTATTTTCAAATGCTAAGTCTTAATCATTGTAGGATAATGGTGGGAGTGGAAGGAGGTTCTAGCATTTAACCATCCCTTTTACAAATTCCTATAGATCAGATGAAGTAAATATAATAAGTCAATGGCCGATAATGCCAATGGAATCCTACAAATGTAGGTGAGTATTTTCAAACTATGATAGATTGACATAAATGAAAATTGCTTTTGTTTTGATGAAACATCTAATTACATTGCTATTACATTGTTAACAAAAGATAACAAAATATGTTCAGAGAACCAATCCTCTCAAACACTCCTACAGCATTTCCACATTAAAGCAGTACCCAGTTCATGGGAAGTTAAATTTCCCCACTTCTCACCAGTTGGCTGCAAGCATCCCTCTCAATACTACAGTCTGTATGTGGGGTTAGAGTCTTGCTGGAGATGTCCTTATAGTAGATGGTGTACTTGTTCTGGGGGGAGCTGATCTGACCACATTTGGGGGGTCGGGCCACTGTGTCCAACTGCAGGGAGAGGGTCACGTTGGTCACCTCGGTCATCTGGACCTTACCGCTGTACCTACCAGGGTCCAGGCAGTCTGAGTCTGGAGCAGAGAGTATGATAATATGTTGACTGATTTATATTAGTGCTCACAAATAGAACAGGTAATGAGGGCCAGTACAATAATCTGTACTCATTACTCTGTAAACACTCAGTTCAGTGATCACTCTGAACTAAAACATGATATATTATTCATATGGGGAAGGTCATACAAACATGAAAAAAATGCAAACAAAGACACTGTTTTTTTTATATTTGTGGTATTAGAATTTCACATATTTCAATAGTGATGTCAAACATAACTGATCTGGCACAATGAAATGTGGATTATCAATCAAAGAACTGGGTAACATTGGAGCTTGCATCTAACCGTTTCAATTACACTCCACTTGCTTTGCTCTCACCTGGCAGGGGTTGGAGATGATCTCCATATGCGACAATGTCCTGTACATCAGCGATGTCCTTCTCAAAGTAGTCCAGGCCGGTGTTCTTGTTGACACTGTACAGCCTGCCTAGGGAACTGTTGTACCAGTAGACCCTCAGATGATCTACTGCCAACAGGCTGGGTGGTAGACCTGCAGAGTAATATTGAACATTATATCTTGCAATTAATTAATATTCATTTTCAATTAGCCTTGATTGCAAAATAAATCTATATGTCTATGTCCTCATATAAGAGAGGCATACCTGTTAGCAATCCAATTTTCTTACCACGTTATCAACCTCAAATATGACCACAAAGTTTCATTTCTGTCTGAATCCCCTTACCCCCTGGATACATACTATACAGCAATTCAATTCAATTCCTCTTCAGGTTTTTTGGTTTTGGACATCTTTCCCTTTTTTTGCATTTGAGGATTTATATTAACCTTAGCATATGAAATAAATGTTTTAGAAAAGGGTTATTGTAATTCTGTGTCTTTCATATCTTTGGTAGAGTAATTCCATTTGAAGCAACTGAATCATCATACACAGCCAGAGTCAATTAGAAAACAAGCCAACTGACCTTTGTTGTCATTAGGAGAAGCCTGGAAGACCTGACGACATCGGCACCCAGTTCCATCAGAAGCCATGATGCTGTAGGTGCGCAGATCAGTGAAGATGATCTCTGTCCCACCACTGTTAGAGTAGTCCATGGCAACCACAGGAGAAACGTTTAGTCGGTCGGTGCACGTGCAGTTGTGCACAAACCTGCGCTGTCGGTTATTGTGACCAAGGAGATTGATGACCTCATCGCTGTTGAAAGGTTGGTGGTAGATGTGGCCGTGACCTGTCTTGTCTTTCTCACTCCAGAACAGGGAGCTGTTGAAGAGAGAATTAATTAGCTAATTCTGGGGAAGAATTGTTGAGCCTTAAATACCGAACTCTTATTCAGAGCTCCCTTTAACTAACACAAACAGATGATAGTGGTGCGTCCACGAGGAGGGGGTGATTTCCAAGAATCACAATTCCTTTACAAGTTGAACTAACTTGCACTGGCTTTTGGATGAGAAAGGATATCCTGTAGGTAAAGGCTCGTAATGTAAAATATTTCCCAATTCTAGAGTCCTCACCTTGAGTATGGATCCGAGAGAACGCTGCCCACTGCGGAGATGCGGTTGAGTATCCTGCGGTAGACCTGTTTATCGATGTCGTATCCCATGATCCTACTGTCCTGGTCCTGGTCCTCCACAATGTAGAGGGTGCGGCTGATCCAGTCGATACTCAGGTCCTTCCCACTACCGTTCAGCTGCTTCAACTGCAGCAGGTGAATTATGGTGTTATTGCGAATGTATTTTGTAGTAGATAAAAGAGGCTATTGGATAACGTTCTAGGCCTCCTAGCGCAAAGCCCTAAGGTGATTGTAAGTCAATAAGGTTACCTTAGTGCAAATTTAAAGAATGGGAGTTAAGGTTAACCCTAGCAAAACTTGCTTTGTGAAAGGGGCCCAATTCTTTGATTACAAGATAATAGAATTCTATTGATGGAATTTAGATATATATCTGCTATTGAAAAACAGCCTTCTGAGATATTTATAGTTGTTTTTGTCAATTTCCAGTCATTAGACTCACCAACTATATCAATCTATATCCAATACCCTTGGTATAGATATTGGTCTCTTTCAGCAAAGTGATGAGATAATTCTCTACAATTGCAGCAGTACTTACTTCAGATTTAGCTGATTCTTTTGACACAAATAAAGCGCTGGCTTTCTCTATCCAGAATGTTCGTTCATCCTGAGCAAGAAATGTCATCGCTGTCGGGGAGATCTTGGGAAGGAGCACTGTAGATTCCTTGAAGTGGCCGTCCATCTCAGAGATTTGCACAGAAGATTTCGTAGCAATCAGTAGTCTTGGAACAGGATTCACGACTAGAACAAATATCCAATGAAAAGTTTGAATGGAAATAATACAGACGACACAAATGTCTAGTATCTATACTTATTCATAGAAATCACAAATGAGACATAGAGCATATTGCTTACCATTTGTTACAGCTGAGACAGTGTCAGACAGTGGACCACATCCAACTAGAGTACAAGCCTTCACCTGCATCATACATTAAGATATATATCAGAACATAAAAAGTAATAAATTGTGTAACAACATTAGTATAAGTAAGATAGTCGTGTAGCACCGTAAGTTCACTTACATACAAGCTTTCACAACAAATAACTTATGTTTTAGGTAGTTTGCACAAAAAAGCCCATTACAATCTCACAAATTGTTTGTTGTTGGCTCTTAGGAAAAGTCACTTTATCATTACTTTGTACAAGCACCTAAAAAAAGAAAAGGACATAATGGGAATAGGAAAGGCACTGGTAATAATTGACCTTCACTTTGTTTTGGAATAGGTATGCAAAGTGAAGTGTCGTGGGCTATTATTTTAAGTCAATGTTAATGCACTGGTCATGGCATTATCTGTCAATGGTTTGGTTAACCATTGTAAAAGTTGAATATATTCTTATTGAAAATATATCAAACACACACCTGAAAGAAGTATGTACGATTGTCAAGGATGTTGTTGAGGATGAAGTGTCTGGAGACACCGTCGACCCTAGCATTGTTCTTCCTCTGGGGTCCAGAACTTTTCTCCCAGTAAAAGACCTCATGGTGGTTCAACACACCGCGCACAGCCTGTGGGTTTGACCATCGGAAGTCTGCGGCCAGCATCAGGTGGGATGAAGTTGTGTTCTTGTGTTGTGTCACATACACACGTGGAGTCAGCGGCTCGGTGGGAACTGTTGGGGAGAGGATGTGGGGAGTTAGGGGAATCTTGATATGAGGTCAAATACACTTCATCAAAATGTTAAATGATTCTTTAATAGAAAGAAGACTTGTGATAAAAAAAATAACATCCATAGAAAATGCCGACAGCACTTTTTAGGATTGTGAGTTTTGAGAATCAAACTACAATGTCATGACACAGATGCTGAACTGCTGTATAATCTATCAAACTAGGATCACTTCATACCACCTTTTTTTTTTAGGAAATGCAAAACAGAACAGAAACAGAAGTATTGATAGAATTACAGGTGTTAAAAAATTTAGTTTAACTCTTCTTTCAGGCTACTGCCATTCATGATGGTGGTTGTTAAGATACATACCTCCCATGGGTGACCTGACAGAAACAGTGGAGGGTTCAGCATATCCCCAGTAGGTGTATGGCTGGATGGAGACCGTCATCTGGGTGTAGGGGGACAGACCCTCCATCAGCTGCCTCCTCTCACCTGTCACCTGTGTGGAGGAGGAAATAAACTCATCATATACCTGGTCAGCATTTACAGGAGATAGACTGTATCAAGGGTTTAGGGATTTATGTAAACGACATGACATCTTGAACTGTATACTAGCATTTGAACTCACAATCCTCCCATCAGCCATTGCCTCTTGGCAGACTTCAACTATACAAGGAATAACTTATCATTTATTAATGATTTAACGGAGATAAACTTGCAAATATATTGAAACTGAGAGAAGCAAAGAGTACAAAAAATCCACAAAAAATACTTGGAAAGATCATTAAAAATAACATTGTGAAGTAAAAGCTTCTTTCTAATTTTCACCACTTATTAAGAAATTTGTACTATTATATATTTATATATATGAGCAACAGACAGGACAAAATCATGGTAAACAGTAATGTCCTAATGAAGATTCTCAGTGCCTACATGACTAGGTGTTGCTCAAGACATCACTAGGAAAGACACACAACTTACAATGTGTGTGGATTGTCCGGCGACCTGGATGAAGACCTTATAGAAGACTTTGCCAAAGTTGACCTCAGGGTCCTGGTCCCAGGTGAGGTTGAATGAGGACGAGGGGCCATACACCTTGATGGACCCAGACTTCATCGGCTTCGGGATCACACGCAGCGAAGCAGCATCCAAACCATCTGGAGGTTTTATTCAATAGTGGTAATCATACACGTATCTATCAACACTGATAATTGTTCTATTGTCTACAAATTTTCAAAATGACTTCTCCCGTTAGTTTAATATCATTTCATTTGGGTCATTTCCTTTTGAGTGATCTAAAATGTCGTCTGGAATAAGTTTTACATTTTTTCATTTGGGTCATTTCCTTTTCATCTTATGCATGCTTAAACTTGTTTAATGATGTCAATGAGAAAGATTCCCTATGCTCTCACTGGTTGCTGATGTGAGTGGTACAATTGCTGATATGTATGTGTAGATGACATAACAAGAACACAAGAGAAAATATCATCTTCAAGTTATCCAAAACCAATGAGTGTTTTCTACTGAGTTACCTTCTTTCTGGTTTCATCATTTTAAGGGTTGTGTCAACATGATTTTCAGAGACCAAAATTACCATAACAACAATGCTCCTTCCAAGCTTGATCGACATACTGGCAAGTACAAGACACAACTTTACCAGGTTTAAACCTTATTTAACAATGAAGATATCGAATCAGTCACCTGGATAGCTCTGTATGGTAGGGTGTTTGACAGAGAAGGCGGTGATGTTTGAGTTGTGGGGGGAGAGAGGGGAGGTGTAGTTACACCTCAGATCACCGACCACCAGCGCACTCGTCCCATCCATCCAGAACAGGTGGTGTGAGTAGTACTGAAGGCTCGAGAACCTGCAACATTAGGATTACAGTCAGACCTCGATAATCCGAACACTTCCGTTTTTCATCAAAAACGTTCGGATAGTGAAACGTTCGGACTACTGAAACAAACCAAATTTACAGACAGACAGACACTCGACCACGAATTACAGCTGTCTTATCAGCGCTTGCTGCTTCACCCTGGTAAACTTGTTTTGTCATAGCATGGCGAGATTTGAAGCGAAAAAGCCAACCGCGAGAATAGCCAAAATCAGTAATTTGCAATTTATCACCAAATTGTTTTGCCTTTACTAACAAAATGTCATCACTGACCGCGGCATTTTTACTGGTCATTTCCTTAATCCAAACATAAAGTGCTTCCTCTAGTTTTTGATGTTTGGCATTTCTTGCCCTGATAAGTGAAGCAGAATCTTCAGAATCAAAACTGGCCTTTACATTTTCCTGCTTAAATCTACAAATTTCTCTTTTTTGTGAGGCAGTAATTTCGAATCGTTTACGCTTAGGGGCGGGACTTGCCATCGTGACAAGTGTCAAATGCAACTAAACTCATTCTGACACGATATTTATAACTATCACACAAATCACAAACTCCAGACACACAAAGTGAGACATCTCAATTTATTACAATCACAAACTGCTGACACGCTCAACTCACATTGCACTGTCATTGATGTTTACCGATTCAATCAGTGTGGTGCTCGCTTGATTAGTGGATTACCGAACGCTTTGATAAACGTTCGGATTAATGAAGCAGAAATAGCTGTAATTGACTAATCCGTTACAGCTAATTAGCGTTCGGATACGGAGACTGAATCACCGGATTAATGAATCAACATTTAATGAGTTTACATAGAGATTAGTTTGGTTACAGTTTGCTACCGTTCGGATACTGCGAGATCCGGATTATCGGGGTCTGACTGTACTGTAACACAATGCAGAAAACCTTATTTGAGGATCTTGTCAATGTGAAAACTTAAACAGAGTTTTGGTGATTGGAGTAGTACTGCAAACTAAGAAGCTTAAACATGTACCTAGGTGTTTTCACATATTTCGAGAACATTATCAGAATACTTTGTTTGTTTAACAAGGATATTCTGATTTACCTGAATTAGAAAAATGGTTATTAAATCACAATGCTTAACCACATCCAGCAATGGCTTACAATGCAATAATGGAAAAAAATAACTGATAACATCAAAGTGGAAGTCTAATGTCAATAAAGTGTAAAAAGTTGCAAATTTGTATTGAAAAATATTGTAAAATGATTCTGATCCTAATAGAATCTAACCCTCGTGTCTACTGATGTATATGAGCATTAATTTGTTAAAGCAACACATTTTCTCACTAACTTTTATCAATTTGTGTTGATATATTTGATATCAGAAGACACTTGAGTGAGATTTTCAATCTAACCCAATCTGTTCATATTCACAGTTCAAAACTTAACTAACAATGGAGTTTAAATTCAAACTTGGAATTTGAGCTAATAGAGCTGACATTTGCTTTTGGATGTTTACTGGTGTCTGATAGCACACAAACAAACAGAGAAACTTAATATAAACTGTAAAAAGAGTATGCAATTAATATGTGAGGCAGCTGAACACATGGTTGGCCTACAAACTGTAATGATGAGATAATGGCCCCAGTTCACCCTGTCAGTTGAACTGAAATTGTGCTGGAGAACAAATTGCCCTCCTAATTGACATTTAGACTTCACTGTCACAAACTGTACCAAGCTGAATATTGAACTTGTACTACAGTTAACTTATATTTCTGATTTCATTGCTTATTTGATACTTAAAAAGTTCCATTATTAACAAAATGATTTTAATAAAGATTTGTCAAAATGTCCACGCAACTATTCAGAGAGAAAAAGAGTTAAACAAGAATTCATGAAACGCTATCAACCTTAAATAATGACTTATACAACAATCTCAGATTTTAAACAGAAATCTATAAAACAATTCAACTCATATTTTACAATTTTAATATAATAAAAAATCAATATAATTACAATCAGATCAATCAATAAAATTGGTCACAAAAACTGTTCTGATTGGAAAAGTGTACTTATACTCAATTTTTGATCAAATACAAAATCCAAATCTACCTTATATTCCAATTAATTCATTAGTTTCAAGATCTGTTACTTTAAAATTGAACCAATTTATGTCAAAGACCTTGGACGAGCAGTGGACGTGCAGCAACTCTGTAGTAGATGAATGACCTTTCATCAATTGAGATATTCCCCAATTACTCGCAATCTTCTCAATCAGTGAGGACAGCAACTTTAAATGTCATTGTCTGCCCCTGCCTTGTGGATACACTACACAGAGAGGGGAGAGTGTGGGCGGGTCACTGGGGCAGAGGGTTGGGAAGAGCGGGATTTCTCATTTTGAATTTTGTTTCTCAATTACATATATTTGGATCTGATAACTGAACATTATTTGATATATATTATGGCTTAGAATTGTCGAATCATAATTTGAAATTATTGTTCCACATTTTCTCATTGAGATTATACATGAATCCTAAATAATAATTCTCAAATTTGTCTTCATTTAAAAGGGAAGATACTGATTTAAGGCTTAAAACTGCTGTAGAGAAAATCTAATTAATATTGTTTTTGGGGTTTCCTTGGAAGAAGATCTGTATGTAAGTGCAAGCTAATTTGAACAATAACAATTCAAGTATCTTATTTCTTCTAAAGCTCCTGGTTTTATTCAGACCTGAAGACATTAACCATCTACCTAAAACATTGGTTAACAATAGCTCCTACAGGTAGATGCTATAAAAATAAAAAACAATTCAGCATTACACTAAAACTTCACTGCAGTGAGAACAGTCATCGTCTTACGGAAACCAGGTATAAAAAAACAAATTACATGACCCTGATGAAGAACGAAAAGCATCGATTCAAAAGAAAGTCTTACGTCGAGATACTCTTGAAGTCACCAACAGTCCTGACGGTCGATCTGATATCCTTGTGGGACGATCCCTCCATGCTTACCAGATCTGCCACAAAGAGGTCTTGGTTCTCAAAGGCCTTCACATACCAGAAGACCTTCTGGAGGTCAAAGTTGAGCACGAGGCTGATGATGTGCTTCCCCTGGAAGTAGGGGACAGAGTAGATGATGATGAGGTCCTCTCCATTGAGGAAGGTGGACTCGATGGAGTTGGTGGTTACCCAGTAGATGCGTCCCGCTGCAGAGTCAATAGCCATGTCCCGTGCTGCGGCCTGGTATACTGTGTCTGTTGTCAGGACATTCAAGTCTGACCGCTTTATCTAAAACATAATTCTAAAGTTTTCAAATTTGATTCTATTTGTAAGGTTAATATGTTGCATAAATTCATAGCAGGGCATTTAGAAGAAGCATACATAAGCAAAGCAAGATTATCTGGAAAAAAAAAATCTTATTATGAAGTAAAAAATATTTTAAAGTATATGCTTATTCATTCATAGGGTTGCATCAAATTGTTAATGGTATCAATCTTTAGTATTCTTTCCTTTTTAGTTTCTGTGGCAAAGAAATGTATTAAAATTATCCATTTAACATTAAATATCTTTTACAGAATATTCAAAGTAAGCCATTTTTTAATCAATCTCATATAATTACCTTCTTTAAGTATCAAATTCCTGTAGATTGAGAATTCTGAAAGTTTTTTATTCCACAAAGTGTGAAAGATTCTCACCACGCCAGGTTTAGGTTCCGACCAGAAGATCTTCTGCCCAAGCCAATCATATGCAAGGCATTCTGCATCAGCTTCGTATGGGATGTGGCGAAGGAGTGATGTCCTCTTGTCAAATATGTTCACAAAGCCGTGGTTGGATGTATACATCACCAGGTCATTGTGCCAGGCTATATCTGTGAGGAATGATAATATGATTAATCGATCAGAACCATTGTGATTTCATACTAAAAGTTATTCAAAACCACCTAACAGATTTCAAGACATTCCTATGAATATTTTTTGTAAACATCTTCAAAATGCAATCCTTAAAGATTACGTTTAAATATTTTATGATATGATTAATTAATTAAGCTTTTTGTCCCTTTAAATTAAACATAATCATAAAAAAAATGTATTTGTAATTATGTATATGATGGTACAATTTACCTCATCAAAACTTAATGGCTGCAGAGGGTTTCTAAGAGAAGTGGAGAAAGTCAATAAATTTGAAGATGAGGACTAACATTGCATGGGCACCATTCCTTATAATAGTTTACCTGTAGCATGGGTGAGAGGTTCGAAGTTGTAGAGGGTCGTCTCAGTGTCTTCATACAGATCCTTCTCCACTATATTGGTCTTGGTGCTCATCAACACTCGCACTGGGATCTTGGCTGCAACAAAGTCGGAGTAAATATTGAAGAGATATTTCACATGATTCCTCTGATTCTTTGGGCCTGTCAACAAATTAACTTTAACGCTAAGTTAACCTTAGTGCTTTCTTCTAATACTGCACTGAGACCTCAGAGATAAAGGGTAGCCATAGTGATATAAGCTACTAGATCCCTGAGCTGAGACGTGATATC
Source organism: Phorcus lineatus (assembly GCA_921293015.1). Taxonomy (NCBI): domain Eukaryota; kingdom Metazoa; phylum Mollusca; class Gastropoda; order Trochida; family Trochidae; genus Phorcus; species Phorcus lineatus. The sequence continues at coordinate 19,635,938 of OV121085.1, forward strand.
TAAGCCATGAGGACCACTTGCTTGACATCATCAAACTCTTTATTGAAACACTAGCTGTGTTTGTAAGAAAAAGCGAGTAAATCATTTAGAAAAAAGAAAGAATGTCATGTAAAGGAATACATACCTTTCAATAAAACTTACAAGAGAATGTGTGACGCAAGTCAGAAACCTTTGTGTCTGACCTCCTATCAAGCTGTACAGATAGGTCTGGTATATCTAGATTTAGTGTGTCTTCTATATTCCCTCTCACCTTGTTTGAGGGTCCTGCCAATGAAGTACTGGGACCAGGGCCCAAGCCCCGCCTCCGACACAGCCCTGACCCTGATGGAGTAAGTGGTGTTTGGGGTCAGGTCCTCGACCGTCATCTCAGTCCCGGTGCTGTTCAGGTAGCTCTCCATCTCCCCAGAGTTCTCAGTCTCGTAGATGTACAGCTCGTAGTCCCACTTGTTCCATGCTCCTCGTCCTGGCAAATCAAAAATGCAAACCTTAGTTGATAAATAATACATGGAAGACTTGCTATCTACTCCTTAATTTTTGGGGTGTTCCATTTCATGGGAAAACCATTGGATACTCTGTGTCAAAATATTCAAGAGATCATGCTGTTTGTATTCTTTGTATGAGCAAAATTCCTCAGCAGTCACTTCATGCTATTTTGGTGACAAGAAATTGGATTGTTAGTTCAATTCTGACCACAGCGTGGTTATAAAATTGATAAAAGAGGTATAAATCTATCTATGGTATGTTTTCAATTCAGACTCCACTCAATTTAAATATGATTAGTATATTCAACGGCTTCTTCATTTTTGTATAAAAAGTATGTGTGTCAGTTCAAAATAAAAGAAAGCAGACATCAAATACATGCAATTACATGACAATGAGCTACAATATCAGGAAGAGTATTTATCCAGAGTATAACATCCATCCGGCCTGGAAACTTATTTGATTTTATCTCTATCATACCATCTATAATATAAGCTTAGCCTATTTCATAGACTAACTTACCCTGATACTGTAGATATGGGGGCGACTCCCATTTAATGTAGACATGGGTAGGTCCAAACAGAGCCTGTAGGTTGCCAGGGGCATCATGGGGTACTGAAACAGTGATTTGGATACTTTTTTTTTCACTTAATCACAAACAATCATGATGATTTGAAGGCACACATTTTACACGTAAAGCCTGATTCAACAGTTTTTAGCAGGCTTATGTTGGTTAGGCATTGTAAAATATCTTTTTAATTTTGTAATGTTTTGTATAAATTTTCATTGTTTAAGATATTGCATAAGGAAATATCTAAATAATATGAGGAAATAACAAGAATGCCACATTCTGTCACCTAGTATTAGGGATACAATTGTAACAAAGTAATATTTTGCACAAGGGCATTGTATGAAAAATATGAACCCAAATGTTATTATCTCATAGGTTTTATAGCTCAGTATTTTTTAGAAGTTACATCCTTTCAAGATTAACAGTAAATTGAAAGACCACCTAAATTACAAACAAACTATAGATATTGGGTCTCCTTAAAGGCACTAGTGCACGCTTTTACGGTTTAGATTGGCTATTTTAAGGTTTAGGAGGGCTTATGCATTCACTTAGACTTTCTATCGATGCAATGAAATACTAAACATTCTTTACAATTTACCTGCAATCAACAACAAAAACGTTAAGACAGCCGCTGTCGGCTTGGACATAAAAAAATCTATGGTTAGCTGTGCACAAAATGGATAGATTATTGACACTTGGAAACGGCTGAACTAGTACTGTGTGCAGCTATTAAATTTACCTCAACTCTGAACTGAGAACAAATCATGAAATATGTTTTATGAAAGCAATGTCGTAAATTAACCGATTTAATAACACAGTATTAGCATTGTTATTAGATTGACCATAGCGGCTGCTGTTTCCGCTTTTCTGGTTATGAGAAAAATCTTAATATTTCCGATATCGTAGTTCATGCGGATTTATTGTAACGTAACATTAAATACTTCCGGTCTTTAAAAATCCACTTTACTACCTGAATACGTAAATATTTGTTAACTAACTTACGAGGTAGATTACTTGAGTGAGGATAGTGAGTAATATCGAGAGATATGCAGTATGTGTGCATTCGTTGTGTTTACGAAATATTGGCATGCACTAGTGCGTTTAAGGGTTGTTTGCATTCTCTCAAAAGCGTGTTGTAACATGTGATACATTCCATTTATTCATTTTGATATGATAAGGGATACAGGTGATATAATACATATACATATCCAATTTACATATATACATACCAGGACTTGGTTGCATTCTGGGATGGTACAGGTTGAAGCCTCGGAAATAGTTGTCAAAAAACAGAAGCTCATTGTGACGGAACTTGTTGAAGCCGGAGTCATACTCCTCCCCGATGACATTGGTGCCATTTGTCCAGTAGAATACGTTATCATAGTAGGTAAGACTAAGGATGTTCCTGTAGTTGGGCCGCATCACTCTCGGGCGAATGTTCTCTATATCTGTCCCGTCAACAAAGGCTGACATCATCGTATTCTGAGCATTATTTGGGAAGTAAATGCGGACATTCTCAAAGTCAATGACAAAGGATTGGAGGTCATCAATTTCGACGATATGTAGGGGAGTTATAGGTTTCTTTGGGTTAATATCGGCTAAGTCAATGCGGTAAAGTCCCCGGTCTTTACCGTCCTGAGTGAAATACAGATACCTGAAAAACATACAAAGTGAATGAACACCTGACACCTGAATCTGTGAGGAAAACCATTCCTTTAAGTTTGAATTACAGGAATTGATTTCTTAAGTGGAGAAGGTTATACTGAACAAGATGATAAATGGTGCTGAGCAGCAAACTCAAGTCCTGTAATTGGTTAATTTTTTACTCTAGAGTCATGTCAAAGTATTTTCATCTAAGTTAATTTTAATACCTTTAGATAAAATAAAATCAAAAGCTCACCCGTTCACAGGGTCAACTTTCACATCGTAGGGTTGTCTTTCCAAGTTGTCCACCACAACAATGCAGTTGTCTCGATCCAAAGGACACCCAAATATCTGAAGCAGAATATTGTCAAAACATTCAATAATTTTGATTCTAAGAAAACAAAACTTAACTTAGATATGTTTCACAAAAACTTGTTCATGTCTAGAATTGAACATTTTATCTTAAAAAGTCTATATAATACCGGTAAGTGACAAACTTAACAAATTTGAATGTAATAATTTTCCTTCATAGCTATGTCTTATAAACAAATTACTGTTAATGTAATTTTTTTAATTCAAAATATCCCATAGATAATAAAATCAAAGTACAAGGAAACTTACAAAAGGCTACTGACGAGTTCAATCTTTGAAAGTCAATGGATAAGAATGAATAACAGATAATCGTCCCTAATCACAAGGTAGCTCTTTTATTGCCAACTATGACAAAATTGGTGCCATTTTCCTGACAATTATTCACTTACAGATGTTCAAGGCCAGAGACCTGAAAGGGAGCTTTCACCTCGAGCGATAATTGATATGAAATATGTGCAAACAACAGGATGTATAATAAGCCTTAATTGCTTTTGATAACGAGCTTCTATCTATGAAGCCATTCTGTGTTTAACTTGTAATTAAGCTCTGTTTGTGTCCACTCATTTTACATGTATCTTTATTAATAACATTATTATCTATTATATATGATCATTTCATATTTGTTACATTTCAATTCTGTTAAGTTTGTTCATTAACATCACTTTATTTGATTTTATCTAGATACTTTTTACATGTTTTTTAGAAATACTTTCAAATTTTTGATGAATGCTGGAAATAATTAAACCTTAAATTGTTTGTTTGAAATTAATTAAATTTGATAAATATATATATAATTTTCAAAACATATAGTGTTGGTATATATACTTATGTTTAATGTAAAAAAACAGTACCATTTTCTGTTCTTTAATAAAATAGTTTACAACTTGAAAAGGTTGTTTTCATTAAAGTCTATTTTATGAGCAATCAAGATACAGATATACCCTCGATTTGTTTATATGAGATTATACCGGGTAAACCTTTCACTAAGGATAATTCAAATTTATTTTTTACATTAACGGTGTAAATAGAACCTTTTAATTCGAATTTAAAACCAAGTTTAGTGCTTTATCTTGCATATCAGCAATAAATAACATAAAGTAAAAAGAATAACACTGCAAATATTAAGACTTTAAACAAGATTAATGAAATGTCTGTAAGGATATTAATTTCTAGTTTTTTTTGGTAATGAAGACACATTAAAACTAAAGTCATTCAAGTCTACTTTACATTTTGATTCATGTATAATGACACTTCAGTGACAATGTAGACACATTCATTTAAGGAAGTGACAACCTATTGTCTATTTGAAATTCACACCCATCTTTTATAGTGACGGCCTGTTTTATCTCAAGTCAAAGGAATTTGTAAATTAACAGTTTCGTAGAAAATGACAAATTTTCATGTCATGACAAATGGCAGCAGGCAATGATAAATGTTTTACAGCATGGTGTTGATGTATGGATACATAATATGATACAAGTAACGGACACTGATTTATTCCTTCAAGTTTGAAGAGAAATCCTGTGATTTGTACGAAGTCACATATACCAAACTTTAATCAATGGTGACATTTAATTGAGAAGCACATATTTTTGCACAGTATCATGTAAATGCTTATCAATTCTGTAGAGTGACAACATAAATATGATATTCTGATCGAAAACTGGACAATGAAGTGGTCAATCAGTCAAACAACCCACCAGGAGATTGAAGATAGAAATTGAGTTGATAGTGTTTGAAAGGTAAATTGTATCCATGTAAATGGTACATGTAATTTATTGTTCGGAACAAACATAAGGTTTTGGATTTTAATTAGAAACTTATGATTGTCATACATCTGGCATCTTTTGATGATAATTTGGGATGATTTGAATAATCATCACCATAACTGTTTTTTTAATTGATTGCATGCAGGCCAAATAAATTTCCATGAAAATCATGGAGTGTCTCTTACATCTCACATATCATTGTTAGAAATATAGTATGTTGTTGGAGTCAAACATATCAAACTTTATCAACTGTCATACTTTTTTTCAAATTATTGATTACTTTTTCAATAACCCTCTCTGTCGAGATTACCTAACCTCATTGACAAATATCTATTAGTCTATAAACTATAGATTTAATGTCTATAAGTTTATTAATTTATATTCTGTATTGACCATTACCTACCCTTGATCTACTGACGATGTAGACCCGATCATTCAACCAATCAACACTGATAGCCGTTGGTTTCAAAATGCTTGGGTAGATGTTCTGGCGTGTTGAATCCGCTGACAGCGACACTTGTTGTACAGTTTCTCCGCTGTCGCTTATGATAAACATTTGTCTGCGGATATGTATTCCAATACCTGAGAAACAATAAAAGTACTAAATATGTATATATATATATGTGCAAACAACAGGATGTATAATGTGCCTTAATTGCTTTTGATAACGAGCTTCTATCTATGAACAATGAGCAAGTTGTACATTGTGACTCTCCATTCTGTGTTTAACTTGTAATTAAGCTCTGTTTGTGTCTACTCGTTATACATGTATCTGTATTGATAAGATTATTATCTATTATTTATGCTCATTTCATATTTGTTACATTTCAAATGAAGTACTAAATATTTAATTCAAGCAAAAATGACAAAATCCTACTGAGTAACAATTAAGGACAAAATTGAATTGATATACATTAATTCAGAGTTTCGAAATTTCCAAGTTAGCTACTTGATAATAATTATTTTAGTTGCATTTTAGACAACTTAACTATTGTGCAAACATCTATAAAATTATTTTTAAAGAAAGACCGATGAAAGTTTTGAAACAAATATAACTGTCTGTTTGTGAAATATTTCCAATAAATCATTTAAAACAAAAGCTGCAGATGGTGATATTAATAATGATTTCTTTCATGCATTTCAATCACAGTGTTATAATTTTGAAAGAAATGAGAATGAATTTGTAAGTGTGATTTATAAAATATTTGAAAATGGAAAAAGACTATACATGCTTGAACATAACTCAAGTGAGAAACACCATTTCTCCCTCACTTCCAATCTGATATTTATCTAATTTATAAAATGTTGATTTATTACAATAAGAAAATGTGCTCTCTGCATAAATCATATAAAAAGCCTTACAAACTAACATTATTAATATATCTATTTTTCCAATGTTTCAAATTAATGTCAAAAATTCTAAATGTAATATAGACTTCTGATTTTGTGATTACTCTGAAGTTTTTGAGAAAAATAGATTATCAAATGAAATAATAAATATGAATGTACATCATAATATATAGCTAAATTGACATAATGTGACAAATGCAAAGAATATTTGTGATAATTCTTAAAATAAACTCTCAGAATAAAAAAAAGACTAGTCATACATTTATACAAAATTTACAGTTTGTTCATTATCAATCAATCTATCACGGTGTGTGTTATTTTCAAACTGCAAAACAAGTGTATATCATTCCAGTGCTAAGATTAATAGAAAACTTTTGAATAAGATATTAATGTGAATTCTGGGATCTGTAATGAAAGATGAAATTAGCAATTAACACAGTTACCACAAAAACAGGAGTTAAACTTGTTGAACTGACAACAGCGTATGGTCAAGCTGCAAGCTTTAACACATTGGAAACTTGCTCAATGTACTTATAATAACGACAAAATTTCATATATAAACATTCATTTTCTTGCATCATTGGAAATGGTCAAACCACTTGTTCAGTGCCCACCAAAAAAGAAAATGAGGTATCAGAATTATCAAAGCATAATTTCCTTTCAAAAGGATTACTTTCAGAGTTTTGAGTCAACAAAAATATTTTGATCGGAACGAGTTTTTTACATTAAAAATCTCATTGTGAAGACAAAGAGAACTGAAATGTTCAAGCAATATTTTGTTCATAGTTAAAGCATAATCATGATTATTTCATAAATAATGATTTTTAAAATTCATCTTCAATGTGGTTAAAAACTTGCACTTTTTTCTCTAAAATGAATCAAATGAACTGGTAATCAACAATCAAAAACGTCATGAATGAGGAAAAAACATAACTGGATAATAAACTCCAAATTAGCAAGTGAAAGGACTTGTGGGATACAAAAACAACATTCAACGAAGGAAAACAACAGTGAAACCAATGCCTTGATAATCTACAATACCTGTGATGTTGCCCGATTCACTCTCATACAGTGTTTCTCTCCCTTTGGTAGGCAAGCATGACAAGGAGTAGAGATTAGAGAGAGAGACAGACAGAGTAGAAGAAAGAAGAAAGAACACACTTCGTCTAATACATCACTCAATCAATCTATTGTTCTACAGCATATTAAAAAAATTAGTTAAAATTATTTAATTCAAAATGACTATTTCTAAATTGTATTTAAACTCATACATCACTAGCCCATATGGCCTTAGGATGAAATTGAGCCAAGTTCAACAATTAACCATGACATCAAAGATGTCAATTGAGTGATATGAATATAATCATCCTCAAAGCTTTTTGTCCTGACAAAATTGTGAGTTTTGTGTTACAGTCACCACTTAGATTGACAAAATTGTGAGTTTTGTGTTACAGTCACCACTTAGATTGACAAAATTACACTTCTGGCTGGCTAGTTTTCCAGTTTTCTTTAACACTGCATGATTAAATCCAAATTAACCTCAAATTAGGGTGCGTTTTTACTAATATTTGTTTATCCAAGCATAACTTAAACTTGAGTTGTGGTACCAATTAACACCTAAAAGAATAATAAACAGAATGTTTTACATTTTAATATGTCCTTCATTAAACATTTGCAGCACTATCTCAGCTGATCCAAATAGCTGACCAATGAGTCCAAATTGTTTTAGAATTACATCATTTTGAGGTGAAACCTCATTTTCTTCCTTAACTTTTTCCTTTTCTATGAATAAACATTTCAGACACAATCAATCAACTGGAATGAAGATAACCTTCTGAAATCGGCCTTATAATTTTGCTTTACAGATTAAAAACAACTTTACTAATGAATTAGGCAGCCAGAAACAGTTGTAGAGTTACAGTTGTCAAAATGTAGTTTATTTATATATTTGTTGTTTATAATTTTGAGAATACAATTTTTTACATCAACTCATGTTAGTTTATCAGAAAGCTTGTTCCAATTTAATTTCTTAAGTACAGGGGGAGTTTCAATGGTTTATTCATTTATCATTGTCAACTCCCTGAGGAGTAAAGTTCTAGACAGACAACCACAACTCACCACATATAAATATATATATATATACGTTGGTTAGTCTACTGTATCTATGTACTAGAGAAACACTAGCAGGTTAACCTAGTCTTTTTATCACACCACTAACAAATAGACACCACAAAATCCAAAATCTTTATACAAATTATGAATTTATATTGATGCCATTTTCCATCATTCCAATCAACTGAAAATATGAATACTATTTGTTGGAAAGATATGTTCCACTTTCAACTTCTATATTATGACTGACAATCTAGTTTTTACAAATATTCAATCCAATAAATATAATTCATTATTTCAAACTTCGCAAACTTCATTTTCATCATTGCAAAGAAATCGAATATTTGGTCAGTTATTAATTACCATTGATAGATAGTTCATGAAGCAGCATTACTAAGCTTGAAGGCATTAATTGTCCAAAACATTTTATTCATTTTAATCATTCTTTTATCACCTCAAGCAATAAACTAGAAATCCCACATTTTTCAAATGAATTCAAATTTTGAAAATATTAACATCATCCATCTACCTAAGAGGTGTAAAGATATCATATTTCAAAATCAAATAATTGCACCTCGCAATCATTTATTCTTGTTTGCATATGCATTTAGTCAAAATACCTTTAGTCCTAATGAGAGATACTACTTCAGATGCTGCATACATACCTGTGATTTTGATGCTCTTGTTTTGTTCCTCCATGATTGTGTCGGCAAGGCTTATTATATCTATGAGATTCTGTTTCAACACTTTATTGGCTGCTCCAAGAATCAGGAAAGGGGTTTCATTGGCTGATACTATAATGGAAAAGTATGTTAGATTGGCATTCAAATACCTTTTACCTGTGAAAGAAGTAGATATTTCACATACAGCAATCCTGATAATATGGATTCTTACCTGTCATCTTTCATTTCGAAGGGCACAAATTTTCAAGTACTTATTTTCCATTCAAAATTATAAGCAGCAATCATGACAAATGAAGACTAATTTATGGACATAACAAATTATTCATTCTGAGTGTGCTACATTTGAACATGGGTTTTAATGTCGTTGTCAAGCAAAAGATACGATACTCGACGACAATAGAACCAATGTTGACAAGTCATATACTCAGAATAAATAAATTGTATATCTATTGAAAATAGTCTTCATTCTTCATCTACCCAAGTTCTAGAATGCCAATCAAAGAAGAATGATGATTTCCACTATATTGATTTAAAGAAAGGACATTTTGCTTGATGACAAAAATTCAAATTTTCAAATTCATACAGGTTTCTTTTGTTTCACAGCTCATCAGGATATCTGTATTTTATTAATACATGTAAACATAAAAGTGTGAACTTTTGAATTCTTTAGAAGTTTTGAATAAATTTTCACAATTTTTTATAACAAGGAGACCATTTTATGGGATATAAAAAAGGTTGCCCAAATCTCTAAATCATGACCGAGAATCCAATCATTCACACTGTTTCATATAAGGTATATGATTATATGAATATTTAAGATAAAGTTGATGATGAAAGGTAAGATGATATTCTTGCACATGCTGCAAACATACTTTTGATGCAAAAAAGCATTGTCAACTGAAGGATATATGATTTTGCAAAGTATGCATTTGTTATTACATACTATCACGCTAGGAATGTTTGTATGTAGGAATAAGACTAAAATACCAATATGGAAAATCACATCAAATAAATTATCATAATTAACATCTACTAGTTTGGTTGAAAAATAACTGTATGGGTAAAATAAATAAAAAATTATGATAACTGATTATTTTATTCTGTTTAATTCAACAAATAAAAAAAATATTAAAAAAATAAAATGAATTTTTAAAGATAAAATGTTGATGTGTTTAAAGATGTAACATAAGGAAGATAAGTATACTATACAATGTAAAATTTCAAAATACTTGAACATAAAAAGAGATCCATCAATTTATTTGTACTGGTTAAGATAACATTTTTCATATTAAAAAAGTCACATAAAAATGATTTACTAACATGAAAAAAATTAAGGATACCCAATGAAACAATACAAAACTATACAAAACAGTGATAAAGTTATCATATCAAAATCGTTCTTTTTAGATAACAAAATAAAATAAAATTTCCTTTCATGAAAAATACCAGAGATGTATTTATCAGTCCTCATAATTTTACCATCAGATGTTCAATAAAATAACAAATTCATGCTAACGTTATCAAACCAAAAATGTAATTTTCACTTATTTAGAAATAAATCAATGATCAAATATATCAATGATATAAATTAAGCAACCCAAGAAGCCTATGTCCATTTCACTTTGGAGGCAAGTATGTGTTACTTGACAGGGCAAGATGGACCAAGTGATATGTACAACTAGTGAGTGATGTCATTGTTATCACATCCTGTCTGACACCCTTATTGAGCTCTCATTACAGAGAAATGTGACACAAAATACAACATGAAAGAACTGATTGGCACGATATGACACACATGGATGATAGTATCATTAATATAAGGTGCCACATGTAACAATTTACTTGGTAATTAACTGACTCGAACGTTAAATGTTCTTTAAAGCAGAGAAGAAAATATATCATTGTATTTTTAACTTGAAATTGAAGAATATTGTAATTGAACAACAAATTTGTAGATCAAACACAAATAAAGAGAAAATTTGTAATTGAATTGAAAAGTTACTGAAAGTTGCTTTTCAAACTCTTGGTGAACACAAAATGCCCCTTCAGATTAGCACTCGATTTGCATCTTACAAACGTATAGAAAGTCAAATAGTTTTAAATGCATTTGAAAAGGTCACCTTTGATGCCAAATTTGTAATTCAAAACATGAGAAAATACAAGATAAAGCCATTAGAAAAAAAATTCAAAAGATTTCATTGAAAGAATTGGCTATACATCAATAGCAAAGAACTTCTATGAATAAACCCAACCATATGATCACCCGCCAATAATTGACTTTTATTCAGATCGAACGATCAAATGAATAAATCAAGTTTCCATAATAATTTCATCAATTCATATCAACGAGCAAAAGAGATAACTACCTCCCTATCAGAAGAGTTGCAAAAAGAGAAGCGTCAGCTTGTCTCGTTACTAGACTAATGGGTGTAGTACTACAAGATATCTCTTTGAATGCTCCACCACACAAGACAAGACATGTTTACAAACATCTGACTACTTATTGCTACCAAATGTCCGCAACACTTCACAGACTCACAGAAATACATGAAAAGGGTTGGTCAAGTACAGAATTCATTGGTACAGAATCCATCATAGCCTTTCTTGAAGTTCTCAAAATCATTTCAACTGATAGATATTTGCAGATAAAACTTTAACAATTTCTCAAAAATACAAATTTATTTTTGTTAGTTTCAAAAATCTTTAATCCAATTGATTGAGATTCCACGATAAATTTGCCTATGTAAACATTTCTAAACTCCCTATAACAAATGTTTTTCAAATAAAATATGGTTTCAACAATTCAGAGTTTGATGTATTCTTGCTCTGTCTTCAAGTTCCTTTAAAAATAATTCTTATAAAACTTTCCAACCATTTTCATATCTACTTATATTAGAACTCCACGTGGTACAGCTTAGCATCCTTAAAGGCAAGTCATGCTATTAACAGTAACATTATGGTCTGAAAGAGTGAGTGAGTGAGTTGTTGTTTCACGCCCGCTTGGGCAATATTACAGCCATTAGCGGCGATGGTCTGAAAGAGGACTCACTTTTATCAATCTTTTCAATATATCAGGATTGTATTTTTACTCCATGTGGTACAGCGTAGCATCCTTAAGGGAAGTTATGCAATTAACAGTAACGACATGGTCTGAAAGAGGACTCACTTTTATCAATCTTGTCAATATATCAGGATTGTATTTTTACTCCATGTGGTACAGCTTAGCATCCTTAAGGGAAGTTATGCTATTAACAGTAACGTCATGGTCTGAAAGAGGACTCACTTTTATCAATCTTGTCAATATATTAGGATTGTATTTTTACTCCATGTGGTACAGCTTAGCATCCTTAAGGGAAGTTATGCTATTAACAGTAACGTCATGGTCTGACAGAGGACTCACTTTTATCAATCTTGTCAAAATATCAGAATTATATTTATAATATCCAAATGTAAGAAATCTTTCTGGTGAACCTAAAGATTTGACGGGAATTATTGTTTGTCAGGAGTCGACGAGTACAGAGTGATTTGTAGGTAAACCAGATTCATCACAGTCACGAAAGTTGTACATATGTATGAAAAATGAGCACCCTAATGAAGTTGCTTGTTTTTCCAATATAATACTCTTTCTGGCGACTGCAGAATTGGCGCAGCTAGAATAGAACACAGCTAAGCTTGTAGAAAACAGATGTATTCTTGTAACAGGCTAAAAGTTTGTATAACTCAGAAGTGGGAGTACTTCTTACTGCCAGTGCCAACTTTTTAACAAGAAATCTTATCAGTAATTATAATAATTGGATTACATTTGTAATATATGCTTCAGAAAGTGTATTATATTTTTTATTAATCATTCAACCTGTTCAGTTCTAATTTATAAGATACAATTTGGAAAACAGCTTCTTTGTCAGTTTCAAAGATGTAATGTTTTTCATTTGTGAATTTTACCTATGATTCATGAAGTATTTTTTTAAATCATCCATTACTTTTTTCAAATGAATAAAGGACATTTAGTTTCTACTAATATATATAAACCAATTAAGCCTAATGAATAGGTTGCATTAGATATCTAAAAAAAGAAAGCTGATTTCACACTTTAAAGGTTCTTCAATAAGCTAACCGATCAACTGTTCATGGCTTTACAATTTTGGTTTACTGTGAGTAAACCAATAAATGGTTTATGGTACTGTTTTATCAATAGGTATAGGACAAAAAATTCCTTCCACTCATTAAACCAAAGATCTTTATTGCAATGTATGACCAATTAAACCTTTTCCAAGATGTCATTGGTTATCAGATTCTCAGGTACTTTTGGCAAACATTTATTGAAACATCACTCTTATTATAAATACCCTTATTCCAGAACTACCAGATGAAGATATACCGTGTACTCTACTTTCAATATTCCTAGATTCATTCAGCCAATCCCAAGGATCAGAAAGATTAAGTTACTATCTGCATTTCACGGGTCACCTGTGTTCTGGAGATACAGCACCATTCTGTGGAACTACCGTATTCTATCTGGTCAACTACAAATATAAAACAGTTGAGGTAGGAAATTTCTATGACAATGAAATTTTAAAGGATATTTCACTAATGTTTAAAAGATTTAAACAATTTATTCAAACATCATTTGAGAGATTTGTAGATTTTGATTAGATTGATATTAATATTGAAAAACAATGATATGACATATTTGTTCTGATCCATAATACATGAACATATAATGAGTTATTCCTCTGGAAAATATAATATATCCATGTTTTTTTAAATACTTCCATAATCTTAAGAAGTAGAAAAAATTAATTATCATTTCAATATTATGATTTAGTATTGCACCTTTTTTTAAAATATGAAACAGAATAAAATAATCTTGGAATTTGTAAAGAAAACACAAATATAATTTGAATCTTTCTGTGTTAGTGATAAATAAAAAATTTCTAATACTCGTGAAGGCTTTGTGTACACTTATTCCATTTACTAAGGTAGACATAAGAAGGCTTTCCACATGACAGGACACATAAGAAGAACCATCACTCAGGTGCCTTCTATGATCTCACTTCCTAGACAGCTTACCTTTAGACAATCTGCTCCTTGAAGAGGGTGTGAAATATGTTTCCATCAAAGTTTGGTCATACAACTAATTAACAGCGAGATTGACTCAGATACTTTGTAATAGAGGCATTGTGTTACGCACCAGAATCAAGTTTCAAACTTGATCCTTTTTTATTACATGAACACAGGTCTCGATTTTTCGGTAATGTGCATGAATGATGTGATTAATTCCTACCCAGTTTTTGGTTCTTGTTAATGAAAAATTTTTTCTCGTATGAATGAAACCTTATATGCTCTCATCTCCTCCAAAAGTGTTGAAAATTATAATTTTTCTCTGAAAGATGCCTGTTTGTCAATGTTTTTAGTTAAGGTTTTCACTGAGTAATGATTTCTACAAAAGTCAAAGTGATATATGCCAAGATCATGATGCCATGGAATTTCTCCTGTTTCTAACAATTTGAAAACAGCTGGAGATAATGATCTTTATCACTTTCTTGACTTTCTACTAACAATTTACTATGCCAATATCAACAACAAAATAACTGTTTGCATTCTTGTAGCTGAAGGGATCAAATTAAAATGTTTTTGATACATAAATCTGTCTTAAAATTTCATTTGTCATACAATATTTTGAATCGAATTGCATCATACTTCATTAGAAAAGTGCAAACTATCTAGTAGTACTTACTGTATAAAGACAAACACAATCAATTGTACTACAAGCCTATTTAAACTATTGGACAAACATGTCCAATGATGGCACAAACTAGTTACACTGAGTGTACACAAATGTATCATGATACTTTAATATTGAATATTCGGGTGGTCCTAAACTTTTTGTTGAGTATATGACAAAAACATAACATATGATAAAACAAACCTTGTTATACTGAGAATATAACTAAAGTATTGCATAGTGCTACAATCCTGGTACTACTGCCTAGGTATACTAAGTACAAAACAAATGTCTCACAAGCTTCTCTCAACTTTTTTTCAAAAGTATTTCATAGCTTCAAGCCTATCTAAAGGCCCTTGCGCGCACCTATTTCTCATAAATATGAATGAACAGATCATGCCTATCACTTAATATTTGTCAGCGGTCACTGATTGCACAACTATCTTTGATTCCATCCAATCAGGTTTCTACATTTCTAGACTGAGAGACGTTCGTAGTATGAAAGAGGTTGTATAGGAATTTATGATGGAGCTACCTCTGTTTGGAGAGAATGGACCAAATTTTTTCATCTTAACTTTTCATTGTTGATTACATGTCAAAGAATACCGTATTCGACGTGATAAGCGCCTGGGGCGCTTAAAAAATTGGTAAAAGGGGGCGCTAATTAAAACAATACAAATTGTCCTCAAGTTTAGTCTTGAAAGTGGTTTCTTACGATATACATGTCTTTGAAATATGGTTTTATAACTTTTATCATTTTGATGGTGGCTGGAGGTCTTGAAATACCCTGTATTCTTCACTTTAGTGGAAGTAAAAGACTTATTGCAAGACTGAAAAACCTCACTCAATAAATCAGCATGCAAGGTAAGCAATGTTGAGAGGTGGGCGCTAAATCAGGACTCATATTGTTCAGTCAAAAACGTGGTTGGTGGGCGCTTATAGGGGAGTGGGCGGTTATTAAGTCGAATACGGTAATAAGTATTTCAATGCAAAGATAGAAAGCTAAAATGAGTGCCTTTTTTTCCCCCTATGCCTTAAAATAGCAAATTTATACCCAAAAAGAGTGCTATAGTGCCCTTGATGACAAACATTTAACATATGGTGCTACAAGCTAGTTATTCTGAGTACATAACACGTGTATAACATAGTATGTGTAAGTCTCATAACTGCTCCTCAACCATGTTAATACAGAGCGAGAAGAGAAATGAGTTCCTCTGACAAGCTTTCAGTTTGTGGTATTCTCCTGCTCTGCTTTTGCTATCTTGGTGCTAATGTGATTAAGCCGGTGGCACAAGAGATACACGAGAAGTCTGCAAATGAAACATACACATCTACTGCTTATTTAGTCACACATGTTTTTACTTATGTTTTTTTTTAACGGGTTGATTGATAGTCGACTTGTTACCATCTCTGTCCAGAGATTACGTGGGCAACAGACAATGAGAACGCAATTCTACAAATCAAGAAACTATTGAGTATACATTGATGTACTCATATAAAGAAATATCCCTTAAGGGAAAATAATAAGTATTCAAACAAGGATTAATTTTGATGTGTATAGCTCTCTTCAAAGTAAGCAAATTGATTTCAATTTGGGACAGAGAAAGAGATACAGACAGAGAGACACAGATAAGTGTTTCTCTTCCTGACATCCTGATATCCAACCATAATCAGTGTAAATCTCCAATTGCTCACAACCAACCTAAGTCCTCTGGAACTCTACTAGAACCACAGTCCATGCCAAAGTTATTTGTTTTTTGTTTTTTTAAATTTTAATTTTTCAGAGATAACCTATGTATTACTTCAGGGAGAAGTTTTCTCAATAAACCCCAGATATTTTTAGTTCATTAAGTTCAAAGAATAAGCATTTGATAGTAGTAAATTAAGTCCCTTACATTAGAATTTGAAATTCACCCATCTTAGCACTGGAACAGCTTTTACAATCTGGAGCCTGTAAGGTTGTTGTTCCCACACACTTAGTTCCACCTATAATCTCTGTACATCTCCCTTCAGTGTTTACTCTGTATAAGATCCCTGTGACTCCACTAGAACTAAGTTCCATGTCCCTGTACTTTATCATTGCTTGTTTATACATGTCAAAATATGAAATATGGACAGGAAATTGTAATTAAATGGACATTTTTTCCCATTAATACATAAACTAGGTCTTTTGGAGAGTGGACAAATTCAGTTGGACAATCCTAATTGATAAGCTTTGGACAATGCTAACTTGTTTTGCATGTTAAACAGGTAAATACATAAAGAGAGTCAAAATACTCTTGTTCAATCATTGATTTACAGTTTCACACCACCATTTTGTTTTTGTAATTGGTATTCAGTTAAAGGTTTAAACATGAACATATTTTATCTGATCTTTTCCTATTGCTTATTGAGTGATTCAACAATAGACACTATGAAAAGATATTGATATATAGACTTCTTTTTCAACATTTAACAGCAATGGAATATATGAGAGAGAAAAAAAACATAAGTTATAATCTCTTTCAAAATCTCTATAAAAACATTCCAATATTTAACAAAAATATCATTTGTAACTTGATTTCATTTATCAGCATGAATTCATTGTTTACACAGGCGATAACCATTATCAACACAACAAATATTTTTTTCCATAAATGTTTTTTGTTTTCATAAATATTTCTAAAAAATCATGACCTTTCAATTTAAATGTCACAGGAAATAAGCCACATGTAAAACTTTCAACCACATGTAAAATTTTCATAACAATTACCAAATGTCAGTTGTATTTTGTATATATGTAACAAGTTCAGGCAACAGAAAACGTTACACAAAGAGAAGGATTTCTTGAACTGCACTTCACGTTGTGGATGCTTGCACCTGTGAGATGTAGAATGGTGGGAAATCGCACATACTATCACGGATATGCATTGCATTCTGGGTCATACGCCAGAGAATCTGGAACAGTGCACTATCTCGGCGCCAATGTCACCCGAGGAACAATGTGCACTCCCTGCAGCCATATCTTTATGGGGCTCAATGCAGTGTTATTGTTAAAAGTGAGCAATCTGGTTTGTAATTTTGTGCTAAGGAAAAGGAATACCAGTATGCCTATGCGGCTTATAAACTATCAATTTCAAGGAAATGCTTTGATAAAATCTTCAACTTAATTAGTTTTGGAACCTTTAGCAAATTGCAAATCCCTATCTTGACATTACATTAACTGAGATTTCTATTACAAAGGTTTTTAAAAAATCATTAATTACTGAAATTCTTATTATTAATAGAAATTTGCCAAATGCAGTTGTTGATGATAAAATCTGCCTTTAAACCTTCATGAAATTAAGATCAAATACTCCACTTTCTTCTAGCCATTTATTTCAGTGTTTCTTTTTGCAAGAAAAGATTTCCTTGAATTACTGAAATTATGTTCTAAGAACGACATAGGATTCAAAGAATCTTTCCCTCTCTAATTAACAAGTGCAACTTGGACATATTTTCCTCTTCCCCACCAAAGTATTTATAAGATTTAGTTCCATCAGCTGATACAGTCGATTCCAAATCATCAGGTGTAATATCTGTGATTTGTGACTGCAACAAGAATTAATGAAAGGTGATCTTGTCGGCATGCTTTACAAATCATCAGGTGTAATATCTGTGATTTGTGACTGCAACAAGAATTAATGAAAGGTGATCTTGTCGGCATGCTTTACAAATTAACAGGTGCAATATGACAAAAATCCCAAGCAAATTAATTGATGTCTCTAAAACAAATATCAATCAAAACAGTATCAATTCTTTTTAAACCAATTTCAGTAATCAAACTTTTAAGCAAATTACAAGAAATATCAATGACACTTTTGATGTCTCTACAAGAAATATCAATGACACTTTTGATGTCTCTACAAGAAATATCAATGACACTTTTGATGTCTCTACAAGAAATATCAATGATACTTTTGATGTCTCTACAAGAAATATCAATGACACTTTTGATGTCTCTACAAGAAATATCAATGACACTTTTGATGTCTCTACAAGAAATATCAATGACACTTTTGATGTCTCTACAAGAAATATCAATGACACTTTTGATGTCTCTACAAGAAATATCAATGACACTTCTAATTCTATGAGCATGTTACATTGTTCCTCAATTCAACAGGTGCAACTTAACCAACCCTATATCTTCTTCTTCACCACATTAAGTGATGTCTCCCCCTCAAAGGTTTCCTGTGTAAACAAGCTCATTACGAGGTGGTTTGTGTTCTGCTAATCACCTCCTGGACAGAGGGCTGTAAACTGAGCATGGAGAGATCTATATACAGAGATCAGGGGGTTATCTCTGACTACCATAAGGCAAAGGGTTAGGGGTCTGATGTCTTTAGATCTTTGCCATCATTATGAATGTGTTTCTAGTGGGAGCATAACAAGAGCATATTGTCATTGTCATTCTTACTGACATGGCCATGAAAGATTGTCTTTAGACTAACGTTTAGTGTCTGAAAAGAAACTGACTATGTGATATTCAATTGATATGATGTTGGCTTAGTAAAACATTCTCATAGCATCACCTTACATTCAAAAGTTCTTAATTGTTAAAAAAGTATATCTAATTTAAGCTTTATTAGCCTGCAAAAGATATGGCAAGATAAGACACTCTCTGATATATTCAATTTGCATAATTGTCGAGTAGGCATATTCAATATTCTCAATTTGCACAACCTAGTGTCTCAACAATTAGAAAGTCATATAGATATTACTTACACATAAGATACAACTAACATCAGATAGGCTATACCACTGATGCAACTAAGCATCTCTAGAATTTTAAAGTCACCAAATTGTCAACTTTACAGCACCTAGATCCCTTGAGCTCTGTATCTTGCAAGTCCTGCTGGAAAGATAACCAAGGCAGTGCGGGTGCAGCCCCCTTCCTCTGCTCCCTAGATCAGGGATTCTCATGTTACAAATTGTCAAGGTAATTGGCCCAGAACCAATTGTTATGGGATGTTAAAACCTTTCTGATATAAAATGTTACACAACTGTCAACTTAAAGTCTTAACATTCAAAAGTCACAAAATTTTTAACTACAAGTTAAAGCGTCTTTGAATTAAAGTAACATGTTCATTTTTCTTGAATCACAACATTTTTATATAGTCTAAACTTGTTTTACAAAATTCTGCAAGACCATGAAATAATAATTTAACATCAAACAAAAAATATAATCAAATATCAATTCTGTTTCAAAACTTACGCAATAATTGATAAAGAGTCATTATACTTATCCAGGTTTTAGGTAAATAGCCTTTATTTAATTATTTGAGATGGTATATATTAACTTTAAATCTAACCATAAACATCTTTCATATCAAAAGGTTACATAATTGACAACACAGTGTCAAGTTCACAAAATTGTCAACAAAGCGTCTCCAATATTAATCCCCTGTCCTCATTATCTTTCTCAATAGTAACATTACTCAACTTCACATTGAAAAGTCAAATAATTATCAAGTGTCTCCACATCATTTCCAATTGATCAATGTATCTTGGATCATCGGATAACTACAAATCAAACCATAAACATCTTTGATATTACATGTAATACAATTGACATTATCCTACCTCATGTAAGAATGCCGATCTCTGATTGATCAATGTGACCCTAAACAAATATCCATATACACTGTCACCGAGGGATGATAAATCCATTACACCCCCTACATGAGTAAAGCGTGCTTCCATGTCAATCAATAAAAGTCATGTGATCAGGTCATAGGTGTTGTTCATTCCTTTTTGTCTTTTTAATAATACATTAAGACATTCGGTAAGAAAAATTTGTTATAACATTCCATCAAGGGTGACATAGGGATATTTTATTCCCGTGAATGATTTTATTGAGTGAGCGGAACTCGGTTGCATAAAATCTTTCGCAAGGATAATATATCCCTATATCATCCTTGACAGAATGTTTTAACTTATAATATGGCATCTTTAGAATTATTCAGCTAAACCTAGCGTCACTGATATAGTGCCCTGTCCCCTGTGTACATGCATGTCCTGCCAGAGAGATAATGAGGGCAGTGTGTGTGCAGCCTCGTTCCTGTGCTCCTAGATAGGAGATTCTGGTGTTACAAATTGTCACAGTAATTGGCCCAGGCCTGATGAGGCCTAGTATGGGATGTAAGCTGGCGGGATGTAACGGTAAACCAATTTGGAATGAGATGATACCCTTTTGACATTTGACTGCTGGAACATGTCATTGGAAGCTGATGAATACCATTACACTGATTTTTTAAGCTACATCTGTGAATGGATTGTACTGAACCATTGTGAAAGCATTGCGAGTTATCCCCTGAATATGAAACCATGTGCACCTTATCTTCACTTTCAAAAACTAAATGTCGCCAAGAAATGTCAAGTGATTAATTACCATAAGGACTTGGTAAACTTTGCACAAGGAATAGGATTTCATGTCACGAGATATTAGAAAAGAGCAGCTAGTTTTGATAAAGCTATGAATTTTCTTGGAAAGAGCTGTGATGAGAATTCATAAAACTGACTAAACCCATTCTTTAGAGAATAAATGGAAGATAAAATTGATTCTTAAATAGAAAACATAATCAAATTGAAAAGGAGACATTTCTTCTTTATGCATACAAAATAGCTTTTATCCATTTTCATTCGAGTCAATGGGTTTAACTACAAGTTGAGTTCGGCTGTTAATTTTTTACTAGAATATCAACTCATTATATAATCATTAAAATGTCCATGGAGTATATTTTTCCCCATTTTACAAAGACTTCTAAAAAGGTAACCACTCTCTCAAAAGTAAAATATTTATTTTCTTTAACAGCATGAACATTAGTGCACTTAAATGAGATTTTGGCTGTTATTGTACGCCCATGCAGTGGCAAGTTTGTTACTTTTCTGTATACAAATATACTCCTGGGCATATGGTGAACGTAATCAAGCTCTTCAAGTCTCTAATGTTCGTGCTTACCTAATGAAATGTACACGTTTACCTTATTGCTACATATGAAGAGAGCAAGATAATTACGAGTCTTGGAGCAGCAAGAAACACTTTGATAGCTCATAGGTACATTGATGTTTCATGTTTACAATTAGCAGAGCATCTTCTTCTTGCAATAAACACACGCAGTCATCAGGGACAAGATGTTTAAAAGAGCTTTACCGTATTATACCTTAGTTTAGCACTTCATTTTCAGATTATGCATTTTTAATAAATACACATTGAGGAAAAAAGCTGTAGGCCTTTAAACATGTTTGAAATACAAAAACGCTTCGGTTAAAGAATGTTTTACCTATGTACCTATTGACACAGGTTGTCACACTTAGAAAAGCCCTCTCCAGACACTTTACTTGACAAACCCTTCTACAATTTAAGTTTCTTTACTTTATAAATTTTCACAGTGCTCGATAATATAAACTTTCCACAATTTTACCTCTTTTAACACCTTCATTAACCATTAATAATTGATTTTGACACTTCAGAAGCATTCATCGACTTAAAGATAAATCTTGAAAAAGTATAAGGGGGCATATTTCCCTTGAAATTAATTGTATTGATAATTTAGAGCCACAGTTTGTAAGAAAATGATCAAACAACATTTCTTTATTTGTGTGGCCAACTCTACAAACTACACATCTATTGCATTGAGAATAATTTCTTGATATTCTAATAAAAATTGGTTATTTGATAAACTATGGTATATGATTTTAAAAGCTGTGTGGCCAAACCCTTACACTATTATGTAGGAATTGGATTTACGAAAGTTTAAGTGCAATCCTATCACAGTTTCTACATGTGTTGGAAATTTCACCTCAATATGTACCCTTTCAGCCAAAGCTTTTCTCTAATGTTAGGACACATGTATGGTTTTCATACACATTTCTCAAAATTCCTTTAAGCTGAGGTCCGTGGGCTAAAGTGAATTATGTTCGAAACTCAAACTATTATTTCACTGTATAAATACAAGCATCCGTCTACATGGGGTTGTTGTACGAAGCTTTAACAGAAGCATATGGCCCAAAGGAGGTCAATATTTTTCTTCATATATACACATCTACATATGCAAAACTATTCCTATAAAATTCAAAAACAAACATCTAGTTTTACAAAATAAATATTGTTTAACATCATAATATAACAATAACATTATGTCTTACATACAAAATTAAGTACCATTTAAATTAAATAAGTGGGTAGGTTGTTATATAATGAGTAAGAATTAGTTAGATACAAATTCTATTAATGGTTTCATGGAAATGGTATTATACAGGACTGTGTTTAGTATTCTGTTTTTCATTTCCTGAATTATATCATGACTAGCCCTAGCCTCATATGCCTTTTACTTTTAGTCGTCATAACAAAGTATAAAGACAACAAAATGAAAAAAATGATAAAATTATGATAAATCATTTATATAAAATTATAACAAGTATTCTCTTTTATCTTACACAAGGGAAATATATAGCTCTTTCAAATTGTTATCTCCATTACCAGTTTATTGAATGTGATTTCCTTATCAATTTTAAGTTGTTTTATGAAATGTAGTCAATTCAGTTCCATTTACATACATAAAATAATTTTAATTTTCAAACCAAATATAAGAAAATGTACATGTTTTGATAAAATAATTCCATTTTAACCAAGATTTCATCTAAACAATTATTTGTTTCTTTTTTTCCTCTATTTTTCTCCTAATCTAAATATATATTGTGAAAGGACATAATATGAGTCCTTTAAAGTTTTCTTTCAAAATTTCTTTCTTTAGTGCCTTTTATATATATATAAATGTATGACAAATTTGTTATCTCAATCAAAATATAAAGTTCTTCTAATACTTCTATACTTTTCCAAATTTCAATAAATATTTCAAATTTATACTTACATTCTTCGCCAATTTCAATAAATTTCATAAATTTAAACGTACGTCTTGTCCCTTTTAAAATTTCAATAAATATTTCAAGTTTAAATATTTCTTTGAATTCTTCAGAATTTTAGCTTTTAATCCAAAATTTGACATTTGTAAATGCCATTTATCAGAGAGGACATATGGCAGCGATGGATGCAACCTGTCACAGAGTGTGAGAAAGTGTGAGTTTTCTACTGAGAGACTCCAATGGCCGACTCCAAAACCATTGTAAAGGTCAGGCCAGGCAACAGTATGTTTATATGGCTTCTGTCATCTAGCTGAAAACTTTACTGGCAATATCATTACGCCCCGTAATAGCTTTTACACATAATAAACTGGAGCTTCAACGAACCTTGGTAACAAGTGAAAATGTTTTAGGAGTTTGGACTTGTGCTCTGTTTCATTATCGACACTGCCTAATGAGATGAAAAGTAATAGCAGTACTTCTTTTGATCTTTACTTTTATTGAATACCGTTGACCTTTGATTTCATACAGGCAAATGTCAACATTTTTTTGCAATCAAAAACCGCTTAACACTTGATCTCAATTAGAAAAGTTCATTCCAATTCCAATCACTATTCCATATGCACGTATTTAAAAAATAATTGAGAATGATACCTTTTGGACAATTTGGTAATAAAAGGTTAAACATTCTTATTGTATCTGTGCACATATTGCACAGCTAAATGAGTATGGTTCAATATTGTGAGATTGATTTTGGAAAGGGTTTTCATGTAAAGGATCAAAACACTTTTCATTGTCAATTCTTGATGGTAGATTTAATCACATCTTAAAGAAAATTATGGCCCCACAGGGATTCCATGATGGTTTTTGTGCAAAAAAGGGTTCAGTTCAATTCATTCAAGTAAAGGAACTGGGGCAATGACTTAATCGATAAAAATACAATATCTTGACAAGTTCAGTACATTTCACTTCAAAACCCTAAATACATGTGTGAAGACAAATGAATTCAACTAATGTTATTAACATGTTTACATTATTCAAGAAGATGGACCATTTTGAAACAGAATCATTTCTTTATAGAACATCCTTTGTGCTCATTGATTACTTTCTAAAAACATTTCTTCCCTCAAATGATAAATCTATATTTACCTCAAACATTTTAAGAGTTGAATTTGGTCTTCAAACTAAACATTGAACCAATGATTGCAAAAGGGGTTAAACTGAATTGACAAAGTAGCAATTCAACTTAGGTGATAATTTCTGTACTATAATCATTAGCAGTTTGTTTCTAAAATGTAGATGAGGGTGATCAATGATATCAAGATTGCACAAACAAAACCACAGAAAGACACTGAAAATGAAAATGGGAAATAAGGCAAAATTATCAATCTAATATCTAAAGAACATATGCAGCAAGCAAGAATATCATCATTCAATTCAATTCAAGTTCAGTATTTGATTCATTGCAATTTATATATGAACTAAAAAATGAATGTTATCATTTAGAAGTCAATATGACATGATATGAAAACTAAGATGAAGCAATAATATAGGTATACTGCAGAAAGGAACAGAGCGGGTTTTTGTAATCGTTGAAATCATTATTATCATCAAATATTAAAATAATAATCTTATAAGGTGGAATTGAATAAACAAAGCATTTTATGGATGCTTTCATCAAAGTTACCAAGCGATTATGTAACATTTTCTTCTGACAATTACCGATAATATTTGTATTTTTTGTCATAGTTGTACTATTTCATTTTTAAAAGAAATGCACAATTAAACAACTTCATTTGAGATGAGACAATAGACAAGATTGCGCTAAAAAAAAGGTGCAGGTCATGAAAAACCGCCCGGCCATGAATATTTACCATAAAAATCTTTGATAATTTGTGGGTTAAATTAACGGAGAAATTATGGTAAGGCAAATTGAATTACGTCATATTTGAGGCTTACACAATAACCTTGTAGATTGTAAATGAACTGAGGGCTTGCTGATTTTGTACAAATGATTTCCAACTCAAAGGTAAGGATCTGTTCCTCTCTGCAGTGAAGGACGTGCTGCTGACATTAGAGTACTTGTACTTAGAGTACTTGTACTTAGAGTACTTGAGACCTGTTGAGTAGCATGCAGTTCTACCATGTCACAAGCAACGTAGAGGCAATGGTCAAGAAAATTCATTCTCAGATACAAACATATGTTGTTGGAATATTGGGGCCGGGCAGTGTTGATCAATTCAGGATGACAATACTTCAAGAGATATGATTCTTTCAATTCAACATGCGTCTTGCAAATTTGAAATGAGTTTCTAAAATGCATGAGCAAGTTTCGATGAGATTGACTCAAGTTTGAGTTAAATGCCAAGGATGGAGATTGAGGAATGCTTGTCTGGAGATCGAGTGAACTCCGTCTCAGCCAATAGAATTAAGGATTACAAGTTGTGTGGCTGAGGGTACGTGGCAATCGTCTGGTCTGGCTGATTAGAAGTGGTAGCGGAATACAGCAGCAAATGACTTGCATGGGACTGGTCAAACAATTTTAGGTCAGGACCAGCCCGTGAGCCAATGAACTGGTCCGGTTTACACCATGAGTGATTTGGTTAGCCAATGGGTGGCTGGTTGCATGGTTGTCCTCCAATCAGCTAGAATCAACAAGCACAGCGGGCATGCAGAGCCACACAACTTACAGTTACCAGGGTTAGGAGTCCGGATGCTGCGAACATCGGCTGGCCCCTCGCCCTCGCTGTTGGAAGCGGCGACAGTTACAACATATTTCTGCGATGGCTGAAGCTGTCCAACAGTCCAAGAGGTTGTGTCTCCAAGTATGTCCTTGGTGACTGGTTTGAGGGTCTTGTGGTTGATGGGGTTGATGGTGATCTTGTAGGCAATGATCTCTCCATTGGTGAAGGGGGGTCTGGTCCAAGAAATGGATAGAACAGAGGGGGAGGGTGCTGACAGACTTGTGATCTTTGGGGCACTTGATGGGGCTGCAAAAGAAGACAAAGACATACTCTCATAAGTTTTAGTCATCCATTCTAAAATATAAAATATATCTGAAAAACTCAAATTTTAGCTTGTCAATCCTGATATCTAAACAAGGATCAAAACCCGTTGCGATCTTGCAATCTTTATTCTCTGAGAGAGTTAAGTTCAATGCAAAACAAAGTTATCACAATGTTATGGTTGTTTTGTGTTTTTATCATTTCAATATAATTTATTTTTTCTTAGAAACTGTAACGAATACATTTTAAACAGTAAAAATTAAAAAAATGGATTGAATAATGACTAAAGAAAGGTATTGAACTATCAAAGGTAATATTTATCAACTACTCTTTTCACTTTCTATGAACAGCTATTTACATCATGCAATTGATTCTGCATTGATTTATTCATTTTTTGTGGGAGATGTACTTTATATGAGTCCTGCAATCACACCCAGTCTGTTGAATCAACTAATATGTCACTTCTCTTGTCTGGGAAGTACAAAAGACAACCAAAAACCGGAGCTCTTTAAGTCAGAACTCCACCAAACACCCATGACATAATAATTCTTCTAAAGTAGCGGACGGTATGGTCCGGAAGTGAGACTCTAATCTTGTCTCTCGAACTGGCTGTTGAGACTTGCCCAATCATCTTGTCAGGGTATAATCACGTAGAAAACTACCAATGGAAGACCGAGCAGTTTGTACGACATCTTTGCTAATGAAGATTCCTTATAAGTTCATCGCTCTGAAAAGCTTCGATAATGAGATCTGGACTGTACAGACTTCTTACTTTCAGTTCATGATTCCTGTTATATAACCAAGATGTAAGTTGTCTACTACAAATAGAACAATCACCTGGTTGTATTTAGAATCTTGGTTCAAGAATTTGTCTGCTATTGTCTGGACTAGAAGGTTAATTATATATAATATCCTAGATGAAAATGTTCTTGATTTCTTGTAAAAATGACATTGAAAAGGAAATAGCAGATTGTGTTTTAATGTTATCATTGTATATAACATATTCTACTTCAAACCTGGTTCAGTTTTTTGAGAAAACATTTATAAAATATAACCTTGATTGTATTATTCGCTAGATACCATGGTTGTCCTAATTAAGCCAATGAAACAGTTTGCCTGAGAATTGTGTGTCATGAAATAAATGGTTTCTAGGTTTAAAATATTCGTTAATCTATTAATTTGGAAATTATATTACCAATCTGCAGAGATTTATATACTTTATGAAATTTAAGTTCTAATGATTCTTGACACTAGTTGAAACACAGATCATATAGAATCAGAATCATAGTAATTATTTGTAATTACAGTTATTGGACTGATAAACATTTTCAATGATTATACTCATATCTAATTTTGGACCTGTGTTACTACTGCTTCAACCAGAAATTATTCAATAAGTTCAACAGAAAACTTACTTTGATGAATTTATTCAATCTAAATTTTTGGTAGGCAAACATTTATTTCAGGTTTCGATATCAATTATATCAATCCAAAGTTTTGAAACCATAAATGTGATATTGAATAGTTGGACATATGTTGATCTAATGTTCTTATTTGAGATGGACTTAAAATATGTTGATGAAATCTGATGTGGTTGATCAATTAAGTTCTTGGCTGAACATATAGACATAATTGGCATGGATCTACAGTGTTGAAGAAACTTAACACACAACTCAGAGAATGTCAATAACTTTCACTTTTGCGCAAATATTGGAAAAGAAGATAAATGAAGGCACACATCCCCCCCCCCCGATTTTCAAACATTCAAAATGAACTTAGTTTTCTAAGAAATATCTTTTTCCATACTTGTTAACACGCAAAAGCAGAAGTTTGAAAATGTTCCAAAAAGCTTTTAGATGAAATGAGATTAGCAGAAGCATGAAATTGACCAGATGCTCTCTTGAATGACAGCAAAGCTAAAGATCGGATATTGAAGAAGAAATTGATCACGAAGATGTTCACAGATGGAATTGACTCTGATTTTAGTGCTGGAAGTACAACCTTATGATATCAACGTTGTATTACATCGGAGAACAACTTTTACCAATATTGTGTTTGAAATATCACATGTGAAAAAGACTTCAGGTTTTTCTATTTAAGTTAGAGCTTTCATTACAAAATAAAAAACACGCATTCAAAATGACTTTTCAAGGCGATTCCGAAATAATATGTGTTAAAGGTATTTCTCATCTCTAAAATGCTTTGTTTTATAACGCCCTTAAAATAGTGTGCAAACCAAATTGTTTTTGGTTTCATGTTATTATATTTAATTAACAATCTTGTAGGCCATCTTTTGAACCTTTAATTGCAACCCGAAATCAAAGCAAAATATTTCCATAATCCTTCTTAATTTGATTTTTCATTCATATAACAGACTCTTTTATACACTTTATGAAATGAAATGTCTTTCTTTCAACTCCAAATAAATTCAATCCAAATAAATACTTACTTTTAAATATCAAAACAGTAGTGTACATGGACTAATATCCAATCAAAAAAAGATCTTATATCAAAAATCAGAAAGGAGCCTCAGAGAAATGGGCATTTAGTTGAATTCTAACCTAGACCTTCTTCTCAACAGAATATGTTTATGTAAAGATAATATCAACTGCAGTCTGTGCATTAGACAGTATAGACAAATAGACATCGTCATCAACATCCGCTGCCAAATTGGTTCTCATTTTAACTCATAACTTTTACGTAAATGACTTAAATCTGATTATGAAACAGAACAAGGGCACTATCTCTGGTAAAAAGTATTGCACACTTCTCATTTTCAAAGTCCATTAAGGTATTCAAACCCTGAAGCCACGCACTAAATTTGGTAATCCTATCTTAAATAGTTTCTGAGGAAAACTGTCCCCTTTGAAGATAACCTAG
This sequence comes from Phorcus lineatus, assembly GCA_921293015.1. NCBI lineage: Eukaryota > Metazoa > Mollusca > Gastropoda > Trochida > Trochidae > Phorcus > Phorcus lineatus. The sequence goes on from OV121085.1 coordinate 19,665,412, forward strand.
AACTCAGTGAAAAAAAAATGGAACAAGGGCAATAACTCTGGAAAAAATAATAGCACACTTCTCATTTGTTAACTCCATCAAGGTATGGATACCACACCATATTTGGCAATCCTATTTCAAACAGTTTCTGAGAAAAGCTGTCCCCTTAACTCAGACAGATTGACAGACTGACGGACAGACAGACGGAGCCCAAACCTACATCCCCCTTCCATCGTGGCAAGGGATAATAAGCTTAAAAAACAAGCAAGCATTTTAACAACTAAAACAACAAAATGAAAGAAATTAAACCCTTACAAAGTTACCCGTAGTGAGACAAAGTGCATGAAATGTTACATGACTATTTCATACAGTATAAGTATTTACGAAACAAATAATAGGACCACTCACCACCATGAGCTAGAGTGAGAATGGCAAACGTCTCTGGCGACTCCAGAATATGGTGGGACAGAGGACTTATCACAACCAGAACTCGGAACTGCAACACGTCAAACAGAAGTATAACATTTAATAATTTCATTATTGTAAAGTTGGTGTTAATTCAAAATAAACATCATTAACTTATAAGCAGTACAGTACAAAACGTCTAACATTATCATAACCTGCTGTTTATCTTAGCGCCTTTTACATTTAAATATTACAATCATTGTAACAAATACAAGAGTATGCCATGTGTAACATTACTGAAACAATACTTAAACCCATTGCAACATTTGTCAAATGAATGTCATAATTTTCCATACAATGTACTACTCATTCAGATATGATAGGTATAGTATTAAAACTTTTAAAATTGTGTATCCCATTCTTGTTAATCATTCCTTTGTAAAAACATGTATCTATAGAATGAAGATATGCAAAAAAATCAAACTTACTTTGTAAGTGACATATGGATGTAGATTGTAGATATATATCTGACCGGTATCAGAAAAGTTGGAGGAGTTGTGTATCTGCCAGTCTTTGCTCACTTGCGGAATATCCATTATTTTCCGTTGAACATAATATTTTATATTCTTTAATATCCGTCCTGTCCACCGCAGAACTACAGATGAATATTTCTTTGATGAGCGATTCAAATCTGGTCTCGGCAGATTCCTAAAATTTCCTGAAATTGTCCAGAAAGAGGAGTAAAACAATTTCTTCCTCAACAAATTATTCAGAACTTTCAACAAAATTCATGGAAATATAAAGTTATATTAAAAATTCATATATTTGAGACCAATTTATTTTGAGAGTTACACTTTAATTAACTTGAAGTATTTTAAACAAACAAGTAAGACAATTTCACCACAAAAGATAAAAGTAATTGATTTCTTCTTAAGGCTCAAATTTTGCTATTTTTTTCTTCTTACTTTGAAATAGAAATATTCATTGCAATGTTGTGATTAGCATCTGATTAAAATCTGAAATGACAAAAACTCGTATTTTACCTATTACATCTTTGTAATATATGTCCAATGCAAATGTGCATCCCTGGATACAGTTCTGTTTCTGTAATAGACATTATAAAATATTATGACATGATCTACCTGTACAAAAATAACTTTGTTTTTACCTACATGTTAGTCAGTGAAGATTCTCTTGAATTCTCTTACATCACTCCAAAACTATAATTTAAAAAATTTGTCATATCATTAATAAAGAGACGCTTTCCTCTACAATATTGCAGAACGTTTTATATATATTTGAAAAATTTAAGGGATAGTGTCATCTATTTTATTCAGAGATTAATATCTTTTATATTTGTTTATCATCATTACTCATAAGTAATTAGATAAACTTGCTGTATATCCTTAATTGTTTTTATTTTCCATATTTTGTGGTACAGGCAAAGACATGTTACAAGCAAACTTTAAATCACATAAATACATTCAAATACACCTATAATCTACTGGTACATTTTGTATAAGTAAATAACTAATTATTATTTTCAAAGTTGAAAATGTACAGCAGTTTTTAAAGTTGATATTTTCTATTTTAAAAAGTCTTTAAAACCATTGGAGCAAAGAACTGCAATGACAAATAATATCTTACTTAAATGAACTGAAATGTAACATTTCACCAAAAGCTAATAATTCAAACATACATACCTGTATTCTTGTTTCAGCTTCACTGGTTGCTACCTGACCCTGAAAAAACAAAGGATATGTATGAAATTAATTCTAATGCAATATTGAACAGAAGCTCTTATCAAGTATAAATTCCAAAGTACTTATCATATGACCGAATAATTATTGAGTCACACTGTTAAAGGGACACAATGTTCCGTTTTTCATACCTAAATAAATGAGATGAGAGTACGCAAAATGTCAACTGGGTACGTTATGAAGCCCCAAATTAAAAATAAATTCCCATAAATCACTGATGTTCTTGATTAAGTCATCCAACTTGCAACTCTACTAAGACAAAATCTTCTTCACCTCAAGGGCCTTTTGACTTCAAAATAGTTCATTTGAACTTTGTGTAATTTGATTTCAAATCGATCAGCCCTTAAGTCTTTTGCATCTTAGGATAAAAGTAATTCAGTGCAGATTTTCACCCCTCTCAAACTAAAATGTAAGTCTACAGATGTGTCAAACTCTTTTATTTTCTGGTTGATGAAGCAAAGTGTGAGATCACATTTTCATCAAAATCTGAATTAAGGACTTAAGAAACATTCTCTTATGTGGCCTGTTATCACAAAGCAGCTAATTGAATAATAGTTGGTGTTTTTTCTGACAGACTTGTGCAAGAAGTATGTGAACCAAAACTGTCTTAAAATCCATTAATATGAGGATGTTGATAGGTGTAATATCTTTTTATAACTATCTATACAAAGTCCTTGAAGCAAGTAGATTTGAAATAAAAACTTCTTGACACACACAGACATGAAGGAGACCTAGGGAAATAAAAAACACATTTTGTAGCAGTTCATGAAGTGAAACTGTCACTTAAGGTTAATTTGAAGTGAAAAGAGGAGTTGAAATATGCTACAGGCGATTAGTAATCAATTTCTAATTTCCTTTCAAAATTACCTAGTATAGTTTTCATCAAATTCAGCCCATATGGCTTCTTCCAAAAATATTATAAGAATTTTTCTGTTCTAATTACAATGCTTAGCATGTTTTGTAGCACATTGTCATGAATTATATTAATAGGCTTACATGTTTATAAACTGGTTTTCAATCACAAATCACAACTTTGACCAGTTTATTGTCCCTTTACTGAGCTGATAAGCATTAAGATGGTTATTTTCAGAAACAACCACTACTTCTCGGTTAAATAATACCATTTCTGAAATTTGACATATTTTACTCTAACAACATTCTCTGTGCCCCTTTAACATGCATCTGGCCTCGCTATTGAATATTTGAAATGTTTCATTTAACACAAATTTTAAAATCCTCCAATCAAAAGGAAATTCACACATAATTTATCTAGAAACTTGACAATGAAATGTTGAGTTTGAATCAAATCTATCACAACCAGTTTTGACGGTTGATGTCTTTATTCCATCATAAATGGATTTCAGGTCTCTACTATGAAAATTCCCAATATTCTCTATGATATAAAAAACCTTCTTCACCTTGAGGATATTTGCTACTTAAAGTGCTTAACATCAATTCATCTTTACAAATATCTTCTTTGGCCTTGCCCAAGAGCAAGGGAACACATCTTTTACTCCTAGAAGTACAAAGTTAATTTCATTTGAAATTCATGCCAGCCATTATTCAAATATTTATCACTAAGTGCATCAATATTTATGACGTTGTTCCCAATGACTGGTCATTGCTGGCGGCGACAAGGGCTTTGCCCTATCATTGTTGAACCTACCACTTCAAATACACTTAATTTGAATTTGAATATCATTCATGATTGAAAATGACCCAAATTCATATTTCTTGTGATCGGTTGTCGTTCTTACACTGGTAAATTATTTGTTTACTCATCATATTTGCCTGAATGTTATGAATATCAATTCAATTTGTTACTGATGAGCTAAATAATGATTTTTTTGTGACTGGTATAATCTATGGATTGTCAGTTAACTTAAAGAGATAAGACTTGATCTATAAAAATAGAGCAATTGGCTTTTAATGGCTAATCAGTCTTTGTCTGACATGGTCTTCTGTTGAAGAAATATATTTAAATGGGATGCAAAGAAATTTCACCAATCATGCAAACACACAATTCTAAATCTATTGGTCATGGTTTCAGTGTTCTAGTGCTTTAAGTCAATTATATTAATAACTTTGACAGGGTGATCTTTGACTCTCTCTGTAGTTGCATTCAACATTTTATACAAGTTGTATTTTTTTTAAAGATTCTTGAAATTGCTAAAGGCATTAAAAATAATGTATGAAATGGTAAAAAATATCACCCCTCGTCTGCAACATTTTAAGAATATGTCCTTTTTGGTCAATATTATTTCATTATTATACTTTGCAAATTTCATTCTACACTACCAAAATTATAGTGCAACTTAAAGTGGTGCCCCTTCAATGATAAAACTGCACACCAAAGCATGCCCCCTGCTTTCTATCATGGCAGAGCTAAATTAAATCATTCTTAATTAGCATCCCCCTCAAAGAGCATATTCTAAATTCCTTTCAGCAAGTCAGATACCAAAACCATTCAGAAGTTTCATAAAAATGTTATTAAACAGAAATGAGTTAAGTAACTTATTTATTGCTGGCAGAATTCTATCATCAGAAATTACCAAAAAACCCTGCCATAAGACCGCCAAGGCTGTGGCTATCACATGGTGCTGTCATACACAACAACTATGATGTCACGTCAATGGATATAATGTCAGTGGGTGATCCTATCACACAATGTGTGACTAAAATTTAGATTTATCAAAGAGCAATAGCTCCAATGGGGAACTGATACAAAGATCTGTAACCTACCGTAGCAGAAGAGGGAATACAGGCACTCTGGCAGCTGGAGGACAGTGCCTGTGTGTACTTGGTACATCCATCTTGGCACTGCAATATATGAGAGAAAAATAAACATACATACATAACAATCAGAAATATAAGCAATCACAATGATTGCAAATACTTTCAGACTTTGGTTGCCTTTCTCAAAGGTCTTTCTAAATGTTTTAAGAATATGTTGAAAACTCTTTGCATGACATCACATTGATTAACATCTTTGTAAATTATTCTTTTATTCATGGTTTGCTTGAACTTTTCTTGTAGAATATAGTTTAATTCAGTTTTCTTCAGGAACATTTGTGAAACAGCATGATAGATTTATAAGAAAAGTAACTGACTGAATGTGAGTCTCTGTGAGAATATATACCTCATGAGTGGATGCTGTGACACATCACATCACTTTGTCTGGTGACCAGTGACAACAATACATGAATATCAGACAAGTTACTGAATATGTTCAGACACTCATTGTTCACAAACTACCTTAAGTTGTACAACCAGCAAATTAATTCACCCACATTTTATGTAAAGAACATTGATCTACTTTTTTGAAAATAATGAATTGTCAAAGAAATACAAAAACTAGATTAAAATGTAGTCTATGAAAAATTATAATGATTTACTGTTCCTTCATCCATAAAATTTTTTTCCTTGGGCTCCAAATTTCAATGTGTATAAAGTCAATCTAGACTTGCTGAATGTGGACCTAGACTGTATAAAAGGCTCCTTTATATACACAGTCATGAAGCAAGACTATGCAAAAACCAACACAATGCTTTTCTTACATCAAGCTTGTTATGGGTTGTTTGAAAATGTTCCCTTTTAACAGACATCAACACTTTGCCTCTAGTTCTCATGCCTTGTATCATTTTAAAAGATTAACTTGCATATAAAAAGTATGTTCACTTATTGAGTTATATCTTTAAAATCCTTATCACCATATTCATTTAAATGAGGCAATTTTGGAACCACTAAGCAAAGCTGAGACGTTGACAGCTGTTTTGAATAAGAGAAAATTTGGTGGAATCGAGTTAAAAACATCAAGCTTCCTGTGCCCTATCAATGAGTCCTTGGAATGTGACACTAGCCATTAAAACACTGCACATGGATACATAAACATTTGGAAAAACATCTATTACTCCTGGAAAGGACACTATGCTGTTCAAAACCTCTGAAATTTCTAAGAAATTTTATGTTGACTATTGAGAAAAGGAGACATTAAGAAAAGAAATTACACCCAAAAAAATTCATTCATAGTCAAAATCATTTGTTTTGCAATGTTTGAGAGGAGCGTTAATGCCAATTTCAAGAACATTAGAAAATCTGAAATTCCAAATTGAGAAATGAATATCAAGAGAACAAAGTTCATATAAAAATGTATTATCAACAAATTAAACACAAAGATTGAAAAGTATTTTGCTACTGTCACAAAAAATAATACAATATAATCAACGAAATTCAATTTCGAATTTACCATCGTCAACAAAGTATTAAGAAATATATTAAGAGAAAAATTTTAAGAAAAGTCCAGTGCCAATGTCAACCTAATCAAATCAAGTATCAAATAAGAAAAATCTTTAGTCTGCTATACAGATTTGAAAAATTGAGTGCCAAATGTCAGCCATTTGTATATGTATAATTATTCTCACTTAAATCAGGAAAACCTGGAAAACAAATTTGAGAAATATCAGTGGCAAGTGTCAGTGAGATAAAGAAGTGTAGTGTGGATCTCATCTGCCCAGTTTGATATAAATCCTATTTAACCATCTAGAACAACATAATCCCATTAACTTCCATAGTTGGTGATACGCCTACAGTGGTCCCCTGGGTGTCTTGTATACCGACTTCGCAGTAGTCTCTACCTCTACTCATTAAGCAAGGGTTGCATGGTCAACTATAGACTTTGAGGAACATTTTATTTCCTTTATCTCATTGTGCTTGGCTAACCCATCGTGTTTAATATACAAACATCATAATTGTCTCGACCTTCGTCCAGAAAATATTACTGTTTCCATCTTTAACCAATTGTCAATCCTGCAACATTACCTTCTAAAGAGTTCATTCCTGTTCAGCACAATGGCCACTCAGAATGATATTTTATAGTCTCAATGGCTCTTAATCAACAATGAAACATTTTAAAAGTAACTACGTATATAATTTCAAAACCATTTTGTTTCATTTCATATTGTGCAAAGCCTGCACAATCATAAGAACTTTTTTGAGTGTCTTAAAATTGACAAGAAACATTTTTCATCTTGATATTAACCATATTCCTTTCACCAGTACCTTGAATGAAGTTAAAACCTGGCTGAAGTCGAACCCCTTCTTACAAACAGCATCCTTATTCTTAATATACCGCATTTGATGTATTAAGACCCCAGGGTGCTTAGATAATAGAAAAGAGGGGGCACTTATTAAAATGGCCAACTATAAAATTAAGTGGAACAAGTAGACTGTCTAGGTTTTCAATATAAAAAAACCCTCGAATAAAGTCTACCTTCTAAATACTTTTAAAACTGACCTACACTTACAGTTCTCCTTAAATAATAATAATGCAAGGAAGAGCAAGACTGTAAATGGTTTTCAATGAAACTGCTTATTTTAACTATTAAATATTTTTTTAAAATTTCGAGTGTTGAAAACAAGGTAATGGTGCTTATGAAGATAGGGCGCTTATTGCATCAAATATGGTACTTTCAAACACTTATACCAAGAGACCAGGAAGGTATTTCAACTTACTTATGCAGAAGACATTAAATCTCAAGTTAATGTTTAGTATAGTACTTAATTGCTATCTGTTTAAGTGCCCCTTTGACCTGTTTCTTATGTGTTTGTATTATCTTTGAAATTTATGTGTAAGTTTGCTCTTTATCATTTGCTAGATTTACAGAGAGTGATTATTTCTGACAATAAGGTTCCTATCCCCATACTAGCACAGTGGGGGTACAGTCTGCGCTATAAAACAAAGACATCGGCTTAATCAGAAAAGCCAGCAAATAATTTTTAAGGCTTAAAACGCATTCCTGGCAAAGATCTATTTGAATATGGGATACTGGTGAATATTTTGGTATAAAGAACATAAAACACAACAAAATAATGAATGTTAGATATTCTTATTTTGTTATGTTCAGAACGTCCCATGTTGATTATGGTTATCTTAGGTTGTATGTTAAAGAAGTTTGCTTAAAATCTTATTTATAGAGCTGAAAATATTTAGATTTGAAATTCATTTCCATTAGAAGCATGAGGAAGAGAACAATGACCTGATTCATTTCATGTAATTAACAATTACTCAATTATAATCATTTATTACGAAATTGCAGGTGCAACTTGAAAAGTATATTCTCAAAAAAAAACAACCCAAGTGTCCTTTATGACTGAAAAAGAGTTGAAGGGAGACAGGACAAACGTGAAGACAGGACATAAAGGATAAATTTTGTCAATTTATAATGCAAAGATTGTAGAATAAACAAAGTGCCAGGCTTAACCTAATGTTGAATTAACATGTAACAGTCCTAACTTCATACCAAATGAAATTAATAATCAATAACAAAAAAACGAATATGAGATAATATTAGCCCATATATAACTGACAAAATAAGTTAGAGATATTATCAATTCTATGATTATCATTTCATCAGGTGATCAGTGTAAAAAATTTTTGTTTTTGATCATTTCAGAATTTTCATACATCCCTAAAATATCTTCCTTAAGGGGCATTTTAGAAGCTGGATTGATGAAGAAGGACGAGTTCTTATGGATAGTCGACTTCTTTATTGCATGAATTGCAAGTTTCAATTGCTTGATAACGGTGTTAGTATCTACACCGAAACGTCGCAATTCGTGCAATAAAGAAGTTGACTATCTATAAGAACTCGTTCTTCTTCATCCCTTAAATACACAAAGAGATCGGCCCTCATTCCACCAAAAAACTCATTTGTGAGCACATTGATCATGGCTATCTGAAAGGTTCTAAACACAGTAGATAACTCTATGGTATACAAGTCTGATAAGTGCTGTATACAGCTCTGTGACATGCTGGAACAATGGACAGACAACTGAATGGCTCCCTATCCCTCCATGACCCCGGGTCAACCGATATCCTCCTCCCAGGAATGGAGGAATGGCATTGTTTTATGGCACATCTACATTGAACTGTCATCATGGCAACATGGTATTTTCTTGTCATCAATATAGTAAATTGTATGTCTGGCAGACCTTGAAATATGAAGTATCTACATAATTAGAGCAACTTTTGTTTCCCATCGCTCCCTAAGACTGTTAATGTCATTACAAATGGTTTACCTGTGATTCATATGTTTTATAGATATAATTTTATCCAAAAGAAATGTCTTTCACATGGACCTACGCCAAAGGTCTGACATTTGCTTTTTATTCGACAAGTGGTGTTAAGTTTTTGATCTTCGTATTAATTGATAGTTTTGTCAATCCTTAGCATGTCATATATCTTAACACACATGTTATACAATTTCAGTATCTAAGAACTCTTTTCTGAGATTTCTGGAGGTCATAAAATCTATGATCTAATGTATTTACAAATCAACAATACTTCTATTTCTGACACAACTGTATCTTGCTGATAGCAATGATAGTTAACAGCCTAAGGTTCAGAAGCCACACATTCATAACCAAATAATGATTCAAAGAGAATATGATTAAGTCATACATATTTCTTTATCAATCAAGACACATTTTGACAGAGCTCCCAGATTTCCAAATAAATGTGGTTAGCTAGGTGCTAACAATGATGAAAATAAATTTCCTTCAGGAAATTAAGGAATAATCTTATCATATAAAATCATGAAATGTTGAAGAAAGTTCTATTTGTATCGAGAATAAAGATATAGAGAATATGGATAGTTACAAAAGAAGGTTATTGCATCACATCAAGATTGGTTCTTACTGCTCCAGGATCAGGGATAAGGGATAGGAAGTTGTCCAGTCAGGTTGTTTCATGGTAAAGAACTCTGGCTTTAGTGAATTAAGCACAGGCAGTGAGAGTATTTTTGTGAAAAATTCATTGAGGAGAAACTTCCATGTGCTTATCTAATATGATTATCCATGAAAATCTAGAAAAAAACCATAGAGAATTGGTCTTGTACCATTCAAAGACTTAAAATTTTAACATGATAGATATTCATACTTACTTCATAAGAAATAAATTGTCTCGATATATAATCAGAGACCAGTAATGTCCCTCTCTGAAAAGTATATCTTGAACAGTTTTACACTGTAAAGGACATGCTGTCAGTAAATACACCATCGCTCTATTACTACACCTCAATCATAAGTAAGACAGTACCTGTAACATTAGTTTAATAGTATAGAAGACCATTATGTCATGAACGACATTTACAACCCTCAAATGTATAGCATCTCTTTTCAATGTTAACAAGAACCGAAATATATCCAAATAAACCATCCAACCCAACTACACTACACAATCTGTCCTCCCGGGGACCTGATATTCCAACTATTATTTAAAAACAATGACATTTGAAAACATTTCAGTGGCGATGAAATTTCATGAGGCTTATTAAATCCCGTGAAGTTAGATGAAGCAGGTTGGGGGTGTTTAATGAGTTTAGATTCTCCATGGATTACATCACATGATTTCGTCTAAATAGTCATCTCTGGTCACGCCCAAACCAGATCGTTATGTAATACATCCTGATACTCAGATACATCATATTATGGTGAATTTGATGTTTTACCCATTGCTTATTTGCCTGTCTCCAGAATTAGTTTGATAATTCTAATGCTACCCTTAATTTTCTTCTTGGTTGTTGCTGCTGTCATCTAGTGTTTCTGTATGGACATTTTATGGAGATTGCTGTTTCGGACTGATAAATTAAATCAGTTATTTCTGCCTGGAGAAACATGCACACCTCAGTCTTATGTACGCTAGTTAATTTCAAATGGTGACTTGATACACCTCCATACTCAAGATACATAACAGTTACTTGACTGTTTGTTACATGCAAAGTTTTTTTCTGTTTTTTTTTTCTGGTTTTTTTTTCTGCAATGGATTGTTAGTTTTTCCGAAGTTTTCAAGAGATTTCTTTTTTATATGTTTGTTATCTCATGACTTAAAATTGATAAAAAGTTTTGTAGTAATTTACCCACATACATAATTCTTTGCTTAAATTTTTATGGTAGTTCACAGCATTTAAAAGACTTCAGAAATGAATGCAAGACACAAAACCATCTTGTGTCTATGAACAAATTAAAAAAGCCTTGAAACTCTGCTGATAGTCATGCTCCTGTGACAATAGTATATCAAGATAGTCACAAGTGCATACCATTCTGAGTTTTTAAATAATTCTGTTCAGTTTTCTTTTTGAGCTTTGAAACTTGAAAATCCAATGACATGGCTTTTGAAAATATAGTTTCATTTTGTAAGGTGTCGTGCACCTACAACATTGTCAAATGACTTTCCAGTAGTGAACATCTGCTTATGGCTCTGCGTCCACGACAGTGGTGCACGGGATGATGTCACCAGTGAAGCTGATGTAAGCCAGGCAGTTAAGTTTAGTGCAGGGAGCTACACATCCTTCTGACACTGGAAGTCTGCCATCTGACAAGTTACAACACTCCTGAAACCAAATACCACTCTCTCTCGTTATTTAGCAACAACATACTCCTGACTCCCTGAATTGTGATCATTGTTTGTTTTTAGGATTTTAAAAATATTCTTAGCTGAAGAAGAAAGTTGGATGCACGTCTCTTGCAGCTTGCTGTTTTGGATATTTAGTCACCTTGCCATTCCTCGCTTGGAAAAAAATTAATCCTACAGTGAATCATTTCTGATGACATGGTCATAATAAACAAAACAAGACTCATTATATTTTTGTTTAAAATTGATTCAATGTTTCTACACATGCAAATTAAAGCAATAAATTTTGTTGCGTCGTGAAAAAGGTTTTCTACCTAAATTTACATTTATTGATTTCCCTCAATTTTGTTGGATGATCTATACAAGGAAGATGCTGAGGAACATTAAACCATGTTGACAACATGAAATTAATGGCCATAGATAACATCCTGTCATTAACAATTGGGGCAAAACGTATACCCACAAAAACTCCAATGATTTGAATGATTTAACCATAACATAAAACATAAAAAAGGGAAATTGATTAACTCCAGTGAATTAAATATCTATACTGTAAAGTATAGTAGTAACTCATGCTTAACAACAAGACAATAACAGCATTTCAAAAATCTTATAGAAGTTATAACTAATGCAATCAAGTTGAAAAACAGATGCATTCTGGTCTGGTAAACAAGGTAACTGTTTAGTCTATGTCTCTTGCTGCATGCTCCTGTTTCCTGATTGTGTATATACCAGCGGCAACTGCAGAAGAACACACTGCAACATGCCCAAACATCAATATAGTTGATAAGATTCTTTCTCATTCTACCCGGCTACTTCAGGCACATATGTGTCCAGTTTTCCAAACAAAAACTTGCTAAATCCTGCTTATACAAAATGGCTTTTGGATATACTTTTACTCTGTGGTTAATGTATGCAGTTCATTATGACACAAGGATGAAATTTTCTTTTCTTAAATTACAATACCATTGGAGACACACTAAATCATTACAGCATTTGGACCTATTGGATACCTTAATTTCTGGAGCTCATAAACCCTCATACAATGTCTTCTCAGGACAGTCATGTTTTCCTTACATTGAGAAATCATTAACAAAAATTACTCAAAAGACTACAACTGCATTTTGCTAGACCAAAACCAGTGCAACATATAGCAGAAAACATTTGGAGACCTTTAACCACTGAAATAAATTTCCAAGATACTACCAGTGATAAAATTAATTGCAAATTGTGAAAAATACCTATTACTATAGTAATATATCTTATATATAAGACTCTATTTGGGAAGAGTTCCTTTAGCTAAAGTGCCACAGTCCACTTAAAGATCAGATGATGAACCCCATCACCAGTAATGTAGCTCAATTGGTAGAGTGTCCATATATCAACTTGAAAACTGGGGTTTGATTCCTTATTGCGCAATAAGGACAGAACACCGCTTCAATTTGTCATGCACTATGCCTGCTGGGTGCAAACACGCCAACAGAATTTTTACAATTAAGAGTCAAAGAGTTATCATATTTGCAAACATACATGAGTGTCGACACTTCATCATTATGAAAAATGACTAAATATGAAAATACCATTGTAGATGTAAGTCCAAATTGGAATTGTTCATATTGAGAATTTTCCTTGAAGTTGATACTTCCTGCAAGAATTATATCTATACCAGGGTTTGTATTGTTATTCTTGGTTGTTTTGACCACGCTCTGGAAATAGAATTGTCTTGTAGACATATTTTTCCCCCCAAGATTAGCAAGAATGATAAAAATGTATTCAACAACTTCCTGGATTATTCTTTTACTCTAGAATCTTCCTTCATTTGAATTTAAGAAGTTCTAAAGATATAAAGATAACTAGTAATAGTATAACTATAACAAAAGGTGAGAAACGCTACTGGTAAGATTTTATTTATTATGTATTTAAAACCACTGCTGAGATTATGTTTGCAACCGGTAACTTATTTATAAGCATTTGGAAATTTGTTATTAAATTGTGATTCAATATTTATCATTTATCATTCAATATTCCAATATATCAGACTTATATATAGGACATGATTTTCCCTTTTACCAATTAAATGAGAAAAGGTTAAATTGAAAGATTTATGTTTTGCTATGCCAGACCAATTTCCTAGTTCCTACTGATAACTTCTGTAATTGAACCTCATTTGGCAGTTATCAGATACCAAGTCGGAATTTAATAACAGAATGATTAACTTTCGTGATACAAACTCACACAACTGATATCACGTACACCGTCTGTAACAAAATGATGAGGCTAGATTGCTCTCGTTCATAGCTTCCTTAAAAATGTCATAAGAAACAAATGCAAGAAAAGACAAATTGATTTTAAAATAATTCAGTTCATGAGGAAGCAATAAATGCATAATTGTTAATAGATTTCATAACAAACATCAAACCCTAATTTGTAAGGATCCTTTAACCAAATCATCTCTGTTATAAATGATAGCAATGTGGTTAGTGAGTTTGACTTTGATTTTAGAGGTCTGGAAAAATGAAACCTGAAAGGATCTATCAAATTATCTTTGCTGCTAGGAACTAGTGGCTTTCAGTAAATTTCCTTGTCAATCTTTATAGAGATTTTGTGCTGAAGAAATTTTTTGTTTGTTGTCTTTTATTCATTAATACAAGATAACTCTTTATCAAATTTTCAATCTGTTAAAAAAAAGAAAAGGTTTTATGTGATTTTCCACCTACCTTGCATTGATTTGAAATACATTTGATCTGTGACACAAAAATCTGTAGCAAATATTCATTATTTTTGAAAGAAAGGAATGATATAATTGTCCATTGCTTTTCCTGCTGTCCCCCTTCTGATTTATTCTATCAAATGTTTTGCAAACACAAATTACAAGCCAACTGTTATTAATGCACTAGTAGTACTTTATCAAACCTTATTGAAAACCTATTGAAGTAACAACACTTTATGTTTTTTAACGGACTGTTTTATACTATGCATGGTTCAATAGCATGTCCCTTTGATTTTCAGTTTGACAAAAGAAACCTTGAGCCTACTACACCTCTAAAGTATTCTTTCTTAACTTGGCAACCATGATGATGAAGACAGGAAGTACAGAAGACAAGGAAGGAAGTCCAGGAACACTTTTAAAGTGTTAATCAAATGAAACCTGTCAAGATGATTGTGTAAAATCTTATTGACAGACCAAGGATAACAAAATTCATTTTTGCTTTTCTAGGCCATAAGTCATAATATACACAAGCTTACTTGTCAAGACAATAAAAATGTGAAATGTGTTTCAGAAACTGAAAACTTCTTGTATCAGACATGTCTAGTATAACTTTCTACCATACTTTTATCCTAAACAATCATGATGTTGCATGTGTATGTAAATCTGACAGGGACTGAAAATTTGAGATTGTTATATGACAATAGGATGCAGTTTTGTAGAATTTTGCCAACCATTGAATTATGATTTATGTAGCCAGTTTTTAGCTGATTATGATTAAACTGCAAACCATTACCTGAAGTGTCAGATGACATGGTAGTTTTTTATTTTAATAACTAATCTAATTT
This sequence comes from Phorcus lineatus, assembly GCA_921293015.1. Lineage (NCBI taxonomy): Eukaryota > Metazoa > Mollusca > Gastropoda > Trochida > Trochidae > Phorcus > Phorcus lineatus. The sequence continues at coordinate 19,680,520 of OV121085.1, forward strand.
TGAAATCTTTGATAGCTTATGTTCATATTCAGACACATAACATAATTTGCATGTGATTTAAGATATTTGGGGGTCTATGATATCAATTTGTTACAATGATTTTGAAATCTGAATGTTTCATGAATGCAAGCCCAGTACCTCTGCAAGTGCAAACACACTACATGTACACAGTAAGTTTGCATGACTGTGCAGACAGTCTGATTAAAATCGACCATGTTCCGAAGAATAAAAGTTTCAAAATATTGACTCTACCGAGATTCGAACTCTATATATGTGTAGGCTATCTTCTCCACTAGGTCTGACCGCAGCCTACTGTAGCGCACGTACTGACACCAGTTTAGCGCATACAAAACCTAGTCATTAGCGAACCAATCGCATCATCGCGTTTAAAATAAGGATAGCAGCAGTCAATGTTAACGAATGGTGAATGAGAGTTACTTGCCCCTAGCTACTGATACCGAATGCTTTTGCCGCACGCATTATGATTGGTTAGCTGTGCTTACGGAAGAACGTGCGCTACAGTAGGGTGAGGTCAGACCTAGTGGAGAAGATAGCCTACACACATAGAGTTCGAATCTCGGTAGAGTCAATATTTTGAAACTTTTATTCTTCGGAACATGGTCGATTTTAATCAGACTGACTGTGCAGACTGCAAGGTACTGGAACAAGGTTTATGTGGTTCTGCTCCATTTCAACTGGTGTAAACTTGTTGACACCAACCACACAAGAATGTGCAGAATCTACTCCAGGTTCAAGGACTGCATAAAGTGAAACTTGGGACATGGCACCAAGATTTGGCATCATGTCAGCACCATAAGTCACTTGGAAATAGTTTATTGTAAAGACATTTATTTTGTGCATTTTTATTGTTACTACCACACCAGAAGAAGGGAAGCTTATTTTCTCTCAAATCATAGTAGCTATGTTTCTGAGAATGTCCAATGATTGTTTCACTCTCCCAGTATGAGTTCTTCATCATGCCTACCTGCCAACAGCAGCCTGTCATTCAAACACTAAACATCCAAGCCTTAAAGGAGAGTAGGGACCTTTATCTTATTGTCAATACCAATTCTCATGGGCTCAATGTTTTATTGAAATTTTTAATTCATTGGCTTAATTTTCATTTGAAAGACTAAAAAGATGTTGGTTTTCGTACAAATAAGTCTTGATGAGTATCCTCTTGAAAATTATCCAACACAAAAATCATTGAAGCTTACTGTAAAATCATTTATTTTCGAGGGGTGTTATTTTCGCGCAAACATAAAAAATGACTGATTCGCGGGGTTTAATTTTCGCGCATATCGACTAAGCAATATAAAAAATTTAGTGAGAAAAACTACATGCACCGTGCAGAAAAGAAACTAGTAGTAATTTACAATGAAAACAATAATATTTATTCAAAAGTCAACGATAAAAATTTTATTTATTGTCATTAAACGTCTTCAAGTTTTGAAGTGGTAACGATACCTGTCGCCAAGCTTTCCCGGAAGTAAACATTCGGAACGAATTAGTTTGATCTTTAACTCCCAACAATAGTGTTTGAATGATGTGAATCCTCGAGATCTCGTTCAAAGAAATATCATACCGAACCGAAAATATATTTAAACCGAGGGTCCTGTACCGCAATACGCTCCGAATCGAAGCTCAAGCGTACTGCAATCAAAACAATAGGACACGCATATTGGCGATCAAGAGTGGATTCCGCCAGGCCGGATTATTGTGATGATTGTGTTTGCACAATAAACAACGTGCATATCGGCGTACACGCTTGTGAGAGCTCTAATTAGTGACTCGTCATTAATGAACACACCAAACAATCCTGTGAGTAATAAAATGTGTCAACCAAATTATTTGTCTGTTATTGGTTTTCTTCACGTTCATGACCATAATATTTCGCGATGTTTTATTATTCGCGCATTATGACTTTGCGCGAAAAGCGCGAAAATTAAACCCCCGCGAAATATTATGATTTTACAGTATTTAATTTGTTCTCAGAAAATCGGTCTAGGGCAATACTCACAATATACTCACTACAAAAATTTTAAATAAAAAGTAGGTTAGAAACAAAAGCAAGTCTACCACAGCAGAAGGATTGGAGATTCCTCCCTATCCAAGCACTGTTGCAATGTTCCTGAGAATTTTCCCATGGTGTAACAGGATCTGGCACTGCCTGGTGACAATATTCTGGCAGGCTCAGTTTCCCAAGGGGATGCATCTCTCTCTTCTACCCCTCCCTCCCTCACTCCCTCCATCTTTTATCAGTTTACTATACTTGCAGGAATATATGAAAATGTCCTGTAGTTTTTCTTTTCTTTTCATACTTGCCTTTGAAACCAATTCAAAATATCTTTTGCTTGTTCTTGTTAGCATGACATTGCTATAAGGAATATATGTGGATTGGATGAATTTTTTTGTTTTACTTTCATTCTTCATCTATACACTTTCTTTGAAAAAACATAAATGATTTAACCCTAGATGTTATTTAGTGCAGAACATTCTGGTGTTAAAAGCCCTCACCACATTAAAACAACCCCTTTTCCCCCATTTAGTTCTTATCTTCTCCAGAAGTAAAAAAAATGAGCTAGAAGAAGAAAGGGAAAGAGTTGAAGCTAATTCAATGCCCATCTAATAACGTTTAACAAATTTTCAAATTAGTCATTTGTCCTATCTCAATAAAAGGCAAAAACAGCAAGATAATATGTCCTTAACATCATCATAACAATAATGAAAATCCAATAAATTATCCAATATATATTAAATCTAATTAAGTTATTTGAGTTGTGTCATCCATTTCAGTCCTGCAACCTAACCCTTATGTTAGTTTAGAAAACACCAACTTGCCTTCTTGGAATATAGAAAAGCAAACAGAAATGTTTCTTTCCCTAATAAGTCAATGTTCCCTCTGATGTTTAGTGTTCCCAATGCCCAAGCTTATGAAAGCATTATTATAGTTCTCAAGTAGTCACAGAGTTGAATCAGATTTCACAGAAGAGAGAAAGCAGATCTTCACAAATATTGTTCATGTATCCAGGCCTAGTAGCTCACACATCAAAACATCCTGCCACCCAGCTCCCGCCTCAAACATTCATTTCTTATTGTGATCAAAGATGTTCCTATTTGTACAGAATAGTCATCAAAGTTTGTTTCTTATTGTCTATTACATACAAGCCGGCCTGATTATTCAGATGAAACAATTTATGGCAAAGATTATTAGAAATGAAACAATATTATACATATTTGTAAACACTACTCAATCTGAATGGTTTAGATAAGTAATGTTCCCTCAACAGTAAATAGACACTGATTTTTAAAGATCCATAAATGCTAGTCTGTGTCACAGAGTGTTTTACTGAACTCTTGTAGAGCTCATCAATCTTTTATTAAACAAGATTCCAAATATCTTTTTTCACAATATTTAATAAAATGGTATTAACAATACAGAAAAACATTTTCCAAATATGTCCAATATGATCATAATTGTTGAAATCCCAACCTTTAAATTCCACTCTCAATGTGTTTCAAACAAATAAAAAATAAGATTATGTGTTGACGATACAACATTTCAATTTGTCTGAATTGTCCGTGATCCTTCACAGCAAGGTCAGCACCGATCAAAACAAACAAGTAAAGTTATAAACAACATCAAAGAAAGAGCAGTGGTCATATAGAGACTAATTATTTGTAAATGAGATTGTCCATCAAGCTTGGGGAACTGCCATCAGAAGTAAGGCTTCATTCCGACCCTGATGAGATGAGGCTGATTACTGGGATAACACTTTCATTACCAGGCGGTCAGCACATACCAACATGCTTCCAGTATCTCCACAATCTCAGGATTATACACCATTAGATCTCACAGATCAAGTGTCTGCATAGTTCATGCATGTAAAGGAAACTTGTTTCAATGATCTTGGTGCTTTAATAGGATGTCAAGATCTCAGAGATTAAGTATGTGCATTGCCTTTGCATGTTAGGAGAATATTGAGATCTGAACTACATTGGTCATGAGAGTTTCATTGGATGTTGTGTTTGCATTGCTTATGCATGTACAGAAAATCTCCAGACGCTTTACTGCAATGGTCATAACCCTTAAATCGGATATCTCACAGATTAAGTATGTGCATTAACTTCACACAGAGAGATAATTTGGAGATATTGTCTGCAATGGTCAATATGGTGAAATTGGACATCAAGATCTCGCATATCAAGAGTAGGAATAGTAGGAATAGATTTTGCCTGTGACGAGAACCTAAAGGCACTGACAGCAATGGTTAAGGAAGTTAACTTTTACATATGGAAAAGAAAAACTCTAATCTGGACTTCACTGACCATGGTAGTTAAATCAGAGTCTCAAAATAGTCTCACATATTGAATGTAAACATTGCCTATGCCAACATTTCCCTTAAGAGAAAACTTTTGGCTGATGAGATGTGGAATATTACTTTTTATGCACATATCCTACTGGTAATGTGTAAATTAAGTCCCCTTGATTCAAATTCAAAGACGTTTTTTGTTGGATACCATAAATTTTTTTATTAACATTTGGTTCAACATAAAACCTTTTTTAATATTTTGCACAAACATATTGATTACCTCTCTTGGTTCAATCAAGCAATACCCCTGACCACAAATAAGTGTCAACTTCTCTTTGCATACCTACTGCCCATGTATCACGTCAAACATCAATCCACTTTGCCCTTTCAAGATCACAGCAGAGGACAATTACAAATGTTACTAAGGACATAATTAAAAGTGGGCCCAACTCCACATTGAATGTAGGGTCACAGGCAAACATTAAGTACATGCTAGATTGGAGGTTGGAGCTGTTATACCATTGACGGTTCCACTAGCTTGAATACACATCATTGCAAAAATCTTTCAGGGTGGCAGTTAAAATATTGACTCCATCACTGTAAGCACCTCTCCATCAAATGGAAAAGTCAGATATTGAAGCAAGGTCCTTGATTGATCTTTGTGTAGTCTGAATGTGACTTTCTGAGATGACGTGTCTATCGATGATTTGGACCTTGATGTCTTGTAAGTGTCCTTAGATTAAGGTCTTGATTGTTGATTTCTTCACAATTAGATACCGTGAGTTTTCATAATGAAAACAACTATGTTAAATATACTGATACTCCTGTATCATGACTGTTTTCCAAGAGTCTTCATATAATGAACATCTGAATACACATGACTGCATGCATGTAAGTTATACAGGAACCTTTTTCCATCTCCCTCGCAAGTCTATGACTACCTGAATACACATGAAACTGCAAGAAATTGAAAATGAAGACAATTCTGGATACAAAATGTGAGCTTTTAAACAATAAAAATGTGTCATAGATTTACATTCTATGTTTCACAGAATACCCAGCCATCATGACATTACAACATGAAAAGTTTATAAGGGATCTTATGACAAGAACAACCAAATTCAAGAGAAAAGTAACAACAACTTGAAGTGAAAAGTCATACATGCCTAAAGAAGGCTTTTTTCACTGCAGTGGGAATATATTTTTCGACTTTAACTATTATAAAACTAATGACGAATGACTTCTTCTATGATAGACTGTCTTAATTCACCTATAGCGTTCTTCCTATTACAGTTGAAGTTCAGCTGAAGAGTTATCAAAAATGAAATTTGATTTACAAGGGATAAATCAAGCATGGTGTAACAGCCACACTTTCTGGAAGGAAAAGTGACCAACTCAAATAGCTCAATGTCTGAATTAAGCAAACCAATGGCTATAGAGGTGGATTGTGACTCCATGCCCCAGCATAACCACACCTCAATGTCTCTGCCAGTTCCTTGCAAGTATCAGAGACAAGATTAATCCATTGACTACATTAGATGGAGAAATCAGCTTCTTTCTTTATTGCACAGCCGTAGAGAGTTTAATCAATATCTCAACGGTGCCAAAACAAACTCTTTTCAAGAAGAAGTGAATTAGAACTGGTAAATTTCACATTCATTATGACTCTATCAAATTTACTCAAGGATTTGTCCATTGATTTATTTCAAGATGCTGGTCTGCCGAATCAGAAATTAGTTGACTCTTATAGGCTGAATATAGACAATGGTGATTTTACTGTCACAGTAATTGGGTCAATTATATTTTTTCCTCATCAACCTCTTGCTAATCAAAAGTTTATTCATCTGATTGCATCAAGATGGAGATGTTAATCTGACTTTTTTGTGTCAAAGGTTTTTTTTAGCCTAATTGAACATACATTTTTAGTTGTTTTTCTTCCTTTATTTAAAGGGACAATGTTTTCAGTGAAATGTTGCAAAGATGTGGATGATTTTTCTTTTATACTTTAATATTTGAAGACAACTGGTGTATTTTCTGGGTTTTTTTTATGTCTTTGTTTCTTTAATAAACAACAGTAAAAAATCTAAATATACAATAAATATTTCCTGTTGCATTTAAGGGTAGAAGGGTATAATATTACAACCAATCATTTGTACAAGTACATTTTATATCAATTATAACTATCAATCTATCAATTTGCTCATATCAAGTGATGAAGTATAAGGTGCAGAACTTGTAGGAAAGGAAAGCAAAATTAGGATGAATAACATGATGCACAAACTAACAATTATAAGTAATATACATATATATCCAAAGACCATAAGCTAAATACAGTTATGTACGAGCCTTCCATATAAATTTTTTAAATTACACACGCAAAATAAATGCCATTAGAACATTGTGAAAATCATTAGAAAGACTAGGTAAAATATTTTACAACTTCAAGGGAGTTTTTCAGTGACTGTTCAATAATAAACATACTATGTGTTTCAATAAAACCATCTGTCAGGGGCTTTATTGCATCAGCGTTATGATGTTTTAATCCCCTCTTCTTTCCTATGGGATAAATATTTATATTCCACACATAGTGTTACACGATGCTACCATAATGTTTATCTTGTATATCATCATATTCCAGTTTTGTTTACTTATAATGTAAATTTTATAATATGATATTTCATAATCAAGATGTATAAGATTTCTTAGATCTATCATCAACATTACAAAAATTGTTTTTTTTACTTATCCACAACACGCACTCTGCTCAAGAAATTATACAAACTATTCTAAACACATCATTTAAAAGCAATTAAGTGTTATGAGATGTCAGTTTTATATGCAGCAGCAAACAATTAGAACCTTTGAAGTCTGTTCTATTTTACAATAAATTTCACAAAAATGTATTTGCAGTTAAATCAAATATTTGTGTGAAAATGACTCACATTTTTAAAAAAAACAGACAGTTAGAAAAAAAATCAAACAGCATATTTCTAACAAAGCGATAGGATAGTTCATTTGATTTTCATAGATTTTAAGAAAAAGCATTTGAGTAGACGTGTACCTTGCATTAATTTTTGGACTGCTCAACAAATATTGCAATATGGTTCCAACAGACAGTTATGATCAAGCCTTAAAACACAAACCATTGTTCAATTAAGTTTCATAACAAAAAAACACCTTGTGAACCACAAAGTAGTGTTTCTTTGTTTCTATATTTTCATAAGAGAACATAGAAAAAATTATTTGACCATAATTTTGTCAGAGGTTGATTAAATACCTTGATGAAATTTTAGATATCAGACTACAGCCAAATATGGACATAAATATTCACCTGTTTGTTCTACTTAAAAAAAGAGATAACAAAATAGAACAACAGGATAATAAAGCAAGAAGTACAAGTAAAAAGATAAATGTCTAATTAGAATATTAGATGCAATACATTTTGATAATTGAAAGGATCCCTTTTTCTAGTTTTTTACATCTGTTGCTTTGTTTAATGTGAAGAGGGTTCCATTTCAGCCTCTCTTTGAATACTGATTTCCTTTCATAAATTACAACCCCCACCCCTCAGTTGACCAATGGGGAGACAAGAGGAAAGAGAATCCGGAGACTACAAGGATCTAAAACTTTGATATCTTCCTTATCAAAGACTGGAGCCTATCCTTCAGATGGCACTTGTTGCAGGAATATTTCATAACCTTCTCCATGACACTGTGAATGGGGGGAACATTTGGACTACTTAAAAAATGATTTAACTTCATAAACCCTAATTATGAAACTATTTCTATAGCATGTTTGGCTGTCACTACAGGGATCATCCCATACTGATTTCTTTGTAATAAAACTGCTGAGTGATATAAGGCGACACCCCCTTTTTTAAAAATTTGACCCCTTCCCCCTTTTTCTGCCAAGTTGACCTCCATTTGTATCAGTAAAGAGTTAGGCAAAGTAGGATGATATATTGTTATTGTATATTGAATTAATCTAGATCATCTGTTGATATAATAGGAAAAATCAGAAATATTTATCAGTTCATTTAACTTTTTTTTCTTTTTTTTTTTAGATATATCACATTTGCTGAACCATAACAGTTTAGAAGAAATATTACATAATGTGAAGGATTTAGAAGCAAGAGGTTAAAACTTAAACCAACATTCAAATGGTCCAATATAAAACAATTGTTTCAAATCACTTTCATATGTCAATCTGTTCCAAGGCTGGAGTTCCCACATTCTTTCTTTTCCAAAGTGTTGAAATGTTTCAAGTTATGCATTACAGCATACCACTACTTCAGGAAGAATGCAAAGCCCTGGCCCAAATCTGAGCGGATATTGCGAAGTAAATGGGTCCAGAACTTGTGAATGTCACACAGTCCTTGAATTCAAATACAAACCACTTTTTCTATTCATGAATGAAACCTTGCAGAAGTGTCGCTTACATTCAAAATAGAGCCATAGCCTCTGTAACTTATCAGGTTCTCTATGTAACCTTTAATACAGTCTAAGTCTGACATTCTTAGTCTATGAAACTACAAAAACTGTATTGCAATATTTTAGAAAAAATATTTCAAAGACTAAATTATAGTCTAACTAACGTTTAACAACAACAGTTACATTTAAATTTTGTCCAATATGGATTCAATATAAAACGTGTACCAAAATACATGACACCTTGCAGTAGTGCCTGTTACATCCAAGTTGTTCAATGTGTGTGCAATCGGAAGCAATGATACAATATAACTCCCCCAAGTTACATAAACATCCTCTAGAGGTCCCCACGGAACATGAGGGAGTCAATGGCGGACAGGGATTCAGGAGAATAGAGCGATGCCAGGTGGTCCTGCAATGCTAAATGGGTCACTAGAAACGTTGGCTTCCAGTTGCTTTTTACATCAAAAAGCTTGTCACTGGAAATGGATATCATTCTGTGGGTTTTCTAGTGTTCCAGTAGACCATCTCACAGTCTCTGAACCATTTTCCTTACCCCTAAATTCATAGATCCGCCACTGTATGGTGTATGATGACTTTTTCTCAGATCTGTCATAATTATTCTTACTAGGGCGACGATTAACAAATTAGAATTGAGATCTTTTTCTTTCAGTTTTTAGAATCATAGAAAACATGATAACACAATTAAAGTTTATCACAATGTGGCAAAATAAACCTGCTTTGGCTCGAAGTAAGTAAAAGATTGTCCTTCTGTAAAGCACAAGTGGTTGAAAGTCATGAAGATTACTTAAATCTACTGTTTTAAAGGCAAGGAGCTAGTAAAGACTCCTTTCTACAAAGAACCTTAGGTCAAGGGCAGAATGGTCCCTAAATGCATGCTATTCTAAGGAATCCTATAGGAGATTGAGGCGAGTCTAGACGGAGGTATTCCTCCAGCTATGACTGATGTGTGAGGAGAGACAGTGTTCCTGAGTATTGTCACGGATCATTGGGATTCATGTCTCTCAGATGGAGCGGACTGATAACAAGCCATTAATTTGTCAACTTTTGAAGTCTCGTGAAGGGACCCCAGATTCTGACATCTTCATTTATTGTTTTTTTCTGTGGAACTTTTGAATATTTTACCTATGTGCTCTTGGATGATTGGGTACACTTGATGAGTATTATTAAAGTTTCTCAAAAACTCTATAATTTCTAATGGCTAACTTTTCTATGTTGACTGAAAATTAAATTACATCTTGTTGATCATTGACCTTTCAAGGAGAATGATGCTTGTACTTCGTGATTTCATACATGATGTTATGGGATTATCTTTATTAAGCAAACAATTTGGTTCTCATCAAATTTGCAGGTTACAAGACAAGCATGGACAACATATTTTACAATGTTTCATATAAATTTGATATTAATTGCCCTATAGATAACCATACAGATCATCAAGTTGCTAATGAATACTTATCAAGAATATATGGAGTAAAATGGTTTAGCTTCTCATAAAATATCAAAAGTACCTGACATAACAAAACACAAAAAAATCTTTTTACAGGAATCTAGATGTTTCTTATCTTTTATGTCCATCCATCTCCAACAAATATTACGCACACTGACATTCATTTGCTAGAAATATCATATAACATCATTACTGTCTTCAAACTCTTAACTTCATTTTGGTAAACCTTACATGAGCAACCCTGCCAAGAACAGAGACCATTACTCTAGCACTTAACTCTTAACTTCACTTTTACAGTCTTTACCATTCTACCCATAGAGGACCAACACAATCAGACCCCTGTCGACAGTTGGAACCACTACTCTCATTTCTCTTTTATAATCTTTTCCATTCTAGCAATAGAGGAAGCATGCAGGCAGAAATGTGTGAAGTGGTGGAACCACTACTCCAAACTGCACTTTTGCAACTTTCACTGTGCAGAGTTGGAACCACTACTCCAAATTTCACTTTTTCATTCTTCAGTATTCTCTCCACAGCAGACCAGTGCAAAGGGACCCTGTGGGGAGGCGAGACCACTAATCCAGCATGGAGCATGGCAGTGAGCAATTACACAGTAATGTTCTGGTACAAGTGATCTCGGTGGGACCCAATCCCTGCCCATCCAGACAGAAGAGAAGCAAGGATTTTCCCAGGCTCTTGTCAGAGGAGGTAAATTGGAAGCAGGCCGACAGAGCTGTTTACACTGTCCCTTCATTAAATCCTGTCCTCTATCTGTCATCTCCCTCAGATTCCAAACATCCTGCTCTGATCTAGCTCCTTGCTCCAAGATGGTCACTTGAGAAAGAATAAATAATTCTCGGGGACACCAGCCAACCAGCAATATGCCCTGCTTCTGAACTCTGCTGTCATATCATTTTTGGTTTGAATATCTTGTTTGTCAACTAGATTACAGGACATGTATCAAATACACATTTCCTTGTATAAATATGATGAATGAAATGAGACACTGACATTTTTGTTACAAAAAGCAATGGTCAGGCTTTACCTTAGAATAGAATTTGGTTTACGAATATTTCTTTTTGTGGGATATTTCTTTTCAGGAGGTTGTAATTACAGATAGATATAGACCTTGACCTTTCCATCGGTATGGAAATAAACTAATCTATGATTTCTGCACTGCATGCTTTGTACTACTCAGTGATTTAATTAATCCAATGTACCCTTTTTGAGAATGATACCAAAAAAGAGGAATTTCACTTGAACATTTTCACATGAACTAAAGAGGTACATGTCTATGTAAATGATCATTACACTTCACATAATGCAAAAGGTTCATTGCATATTGGCAAAGACATATCAACCATGGTGTATATGTTATGTTAGATGTAAAGGGACAATTAGAAATATATGTATTGATACTTCTACATATTGATATCCTCCACATCAAAGAATGACATCTTTGATAACCAAACAAGACAAATGATAAAAAATATCTTTACATCAGATTCTTAAAATGTCACAGATATATTTTCTAATGTAGATACATGTTTCCAAAGGACTCACTTACGCAGTCTATTCACTTCATCAGATGTAATCCCTACAGAACTTTCTCAATCATTGCTTTCTTTAAAGTCTGCATTGTCGGAGAGTTGGTAAATCGGTCAAAGGAAAGATATGTCTAGCACAAACCTGGCCTGGACAGCAGAGACAGGATCACAAGAGACAAAAGAATAATGTCTTCTGCGTGCAGCACACCTCATGGGAATGAGAATCAGAATGTAGATCAGTGGACCACAAAAGAATGAACAACTCCAGAGAAATGACCATTCTTCATCATTTGAAAATCATGACTTAAGAATATATATACATAAGAAATAATTCTAATCAAATAGACATTGAAGTTTTGAAGATAGGTCAGAAAGGGAACATTGATCAAGGAGTACCGTAGACAGTAACATAGATATGATAGATATGATTCCATATTTGAATCAATGTAGCAGATTGACAATAACTACTGTCTGTGTGTGACCACTCGGGGAACAAACACATTATATTGTTCTAGTTATCTTGTACATTCTAGTCAGTACCAATTAAACCCATTTGAATTTGAATGACCAAATGTGTTAAGTTTATGCCATTGACACCAGAAAACAAATGCAAATGTTTGATTTTTTAGAGAACTATTTCACTGTACAAGTGTGTCCCGTAGACGCAAGACAGAAGTCCCTGACAGGTGTCTTTAGTTGGTGTGTCCATGGTCTCTAGGAACACCACCTGGTTTAGACATATTGGAAAACACTGTCACATCCTTTGAATATGTTTAGAATTTTAAGACATTTCTGTCTGGTTGGAAATTAGTAAGTGTAGAAAAGTGAAGAATACTCTTGAAATAGTATATTGAACTTTTTTTTTTATAAAGTTTACCAATAGAAGATTTTTTTGCAAAACAAAAATCAATTGCTATCATTTGTACTATAAGTTCAAAATTATTCTCCATACATTGTGTCACTACATAAAGGTGTGATTAAAATAACAATATAACACATAATAAATAAAACATATAAAATTTAAAGGTTGATCATTGACATTATTGCACACCATCAGCTGCAGCATTAACATGGCTTAGTCAAAGCTCAGATACTTCATTTAGCTTTTACATTATCACTCCTCCCTAAAAATATGGCAGCTTTACTGTTCAAATGGAAAAATTTATTGCTTGAAAGAGAACTTTCATCTCTGATACAACAACAACCATTGTCTTCAGAACTCATATCGAAACGAAGCCATGAAAAGTAGTCCAAATGGTGGTTACTTTAAATATAATGCAAGACTGTTTCCTAAGCTTAATGCACAACATCTTTTCACTGCTAATTTATTGCTGCATTAAATCTCTGATACAACAACCACCATTTTCTGAAAACATATGGCAGTAACACTGTGCAAGTGATGGTCACCTCGCTCCCAATAGAAAGTATGTCCAAACACTCTGGTCTTGTTTATGAAGGATTGTAAACTCATTCTGATGCTCAGCTTATTATCACAGACACCTGTAAATAACGAGAAGCCCCCTTAATGAGATTCAGGTGTGTTCATCCCTCCTCCTCGCTAAGAACATGTGCTAACGTGAGGAACCAAAGGAGATACTAAACGGATACATGTTACTCTCTTATTTAGGGAAATACTGGTTGATAACTCCTCATTCACATATGTTGGTCCTGTGGTTTTGATGATTTTATTATCAAATAGTCTCGTTTGATCCAAATCAATATCACATTCTTGTGAGTATTTGGAAGAACTTGGAGGAGAAACTAAACGGATACATGTTGTTCTGTTGTGAGAGTAAACATAAACTGTTCCTTTACAACCCAGATGGTTTTGGTAGTCTCCAAATATTGCTTGCTTTTTAGATAGTTTTAACATTGAGAGACATTTGAATGTTATCAAACTTATCTGCTTTAAAGCAAAATTGATTTTGGTGAATAAGATGGATACATGATCAGTTGAAGGAGTAATTTCTTGTTCACTCATCGTGAGTCACTTGTGGTATCAAGTCTTCAAACACTTCTTCATTACTGCACTGATCAAGAACAGGGTAAAACTTTTGTCAAGTTTCATCAGTTATTACTTCACAGGAACGTGAGTGAAAATACCAAACAGAGATATGTTGGACTATTTTCAATCAGATTTTAATCGTATCTCTAACTATAAAATAACAGTTCAGCCCCTGTGTACTAATTCATCTAAGAAGGAAAAAAGAAAATACTTTAAAATACTTTATATGACAGTTAACTGTTTAATTTCCTATTTTGATTACTAAATGTAATTTCATTTTGCCATTCAGAACTTAACATATAAATGCTGAATTAAATGATTATACTAACATAGATATAATAAGCAATATGTTGAATAATTAAATATTACATGTGTACAAATTTAAGTATGACATACAAGTATTTTCAACATAAATCACAAAAGAAAAAATACAGTTTACCACAACAATGGATAACAACATAAATTATCTTGTCTGTTTCCTTTGATGAGATGAAACTCCTTGACATGTTCGGCTCAACAATAGCAATCTTGTCCAGTTGAAGTGAACATCTATGGTATCAGTGAGAGCCTCTCGTGGTGGTCATACAGTGAAGAGCTCAGTCTGATTTGATATGCCATCCTGCTAAGTGGGGGATAATTTGATGACTTGAGCACAACAACTGGCGGACACATCAGACCTTTCATCACAGTAACATTACCCTAATCTGGCTTGTGGCTTTCTTCCCCACCTTACCTCCACAGTTTAGCCTTATCGCAGATTTGACCCCCATGGAGCCTTGATTGACGGTCTCTCTGTTTCTGTGGTGGCAACTTGATTCAATTTCAACTTCACTGTCGTCACTTTATGTTGTCTGTCAGTGCATGCAAAAAGTTAGAAAAAGTGTGAACCCTGAAGTGTTATTTTGTCAAGTTGCACACCCTAACCAAAAGTTACCAGACTGGCATTATTTTGTACACTGTTTCTATCAAATGAAGGGTTTTAATAAGTTGCAAATCTGGAATCTTAAAGTCTATCATACTGTTTCATATTCAGTCAATAGGCAAAGCTTGTACAGATTGTGAAACAACATTGGGCTGTTTTTTTAGCATTGTTAGACTCTTTTAGTAGTTACTGCAATAAATGGAAACTCAAGATCAATACATCCAAATCCAAAATCCTTATTTTCGGCGGATCTAAAAAGGAATACAAAAGAAGTTTTAATATTGGGGACACCATCCTTGAAAATGTAGATAATTATCCATATCTTGGTGTAACATTACAGAAAAATAGTAAATTTACTAAAACCAAACGGCTATTGGTTGAAAAAGCAACGAAGGCTATGTTTTTTATATTAAGCCAAGGTAGAAAATTTAACCTTTCCATCGAGTGTCACTTAAAAATGTTTGATTGTATGGTTACCCCAATTCTTTTATATGGTTGTGAAATTTGGGGTTTTGAAAACACTTTATGTTTTGAAAATGTCCATCTTCGTTTTCTTAAATATTTAACCTCACTGCGGAAATGTACACCTAACTATATGGTTTATGGGGAATTAGGGAGATTCCCTCTTATAAACGTTATCAAAAGCAGGATGGTATGTTTTTGGGCTAAACTTATATCTGGAAAATCTTCCAAATTGTGCTCCTTGGTCTATAAATTGATATTCAATGATTTCATATTTGGCAAATATGTACATAAATGGACGAAGTATCTTCAGACAATTTTCGATGATCTTGGATTGAGTTTTATTTGGAAATTTCAAAATTTTAAAAACATCTTCTGGCTAAAATCAGTTGTTAAAAGTAAATTAAAAGATACCTTTCAGCAAACATGGATATCAACAATTGAAACCTCTTCAAAAGCAACAACTTATAGTGTTTTTAAAAATCCATCTCTCAATTTTGAACAATACCTAAACTCCCTGCACTACAATAACTTGTTGAAATTCCGAACTTCTAATCATTATCTCCCAATTGAAACAGGTAGATGGCGTCGAATCCCTGTTACTGACAGGCTATGTACTCTTTGTGATTTAGACGATATTGGTGATGAATTTCATTTTTTATTTTTATGTCCGAAATTAGAACTAGAAAGAAAAAAGTATATTCACAAATATTTTTATATCAGACCAAATATGCACAAAATGAAAATTCTGTTTAATACCAAAAAGCTAGGAACTCTAAGAAAATTGTCATTATTTTGTAAAATCATCATGTCGCATTTTAAGAGATAACATATTTAACCTTAGAATAGCATGTCAGCCTTTTATTGCATTGTAATGTATCATGTATCATTGTATATATATATCCATGTACCTCTTATGCTGCAGTTTGCAGCCTGAGTGTAATAAAGTTCAGTTCAGTTCAGCATCGGTTAAACAATCTTTTTGAATCTCAGATTTATTTTGGCGAAGTAAAACTGTTTGACAAGTAAATATTTTCTGTTGGTCCTGGCAAATTCTCCCTTATGTCTTACAATTGTATACGACAAAGCATAAATAGTTCTTATCATTTCTTTTCACTATATATGTTTAAATAACAGTGTAATTATTGCTAAGCCCATTCATCTTTATGTCTACCAACAATATGTGTCAAACAACTATTTTTCTGTTAGTAAACTGTCATTTTTCTTCAGCTTTGACTTTGAAAGCATAAACCTTCTTTCCTCTTATTCTTTTCACATCAGCTTCAGTTATGACACCTGTGATAATGTATGTATGTTGAGCAATGTACATTATCAAGACTTCTACATCTCTTAATAGATATGTCATTGTCATATCATTACTAAATATCATTATGTCTTATGATCATAGCATTCAACTTTTTGTCCATTATTCTACTTATCATGATCAACAATGAAAATTCTTTTGGAAAATGTTTTATATTTTCTATCGACAAACATACTTTGACAACTGCCAAATACTAGCTCTTTCCCTTTTAGATTTATAATCTGAAGTCACATATAACACCAAGGACCCACAATTTTGATAATATGAAAATTATTTTTAAAACAAGAATTGTAAACATCAATTGACTTCAACTTCAATTTCTAGATATCAAGTTTTATCAATATTTGAAGAAATTTTTATTCCAATGGCACATGTCTCACACCTTCTCCACAAGAAACCACAAGAAACGTGGAGTGACCCTTGAGACCCAAGGACAGTCTGATTCTCATCAGTAAATGAGAGTTAATTCCAAATGCTAACACTAGAAGGAGATAAGGGGATGAGATGCTGTCATGGTTTGTTGCTTCTGAGCTGGAAAAACATGGCCCTTCTCCATGGAATTAAAGAGCACTCCCCTTGGGGAAGGTTTTAAATAGTGGCAAAACTGAGTCTGTGAACTTGAGCCCCTATTATCATTACACACCGCAGAACCCAATGGTCTCCTGTTCTTATCTCCCTGAATCTGATCAAAGTGGAAGGGTCACAGAGATTTCTGTCTATCTCCTGTCAGGAGTAATTCTGAACTGTTTGTGGAACAATTTCACTCATTTATCTATTTAAATTCCATTTGTCAAGATGCATTTGTAGGTATTTGAATCTCACCTTATATTAACCCCTTTGCCTTTTTAAATCACTTTGAAATTTTATATTTATAGATGCAATGTAAGCTTATACATATTTCTTTCTAACAACTTGGTTTTAATAGGGTATTGAGATGATTGGTTTACTTAGCCTGTTAGGGTTTTCTGATAGTTCTTTGTGGCACATCACAAATAGATATGATAAACATTATACTGTAAAACATAGTGGTTCTCTTTTCAAGAGATTAATTGATGTACTGGAAGTAAGGTTTTGCTATGAGGGCAAGATGTAGTCATATATGCAGACAGAAAAAATATTTATTACGCTTAACGACTAATTGTAGTTCATAAAATTTTATTCTTAAATCTACCCTAAAAGCAAATCTAGATTTGCAAGAACTACATACAAATCCAATTCTTGGAGGCTGATTTCCTACATTTGATTGAATCATAATTTGAAAATATGATTTACGTCTTAAGATAAAGAGAGTTAGTCTTAGTTTTTATAATCATTGCATATTCACAAAGCAATAATCATTACATAAAGCACCATATCAAGTCTAGGACCAGTGATATTAGAGTCGCACAGTGAAGCTGACAAGAGAGAGAGAAGCCTGTCTACTGCATGTCCTGTAATGAAAGTAAGCAATATGTGTGAATGCATGAGTGACCCCACAAGGCATGGTCCAGATCCACTAATTCCCTTCTCTTCCACCTGATTACACCCTTGGCTCACTAAGTCACAACCCACTATCATCACCTCCCTCTCTCAAAACTTCCCAACCGTGTCCAAATATGCCCAGGACCCATATCAAAAACATCTCCTGTAAAATACAAGAATCACCAGGAAGTATTTTAGAATTTGTCGGAGATAAAGGTGATGAAGCTGATGACTTGATCTTTGCTTGACAAATCAACAGTTACACTCAATATAATGAGGCTCGAACTCTCTAACTAAGAGACTGTTATTCATAACCTTTCTATTGTAAATTGGCTCATCTTGAAAAGGAATCCTACTTTCGAACTCACTTCATGAACTGGTGTTCGTCAATGTATTATTAACAGCGTCAATCTGAGTGCCAGCAGTTGACGAGGCAATATGTTTTATTATTGGTAAAATAGGTCAGTGTTGTTAATGTTTTCAAAAGGATATAACACATTAGATATGTGTCTGTGTCTAAACCTCGATCAGTTCAGTTACCAAATTCAGGAAAGGATCGAATAACCTATTATTAATTTTTTTTTTAATTTGTGGGACCAAAAGGCTAAAAAAACTAACTAGCCTTCATCAGACTATTATAGTTCTATTACATACTAAGTGTTATCAAAGTACCATACTTAGGGCTAAACTTCATCACAAAGAATCTAATAGTTCACATATCCGAGTTCTATTACACACTAGTTGACCTACGTATGTAGCATATTTAGGGCAAACATTCATAACAAAATCTCATACTTCATATCATTTCAGTTCTAAAAGACACTAAGGGATTTATGAATGAAGCATGCTAAGGGTTAACCACCATCTCCAAGAGCATGTCCTATAGGAGGCGCCAGAGATCATGGAGCAAACATGGCATCATCTCAGACACCAAAGAGACTTGGATGGTCAGGGCTTGTGCAGTGATTGATTATGGTGTTGATATGCACAGCCATTCCTCAAGACCTGTCTCATCTCCTTGGTAATGGCCAACGGATTGGTGTGAACATAACTACAGTTTTGCACCAAATGAACAGAACTTGATCTCCACTAAATGTTGTCGTGGAAACTGATCCTCCATTATCAGAGTATGTACTGCATGCACCATGCACATGCATATGCACAAATGTTCTTAAGAATGAGTGCTTGCACCTTCCTCTGTGTCCTCTTAAATTAGTTGATACAATAGATCAATGGCAAACCATTCTGAAATGTCAACATACAGGAGAGAATAATCCATAAACAACCATCGACTACAGACTATCCCCTAATAAATCTGGGAACTGCTTGTGAAGGGTTAACACATTGCCATTATTAGCAATGATGTAAGGGGTAAAGTTTCAAACTGTTGATGTTCAAACTACATTTTTGCCTGAAGCATAAACATTTCAAATGTTACAAAAACATTAAGTGTTAATAAGGTAATCCCTCCTTATCCGAAAATCAAGATGTGAACACTTTCTTTTTCTTAAAAATTAACTTCATCACTCCTGTTTTTATTCCAAAGTGATATTATTTTCATTTTCTTTAAATTAACATGAACACTACAGTATAGAATACATGCAAACTATTTTTGATGTAACACTCTAAAACATACGAAAATTGTCACATGTTCTATTTAATTTTCTCAACAAACTTGGAGGTAAAACTTAAACAAAAACTCATGTTTACAATTAATTGTGTACTATGATTCTTATTCTCTTACGCAACAAAAACAAACACTTCTATCGTGTATGTGTATAATATTTCTACGAATAACTGAAATAACCGGTTGGCCAACACTGAAGTATCCCTTAAGAGACAGACGAAAGCAACGATATGGGTTGAAGAGGCACAAGTCAGTCATTGATTAAACCTTTATTTATGATGTGTGTCTTTGCAAGCCCTCAATTCCTCCCATATCTTCAGACTTGTGTCTAATTACGATTTTTCCCTCGCTATAAGTGTCGCTCCTTGAACAATTTGTCACAATCATCTTCCAACCAGATTCATTTGTGTCTCTTCCAGAACATCCATCATCTAACCGACTAGTTCCTCAGCTCAGATATTGCAGCGTTCCTCTCTACACTTTCGATGCCAAAACAAATATCAGAGAGATTTTTCTGTACTGGAATCTTCATTGCAAACCATGAAGCAATAACACTACACCAATTTTGGAGTAAATGACATCTCAGAACAACATCAAAATAGTCGAAGTGTTTTTGTTAATAGAAATCTCAAAAGTGATTTTTGGAGTGATAGAATGAATGGCCTCTTTAAATGGCATTTAGATGTCTCATAATTCTCATTGAATGAATATCACAAAATATTAGAAGCTAAAATCCCCTGTTTATGCCAATACAAAAATCATGAGAGGAATATCTGCATTAGAATTTTCATCATAAACCTTGAACTTATGAAACTAAACCAAATTTGCATAAAGTAAAGTATAAACATCTGAACTTAATCAAATCTTCCAAGAATTTATATGTAGAAAATTAAACTCAAACATTAATATTGATATTTTAGTATGAATTAATGCTTATCAGACATCATCAAAATCTAAACTTTTTAAGTAAAAACATAACAAATACTAGTTTATCAAACTTGAGTAATATCAGAGGAAGTAACAAAATCTGGAATTGGAACAGAACGTAATGACCTAGACATCGAGCCTTGTTGCCAAATGTTTCATGAATAGTAGAAGCCGATTCTTGAGTTTAAAACATTAAAATGAAATTGAACAAGAAAAGTATCTTCACAAATGTCCCAAATACCACAGATGAAGGAAGTTTGGAAAATAAAGGTATCTTTATTTAGGTTTTGAAAGACATTGTAGTATGTCATCCCATCTATCAAACTCCTTTTTTATTCATATCTAAATGTAGCTTTGGTGTCTTTGAAAATTATTGGTGAGTGTTAACAGATATACATATATGTATATACTTTTTACTTACTTCCACTGCTTATAAAAGCTTCCAAAAGATGACAGATAGAAGCCATTTTAAAACATTCTGGTTTTGCTAACATTGCAAATTGTGTAATGTCATATGTGTTGGCAAGTATATGAAAGTTGACAAACTGTTCTTTAAAGTAAATAATTTGAAAGCTCAAATATGCCAAAAAATGCATGAAGTAAAATTCCTCCATTAATGTCATATATACATTTTTCTACTCGAAATTTCAAGAATTTATTACATAAAGTATCATTTTTGACAAATAACATAAATATTTGTACAAATGATTAATGTTCATGTGCTTGTACTTGTGGCAACCTTTTTATTAAGATTATATTTGGTATTACATATGGAAGAGTAAAGAAAATTCATATCAACAAAAGATTTTGTTAAGAGAACCTGAAACGAGTGGTTCATGTTAACTTTTTGAAATTGAACAACGAAAATATCATTAGAATTTAGAAACTATTATATATCTTTATTATACTTCTTGATTAACAATTGACTTTATTTACATATTTGTATGTACAGCATACTGCTAGTACATAAAGGGCCTTATAAGGACAAACATTTACTATAGATTGAGTCCATTTTTTATACAAATTTCTTTCTTTACTACCACAACAACCCAAATGTAATTTATCTTTCTATGAGGCCAGAATTACAATTAGAGACCATGCTTTTAAGAGCAAATATAAAGCATATATAATTCTTTGTTTATGAATGAACACAGAGAGAGGTCGAGGCAGTCACTTTGGTGTGTGAGCTGATGAGCTACAGAGTATCATGCAAACACTTGGGAGATATAAGTCATTGTGATATACAGTATAAATCAACATGGGACAAAAGGGATTGGCCCGTCAGTAAAATAATCTATCTCTTTAGGGGACAAAATGTATATGACCTGCTGAGAAATGCCTCATGATGTCTATCCTTCATTTATCATCCCTATAGATTTACTTCGTCTTTTAAATCGTACCTTATTTTGTGTGATATGTCTCCTTGAATTGTATTCTTGTTCAAGGAAAATTATTCAAAACATTGAACGAGACCAAAACAACTAGGTCTCACCACATACTCAATGAAAGAAAATTGCTTTATACTAAGAGAATTATGAAAAACAGGAAAAATATCTACCAATTGATCATAAACCTTATGTATATGGAAATGAAGGAATTTCAAAAGTTGTCCTTTCACGATGAACATAAACCTTACGATAAGAGGATTCAAGCTTGAGTAACTTTAAATACTGTCAGTATATATACAGGGTGTTAGGTTTTCTATAGGTGCTTCAGTGTGTGTAAGTGAGTGTATACTTCATGGGCAATATGATATATCCGTATCGCCTCTTTCATTCATCATCTTCCTCCCTCATTTCTTAATGGAATGTCTTCGAGTTTACTTCATTCATGTATCCCTGACACTTTGTGATACATTGTCACCTTAAAGAATCTAAACTTTACCATCCTTTAGAATTATCAACTACTCTTCTCTTTCAATTTGAGCTCTCCCCTGGGCAATACCATCATCTTTGCTTTCATATCCCTGATTTGAATAAGTTTTCATGAAGATGTGGTTTTAGATTCTTTTCTTTAGTTTTGGTGTCATCGCTTTTTAATCATGCAACCCTCACCACAAAAGCACATATTACTAGGACTTTGTAACATATGGTTTCCTTCAAACATACACCTTTAACAACTGTGTTTAACTTTCATAGATATAGCTCTTCATGACGGTAAATAATTGATTAAAAATCATAATTTTCTAACATTGAGTGTTTAAGAAACACAAATAATTTTTACTTGGAACAAACTAATCTAAACCTAAATGTGAAACCTTTTCACACAATAATTCACATGGATTTCTCATAACTGATAGTAACTGTTGCAAAATACCTTTCATATGAAACATTTGGTGTTGTTTTGGTCGAGCTAGCTAGGGTTACAGTATGATTGCACCAAAAAAATGCTTGACAATAATTCAAATATTTTTATTTTGATCTCAAATGACCCCATAGTAACAAGGAGACATTCACAAAACCTGTGCTTATCTTCCAAGTGACAATGACTGGACAGCTAGGTTGTGATTACAGTTCAGCTGATGCACCACCACAGACAGCTCCACTGTTACCTGACGCACACAAAGCTTGTGCAAACACAAAGGTGAGAATTGTAAAGAGAAAGGTGCATGAGACGTGCTAATGAGTATGCAACTCAGACTCCATTCGTTTGATTGGACGTCACATTAATCCAAAATTCTCTACCGCTAAATTCATTTCTGTCCCTCTTAATCCCTTGTTTTCAAGCTGTCTGTTGTGTGGTTGACCTCATAGGGGTTCTGTGTTCTTACTTGTGCTTTTATCACTTGTCTCAACTGTTGGATGAATACAGAGTTCATAACTGTGTTCAGAGACATTTAGAGTGGAACTAACTTCACTGAAAGTGAAGTATATTATATATCTGATATATTTTGATTATATCTGATAACTAAAAGAGCTTTACTATAGTTAATCAACTTTAATCCATTGCATGGATTATTTATTTAAAAATTTAAAGATTAGAAAATTAGAATTCTTGTTTTTAAAAGTTAATTTTTCGTATTTATAATCTTTCAAAGGCATCATATGCAAATTTACATTTATGCTTGTGGGGAAAGATTTTACTATTGGTTTTAGAGTCTGATTCCATTGAACTAGATGAAGTTGAACTGGTATTTATAATTACTATTCCACTTGGTTAATCTTGAAGATGATTTTTGTAAAGTAATTTAAACATTTATTGCTAATAATTACAGTGTAGTTTTTTAAGAAAAGACATTTATGTCAATATTTAATTGGATCTAAAATTGGAAGTGTCAAAAAAATATGAAGATAACAGAATACAGAAGTACAGAATAGCTCTGTAAAAGAATCTTTTTTCATCGATTTCTTACATGTCACAATGAAAAGAGGATAATATTTTCCACTCCAGAGAAGCAAGCATCAAAAGACTAAATGAAGTGACCATTATTTTTCTGCAATTACTTTTCACTGAGATGAGTGTTTTAATGGGCAATCTTCATTTTGATATAGTGATTAAAAGGACTAAAATATGGATGTTGTAACATGATAAGGAAAATTTTACTAAACCCAGCATTATAGACAAAAGCTTGCTTACCAAGTACAGCTATAATAGCATAGAAATTTGGGGAAATAATTGTTAGAACTTGTGTACTTCAGTGATCTGCTTTATGTAACTTTCTGAATCTTCAGCAGAATATTTCTAGTGGATGATTTATTAGTTTGGTTTCTCAATGACTGCAAAAGCTGTCACTACAAATATTGTTAGCAACTTTCAAAAGTCAAATCACAGGACAAAAAACTCTTTTTCAAAAACAGAAATTAAAACTTATCTTTTAACATTTAAAGGTATTCACTTAAACTTAACACTTATAAAACAGGGCAAATCCACAACAGAATGAAAAGAAAAACTCAAAAACCATTTAATTTGATTGTTCTACATTTTACTATCTTTTTGACACATAAAAACAAATACCTCACATCCATAACTACCTACTGTTGAATGCTGACACAATCTGAATTGCTTAAATCATAATTTGCCCCAAATAAATAGTGACACAATCTGAATTGCATAAATCATCATTTGCACCAAATAAACAGTGACACAATCTGAATTCCTTAAATCATAATTTGCACCAAATAAATAGTGACACAATCTGAATTCCTTAAATCATAATTTGCACCAAATAAATAATGACACAATCTGAATTCCTTAAATCATCATTTGCACCAATAAATAGTGACACAATCTAAATTCCTTAAATCATCATTTGCACCAAGTGAATAGTGACATAATCTGAATTCCTTTATTGCACCTAAACACTGAAGGTAGAAAAAATGGTGAATCTTCAAAAGTTTCTTATTCATTTTATTCACACTACACAAGACATCGTTCATGTTAAACCTCATAACGTGTCACAAAGGCGAGATGAAATAACCAAAACCCAACCATGCTAAACTGACATACCTGACAACAGGAAACACCTTTCAACTCTTTCATATCTCACACATCAAGAGCTCAAAGTATATATCGCCCCGCACAATATAACACTATACACTTACTCTCTGGGTGAAATACATGTCATATCGTGTGATCAAATAGTGTTAGGAAGTCCATACTCTGTCTACCAATTGACATACGGTATATCATACTGATACATACATAGTATACTATTATCAATATTTTATATTATATTTCACTTCTATTATCACTTATAACCTGCTTGAGCTCTTACAACAATTTTAAATGTATATTGTTTCTGTGAGATTTCATTTTTCATTTTAATTGTAAGCAAGTCAGATAAAATAGGCATGCTATCCATTAAAACAATTTCAGTAGAAAATTCCTTTTCAGCTAGGTTATCAACTTTTGTGTATTTTACAAATACATTTTTTTCAAACATAAAACATGAAAAAAGGAAATTTTCACTTTTAAAGCAAGGAAATTTGATCTGTATCAAGTAGCAAATTTACATAATATCAGTCACAATGACATCCATGATGAATAACAGCTTGATGACCGACAATAAGATAATTTAACCCGAACCAAGCTTTTCATTTAAAACCAAATTAGGTCAGGCTTGAGATGCAATCAGGGCGACGACTACTTGATATCATTACGTTATTGTCATACTTCGACAAACGCACTTAACTAATAGAAGGCCAGCGATCTGTAATTTGTGGCCATTATTCAGTAGGATTCCAGAGAACTTTCTTTACTGAGGGCTCTCACATTTTCATTAATCTACCAACAGTTTCTGGCACCCGTGAAGTCCCCCCAATCAGTGTATATACCCAATTACTTTACGATCTGCGTTTTCCCCAAAGCTAAAAATCCAAACGGCATGAACGGTCATAGCTTAAAGTGATTATAGTTTCCCCACGACTAATAATAGGAGACGACGATGTACCAAAGTCTGATCAATCCACATCCTGAGACGGATCAATTCCACGCAAGTGCTTTATGTTTTCCTTTGCACATCTCCCATCTTGTGGTGAGACGGTTCCACACAGAACCTTTGACTACCAGCATACCCTCTTGTTCACCTGTAGATGGAGCCACCAACTTTACTGTCGCAGGATATTAGAGACTACTTGTTCAATGCTGATGACGCACTTGACCTTATTTTAAGAGACACTTTTCCACACTAAGTTAAACGAAAAGTACTCAAGATTTATTCAAATATGAAGTATTTGCCCAGTTCACTGAAAGTATCGAATGAGAGAAATTTCAATATGCAGCACAGACTTTATAAAATTACTGACAGTTTCCAATCAGAAATTTTGATGAGAATAATCCCAATGATAAAACCCTTTCTTTTTTTATTTGTAATAATCAGATTTTACTCCTAATGATAATAAACTCCTGTGCTGTAACTTATTATTATTATTTGGAAGACTGTTTTAATAACAGAACACGATTAATTCTTATAGAAATATGTCACATAGTTAAGTTTAAATCAATTTTGTTATGTCCTTAAACATATTTTGGGATAAAACCAATCAAGGGTTTTCAAGTTGTGATTCATGTATATCGCCCACTCATTCTGGCTCTACTCAACGAATACAAATAACTTTGACAATGAGCGTAAAGTATAAACACTGACAGACAATGATACAAGCTCAGTGTAATTAAGTTATGGTTTGGTTTAGCTCTAGTAGTTTCTTTTTCCACCATTATATTTTTTCAGCAAAAAACAAAAACAGGACTTTTCAAAAAGTAACATTTCCCAAATGATCCAATTGAAAAAGGCATAAACATTTGAAATGACATAAGTTCACGTCCCTGCAGTTGACTGATGACAGATTGAATCAGATAAATAGAGGAAACTTGAAAACATAAATAAACACATTGAGGGCATGTTACACAGTTGGGCCTTAAAGCATGGGATTTCCATGGCGAATCTATTTGGATACAAAACAGGCATACCTCTAAAAAACACTTATCAACTGACAATTTGATATGAATTGCCATTTACATGACATGAGCAGAATCAAATTCCTTGGAAACCTCAATGAGGAGTGGTTATTCTTCCATTATGTTGCCAACAGGATAAAGAGGTGATTGTTCAGATACTTCATCCCAATTTTAAAATCTTATTCTTAGGACAATTTCAATTGAAATACAAAATGAGAAACATTTGCTGATTCAAAAATGATTTTCTGATCTCTGGATTCATAGCAATAAAATAGTAAAATAATCATTGATTACATCTTTACTCTTGAATTAAGACCAAATTTTGCATCTGTTCCATCTTCAAACATAAAATTCATAAAAGGAAGTTGGCATATTGTCTTTGAATCTGTCCAAGGCCTTATCTCCATGCATGATTGCCCATTTCAATATTCACTGGAAATACTTCCATAATTTTTTTCATTCATAACAGTTAATACTACAGATCTGCCTTCATACTTGCACATCCACTCCACTAGGAATATAAAACTCATTTAAGAAGACACTAATATGTCCTACTGTCACACTGACTGATAATGCCATAAAGAGATATTTTCAGTTCTATCTTGTACAATTTCATTTCAACTCCTAGAGGATTATACATGTAACTGGAGGTTGTTTCCATATTCTCATATCAGAGCCATCTAAATACAATGCTGTTCAATTTCAGTTCTACTTGTTATGAATTATGCAATTGAAGATTGTTTCCATTTTCTCACACCAGAAACCATCAATACAACCTATTGTCAATTTCAGTCCTACTTGTTTAGGATTATGCAACTGAAGATTGTTTCCATTTTCTCACACCAAAAACCATTAATACAACCTATTGTCAATTTCAGTCCTACTTGTTTAGGATTATGCAACTGAAGATTGTTTCCATTTTCTCACACCAAAAACCATTAATACAACCTATTGTCAATTTCAGTCCTACTTGTTTAGGATTATGCAACTGAAGATTGTTTCCATTTTCTCACACCAAAAACCATTAATACAACCTATTGTCAATTTCAGTCCTACTTGTTTAGGATTATGCAACTGAAGATTGTTTCCATTTTCTCATACCAGAAACCATTAATACAACCTATTGTCAATTTCTGTCATACTTGTTTAGGATAATGCAACTGAAGATTGTTTCCATTTTCTCATACCAGAAACCATTAATACAACCTATTGTCAATTTCAGTCCTACTTGTTTAGGATTATGCAACTGAAGATTGTTTCTATTTTCTCATACCAAAAACTATCAGCTAACAATTTTAGCTGAACATCATGAAGATTATGCAACTGGCGGCTGTTTCATGCTGATTTCAGAAGCATTCAATAACCCTTCTGAAACAACAGCAAATACCGATGTCAGCAAGTGCCAGTGAAGCCAGAAAATTATCAATGTTGTTTACTATTATAACCCTGCCTGGAACCTCCATAGAACAGCTCCCCTTGATTGGCTGTTAGACTGGTTCTTGATGCATTGACCAACTAACCAATGAGCTTGTTACCATCCAATCACTACATGTGTAATTAAACTGTAGTGAAGACATGCCTTCATCTCTCCTAAAGAGAATAGACAGATTCCTCCAATGAGATAACACTTCTTACACAGCATACCAGTAGTTTGACCAATCACATAAACTGATCATATACTGCATGTCTGTTGGTCTGTTTGGAACCACTTCGAAACCAGTAAATTTATTAAGAAGGTCATGGAAAGAAAGAAACCGAAGTTGACCCCACAGAAACATAACTTCTTGAAAAGGAAGTCTACACTCCCACTTTTCTGAAGTATATATATGTAAAAAGTCTTTGTTCAACAATAATGTTTCTAGAGACTAAGTGTCACTCTAAGTAACTCTTCAAGAGCCAAGGCAAACATGGACTATCAACAATCCTTCCTTGCAGAAAATGGTTATAACTTCATGACTGAATCTATCTAAATGAATGTTTAGAATGTTATGACACTGCTAGGGTATTACCACAATGGACTTTTGAACAGTGTTAAGAATTATTATAGAGAACGATTCTTTAACTTAACGAGTGTAGGAAATATAGACTATCAAGAACACCTTTCTGCTAAAAATCTAAATTGTTTTGACATTGCAGATGGTGACATCCCATTAAACCTTAGAACCAGTGTTCAGGAAAACAGCCTGCTTTCAAATGAACAGCTCAACAATAAATCTGAGGAGAAACAAAGAAAAACCTGGCCAGCAAGAACATCAATCTTGCTTGATTTTTAGATAGTTATTAGCAACCATTGGAGGTCTTGTCAGGTTTTTGAAGAGCTGGTGACTTTTTCTTAAGTAAAGAGCTGGTTGAAACTTATTTCCCACAATGCTTCAAACAGAATGGAGATTCCTCCAACTGTAGATAAAATATCACACTGTTGCACATTGCTGCTAATTGGACAGTAGTTATGTGTGAAAAATGAGTTACAAAGTAACACAAGTAGAGATACAGCAGTTTTCCAGGTGGTGTGATACCATTCGTTTTCTTCACGACTTCTTCATTATCATCTTTGAGCTGTCCAGCCAAATATTCCATAAAGCATTTCTATTGACTGGAGCATGTATGCTTACTCTGTAATTTCCTCTTTACCATTTCTGTATTATATCACTTTCCATATTACATATATTTCGTCATATAGATATGTCACATAGTAAATACTTTTGAAAAGGTTAACTGAGTTGGATAACTTGTACCTTATTCGGTTCTCCAGTGAATAAAATATGTTTCAATCAATCAAGTTTTAACATTCAATAGATATTTACACTAAAGCGAATATGATATATATATGACAGTGGTTATGTTTTTCTAATGGGTAATGTGTTTTGCTGGCTTACATAATTTTCAAATATTCAAGGATGTTTGTACTAGTACACTTATGGTATTCAAGACAGTGGTTATCTATATCTAATGGGTAATATAATTGAGGAGTGCAAGTTAAAAGACAAATGTTGACCTACCTGCTTCTTTCTACAATCTTCATCACAGAACAGCAGGCTTCCTTCAATCTGCAAAAATAAATACAAAATATTGAAATTCATTTTAGAGGAACTATATGATGACAAATATACTGATGGATAATTAATCACTGTCAATTAATAACAGATTATTTACTGATTTATGTACATGTTTGTACCTACTTTTTTTCAGCATAAATGTATGCTGTCTACCAAAGACTTATCCTTCTTCAGTTTAATTTCAATTAAAATATGCTTACTTATTTGTATAATCCTAACTTAAGTCATTCAGAAATGAAAAGTCACATACTGTCAATTTCTATTCTTTTGGGAATAATTAATGATACCAAATGATTTGCCACATGGTAAAGAGGACATTCAGTTTCACTTCACTCATTGGATTGTCTAAGAAAATCATAAATGTGTAATTTCAGTGTGACAAAAACGATATCAGAATAAGGTTCATTGTAAAAGATAAAATATAACAAAACACGTGATATTAACTTGTTCAAGTAATTTCAACAACACACATCTGCTACATAATCACAGTCAAATGATAAAGGAAAAGCATAGCCATTGGCTCTGTAGCTCATCAGGCTTTACAATGTTTCATATTAGACAAAGTATACATGAAAAAAGATTTTCCACTGTGCAAAAGAATGTTCCACACTAGATTTAAGCTTTAACTTGTAGTTTAGAAGATAACTAAAAAGTTAATAGGGTGAGGCCCCTGTGGTCACCAAATTCCCGTCGAGTAAGGATCGACTATACAATATTTCAGTTTCTAGCCTTTCTGGTTCATGAGAAGAATAGGAAAGTAGGTTTTTGGTGTGTGGCCTCTGTGGGTCTTGTTACGGCCTTCCAAGCCTCATTACCTAACTACTTCTAAAAACTTACTGAAATAGCTCTCAATTTATGAAGAACCCTTAAACTTTCAGTGTCTCAGTGGCATTCATGTAATAACAGTATATGATCCAGATGAAATTACCGGGACATAACGCCTGCAAATGATGCTAAAGATCAGGAAGGCACTATCAATCATGGTACAATTACTATAAAGACTACAACAAAAACTCCTATTTCACATCCTATTCTCTTTTTGATTTGCTATTGATTTTGCAGCCAATACGACACGAACAAATTTTGTCCCCTTTTTCACAAGCAATTAGTTCAGCACCCACATTTTGTTCAACTGGTGCTTTCTATTGCGACTAACTTGAGGTTCATTCTTTTGAATGGAGCCAAGCAATCCCTGGAAATATGATGATTCATGAGATTTGTGTTTCCGGAAAAAGCTTAATTTAATTACATTGTTCTGAATGTTAGACAACCGGCGGTCAAGGTACAAGTTAACCCATTACCTGTCAGAATGAGTTAGATTGTCTGCATGAGAGGCAGTTAAGAATTTTTGTAGTTAGGAAACCTTACGATGGTAGGTCATGTTCAAAATTGTGCTTAAAGAAAGAGAAGATGATATTTGTGTGAAATAGAAATTTGAGGGAACATAAAATACATAATACATAATAAGATGTATATCATGAATCAATATAATATTTTCAAATGGGTTTTGCATTTTTGGATTTTTTTTTACAAATGAAAATACCTTGATCAAACATGTTCTTAAAACTCCATTTACCGAATCATCAGTTATATTAGTGAGTGAGTAGATTATTACTTAGCACTGCCTTGGCCATATTTCAGCCACTAGCAGCTTTCCAGTATTAGCAAAAATATAAACTTCATTGTATTGTTCTATTCATGAATTGACACAAAATTATGGGAGATATGTAAGCAAGCCTGTTCTTTGTCATGTATACATATATTTTTAACATATACATGTTGTGTTGCTCACTGTAAAGAGGTAGAGCATTAATCAACAACATTTGATTCTTTATATCCAAAGCAGCAATCACTGAAAGCATGATAGCAAGAAACGTTTGGAAATCATTTCTTTTAGTCGTATTGATTTCATCACTATCCATCATTAGATAACTGGAACAGGCTCAACAAGGAAGATGGGTTAAGAAAAATGATTTTGGAAAATGGGATCTGGCAGTTGTAAGCATTTTCATTATTCCAAGATGACACATCAAGAAATAAAAACCTATGATTCAAAATTCTGAAACTCTAATGAGAATGAAATAGGACAATGAAGAACTTTAGTTAATCTAATTTGAAAACACCTTAAAAGCGGAGTTTAGCTGATTTGCTTCTTTATAAGCCAAAGTTGATTGAATCTCCTTAGCTAAAATTTCCTAATGCTGAATTACTTTCAAAATTCATTTGATAATTTCAATCATTACAGCCTTATTCAAAACTACCAGATTTTTCACATTTTTGCAGAGAGTTAAAATCATTAAATCATGATTTAATACTATAGAAACTTAACAGCTACCATCCATATCAATTTCAAAATCATGCTTGGATTTAACTCTTTTTGCTCAGACCATTCAAAGGATTCAAACTGCAATAATCTTATCAATCCAAGGTTGTGTTCAAAATATAACTTTACATATCCAAAGGATTGAATCATCATGACTTAATCTAAAAGAATGATGACATCTCAAAGTGTGGTTATTTTTCACTATGATCACATAAGTTGATTTTGAAAATATATGGCAACTAGCATACTTGAAATTACAAGAATCTTTTGACCTTGATGACATCAGAGAATAATGTCAAAATTTCATCCCTCCATGAGAAGATCTTGTCCACTCAAACTCAACCAATCAATGAAAGTGACACTATTATTTGCTGATCAAACAGCTTGCTTGCATTCCTCAACAAAATCAAGTCGGATTCTCACAGCAAATCAACTGTAAGGGAAGATCGTCACGTTTACATTAAATGTTTTTGTAGAAGTGACAGATTCATATTCAATTTTCTTTCTGTGTCCTGTCTCAAGAGTCACTTTAACACACCTTGACCAATTTTTAATCTAAGATTCACAGCTTTTGTCAAAATGGTAACAAGCGGTCTTTTATGCTTTATTAAAAACATCTATAGAAGGCACAATTTTTTATTGTGAATGTTCAAGAATACATCGTAGAGTAATTAAGGGAGATGAAGTCATTGCTTTTTGTGGATATTCTTGTTTCTGCTCATCATATCAAAAACCAGACGCTCTTGGACCTAAGTCATGAAATGATTGTTATTTTGCATAAATGATTATCCAAATACAATTTATTTTCACAAAAATATTCTGATTATTACGCTGCCAGTAATAAAAGGCGTAATCATAATTTACTAAATGAATATAACTTGAATATTAATAAATACAGAAAAACATCATTTGACAATGAAAAATAGGGTATATCAAAAGTCTGAAGAAAGATTAACCTATCAAATAACAGAAGAATCAAATTAAATCATTGGACCATTACTGCAAAATTAAAATAACATTAATGTCAACCTAGATGAAAACATCAATCAAACCATAAGAGTACAGTTGAATAAAATCATAATTTAGAGCCTGGCTTTGCAATTTGAATCATCAATCAAACTTTAAGACACAGTAATGTGCAGTGACGGCCAAATCAGAAGGTTATTTAACAACTTGCATTCAAACAAGAGGGGAGTTTAAGCTCAGCTGTTCTCTCATTACAACTGAATTTAACAACCCAATTTGAACTGA
Source organism: Phorcus lineatus (assembly GCA_921293015.1). Lineage (NCBI taxonomy): Eukaryota > Metazoa > Mollusca > Gastropoda > Trochida > Trochidae > Phorcus > Phorcus lineatus. The sequence goes on from OV121085.1 coordinate 19,714,032, forward strand.
AATCAAGGAGTCACAGATTAAAATTTTTTATTTTTTTTTACGCAAACCTAATGTCATAAAACTGACCCTTTGTCCATGCAATGAATAAACAAGAGAAAGATTCAACAACCTAAGATGAATTACTAAATAGTTTTTTATATACAATGACAAACTGACAAGCATTTATACACCAATGAGTTCGATAAACTTTCCTAGATAAGAGATAACGATTGCAACTTTGTGTGCAGTAACTTTGACAGAAGCTTTTTATTAAGCAATAGATCAAACTTGTTTAATCTGCCACAAGTCAAAAACGTCAATTTTCGAGGATAAACACATTGATCAATCCTAAATCTATGCTTAACTTGAAATTTCTCAAGTTGAAAATTAACTGTGGTGTGAAAATTCTTAAGAACATCAAACTGTAAAATTCAATATTGGCAATTTATAGTGACCATCACATGACAAACATTATCACTTCATCAACTTGAGGCAAATATGGACAGGAAAGATGCAATAGTTTCAGAGCCATCAATATACCATTTCTCCTTTATCAATGCTTAAGCCCCTTTTCCCTAGTACTTCTCTAGAGATAGGGACTGAATAGGCTCCTTTGCTAGTTAATGAGGTGGAAAAACACTGCGGGATGAAACGCTTCTCCTTTGCAGTATCTAAAGAGGCCGTTGGGTTAGCTGTAAACTTATCTACAATGTGATATTAAATGCTTTGTGACTGTTCATCATCACATCAACTTGTTCACTTTCAAAGAGAGATTCACCCTCCTATCTTCCAAAATTGTATAATTCAAAGACAGATGTGCCCATATCTTCCATACTTGTACACACTCAAAGAAAAATGTGTGACCATTGAGTATCTCAGATGACATGAAACATAAATCCAGAGAAAGAAGCTTCCATACTCTAATCACCGAGACTTGTCTTTGTGAATATACACCACTTATAAAAGAGGCAGATGAGACCAAGTGATGTACATATTGAGGAAAGTTGAGAGAACTGAATAAAGAATACTTTAGAAAGATCATGCAAAAATATTATACTTGTACTTATCTTATGTATGTATCTTTTATCTCATGATTTAGATTTTTTTTATAAATTTGATTACACAAATTTCCGAAATTGTTCTATCCAACAAAAAAAATAGATACTAAAATACTTATCATCAGGCCTAATTTAGATTATGATAACACTTGGGTTAATTAATGAATTGACATTAAACATCTATATGAATAATCTTGAAAATAGCCCTCAGCTTTTTCTTTGTAAACTAAAATGGTAAAACTAGATATCAAGAAAATTTGACTTCCAAATGTAACAAGGTTGAGGACAACTGAATGAGGATCATTTCATAGGTTGCATTTATGTGAACCTCTGAAGTTTGAATCGGCAACCAATAGGTTGCCATGGCTAAATCTTACTGAGCATAAACTCTCCACTTATCAACAAAGAAATATAAATATTTTGATAGTTGTTGAACCCCTCTTGTCTCCATAGCATCACTGATCTAGATGTAAACAATAGGACAAATCAGATAGAAAATTATATCAAGTCATAATCAACATTAAATACTCTGATAGGTAAACCACTTTGGCTGTGTAATAAATGTTGGTGATTGATGGTGGATTGCAGATTAGTTCAAATCAAACGAGAAGGAGGTCTGTCTAAGGGGTGCTATTTGTGCTCTGCCTGCCTGTTAAATTTTGTTAACTGTTATCATTCATGATTACATTTCCAGGTTGGCTTATGTGCTATACTATTCTATACATTGATCGTTAACCTGTGGTTGAAATATATCTATTTGATATCAGAGCAAATTTGGTCTGGATTTTATGAGTCCAAAACAGAACCTCTTATCAAAGTTAATTCATGAACATTTAATAAGAAGTTGAGATTGATGAATCAATAACTTGATTTCGGTCTTATGGAGGAGGAGGTCTATCCCCCAAATCATTTAACACCTCATGGTAATTTTATTCAAATACTCCTATATCTGCTTTGATTGACAATGGTTGACTGTATATTGCATTCATCAAAGTGGTTGTCAACCGTCACCATTTGCTTCAGTTCAATACTTATTTGTTACAAATTTGTTAAAAGCCTTTTTTTCATATTACTCTTTCCGGTTACATAGTAAGGAAGTTAGCAAGAAGCAAGATTCTACATGTTTAGATCTTGGAAAACTCTTCAAGTATAAAATCAAGTCCAGGGTCATATTGTTCAAAATGAGACACTTTTGATGAAGATCAAGCAGCAGATTACATTGTTTTAAATCCAAAATATAGATAATTGGTTTTGCTGCAATTGGCATCTGACTCCGTCTTCATAAATATAATATGAAGGGAAGATAATAATTGTATTAAAATCAAAGAAATGACACAAAATAAAATCTTCAATTCCAACTAGCTTTCGCAAAAGATCAAGGGAAAAACTAAAATCTTCTCAAAGAAAGACAAACTCTTTGGATCGACATGTCCATAGCAATGAATACAAAACTTGACAGCAAAATCTTTTCTGCTGTATAAGCCAGTAGAGGAATCAGGATCATGAATTGGATTTGCTAAATGGGAATTGAGGATTAATTTTGTCTTTGGGACAGGACTGGCCACCAGTTCACTATGGAGTGGCAAGTCTCTGTCTCACAACAAAGTATCAAGAAGTAAACATCGTGGAAGCAATTCAACAAGGGATCAACCTGCAGAGGAACCCCAGTCAATAGTCAATCTACATTACAACTGGATCACTGTCTCATTCCAGTAATTTCCTTTGGAAATTATTGCTGTATTTTCTTCTTCAATTGCTATCTCTTATCAGTTTTTTCTTAAGTGTTTAGCAATAACTTCAAGAAGTTCAGTGTTCATGATAATATATCAATCAAAGTTCAAGGATTTCTGTTTCATTAAAAGGATATTCTGTTGATTTAATTCTAGTTTTAAAAATGAAACATTTAGCAACGACGTTTCAGATTTCAATTTCTGAACTTTTGGCCTTCCTTATTTCTTTTTATTTCTTCTTATTCTTTGGTTACCATTGTATTTAAATTTTCTAATTAACTGCCTTTATAATTCATAACTGTTTTTTTATAATCGTAATAGATAAGGTTGACCAAATGCTAATACATATTTGTTTACAATATGGCACTTTGAGTCTTTGGTACTTACTTATCTTTAATTTAAAATTTCTTCTTCAGATATCATTATTTCTATATAGTATACATATTTTTTGTTGTTAAAATTGTCTTACACTTACTCTCTTATTCTCTTATTTCAACAAATTCAAAATTTGATGTCAGGTAAGAGATTGACAATCATCATCTGTAAAATATATATCTGGACAACAACAACAATCAAGATCATCATGGACACCCACAAGCACTACTAATCACCATTTCAGACAGTCTGGGAATCGGAATTGGTTTCAGACAAGATTGTTCTTTGACTCCATGACATTTGTCAGAGTACCAAAGAAAAAGTTCATATAGATATTCAATCTGTTGCCTAAGGTCCCTGTGCACAACTCACCTGAGCACAAAGCTGCATCTTTCACTTGCCCTAAGGTAACTTTAGTATCTATAGGTTACCCTAGAATTTTGTGCAACAGGACAAACAGGAATCTTATCTTATGTCTAGCTTGCCCAGTATAAGAGATAAGTGTTACCTTTTTTAATTTCTAATTCTAAAATGATGACATTTCAAGAAAATGTTAAATTCCATTATGAAAGATATTAGAATAGAACATAGAATAAACAATGATGAGGAGTAAAAGACACTGACTCAAATCAATTTCGACCAATTAGAGGCTATATCCTATGAAGGACAAGCCAATCAGGAGACAATACCGGTATTAGATGCTGGTCTCAGACAGGGATATGTGCTGACTCCCTGACATTTGTCAATGTAATCTGACCCATGTGACTCCTGTCTTGCAGGACACACCCACAAGAATTACACCCATCAGGGTCTTTGGTATTAACTAATTGGTTAAATCTGAATGAATCTTCTGAATTTGTAAGTTTACGGAAGTTATAAACAAAAACATTTTCTTTGGTTATAAAAACCTCTGTTTTTTAAATATCTTTTTTCTATATAAAGTAGCTTTCACAGTGTTTTAGTTTCAAACTGTTTCTTATTTCTTTTAAGATCATCTGTAAGTCAAAGGACTACATAACCGACATCATTTTTTAAACATTCTGATCTTTGCATGAGTCCCTTTTTATAGATCATATTTGTTTTAATGGCTGACTCATCATTCATTCAAATCTAGACACATGCACATCGTCATACATCTATCTTCGTGACTCTAGTGTTTATTTATTAAATGCAAAATTGACTTCAATATCTTTACATAGATTTTATAAAAATATTATGAACTTTGTTAACACAAAGTTGTTGTTATTCAAGGAGTTCGAAGTTTCACAGTTTATCTTGTACATTACTTATAGACAAAGGACTGCAAACTAAATTAATCAAAAAGATAAATAATAGAACTGGTCGATATGAAAAAGATTTCTGAGCAAATTGTTGAAATAGACTTGTTTTCTTAAATCAATATTTCAGCTTACATATACGGTACTATGAAACAGAAAACAATTTAATTTACTTATATCAAGAAATGTGGTCAATTTACTTATATCAAGAAATGTGGGCATCTAGTATGAAAAGTAAAACAAGACTAACTTGCCTACATCAACAGATCTGCATACTTAATGCAAACCGTAAACAGGCCTATTTTCTTAAATGACACTGATTTTTTAGTATCTAGCTGAACTCTCTTCAGCTATCATACTTCTTTGCCTTTGCTTGATCTGTGATGTGAATCACATGATAATTATACATTTCCTCTGTGACAACCACCCTCAAGGCAGACCTATATGCTTTATCTTTTATTCACTTGATTAATCCCAGATGTTTAATAATAACACAGCCAGTCATGCCATAAATTTCTTACGGCATATATCAAAGTCTTCAAAGAAACAATTACAAAATAATTTGTTGTATAAATACGAGCTATGCATTTATATATGTGTTTTCATTTGTTCTCCGATATCCAAAATAAATATTGTCATTGCTTGAAAAGAATGATAAAACTGTTATCAGAATAATTTACTTTTGTGACTGATCTTGTTATGAATGAGACAACATAATAAAGTTCAAAAGTGATCTTGGAAGGTAATAATATGAGACTACTTTACACTATACAAGTTTGTATAAAGAAAACAACTGTAACTGCTTTGATAAACAATAAAGATTGAATTCCCAACTTTCTTATGAATCTGTACAAATAAAATTTGGAAATTAATTTTTGTTAAACATGACTTCATTTCTCAATCAAAATAATTCAAATGGCACTATTAACAGTTGTTTTTGTGAAATTAGATTTTTGCAATGAGTCACCCTCATTCAAAATTTGATTTCTAAAAGATACATATCATCATATTCTAAAGAAACTTATAATTGGACACTTGAAACTGACATCATGGTAATAAGTTTTTCTCGATTTATATATATTTAATTTAATAATTTATATACTATTCTAAATTTGATATACCTTTACACATTGGATACACAAACATAAAGCTTGCTAGCATGGTCTTTTTTCTATGTCTTTTACAAAATTACATTAGCAAATTACCAATTGTAAAAGATAAATTACAACTAAAATTGAGGTGATTATTGTCTTTAATCATTAACCATTCATATTAATTTTTGAGAGTTTTTAGAACTATTTTGACAAGAAATAGCCTTTAATTCAAAAGAATATTAAAGGGGCACAGAGTATCTTTTTGGGATCAAGTATGTCATACTTCACAAATGGTGCTATAAGATTGAAAAGTAGTGGTTGTTTCTGAAAGATTTACGATCCAAAACTGGACAATGGCACACGCCAGTGACTCAAACCTAATTTTGAAAATGTACATCCGACAAAACAACAATTTTAGGTTTGTAGTGTTAGGCAACTATTTTGACTAATATGTAAATGGGACAGAGATTTTCGACTTCTTAACATTCACAGCGTCATTTTTTATTACAATTGAAAACAAGAAAATATAATAATTTTGGCATTTTAGAGATAAAGATGCAACTTAAAGAAGGCAATTTGAACTTAACTCAGGACATAAGGTATTTTGGCTCTTACTTAAATGACATAAAAAAATTATGAAAAATACTTTCACTTTAAATCTGCCAAATGGAGCTGATGTGAGCACTTGAAGCACCAATAATTGTTATCTTTATTGTAAATTGATACATAGAAATGTACCAAGTTGAACTGCTTTGATTAACCCACAAGCTTCCATGACATTATTAGTGGACTCTTTCAGCTTGATTCCAGTAGCGTCAAGCAGTTGCGTTAACTTTCACAATTACGCTAACCTTACTAATTACTATCTGACAATTACTGCAGTAATTAGAGGTCTCTTGAGTACAATGTAAACAAATACAGATAACAAACCTTACTGGCTCATTACTGACAAGAGGAGATTTGACTTCAGGGCTCATGGGTATAGTGAGACATTGGTGTTGAATATCAGGATGAAAGCCGGTTATTCAATTACTGAAGTGATAAACCCATGTCATATTGATCATAACAACACCTTTGGGATCATTATATATATCACATACATGTTGTAATAATTTCTGGCTTTAGTTATTTTTATAAGTTATTTTGATCATGAGTTACATAAAACAAGAAAACAGAAAAAAAAATGATAAAAGAAATCTCATAATTATGTAACAACACATTTTTTTTATTCAATGATGAATTTAGCATCCCCTATGTGTATGGTATCACAAGAGGTCCTCAGTTAAAACTGTTAGTAAAAAAAAAACTAATTTGGACAAAAAATCCAAATATTTCAAGACAAATAAACTGATTTATAGCCGATATGTCTCCAAATTGCAATTACCCACATGTTTATCTTCTTGTTTTATCACTATATGCAGACTATAGACCGGTACATTAGTTTCTTCAGGTTTCTACAGCAATCATGACAGAAAATATTGACAAATTTGACAAGGATGAAAAACATCTTTCATTATTCATGGAGCAAGAAGCCATTTTAAACTACTAAACTAGGAAGCTTTGAGATAGTTTGTCATAAACAAGAATATATTTCATACGAAAGAAACACAAACAAAAACATATTTTATGTTATCATTTCCTGGATCCTGCCACATAAGTAATCTCTGATTTGTGAGGATCTCACTTCTGAAAAATTAATTTCTTTTGTTTTCCCTCTTTTGTGGTTTCAGATTTATCAAAGAATCAGTATATACATTTTTAGGTGAATTATTTCCTCCACGTAGATACAAAAGTATTCTTTTTTCTAGACCAGCAACTTTATGTAACAGCAATTCTTCTTATCATAAAGAGTTTAAAAGTTTTGATGATATTTTGTAGCATTATTCGTGGTGAATGACCTACCGGTCAGTAAATGAATATTCTGAATTAAAGAAATCTGGTAAAGAGGCACATTCAATTTACATTTTTTAACAAAACTGTCGATGCAAAGTCAGACAAAATATCAATAGTTTGTCATTAAAATTATCAAACAAAAACATGATTGAATATTGGTGAAATAATATTGAACAACCATAAAAATAATCAAAACATCAGAAAACTTTTCTCATATAGATGTAAAGAATAATGACAATTTTGAAAGAATAAATAAATCTAATTATCACTTGTTTGAAAATAACATTATGATTCAACATCAGAATATGTGTAAAAACATCACCTCTAAAAGAATAATGAGGTTGCGGATCCAGAAAATATTGATAATTCTGATTTTGTTATGTTTGCCCTACAATGACTACATCATACTCTTCACATAAACCTATTAGAACACCCATAAAGATAAGTGAATTAAAGGCTAAAATGTTTATAACAGCATCTGACTAATCCTTCTCACAATTAAGTGAACTTCTTAACAAAACCATGCTGAAACACACAGGTTATCAACAGTTGATCCCAAACCCCAATATCAAAAGATAGGAGAATAAATCAAAAGTCATCATTCAAGATTTACCTTGGAATAATCTAAGGGTCATTCTGTTAGCCTGTCTACTACTATTTTAGTATCACGAAAAGCCCAAACTGAAGGCTTTAGAATCTGGAAATACAATCACATGGGTGCAATCAGAGACAATTTATTTTGATTTAGTGAATAGGATCATCAATCAGACAGCTGCATTATGGGAAGTGCATACCTCAGAGATTGTACATACACAATAAAACAATTATAGGGGTGCTCACGGAGTAGTGTTTGGTCTTGACACAGTTGACAATGCTGTTGGTTTTATTCACCAGACTAAAATTATCTCCTTTCTTCAGGATGTTGCCAGATTGTAATAACATCATTAGCCTTTTATGCCCTTTGAAAGAGGACAGCCAAGCGGAAATTGAACACTCAGAAAATGGGGAGTAATTTCTCCTCCGAGTTAATATCTAAATGAATAAGCTGTGAGAGCTCTCCAGAAGCAACAAGAACCTGGTGACACACAATGTAAACAGGCCTGTGTAGTTGTAAACCTATAGCCGTGTGTACCATGTCTATAATGTAGGTAAAAGAGCTGGGTAGAGAGAGAACCTCTCCATTGTTATTGGTAGTGTCATAGGTCTATTGAGGCTTCATATTATAGCGAGTTCCTCAACCGTTCACAGGTGGATACACTCAGTGTGAATTAACTTAAAAAGGAATTCGCATGATGGTGTGATATCATAAAACAAAAGTGAAAATCGGCTGAAATCATAAGTTATCAGTGATCAGTTTCAACATATTGATTCTGGATTAAAACGATGAGGAACAAATTCTCCAACATAGAATACCCTCTTCTTGCAAATTAGTAAAGACACTCACAAGGGTTAAAATTTTTCCAAAAGTTTACTTGCCAGAGAGCAGGTGATGTCCTTTAGGACACTTTTTACTTATACCAACAAACTTATTTTGAGTACATCTTCTACTCAATACTATATCTAAACCAAAGAGCATATCAATAGTTATTGATGGCAACAGGGAAAATGAAACAAGTAGTTTACTTGCCAACATGGAGAGCTTACGGTATTCTAGCGTTTTGCAATCAAAATTTTTTCAAATTTGTTTGTAAACCCTGACACTGTACTTAAATACCTGTATACACATACATTTCAGATGCAGATTATTATAATTCATGTAAATCAATTCCACACCTTAACAATGTATTGATACCCAATTTCTAAACATTAAAAAAAAGTTAAGTCACATAAGATTTATTTGGTTTGCTACTAAAAAGGCTTAGAAATAAATCTTTTTCATTACATGAAATTCTTCTCAAACCTATTAGGTATACCTTTATTGCTTTGAAAATAAGAACTTAATTCAAATTTCATGTTTGTCTAACCAAAAGAGCAATTTTCAAAATATACTCAACCATGCAGAAATCTAATAAGACATTTAAATTCAAGATGAAAACAATTAAAATTTATATTCATTTATGCATACCACTTTGTCATAAGGATTATCATGAGAATATAACAAAGCTGAGTGTCATTTACTTCAAACAGAACACAAAAAACCCTCGTAAAAACCAAGATTAATGACACACCAGTGTCTCCGTGGGTTGAATGAAATCTCTGAATGAAATTCTGAAGCTACAAGTTTGTTTAGCGTTTGCAGATATCAGCAAGAGTATTTATTCACACCGAAGAAAAAAAGAGGAGGAATTTTCTATGCAGTGTGATCAAGTCATGGCAACATCGGGCACAGAGCCTGAGAAAATAGACCACTGTCTAAGCAAAGATCTGCCATAGAGGAAGAAATGGTTGGAATTTAGTCTGAGAACTCTGATCAAAGAAACTGGCATGGACACAATTGATTGCATACTTTGAAACTTTGCACACAATAAATTGCAATCTAGTTTTTGAAAAAAACATCATTTCAAAAACAACATTGCACAATAAATAACAAATACTGAACAAGCCAAATCTTCATAATGCTTGATTTCATTCAACATGTGTCACAATAACCCACTCATAATTATGGTGAAATTTTAAAGAATGATATAGAAATTAATTCACAATTAAAAAATCTATAATTTAAACCTTTCACTGTTTATATCTCATAACACTTTCACTCCTTTCTCTTTTATTATGATCACAATTTCTTTGACTATTTTTACGTAATAAGTTATTTTGTCAAAATGGAGGAAAACCACAGCATACCTACAAAGGGAAAACCACACTGATCTGTAGCCACGTGGGTCATTTAGGGGTGAATGTGTGTGTGAAATCCTGAATGTCCTTGGGAATTTAAATATAATTCTGTAAACAAACTTTCAAGACGAATGATCTTGTATCTGTGGATTAACAAATTAAACACTCTCCCACAAACATACTGTCCCTAAGCTTGTAATCCTTTGCAAAAAAAAGCTTCTAACAAGTGTTTTCACTGCAGTAGGCTAAAGTTACAACCATGACCACCAAAGCGGAAATTCACAAAAAGGTCATTTTTCAGTATTTAACCAGACTAACAATGTTGATGCTCACAAATTCCCGACCGATAAAAGAGTTAACTTTATGTGTGTAAGATGATGCTGATAATTCCGAGTTTACCGCCACAGGAAGGTATCCATCTCCCTCAGGCTACAAATTAAGCAGTTAGTTACTCGCCCATCAGCGATCTGGTGTCAAGCCAGTTTATTAAACATCTTGTAGGTAAAAATGTAAGGAATTTATACCTACGCTGCGACAGGAAACGAGTGCAAGTACTCTACAGAAACCCATCAAAATGGTAACTGAAGCAGCTACCTGACTCCTGTGACATGAAACATACTCCAACCACCTCCTTCTGTCCCCTTTACACAGATGAGCTACAATTCAACACCATAGACTCTCCTCTTGTTCGATAGTTCAATAAGGGCAGCATTGAAATAGCTGAATGCCCATTAAACGCACTAGTGCACACCAATATTTCGTTAACACAACGAATGCACAGATTCCGCATATCTCTCGACATTATTCAAGATCCTCACTCAAGTAATCTACCTCGTTAGTTATTTAACGAATATTTACGTATTCAGGTAGTAAAGTTGATTTTTAAAGACCGGAAGTATTTAATGTTACGCTACAATAAATCCGCGTGAACTACGATATCGGAAATATTAAGATTTTGCTCATAACCAAAAAAGCGGAAACGGCAGCCGCTTTGGTCAATCTAATAGCATTGCTAATGCTGTGTTATTAAATCGGTTTATTTACAACATTGCTTTCATAAAACATAATTTATTCTTTGGTCTCAGTTCAGAGTTTAGGAAAATTCAATAGCTGCACATAATAATAGTTCAGCTGCGTTTAACTGTCTTTGAGATATCCGTTTTGTGCACAGCTAAACTTAGATTTTGTATATGTCCAAGCCGACAGCGGCTGTCTAAATTTTTTCATTGTTGACAGCAGGTCAATTGTAAAGAATTTTAAGTATTTCATTGCATCGATAGATAGGTTAAGTGAATGCATAAGTTCTCTTAAACCTCAAAATAGCCAATTTAAACCGTAAAATCGTGCACTAGTGCCTTTAAGCTAATTGATGGTTACATTCAACATCAAATTTTTCCTTTGAAAGTTTTTTGGGTAATTTTGGTTAGCGTTATCCATGTTTTAGTTCTTTTTGCTGCAAGTCTTAAGACCTGCTGCATGACAACTAGAGTGTATTAAAAGTTTTGATTTCATCAACATGTAGCAGGACCAGTACAATTCAGAAAATGTGTAAAATTAATGGATGTATCTTAATTTTAAACACTTCTATAGAATTCAAGTTCAAATAAAATTAAAACAGGAGCCCTCTTGAAAAGTAGCCATATCATTTACCCTAAAATCCACAACCTCCATTCTTCATTTTCAATATGTTGCCTCCCATGAGCTCAAGAAGATGGTAACAATATATTCATCTAGATCTCACAAACCATTTTCCATTTCAACTTTATCTCCTCTGGATCCTTCCTTCCAAGTTGAATATGAATATGAAAACTTTAATATTTACTCAAAACCCTCAAACCTTTCTCCTCCATTTTCACTGTGTCCCCTCCGTTGACCCCAAAGTAGAACATAAAAATGGTCACAATTATATTTTCACCAAACCCAAAAACATTCCTCCATTTTCACTGTCTCCCTTCCTGTGACCCACAAGTTGAACATGAAAATGGTAACCATAATCAAATAAAAAAATGCCTGTACTTCATGTCCTCTGTCTCCCTCCCGTCCCCTCTGGTGACCCCAAAGTTGAGCAGAAAGATGGTAACCAGAGTAGCCCCTGAATCTTGATCCTCTTCATTTCCTGTCCATACAAATGAAGTGACCCAAACAAGACTTATCAGCCAGCCTGACAAAACGGCTGTATAGCAGCTAGATTACATCCTCGATATGGGATGTTACATTTAGTTTTCTTTTTGTGTACTGACTGCATTGTGTGAACAAGATGTTTATCATGTGGAAATGTTACCTATACTTCATAAATCACATCAAAAATAACTTTGAGACTAACAAAAATACTGCGATGTTCAGAGTCTGAACTATCCAAATGTATTTTAATGACCTTAAAAGTAAACACTCTAATTTTTCACTGTTAGAAAGAGAGAGAAAAAAAGTTTAATATTTGAGCAACATACTGCATTTTTTTTATATCAAATTTCAGGACTTATGCAATCTACAGTACTATGCTGAAGCTAGAAAGGGGTACAAGTAACATTTTTCAAGGACTACAGCTGTATGACAATCAAATAATTGTATTTGTTTGTGCAGAGTTTTGTTTGTGAAACTAAGTAAAAGAGATATTTTATGAATCCATGATAGACTCAATGGATCCTACAAACCCAAATCACACAAAAGAAAGGACACCTTAAAAAGTCACTATAAAAATTCAGAAGATCTCTAAGATTTGTTTGAACAAGAAATCATTTAAGTTTATGCTTTTTAAAGAGGAATTACACTTTCAGAAGTCAATAATACAACATAATTTCGAAAAAGCAATCTTTTAACTGTTTCTTCAAACCATTTGTTTTATTTTTGTTTCAGATATATGCTACATGCATCCCTTGCAACAATTAAAAACATTTGGTTGATATTGTGAATAATTGGGTGCCCAGCCTTTGAACGAATATCTTTGATCTAGCCCAGGTTTACATTTCATGTCAAATCAAGCTGATGGTATTCAAGTGCACTAGTGAGTAAGCATTAACAGGATTTGAATTAGACAAACCCTGTGATGAATGGTCCTTTCTCTACCGCTATCAAAGCAAAGTCTTTCTGAACTCCTTGTCTGAAGACAACAAGAATACAGCACAAAGACAGATTCTTTCAGATAAAAACATGGTTAAAGAAACTGTGTGTAAGATTATCAAAGCTAAGTGCTTTTAAACCACAGCTATAAGTTCTTGAAGATTTCTAATCAATCAAGCGTTGAAGTTAAAGACAAATATTACTTCTTCTTTATTGCATGTTTCTGGGCCTTGTCCTTCATTAGGTAAATGGTCAGACACAACAGTTCAGACAGGGTTGAACAGTTCCGATACTTCTGTAAATGTCAGACTGACTTCTAATTCAAAGACAAACCCTTTTTAAAAGCATTTTATCCACAAAATGTCACAAAAGTTCCTAAACAGAGATCCTGGCTCCCATGTCACCGTAACAGCTGCAACAAGATCTGCTGCCGTCTGTGATATGTTTACTGTGCTTCATGCATCATCCCCCGTCTAAGCTTGCCAAGTCCCATGTTCCATGAACTTACAAAATGGAGTTTCAAATACCTTTGGAACTCGGGTTGATATAGCTTGTGCTTCAGAGTCACCATGAGTGGCAGGTGTCCTGTTGTTATCATCCTTAGCTTTGAACCACTAGTTTCTTGGAAATGAACAGTAAACGTTCTTTGTAATAAAGACTTTAGAGTTGAAAGAGTTATGTATTCATTTTGAAAGTATCACAACTCAATTTCATATCATTTAGTGATTATCATTGGACCTGCAGGTTAAAGGTTAAGGACTGCAAGAGTAGTGCCCAGCTGATGAGAGATATTTATTTTAACCATCTAGGCAATTTGGGACCAATAAGAATAAGGGGACGTAATTACACAATTTCAGGTGCTCTGAATTCAAAAGGAAACATTACTAATGCCAAGATAAATTCAAAACGAGGCTATCAAATAGTCAATCATTGATCAAAAACTAACTTAAAAGGCTAAACAAACCAAAGTCTAAAGGACACAACGAAATTCAAAAGAGGACTTAAATCAAGGTAAGAGATGTTTTTTGGACATGGGAGGAGAACTTTCCCAGCCTCTCTGTGGCTCCCATGCTGCCGCTATCCCATATGGCTCCTGTCACATGGACCAATCACTAGCAACATCTGTTAAGGAACGCAGTAACCTCACTTCTCGCTGCCTCTCCTGCACGTCTCAAATTGATAGGGGACACTTTTTCCAAAAACTAGTGTCAGTCTCAGCCAATCATGCCGGGGGGGAAAGAGAAGCAGTGGGAATCAGACGGACATGCTGTAATGTAGTGTTGTCAAGGCACATGTGCAGACATGGAGATGGAAAGGGAAGGATGGGAGGGGAGGGAATAGGGTAGTGTGGTTTGTAAATGTGCAGTAGAGACCCAGGGATGGCAGGGGCAGGGACAGAGAGAAAGATAACCAGAATAGTCATTTGGGAGAACCAGAATAATTGAATGTAGTTTGTACTGTTGACAAGCTGACAAGAAAGGAAAGGGGCAGTGGAAACCTGAATCAGAGTGGTACAGGCGGTGACAGTGAGAGTGAGGCAGTGGGAATGAGGTCATGCTTGGAGTGATGTAAGCTTTCTCATCTATCTGATCCTTCCACTCTACAGATGGTGGGAAACTGAAGAGACTGGCCTTACATGTGTTACAACCTAGACTTTCACAAGATTCCCCTTTCTGTCTTTTAATGTTTTATTAAACTTTTAGTGCCTGTTTGTTCCTTCATGGAATTCGGTTCAAGAATTGACAATTAGTGTCTACATCATTATACACAAATTCATAAGTGGATAACCATAATCAGGAATATTCACTTATCTTCAATGGTTTTCTTGATTGTTCTAAATCTGCAATTTTACAATGTTTGATTACATTATATTAGGGAATAGCAGCATCATTTTTGAAAGATTGATTTCTTCAAATTTTCCTCAATGAGTAATACTTTAAGCCAAATGTTTGATCATCAGTAGATCAAAATAAATCATTGCTCAACCCAATAATCCATAGTCGTAGAAAAATTCATCACACAAAAAACACAAGTGGCCATTTTTGTGTGAACACCTTTTAATCATTTGAGTTAGGCAAATTGCTTCGCATAGCTTAACCAATCATAAAACTACTTCTTCATATTAAAAGAAATTGTTTTCCAAATGGAAACATTTATTTTCAGTTTTCATGAGATCACTACTGATATTACTTCCCCTTTAAATCAAAAGCAAATCATTCTTTATTCAAAGAAGTTTTATCAAAACTTCAAAATTTTAAACCTGCACTTATGAACACATTGCACTTAATAAAAGCAATGTGTTTTCCATGTAAGAACTCGAATATTAACTTAAAACTTAATTTGAATACAACTCAATCTCCTATCAGATGTAACATGGAGTCGCTCACATGCAAAACCACTCTTAGCTTTATGCCATAAGCATCCTAAAAATCATGCTGATAGGGTTTCACTGAGGAATTCAGGCTATGTTTAGGTGACAAGGAGACACATTTCCTTAAAGACTTGCCCAGAAAACAAAGTAACGCTTTCTGAAAAGGACAGTTTTAAATGTGCAATCTCGCAAGTTCATTTTACATCAGTCACCGAGGCCCTTATAAGGACAGTCCTATCTGGGTATTTTTTGTGGAAACAAAATTTAAGGGGACATTCCAGTTTATAAATGAACATTATTTGTACATGATTATAACATAACCCAGTTCAAATATGTTACTAAGGGTAACATTTTGGTTTATTCAGATTTGACAACTAGCTAGATTAATCAAAGCCGACACTCGATAAAATAAAACAACAATGAGAAGTAAAGCCATTGATTGGTGCGACGATTGTAAAAAGCCTTGTTGATCAGTCTTTTCATAAATCACTTGTAAATATGTCGATATAATATCCAAACATATAGTTTATTTTTATAATGTTGTAAAATTAGTTACGGTACAGCAACTTTTTTCAGATTGTAGCCGATAAGTCAGGCTATTTAAACAGAACAATATTCTTTCCATACTGACCATTTTGAACATTAGATGTATAAAATAGGACATATATTAACTTATATAAATAAGATGTCTTTAAAGAGAATAATTCATATATTTGCCCACAAAACTGTTTATTTACACCCTTGATTGAATCATAAAGTGAAATTGTTTCACCAATTACCAACTGGCTTTTAATAACCACTATCTTACAGTAATGCTGTACACTGTATATGTTAGGGTTAAAACTAATGCAAGTCTTTTAAACCTTCACAAATGGCATATCTTGTGACATGATCGAAGAGATTTCTTGGACCCCCTAGAAGTTTATTTCCATTCATATAAAATTTCACAATTTTTTCTGATATTTTCATTGAGAGGTGAACTTTAAGTGCAACAAACTCTGTCTGGCCTGCATTTAGAAAGAGACATTAGCATGACCCACTCATGGCCGACAGGAAACAAGCAATTTTATTCAATTTTGTGATCATTTTGACTCAACTTCTATTTGCTTGATAATTTCTACTACATTTTATGCCGTGCTAGATAAAAATCAAGTCTAAATGGTGTCCATTGCTCTTTTAATCACGCAAGTCTGCTTTCAGCTGCTCCTAAAGTTAAAATGGGCAAAATTTGCGTTTTAAAACCATTTTCATTAGGGCCTATCCTCTCTTACTAAATAATTGTATTGCCAAAATTATCTATTTTTATCCTGTATCTTATTACTTTAACCAAAATCTATCATAAATGAAGAAACAACAGAGTACAGTTGGACCATTTATAAGTTCCTTTCCTGTTATTGTATTATTCTTTTAAAAATTCCTTTAATAATGTTCCCTGTAAATCAGCACTCATTTTCCTTCTATATGTTGGTCCAATATTACTTTAGCAAGATGCCAGACCTTGTTTTTTCCCTTCCCATTAGATGAAAATTGTCCATTCAGAATGGCCTGAAATAGTCAATGCAGGTCAATGGAGAAATCCCATCTCAAGTGTACATTATTAATAATGTAAGTAAAATGTTTTTTAGATATTTCAAATATAGTGTTAATTAGGATGTTTTATTTTTCAACAAACCTTGCTATACAATAAATAATTGTTCTAACAGGCATAAAAGAAATATTTAAGGCTAAAAATAATGATAATGACATACACAATCCCCTACCGGGATTCAAACCCCAGTCTTCCAAGGATGAGCACAAACTCTACCAACTGGGCAACATCCAAGTAGACTATCTACCCTAGCAGGTTAGACTAGCAGACAAGTATTGATGAATCAAGACAGGTTGACCGTAATGAATATAATAACCTGCTTCATATAGATCAAATGCATGCATAGACCGACACTGGTGTAATACCCATATATATGCTGTAGCCAATTGCTTGCCAGTCTTAATTCATTTGTTCCCTCTCACACACTTTTTCTCGAGATACTTCTAATTAACTGTCTTGACTTTACATAGCGCTGTAGCATAACTGTCTATGCTTTACAGCACTGAAGAATATAACAAAAAGCATTGTCTCCTCCAAATTGTACTTTCAATTCCAAAGGAAAACATTCAAGATTGAACATTATCTGTTACAATTGTTATTTTATCTTAAAGCATTCATAATCTTCTTAAATCAGTAACTGTTTTAATCCATTCGATCAAATGACAATGACACAATTTCTCTTTTGATTAATAAAAACCTATTACAATTTATTTGATTTCTATTGAAGTACAGTAACTAGAACAACTTTCTACATCACTCAATGAAATTAAATTTAGGCTTTAGTAATTTTATATATATATATAAAAAAAGATAAAAAATGTTCAAGACATGATGAATCAGTCATAATTATTTTAATCAAACAAAGTTACCATGCCAAAGTTTGGATTCAGACCCAATACTTGTTCATCTACTACCCACTGTGACTAAACGGTACCTAAACATAAACCAGAGTTCTATCAATTTTTACAGAGTTGGAACAAGATTGGAATTTAGAGTTTGTTGTTCTTAAAAACCTGTCATTCCAAAAGCATATTTTGGAAAACGAGGAACCAGAGCACAAAATTTGGCAACTTGTTTTTAGTTACTCTGACGCATGTAAAGTTCAGCGACAAGGAAAAGTTAAAACACAAAGTTGTATAAGCAAAGTTCTAGCTCTACAGCAAATGTATATGCATTACATAAACAGAAAGATGTATTACACGTTGCAAGATGATAGTAAGGTAAAAACTTTAATCAGAATACTATCGACACCCAACATGTGGAGTAAAAGTACATTTAATACAGAATGAACCGGTACATCAAAGAACAGTCTACGGTCAGTGTGACAGTCAATAAGCTGCAAACTTTTTGCCAAGTTATCTTTTCAGGTCTTGCACTAATCTTATTCATGCAATAATAATTAACAAAATTGCTCCTCCACACTTTCTAGTTTAAAGTTTAAACACTTCATCATATGTGATGAAACGAGCCACTTGAAGGTATCATTTACCAGAAGCAGAAATAAACCAGAACAGCACCTAAGAGACAAAACAATACGTTTTTGAGCAGCTCACGTCACTATAACTTCAAACACCCTCAACATGCTGACTTTTCACAGCATCCTCTGACAGGCATGAAGTCTGCAGCCCAAAAGACAACTTAACACCATGTTCAAATTTTCCCAGGACATTTTTTTCAGTGCCACAGGCATCGTGTTTCTGACATGTGTTCACTACAGAATAATCACCTTCAAAGAACCAGCATCGCAGACTCTGAGAACCTCTCCAACAATTACTCCTGAAGCAGTTTCCAAATAGTTTTACATATCGTGAGATGTCAAGATACTTGCATATCATAGTTTATTTTCAGAATGAATAAATTCATTTGGTAGATTCATCATGATGTTGTAACCTAACAATGGCAACGGTTCCGCTGACAAACGCGTAAACTTTTTCTTTATATACATAATAAATGGCACCTTCCAATAAATGCTTATGAGTTTTTAATGATCAAAATATGAAGTTTTGTCATACCAGAATCTGGAACTTTAAAACACTTTTTAAATTCTTAAAACACTGACACTGGGCAATGGTTAAGAAAGGAAGAAGAAAAGAAGACACCAAAGAACCAATTTTCTTGCTAACAATCACCCATTTATTTAAAATATCCTCAGGAAAGCCTTCTCCTAATAAACATTCTCAAAGTATGAAGAGGGTTAAAAAATATATTAATCATAGCCAAATAAATATTGTCAAGATACAACAAAGCTTTAAACATTTTTTAAAATATGCTATATTACATTTGATTGTAATATTCTTTTCAGAACAATTCAATTATTTTTCTATTTCTTCCATTAAAGAAATTATTCTTCATTTACTTGATTTTGAAACTTAATTTCAGATGCATTTACATCTTTAACATATTTCAAATTTGTTAATCATTCAATTCAAGATTATATTCAATACAGTTTAAAGATGATACCAAAATGGTAATCATTACAAAAAAAACCTGAATCATCTAAACAGAGGTTAAGTTATGTAGTAATCTACCTCAAAAAGAGAGAAAAGTGAACCGGTTCTCATTAATATTCCAAGATATCGCAGGGTTTCTCATTAATTAGGTAAACCGTTCTACAAAGTGAGAGCTGACAAGTGTTTGAGAGGTAATTAAATGAATCTTAGACATACAAGCACCCAGTTAATTGTTATGTTAATTGTCTAGACATCTCACTTCACAAATGAAATCAAGTAGCTGATGTAAGTTTGGTTTAGTAGAAATGGAATTTATATCTATTCTCTACGTTCATTTGGAATTCAAGCTAGATTTACTTCATGCATACTTGAATAAGCCTAATAGAGGGAGGATGAAAGAACATGTTGAAAAATATTTTCTTAACCAAAGAGATTGAAATGTGTTATTTATATCAATGGGAACACCAAAGTCCAAATTATCAAAACATTAACTCTTTAGTTGTTGAATCAAGCAAGAAAGTGGCCAATTTGCAAGATTCTGAACTAGTTCAAGATCTTGCCAAGATTTTAAGCATTTTAATTCAGCAGTAACAAACTATTCTACACCACCAATTAATAAGTTTCTGTTGGTTGACAAATTTAACAGTATTATGAGCTTGCAAGTTGTGGGGGTAAGTGATGAAATAACCACTTAACATACTGACCATTTTGGAAAGAAGGTAAATCTATATCTGCATTTTATGTCGTATGTTATTAGTGGCCAATGACCTGCACTTCATAAATAGAGCATTGGTTTGAAGAATCTAATATAAAAATGTCTTACTATAAACGTATATATTTTAATGGAATTTCCCCTTGGATTAGCTGGTGTGAAGTTAAAATGGAATAAGGATGAAATAGTCAAATAGAGATTTAGTTGTAAATCCATAGATATTGATCTCTATTCATCTTAGCAACTTCTAAATGCCTCTCAAAGAAAGCCCTGTCAAAGCTATTAATATTGCTCTGAAAAATTCAAAAACAAATATTTCCTCGAAAGATAGGTAGATATAGATGGGAGAACAGATCTTGCAAAAAAGTCAACTAAGCAACTTTAATGTTTCATATAAAAGATATATAAATATGGGAAGTCAGATGACTTGTAAGAACGAGAAAGTGAAATTTCTTAAACCAGATTTTCACACTAAACAGGTTTCTTATAAATGAAGTTAAGGGGATTTGTAATTTTGCAGAATAGAAAGTCTAAAGCAGAAGGTGATTATATCATTATATTCATTTGAATTTTTAAAACAAGTCTGATAAGATAACATGCAAACCAGCTTTAACAGACAGGTATATAAGAGCAAGATACAATAATCTAACATATAAATACAGTCCAGAAGTAAAATGGTAAGTAGGGAAGGATTGTTAATTAAACAAAACTTTCCAGGATTAGAGGCAGGAATGGAACAAGTTCTTTGATAGTTAAAAAAGCATTTCATTGAAAATATACATATTAATTTCTATGTGTAGTCAACTGACATACAGCAAGAATGCATGAGAGAGAAAATTCATGAAAGTGGAATTTTTATTAAAATTTTCACACAAAATCCATTTTAGAAAACAAAAGTTAAATGATTGCTATTCTCACAAGAAAACTGAAACAAATTTGAACTTTGAAATCAGATCCAATGATGAGCCTATTAATAGAGATATAAAGGGATATAAAAGCAGCTAGTCCTGATCAACTAGACCACTACAACCACATACATACTAGATTCTACCTAAGTGAGTTTTCCAACTAGCAAAGTATTCAAAGGGAGATGAGAGAGGAAAGGAGTAAAGATAATAATTTCAACTTGAGTGAAGTTTCTACAAGTCAAGTACCACAGGGAAAGCATGAAAGGAGTGAATGTATCATCAAAATCTGATAGTAATTTCAGTAAGAGTGGACATGAAGATGGAAAGTTCAAATGAAGTATAGAAGCTAGAAGTATAATTTTGAATTTCAGTGAAATTTTCTTCCAGAAAAATATTCAAAGCAAAGGGAAAGTGAGAAAGGAGTCAATGTGTCATTAAACCAGAAAGAGTATAAATTTTAAGCCAGCGAGGCACACTGGTAGAATAGTGCGGCAGGGCAGAGAAGAGCGGGAAGAGAAGCAGGGAACTGAGTCTATAAACCAGTCTTCCCTCCCACGATCTCTCCAGTGTTGGGATGTGACAGAGTCACCCCTTCTCTCCCTTGTTTTACTGACCTTGCCCAGGGATAGGGCACAAGGGGACTAGACTTACAAAATGTCTATGAAAATGATATTTTTAATTAGAGAAATGTTTAGTTTTGAAAATGTCTCAGTTTTTCCATGCTGAAAATTTCATCTTTTCAGACAAAAGGGTGAATCTTAAAATAAAATTAGTCTCTGAGACATACCTTATTACATTAAAAGCATTGTTGTTCACAAATCTTGCCTTTTAAAAAGCTCCGTCATTGAAGCAGGCTTTTAAAGTAATTACTTATGTTGCATATTTACATGAAAGTTGATTATTAAATGTGAATCCTGTTCAAGTATTGAATCTAACGTTGAGAATATCACATTTTCAACATGCATTAAATAACGAATCATCGATCATATTTCTTTTGATACCCACAAGATTAACTACTTTGATGGCTGCAATAATTTTTTTCAAATTATGACTTAAATATTACATTTAATATGCTAAGACATAACATTCTTTATATCAACCTATTTTCTTATTAATCAAATCATTGTTGGTAAAACAACATTGATGGCAAAAAAAGCTGCATCAAGAAAAAGCTAAACTGTATCTGACAATTCTTTATAAAAGCTCATAGTCTATCACACAGAGCCTTATACAAAATATACAGCTATGGCAAATCTATCATATTCAAGCAAGTCTAAGAAGTTCTAATTGCAGAAGGATCTCCAAAACATTTTTTTTTTGCATTCGATTTAAAAAACCAAATTCTTAATTTTTTTGGGACAAGTAAAATTTAGACAACTGACAATGCTAAGGGCCCCTATAGAGTCCTCCAAAGGGGGAGGAGGATTGAGGGGAGAGAAAGGGGAGGGAGACAGATGACGTATGACTCACAACAGCAGCTTACCACTATCTACAGCTGTATCAGTTCCGATGTCACAAATGAGGAATTTACGCCTTGGGCACAGTTTTGAATTTTAAGGCTTGGTTTTGATTAGTAGACTTCAATAAAATGTCTCAGAGATAAACAAAATTTGCATATTAATTGAAATGATCAACTGAAGATGCTTGATACCATTTTGAATATTGTGTTTTTTTAAAGCGTTTCAAAAATAATCTGAAAAGTATTAACATATAGATAAGTTTGGAAATTAAACTATTTTTCCTTGTTTTAAACATTCTGGAATGATAATAATTCAGAAACGTTTTGCATAAAAAAATTGTTAAGATCAATCACTTGTTCTGAATATACTTTTATCTCATTCATGTTTTTTTTCCAATTGAAATCCCATTTTTCTAAAAACTTGAATTTTAACTAATTCAAGTTAAAACAAAAGCTCAGCATTTGAATGAGTCCTAACTGAAAATCAATCCTGAAGTTCCATTGCTAATCCATCTGCAACCATGGAGCTTTTCTCAAACATAAACTTCAACAAGTGTCCACAAAAACGGACAAGCAAGAAGCTTAAAACAATGCACAAAGGCCGATCTATCTTGAACAAGGATATCAAGGGAATCCTCCTACACAAACGCTAAAAGTTTCGACGTTTACAAACAAGAGAAAACAAATCGCACATCCCGGACCGTCGAGCGACAGCATTCCGTTTGGGCAGGGTGTACTCTTTGGAATAACTGACATTTCACAAGTGAATATCCCCTGCCCAACGATCACGCTCATAATCGCATTATCCCTCAAGTCTGTCCACAAACTTTTATTTGTTGGACAAGTGCTCTTCAACTAGGACAGTCAATCGCTTGTTACAAGCTAACCTCGGGGCAAAAAGCAGGCGTTTAATTTCTAACCAAAACACCCCTTTCACTCCATCGTAACGTGACAATAGCTTTCGTGTCTGTTGCATATTCAAAGTTCGGCTGACGTTGGTCATTTGCACCACAACGCGTTATCGTTCATGCTTGTACCATGGATATTTCATTGTTGCAGTTTGGTAATAGAGATACATATCATTGACGGAATATTACAGTTTAAAAAAAACAACATATCGTAAATAATTCACTGACGTCAAGGTTCAACTGTTTTATTTTATCAATCCGGTAATAGTGAGAATACTTACATCGAAGTGCCCGTGCGTAATGCTATAAAATAATACATCACATTCTTTCAGCATTACTTTCAAGGATTTTGATGTTTAAGAGAAACTGAATTCTAAATGAAATCAATCACGAACGTGAATATGCAAAGACATATTCATGAATTTGGTGAACTAACCGTAAAAGTTTTCAATAAAATTATTGCGACTTTTAGTGCATATAATTCTTATTCATTGATAAATAAATAAGCAAATAAAACCTTCTGAATAAACTTTTTGAATGCACGTTATTCATCAATTTCACGATATTGGTGAAGGTTAAGTTGACCGCAATATTTTCCCGCCTTAGACGTGATATCGCATAACGGTGCTATATGGGTGTACCGCGGATGGCACTGAAACGGGACAGCGGTGCCATATGAGAAAATTGGTTTTGTCATAAGAAATAAAATGTCCACTTACCACGTTCGAACTACATTCTCTCTTGCATTTGTTCTGTATATTTTCCACATTAGAAATTGCACTTGACAATGATATCCAAAGAAAAAAGAGGATAAAAACGTATAACGGGCTCATCGTGCGTACTATCATCTCGCCATGGTGTGTTAGACTGTGGGAAAGTTGGACGAATCCCGTGACGTTATCGCTAACCCCTGCGTTGATTGGTTGAAATGAAACCTGTCGTCTGCAATGATGCTTAGCACGTGTGTAGAGTTGCAACTAAAAGCTTAGTTTAGCTTTTACTGCATTTTAATGCTTATAAAAGATCTGCAAAGTTTCTTTTTTATTATGCGGATTTTCTGAAGTAAGGTAGATTTTGTTGAACGTTGTCTTGGGATGTATGATTTAAGTTTATGCTGTTAATTTGACTTTTAGCGAGTTGACTTGATATACGGAGCTGACCTACTTTTGATAACAGCGGTTTCGGATTAAAATGAGGCAACCTACGTTGAAAGTGTCACTGAAACCTATTTTGATAATCTAGCCATGCTATTTAGTCATATTCATTTCATCGTAAGATACAAGTTTTCTTACTGGATAATTGATAGCTTTGTATAAAACCCGGCTACGTATTAAAAATGGCCGCCACTCTGTCATTTCGCTGGCTAGAAATTCTCGAAAAAGAATTTGACAAAGCCTTTGTAGATTTAGATTTACTCCTTGGAGAAATTGACCCAGATCAATGTGAACTTACATTTGAAGGCAGGCAGAAAATGACAGCGCTTAGCGCTGCATTTGCACAGCTCTGCCACAAAGCACAAACCGTCTTCCAGTGCAATGCAAAACTCGAGGTAAGATTAATGTAGATTATCATAATATGTGTCACTTCTATGGTAAAACATTTTGTATGGAACAGTTTGTCGGCTTAAAGCATCACCGCCAGGTTAGGTCAACTAATAATATTAGTGACTATGCAGTCAACCATCTTCAAACAAGTTTAATTTTAACTAAACACTTGTTTGTGGGTGTGGCATTTGTTATGAATCATTCATTGAATGGGGAAATCAGCTGATTTTTCTAAAATATCATCAAGCAATTAGTTTGAATCAATGACACTGTCATATTTGCAAAACAGACCCTTCTATGGTGACTACAATGAATATGTTAATATCAATTTGCAAACTAAAAATGTTGACAACACTATAATGATTTAATTCGATTTATTGATTGATAGATTGTTTTTATCCTATCAAAGAGCAACTACACCAAAACCTAGTTTTTTGTCAAGAGGTGATAATTTGATAAACAGATAAATTTCAGCATGTAATATTGTTGGCAGCTCTAGTGGCCTGCAGCAAGTAGAAAGTTAAAATGGCAATTGAAGGTTTATTGTTGGTGTAGAGACACAGGCTTTAGTGGTACTCCTGTTTCTTTGGTGAATGCATGTTTAACACTTTTGTAGTTGGAGGAATTAGTGCCAAACTTGAAAATAAACCATGTGATTAGTCACTTGACCTAATTTGAATATTTTCCACATAAATTTGTCTCTGCATATTATTTCTCAGACAGACTTAATAAGTCCTGGATATTTACTTACAAACCAATCATCATATATTTCCAACTTTTGGAACAGATCTAAATCCGATTTTGATTTCTGGTTGTATGATATTTTTCTGAATCAGTAGAAAAAATATTTCGGTTCTCATTTAAATTGGTAATCTGTCCATAGATGAATGGAACGCCAGTTACCATATTTTATTTTGTGCCCATTTTTGAAAAGATGAAGCATAAGAAGTCTCACATGTTACATTTGTCCACACAACACAGTTACAATTGTATCACCGTGTGTTTCTGAATGTCGTCTGTGACTTTATAATAAAAATTGTGGGCCTAGTGGGCGGTTTAAAAGGGAAGCAGGTCATTCTATGTATATATCAATTCAAATGGTTTTAAATGGCAATAACAAATTGATCACATTTTAAAATTTGTCACTAAAACTTATGGAACTATTGCAAATTGTATATAACCAATTTAAAGCCCTCGGGAGACGAAAAAATTCGAACTCGCTTCATCAAAGTCACATGACATGTTCTCTGAAACAAACTCTGGTTCATATTTAAGCAGGTACGATGCATTAGATTTAAAGTGTTTGGAACAGCAGCTTAGGAAAAATGATATTTAAAAACTCTTTATATTGCTATCTGGCAGTAGAGCATCGACAGCTATCCTTTGAGGTCAGACATATACGAAGACAGCTTCATCCGCTTCATTTGATTGAAACAGCTGTAGGCAAACTCTTTATTGTGGTATTGATAAGAACTTCAGCTTCTGTAGATAATATTATGTCTGGATTTGTCATATATCATCATGTAATGGGTTAACTTCCATCGAGGGGCGCGGCAACTCTGTCTGAAGTTGAGAACTTTTCTACATGCTGTATGGTTTAAATGCTACACTGAATTCAAGCACAGATGGTTTTCTAGTTCCAGCCAATGCTAGCAGGTTTCACCGCAATGCATGGCCACAACAGTTTTACAGGCTTTCTCCCTGTAATAATACTAGCAGATGTGATATAATGGAAATACTCTTGAAAGCAGTGATAAACCTCAAATTACCTCACCTTCATCCGCTTCATTTGATTGAAACAGCTGTAGGCAAATTCTTTACTGTAGTATTGATAAGAATAGTTGATGATGATGTATGCTCATCTTGTGGTTGTAACGAGAATATTTACCATGTATATATTGAATGTCCAATCGTTAGAGTCTTCTGGAATGAATTCAGAGACTTTATTAAGAGTGCCCTTGATAAAACTCCCGATCTCTCAAGCCAAGATATATTATTCTGTACAACCAATAACCACTTGTTGAATCACATGGTATTGCTAGCTAAACGTCACATCTATGTTATGAACATTAAAGGCTTAAAGCCTAATATCACAATATATAAGAATGTCCTGAAAGACGTTTTTCACATTGAAAGATATATCGCTAGAAAAAATTTGAACATGAATTATTTTGACAAAAAGTGGAATATTCTTAAGACAGATATATGAATGCTGTTTCTGAGTGAAGTGTTTAATTATTACTTTGTATGATGTATTTCCATATGTTGATTATAAGTCTTGCCATACCTGATGTACATTATATACCACATATTAGCTCCTGTTATGTACAAAACTTTGTTCATTGTATCAAATTGAAGTGAATAAAAATGATTGAAAAAATAAAAAGTATTGATAAGAACTTTAGCTTCTCCAGATAATATTATGTCTGGATTAAACATGTATCTTTTCAAGACTCTAACAGCTACTTCACAGCTAGTACCTTTACCTTGGTATGAAGTAGTTTTGGGGCATACAGTGGTCAGCTTGTCCTTCCGACTGTCAGTCTGTCATCTGTCAATCACACTTGTTCCGCACATAACTTAGACACTAATTGTTGGAATCTTGACACATTTTTCACTATAATGTGTAGATGTGCCTTTTGCATGTTTCAATCCCTAATTTGTATAACAGGGACAATTTCTTAGTTTTTCCCGTCAAACTTTTGTTGCACATAACTCACATCCCGATTGGAATGTTATGGAACTTGACACATACACACTATTAAAGATATTAAAGATTATGCAAGTTTTTCTGTCCCATTTAGTTCCGCTCATAAGTTAGTCTGTGATTCTTAGAATTTAAAGAAACTCGATTTCGTATTTCAGTCCATAATTTGTAAGAATTATGCAAATTTTCTGCTCTATAAGAACTTACCTCTGCCAAAATATATCTCCAAAACTATAAATGGCAGCATTCTTCGTAGACTTGTCAACCATGATCCCTCAATGTGTGAGGCCTCTATTGTATGTGGGTCTGTAGAAAAATAACTTAAACTTGGGCACAATAAAAAAATCATTTATCTCCCCAAAATTAGATAGATGTTAGCTTCATGAAATGAGAGAGGAAACCTATTAAAGCTTTATTTTTATTGTTTTTTAAAAAAATTGTGACGTAATATAGTAATTGTATATGAACGGAAACTTCTTTGACTACTATTGGAAGCGTAAGTATATGATTGAGCTGTACTCACTACTGCTCCTGTTGTACATGTAAATGGAACAGTAAGTAATAAAAGTTAAAGCAATATTGATATGATATACAATGTCATGGCAAAAATATGTTTTTATCTTTTGGTTATAATATAGAAGAAGTCATTTATTTCATTGTTAGTCAATTTTGGTGGATTTGTAAAATTCTCTGTAAATGGAGCAGGAAACTAAAAATCAGTTCAATGATTACTTATATGAACAAACATTGTAAGCATTAGTGCAAATTTGAGAATTAGTTATTATCATTTCAAAGAAACGGCTCCCAAAATGTACTTAAAGCTGAGTTAGTCACTCTTGTAAAAGAAACAGATATTACCGTTCAAATTATTCATATATAATAATATATATCATTATGATTATTATAACATAATTTTAATAAAACAAAGCTCAATCCTTCACTTAGGAACTGTCCTAGTTATTGATTTACAATAATGAATCAAAACCATTTTTTTTTCAAAATAGGTTAAGTGCTAAACATTTATTTGATTGTTATTAATCCGTTCTTTCTGCGATCTATCCTTTTTGTCAACAACCCTCTCTTCATCACTCATTGTGTTTGTGTAAAAGATTTCGATCAAACCCTGAGCATGCAACAATATATCATTGTTAAGGAGTTTAAGTATGGGTCAAGATAATTAGCCATCTCCTGAACCAATGCCCCACCCACTAATCCAAGAAACAAACACCGACCAGGAAGCGGGACCTAGCTAACCTGCTTGTGCTTTGAAGCCATGAATTGGAGGTTAATCGTGAATTTTTTAGAAATTAGGATGTTTAAGGGACTCCGGGTCCGATTTGTTTAATGGCTAAATAAGTCTGTGATGTGATGTGGTTGTTTCCAGGACCGTGTTTGTATTGACTCGCTAACAAATCCATCAAGCCGTCGTTTGTTTTGTCCACTTGCAACTGGACGTCAAAACTCTGACCATTGTCATCCCATGTAGCAGTCCCCAGCTAGGAGATTCCTTTGTTAACCATGTTAATGTTAACATCAGCCAAGAAACAGAGTTTTTAGTCAGTTTAGACTTGATCTGAAATTGCAACATCAGCAAATTAGTTTAAATTTAAGGAGAAAAGAAATTGTCATAATCATAATTCTTAGTTGAAAATTAACTGTCAGAAAACTAAGTAGAGCATATCACATTTGATTACAAATATGGTTAATCATTAGTTGTGGCATATGAGTCGAACCTACACATATGAGGAAACACAAGAAGTGTCATATTTTCCATATGTGCACATGTGCATATATCACTTTTGTCTGGCAATGATCGCAAGGTAGGTAGGCCATATTCTCACTCTTGTATTAAGATTATACTCATTTCATAAAAGTCAAATGGCACACTTCCTCTGACAGTTTTATCGCAACTTATTTCTTGATATATCTACGCCAACTATTTTAAATTTGATTATACTCAAATTCCATGAATCAGAGTTTTATGTTATTTATGAAAACATTCTTCCTCAATTTTCATTAGCAGTTTTTATATTGAACAATTATTTTTATGTTTAAGTTTTTTTACAAAACTGTTCCCAATTTCTTGCGTGATGTGGCTGGAATAGATGGATAGACAGATAGATACCAGTAAAACATTTATCAGCATCTTTACCAAATATTTTGTCTCAAATTCAAATTCTTAAGAAAAAAATACCATTTGGAATTTTTCCAATATTGTAAAATTTCTAAAAGTCAACTATGCAACCGAGCCCCGTACTACATTCCACATCAATTATTTTCAAAGATGCAAGCTGAGTCCTAAACTTGAAATAGTCGCAACCAAAGGAATCCAGTTGCTGCTTGGTTTGCAATTTCAAGGAAAGGCTGTTTGCGGGCCTACTTTAAATACTTACATTATTGTTTACAGTGAGTGAACAAACTAGATCTCTCCCTCCTTGGGAGGCAAGTTCATCTTTATGACATATTTGTCAAAATATCTGCCGTCCAATTTTCATGACCTTGTATCCTGTTTCTGATGAATCCTGTAAAGCTTACTTCACGGAATGACTTCAGTTTAGGGCTTGTAACTTTACCATGAAGGATTTCCATGGTATAAGATTCTTGTAGAAAATCCTTGTTCATTTTCTTGAACATCTAGTTGTGCTGATTTGTGATATGAATAGACTTGAGTGCTAGTGCTTAGGGATTTTCCTATCATCACGATATTGAATAAGACTATCTTTGTATTTTTTCTGGAATATTTAGAGTGAATTGACTATAGCCATTGTTACCAACAAATTTAGGATCTCACTTATTTATTTTTACATGTACAGTATATTTGTTAAAAGATTAGTTGTATGTGCTGAACTAATTTGCTTGCTTTACTAACCTGAGAAATTTCTTCATCTTCACAATCTAGAATTGAAACAGTCTTTGTATATTTTCTT
Organism: Phorcus lineatus; assembly: GCA_921293015.1. Lineage (NCBI taxonomy): Eukaryota > Metazoa > Mollusca > Gastropoda > Trochida > Trochidae > Phorcus > Phorcus lineatus. The sequence goes on from OV121085.1 coordinate 19,744,844, forward strand.
GAACATTTAGAGTGGGTTCACTTTCCCGATTGTAACCTTACCATTTATAACTTCCCTCATTTCTAATGATGTAGTATTTGAGAAACTATCTTTCACCCATTTTCTTTGCAACTCTAAGTGAACATTTAGTTACATTAAGATTGACAGTCTTCTGAGGAATAAAGGTTGGGGGGAAAATCGCACTAACAGTATTTGAACTCGTTTAATCAGGGCCTTTCCTCTCTACAACAGTCTGATGGCAGCTAGACTACCCGCATGTTCTGACGTAAACTCAGCTAGCCAATTGCAAAGCCTTGAGTGTCAGTAGCTATTGGCAAGTAACTCCTGTTTACCTTTGAAATGGAATGAACGAATGCTCTGCATGATCGTGTGTTTGATATCTAGAATTCATCTTTCTCAAAAAAAATTTGTAAAAATTGTAATAAATAGATTCAGGATAATATTCATATATCATGTTGAAAATTTGTTCTAAACCCCTTGGTTATTTATCATGAAAGTTTAACACAAATTTCACACATTGAAATAATGTCAATTTCAGCTGTGATAAATCGACAAAATTGACCCACCAAGGTGTCGTGACTCTAAGCAGTTTTAAGTGAGTCCTCACAATAAATAAGCAAATCGTACCACACAAAAAATTTGTGTCCCGGAGGCCCACAGCTTAAATTTTTATTGGTTCTTTCCTGCTTTGTATTTGATGCAGGACTTGTGGGTAAATTTATCAGTGATTTTAGTACTCTGTATCTTAACAGGAAACATGCCTCTCAAATGAGGTGCAGCTGTCAAAGTAATGAAAGTACAAATCCATGTCAATATGTCATTGTACAGCGATTGATTACAGCTGACGTTAACCCAATAGGATTAGTTGACCTGCAACAATTAATATTCTTTCAGGACTGGCCTATGTAAGCATCTTAACCAATGTGAGGAAATCATTGAACCATGCTGTACTAACAAATATGCAAAAAAATGTTCAATATTTTTTAACACTAGGATAAAGTTAATATGTTATTATCATTTCAACAATCAAAAGAGGGCACTTATAATTTATCCTGTCCATAAGGGAAGCTAAAGCTGCAGTAGTTGATAAAAATTGCTTTGTTAGCTCATCAGGTCTTAACGAGATGTGCTTAAGGCATGGTATGGCATGGTATGGCCTGTCCTCATTTCGCCTACACCTCATTTCCATTAAGAAATAACAAAGAAATTATAGCTGTGGAGTGTGATATTTTATTTTGCATGCCACCATGATGGCCAGTTAAGTATGATACATGTATGGCATGGTATGGCCTCTGTATGGCATGGTATGGCCTCTGGTGCCATCCACTCTCCCGTCCGTTCATGTCTTAAGAACTTTTCACTTTTTAGTCTCCTTCTTTAGAACCATTAAAAAAAAAAGTAAAAAGCTCTTAAGACATGAAAGGATGGGAGTGTTCATTCATGTCTTATGAACTTTTCACTTTTTAGTCTCCTTCTCTAGAACCACTGACTCTAAAAGTCGAATGGTATATGTACATGATTGTTTACTAATGAGCTTTATGGTATATAGATTTTGTGACTTTGTGGCTGCTAAAAAGGGGCCAGATGCAAAAGGCTTAAATCTTGTGTACAGACTTCTTGGCTAACAGGGATGATAATTAGTAGATTTGGTGACCTAGCATGGACCATGCCCTAATGACCTATTTTCATCTTCTTCAGAAGAGAAAGCATAGAAAGCTGAAACTTTGTGTGCAGATCCACTGGCTAATGGGAATTATGATATGTAGATTTTGTGACTGTGTGGCCCAGGTATGGTGACTGTGTGGCACCTTATATGATATGATATAATATAAAATTATGCCAAATGAACTACAGAGCAAATGGTTTCATTTTTCTACAACATGCTTAAATTCACCACATTCCAATCTTGTTGGACTTATTATTATTCCATCATCTTTTGGTTCCAGGGATATTCCATGAGAGATATGTCGCCGCGAATAGCTGAAATATTGCCCAAGCGGCATTAAACAATAACTCACTCACTCTGAGAGATAACTACACTTAGCCAATTAAGAATGATGATTTGAATTCATGAGGCAACATTAGGCAAGTAGATAAATTCTTAGATGAGGAGAACTCCCAAGTGTTGATCCTCCTTACTACCAACTTCTGTTGGTCCTGTCTCAGTATCCTAAAATGAGTCCTCATACTGCTGTCCTCTGTCCCAACCAAGTTTTTCTAGACAGGACCTAAAATGCTTCAAGAAACATAGGGATATGAATCAATGCCTTGCCTTTAGATTAAAACTTATGACAATAAATAAACGTACAATCTTAATGACGCCTGTTTTGAAATCATTGGCCATTCTGATCATATTTATGCAAAGGGCCAAGGACATGTTGATTGTCTAGTATTGTGCTATATAGCTTATGGTAGAGGCTTAGCTATTCTAGAATTTCTTGCCTTGTTTCTAAAAGAAATTTTTACTGATGTCAACCTGACCTTCAGTTCTTGAACACAGCACTTAACTTAGTAACTTGTCACCATATTTTGTGAAAGGCTCTGGCTGGGCAATTGTATGTTGAGGAAATATAAGTATTCATTACAGTCTTGTAAAATGCTACTCTTTTAACTCTAAACAAAACTGACGCGAATGAAATGACAGTCCTATTTTGAACTCTCAACAATGCATAGAATTGCTAGGGATTCGTGAGCTGTCAACACCTGTCAAGTTCCTATGTCCTTAACACCTGATTGCGACACTCACCTAAAGCCGTGTCTAAATATTACCATAGATATGTGCGCATATCCCATTGATACAGTTCGGAAATGCAGACGATCTTGGGAGAGACCGTTTTACCATCAGCGCCTTGATTGCTGAGTTTAGTGTCTGTCTGGTAAATTCCTCGCAGACTCTCGGAACATGTTCTGGTGGTCAAACCCAGTGCTCCCGACCACTTAGCCACAGTGAAAAGGCATCGAACGAGATTTGGTTCACATATTACATCTGCTTCCTGTAGTGTAACGGTGTTAAGCATTATAAAATGAGATTGAATCTGGTCAAATTAAGAGGCGGAAATGTAAGTTGGATAACGACAGCACTTTGATGGAAAGAATAGTACTCTGTGATTGACTATTATTGATTGAATGGATTTTTACGTCTTCACATTTGCATGAGTCTCCCCAGTTGTTATGTTCAACTCAGTCACCATGTCTGGAAATCTGACTGCTAATTCTTGATTATATATACTCTTACAGAGAACTGTATCCCTCAGTAAATATTTCATAAAGAAAACTTGTAACTCATTTTGTGCAAATCAAATTTTGAAGACTTTTACTGCAAGTTGAAAGTTTTGAAAATTTCTGACTTTGTTGACATTTGAGTCAGTGATAAACATGTTTGCAGTGTTTAACTAACCGATTTCTCAATTTTTATAACAAAAACTTGTCTCCTTTTCTATACCGACTTTTTGGTTGAAAATTTCCAACTTGGTTTTTTTTTAAAAATTTTTTTAATTTGTTGTGATTAACTTTGTGGATTAAAAGACTGTTTCTTCACAAAGACAAATTTCTTTTTGAGCTTGATACTTTTCTTTGAATATATATTCTAAAATCCTGGGAATACGGAAACATAAGGAGATTTTAAAAATTAAAACAACAAATTTTTATCATGGTCAAAATTAGTGTACATCTTGTGAAAGTTGAAGTAGCCCAGAGAAATTAACAAAGACATCATCGCTGTCTGAAGGAATGTTGTTTTAAACTTAACAAAACAGAAAATACTGTCATTGAATGAAAAGTTTTGGTTTTCAAATTCAATATTATTTTGAATTTCAATATTTGTTCTTGAATTTCATTTATCATTTCTATAAGACCAATTGATAATGTTCATTTAATCAAAACTTTTGTAAATATGTCTTGTTATATAACAAATTACTACACCATCTGGTGGCTGGGTTGTTCAACTTTGGATCAAGAAGTCTGTGGTTCAAATACAGCCAGGGGCTTGGCAACTTTGTCGCAGTGCTACACTGAATTTCAGCGCAGTACCACCCATGGTTTGCTAGTTTCAGCCGTTGCTCACAGGTTTCACCGCAATGCATAGCCACAATAGTGTTGCAGGCTTTCTCCCTGCAGTAATACTAGCTGCCAAGAGCCACTCCGTGAGTAGTTGGAGTCATATATGCCAAACTTAATCAATAGTGTCATTTGATCGCGAAGTATGGATTGTTACCAAAAAGACACATTTTCAAGCTTATTGGGTTTTTTAAAGTGACAATATGAAGGTAGAACGTCGCAATTATGATCGAAAACAGGACAGTGGCGCGCGTCAAATAGTCAAATGTAATTTTGGAGACTTATCTGAAACAGCCAGGAGGGCAGTTAGGGGTTGATAGTGTTTGTTAGGTTACATAACTAGTATCCATGTATATTTGACGTGATATCTACACCTATGTGCATTTATAAGGCTGTTTTTAGATTTTCATGGAAAACCAGTATTAGTGATATATATGTCTTTTAGACATGAAAAGTTTAGATGCTTTGATTTATATCACCACATATGACATTTGGGTTCGTATGAAAGGTAAATAATATGTAATGAAAATCACGGAGTGGCTCTTGAAAGCTGCATTCAACACTAAATCAACTCACCTCACCTGCTACCTGCTACACTATCCTATATAAAATATAGTCATGCTTTCATTTAATGTTTATTTCTATCATTGGTGAGGCATTGTCAGAGGAGTCTTTGAAAGATTGAAATCATTTTTTTGGAGACATTTACACAAATGTCACCTTGCCAAACTAAAAGGATTTGATTGTACTCGAGTCCAAACATCAATGTCGCATTTATTCAGATTTTACTTCCATCGCTTGTTTCAAGTCTTTGCCAATAACCAAGCACAATTGTACACAGAACCAAAGGGACAGATAAAAAAGAATTATCCTTGCATGTTAAACTGTACTTATCATTTGGGTAACAGTTTATGAATTCATCGACGTCGCAGGTCTAATGTTTATGCCGCTCTCAACACTATTGTGCCTCATTTATCCCAACAAATGAAACTTTTGTGTAACATCTCTGCTGAGCACACAAAGAAAGAACTTGTTTGTGACGGCAGTGAAAAGGTTTATATTAGTCCACTGGGGCCAGGAAACTAATAACGAGTGAAATGACAAGATTGGCACCACAAAGACAGGCCATTCCACGCGAGAGAAGCGGCGCAATGGCCATGAGAGTGTTCATCCACTCGATGTGACGGCTGATGTTTTTCTCCCCTCGTCAAGGTGGTGCAATCTTCAATTTGCACTTGTTACAGTGTTTGCCAACTCCAACAATTTGCTCCAGAGGTCTGCCGCATGGCAAACGTTCTGTCATTAGTGCAATTGCATTTGCTTTGAAGAGGGATCAAAAGCTCTTTATAGTTCGAACTTTTACGCTAAGTGATGTTTTGGGCTTATTTGGAACATAAGCCTTGAAGAGGGATCACTTCAGGTGCAAAAATCTACTTACAGTTATTGTCTCTTGTTTATTTGGACATTTACACTAAGTGATGTTTTGGGCTTATTTGCAACATAAGCCTTAAGGGGATTGTTTCAGGAGAAGTTATCTTATATGTATGCTTTGTCAAAGTCCCAAGGTCCAAATAAACAAAGCAAGTTTGGCAGTGATACCAATCTCAGACTCTTTGTCCATGTGAAACTTGAAAATGACTGTCATTGTATGAAATACGTGTAATCCTGAAAATTAGGTAGATTTATAGTGCAAGTTTTTATTGGCAAGATTAACATAGATAAAAAAAAAGGGTAACAGTTTTGATTAAATGGTGACATCTCCTGGGCATTCTTAGTGATCCTTGATGTAGGTATATATTTATAATCCTGCTATTTCTATCATTTTCTGTTGTTAGAATGTAAAATTGTAGTTCTTCTTTTGCCTTTGTCAATGTTTTTTCTGAATTAAGAAATTGTCCATTTCTTTTAAGTTGATTGCAAAGTATTCACCTATCAAACAAAAAATACTGAACACAATATTTATAGCCAAGAATTCATAACCAAAAATTATCTTTCTTTGCTGCTGTGCAGCATAATTGTTTTCTTAAGACCTAATTGACCACGAAGGGTTTGTCACCTTGCATACAGAAACATAATGTTAAATTTCAACTAAGATAGTTCTAAAAGGTTGCTCTTTCTATTTCAACCAAGCATACATCATTTCAAACAGATTTTGGCCAAAAATACAGATTTTCAGTAAGAACCAGAATGGGACCTAAACCATAGAATCATATGCATACACCTCAATGACAACTATAAATACAGTCCTGTTGTCACTTTCCACTTACTGCTCATTATAGGGGATGGTATGCTATTATACTGTGGACTTGATTGACTGTGAAGGGTTGCTTGTCTCGGTGGAAGAAGTTGTTGCTTCAGATTAGTTGCAGGATTCCCAATCCCCAAAAAGTCAATCCTCAAATACCTACCAGACACAATGGGGGCACATCTTACACACTTGACTTGCAATTGGCCCCAATACTTACCAAAAATATTTTGTAAAAGTCTTTGAGTGGGAAGGTGGATTTTGAGATTCTGTTTAATGTAGTAAGACCTTGCTGCTAGATATCTTACATCTTACATTTGCTAGTTGAGAGGGTTAGGGGTGGAAGGGTGGAATTCTTTGAGTGGGATGGTTGATTATGGAATTCTGTTAAATTTAATCTATGTCTGCTCCCAGAAATCCTCAACTAGATTATTTAGAGTGAAGGGTTGGGAGGATGTGTTTGCTTCTATATTATTCTTAAAATGATGATGTTGTATATTGATTGTTTATTTCGTCTAAGTACATGTAGGCCATTGGCCCATAGTACATATCATTGGTCCACAGATTTGCAATAATTAGTCGCATAGAGAGTATACATGGCAATACGTTTAATCAATTCCTTGTTATAACTGGACAGCAAGAGGTTGAATTTATGTATTGAAGGGTTAACAGAGTACTTATGAGGTATAAACTGGTTTCTAAGATTTCTGTAAGTGTTACAAACCAGTAAAAAACGATATTCATTTTCAATATTACCACTCTTACATATTGTGCATATCCTTTGATTCCTAGGAACATTATGATATGATGTTACGGAGGCCAATGCATCTCCTTTAAATGAAAACTCTAGAACCACTGAGGTAATGATTCCATTTGAAGACATATAGAGGAAGATGAGTATGCTTTCTCCTTCATCACCTCAACATAGAGCAAGTATATATAAGGTATAGTTTTTGTTATAAAAAGTAGCAATTTAAACATAATTCTCTTTTACATTGATGCATATTATACAACATCAACAAAATAAAAAATTTGCCCAGACTAAGTTCTTCAATGTTTTTTTGTTTGGTTTTTGAATATATTAATACCTTAGTGTCCATTTCTACATCACTAATATGTTATGTTCCTTTTTCAGAAACAGAGTGTTTGACTTTTTATCTTATTTTGAAAAAGACCTTGATGCAGATAAGTGGTCCCTTTTCTCTCTGTTCAGTTAGAACCTCAGATTATTCCTACCTACATTTATCCTTCTGGTACTGAAATATTCCTGGATAGCCTATATATCATAAGTGGACAATCCCTTTGTTGATGATTTGTGATTCCTGTAACAATGGAATCGTGAAAGGATGTACAGACTCAAGTGGTCTTATTCTCTGATCAGAATCACTCTTTCTACTCAGACCTATTTTAACCCTTTAGTTTCCAGTGTAACCTATTTTTACCTAGTGGGAATATAGGATTATTCTTATGATCCCTGTAAATTGGCATCCAGAATGGTTTGGAACTATTTCAACAGCTGTAAGTTAAGAATTTAAAATTTCTTTGAAAAATTACTCTATGCAACTTGGGCTAAGTATCAAATACAGCAGTGATGAGAACATACTATGGTTGTGTGCAACTAAGGGCTATGTTTTTTCTCCTTTTCTCCTCTCAGTCGGTTTGTAGGCCATTCGATCATTTAGAGACGACTGTTTATTTGCTTTGCATCATTTTAAGCTTCACTGTGTCAAACCAAATTTTGTGAATGTTTCCCTGAAAAATGATGTTATTTGTTTGAAAAAGCAAGCAACTGTATGGCTTGCTGAAGTCATCAGTCTTGTTCAGATGCAAAAAAATGAGTTTTTGGTTACTAGTTGTTTTACATTCCATGCTGCTTAGGTATTTGAAATATTCTGGCAGCTATGATATCATTGTAACATTTATGCAGTTACCGTATATATTGAAAAGTGTCTGCATATGCTTTTATGGGGAGGGTGCTCTACCGATTTTACCTTTCTTCCTTCTTTTCAAATTTTTATGAGGATAGGGGAGAGTGTGTTCTAAGATAACTTGTTTGCTCCCGTTTAGAAAATTGTATATTTCTTGAATATAAGTATTTTCACACAAAAAAAGTAATTAGTCCCAAAATGATCACTGAACTGTTTATCACTCTGTAGTCAGACATTGGATGTAAAATAGGATATTTCAAAATATTTTTGTGAATTTTATTTTTTTTAAATTATAAAGCAATAACAAAATTTGCAAAGAAAACAGTACCATGTTATATTCCTCTTCATGATTCAAAATGACATACATCTCTTTTTATGTTCATACTTTGATAAACATTTAGACTAATGCAAGTAAAGTTGTATGATTCAAGCGACAAGATAAAAAGTATCAAATAAACAACAAGATAGAAAGGTATGAAATTCAAGTCGACAGGAATTATCTGATAAACCTTGATGTAAGTAAGTTGTGGGTTCTCTGCCAAGAGGAAACTATTTGATGGTGTCGCAAGACATTCATGTAGTAAATTCTGTGTATAACAAACGCTGGTCTCCATGTAGGGTTTCAACCATATGTTGGTAAGAGTGAGATGTAGCCATTAATTGGAGCTGGGGAGCCCAACCTGAGTTACAGTGATGTAAACCACGTTTTTAGTGCCTATAATTATTTCACAAAATTCCCCCTTGATTGAGTTGCCGTCTTCCTCGACCTCTTGAGAGTTGTACAGAGTAACAGAGAAGAAATAAGAAAATTTAGGGGCAATTGTTGTTATCATTCCCTGAGTTACCTCCCTTGGCTGTAATTACCATCTTATGACTAGAGGGAAAGTCAATTTTTATCTTTCAAATGATAGAAGAAAAATCCCACTGATGAAAGTCAGAGAGGTAATGTTAGATTTAATCATTAATAGGAGAAAAGACATCTTTGAGTTATTGTGAATTTAAACCATGCTTTTAGTGCCAATTTTGTGGCATAAGAAGAAAGTTAACACTCATCTTGTTTAAGAACAACCTTTATTTACAGTGAATATAACCTTGTAGCACCTTTTTATCAGCAGGTTTGTTTGTTATAAATGAAAGACATGACCTTCAATATGTAGAAGAACAAACCCCCTGAATCCCCCTGAATTATTAGTTGTAAATGAAAAATGTAACCTTCAAAATTCAAAACAAAGGACAAACCCCAATGGCAATAACAAGCCATTTTTCCAACTGACCAGATTTTGAATTTCCCACTAATTGATCACTATCTTGAAAAATAATTAGCTTTGAAAGATAAGGGTTAACATATTGTGATGCTTGTACATTGAAGAGTTGAATGTCATTTATTCATGAATTTTACTTTTGAAATTGTTCATTCAATTCAATTCATCTTTTTTATTGATAAATGATGTTATAAAGTTCATTTTTGCACATGAAAGAAGTGGTATTCCTGATTGCTTTACATCTTGTTTTTGGAAAGCAATAAACTTGTACGATCATACTTAAACATGGCAAATGCAATTGCTTTTAATGTTCTTGGAAGATATAGAACCTATAAAGCATCATTCTAAACATAGGAAAAACACCCCCAGAGGTAAAAGAAACGTCCTTCATTTACTTGCGGGCATCCAAATGAGCAAGCGTAAATATTTTGAATTGTAAGCTATTTTTCATTTGAAAGCTTGTTAGCATGTATAATGTTTTCTGTCTACTTCATTGACATTTTATTACAACTGATATTGACTAAAGCAAATACCTCATTTCCTCAAAAAAAATCCTATGATATATGCAAGCTTCTTATGAAAAATAGTCCCCTTGTGATAAGGTGATACTGAATGCATTATTGCTCTTTATCCTATTCAAAGACACCTGTTATATTGTCATGACTTATTATGATTATTAGTATCAATTTGATAAGAATTGAATACCATATTTTTATGCTAGACCACACAAATTCGGCCAATGCAGATAAACAGGGCAAGTGTACAGACAAGCTAAGCCGAACGAGCAATGCTCAAAGCCCGAAAATATTCAACATTCAATATTTTCAACATTAATTTCAGTTCATCTATCTCATTTCAAAATCTGATTTCAAGGGTGTCAGTTAATAAAAGCATCATATTAACATTTCTGTGTCATATTTTCTTCTATCAATGCTTGGCTTTGGACAATTGACCTCAGACCTGTAAGTATCCATATATGCGCTCTATAAGTACTATTTATTATTATTATTCCATATTGAAATTCTTTAATCATTATCACCATATCGCACACTTTAATTCTGATGTAAAGACAAAATGCATCAGTTTCCAGTATAGGGTATACCAAAATAGTTAAATAAATAAATTGATTCTTATCACGTGGCTTATTTAAAAAAAACATGCATCAATAGGTTATGATAATCTAGGGCAAAGAAGGGATGAAATAAATTGATTCAATTCTTTATTAGGGAGAGATTGGTAGTCTCCTATCTCAAGCAGACCATTAAGACAAACTGTTGCAGAGAAATCCACTTTTATTTGTGTCTAAGTGTCTCAGTCCTGTACACTGCTATGCAAATATTCACTTCATCCACATTAGAGTACTGGTGTAATAGCATAGCCAGCTCAAGACAGTTTATAGAAAACACATGGCTCCGTTAATATATTTCTACCCAGCATGCATCAGACTGCGGGTGGCTGAGGCTTTGCTCTGAGTTCGAAGTTAATTTGTTTTCGCTCATTAGATTATGCTGAATTGCACGTTTTAATTAAAGTTATTGTCTTTTGAAGAAGGTTTTCTTTCAACATGACATATGTAATATAGGAAAAGGCTTAGTTTTTCATATTTATAATGTGTAACATGTTTTGACATATTACAACTGTGGAAGTAAGGATTAGAAAGGTTGAAAAATATTGGTTTATTTGCAAAATAAAAAATCAAGTTAATGGGTTATATACAGGGTAAAGGAACTTTAAGAAACTTAAGTGTTCTCATGTTTTTACTTTATCAGAGTTATTTAGCAGTCATTAGGAAAGCTTGATTTGTCATGGTTAGGAAAGACACTTAGATTTTACAAATTAATTTAATAATTTCACGTGTTCATAAGTACAACTCAAGTTCTTCACCAAAAACATGCAAGTTTGTTTATACATGTATATTTAGTCCTTTGAGTGTTGAGGGTAGCAACAAAAAAAACCTCCTTTTTGTGGAAAAATATTTTTTTCCTGAGTCTTTAAGACTTATATGTACTGTATTTTTCTCTTTGAAAACAATTCTGCTCATTAGGTGTTTAGTTTTTCCTTTTTGTTCTTTCTGGAAAGCACTGTCTTTCTGTCATCAAATGGTATGAAGTAATGGTCATTTCATGAAGAATTGTGAAATAGCTTTTAAACTGCTTGTGCAAGCATATTATCATTGCTATGTATGGACCATGCTGTACTTAGGGGCCGATGGCCCACACCTTTGTACCAAAATAAAGAAATGAATGAAATGAAAAAGTGGACATTTTTTCACATAATTTTGACTGACATGAATTGAATTTACCCTAATCAATTATGTATATGAAAAGTCTATTACCAGAAATAATTCTTTTATTTTGATCTACTACAGCAAAACAGATCAGCGTTTACATGACATTTATTGTGTTAATACGGCCCTGTACTTGTTGACCCTCTGAATATTTCGACTTCACCTGGAACGTGATGTGGTTCAGAGGGGATTGATGGAAAATATAAATACCATCATTCGTGTATCATCTCTAACTTGACTGATCAGAGAAAAACATTGCAACATATGGAAAAGCAAATTAAGTGTCTGAGAAATTCTGGCTTATTTGAAAAATAATTCTCGCACTGTTTTTGAAATATGAAATATGACAGCAGCGTCATCATGAAATGAGATTCCCTAAATGATAGGCTAAGCTGTTGCAATGACTTTATATTTGGATATTTCAATTACTTTATGCATTCCTTGCAATGGTTATTGGATTTACTAAGTTTTCAAATCTAAGTACAGTCATATGGTCATTGGAATCCTCAATTTCATATTCTGAGATTCTGTTAATGAAGAGACACCCATTTAATGAATCAGTCAAAGGTAAAATTGGTTAACTGTATGACCTTGAACTTTCAGATTTTTTAACCCATGATAAGGGTGAAAGAATAACAGTGGCTCCTCATTTATGTAAATATTTTAAATTAGACTTTTCGTTCCAAAATTTTGAGTTCAGAGGCTTAAAACCTAGAACCACTGTTACGTCTGCTCGAGTTGTTAAATAACATGCTAGGACGTTGACAGGGCTGTTATGAAAATTTGGTACATTGTAGTTTCTCATAACAGTTCTGTAGCTGATTGATACATTCTCCAGACATTAACGCCATACATAACGCTATACATAACGACTTCTTTATGACAATTTAAGACCTTCCCATGGGCTTCTGGATACCGCAACTGGGCCAATACAGGAACCATTTGGGAATAAATTAAGAACTGGAAGGAATGGAGGGTCATTTATATATAACCTTTTGTCCTAAAATCCTTAAAGTACAACAATGAAGTAGTTAAAATTTTGATGAAAGTGTCATATGATCAAAAACTGTAAATAAAGAACATCAGTAACATTTAGAAAAAAATTGAAATATTTGAAAATGCCAGAAATGTCCATATCTTAACAATAAAATGAGATAGCAAAATTCAGTGATTTAAGGAAATCTTTACATAGTAGAATATCATGGAGATACAATACGTTGTCTTTTTCTTGACTCGACTTGCAGTTTTGGTGATTAAAATATTATTCTGCTTGACTGAATGAGATGTTCTTGGAATACATTTATCATGTATGTCATTCTCTCTGATTCAGTCATTCTATTCATGTCATTCTAATCATTTATGCAATTTATTTGCAGTTTGTATGTTTGACGATGCAGAAATCTAAAGATGTATCATAATATTTGAAATGATGCAGTTGCATCCAATCTAACAAGATATTCAATTTGTAGTTATTTTCATGAAATGTTTTTAAAAAATCAAAAGTGAGATGAACATTGTTAAGTTGACATTATTTTTGATAAGAGGAAAAATTTTTAGGTCAAACTACCTATCATGATATTTTGAAATTTGTCATTGCATACCATATATAGAGAATCTCACCCAAGTGTCTTCTACTATCAAATATATCAACACGAGTTGATAAAAGTTAAAAATATCCAGGCTTGCCGAGGATATTTTACTTTTATCAACAAGTGTTGATATATTTGATAGTAGAAGACACTTGGGTGAGATTCTATTTATCACCCAAAATCATTTTTCATTTCAATTTCGTTTCGTTCAATTTTCGCCCTCACAATGGCAGCCAAGTCGCGGGAATGTATCATTCATTTTGGCAGTCATGCTTCATTACTGAGGTCAAGTAATAAACAGAATACTAATCTTCCTTCAATTCAATACCATTTTTATTAAACTCGTTAATGCTTTTGAATCAAACTCGCTTTCGCTCGTTTCCTACTTAATCATTAACTTATTTAATAAAGATAGTATTAAATCGAAGGTCGTTTAGTATCCTCTATGTCTTATCTCTTGAAGTAGAAATTCATATTTTCAAGAGTTGGATGACATAGATATGATATATATCTTGCTACTTCACAAGATGAGATATACATAGTATATGGCAAAAAATGTCAAATGTTCTATTTATGTTAATTCATTAAAGGTCTTAAATAATGTTCCTTTTTGTGACTAGTTTAGCTTTGCTAATCATATTCATCTCATGACATCACTCAATCATTTCATAGTGTGACTGCATGATGAAGTTATAACGTAATATTTCATTGAGTAATTAAAATAACACTTTATATCGCTAAGTCAAAATACAAATTTAAGGTTAACCTTTAAAGGTCCTATCCAACCATTTGAAAATATATATAAAATAATATATTGTCACAGCTCAATTTCAGTACCTTTTGGTACCCAAGAACTTGCAGCCATGTTGTTTTCCCATCCAGCCTGTGTGATGGTGCAGAACCACATAAGCAAGGAGAAGTGTTTATACAAATATGAACACATGTGTTATGTTTTCTCTTTGTACTTTTAACTGTTTTCCCAGGGGTCCAGCCCTTCCCTAGATGTCCTCATTCTCATCAGTGCCCATTGGTTTTGTGGGGGGTGGGGGAAAGGGTTAGAGGGGAAGAGAAAGGGTCGGTGGGGGAGGTTCTGCAAAGTGGACCGTTGGAAATGGTTATAGACTAACATATGTATAGTCCCTGAAAAAAAGGTTTCACAAAAATATATTTTTCAATATTTGGTATGAAATAATATAAAAAAGGAGTCCTGTACAATTCTTAATTTCAGGCTGAGGCAACTAGACTTGCCAACATTTTCTAGACTTATGAAGGCTCCTTTAATATTTTGCCATAGGGTCTGGATGACAGACTAGAAATGGTTACTGACCCACATCTGTCCCAATGGCTTGGATGAAGATCAGTGGATAATTGTAGTATAAAAGTAGTAATGTTTAATACTTTACATTGTAGGTTCAATTTGAATACAAGTACATTGGCCTTTCTTTTTGAGTAATTTGAGTTACTGTGCCAGTATTGACAAGCCTTGTTGACAGAATATACTGAAAGTACCTTTTGCATGAAGACATTCATTGCACTTCTTGAAGACATTAATAACCATTTGACCTAACCAATCAAGAGTAATCATCGTCTGGTTAAAGATATTTCAATATTACAAATGTATCACGAAAGGTTGACTTTTCAAAACGTGTATATGAAAACAACTTTTTGGAATTGAAAAAGTAGTAATTGATTTCATAAATTTTTCTTTTGTCCTTTCTGGAAAGCACTGTCTTTCTGGCATCAATGAAGGAATTTGTAACCTGTACAATATTCAATAAATTTCTGTTAGATATAAAAGTACATCATTGACCCAATTTTACTTTATGAAACCATTTGTCAGAAAGAAACACAAGACATCAATCAAGTCATTATGATTGCTAAACACCAGAGGAGACAGCCCTTGAAATATAGAGCCTGCTGTAGCACTACCATGTGTTAAATCACATTGAACCACTCGAAATGTACACAACTCCAACATGTGGTGCTGACAGTTTTTGTGCAATAATAAACATGGGGAATATGAGTTTGTAGTGCGCGTCTGGTAAATCCAACTTTGTATTCAGTGTCTTAGAGTACATGAAATATAAGCCATACAGAACAGTATCAATTTTGCTTTGACCACTTCAGTGGTTGAGACTCGAAACTAGACCTTTCATGTTTGTACAACTATTTGCAAGCATTAGGTACTAAACTTTTGGTATGTCAGTACTGTATTTTTCATCAAACAGTTCCTGTAAATCCTTTTTATCTTGCCCTCTGTGTTGCTGAAAATTTTTCACAATATTCTCTGACCATTCGAGTCTTATGTAGTTCCAGTATTGTTTCGCTGCAAATCAATCACCATTAAGGTTTTTCTGTCTTTCTTCCTGCTAGAAAAACTGCCATTATTGAAGAGATATACTCTTAACAGTGCAGTATGCAATGACAAACAATTGTAAAGAACTCAAGTTCATAGTGTATCATTAAGGTTTAGCAAATCTGTTTTAGTCATGGTTAGAATAAGGCATTGCTATCACTAAATAAATTACTTGAAACTCTTTTATTTTTGCATTTTATCACTAGAGGTTTACCTCTTTATTTTCCTTTCCTCACCATTTATCCCGCAAACATAAAATGAATGTCCTATTCTTGAAATAATTACATATTTGGGTTGCAGTAGAACTGGGGAAAAAGGTACACTTAGATTTAGAAGAATGAGACAAATCTTATGAAAGACAACTTCCTGATTTGATTTCTCATGACATGTCTAGGCTAGTTCTCGCCCGTCATCAGGTGACTTAAATGATGAAATAAACAGTATGATATATATCTATATCTATATATAAAGATAGATGTACATGAAACCAGATCTGTAATTAAGCATATATATGAAATGCTATAGTGTATATTCATACAAAGACGTTCATGAAGCCACTTATGTTAATATGCATATACATACAATAAATGGAAGACAGTAAAAAATCATAAAGTTTCTACAAAACAAAACAGTGAGATCAAAGATAATATAATTGAAAGATGAAGTTATAGGTATCTAGAGATATAGATTTGGAAAGTTTTACAAATATTTTTTTGTGAACAAGTCCTTTCTATGTTGAAATTACAAAATAAAAAAGCTTCTGAACTATATTTAAAAATGTTGTAATGTTGCTTATAAGAGAAAAATCCCTTTCAAGCTTAATTATTCCCATTTATCGGTCAAGAAGGTAAAATTCATGAATATTTGTGCAGAAATATTAGTAAATAATAAAGAAAATGAAAAATTAATTTTAAAAAACTTTTGTACTTCATCACTGCAAAACTGTGGTAGGAAATCTGTAAACAAGACTATGGGAAAAAATATCTCTTTGATCTCTGAAATGATGTTTGATGTCACAAAGAATATAAAATGAAACCGTGTCTAGTTGGCATTATACTAAGAATTGCTTCAAGCAAATGTCTAAAACATTCTAACGGTGCAAAACGAATCTTCGAAATGCACAAGGTTTTTGATTTCTAACAACTTTGTTTTAAGGAACGTGACATTACAGTCAAGATTATACTTCCTCAGAGTAATCCCTGAAGATGGATGCCATCCATTTAATGAAGAACATAAAAGTCTTGGAATAATTACAGTTCTTCTCTCTGTGCCCTTGAGCCTGGTCATGTGCATAGCCAAGTTGACCATTTGCAGTCAAGCAACAATTGACCCTTTTCATTGAATAGGTGACTCTCTCAAGATTTGGCCAGGGGCTTGGCAACTTTATCTGCAGTAGAGAACTGTTCTACATGCAGTATGGCTTGGGTGCAATGATACACTGAATTTCAGCACAGTACCACCCCTTGTTTGGTTTCATCTCAATGCATAGACACAATAGTGTTGCTGCTTGCATGCATTCTCCCTGCAGTAGTACTAGCAGCTGTGATATAAGAGAACTATTCTTGAATGTTGCGTTAAACCCCACATCGTCCCACCTCACCTCATGGCTTGAGTGCTTTGAGGGGTTTATTCCATCCCTATTCTGAAACAGTTAAGGAACTTTAAGTCTGCATGGACAAGAGGTTGTATTCAAATCAGTGTTCGAATGATTTTACTTTTTTTTGGCAAGTAGGGTTTGTGGTTTGAAAATTCAACAATCCCTCCTATAAATTTGACAAGCCGTGCAGTTCGTGGAGTGGTGAAATATTGATAAAAACACTTTACAAATATCCAACCACACACTCCACACCCCCCGATCATCAAATTAGAATGCTATTAAATCTAAATGACTATATGACATTTTGTGAATTTGTCAAATAATTATTTTTTATGTGGAATGAATGTTTCTTTAGAGCATGTGGCTAATTCATGCTCAAAAGTTCAAAAATAAATTTTTTGTAGAAAAATCAATGTTATAAAAGGGCTTATTTAATATCCCATAAACTTGGTGACATTTGGAGGTCTTTTTTGATATTGCAGTGAACATTTTTTAAATCAAACTTTCATACACTGAAGAAAAATTGAAAATGTCCATTGAAAGTCCCTCAAAATTGTTTTCTTGATTTGAACCTATGATTCCAGCACAATGGTTAGCTTAATTCAATACAGACCGATTTCTCTGTGTTCCTTTGTTCTCACCTTAATTACATACTTCAAAGTTATCACCTGTAATTACTATTTTGATATTTCAGGTCTCATACCTTTAATTATTTTCACTGTTTATTTTGTATCAGGTGAAGTGTTTGATGTTTGTAAACTTGTTAGGTATTTTTAGTTGTTTGATCAACATTACACTCTGGTTTTACTTGAATGATTTGACTACCTGAAAGATGAAACAAAGAATTCAATGATGCAGAAATTTCATTATTACCTTTTAACAGATGTATGAGTATTTATCTTTTTGACTTCACTTTTCATACTGATCAATTAATGTTATGAATTTTACCATTGTTTTTATATACTTTGATGTTTTCTTTGCCTGACACAAAAAATATGTACTATCAGATAGTGAATAAAGCTGAACAAAACTTAAAATTTAATTTAACTTCTAAATAATTTTCTAGTCAAAGAGGTAATCTTTTTAACATGATGACAAAAATGGTAGATGAAGAATTGAAATTAAATTAAATTTTAAGTCTTCTCTTGGAGATGCAAACCTAGGCTGACACTTTATTATGTTAAGTTAAAGGTCTACATCATTTCGAACAATTTCTTTAATTAATTCACAGTTTTAGATACATTAATTTTGTCATCTTGTTTTTTTATAAGTACCGAAATACAGTCTGGATGCTGTTTGAAATAGGCTCCATTTGTAAGCCTAAGACTCCAGTAGTGTATGCTTTCCTCCACCTGTGATACGGGACTGTAGTTATATTGAAACCAGTATTGAAAGTCTTAGTTTGTTATGGTTTGACGTTAATAAGTTTCTGTGTGAAGGGAAACAGCGTCTGACATAATGATAATAACAATAGAAACTCATTATTGTCTGCATTCAAAGTTAAATCGATGTCTTATGATTTTCAAGTTTCGAGCAAGGAAGCAATGCCCTTCTTATTATATTATTTTTTGGTATAAATCAACCAGGAATTAAACCTGGTCTTCAAGGTGACAAATGGACACTCTACCAATCGAGCCAAGGAACAGATTTCTAATCGTCTTGAAGCAACAACACCCATGTTTTAACAACAGGGTTGCAGATGATAAGTGGACACTTTACCAAAAGCTACACCCCTATGCAGTGTCTTTCATCTATGTATTTTGGGACAATTTCAGGTAAAGCTTTCTAATTGTTGGTGAACTAATTCTTGAAACGTCTGTTCCAGGCTCAACTTGTGGACCTCAGATCAGACATCATAGAGATCCAGGCAGCGAAGGCTGTGATAGAGAAGGAGCTCCACACACTGCTGCTCCAGCTCCATTCCTCACAGCTTCAGATGCATGCACTGCGAGGAATAGAGGTGGACTCCGAGGATATCAAGAAGAAACTGGTGAGAATAATATTTCTGTAATCTAGGAGAGGAGAGAAAATAATTATTGTGTAATATTTATGTGAAAAGAAGAGACAAAGTTCATGAAGGTTTTTTTTATTTGCTGTGCAGGTAAAAGTATGCAAAACATCAACCTCATTAAAATCAGACTCTACCATACACTTCCACTTTGCTGCAAGCATTTTGATCTGTGTCTTCATCAGTAGGGGTCATGTCAAGTAACCTCTCAAGCCAGCCAATCAGTGATTAGACTAAGTAATTGTCTGGGCTAATTAATATTTTTGTGTGCCTGTAATTGAATTTTGAAGACAAGTTCACTCAATAACCCCACACCCTATATGCAGCACATATGCAGCTATATATAGTATAATGATTGAGTTGTTTTACATGAACTTGGCAAAAGTGATGGTGTCACTTTTAGCATAGCTGATATGAATTACTAAACAGTGAGGAAAATCAACCTTAGATAAGTCGGATTTAGAATAGTAGGAACTGAAGAGATAATGTTTTATGAAGATAATTCTTCATTTGCTATCTTGGCTCTTTGTTTTATTTGATAAAGGTACCCATGGTGGCTTTCCTGCAATCGAGCTGTAGCAACATTTCTTTTTGCTCATTCTTTCCAAATTGCCAACTCTTTCACTTATATTAGAATGTAGATATTAGATATCCTTGTCACATTAATGTAGCAAGCTTCCTCAAGTTAAGACAATTTCTTCAGTTCTTGCTTCAATAACCTCTATAAAGAAGTTAAATCAACAAACCTATTTTTAATACCCTCACTACTTTCAAGTTTTTCATTTAGATCATGAAATACTTTAACAAAATATTTGTGACAGGATGAAGTGTATTATAAACAAACCTGTTGAATTGCTGGTTATGAGAGACATTACTGATATTCAATTATAATCATGAAAAAGCAAAAGGTATGCAAAATAGTTGCCAAAATTATTCTTATTACCTTTAAATCCTCCTTGACAGATATATTTCCTGGTGCATAATTTGCTATCATTCGTAATTTCAATAGAATGAATAAAGTTAATACTGGTGAGTTAACAGCTTTAAACTGACAATACCAAGCCCAAGATGCAAATCCCTGATTAAAACTAAACTATGTGCCAAGAAACGTGACACTCCAATTATTCTATTTCAAATGTTTTGAATTTGAAACAAGCCCAAGAGCTAAACATAATTTGTTTCATTTCAAGTGTAGTTCATTTTCTCATTTTGGACTTTGAATTCAGGAAACTTGTACAATTTGTTGACATAGAATTCAATGTGCAAACAGGTTAAATGGTTGCGTAGTAAATTTGTTAGCACTGAATGCAGCAAAGGCAATACTGCACCTGCTTCTCTTGACACATGGTACGATTGGTTGAGAGAGAAGAAAATTCAAGAAGTAGACAAAGATTTAGTCTCAGAGATTTTTATCTTTAAATGATGCAATATGTTTGGTAAAATTTATTTCTTGGTCTTACGGTTTCATGTGGTTTGCTTAAGTCTATTCTTTCTTAAAGAGCCACTCCGTGAGTTGTTGGAGTCATAAATACCAAACTTAATCAATGGTGTCATTTGATCGCGAAGTATCGACTGTTACCAGAAAGACACATTTTAAAGCTTGTTGATTTTTTACAGTGACAGTATAAAGGTAGAACGTCGCAAGTATGATCGAAAACTGGACAGTGGCACGCGTCAAATAGTCAACCGTAATTTTGGAGACTTATCTAAAACAGCCAGGAGGGCAGTTAGGAGTTGATAGTGGTTGTTAGGTTATATAACTAGTAGCCTTGTATATTGGACGTGATATCTACACCTATGTGCATTTATAAGGCTGTTTTTAGATTTTCATGGAATACCAGTATTTGTCATATATGTGTCTTTTAGACATGAAAAGTTAAGAAGTTTTGATTTTATATCCCCACATATGACATTTAGGTTCGTATCAAAGGTAAATAATATGTTACGAAAATCATGGAGTGGCTCTTTAATGAGAACCTAGACTGTATGGGGCTCCAGTTTTATACAGTCATAACTAGAGAAAAACTGGCTTTCTAAATGATTGGTTGCAATACATGAACTGGCTCCAAATTGCAGGATTGTTGAAATATACGAACTGGCTCTCTGCAGGATTGATTAAAAGAGAAGAACCTATTGCCCACCTATGGTTTCTCTTTAACATGTATACTTTGTTATTTACATGCCTAATGATATAGCACAGAGAATACCATTGACTCACCCTTTAGCTGCTAATAGTCTAACAAAGAACTTTTGTGAATTCTCTCTATGTCAAAAGGGCATGCATTTCTCTGAGTACATTGTCCTTCATGTAACTGAGGGATCCGGAAGATATATATTGTCAATTAGAACAAAAATCATTTCACAAGCCTTTAGTTTAATCTGGAATTTGATTCTGAGTCAATAATTCCTTAAAGACCTGACCGGAATAGTTTGGCATTGACAGCTATTGAATGAGCTCTGTCAAAAAGTGTTTAGGGCTTGATTATTTTAATTCATTTTCTAGTTTTCTTACCTTGATGTCAACATAACATCATGGTCAGGATTCAGAAACTCCTATTCAATACAAGATTTATGAACTTTGGAACTTTGGAACAAAATCTAAAGTGATCAAGTTCCAAGTGATACAATTTCCAGTTTTTCTTGAATTTTCTACCAATGATTAACTAAGTAGTGTTAAAGTTGTAGGTACTGCATCAAAAAGACCAAAATTCTGAGTTACCCAATTTACAGGAGTCATATGTTGTCACCAAAGAAAATACCTTGGGACTGGTCACTTGCCAAAGATTTCACCGAAATCTGGTTTTCAAGGCAGGTATAATTATCAGATGAAATTGGTAAGATACTAAGGAAGGCTGAATTTGAACCATGAAATTTGTTGTAATTTCAGTAGGGATGGTTCTGTGCTCGTTGACTAGAGGTAGTATGTCACCAAGCGCTTTGAGCACCCAATGTGCATGGATATATGCGCTTTGTAAAGAACTGTTTTATTTTCTAAAGCTTTATTGCAAGATAGAAAACCTTTTTTGTACAGGAGACAGAGCTGAATGCCAGAAAGGCTGATCTGATGGGCATGGCCCGGCTCGAAGTAGAACTTAAGGAATTGAGGAAAGAAAACTCTGAACTGCGCCAGTACATACTTGCCCTACAGAGCGAGGTGTACGGAGCTCGGCTGGCCGCCAAATACCTTGATAAAGAGCTTGCAGGAAGGTAGGTAACTCTTAACAATCTCCAGTCTGTTTAATCGAAACAATCACGATCTGCCATAAATAAGAAGACTAAACAGAAACAGAGCATCATTCAATGGTCTGCTTAGACTCTTGACAAATTTGTTCATACTAACCTGCCCTTGAGTTTCTTTTCCTGGAGAAGATTGTTCATCATTAAATTGGGAAATTGCTGTAGGCAATTGAATGTCTTTGAATAAACAGAATGTATGTTGGATCTGTCAAGATATGTGATTTAATGTAGTCTGGCACAGATTATATTGGGATCTCCGAAATGAAGACCAATTATTTGGCCAGGACTAAGTGTTCTATCTGTGTGCAGTTGCGGCATCTGGCGAACATAAAAAACACAGGTGTACATTCTTCAAGGCTACACTGTTCCTGTTTCAGATAACATGTCTGTATTCAGCAGGTGAAATCAATTTACTTAAGAGAGTTGACCAAAAGAATCAAATTCAAATTATGCATTTGTCCACGGTCATTTCGTGAACTTTTCAAAGGTGAGGGTTTGTCTAATAAAATTTGGGTAGGGATTTCAAACTGCCAGAAACACTACCACCCCGTCCAACTGTCATTGTAGTAAAACTGTACAAAACAGAACCATATCACTCATTCAGGAACACATGTTGCATGAAGGTTTACAGGGTCGAGTCATAGCACACAACTTTCAGGGTCATCGAGTCATAGTACATCAGTTTCATGTAGCCGACTCTATCCCTCGCTCTGACAAGTGATTAGCAAGTTTAATTAGATGATGAAGCTTCAACTTGGTGCTTCACCTTACCTGAGAGCTGGAAGGAGGAGGAGGAGGAGTGTCACCTGGCTAGGTCGTTCAGGTGCGCCCCGGGTTGTTAGGTGCAGTTTGAAGGGGATGGCAGAAGTGAGAGGTCAATTTCTTAAACAAGTGTCTATGAATCCATGGTTTTCATAATGATCTCTTATGATGTTTGGTACAGTTTTGTGTGTCAATTTGTATTATACTTTGTGTTGTTTTAATCGCAGAATACTAAGGTTCTATATATTTTTCAAGTAGTTTTTCACTTATATTGTTTGGAATAGTTTTGGAAAATGCAGGTATTGAAACAATTTAAATATAAGGGCATTGTAACAATTTGATTAATCGGATATCGTAACAGTTTGGAAATGAGAGTAATGTTTTCTGTGTCATGTCACACACACTCTAAATACTATGACCAATGGTTTTGGGTAAGGATTTCTCATGGTGATGATGTACTGTGAAATGTTGGAATAATAAAGGATCATATGTCCATATTGTATGAGTACTTGTTACACATAACCATATATCTGTGCTGTTCATCAGTGTCTCTTCATTTGTTGGTGAAGTTTGAAAATGACTGTTTAATTTGTAATCTCATTCACACAAATTTTGACAAAATGCAATCAATGTCACTTTTGCTAAAAGGTGTTGTTGAATAATGTTGGAATAATTATGCCAATAGGTCCACATGCAGTTTGGTGGGTCATGTTTAGAGGTGTAGAGTTTCTCTTGATCGCCTCCAATAGGGCAGGAACATCCATGTGATCGGATGATATGACTAGGATGATGTAGCAAACTAAGGAAAGGAGTAACTGTCATACCTTACCTTGTCTGGGTGCAGGACAGGTTCCTTGGTGCATTTGGAATATTACCAACAGACTCCTGCTTTTTGAAGGAAGGCTACAGAAATTCCTTCATGGAATATTGGTTTTCCGTAGGATTTATTTACTTGTTGAAGATTTCTGTGTTGTCTTACACACCTCTTCAAGATAATGCAGAATTGGTGCTTGATGCATTTTGAAAAATCAGAGGCTCTCAGTGTTAGAAGGGTATGACATTCTCAAAAATATAAATTTCTTTCATCAGTTTCCTTTACAAAGAAGGAAGTTTTCAATTTTTCAGAAATTTCTGAATGGTGTGGTGTTTGTTTTCCAAAACTCTTCTTACCAGAGCATTGATGGAAGACGGGTGTCTTGGTCAATCTTGAATACTTTGATATAGATTCTTCGTTTTATAAGACATTCCAAAACAATATTTTATATTGGGCATCACTTTGCGTTAATTTTCATGTAGGTTTGTTCATAACCGATATCTCAACATTGTTGAGTTAATACTAAAACCTTGCATATAGCTTTTCAAATAAGTTGGTGTAAATTTTCAAGAATGACTTTCCTTAGACCAATTGCTTACATTTATAATCTTATAATGAATATATAAAATATTGTTTTTTGTTGCATATGTGCTTTTCATCACCTCACCTGAAAGGTCATTGATCGATGACTTTGCATTTGACCATTTTGGAATACTTTAGCAAAGATTCTTGGCTGCTTGAATAGCAAATAAAATATAACTTTACAAAAATCACAACATCCTTACAATGGTTGTAATCAGGAATTGACCAATTGCAGCTACAGATAAGCTGTTGGAACTACAGCTAAAGGGTTAAAAGATCTTATTTGTAAGGCAACATAAGGTATTTTCTGCGAATCCACCATTTCTGTAACTTTGGGATTATGATGCAATTCTGTTTACACCTGTTCATCTGGAACTCTCAACAAGTCAAGATTTTCATTAATACAAATGTCAAAAGGATTTCAAGAAACCAATCCCTTAAAATTAACAAAAATATCATTCTTTCGTGAGAAAATTGGAAGGGTAATCTCAGATCAAATGAATCAAAGTAAGGCTGATCTCAAAACTAGAATCTAAGTGGAAACAAGAAATAGAGAGTTTGTGAAATTTTAGAAAGAACATGAGCAGTTATATGTGAAGAATAAATTTAGGCCACAAGGCATGAGTGATAAACCTTGGATTTCAATGGTTCTAGTGATCTTGTGCGTAAATCAATTTTATTTTTTCCTTTCTCTTCAAAGAATGGTCCTATAGAATTCTAATTTACTCATTGATCTACATAAGTAAGTATTTCTGATACTTTTATGGTCAGCATGCATGATAAAGCTCAAACTAAAACTTATTTATGTATGTACCTACCAGACTGAACAGATTGACCAGACAAGCATCCACTTTCCTCAATCTAAAACACATGGCGGGCATCCAGCCCATAGTAATAATGATCACAGTCTGTCTTTAGGTGATGGTTTTAAGATTTTGTTCTACACAATAAGCATAAAAATTTCTAGATATCCTTTCATGTGAATATATTCCTTTTGATATATTTGGCATTGTTTAGAATCGTGAAGTTTTATCTAATATTCAGTAGCGTATAGACAATTCTGCATCATGGTTAATACAGTTGACTGTTCAATGTTCCATAATTAACTCTTCAAAATAATGACTTTAACACAACCAGGACATTGATGTTGGGCAATGTTTTGGTGTATCTGAATACTATGGCACATAGTTTTTATTTGTAACAGTTTCCTGATTCTTCGGTGTCACAGTTGAGGAAATATACATTAAGTCTTTGAAGGGCATTTAAAAGCTTAATAGACTTTTTATGTTTGATTGGAAATCTCTGACTTGATTTAACAAGATTTTCTTCATAGCTAACTTTAGTATTCTTTTGATTAGATCCCTTAATTTCCTTAGAAACCTTTTACAGTGCCTTTGACAACATAGAATGGGTCAACTCCAAGTCTAACTGAAAATGGACACATCACATTGGATGAGAGACATATTAACCATCAATGAGATTTATTAATTGGGCTAACACAATTTGTCCATTTCGAGCTGTCATTATGAAAATTGACACACTGTTGCGATGTCATCAGTCAATAATTATTGTGTAGGTTTTGTCTAAAAGACATTCTATATTGGGATCATAAATCGAAGCGTCCTGTGTTTTCTAAAAATACATCTGTCCTGTGTCATCATTTCTATACATCTTTTCTATTTGTGTCTTGTGAGAGGAAGAGGGATTTATACCATGATAAACTTGTCACCAGAAGATGCCGTTAGGATCAATTGATTATCCTGACCAGGAATTCCTGACCACAAGACCTTTATGGAATCTGGGTTAACTTAACTGACACTTGCAGTGTGACGTAAAACATCAAATGATAGAATGAGTCATTGTTAATGAATATTTGAACAAAATTATTTTGACATCCTCATTAGCATTGTTATGGTTTTGTGATAATAACCTTAATTTTGCAAAATAATTTATTAAAAAATGGACCCTGTTGCATCTGTAGTTTGACTCAAACCAAACCAATGTATTATTTGATATGTTTTACCTCTTACAAACTATCTCCCACTCCCTCCCTCTCTCTACCTCTCTCTTTATTTCTAGCTCCCTCCGTCTATCTCCTCTCTTTATATAATTTATACAATGACTATCATTTGGTTGAATTAGTATATAATCCATCTAGTCGTATTGTTGAATATGTCTGTCTGAAAATGTATTCATTATTTATTGGAATAAAACCCAAAAAAACCCCTTAATTTTGCATGTTTATACATTTTATATAATAATTACAATAAGAGTTTAGTATTCAGAAGTTTTTAGAAATATAGAACTAGACGAAAAAGTTGTTAAGGATAGTCAACACCGTTATCAAGCAATTAATGTATAGTATAGTATAGATGTTAGTATCTACACTGAAAAGTCGCAATTTGTGTAATAAAGAAGTTGACTATCCATAACAACTTGTTCTTCTCCATTATTCCAGCTTATAAATTGCCCCTTAAAGAAAATATAGAACTATCGTTTTCTTTGCAATTTCTTTAAAAAAACAAGTTTCATTGAAAAAATTTATTGTCAAGCTGGTAAGGTATGTAATTTAAGAAACAAAAACAAAAAGTCATACAAAACAAAAGAATTCCATAAGAATATTTGATAAAACTTCCATATCCTTAACCATACAAGACTCAATAATTCTATCCCTGTGTTAGAGACTGCATTTCATAACACAAAAATCATTGATAAAAATATCACTGCACCCTGCACCAAATGTTTTATGTGCATAACCCTCTTACTGAAGCGCTGCCTTCTGATATTTTCAGATTTATGAAAATTGATGGGTTTTTTTGTTTCAGTGGAAATGTATTGAATTTTAAATCAGTACATGGTTAGCTTAGTTTATGAAAAACATTATTTTAGTTTATAGAAACTGGCTTCGTTACAGGAATAGCTTTATTTCTGGAGCAGAACTTTCATATCTTTTCTGAATTTCTACTTTTGATTAGAAAATGGGGGTGGGATAGAGCAGCGGTTAGCATGTTCGGCTTCAGATCAAATGGTCTGGGGTTTGAATCCCGCCAGAGGCTCGGAAACTTTGTCTGCAGTAAAGAACTGTTCAACAGACAGTAAGGTTTGGGTGCAATGGTACACTGAATTTTAGCGCAGTAGTTCCTATGGTTTGCTAGTTCAAGTCGATGCTTGCAGGTATCACCACAATGCATAGCCACACCCCAAGTCACCTCACCTCACTTATAAGAAAATTGTATGTTATGTGTACAAAGATATATGTTACAAATAAATAGGATATGTCATCTTCTGATGACTTTCGTTAGCAGTCATTATAAAGATGTTTTACGCGTCTATATTACCATCTACAAGCACAGTTTGTGAAGAATATTAGTCATCAATTAAACAAACTATCAATATGTACATCAGAAAGTATTCTCTTTGGATAACAACTGCACAAACACTCCAAGACGAAAGATGCAAAATAGCTGCCTTTCCGCCAACCAATTGCTGGTTAATTTTAGATGGGGTTTGATTGAGAAGAGGTCAGAAGCCTACCTGGCTCATGAGATTTAATATTTACTAAGTCTACACTTGTCAAATTTTTAGTTGGGCTATTTGAACTTTCAAACAAGCCCTGCTTGCCAGTCAGGATTAATATTTCTAAGAACTGACATCATATAATAAATATGAAGACAGTGTGATCATAATACAGAACATATCTATACCAAGCACAAATACAAGCTGTAAAGCAAGTTTAGCATAAGCATTGAAACAATCTATATATAACACTCATGTCTTTTTATTCTAAAGGCTGCACATGCACTCAAATGCTCATGATTTGATGATACAGTGACCCCCATTCTCCCATTTGAACACACATAAGCAAAACAAGTAGTCATGTTTCAGCTAAAGAGATTTGAAACCCTGCAAATTCACTCTGAAAAACGATATGAGGGCTGCTTCGCTACAGTTGTGTGGTGTGAAAATTGAAACATAAAAACTGTCATGTTTTTCTTAACCTCTGTATGCTACAGTAACTTGATCCAGTGCAACAAAGTGTCAACTCTTTACGCTTCACTTGATGTGGACTCGGGGAAAATTCAATTTTAGATGTTTATAACATGAAGGAGAAACATAGTTAATGGATGATAAAACACCACCATTATTTGATAAGTTTGTAATATTTGTCGAATTATATGAATCTTTTCCAGCATGATGAATATAGAAAAAAGACTTCCTGCAAATCTTTTTTTTTTTGCGAAAAATTTCTTAAGTTAATTCAATGTTAGGCAGAAATATTGTTTCCTCCAATGGATTTGCTCCATTTCAATGTATTTCATGATATTTTCATCTCAACTTTTATACCTGGAACCACAGAATTCTGAATGAGCAAGTCTTGATTTGACTCTAAAGAAAAAAAATTAATTCTCTTTTGCTTCTTTCCAGTAAGTGATAAAAAAGTCATTTTTCAAGTGGATTTATTAATTTTAAGAAGTTTTCTAAAATGAATCTAGCAACATTTTATGACTATCTTTGAGACAGTCAAGGTGACATGTCTGGGGCATATAAGTAGCTTCTGAATTCTTCATACTTTCTGGGTTTGATGACATTTTCACATGTTTTCCTTTCTCCATGATATTTGAGAATATTGCTGGGTCATATACCAAGACAATTCTACTTGAGGTTTGTGGAGATATATTTGATACATATGCATGTTCTTATTTCAGTTGTACAACTTGAAACATTCTTTCATCATTGCAAAGAGATGAAGACATTTTATTGTTTGAATTGAACAAGATTTTGATATGCACTTAAAGTGAAAGTTGAAATTTTAAAATAAATATATTTTAAGTAATCTCTTCATATGCCTTTGTGTGCCAATGAAATAGATATAGTCTTCAAGATTACTCTGTTCTGATAATTGTAATATATATATATATATATATATATATATATATATATATATGACTAATGTCATTTTTTGACACAATATCATTACACATGAAATTTTGTATTCTCTGGAAACTTCGTATTCAACGTTAATCTTAAAACTTGTCTAAAATTCCAGCTGAAAATGATAGAGAAAAAATCAAAGACCTTAAAAGTGCATGCAACATTTACAGTTAGGCTCCAATTGATAAACACACCATAAACGAGGATTAGGGTCAAACGTTTTATATGCTGGTAGGCAAATTGTTTGATATGTTCGGATTCACTGAGTAAGATTTACTGCCTATCTCATTAGTAGGGTAAGAATTAGAATTAGATTCAATTAATCCTTGTGCATAGGGGCTAACCCCATTCAAACACCATTCACCCCTAGCTGACATAAACAGTGTCTAAGTCTAATCATCGGGCTTTGTCATTGGATTCTAAGCTGATCAATTAACAGCACTATCAACAGCAAAGTTCCACTCTGTTGTTGTCCGTCAGGGATCAGGTCGTCAATACGCCTCTGTTTGAAGTTCAGGAAGTGGGTATGGAGGAGCGGTGTCGACTTTCAGTGGATGCGACTACGCAGTTTGCCATCGTGACTCGTGACCTTTGGTGACATTTGACTATCTGTTCTCTGAGTCTGGTCAGCTGTGCTGTAAAATTGAGGCAATTTGGAACTATTTCTACTGTCATTTGATTTGTGAAGTGATTGGTGGTGAGGGGAGCGGATGTGTGTTCTGTGGGAGTGGGAGGGGGGAGGGATAATGTGAAGGGGAGGGGGAGGTGGATCGGGAGTAGGTGGAGGGGAAGGGGAGTCTTAAGGAAGGGGTAGGGGGATTGGGAGAGCATGGAGGGGAGTCAGTGTCCAAAGGGATGGGGAAGGGGAAGGAAGATGGGAAGAGCATGGATTCGAGGAAGATTCTTAGGGGAGGGGGAGGTGGAGAGCATGGAAGGGAGTGGGAGTCTTTGAGGATGACATGAGGATGGGAAGAGCATGGAGGGGATGGGAGGGAGTAAGGGGGAGTAGGATTGGAGAGCATGGATTGGAATGGGAGTCTTAAGGGAGGGTGAGGGGGATGGGGAGAGCATGGAGGGGAGGGGGAGTCTTAGGGGAGAGCATAGAGGTGAGGGGGAGTCTTAGGGGAGGAGGAGGAAGATGGGGAGAATGTGGAGGAGAAGGGGGGTGTTAGGGGAGGAGGAGGAAGAAAGGGAGAACATGGAGGAGGGGGGGGGTTTCTTGGGGGAGGAGGAGGAAGAATGAGAGAACATGGAGGAGGGGGGGGGGGGTCTTAGGGGAAGAGGAGGAGGATGGGGAGAACAAGGAGGCTAGGGGGGAATGATGGGGAGAGTTTTACATTAATTGATGTCACTTTGGAAAATATTGATAATATCGATTGAAAATGTGGGATTATGAGCATTTTAAAGTAAATGAAAGATACTTCTTATTAATGAAAATGATATCTTGTTAATTTGTCTTTGAGATGTGGACTGACGGTGAAGGGAATTAAGCTGAATAGGTGACCTGAAGATACATTTCAAGGTCGTAGCAATGGTTTTCATTTAAGTAGTTTTCACTTTATCATTTGGTCACAATTCATGTTGACTTTTCCCAAAGTCAAGAAAATTACTTCATCTTATTGGTGTTTTAAACTGTTAAATATTCAATAATCAAACCCATTACAAAGTTGATATTTGAATGATTTTGAATTTATGAAAAATCTTGTTATCACTAAAATGGTCATTTTCTCAAGGAATTTAAATGATATTTACATTGATTTTATGTGAAATTTCCAAATTTATAGTATATATTGTGAATAAATATAACTAAGTACAGGCGGACTAATAAAAATTCACCCATAACAAAACTTGCCCTTTTTTGACAGAAATGACCTTTCAATGACTAATGTGATGATGCCATTATATAATCAAGACGTCAAACTTGGGTGTTTTGCGTTGTCTGCACAGTGACAGATGTGTGTTTGTTGCTTCAGCCCATGTGAAACATTGAAAACACTGGCTGTTAGAAACTAGCAACCAACTAGCTTTCAGTAAAACCAACATTTTTCAGTTAAATCAGGTATCATCGAAGGCCTGTGACATTGGAACATCTATCAATGTCTTTGTGTTAGACACTGAAGTTCAATGCATTTATATCAATGTTGTGTAATACCATGAGTAAAAGCGGTATGACACCGTTATTGCAGGTAAATTCAAGACGTGGCTTGTCGGAGTAGAGGTCAGCAGGCCGGTCTGGCTCCTTTGAGTTTAGATGTACCGTGTGTCTACACATTGCAGGGCTTCTAAATTCTTTAGGGCTGGTCGATTTTTCAAATCATAACCCCTGCTTGCCAGATATACAACTTATAACCTCATGCATTTATCATGAGTATGTGTTCACATGTTGAGTGTCTTCTGAGCATTAATTTACCCGAGGTCAGTAATGACTATCATCTATTGGTCAAAGATTAACCTCCAGTAAACTGTGGACAAATATTGTGATGAACAGTGGTGTAAAGTTATTCTGACAAGCCAATTTAAGGGAATCATAACTCATTTGTACTGAGAATAAGGGATGGGATAGCACAGTGGCTGGGGCAATGGGGTTCAAGAGGTTTGAGGTTCGAAACCAGCCAGCGGCTAGCAACTTTATCTGTAGTTGAGAACTGTTTTTACATGCAGAAAGGCTTGGGTGCAGTGCTACACTGATTTTCAGCATGGTACCATCCATTGTTTGCCAGTACCAGTCGATGCTCGCAGGTTTCATCTCAATGCATAGACACAATAGTGTTGCATGCTTTCTCCATGCAGTGATACTAGCAGCTGTGATATAAAAGTAATACTTGTAAATAGTTCCAAATGATGCTCGCAGGTTTCACAGGAATGCACACCCACAAAAGTGTTGCAGGCTTTCTCCCTGCTATCATACTAGCAGCCTTGATATTAGTCAAGT
Organism: Phorcus lineatus; assembly: GCA_921293015.1. Lineage (NCBI taxonomy): Eukaryota > Metazoa > Mollusca > Gastropoda > Trochida > Trochidae > Phorcus > Phorcus lineatus. Next base: position 19,777,431 of record OV121085.1, read on the forward strand.
ACTCTTGAAAGCCGTGTTAAATGCAAAAAATCATCTCACCTTACAGAGAATCAAACCATTGACCAACATAAGACTGCCCCAGTGAGACACCTTCAGGTGAAGGGATTAGGGCAAACAGGAATATATATCAATAATGAAGTAATGTTTATTTGTTGCAGAATCCAACAGATTCAGCTGTTAGGCCGAGACATGCGGGGCGCAGAACACGACAAATTATGGAACCAGCTGGAGGCTGAGATACATCTTCACCGGCACAAAACAGTCATCCGTGCCTGCCGGGGTCGCAGCAACAGGAAGAAGAGGCTGCCCGTTCCTCCCGGCCATGTATGCTAGCTCATTTGTATATCAAGTATTTAAAATATTTCATATAACATCACATTTAATATCATTTCTGTGTTTATATAAAAGGGTGTTAAAAAGGACAGAGTTTTATGATTTATTTATCACTCAGATAATTAGATTCCAGAAAATGATGATCAATTTCAAATTGAACAAATACCATTATAGCCACACTCCTAATATTGTAATGTTAAGCTTACGATTATGACGTCACATCAGTTAGCAGCATGCTATGTTGGTACACAATGCATGTTAAATTTGTAGGCTAGTAAACTGTAATATCTTCAACAGGTGGACAATGAAGTAATATTGATTTAAACGTTTTCTAGTTTACATGAGTTCCTGTCATAAACAAATTGAATTAACATAACTTTTTACCTGCGTCCTGTTTGAGAGCTGTGTACTTCTCGACAATGGTTTTTCATTTCACATATAGTGATCATTAGCCCACTTCCAAAGTTCCACCTGAATTCTCAATTTATTTTAGTTTATGAGTTAAAGGTAAACTTTCAATGTTGAAAACTTGGGTGGTCTGTAGCTACATTTTTGCAGTATATATCAATTGAACTCAAAGCACAAAGGAAATACCAGTTGCTTTTTCATGATAATCAAAAGGGTCATCAGTGACAAGCTCGATGAATGAATGAACATATATCTCTCTACCTATCCTTGTTGCAGGACTTCCAGACCTTGAAGAGGAAGCATGGTCTGGGCGAGGCTCGGACAATCACCCTGGAGAAGAACTCAGACGAAGGCCTCGGGATGTCAATAACTGTAATTCTGGTTTTTGTCCTGATCCATAACTGTACATGAAGTAGGAAATATGCTCCTGCAGATGCAAAACCAAAATAAGTCATTTGAAAAAATATTTCGTTTTAACCTAGTCTTACTGGTTCAATTTTTGGAGAACAAATGATAAGATCTCTCTTTATGAAGTTAAATAAGGACAGTGGTCACAACATTGATATCACATATCAAATTAATTTATTTACACAGTATGAACAGATCCATTGTAGATAAAGTGTAAACTTTAACTTTGAGGCCAATGATGCCTTATCCAACAGTCACCTTTAGCAAAAGTAACAATCACATATATGGCTTTGTTACTATTATTGTAATTGATGCTTTTAAGTTATTTTCAAATGAAGTAAGTAGTCAGGAATATGAGAAAGCATTTTGGATCATTTTCTCGATGTTCAAAGGGAGACAACTCTTGAAAGATTTTATGAACTTATTCCAAGATATTAATCTGCAAGCTTACATGTTTTGACAATGCGGTATGGAAATCCTCGAGGCTTTCACTCTATGAATTATAAATGCATCAAATATGAAATAAAAAATTAAATTCATTCTTTCTGATCTAGGGAGGGAAGGAACATGGAGTTCCAATCCTGATATCAGAGATCCATGAAGGGCAGCCTGCTGACCGATGTGATGGACTGTTTGTGGGAGACGCAATTTTATCCGTCAACGGGATCGACCTTCGGCAGTCTAAACATTCGGAAGCAGTGCAGGTGCTTTCACAACAGGTATGCTGCTCCCATTCAGGTCATCTGTTTTCTAAACATTGCAAGGTTCAGTGGGGAGGGGGGTTGGGTTTCAAAGGGGTCAACTCTCCCTCCTTGGAATTTTTAAAAAAATCAACCCCTTTTCATTTGGCAAGCCCCCAGTCCCCCTTTCATAATTCCTGGATCGGGCAATGTGATGACTTCAATTTGATGTGTAAATTCCAAATGCTTGAACCTTGTAAGGGGGCTGGGAGGGGAAAACTCAGATTTTGTGCTAATAAACTAACTCTCTGCTTCTGTCATCCCTCCAGTGGTTTAGAACGCTAGTTTATTCATCAGAGTTTCTTTCTTCAATCTTGACTCGCACACTTTCATAATTGAGACATTTTAGATTTGTGACACCTGAAGAATAAAATTCAGTCTGGATTATAAAAAAATGTAAAAACCTAACACCCTTCCTGGCTGGGACAGTCAATGAGCAATGGATTCTTAAAAATAATCCACTGTTATCACAAGATAGTGACATCATCAACATGGATTAAAGTAGGATGTGAACTGTCATCATCTTACAAATTAATTCATATTGTACCCAATTGAACAGAAGCTGTAAAACAGTCAATACTGTCTTTTGCAGCTGTGTGCCCATGTGATCAGGAGTGAATTGAAATTTCTTTTGAGCATGTGAAATGGTGAAATTTTTCTGTATTTCAGCAAGGGGAGATAACTATGGAAGTGATGTTTGTGGCCCCGGATGAAGACAGTGATGATGAGAACAAGGAGTACGAAGATGAGCACGGCTTCAGGTGAATGCTAAATAAACCTTAGCATGAATGAATTTGTTATATTGATCTTCAACACTTTTATATATATATATATATATATATATATATATATATATATATGTAAGACTCTAATCCATGGCAGGCCTCAAATCTGTGGCGGATTTCCAAATCTATGGCAGATTTTCAAATGACTGACATTTGTACCTTTTTTGGTATTTTTCTGCAATGATAAACCAAACCTTACGCTAGACAAACTTACCCTAAAATCCGTCGACAGGAATCCAAGGGTTAAAAAAGATAGTCTTTCAATATCTTAGGGCTAAAGAAGACAGACTCACCGAGGGCTAAAAAGATCCTACAAAGTAAACACATCTGATACGGCATAAAGCCGTAAATGTCTTATTTACATGTAAGGTACTGTTTGATGTATTATCGTAATTGGGCTATGGGATCGTATTATTTGGTCGTTATCCGTTTGCAATAATCTCTCTGTGTCTTCCATAATTATTTCGTTAGCGACGCAATTGGGCCTTATGACGGGAACAGTTACCTATTATGACGCCATCGCACAATGACGTCACTTAGCATGACGTCATGAAACAGTCTAACAATCAAACGCGCCACAGATAAGGAGATCCGCCATAGATTAGAGACCCGCCACAGATCTGAGTCCTACATATATATATATATATATATATATATATATATATATATATATATATATATATATATATATATATATATATAAATTTTAGTTAGTTGCACCATATCGTGGACACTAAAGTTTAGAGTTAACTTTCTGTGTATTATGAACTAATTCATAATGGTATAAAATATGTTTCTGACTCTCATTAGGTCATTTTAGCATTGCATATAATCACTAATAAGAGTATTTGAACTTCTTTCTAAAGTTGTACTATTTTACAAATCACTCTACTTCTGTTCTATTGTCACATTTTTCCCTATTTATGCCTCTAGGTACCGGATATATGATGATGAAGTAATAAGTGACACAAGCGACATCAGTCGTCCTGAACCTCCTGCTCAAGGGAGACTACTCGCAAACGGACCCTCGTCACCAGGGGGAGCCAAACAAGTCGTCAAACACACGGAGAACACAGTAAGGTAATTTATGTGCAGGTTGTTTATTCATGGTGACATGAATAATCTTTAAAACAAAAATATTGTATTCTGAATTTGATGGAGTGTTGATCCAAGGATTTGTTGCTTACAATCAGTATCATATTTATGCTTGTCGCAGTCTTGGAGGTGAATCTGATATACTTTTGGTAGTCAGTGGCTTACTCCCAGGGTTTTGGTAAGGTCTTGTCTGGAAAAGTAAAAATATTTGTACCATTGCAGGGTTGTGATCCTAAATGTAACAATGTTACATCAAGGTTCACTGTCTAAATGGCAAATATTCTTAGAATTGTCATGCCTTTTGCTTTTAACTGTTTTTTTGTCATCAGTGATGAAACATCCTGTAATTAATTCAACATGAATATGACTCCAATCTCTTTTGTCCAACAGTCAACAGAAGAGCGCCAGTAACTCCACAACAGCAATTTCACCACCAGAGGGCAGTGAGAAGAGGGTCCCCGTCGGACAGATCCAGCCTAACGCCATACAGCACCAGCAGACTGGGGACAGGGACTCAGTGACCAGATGGGACCAATGATAGAGCTAGTGTTCTTTACACTCTATCGAGATCTCATGTGTCTGTATTATGAGCCAATCAATGCTGAGCAAAACCAGTTTAGGTTTGTGTTTTGAAATCATCATAAATCTGTCGGTGATGATGTCACTCATTGTGATTTAATGTCAGGATAGTAAATCATTGATGTCATTTTGGAAATCTTTTATGGTATTATTGGTGGTGTCATTTGTAAAATCATTAAAAACCATAGATGGCGTCATTGATTGATTTATCTGTGATATCACTTTGGAGCATCGTTGGTGACATCGTCAGTGACGTCATTGGTAACATTCTGGGGACATCATCGATGATATCATTGGAGACGTCATTGATGATATCATTGGAGATTATTGGTGATATCATCATGGACATCATTGGTGATATTGTGGACATCATTGGTGAAATAATCTTGAGACATCATTGATGATGTCGTTGATAGTGTCATGGGTTTCAGTTCAAGTCATTATGTCAAGTGATCAATTTTGTTCTAGCGGCTGTCAGTATTTGTCATTCTGCCATCAATATGAATTTATTTAATTTTATGACATAACTTTTTTGTGTGATGTAGCTGTTTATGTGAATTGAGATAGGTTTTGAAACTTTGCTTTTATTCAAGTTTAATCGTAAGCTTACAATATTCGTGTCAAGTTTTGTTATACAAACCCTAATTGGCTTTCATCTGAAGAAAAAAGTTAGTGTTCTATGTCATTTCTGGTTTCATTATTTGTGATAATAGATAAGTTTTCATGGTTTTCAGATAATGTTTTCTGCGGTTTTGAAGAAATGATACCATGTAATCACATCATAAATATATATATTTCATTGTATATATTCACGACTTTTGGGGAAAAGCTTTAGGGACACGATAACTGAAATTTCACTATTAAATTTGTATCTCTCACTTCACTTCATTGTAACTTTTTCATTTTGTTGTGTGGTCATTCCAGTTGTTTGTCTTAACATGTTTCAATCAATCACCTGCTATATGTTTTGAATATAAACAACAAATTAATTACATTTACTATTACTTTCTTTAGAGTTATTACAAAAGTTACTCAAATCAGTGACATCTCTAGCTCTTGCTAGACTTGGATAAATTCCTTAAATTCAGCCATCTGGAAAAATTGCACTTTGATTTATTAAATTAGCTGTTAATATGTTAATGTAAATACAGATTGATAAGAAGCATGCTTACCATATGACTTTATAAGCAGGTGTTACTATTATTGAAAACTGAATGTTATATTAAATTGAATGAGTTTTGTACATGTAGATGTTTCAAGCCAAAAATGATCTAAACACCAGTGCATGTATTGTTGATATGACATTGGTTATGTTAACCTTATTAAAAATGATCGCCAGTTTTTGTCATTATCCTTTCAAGATTCGTACAAATCTGAAGTCAACAAGGTGTTTGAATATTTGAAATGTTTATATCATTTAGGTTCATAATAGTTGTTATTTAGTCAGCAATTACAAAAAATTAATAATCAAGCTTCAAAACGAAAAAATTACAAAAGAAAGAAGTCCAAAATATTTGAGTTAGGCTTGCATGGTTTTGTAGCCATTACATAGGATGTAGTTCAATATTTTATTTCATGAGGGGTACTTCAAAGGGGTAGTGGTTTTCAAAACCTGATCCACTACTATATTGATAATTGTCGACGATTTCCTTTAATTTATGCTTGAATACTCTTCTTTTTAAAAGAAAGTAATTCACGTACATAATTTAACAAACTGGATTGTGTATTTATACTGTTATGTACTGTGTGTTGAATATTGAAGTCCATTTGTATATGATTAATGTGTTTTACTTTCACTCCAAAGGTAAAACAAAGCTAAGCTTCCTTCATAACCTGTTACACTTCCCTTTTTGTTCCAGCTTGATTCGTTGAATGATCATAACTTGTGGAAAGTGCATTTTGTTACAGTAAAGGTGACAAGCAATCTCAATTAAAACTGTTCAAACAATACCCATACCTGACTGCTTCTTCAGTGTTTATTTTTCTCCACTTTATTTCTTTTTAGGCAGGGTACAGCATTAACATAAAAATTAATATATCATATACAAACAGACCAGATAAATAAGTTCAACTTAAATAAACAAGTTGTGGCAAGGTGACCAAAATGAGATCATGATCAAGTAGCTACAGAAACAAGATGGTTACCTTGCAGAGAGGTATCCATTACTTGGACTGCAATATATTATGTTTTTAAGCAGAAAATGGCAACCTATGTATGGATATACTGTAATATATTTCATAAAACTAAACTGCAGTAAGAGTTTAGGATGAAGCAAGAAAATTTAGGACTCTATAATCCAAGGAGTACCTTGCATGCGCCAGAGCTGTGTGTGTACGCTGAAAAACATAAAACCACACAAGCATTCTTCCAGGCACTATTTGATATCTAGAAAAAACAATGTATGACTATTGTATGAGGTTACGTAGGAATTTATGACTTTGGTAACTTCTGGAGGGAGAGAACATATTTCTGTACTGTTTATTAAACAGTGTTCATAATGTATTGTTGATAGTATTGTTTGTCACCAAAGTCATCCTGAGGCCTCAATATTGTTGGTATTATCTGAATGATTTTTATGGATTTGTTTATGATATATATACACAAGACATTATGAGATTATGTACTGAATACTGCAGTTCAAATGTATTTGAAAATGATTTATGTACAGTCTTGCTGATAACATGACGTTTAACAGTAATGAACAAAATATGTTCCATATACAAGACAGCTTTAGAATAGAATTATGTACAAGTTCTTTAATAATCTTTATAAAATTATCATTTAATCATTGAGTCACGTGTGTTTATAAAAACTATATTTAACAAATTTAAATAATTTGTTATTTTTACGTCATTCTGCAAGATCAGCATATTTGAATCCAATGAGTTTCTATGAAATTAATATGATGTTATAGCAGGATGACCTTTAATGAAATAACACAGGCTTTCCTGGTTTAAAACGAGGTATTTTATGAGTGCTTCAAACAAATTTTGTTAACATTCACTTTGCATAAACTGTATGAATATTTACCATATCCCCACATGGGATCATGAATTTGTTGGTTATGTGAAATCAAACATTGTGATTCTTTTCCTGGTTTTGTTTAATAATTTAATATTTTTATTTGCTGAATGTACGAAGGGTGCATATAAAACTATAGATAACTGCTGCAAGTAGAAAGGTTTTTTTTTTACATTTTTCTCTACAAAAGTCCCTTTTTGATGGCTTTATTTTGGGGAAATTCAATAATGTAAGGTCAATTTTTTTATAATTATTCATTTGTTTAATTTTGATTTAGGTTCAGGTTTATTGACTGTATATTAAAGCAACTTAAGTCATTTCAGAATTTAGTTATGGGATTCAAAGATCACATTAAGTTGTATTATACAGATATGAATTATCATTATTCTGAAAACAAGGAGGTTTTTTAGAGAATTTTGTTTTCGTTATGGGGGAACATTTTCTTGTAGAATTTTGTTATTGTTACTTATTGTACATAAACACTTTCCTATTTATTTATTAAACAAAAGCAATGATTGAAAGATGTAAATGCATAATGCTTTTTCCTTTAGTGTCAATATTTAATCTCTGTTAAGAAAAACATTTTGTAGTGCTCAAAATTTATCTTAAATATCAAAGGACATAGATATGATAGTAAATCAAATTTATTGTTATGACTACCTATTTTCAATAAGAATTTACAATCATGTTGTCAAATTAAGTGAATTGATACATGGGTTTGACAAAGACATATTTATCCAATTAAAGTGACAAGACATTAATAGTATTGTTGAGTTCAGTCCTAGATTTTATATGAGCATAGTGAAAATTTGTGCATAGTGCGTTGTACATATTAATACCTAATGCCTATTCAACACTTTTCCCTAGAATAATAGAAGCTGATTCAAGGAACATGAATGCTTAAAGCATGATGCTTAACTTGTAGTACATGATCCCCTGAACGCTCACAAGAGTGTCTGTATTATTGCTGAGACCAAAATTGGGGAATCAACAAGGTTATTTTATCAGTTGATTTCCATATACGTTAGCAATATGCATTGCAATTTTATTTTGAATAAATTCTCACAGATATATGGAAACTGACCTTACGCATCATGCCTTACGCAACACATCAGGTAACATGAGACCACGAATGCGTACACATAGAATTCCAGCTTTACCCTTTTATCAGTGAAAATATATGTTAATGCATGGTGCATATTTTCTTATATAAATCGTTGCAATGGAAAGGTGACTTTTTATAGACACACAAAATATGTATAAAGAAGTTTTGAATTTAAGTGCTGTATATTAACTGTTTGGTGATGGGTTATATGTTGTAACTTAATTGTTAAAGTCGGGAAAATTGTTTTAAGTGTGAAAGAAATGACAAATATGTGGGGTTTAAAGAAGGGCTTTACTTGTATATTTATTCATATGAGATCTGAACACCATATTTAAAATGGACTAAGTAATTTTAATTTAATTTCTATCTGCAAGCAGCTGAGTTTATTAAGACCATTTTATGGAAGCATCTCTCAATAATTTGTTCCTATTATGCGTTTGTTTTGTTTTCAATATGCTTGTAAATAGATGTAAACCATATTTCAGTTGAAAATCCATTTATTTGTTGAAAGTTAGTGTTTTTACTGTATGTGTCTTATGTTTTCTCAAGTCAATCTACAGTATTCTATTTCATTGTAAATCATGTATTTGTTATTAGTGTTGTTCTGTTCCAAAAAAACCTTTGTTCTTTTGTAAAAACTAGTAATATAATGTAAACTTGTAAATTTGAAGTTTTGTTGTCCAGTTTGATGAAATTAACATGCATGTCAGAGTCAATATTGAAAACCCTTTCAAAATAATCCCATTCCATTTTTTCATATTCCTCTTTTAAATGTGTTTGCGTCACAACTATCAAATATTTTTATCATAAATATTCATTATCTTAGCTTAACTGATTATGATATCAAAAGCGTGTAAAGAATGTCATTTAATAACTAAAAACATCCTGCAAAGAATAGAATGAATTTCGTTTTAAAAGATATTTAAAACATATGATGTGATCAATTATTAAAATATGGTTTTTCATAGTAATGTTGCACGAGTTTTCTCTGTTAAGAAAAATATTCCAAATATTTCAAATTAAATCAAAATGTTCTTGTTTCTTTTTCTAAAAATATTTATAAAGTTCCCTCCCCAAATTTTGTTTCATCCTTGTTACTGAAGAGCAGAAAAGTTTCATTTATCACATTTATTTATTAACAAGTTTCGAAAGATTAAGATTTTTCATATTCTCAGATACATATGTGTAATAACAAGTAGACAAATTTGAATCATTATTGATCACCAATATGAGATATTAATTACTGTTAACGCATTCCTGGCTAGTCCTGTTCTTTGTCTTGTATTTGCTGTGAGTGAGTGGGTATGTATAAGTGAGGGCGAACAATTGAATAAAATGGTTTTCAAATACACATCTTTGTTTCAACACTATTTTATTGTCTCATTTTGAAGTAATTTCTCATGATGAGAAGGTTACGCATATTTTATGAATATATTTTTCAAAACTTTAACAACCAGAATAAAAACTTTTTTTTATCTCGGGTTCCCTCTACACATGGTCTGACAGCAGACCTGATGGTTGCATGTTCTGTTACCATTTAAGTGCAGACAAAGCCTAGTCACCAGCAGACCAATCATATTGTGTATAAAAGAAGAGTGGCGGCAATCAGGTTTAACAAATGCTTCACAGAAGTTTACTTGCTCCTAGGTACTGAAACTGGATGCTTTTGCTGGAGGTCTTGTGATTGGCTAGCTGAGCTTACATCAGAAATGCGACTATTGGGGCAGCTGTCAGACCTTGTGAAGAGGAAACCTCTGATCAAACGAGTTCGCATAGCTGTGGTCACTATCTTGAAACTTGGATCCCTTGGAACACAGTTAATCAACCTTTGTATCTTTTGTAAATGTATTCCTATAACCTTCAATTAGGTCAATGTAATGCCCAATGCTAATGAGTTGTTGGAATTGTTATAGATGAAATATAGTTTTACATGACAAGAAAAGTTACAAAGTTAACTAGTTAAGTAGCTGATGGGTCAGATCGTTTTAGAGGGTTATGTTTTCTTGACCTCTTCAAAATAGCTAAAACAAATGAATCCTTTTTCATCCTCTTCTCATCTCTGTCAACACTTATCTGTTTTGAAAGAGTAGAAATAAGAAAATCAGACTGAATCTACGAGATACGATTTCGTCATAAAAATATATAGTTACATGTGTATATTTTTTTTTTCAAAGGTAAAAAAAGATTAAGAAGAAGCGCTCGTAAAATACCTTTTGTTGGACAGGTCCCAGAACCTCAGTTTCAACAAATTTTGGATTGAATGTTTAAAAGCCTGTGTCTGTCCCAATTCTTCAGCAGTAAAGAAACTTATGATTGTTCATATAAATTAAAGAGGAATTTGTACTGCGGAAGTTGTCACTGGCACTAGAACTGAATTTTAAAAATGGCATGGTAGACTAACACACAAGAACCATTAAACTGAGATTAAAGTCATAGTCTCATTTTTGTAAGGCAACTAATAGTCAGTGGGCCGAGTCATGATAATGTGTAAATCAGCTTCAGTCTAAAGGTGAATAAGATTTCTCCGAGAAAATATATAGTGAGTGAGTTATTGCTTAACGCCGCTTGGGCAATATGAAAATATATAAAAAACATAATTCTAACCTAAAATGTTAAATGTTCTACTTTCGAAGTGTGTTCATTATTGAGAAAAGTGACTTTAAACATTGACAATTTTGTTTACATGTTACCATAGATACATTGGTAATACAGCCAATCAGAAAATAGGTCACCCATTTTGCCCGGCACTGCAACATGTCTGCCCCCTTGTTTGTCACATGTAACAGTTAGACAAAAAAGTGATCAAATAATTAAATTTACAGACACCAGTTGTGGAAATTTGTTTGATTGGGTAAATAAGAGTTGATTTATGTACGGCAGGGAAAAGCTAATTGCCTAGTTTGATTTGATAGACAACGAAGAGCTGGCTTGATTTCATGGATGTTGTAACATCACAGAAGTTTAGAATGTTTTGATATCTTGCCTGAAGTAAGTTATTCTGCTTCATGCTAAATTCAATAGATAATATGTGTACACTGAGAAAATATGCCTCTAATGGCTGAACTATTGCCCAAGCGGCGCTAAACAATAACTCACTGAGAAAACAAAATGACCTTACTGTCGGACCACTAACATTTAGTATCAAAGTCATTTAAAGGATTAAGGAAAGATATCAATTAAAGATCAGTGATATAAAATTGAGTCTTTCCAAAAAGATGTTTCATTGTTTTAAGCCATTTTTAATTAAACATATGACATTTGACAAAATATTTCTTCAATCAAGAATTTTGTTAAATGCATTCTTGAAAAGTTTTGGTGTTATTTCCTTTTATATAATGTGACAAAAATGTACATAAATGTTGAATGCTTTAGAAAGGCAGAGCTTTGAGAGTGACACCCAATAACTTTTAATGTTTTTTTACTACTGCAAAATATTTATTCATGGCATAAGATTTAAGGCCTTAATATAAGGGCACATGCCATATATTTAAAGGATTTTAAAACCCTATTTTGTGTTATTTAGTTTCACTATTGTGCTAGATTTCAAAGGTAAATGCAAGCCCGCATGTTTTTACGTAAATTTTGCAAACCCGCGCTGACACTTGTGCGCCGCTTTGCGAATCCGGCTGGCCGATATGCAAAAAGATCGGCAGCTTTCGGCACCTTCCGTAACGTGACGTAATAGTGGCCCGTCACTCTCGCCCAGGCGTGAAGAACTGCAGTATGCCGATATGTCAAGCAGTTCAAAAACATGCTTTTGGTTGGTATATTCCGACACTTGTGTTATGTTTCTCCCCAAAATATACGTCAAAGATATTAAATCAATGTCGGACGAAGTAAAAAGATCGTTTTTTATTTTTTTTCGATATTTAAAAATAAATTTATTTTGGATACGAAGTTATACACTACTGTAGGCCTATGGCTATGGTTCGTCATTTCGAAGTTTAAAATTCGTTGTGCCTTTGTCGTTGGGTTTATATATTTTTATTTCCTTATTTGGTTGAAGGTAGATCTCTATTTTCTTCAATAAATACAATAAAATGAATGTACATATTTCCTATAGGCCTAGTTACAAAATTCTAGGCAGTGTTTCAGATTAACGGCGCGACCGCATTCTCGCATGATTTCTAAAAAATGTCGCATGTGTTTTCAGCTTTATGCGCCTAACTGTCTCGTTTAATTGCTTAATTGTACAAATAAATTTTAAAAGAGCTGTCAACTTATCTTCATAGAGGATACAATAATAAACTGTCGGGGAATCGCAAGTCGTTATTGTTTACATGCTGTTACTATACCCTCCCTCCAATAACTTCAAGTTCCGGTTACCAAGCTCCATGTATCGACTGAGCACGGTATATAACAAGCCAACGGTATTTGGAGCTTGCGTTAAAAGGGGTGCACAAAGGAACAGCGACCTATATCATATCTGACGTTATTGTTACTGTCTGCTTTCTTAACAGAGTCAAAACATTACGTGGTGTGTGTCAAGTAATTTGTACACATCATAACTCTACTTTATAATGTTTAAAAGAACTTGAGTGTTTTTAGTTTACTTAATGTAATGTATTTTCAGTATTTTACCACAGCACGGTTACACGTCTATAATCAGAATTATTTGAGTAACTGAATTAAAATTAAAGTTTAAACACCTCCTACATGGTTCCCATATTTTTTTCAATATAGGCCTAGCTATATCTTTTATGACCGGCTTTAATAATGAAATTATGGAAATGGAAATGTTTATGTCACAAATATACATAAACAATGTTGATCACATGAATTTAAAGAGATAATTAGCAAGTATAAGTGTTGAATTCTCTTTAGAATACAGACAGTAATCCCCTTTTTGTTTTTTTCAATATCATGATGTAGATATATACCCCTTATGGGAATTTTACAAATGATAATTGATTGTTGGAAGGTGAATGAAAATAACAATTAAAGTAAATATGTATCATTAGATTACAATGATTTTGGGAATACTTAGTTATCAGAAAACATGTATGCAACATACTTAAATTCATGCAGGCATTCTTCTCAAATTAAGTTTATTATTCTGAATTTCTGATACTCACCTTAATTTATTTATGATAAAATTTCTGAGAATATTTAACTAAACACTTACACATATGTACATTTCTGGCATATTGCATGTGTAATTTAATCAGAAAACATCAATTCAAAAATAATTTCTCATGCAAGAACTCTCTTGTTAATATAAAAACACTATCTCAATTGAAATATGATAAGTAGGAGAAGCACCAAAATCAGTGTAAGGAAAATCTGCCCTTAACAGTATCATTTCTGTTGTTAAAAAAATAAAATTTGCATTGATTTGGCTTTCTTGTAGGAAGAGAGTAATAGGGGAAAAAATCTCTTATATTTTTTGGGGGGGAGGTGGGGGTGTTATTGAAGTGATTTGTTTTGTAAAATATTTAAAAATATTTTAAAAATATTTTAATTCAAGATGGAAATTACCTGGACATAACTTCCACTTTTTGGACCTGCAATTATTATTGCCTGATTAATTGTTAGTCTTCTGACTTGAAAACAGAAATATCTTAAATTTTTTGCAAAACTTAAATCACAGAAAGCAGATGATTTTGTAGATGTAGCAATAGACAGGCATATTGAATGTGTCTGCTAACATAATCATCATTTAAAACAAATTTACAAATCAAACAAACTTACATGATAAATGTCAAACATATTTTCCCTATGTGTAATATTTTTCTATCAATATTCCGTTTGCTGTCCATTGCCTAGTTTTATCTTTGCTACTAGATATACTATTAATATGGAGAGAAAAAATTCATTCAGCTTCGCTGTCTGATTCTGCAAACTTAGACAACAAAAAAAGATAAGAATTGATTGATGATATTAGCTTATAAACTATCCACCTAATGGCCGTATTTAGAGACAGTTACTGGGACCCCCTTACAGTAAACGATCGCAGTTTCAACAATAATAACATAATAAAATCCATTTGTCATAAGAAAAAATTCATAAAGATATTTCGTCAAAAACTGTTAGTTAGACAGTCGGACGTTTCGTCAATATAAACCCATAACCCAAGTTTCGGGCTACATGAAATGAAATGCTGATTCAAATACGATTTCACTCGCACGTGGTCGGGTAATGGCCCGGAATATTGATTATAAAATGGGAAAATAATGTATCGAATAGAATAAAGTTTTTTGTCGAATAAGTTCATAATTAGTTTTTGATAGCATATGTAGCATTATATGTTTATTTCTAATGACAGTTACATCAAAATTCGGCTTTATAAACTCACGCCGAAAAACTCTCCCTACGTTTACATGTCAACAACTGCACACTTCCGGGTTCGTCGGGCCACTATTACGTCACTAGTACGTGCGCTCATTAATGTTCGGTTGTTTTCGGCTTTCGCTCGGAAAGCGTGACATTGCAAGATTACCACGAGGGACAAATTTTTTATCTGGGCGATGTCGTAAGATGTGTTGTATGATTGAAACATCACGTATCTGACCACAATAGTTTCTAAGTGGGGTTTTAAAATCCTTTAAGTCATTTAAAACTTAACAGTAAACTTGTAAAGAACATTAACGCGAAAGATCTTATGTTGTATATTCTTGTATTTAAGTCTGTCTAAATCAAAATTTTTCATTGCCTGATACAAATTAAGTATATCTATAATTAACTTTGTTACATGGAAAAAAGATTACCAATATTATTATTTAATATCCCCCAAAAACTTGTCATGAGGACTGACTCTATTCAGTTTCAATTGTAATGGCTAAATAAAAAGTGTTTGAACTCAAATAATCCACAAATTATTCTGAAAAGTGTGTGACTGATGCATTGAGTGTAGATACTTTCCACTTCAAAAAATAAAATATGTTTTGATGTCAATGATGTTAATAGTCAACTTGTTAACAACATTTTCTTCTTGATAACACCTGAAATGTTATCAGTTAAAATCAGCATAAGCACAGTCATCAGTTTTGGATAAATATAATTCTGATCCCACTTAAAGTGAAAAAAAATTAAAAAAATAGAAATATATATATTTTTTTTCAAAAAAACCAAACAAAATTAAATACTATACAAGTGACTTGATTCAATGAATTTATACTTCTTTTTCACAGCATCACATCATTGTTTTAATTGGAAATTGACTTGTTAGTATACTTCTAAATTCAAATATTTATTTCAGCTGCTAATGGCTGAATGGCCCAAGCGGCATTGAACAATATCTCACTCACTCAAATATTTATATGAGAACACATATTTACCTCAATTAATCTAATAACAATGATAATTGCTCCCCCCCCAAATATATGTATAATATATTCATTCATTCATTCATTCATTCATTCATTTATTTATTTAAATCAATTCACTGCTGTTTGATATTTCATGAAATAATCAATAATATTTTCAGCTGATGAGGTCTGATAAATTATGGCATGACTCATGGCTGGTGGTTGTTAGGTGTCTGGAATTTTTTTACATTATCAACTTCTCAGATTGAACCCCTGTACCCCCAAGCTTGTAAAATTTTCAATGTAAGTCTATTGATCTGGAAATGAGCTCTTTAGCAATTAAATGCCTGTGAAAAAAGAAATAACACTATTTTTTTTTATTGTAAATGCATTAACTCATGTTATTGTTCTCTGTACTTCACAGTCCTCATAATATCCCCAAGTCAGGTCAGGCAGGAGAACACAAGGGTCTGACATGCTGAAAGTTTGTGTAGACATAATGGGACCAATGCTGATTATATGTAGTGTTTATGTTTGCTGTTTGAAACACAAAAGACCAGATGGACAATGGCTTAATGTTTCACATGCTGTCTTCAACCTTAGATATAATAATAAATAATGCACTCCCTTATGAACTTTATAGCCAATGGCCAGTATCATTTATCAAAAAATCCTTTTACAGTTCAATCCAACAATGAATACCTTACATTTTCTCAAATAGAGTATCTAATACACATGGTTATTGTTAGTTATTATAACGTCACATGAGCAGTTCATAATTAACTATTTATAATTCAAGAGTGTGTATACATGTGCAATTTACCAATAAACTAAAATTGTGAGAAGCGATCTCAGAGTAGAAACCAGGATTCAGTCAAAGGTCAATGTGAGCATGAAAAAGCTATACACTAAGAATACATGGTTTGAGTAAATTGAAAACTTTTGAATTGTATAGAAGGAATATTGAGTTAATAGAAGTATAAAAATAGAGCCATGGGCTCTGTAGCTCATCAGACTTTTGATAGATATGTTTGGGTTTAGACCATGGGGTCATGGGCAGTGTAGGAAAGGTAGCCTGTCCCAACGTCCGAGTTATTCACAATCAAATAAAAAAGGCCCATTGCCCATTTGGGGTCAAGGGGTCACCGAACCTACAATTCAGAATCCCCATTGTCCAAGGAGTCTACACACAACTATTAAGCTATCAAGACCTTTTGGAACTGGAGAAGAAGATGAAAGTAGGATTTTAAGGTTTTGACCCCTGTGACCCCATTTGGGGTCAAGTGGTCACCAAACCTACAATTTAGAATCCCCAGTGTCCAAGGAGTCTACACACACCTTTTCAGCTCTCCAGACCTTTTGGAATTAGGGAAAAAGATGAAATTAGGTTTTTTTAGGTTTTGACCCCTGTGACCTCATTTGGGGTCATGGGGTCACCAAACCTACAATTTAGAATCCCCAGTGTCCAAGGAGTCTTCACACAATTTTTCAGCTCTCTAGACCTTTTGGAACTAGGGAAAATGATGAAATTAGGTTTTTTAGGTTTTGACCCCTGTGACCCCATTTGGGGTCATGGGGTCACCAAACCTACAATTTAGAATCCCCGTTGGCCAAGGGGTCTACACACACCTTTTCAGCTCTCTAGACCTTTTGGAACTGGAGAAGATGAAAATAGGTTTTTCAGGTTTTGACCCCTGTGACCCCATTTGGGGTCAAGTGGTCACCAAACCTATAATTTAGAATCCCTGTTGGCCAAGGAGTCTACACACACATTTTCAGCATTCTAGACTTTTTGGAACTGGAGAAGAAGATGAAAATAGGTTTTCAGGTTTTGACCCCTGTGACACCATTTGGGGTCAAGTGGTCACCAAACCTACAATTTAGAATCCCCAGTGTCCAAGGAGTCTTCACACAATTTTTCAGCTCTCTAGACTTTTTGGAACTGGAGAAGAAGATGAAAATAGGTTTTTCAGGTTTTGACCCCTGTGACCCCATTTGGGGTCAAGTGGTCACCAAACCTACAATTTAGAATCCCCAGTGTCAAAGGAGTCTTCACACAATTTTTCAGCTCTCCAGACCTTTTGGAACTAGGGAAAAAGATGAAATTAGGTTTTCTAGGTTTTGACCCCTGTGACCCCATTTGGGGTCAAGGGGTCACCAAACCTACAATTTAGAATCCCCGTTGGCCAAGGAGTCTACACACACCTTTTCAGCTCTCTAGGCCTTTTGGAACTGGAGAAAAAGATGAAAATAGGTTTTTCAGGTTTTGACCCCTGTGACCCCATTTGGGGTCATTGGGTCACCAAACCTACAATTTAGAATCTCCAGTGCCCAAGGAGTCTACACACAACTATTCAGCTCTCTGGACCTTTTGGAACTGGAGAAGAAGATGAAAATAGGTTTTTCAGGTTTTGACCACTGTAACCCCATTTGGGGTCATATTGGGTCACCAAACCTACAATTTAGAATCTCCAGTGCCCAAGGAGTCTACACACAACTATTCAGCTCTCTGGACCTTTTGGAACTGGAGAAGAAGATGAAAATAGGTTTTTCATGTTTTGACCCCTCTGACCTCATTTGGGGTCATGGGGTCACAAAATCTACAATTTAGAATCTCCAGTGCCCAAGGAGTCTACACACAACTTTTCAGCTCTCTGGACCTTTTGGAACTGGAGAAGAAGATTAAAATAGATTTTTAAGGTTTTGACCCTTGTGACCCCATTTGGGGTCATGGGGTCACGAAATCTACAATTTAGAATCCTCGTTTGCCAAGGAGTATGCACATAAAATTTCAGCTCTCTAGAGTCATTGGTTCTGGAGAAGAAGTCGAAAAAGTGAAAAGTTTACGGATGGACGGACGGACGGACGGACGGACGCCTTGCCATGCCATAAGCCCATCGGGTCTTTCAGACCTGATGAGCTAAAAATAAAGATAGATAAGATATAACGTGTGTCACAAAAAAGTTATTTGCTCTTTAAAATTTCCAGTTCTGGTAAATAATTATCTTTCCATTGGCTCATTGACAAAAACAAGTATTCAACACAATGTAATATCCAAAAAAAACCATGAGAGGCCCTCTATTAAGGATATTTTAGGCAACATGTCTCAAAAATGAGTATCTTTCATACAAGAGTTACCTCCCTTCTCTGGATATTTCCATTTACAATAGTGCCTATCTTTGAAGCCAGCTTGTGCATTAATGTACCTAGATTTTTAGTAGAACATTTTTGTTTTATGTTTAGGGTACATTGTAGAATATTTTAATATGAAGTTCTTTTATTCACCGACAAGTTGCAGCAAACCTGCATTTATGGGTGTTGTACAAGTTTCGGCCCACTGACTATAAACTGAACTAATTATTCTTCAAGAACAAAATCTGATCACTAACACAAATATTTCCTGTCGCATTTGCAAAGATTTTCATTTTCATGCCCGTTTTACAGTTTTGGATAAAGCACCTTATTGGCGTATGCCGTTTCAGACCGATGAGGTACCGAATCATGTGCAATCCCATCGCGAGTACGAAACACCGGAAATCTAGTCATCGCAGCGCCGATACTTATGACAGACGCATTCTTCACTGAGTTTACCACCTTTTTGTTATTTCTGTATTTGAAAAAGCGTAAGCTATTAGCTATTTTCATTGGATATTCAGCTGGGAAATTTTATGTGTTCTTCGTCACGGCCTTAGCGAAATGACGTGGTAAGGACTAACGCTCGCAAAAAACATGATATTCGGGTAGGGTAGGGTAGTTTGAACTTCATTATTGAGGGCTAAAATGGCTGCAGAGTTCTGAAAAGTTTTGCAAACGTCAGGGGAAAGATTTCTGTGAGTGGTGAAATATTTGTCCGGCATGCATTACAATTTGCCTTGCAAAAATGAGACTATGACTTTAAACTTAGGCCTACTTCGTTTTCATCGTGCACTAAACCGTTTTACAAAGAAGGGCCGTTACACTAACTATCACATTGCCCGATACATCAATCCAAAAACTATTAATATTGAACAAACTATTCATATCTTAATTCATTACGCAAATAGAAGTGATTCACATACATCCTATACCCCCCGCCCCCTTCTCATTCCCTCCGTGTTTGATCGATTTCCCTTATTGACAGGTGTGAATAAGCACACGTAATGAAATATTTAGTCGTCACAATGATTTTCTAAGATCGCAGATTGACATTTGGTTCTTTTGGATTTCTTCAAATTTTGGTTAAAACAATCTTAAAATAAAATGCAAACCTCTTGTGGGTAAAATATCGCAAGTCACTCTCTCTAATTTAGTGTCAAGTTATGTTGGTCTTAAAGGCACTAGTGCACGCTTTTACGGTTTAAATTGGCTATTTTAAGGTGCACGAGGACTTATGCATTCACTTAAACTTTCTATCGATGCAATGAAATACTAAACATTCTTTACAATTTACCTGCAATCAACAAAGAAAACGTAAAAACAGCCGCTGTCGGCTTTGACATATAAAAATCTATGGCTAGCTGTGCACAAAACGGAATTATTGACACTTGGAAACGGCTGAACTAGTACTGTGTGCATCTATTGAATTTACCTAAACTCTGAACTGAGAACAAATCATGAAATATGTTTTATGAAAGCAATGTTATAAATTAACCGATTTAATAACACAGTATTAGCATTGTTATTGGATTTACCATAGCGGCTGCCGTTTCCGCTTTTCTGGTTATGAGCAAAATCTTAATATTTCCGATATCGTAGTTCATGCGGATTTAATGTAACGTAACATTAAATACTTCCGGCCCTGAAAAACCCACTTTACTACCCGAATACGTAAATATTTGTTAAATAAGATAGATATATGCAGTATCTGTGCATTCGTTGTGTTTACGAAATATTGGCGTGCACTAGTGCGTTTAAGCACCGTCATCGGACAAATTCCACCAATTTGATTTTTGTCATGCCTAGGGTTTGTTTATTATCTTGAGGACTGTCTATATAGTTATACTTATATACATACAGAGCCTGATGAGTGGAGCCATACGTATAATTATTGTGTACTGACTACCCTATCGCAGTACACAATCTTTCCGAAAATTTTATCTCAAATTAACTCATGTATGTTATCGTTCGTCTACACGCCTGGCAGACTTTTGGTGGAAAGAAGCATCTCGTATTAACGGGAATCTGATATTTTTAGTTTATTTGAAAACAATTTTTTTTCATTGTTGTCATAATTATCTGAATTGATATCATCTCTTAAAAGAGATCAAGTTCCTCCTAAAAAAACAAACTCTCGAGTGTGCGATTTGACATAAACAGAAACGTTTTTTGAATTTGAAAATTAGTGAAAAAGATGGCAAAAGGTTTCTGGTCTGAATAAGACTATCAAAAACTGCAATTCAAGTTTTAGAAGAAAACAATTTTTAGTCATCAGCAAATACCTGTTCCAATGTGTTAAAAAGAGACTTTATCTAGAGTTGCATCTGTGTAATCAACACGAGGGTTTTCGTGCTTTATGATACTGATACGACATGACAACCCCAGTCAACAGATCAACACAGATCATTCGTACAATGGGGCGGCTGTGGTTTACCACTTTGTTCACAGGTAAGCTTTACCTGAACGTATCCGGATTGTTCGGTACGAAATGGTAACTGGACGTGTATGAAGGTCAAATTTTAAAAATGTGTATATCTTTGAATAATACATGCGTGTTTGAAAGTTTGTGTTCGTTATTGCGATTCATTAACCTGTCAACTGTCAATTTATATAAGATAAAGGCAAAAATCAAGTCTATCACTTTATTGTACATGTAAGTCTAAAAACAATTATTTTATTTTCTTATGAATATGGATATTTCTTTATCAACTATATTTTTATTCCAGATACTAAATGTTATTCACTATAAACTTACCTTACTGCATAACAACTGGTTTTAAGTGTTTCCAAATTTACAAAGCTTTAACAGTTTGAATGATTCCTTATAGAAACGTGTTATTTTTATTTACAAAGCTTTAACAGTTAGTTAGTTAGTTAGTCTTTTTTCTGAAATTATGACCTGATTGCTACAGGAATAACATGTCAATTCAAACGTATAATGAAAGGAAACCTACTGAATGGAGTATCCACGTGCCTGCTTGTAAATTTTGATGCTGTTATCATTTCATATCTTTCCTTTTCACTCTTTCCTCTAAATGATAATCAACTTGTTACGATTTTCAACACTCCATTATAAATGCCCTCTAAAGCAATACACCGCTCAATCTGGAGACAAAATACATCAGGATTTCATTTAATGCAATACTCAAGATATGAAATGATTCGTTTATGTTTACAAACGTCCCTAGGTCATGTTTGAAAGTGCTTTTAGTTGTCATGGAGTTAATAACACTCGTTAGGATTGCCACGTTTATTTTTTTACCCGTTTTCAAATTCTTCACATTGGAAGAGCATATTACACTCGTTGAAGATTAGTATCTCTAGAATTGCTTTGCCTGATTTGAACTCGCCGAGAACTACTTAGTAATCTAATAGTACACTAGAGACGTTGTTTCTTGTAATATTATACACTTTAAGGTTCTTTTAACTTTTATCTGATTTTAGCTGGCAAAATCAAATAGACATGTATAAGCGGACATAAGCAGAACGCAGTTTGTTGTGAACGAAATATTTCAATCCATTGTATACCCTAGTTAAGGACTACTCCAATATACGAATTCCATATAAAAGCATCAAATGGCTCATTAGATAAACTTTATTTCCCATGTGGTAAAAAATATAAATGGTGACATGTGTTTTATATAAGCACATGTGCGCATATCACTTTTGCCAAGCAACGATGATATCAGCGCGAGTTACCGTATTTCGTCGTCTGCGACATCATGATTCCATTGTTCATGATATCACTGTAGCGGTCTATCGCAAATGAAGCAGGCAAATTTCTGATACAATTCCATGCAATTTCAAAGGAATCAAATCGGTAATAAAGAAATTATTACAATCGAAAGTGTGCCATATGACTTTTACGAAACTCGTGCGAATCGCTCTGCCTCGGGTGATACAAAAAGTCCCACTCGTTTCGTAAATGTCGTATGACACACTTCGGGTAATAATCTCCATAATTCAACATTGAACATCAGGATTGTTTACTGACTTTGATGAGTTTATATCATCTTTATATATTACCATCATATATGACCCATTAGCATCATATATGACCCATTACAACTAACAAAATCATTTCGAATAAGAATCGCAATCACGACATAATTCCTTAAATATAAATTTTCACAGTTAACATGATGTTTACAATTATAAACAATGACATTTCACTTCAATTCAAATACTCCCAATATGAAGATCTGAATTGAATTTATCAGCTGGACACAATGACAACAAACGTGAAAGTGACACGGAGTATGTTTTACGATTTTCATATTGCTTAAATAGTACCCAAAAGACCATTGCTCCTTCATGAAGTTCAAATCGCCTCCCTAAATTTGCATCTTTATCCCTGAAGTGACAAAATCACGATGTTTTCCGGTTTTCAATGAAAATTTTGACTCGTGCCATATAAATGTTTTAAAGTCAAAATTCTGAGCCCCATTAACATGAATATAAGTTTAATGACCTACTAAACACTAACAACCCATATTGGTAGTTTTGTCTGTTGTAAATGAGTTTCCAAAATTACGTCTGAGTTATTGGCGTGCGCCATTGTCCAGTTTTCGATCACAAATTACGACTGAAAACTGTTTATTGTCGCTATACTGAACCGATAAGCATCGAGATGCTGATATTCATAAACCACCACTACGTCTCGATAAAATAACACCATTTATAAAGTTTGATATATTTGACTCCAACAACATACTCTGTGCTCCTTTAAATGAAAGAAATTTTGTAAACAAATTGTTCTTCAGTCCTACTGTATGTAGACAGAAGGGACTGCACGTGCTTGACATCGCTATGCCCACAGACCAGTGGTTTGGCAACGTCTATGCTGTTTGGCAACTTTACGACGGACACGTGTGAGTAAGTAAATTGTCTAACCAACAGTGTAATTTCATTATATTTACCCAACCTGGTTCCTGCATCTCGTTCCGCTTGCGCTCACCCGTTCACGGACCTCGTTCCACTTGCGCTCACCCGTAGCGCAAGCGGAACGAGGTCCAGGAACCAGGTTAAATATTTAACCAAAATCTTGTATCTGGTAATTTCCCCTTTTCATTAAGGGTTTCAGTAAGAAGTTCAAGTTGTAATTGTTTTATTTCATACCGTATGGCAAACTGTAAAGAGCAAGTTCGATTACATTGCCCTGTTTATACGCTCAAATTTGTTTTTTCTCATTTCAGAAAGATCGAACATATATATGATTATAAATATTAGTCTACAAAACTCCATGCAAGACATTAAACGCGCTTTGTTTGATTAATATAATAATAATGATAATAATATAATAGTTTATTACCGTGTCATTTGTTATATATACACATCATAAAATCTTTGGTCACAACATTGAAAAGCACACCGGATCTCATAAGGTCGAAAAGACACCTTAAAATACATCAGATATAAAATTCAAGTAAACATAATCGAACATCAATCATTCAATACACACATATACACTTTATAGCATCCAAAAGGACATTTATATTTATAGATCCCAAATACCTATATACCTTTACACAACCCTACATACTCTCATACACCTATCCCTACATACTTACATCCAAACCTACATACATTAATACACCCATACCTACATACTTACATCCAAACCTACATACATTAATACACCTATATATACCTTCATACTTACATCTAAACCTACATTCATTAATACACCCATACTACACACGCTCATAAACATATACCTACATACTTATAAACAAACCTACATACATTAATACACCCATACCTACATACTTACATCCAAACCTACATACATTAATACACCCATACCTACATACGCTCATAAACACATACCTACATACTTACATCTAAACCTACATACATTAATACACCCATACCTACATACTTACATCTAAACCTACATACATTAATACACCCATACCTACATACTTACATCCAAACCTACATTCATTAATACACCCATACCTACATACGCTCATAAACCCATACCTACATACTTACATCCAAACCTACATACATTAATACACCCATACCTACATACTTACATCCAAACCTACATACATTAATACACCCATACCTACATACGCTCATAAACCCATACCTACACACTTACATCTAAACCTACATACATTAATACACCCATACCTACATACTTACTTACCCTAATACCTACCCCCATACCTACATACATACACCCATTATCTACAAACATACACCCACACCTATTTACAAATATTAATACCTACATACCTTCATCCACATGTATTCTCAACCTTACTAATGCATACATACAAACCTAAGTACACAAATACACCCTTGACTCTATACTCATATCCCCATAACTAGACAGGTAGACCAGCATACCTACATCCATACATACACTCAGCCTATCATACTTACATCCTAATATATTTCTCATCTCATCCCCGCTATCCCATGGCCAAAACACAAGTTCACATTCAAACCAAAGAGAAAACAAAAAAACCAAAAAAAAAC
The DNA here is from genome assembly GCA_921293015.1 of Phorcus lineatus. Classification (NCBI taxonomy): domain Eukaryota; kingdom Metazoa; phylum Mollusca; class Gastropoda; order Trochida; family Trochidae; genus Phorcus; species Phorcus lineatus. The sequence goes on from OV121085.1 coordinate 19,802,780, forward strand.
CCATACATTCAATGAAGAACAGCCAGGAGGGCAGTTAGGAGTGTTTGTTATAGGTTATATAACTCATTGTAACTAGTATCCATGTATATTGGACGTGATATCTACTCTCTGTGCATTTGTAGGGCTATTTTTAGATTTTTATGGAAAACCAGTATTTGTCATATATATATATATACTTCCTTCCAAAAGTTTAGACTCACTTAATTGTTTTACATTGTTATTAGTCATCCACACAAAGTCATAGCAGTGAAAAGAAATTAGACAGTTTCAGTGTGCATTTGATTGCACAAATCCACCCTTTCACTATAAAAGTTTTCATGAGCCTCGAGTTTGATGATCTTAATTTCTGACACACCTGATAAATCACAATTTTAATGATTTTGTCCAAAACTTCGCTTCAACGCAGCACAAAGGATAGGCTTCACTATGAATGCATGTATTCCATGAAGCAACATGATGCACGTGCACGTCATGCCAAAGGTAAAGGGTATAAATTCAGAGGTTGGGAATGATGAAACATTCAGTCAAAGACACCATGGGTAGAGGTCGAAGTCTTCAACAAGAGCAGCGCCATCAAGCCATAGGTCTACTCCAAGGCGGCAGATCTCAACGATTTGTTGCCAGACAGCTTGGGGTATCTCAAAAAGCCATATCAAACCTATGGACACGTTTCCAACAAACGAATTCTGTTCAAGATCGGCCTAGGTCTGGGCGACCAAAAGTCACTACAGGAAGGGCGGACAGGTACATCCCTTTGACAATTCTCCGGGAGAGACACACAACATGTAGACAGATCAGAGACAACTTACAGCGAGCAGTAGGGATTCATGTGTCCTTGTCCACTGTAAGACGTCGCCTTGCGTTATTCGGGATCAGAGCCAGACGTCCTGCAGTCCGACCCCCCTTGAAACCACAGGACAGACAGAACCGTTTGCGGTGGGCAAATGATCATTAAGCCTGGAGAAATCTTCGATGGTCGAGAGTTCTCTTTACTGATGAGTCTCGTTTTAATCTTCACTTTAATGATGGACGTAATCCCGTGTACCGACGTCGAGGTGAAAGGTTCGATGACGTTAACGTCCGAGAGCATGATCGGTTCGGAGGAGGTTCGATATGGTATGGGCTGGGGTCACCATGCATGCAAAGACTGATCTGGTTGTTGTGCAAGGCAATATGACTGGTCTGAAGTATCGAGATAACATCCTTCTTCCAGTTGTTATTCCTTTTTTGCGGGGTATGGGAGGACGTCCTGTTTTTCAAGATGACAACGCACGCCCACACCGAGCAAGAATTGTAACTGAATGTCTAAATCAACATGGGATTGGCGAAAGTGCCGGCCACTGCATGCGGTCAGACTTAAATCCAATCGGGCATGTGTGGGACATGCTTGGACGTCGAGTCTATAGACGTGTACCGCGACCTTCGACCTTACGTGACCTTGAGGCCGCCTTGGTTCAAGAGTGGCAGAATATTTCCCAAGGTGACATCCGGCGACTGATTCGAGGCATGCCAAGACGTTGCACGGCGTGTATCCAGGCTAGAGGCGGTCATACACGCTATTAGTGACTTTTGATTGTGTCCATTTGGGGGTACCCTTGTTCGTCTGATTAGAATTATTGTTTACTCAATAAATATGCGAGTTTTGGTTATTAAAATAGTGACTTGAAATGTTCTTCTCATTTCTTCATGGTTTATTCATTTGTGTTCGTGACTTATATTGATTTGAGGTGTGATTCAAAAGATGAGTCTAAACTTTTGGAAGGAAGTATATATATATGTATGTATGTCTTTTGGACATGAAAAGTTAAGATGTTTTGATTTATATCACCACAAATGACATTGAGGTTCGAATCAAAGGTAAATAATATGTTATGAAAATCACGGAGTGGCTCTTTAAGTAACATTCTCTAAACATGATTTTGGATAATTTAATGTTTTGTAAAAATTTATTTATCTGATGTTCAGAGACCTGAAGAGCTATGTGCACTGTCTGACCACTGAACTGGACGGGTGTGTGGGTGAGAGCGGACAGAGGACAGCTCTACAGATACTGGCCGAAATGCACTATGTCCTCATCCACAGACGTTGTGGTGAGTAAACATATCTGAATTCAACAACATAGAATGAAATATGATGTCAAATGTTTATTTCAAAACTGACAATATGAAGTATCAATTCTCAAGTTTGTAGGTCCATCAGAATTTTTTCAGACTATCTATTGTCTTCCTTTGTACTATAAGGGGTAACTTGTGTTGGGCAATTTTAAACTCTGAACTGAAAAAATGATGTAAAATTGACCTTCACATTGTGTATATCTAATAGGTTTGTATATATCTATATGCTCTTGTACGACCGTTGGTGGTGAATAAAGAATAAATAATTTGAATTTAAACAGGCTAGGGATTAGAAGTGCAGTGGACCATACATTTGTTTTGATAAGCTGTAGGTAAAATCTGGTGTAGGGGTTATGGGAGGCTACCGGTTAGAGAGTTGTACACGTCTTTATCATTATGACAATGTGCTTTGAAGTGGTATGAGTTCACAGCTCAAATATCCAAGAAACAACTTTTATTGTCTTTCATATAAGTAAAACTCTTATGTATAAAACATTTTTGTATTCAAAGTCTGTTTTACATAATTATGGTATGACTTAATTATTACACTACCTTTTGTGCACTGATGCCTTTGTGAGAGGGCTTGAACGCATCTTTATCTGTACACTTGGATTTTGTACTTTGATGTGGGTGCATATACATATCGTAAAAACTGTACCTATAGGTAGTGTGAAATTAAATAACTTATGAACGTGTAAAACATTCTATATCAAATATTTTTCATGGGTGACAATTTTTTTTCTGAAAGGAGCGCCTGCTTTATTAAGAATTACTTTGAAATGTGGTTTGCATGAGTGAAAATGCAAATTGTACAATGCAACTACATGTATGAACGATGTAGAATGGATCTTTCTTTATTTTGAAAATAGCAAAAACGTTCAGTATGGATTCATGTAAGTTAAATATAGATACAGCATATTTATCATCTACGTTTTAAGAAAGATGATAACTTTTTTCTTAGAATCGTAACTTCTTTCTCAAGGATAGCCATTCACTTATACATGTTGTGATATATATATATATATATATATATATATATATATATATATATATATATATATATAAAGACATATTATAAAATACGACTATTAGTTTACCACTTTAAAAGCACTATAGCCATATCTATCTCTTATTACAAGAAGATACAATATCATAAACAGTTAGTGCAAACTAATGTCATTTCAGAAATCGTAAAGTGTAATTTTGTTTTAAAGACATCATGATCCTTTTTATATGAACGATTATCAAAATATGGTTCATCATGATAATTTTGCAGTATTCCAACTCCCAAAATAAAATAAGTTTGTATTATGCCTACAAACGTATTTAAATTGGGTGATATTTATCAACTTCTAAAGTGACAGTAGTATGTCTTATGCCCTACAAACGTATCAAAATCAGGTGGCGAAGTTGTTTGAATGAGTTGAAATAACCTGCTTGCAGATTATAACGGTGCTAATGGAATCTGTGACGAGAGTGACTGCACGTACGTCGCTGACGTCTCAGAGGGTTATACTTCCAGCATATGCGAGTAAGTGGTCGGGTTCGAATCCAAAATGTTTGACAGAAAAATGTTTAACAGCTAGTCTCTGAAAAACAATTTGGCCAGTGAAGATATATATTAAAAAATGAAAGTGAGACCTTAGATTTCTTCATTTTCTAGCCGAATGAGGATGTTTATCGCATGCTTGAAGATCGAACTGAGCGAGTGCGGCAGTGGCTCCATATATGGAAGTCTTGTACAGTCGGAGATCGACGGCAGGGAACTCATCGCAGAACAGTTCTGTTGTGAGTAGTTCTACTTTTAAACTCGTTTTTTTTTCCAAATAACGAAGACAATCAACACTAAGGTTATACCGATGGCGGCATGGCGTCACGAATATTCAATTCGTGACCTTATGGTTTTAGTACTGCCGTCAGAAGGGTTCAGGACAAATTAGTTCTGCAGTTTTGGTTTCGAAATTTTGGAAAATGAAATGACAACGTACTGATAATCTATGAGGCCTTATTACTTCTCTTCTACAACTTTTCATACAATTCTTTCAATGCTATACATCAATACAAATGTTTCTATGAATGAAAGTTGTTTCCTTGTTTGCTTTCCTATCGTGTTTGAATGGCGGTTTCTTAATCGGAAACATTCGTGAAAAAACTTCCATGTTTTCTGGAATGTGTTCGGCTGTTAATTCTTGCAGTGAAATAAGACCTGATCAAGAACGAACAAGTCAATGAACAACAACTAGTATTCTACACGGGTATTTATTTGATCAAATGCGACACGACTATTCAATGCTCTTATATGCAATTCCTTGTTTCAGCATCTTCAAGACCTGGGGTATTGTTGCCTGTGTTGATCGCTGGTATCATTCTGTACAGTCTCACACCTTGATGTCAACATCAGGTACAAAGCAACCAATTATAAAGACATTTCAACTGATTTCTCTGCAAACAAATCTCTGGAATTCACCTAATGTTTTAGAACAGCATTAGAATGAAAATGTATGGTACACTACTTAAGTCTTTAGAACCTAACGTACATTAGGCATGACGTTGAGAAGATTTGTAATGCTATTAACCATATCGATCCTCATTCTCTCCGAGCAGAAATCATTAGATTCAACTGGACCATAATTCTCATTTCATTCAAAATACAAAAGCGTTGCAATACAGATATCCCTCTTAAAACTATCTTAAAACTGTCAAGTGTCGCCTTATATAAGGACTTCGTTTCTGTTTTCTTATGGGCTCTCCGCACAGGGGAAGGAACTCCAATCTTGGCAGTAATGGGAATCATCCGAATGCTCTCTTTGAAATAGCGTCTCAGATTTTACAACCGACTAATTGCAGCCTATTAGCATTCGGTATTTTCGTCCAGAAATCCTCCCATGATATCAGAGGAGACTAAGGAAAATATGAGTTGAATAACCGCTGTGGGAAAGGTATGTCATACCTAATGATATAACTGATGTCATACCTGATGTCATAGCTGAAGTCATAACTGATTCCATACCCGATGTCATACTTGATGTCATAATTGATGACATTTCTGATGTCATAAGTGATGTCATACCTTAAGTCATAACTGATGTCATTTCTGATGTTATAAGTGATGTCATACCTTAAGTCATAACTGATGTCATACCTTAAGTCATGGCTGGTGTCATTTTGATACTAACTTACAACATTTCAGAGTTTGTTCAGATTTGACTTGATATACTGATGTGGGGACTCTTTAAACATACATGTAGTGCTACACCACACTGGATCTTTAACTATCTGCTGCCTTTGTACCATAATAACATGTACCTATGAGTTTTAATAACGTATCTTATTCAAGCCGTAAATACAATCTTCAGTGTTACAATGTTCAAACGTGTCTGTACAACCAACCCATCTCATCGTTACCAACACCGTACAAACACTGGACTTCAGTCGCCAATGAAAGGCTTGCGTTGCACGTGCATGTGAAAGGTCACACGTTGTCGATTGCTGCACTCTCTGAAAGGAGGTCTCGACTCAAATGACAGTGCACAGTTTAGTCAAAACATGTTGTATATTGCAAGCCCACGTGATTCGTTTACATGTCCATATGATTGTAAACTAATCACTTTGAATTCCAGTCCTGTTCTTTGGTGTAATCAATAGATCAATATATGTTTTTTATTAGTTTTGTATGCCGATGAAAGACTAATGTAAATGTTATACTTTTTATATTGCTGTATGATTCAAGGCAAGTTTTTCTTTTCAATTCTACAATTTAATATTCTATTGAAAATCATATTCATCTCTTAATCATTGATTAAATGATACGTTTTGTGTAAAACGCTACAGATTTATCGTTGTGTTAATTTTACAAATGGCTATTCCCTTTTGAACAGTGTTATGTTATTTTGACATGTTATTTTGAATATATCATTTAGGTTTATATAGAATTTCTGAGTAATTGTCCTTTTTTTATTCGAACACACGAACATTTTTATTATTTACATCAACATATCGACTAAATAAGTCATTAAACATAAATTTATTTTGTAATTTATTCACCTTTTCTATTTCAGATGTGGAAAACGGAATATATACTTAGATTTATTTTCATATCTTGAATTCGATTAAGAAAATCAGAAATATATCAGAAACTTATTCCGTTATTCCTGCACTACATATCTTAATATATAACTTTTAATAATTTATTCATACGAAAATTTACAAAACTAATAAAGAATTGCAAAGGAGTCTGCGAGCGTTGAAAGTTTATCTTACACATACCTCGATCTTTTCAAGAAGTTCTGTAAAGTACAATTTGTATTGAGGTATCACGAACCGATGAAAAGGACGACAGCTGCCAAATAAAGATTCGAAATGCAATTAATGCTTGGCTAAACAATCTACTTGGCACAGATAGCTTTATAAACAGTGGTCAACCAAAATTCCAAACCAAGTCCACACTATAAACGTTTACTTCATTTAAAGTGACAGTACACAATGTTAAAATACATTTCATTTAGACAAATGTAATACTGTTTTATATAGTACACAATCTTGTACTTTTTCGCAAGAGACTCATACCCGAAAATATTAAAAGTATATTCTTTTGCAGATAGTGTGACCTCAAAATTAACAACTTTCGTATGCTCGTATGATATATGTAAATGAATTCTCCTGGCCGAGCAGTTAAATAGACATTGTGTTTCTTAGAAAGTCCCTACATGTCATATTAACTGAGGAATTTTTCAGGTAAATTCTAACGTCGTTATTAAGCATTAGAATCTAATGGAAACGGCGGATATTCAGAATTTAAAAAAAAGCTGTGTTTTCATATGATAAAAGGTCATCAATTTTGAACAACCCAACTATACGAGAATGTCACAATGTCATTGAATAAATTGTTACATATTTCGTTAAATGCTGAAACGTCGACAAACCAGAATAAAGGATCTGTATTTTAATTTAAAAAAATCTCCATTGTTCAACATCTTATACAACATATGTCATTCAATAGTACTTGTCATCCCATCCCCTTATATGTCGAAAAGTCGGGTAAGGAGGTTGTATTTTCAAAAACTCTCTTAATTTTTTATCACCTTAACTACTATGATGTCAAAGATATCAAATTCGTATAAAATTAAATTTATATGCTTTAATTAAAAAATTTTCACTTCTTAAAAAGTTAAAAGGCATTACAGGCGACATTAGTTTCAGACATACAAACCAAACGAACGAAATGAATCTTTGAACAATATAGAATAAACCGAAACCCCGAAATATCACCAGGAAAGTTTAACGGTGAACCACGTATCACCAAATATAACGTAACAATGCTTCCCTGTGTAGCAATCGCCAGGAGAACAGTATATTTGTGTCCGGTAAGACCGTCCTGTTAAACACTGCATATTTAGAGGACGATTCCACACGCTTTACGTTCTTCTCACTGCGGCTGACAGGTTAATGAAACATTTGTATCTCTATTCAATCGGTCGCTGGTTTAAAGTGACAAAGAGTATTTTTTTATTTATAGATTTTGTATGCCACTTAAATGAGAGCCAATAAACCAATGACATGAAATAACTTAAGATCGCCCTTTTACAGTAACATCTTCATTTCTAAAATTTCAAAATGATGACGTATTTTTAATTTCAATTGCAATCGAGAAACGGCAATGTAATTGTTTAGAAGTCGAAATTCTTCGTGCATGTATACTAGTTAAATGACCTGTTTGTCATTGTGTCTACTGTATATACGTTTCCAAAATAACTTTTAAGTCACTGGCGCGCGCCATTGTCAGATTTTCGATTTAAAAAAATCTTGACTTTAACCTGTTTATAACACCATTTATGAATTTTGATATATTTGACCTAAACAATCACAGTCCTTACAACACAGTTGATTCCCTCAAAATCAATTAATGAATGAAATCTTACGGTTTCCGGATTAAATAATATTTTTCAGGTGATAAATGCATTTTTGGTAAAAATAATGTCGCTTTGACAGAATGTCGGTTTATACGGATGTACTTTTAAAAATAAAAGTTATTTAAGACCTATAAGTTTTACTGTACAGTTTCACGTTGGATTAACATACCTCTTCAAAATTTTATCCTTGAAAACTTACCACAATATAGGATATAATTTTACTACTTGATGAATTAATAAGATAGATGAAAATTTCAGCAAGAGTGAACTTTCCAACATAACAGTATTAATCATCAATATGTGCATGATTTCATTATTGTCTATTAATTTCAATACGTTAAAATGGAACGAAAATATTGTGAATCTCTATATTCCTTATACATTAATTGTAGCGAGGAATGAACATGTCAACATATACTGGCGACACCCAATCTTTAAAAAAATTATTCTTTAAGATATTTTATTTTATATAATATATGATAAAAGCATAAAAGAATTTTTTTCTTGTTCGATCAAAATCTAGACTTGCTATTCAAAAGGGAAATGCTCCAAGCTAAGGTGAATTAATGGTTAAAAAAGGTTCTTTTGGAAAAACTACATGCAAATTGTGCCCTTGTAAAATCATTATAATTCTTCGTGAAACACAAATAAACGTAGGGCTTACTAAATTAAAAATCAAATAAGTAGAGAAACACAAAACATATAAATACATTTATTTAAGACGGTCAGTTATTTTGTATGACAATGATAAATCGTTATTTTAAAAAAAGATATTACACGAATGGTTAAATATCATCAGTTTCTAAACCAGGAACATTACACACTGAACGTGAATGTTACCCTGGAAACGAGCTAGCAGTTCTGAGCTACAACATACCACCAACACTATACTCAACAATAAAAGTTAAGCACCACCCAATATTCAATATCAAAACGTCATACTGTTAAATTTAAAGCATGTGCAACATCCCATTATTGAAAATCTGGTTGGTCCTTAACTTTTATTGTTCAGTATATATTGAATAATCGTTTTAAAAGTTTAATATTATTTAATATTACACCATGCTTGTATTTCAGAATTTAGAGATCATGTGAAAAGTCAAGATGTCTATTTTCTCAAGTTCATGCGAATAAGCATGACGTTGCAGTAAAATACAAGCACTTAATGGTAAACACATCTGTACAATATAACGGATACATGAATATAAAAATAACTAAACATTATAAATCAAAATCCAAAGATGATGAGTGATATGAAATGATTTATATCGAAGTTGGGGACTGAATATGACGTCATTTTGTCCCTGATCATTGGTATCATAAGACCTTTAAAATCAATACGAATTTCAAAGTCTTATTTCTTCTAACAATCTTCTGACTTACTATGGCCGTTTTGGTTGATGTGTAAATCAAAACACACAATTTTGAATTATTACATTTTTATCAAATTTAGGAAAAAATTATTGCTGATCAATACATCTAGTAGAGTAAAAATGAATAGTAATACCTTTAGATGTTGTATCAGGAACTCGAATTCTCTTTAATGATGTTTAACAAGAAATAAAACACGACGAACAAGAAAGAGAATACCCAGATCATAAAATCACAATGACCGCTGCCCTTTCAAATGGAGAAAGAATGAAGGTAACTCAGATAGTCCTAAACTGCTTAGTTTTTAAAACTTCTTCAAGCTACAAAGGTCACTGTTGCTTAAACCGATGAAAGGGGGCGTTCCTTTACTTGTTGTCAACTGAAGCACGTAAGCTCGAATATACTTGAACAGGAAGATGCGAGTATGTTGTAACGTGTACTCCAAACAGGAAATAGAGTTATTTCCCCTGAACATTGAGTACGTAATGTACCGACACGTGACCAGTTGGTACTTGGGAAGGGTTCTTGCGTACTTGCTGGCCTCGATACGTTATTGGTATCGTTGGAAACGTCACGTGACCTGTTACGATATTTCCCTGGTTTGTAACTTTCTTGCTTTGTCGATTGAAAGTATTTCCAATTCGAGTGTTTACATTTAGGTTAGTGTTTGAAACGAGTCCCCTGGGCCTTGGTCCGTTTCCCATGTGATTTTTACCTTGCATGGCATTTGTAGACGTCACATGACCATACCCGTTTCCTTGTGGTTGACGGTACCAGGATTTTGATGTATTTCGGATAGGGGGCACATTTGTTCCTGAATTTGAAACCATTTGTTTAATTCGTGTTACTAATCGAAGAGGATTTATGAAATTTATGAATGGTCTTCTAGGATTCAACGCACGTCTTGGTGGATATGTTACACGAGACAATCGCTGATTGGTGGAATTCGTCACGTGATCTGTTCCACGTGTCACGTGGTCTCTTGGTCTGGTCACGTGTCCTCGAGTATACAACCATGGTCTTGTGGGATCATAACCTTGAAGAAAGGTCACCTTGTTTCCAGGGTCATCTATGGTAGCGGTTCCTCTTGGATACGCTATATCGTTTCCTGGAACACCAAACAGTCTCTATTATCCAGGAACCAGCTTTTTGCTTTTTGTATCGAGGGGGAAATGAAGCCAGCTACAGAGAAATGCAAATAAGCAAAGTATACACCGGTTAATAGCAAGAATGCAATCACCATGGTATTTCTCAAAGCAGTGTCCATTAAACCTGCTAAGTCATGGAAAATCGCCATTTAACATATCTCGGTTGTTGTTACGAAATAAATATTCTTATCTATGTGTTATATAGAGAAACATGTGATAAAATGGTTTACACACTATACGGACCACAGATACAAATCTTTTTGACCTTGACATCAGTCATAATCTATCCCTCCGCTTCGTACATTTGGAATGTTATGCACTATAAACATGGTATCTTGGAAACGTAGCTATACGATAGATGGTATATACACATTATTATTGAAGTATGTAAATAAGTGTCTTAAAAATCACATTGTGAGAAATGAAAAAGGATTTCTCAATCGCAGGAAGATGGTTTACATTTTGGTCTTCTACAGCCTGGGAAGTATTATCGTATATAAAATTGTCTTTGATCATACCTGATAAAACGTGGGCAGCATGCATTAATATACAGTCCTGAGCGTTAAGCCGATGGGTAAAATAAGACTCAGAATTGTACCCAAATAATGCGTGTAACCGGAAGTAGCTTGACCAGCATTTTCGCGACCTTGACCTCCATTTGGATCACGGCCATTTTGACCTCCCGCCGGCCTTGTACTTTGACCTTGACCTATGATGGTTTCCCTGGTAGAAGGCGTGGTCAAAGGCGTTACTGGGATTCTCGGGAAACGGTCCAGAACTTGAGGGACGTGGGAAGTGAAAAACTGCATCCTCTCAGGCCAGAGATCTCGTCTTGCTTGTATTGTGGGTCCAAGGTCAATGTAGTTTTTCTGGGAACCTTCGAACTGCTGCCATTGAAGCTGAGGAGATTCTGGGGATCCGTTTGGATTTCTGAGAAAGGTTAATACAAGCCATGTTATACTCAACACAAAAAGTTAAGCACCACCCGATTATGTCATCATAAGAATCATAATATAAACTATAGAATATCTCAATACTAAAATGGTCATTGAGTGGTTATTAACTTATTTAGTCTAGTATATCATGTATGAACGAAATGCATGCTCTTAAAAGACTTCCTTAGGAGAAGTTAACTTTACTCGAGATTATTGCTTAAATAAAGACACTCTTTGAAGATTCTTCCCTCGATGTAACCTGTATGTTTACAATGATGTATTAAAATCAATGACAATAACTAACGTCAATAATCCTGAAAAAGTTGCATATCCATCAAACACATATCCGAATGAACAAAGTGGGTTAAAATGAATTTGTAAAATGCAAGTAAAACTATCTCTAACCACTTGTTTTTAGAAAATAAACAGTAAGGTCGTCTTGATTTATCGACCAGTAAGGCATTCAGAATAAATATCTCAATAAAACATTCTCATCTCATATACGAAAGAAGTTGCAGTTAATACTCACCCAAACTTTGCAAAATTTGACCAGTACTTCATCATCTGGAGCGAGAGAGAGGGATTGATGACCCTGTTCCCAAAGACGTAAGCCACTTCGGCGCCATGTCCCGCGCCCACAAACCACCTGGGGGAAGACTGAGGACGTGGCTGCTGGGAGAACAGATACATGTACGTCCGCCGCCCGTTGTTGTTCCGGGAGTGGATCACTGCGGAGAGGACTGTTGGGGCGACAAACATCATATCACCGTAGAGATTCACCACCTGTCGTCCCTGGGCGGGCTCGCTTTCGTTGGTTGAATAGAGCTGACACATGCCTTGTGAGATTTCTTGGGATCCATTGTAATAGTCATTGGACAGACTTGGGGCTATGTTGCCGCACAGAACTCGTGTTGGGATACCTCGGTTCACTGAAAAGTTCAGATCGTCTTCAAAATTCCGCAGCGGCCAGAATATCAAACTGCCTTCGGCGTTGTTGATGCCTGCAAGAAAATCGATATCAGGCATGGGGTTGTAGTGTTGTGTGTTGGCTCGACTGATGAGGAACTCTGGTCGTTCTGGAAGTATCTCTCCATCGACTGTTGGAGCAATCTCAAGCCTCCACACAAGCGAATCTGGATTTCTTGCTCGAGCTGATGCTTGAAGAATTTCACGTGTTCTTCTACGTTGAATGCAGCTCATAAAACGGACGGTGTCCATTGTGCCGTTGGCATTCAGTGTTGTACACCCGAGGTTGTCACTGAGCCGTCTGGTGAAGTTGACCGGGTCGAAGGCAATTGCTCTTGGACTCAGACCAACTCCACTCTCACAGATGACCCTCTGGAAGAGACCTTGGCTGAGCGGCGAGAGCGCCAGTAGACCTACAGCATAGCCTCCCCCAGACTCGCCAAACAAGGTGATGCTGTTGCTGTTGCCGCCAAACGCTTCGATATTGTCCTTCACGAACCTTGCCGCCATCAACATGTCCCACATACCATAGTTGCCAAGAGAGCTACTATCACCAGTGCTCAAGAACCCAAAGACGTCAAGCCTGTAGTTGATGGTCACCACGATGACGTCACCAGTCAGTGCCAGATTGGATCCATCAGTACTCATACCCTGCCCTGCCACGAATCCACCACCATGGATCCACAGCATCACAGACTTGGTTGTGTTGGGAGTCAGAGTCCGAGGAACGTATATGTTCAGTAAAAGACAATCTTCGTTGGCCTGTCTGTTGGGCAGCCATCTTGTATTGGCTGTCTGCGAGCAAGAGGGTCCATATCTGGAAGCGTCTAGAACTCTTGACCAGGGTTGTACGGGCACAGGTTTCTTAAACCGGAGTCGACCAACCGGTGCCACTGCGTATCTCACTCCCAAAAACTGGTACACAAACTCGTTGCCGAACCTGCGAGTTCTTCCAGACATCTGTCCTAGGTTCGTGGTCACTGTGGGAGAGTTGCTGTTGGGTCGCTGAGCCTCTACATAGGCCAAAGCGGCGACGAAGAATACCAATAGCATGGAAAACGTCATGATGAAGTATTATGCAGTTAAAGATCTGGAAAAAAATAGAATGAGGACATTTACAATTCATAATCTGCAATGATAGACAGTTCTTATTCTTTGGCTAACATTAATCAAAATATATAAAAGTTTGATCACTTACTCAATGCATTAAACTTATCTAATTTGCATTTTTGAAGCTGATGTGATTATCAATAAGGAAAATGTTTATGGATAAGCAACTTCTTTTTTCTGTAGAAACGACGTTTCGACTTAGATTTTAATGTCGTTGTCAAGCAAGTAATATTGTTATGATTGTCAAATAAACAGAATAGTTTTTTAAGAGTAAATATTTGTTAGTTTTGAAAGAAAATCCTATCACACTATCTTTTTGCGTTTTACCATATATATTGATATCATGAAACAACTTCCAGCTGTAGATTTAAAACTTTGGCATTTCATTATTTCAGTGTATTTGAAATGAAACGTAAGGCCTCAAATATATCTCAAATGTAATCAGGTAAATATCATAAAGCGATTTCGGGTAGATATAAGATGGCGACATTCACCTGTGATTTTTTAGATCTTTATATTTGATATATTTTACATCAGAGGATTCCTATTGCCTATCATGTTATGTAATAACAAAAGTTTACTATACACTTCTCTTTTATCAAAAAGGTTTCGATTTTTAATATTTTGATTCTGTTATGAATAGTGTTTTCATTTGGTTAGATGTGCAAGATTATAGTCATCTTTCAAAGCAACCGCCGAGAATGATCAAATATCAATATCCTATTACACTTTGCACTGGAAAAGTAAAAACGGCGGATTAAGGCCAAATAACTTTCACACATTATATGGAATCCTTTAAAACGGCTCATCGCAGGTTTGTTAAGAATGAAAACAGAAGGATGATGTTATAACGGGGGTCAGTAACACGATAACAGACTGCCTAAGACCAAAACGGGGACACTTTTGTAGTGGGGTGTTGGTTTAAGGATCATCGGGATAAAGAGGTTATTCCAGAATTGGTTGGTCCGAAGATCTCGCGGGGCTGTTTAAAACCAATGGGGCCCTCTCGTAGGAAAATATAGTATTAACTGGCTAAAAATAAACACGCTAAAACGTCAATTCATGCATCTTGAAAGAAAACAATGAATGAGGTTGTGAAAGTTTTACAAGATGGCTCTTTAAGTACGTACGTACGTAGCTTTCATTGATAGGAAAATCGTATCTAAAACCAATTGGGCCCTCTTGTAGAAAACGTCATGTGACGTGTGGATTTAATGATGCCAATTTAGTAATTTTTAAAACAAATTAGATATCATTCTCACCTTAGTGACAATTAATTTGTAGATTATGGTATATATTCTCAGCAACTTCAATGACATATATACAAACTTATCAAATATTTTCAAATAACAACACGTTTGAGGCCTTTTTTTATCTGTGATTTCCTGTTGGAGTGAGCGACATGCAGGAAATATGATTTAGAAACTATTTTTTCAGTTTTCAGTTCGAAATCTCTTAGGTCTTTTCTAGTTAGTATTATTTATTGTTGATAAACTTTTCATTATGAGTATGAGGTTTATATATGATTTATTTTCCTGCCATAAGAATTGTAGTTAGTAACTTTTTAAATTTGTAATATAAACAATACAAAACGAAAAGAAGTTAGACTGTTAACTCTTTTACAGCAAAAACACCGTTACTGAAATGAAAGTTTTATCTTATAAATACCCTACCGGAATTTTTCTATTCAAGGATACATAGAATAATAGTGTTTTATTTCTTAGTTTACCGTGATGAAGTTGAATTAATTTTTAAAGTATGTGGTGATAAAGATATGATTCAAAGTAAAATTTATTCAAAAAAAGCCAATAACTTATTCTTCATGTATATTTCAAAAGGCAATTGCTTCTATTCACAAAGCAAAGTTTTATTGATATTTATGAACAGAAATTCACTGATAAACTGAAAATAAAATGGTGAATTTCATCTACAAAACGTGTATTAAGTTAATGCGCATGTATAACGCTTCTGTAACTTTAAATTTTTTTTAATGTTTATTACTTTTAACATGTATTATTGTCGTCTGAAAAAAAAAATAGCACAAATACGGTGAAGATCGGTATTTATTTTAAAACTTCAGATTTATAAAACAAATTGTTCGTATTTTTTCATACTAATATTGTAATTGTTAACACTTTGAAGAAATATTTAAAGTTATGTCCTATTCTATTACCAGTGTTTAGAAAACAACCGTTAAATCATTTGGAAATCAGAGAAGTCTTCTAGTCAAAAAGCCATAAACACTATTGTACAATAGTAAACTTTAAATTCATTAATCAAAATATACATATGTTAACATATACATGTATAATGTTTTGGAAAGTATTTTTAGTTAATTTCAACACATAAGATGAAATATCATTTCATATAAAGCTTAAATTAATTAACAACCTCTCTTACCTGTACATAGATATCCACTTTAAGACAATTACAAAATCCAGTGTCCAGTCACTTTCGTATGGTCATCTCTCAAATAAGTGACCCATACCTGTAAGTTTTCAAATTCAACCTAGCTCAACTGCGTTCTCTCGCTTATAAGCCACTGTCTCCAACTTCCCTGGAATTTCTACATCACAGACCAACAGGGGAGGTAACAATGCGACATTTTCCAACTAATATGTCAACACAGTGGACCTCAAATAGGTTCTTTATACGTCTTGCTCCGCCCTACACCGGTTACTTCCCTTTCTTCGTATTCGCTGGTTCATTACAATAGCAAAACTACTGCGTTTTATTTTCTGTGAAGAAGCCAATAAAGTTATGACTGAATGATATTTTTTTTAGATTTATCATTTAGTGGAATATTATGTATCTGTTACAACGCTTTATTTTAATTTCAGAATTATTTCAATATTCGAATTATTTACAATGTAGGTAATGTCTATATTTCCGTTTCACGCAGCGGTAAGATTGCGTGTTTAAACATTTCCGTGGGATGCGGCTTAAACATGTAATTTGAATATTGCAAGCTATTTTTTATATTTGATTTTTACTATGAATATGAAGTTATTATGTCCATGTACTAACTGAACTGAATGAATGGTGGCAATTAACTCAAGGACTACAGGTGAGAGTTTAAAGGTCAAATAAAGAGGTATTCACCATGACCTTTTAGGAAGTTTTAGAGAGATTTCCTTAAACGTGATTGACTCCCAAACACTTGATTGTTGTTTACAAACAAACAATGAAATAAATGGATATGAAAGTGTTTCATGGGTTTTATCTTTTTTCAGTAAAACGTACCTCTCATTACACCCACACTTTTTGTGCGTTTTTTTTCCATTTTAATTTAAACAGATTTTGTTAAACACATTCGGAGAAGAATGGGAGTTCAACTTTAACGATCATAACAATCCGAAATTGGTTGGGTGATTGTGAAATGAGGGCCTGGTTTGGTACGATTCATCCATTCATTCATTCTCTACTTCACTTGCCTTTTGGAAGTATGTATGTCTATATCTTTACCAAAACCACATAAACCAAAACCGTGAAGATGAATCTTATGTGTAATTATACGATAGCTACTGAAAGACACACTGACAACGCTTCATAACTTGATCCATCGCATTGTCCCTATTTTCAACAAACAAGCAGTAAGAAGTATTTTCAGCATCAGCCAACATTCTTTTTTAAATTACACATTTGACAACGTTTGACATATTTGAAACAATAAACAAAATATCTCAACATCAAACTGCTGGCAGCCATTTCAGTGTGAACATAGTTTAATCAATTTTGTCATGGAAATGGATACCCGTAGCTAAACTTAACTCGGTACGTTCGTTTGAGGATTCACTTTAATAGATTGTCTTGAAAATGGTAACGTGCGTTTTATTTTTCGTGATATGCCTCTATTTTTTTTAAACAAAACGTGAAAGAGTGCCTTTAATTAACATTGCTCAGATTTAATAATACGCCAATATAAACATTCGACATAAACAATTAACTGTTATGGTATAGCTCACTGGGATACTGTATCTGATGAAGTGTCCATGACCACTGTCCTTTAAAGTGACAAAGAGTATTTTTCATAACAAAATACTTGGCTTTGATACGTGTCAAAATGTCATATGTGTTGATTAAGTTCAAAGCATCTCGTTCAACCTGCATATTCATCCACAAATACTTAATACATAACAGTGACTTATTTTCAATGATAACGAGCGACGTCTTTATACAAGTACAGAAAATGAAAATCTACGTGCCTTCATGTTTACTAGTCATTTGATCTATAAACGATACCAACTCATATTTCTCTTTTCATCTGCTATTGATGTGTTTTTCATAATTGCGTTTGTCCATTGTCCAGTTTTTGATCAAAAACACGTCTTTAACCTAATAGTGTCATTCTACTGATAAGCATTAAAATGGTAGCCTAAATTTCAGCAAGTCACTATTTCTCGATAGAATATCATTTGGATAATGTTTGACATGTTTGACTCCAATAACATACACATGTTCTTAATACCTTTAACAACTTCTACTAATTACTTGTGACCTAATAAGGTACACAAATATTTCCGAAAAAAATCTTTGCAATTATCTATGTAGATATGTAATGTAAAAAAAAATATTCATAAAATATTGAATTTGTTGAAAGGTGACGTGGTTCGTTCTTTATATTCTACGAAAAAAAGAAACTCATTGAGATCAACAGCACTAACCATTCACCTTCTGTCGATGGGAGTTTAGCTCGCTAACAATAGCTTGGCCAAAGATATGGAGTTCAAAAGAAAAAATATATCTTCAAACATTCTCTCCCGTGAAGAAAGGGGCTCCAACCCCGCTGATCTTGCCCTCTGTATTTCAGCTATGCGTACACCGTGTGTTATTCGGGTTTGTAACTGACCACTTACTTCCTTGACCAGTGTGTGATGGGCGAGGCTTTGTTAAAAAAAGCCGAAGTGGTCAAGGAAAGCGTCTCTTGTGAAGATAATACGTTACGTGAGGGAAACAAAATTAAAAGTTTTACCACAAAACAAACTTATCTTAACGGAAGTAATTTCATCTTGTCATATTGTTTTCTTGAGATACATGGAAATTGAAGAAAGGGAGTTTTACAGCGACGCGGTGTTGACATTTTTTGGAAAGGGTCAACATTTAAGATGACATTTCTTTTCCTAATCTTTATTTGAAATGCATTAACATTCAAGCTTGATGGATTTATTGTTCGGCGACGCTACATGCCTAGGCAATTGTTTATATTTACGAATCGTGGGTTAATGGTAAGAGTAAATATTATGATGTTGAACCCTTCATGGAAAATAATGGTCACAAGTGTTTTGCTAAGAACTATAGGGAAATAATTTTGGATCATGTTGTTGATAGGAATGATTTTTTTTTTGTATTTTCAAAGAATTTAAGAAAGAATGAATTGGAGCTGGTGATGTATGTGATATACATACATACATACATACATACATACATACATACATACATACATACAACATGCTGAAATAATGATTGAATAGTAGTTACCGTTTTGTCACACAGGCAATTTAGCGATAAAAAAATATTCAATATGTGTAATTTTTGACATTATATGGAATGAATTGATTGTCAGACAATTTCAAACTGTTTGTCCAGCGTTGATAAATTTTTTTCCTGATGAAATTATTACGCATTCGGAAAACAATAGTTCAAAACAATTATTAAATGCACTTAATTAGAGTGGCAGTGTTTTCTTAGAAAGTCTTACGCGATGTACGCCAAATACATGATATTTAAACCTGATGATATAAACATTGAAAATTAGTTATACATTATCATTGCACGATTACGGATATTCTCTCATTTTGTCTTCATTTCTTTAAAAAATTCAAGAATTAGTTTCTTTATTTTTGATTGATTTATGTTAGTTTTTTTTTTCCATTTTGAGCCTATGGTAGCCTAAATATGCTTTTCATCATTGTTTAAAGCATCGAAATGAAAATTTACCAATTTAGAAATTTAATGGCAAAATGTTTTCCTGTTGAAATTATATGACGCATTCAGAAATGAATAGTTCGATAGAGTTATGTGCACTCATAAACAGCGTTTCCCCCAGAAGCTATATTTGCAAATTGTTGTGTATGAAATTAACTGGGGAACAGAGAGATTCAACTTAAATTTCGATTAGAAATATCGATATATGACAGAAAGACAAACATATTAACAAATGAATTTAATTCACACATTAAAATAATAGGCTATATATCTGTTTATTATCCGTCGGTTCACTGGGTATATTTGAATATTATGTTATGTCGATATATCCTCTGAAATGGTATAAACCATGATCAGTTAACATTGGTTCATGAACGGTTCAGTAAAAATAACAGTTAAAACGAGGTCTACTATTAGATCAAATCAAATCACGAAGAGTGTTCCAAGAATACTTCCATCACGTGACAATCACGTGACTTCTGTGTTTGCAGATGGCGCTCTTCAGTCTGCTGTGAAGAACTCACATGTTGGTTTTCTGCGATTCTTTTTGTAAGATTTCTGTTGTTGTCGTCCTCAATGTATGTTGTTTTGATGTTCTAAATGATTTAATCAATCAAATCGCCTTTATCTCCGAAGAGAGTGTATATTGAATATAAAGAAAATTAAATCTGGCGCCATTTTGGCCGTGCCTAAAAATTACCTAATCTGTCCGATTTTACTGCCTTAGAAAACACGTGGTTCGGGATAACCTTTGTCGACAAGCCGTTATTGATGAAACGGTGAATATTACTGATGAAATTTAATGTTTAGTAGCTGTAAATAACATCAATATATGTTCAGCCGAGGTAGTTAATATATTTAGATAGCTAATGTACGAAGGGCTTTATATATAGATCTATTTCGCTTTGTTCAGCGATAATCAAGCTTTTAAGTCAAATGATAAATTAGCTGTTTGTAGATCCTGTTTCGAGAATTTCATGTCCAAAGCGTGATATTATTAATGAGACGAATTTCACTTGTCACATCGATAATATTATTGTGTATACCACTCTGTACCCGAATTACCCATTACTATCTATGATGCAATGGCCTGACCATATTTAAAGTTTAAGTAAGGTATCTTAGTGTAGGCTTGAAGGTTGTTAACCTTTGTAATTGTAGTTAGTGAAGATGTCACCCTTGATATGAGAAGGTCACAACATTTACTCAAGCACAGTGGTGTTAGGTTTAGGAACATGCAGTTTAATTCTTCTAGATATTTTTGTGTAGATACTAAATACAACTTTAAAAATAATAACAGACCTTTTATATTGTAAATCTCTTGATATCGTTTAGCATGTTTGAATGAAATGTTATTTGAATAACTCATCAATCTTTTTGATACTAAAATACATAAAATTAGGTAGACATTAAAAGTATAAACGCCATTATTTATAAGACTAAAAGGTCTTTTTCAGTTTAGAACAATTTCCATGTCTTGAGATTTGATGTAACAGAATTGTATCTATTTTGTAAAATTCCTTTTGTATAAATGTAAATTATAACTAATGCAAAATTATGAAAAGGTGCCAATTGTTAAAGGCAAACCCCAAAATTCAAAGCATACTTTATTTTTCACCTTTGTGAGTTACTACAATATCAAATAAAGACTTCATTATTTTGATTTAACATATCAATTAACAACATGAAATTACAAGTTATTTAAAGCTTTTTTTTCATAACCAATACCTTTTTAATTTCAATACAATGGTTGATAAAAGTGACCACCAATATCATGACCTCTGGTAGTGAATGTGCGAAGGTACAACAGTGGTTAGACACTGTGGAGGCTTGTCTTTGTATAATCTGTCAGTATTGAATGTCATCACGCCATGCCTGTACCAAGTCCATTCATGATATTATATACACTTCATGCTGTACGACAGAAGAGTCTACAGATTTATTAATTTAAGGTAAGGTTGCTGTGATTATGAGTTTATTAAAATTCAGATTATATTTGTTTCATTTGTTTGTCCTGTTAAGAATAACTGTATTACTGTTACGTCCATTTCCTCTCAAAATAGACTACTCAAGTCCTTATTTCCTTCCTGGTTACCTTTGTTTCAAGTGGACCAGTTTGTGAGTTAGAAATACATTATCCTGATTATGCAATCAGTATTGAAAGCTGAGCATCCAGTTTTCAGGAACCGCTGAGAAGACTGGAGTTCGTTCACCTGTGTGATGTGCCCATATTTCCTACTGAAAAAACCCATAGAATATACACAATATTTGATATTACAGTATCTGTGTTTCGAATTGTCACAGAAGATTTTGAAGGGGACACAAAACGTTCCAATTGTAACACATTATCTGGGAAAATTTGACTTGCATAGTCTCTGAGAAGAGGTAATGTTAAACACTGTATTTTTGTTAACATGTAATTGAAACAAATAGACGTACTATTGGTTTACTTTCATATAGACCTCTATGACTGACTGCAAAGTTTAGCCATAAATCTCTGACTAACTGACTGTCACACTTTAAATAGTTTTTAACCCTGATTTTCTTTCAGATTAAATCTGGCTGTACGTTTGTGTAGCAAGATGAAGTACATTCTGGTGACAGGGGGAGTCATCAGTGGTGTCGGGAAGGGTGTCCTGGCCAGCAGTATCGGAACTATTCTCAAGTCCTGTGGTGTCAGAGTAACCTCCATCAAGATCGACCCCTACATCAATATAGATGCTGGCACATTCTCTCCTTATGAACATGGTCAGTTTTAGTCTTAAATATGTTATCTAATACTAAATGGCTCTTATGATAAAATATCTGGCAGGTTTATTTTGATGGCATTTATTTTGGTCGGCATCCATGTTCTAAATCTTTGAACTCTTATTTGATGGAAGAGTTACTTTGAGACAGAAGTTTATATGTATCTGAAGTAATTGAACAAGGTTGGAAGTTTTGAATATCTGCTTGGTTCTTTCCTCCTGTCCCTGAGTTCCATTAGGTTTCACTAAATTCAAAATATTGTCCTTTTTATCATTGTGCAGGTGAAGTGTTTGTTTTGAACGATGGTGGAGAAGTAGATTTAGATCTGGGAAACTACGAGAGGTTCCTAGACGTGACATTACACAGAGATAACAATATCACCACAGGAAAGATTTACCAGCACGTCATCAATAAGGAGAGAAGGGGAGACTACCTTGGCAAGACTGTCCAGGGTGAGAGAAGCTCCCATAAAATCATCAATATTTAAACCTTGTTATTTGTCATTATACAAGTAATATGTAGTGTTGTTTACAGATGATCCAGCTAAGGATCTTGGTTGAGACTACTCTGAAAGAAGTTACACTCCTTTTATAAAAGTATCATACTTTAAATAAAGGAATCCTGACCAAATTGATGGGATAATTTACACCTGACCTTCCTGATCAATTGTTTCAATAGATTTGAAATCACGGTATGCTTATGAAAGAGATTTAGTTATGGAGAAAAGTTTAAGAAATAAAAACTGTGTTGAGACTTTCTGAACATTAATGTGATGCATTGGGTGAAAAAGACTATTTTAGAGTAAAGAAATTCCATTGTTGCATGTTTCAGTGGTGCCACATATCACAGACGCCATACAGGAGTGGGTTGAGAAAGTAGCCAAGGTGCCAGTAGACGGAGACAAGAAAGCTCCTGATGTCTGCATTGTAGAGGTAAGGAGTAGAACTTCTTGAATGTAGACAAAGATTTTGTGGTTAAAACCAGGGAATGAGCTAGTGACAAGTACCTATCATGCTGGTCTTGTAAATTCAATGAATAGTTATCAAATATACTAATCATAATGGCTTATTGAGCGAAGAGGTGTTATGGTCATGTAAATGCATTGGCTAACAGGAAAGAGTTCAATCTCATAATCTAAGATAAAATCTGCCTGTAATTTGATAGTTTAGTTTCAATGCCTGATGTTCATGGAGTATAAATAAGTTGCATTTTGTATGGTGCATTATAGTTTTACCATTCACCATTTATTTTTCAGCTTGGAGGGACCATAGGCGATATCGAAGGTATGCCTTTTGTTGAAGCATTCCGTCAGTTCCAGTTCAGAGTTGGGAGAGAGAATTTCTGCTGCGTTCATGTCAGCCTTGTACCCCAGGTATATGTTAAACTTGTCATTGTTCTGTAGTGTAGCAAATAGTAAAAGATCCCATTTCCAAAAGGGAGATAAGGATTCGTATGGGGAAAATTCTCAGACAAAGTATGAAAGTGAGCATGTGTTTGTAAAAAATTAATGATTTAAATTGTTTTTTTTTTTTTGCTTATACATTTTACGTCATAATGTGTAAGTGTATCCAATGGTTTGCATATTTTTGATAATATATATTTGCAAGCTGGAATTGTAGCCAGTACACATTGTATCAAAGTGAATCTGTCTGTTTGTAGCCACGTACAACGGGAGAACAGAAGACAAAGCCCACCCAGGCCAGTGTCAGAGAGTTGAGGGGGCTCGGTCTCTCCCCAGATCTTGTATGTATTTGCAAAGCAAGGAATCCTCACTAAATATTTTGATAAAAATTTCTCCTCAAAATATTTTATTTTCAACTTTTGGTAGTAGGATTACTGTTTATTCATTCTTGTAGATCAATGAGAGTGTATTGAGATCTAGTTTTGGAAATGTAAATTTTTGGCTTAAATAAAAGTTATGAAATACTTAGTCTATAAGACTTGATCATTATCTTTGATTGTATTTTTCACAGATATATGGTTCAATTCGTAGTTTTGCTATCATTTTAAAAAATCAATACATCACAAGGGATATCTAATGAAAGGGAGATAATCTTAATTTATGCCAACTAAAAGTGTTAAGTACAAGATTTTAGAACACTATGTAGATAAATATTGATATATTTTGATCAAAATGGAAATACAAAATGATGTGTCAGGAACTCAAGAATTGATATCGATGTGTCACAATGTTACAGATAGTGTGTCGGAGTGCCAACCCACTGAATGAAGGATCTCGGGAGAAAGTATCTCTCTTCTGTCATGTTCCTCCAGAACAGGTGTGTTGAACAGGTCTACTGTTTAACTTTTGTTTTAAACAAACTCATGACAAAATGACAGTAAATGTCCTTATTGAATAAAGTGGTTTCAACTGACTGCATCTCTGTCCTACAATGCTTGACTTAAAACCTTAGCTCTTACCTACGTTACCTCACAGGAAAAGACAAGTTTGTAAGAACGTCGACTGTTATTGTTTTATAGACAGTGTATATAATCAGCCAACAGGAATTGTTAAGAGCCTAGTGAATCAATGTCTCACTGAGGATCTTTCTGTGTCTGACAGGTGATCTGTATCCACGATGTATCGTCCATCTACCGTGTCCCTCTGCTGCTAGAGGACCAGGGAGTCCCTCAGTACTTCATAAACCGTCTCCATCTCCCGGTCCCCCCTGCTAAACCACAGCGCATGATGCTTCGCTGGAAGGAACTGGCTGACCGGTATGACCGTCTGCTCAAGGAGGTGTGCATCGTCCTGGTGGGCAAGTACACCAAGCTGGAGGACTCCTACGCATCAGTCGTGAAGGCGCTTAAACATGCAGCTCTTGCCGCAAGTCACAGGCTCGATCTCAAGGTATGGTTGGTTTAATGGGAAAGGTTTCACAGAATGAAGTTTGGGCTATTTTCAATATTCTGTACAGACCATTCAAATAAATCAATTCATAATTCATGAAAATTAAGTTGTTAATACTTTGAATAAGCCAAATAGGGTGTGGTGAAAGATTTAACTTTTTCAAGGGAGGTAACTAAATGTTTACTTAAACATACTTTGTCTCTTCAAAATTCTCAAATTGTACAAACTGATGCCCCTCCTTTGTAGTACATCGAAGCAGCCCACCTTGAGCCGTCCATGGTTCATGAAGATGCCCAGTGTTACCATCATGCCTGGAGGGAGCTCGTTGGGGCCAAGTATGTTCTCAGTTTCTCTCAAAGTATTTCCGAAATAAATATCAACAGAAGATTCAGATGAGCATTGAGTATCTTTATTCCAGGGCTAGTCTTTGCAACATTAACATTGATCTAGTTTTGATTTAGATCTAGCATTGAATTTGTAAAGGAGAACAAGGCAGGGCCAAGTCGTTATGTTCTTATATTCATTAATTTTTATAAACAAAATGAAGTCAATGAAACTTTGAAGTACCTTATGAAGTGTTCTGTAACAATTAACTACTATGTGACGAAATGTTCATGTAAACAATGAAATCAAACTTTTTTCAAACTTCTTGCTGCAAACAAAGTTCCTTTTACCAAATGACAAATGACGATGCCGAGTCTGATGTACCATGTGATATGTGTCTGCAGTGGTATACTGGTACCAGGAGGGTTTGGTCAGCGGGGCACGGAGGGGAAGATTCTAGCTGCAAACTGGGCCAGGAAGAAGAATGTGCCATATCTCGGTGAGCTTTCAGTCTCATCATTTTCCAATGATGTTCAAATTAGTCTAAAGATAACACTTGTACCTCACTGTGTTACCATATGAGAACTGCTTGGCAGGGTTGACCTTTTGACATTTCACGGACCAATCAGCAACCGTGGAAATCATCATCACAAATGAATTTCTAAAGAGGCTGGTGAATGGTTGAATTGAGAAAGGTGGAAAGTCAATTGACAACTGCCTGTCAAGCAGTTCTCTGACCACTCTGGGATGCTATTGTTAAGAAAGATCATTGTTAGAAATTGATCCTTGCTCAAGGATGATCAGGTTTATCTGTTTTCTATTTCTGTAGAAATGATGTTTTTTTGGTCATAGAAGATAAGAAAATAAAATGGGTTTTTTTGCAAGCACTCGACAGAATGTGTAAAGTTTCTAGATGTATAGAAATGTTTTCATTGTGTGTGTAGGCGTGTGTCTAGGACTGCAGTGTGCTGTGATAGAATTTGCCAGGAATGTAGTTGGATGGAAGGAGGCTGACTCGACTGAGTTTAACCCAAAGACTCCCAAACCTGTTGTAAGTACAGTCTCTTATATTTAATTTTTTTAACTTTTTGCAAGACAAATTCAATATAAAAAAATTAAAATCTCAAAAGCAAAATTTGTCATAAGTTGATACTTACATCAGTGTATGTAATAAGCTCGTAAAGTATCAAGCCCAAAAGTGATATTTGAAAAAAAAATTAATGGCAATATTGTAGAAGAACTTAAAAGTTACCAGCCCCTATCAAAAGTTACTAGGTTCTTTATTTTGTACACTGATTAACATGAAAGGCATTTATGTGTGATTTTAAAGCATGCAGTATAAAATGAATAATATGCATAGTGATGTAACGTGAATATACAGGCCACATTCAATGTACATGTACATTGAGAATTGGTTGTGATATGGGATATCAGCATTAATGACTTAGCTCTGATTGGCATCAAACAGGTGACGGTCCGTTAAGAATAAAATATAAAATTGAAATTAAAAGAGTGACTTACAATAATAATACAGTATCTTGGTGTATAGTA
Organism: Phorcus lineatus; assembly: GCA_921293015.1. Classification (NCBI taxonomy): domain Eukaryota; kingdom Metazoa; phylum Mollusca; class Gastropoda; order Trochida; family Trochidae; genus Phorcus; species Phorcus lineatus. The sequence goes on from OV121085.1 coordinate 19,829,732, forward strand.
TTTTCAGCTCAGCATCATGAGATATATTGTAACATGTCTGAATTGAGCACTCTTACAATTATTATTCATATGACTTCTGTCTTAAAGGCACTGTAACTGATTTTTCTGTCAAAAATTCTCTGTCAACGAGTTGTCTGACCTTCAGGTTATTGAAATGCCGGAGCACAACCCTGGACAGATGGGTGGGACAATGAGACTGGGACAGAGGAAAACGGTCTTCACCTCCAAACAGTCGCTTCTCAGTGAGTATAGTAGCGATCTGTAGTGTCAGTAATGTAAATGCCATTTACTTAAAAATGTCTTCGAAATGTAAGAGGGAATTTGTTATCCACAAGATTGGTCTGTTCACTTTTGCCCTTCAAATCCCAGCAATGCTCTTACAGTTTTAACCAGAATGAAAATAATCACACAGAGGTATCAATGATAAATAAATTCTATGCTATTTGTCAAGTGTGTCTAAAAGAAAAACAATATCTTGCTTATGACTTTGAGGTCTTTGCGAAAGGATTTTGTATCTGAAATGCATATTTCCTTCACCTGAGAGGCCCGCTGCCATAAGAAGAATATCGTCACACTAACAAGGGATTAGCTGAAGTGCAGGCAGACAGTTGCTATGGTTGGCTGTGGGAAAAAGAGAGTGCCATCATCAAAGTTACTGTGCATGGGTTACCAGCAAAACCTCTACCTCTTTGTACATTTTTGTCAGCTTATAATCATATAAACAAATTATATAATTGATTATCAAAATTTTTCAGAGAAGTTGTATCACAACAAAGACAGTGTGGATGAGCGGCATAGACACAGATACGAGGTAAGCATTACAGAAACATGTCTCAAATGGACGGATATTAATGATGTCAAAACTTCAAAATAGTTTTGTACAAAAATGTTGGTGTTCTGCGTTTAAAGCTTTCATTGTCTTGCTGACCTCTTATGAGTTAATTTAAGAGTGTAGACTCTAGATTCCCTTCTGTTTAAGTTTGTATAAAATCAAGAAAAAAATAATGCATAACCTGACATGAAACATAAATGACTATTATGTAAATTTTATCAATGTGACGTGACCACTTCACATTATTGAAAATATCTGTCATAATACAATATATCCCACACATGGGTGGATATTTTAGTAAATATAAAATCATCTTCAGCCACCTCCAAACTTTGTAACTGTCAAAGCCAAATTCCTGGATGCAACACTAGTAAGTTAATTATGCTCAGCAATGTTATGTTATGTTGATAGTTTATGTGATGATAATTTACCTAGGGAAATTAGTATAATAAAACACGCAAACTGAATTTGGACACTGTTGGTCCTCCCTGATTAAATGGACAAGAAGAGACAGAGTATGCTCAGACTGTAGATGCCCACTCCTGTTTCAGGTGAACCCAACGGTGGTGGAGGAACTGGAGAGCAAGGGAATGAAGTTTGTAGGGCGCAGTGAAGATGGGGAGAGGATGGAGATCATGGAACTCGAGGGTCAGAGAAGCTTTCATTCAAACAACCGGCAGTCCAGTTGTTGCTTGTTTTGTAAAATCCATTTGCCAAGTAAAATATTAATGAACATTGTTATTCAGCCTTTACTTCAAAAGTTTTCTTCTGGCCTTTAAAAAGAAGCACCTATTTTTGCAATTAAGAGTCCAAATCTCACTTTCACATTAATCCCATATAATATGTTATTTGTTCTCTCAACATTCAATATTACCCATGTTGATTAGCCCACATTCTCGCCCGACAGAGGTTGCTCCGTCATAAATTCCTATACAACCTCTGTCTTAATTCTTGTGCACGAAATGTAGAATGCCGATTGCATGCAATCAAAGTTAGTTGTGCAATCAGCGACGCCGTTTCAAAAGCTATCATTCAAATCGCCTAAGCTTTCCAAAAACTAAACTTTATTCGAATATGCACCTTGCACTTTGAGTCATCTTCACAGAACACAAACGCCTCATTTCCTTGTGATATCAAATATGTTATTCATGCATTCGTTGTTTTCATTGGCTGAAATATAGCCAGGTAGTTTAAGTTGCAATATTGTCCCGCTAGGGGAAAGTGCCGGCAGGCTGAGAAACGTTTGTATTAAGACAGAGGTTGTATAGGAATTTATGACGGAGCTACCTCTGTCAGGAGAGAATGATTAGCCCATGGTCTGAGGAGATAATGTTACGGGCAAGTGCATATTGGTTTGTACTTTTGATTAGATTCATTGCTTCTTGTTAGTCTTCACTCCAAAATGTATTAAAATTTTGTCTGTACAACCCTGAAATAAATTTATGTCAATGGGTAATGTTTGAAAGAGCTCAGCTAATCTTGTCTTGTGTGTCTCTCCCTGCAGGCCACCCATACTACGTTGGAGTTCAGTACCATCCCGAGTATATATCCAGACCCATGAAGCCGTCGCCGCCCTATCTCGGCTTGCTGCTAGCCAGCTGTGGAAGGCTGCAAACATTTGCCAGTAAAGGCTTCCGTCTCTCGCCCAGAATGTCATATTGTGAGGACGATGATGAACTATCAGACGAAGAACTGGCGGGCATCACGTTAAAGATGGGACTGGACAGTTCAAGCACAGAAACATCATGAAAAGTGTGTTAAACATATTGTAATCTGTTGCTATATGAATGTATAGGTCATTTCACTATGATCCCAGAGCTGAAGGAAGTCCACTTCAGTTTGCGTCAAGGAGCTCTGTTTCAAATGAATGCATGCACTCAAAGCTTTTAAAGACTTGAGAATGTACATATCACAAATATATGCCTGTGCATATTTATCAAAGTCATCTATAAGATGTTGTTTACCAAGGAGCCATTTGTTTATAAAGGAAAAGCTTTATATGTATCCAATATTATTATGCATTCGTCAAATATATACCCTCCTCTCTCAAAAGACTTACCGTATTCGACGTGATAAGCGCCCGGGGCGCTTAAAAAATTAGTAAAAGGGGGCGCTAATTAAAACAATAAAAATTGTCCTCAAGTTTAGTCTTGAAAGTGTTTTCTTACGATAGACATGTCTTTGAAATATGGTTTTGTAACTTTTATCATTTTGATTGTGGCTGGGGGTCTAAAAATCCCCTGTATTCTTCACTTTAGTGGAAGTAAAAGACTTAATGCAAGACTGAAAAACCTTCTTCAATGAATCAGCATGCAAGGTAAGCAATGTTGAGAGGTGGGCGCTAAACAGGACGCATATTGTTCAGTCAAAAACGTGATGGGTGGGCGCTTATAGGGGAGTGGGCGGTTATTAAGTCGAATACGGTAATATGTTAACGTAAGTATTGCCTTTGATTGCCTGATAAAACAGTTATTTATTTGATATCAAATAATGATTATCATTTGTTGAAATGATTATTATCTGGCCAGGCCTACATTCATGTACCACAATGGTATAGAATGGGTCTACTTGACTCTCTTTGGGGTTAGTTGTGTTTTGTTGGTGGAAATAGGCCAATAGAAGAAATCAACCAGGGTCACTTCCATAACTCTAACACTAGGCTCCCTAATACATTAGGATAATATTTTTCAGGCCAGTGTCACAAGACAGGGTTACTGTTAAACATTTATTTTGACTTCTGAAATATTTTGTGTATGTCATGTCTGTGTTCATTATAATATCAATCATGGTGCCATTAATGTGAAAATATTACATTGGTAAGAAATGGATGGACAAGAAATAACTATATTGAGAATCTGACCAAAGTTTCTTCTGATAACAGAATATATATGGACATGAATAGAAACTTGCTGAGGATGTTTTTACTTAATACAAGTGATTTTATTTATCATCCAAAATCCTTCTTCAACAGTTGTCAGAATAGAATGAATCTTTTACTATGAAACTTCCATTTGGCCTTTTAAACAGTGAATTCAGTATGACATGAAAGCATTATTACATCAACTTCATGACATCATAGTATTGTCATCTGTCTTCTCAGTGAGGCCAAAGCATTATAAGGTAAATGATGATGCAAAAGCATTTTGACAGTTTTATCATTGCAATATGTACAATGTAGATATTGCACCTTTATCTCATATAAGATATATCTATTGAAGTAAGTTTTGGATGATAATTTGAATTTAGGCACAGATGTGTTCAGTTTAGTATAATTTATAGATATTCTCATATTTTTTGTGTCGTAGTCATTGACAAGCATTGTCTCAGACTAAGTAAGTAGTCTGTTTTATGGTAGGACCAGTAGTAAACTGAAATTAAAATGGAACCAAATAAATCATTTCATTTGTTACACATTGTTGTTTATCTTATGATGTTAGTATATGTACATGTTTTGTTTTACGCTTTTTTGTTTGTTCATGTAAATGTGCATCATAAGCTTCTCTTTACATGGTATTTTAAAAAGGAATTTATTTTGTTCAAATTTGCCGTTAGTGAAGAAACTTACGAACACCACAATTTAGTGACTTTGATGTGCTTGGAGGTCAGTAAAGATTAGATGGTTTTGTACCATGATAAACTTGCTAGGTTTCTTACCACACTAGACAAATTACACGAACTTTAACTAAAGTTTAGATCATAGTGAAGATAAATGCCATTTTTTAACGATTCAACCAAAATGGATGAATTTTGTTCTGTTTTGGCTTTGATAGGTTGGTGACCTTCTGTTGACTTCCAAATTTCACAGCAAGGATTATATAATTCATTTTGTTACGCCAACTTTATGACTATGTCAATAACCTGTCTCAAAAATTATTTTTTTATTCCAGCTTCAATTGTTGCATATCTTCCATGTTCTGAAGTGTCAAACCTACCTTCTTCCGTCATCTGTATATGAATCTGTATTTTTCCTTGTATATTGTTAGTTCAATGTTTTTCTGCCCAGATTCTTGTACATTCCGTACTGAACCTTTCCTCGTCAAATGTGACTGTATCTTAGTGTGTGTATCAAATAAACAAATAACTTCCAATTCCAGATTTTTCTTCAGTCGAGAATGGAGTGAAAAGACTCTAGACTATGCAATTATTGAACTGTCAAGTTTGAATTTTCAACATTGGGACAGAAGCAAACACGTGAATAAGATTATTAAGAAAAGAGCCATGGGCTGTGTAGCTCATTAAGCTATCTATAATTCATCCAAAAAGAGACAAAAAACGTTTATGGTCCTTGGCCCTTGTTAGGGGAAAAATCAAGGATGCCTATCACCTTAAACTACATGTACATAACCCCTAAGATATAGAGATTCATCATAGACCACCACATTATTGCAACTCTTTGTGCTATTAAGAAAATCTCTCAGTTTGGAGTTCTGGTCGCAATTTGTATTATCAGATCTCTCATTTTGACAAAACTTTTAAGTGTCCAGTTTTCTTTCCTATGTATAAAAATAAATGTGATATTTAATACATTTAAGAAAATAGAGCCATTGGCTCTGTGGTTTATAGCTGATTATGTTATAAATTGTCACAGGGCCACCATGAGCTTGCATAGAATCACCAAATCCATTTATTATTTTAGTCTTAGGAGTCTATATGAAAGACTTAAGGTTTCTAGGCCTTGTCTTTGGAAACAAAAAATTAAGGTTGGCAGGGTCACTAAATTTATGAATTAAAGTTTCGCTTAGCTTGGGGAGTCAATACAAATGATTTCAGGTTTCTTGGCCTTTTTTAGAAAAAGAGACAAAATTTTTTTTTTTTGAATGTGCCCTGTGTCCCATATTAGGATCATCAAATTTAGAAATTAGAATCCCACCAAGTACACAAGGTTTCAGTTTTCTAGGCATCATGCTTCTGAAAAGATTGAAAATAGTTTTGTTTAGAGTCGACAAATGTATGAGTTACAATACCCATCAGCTAAGGAATCTGAAAACAAGGTTTTGGCTTTCTTAGCCGTTTGCTCCTTATAAACAACATTGAAACAGGTTTTAAGAGAATGAACCCTGTAGCCCCTGGGAGGGGTCACAGAAGGGTCACAGAATCAATAAATCTTGTAAGAATTGCCATCAGCTAAGGCCTATTTACACAAAGTTTCATCTTTTCTGGCCTCTTACTTTGGGGAAGATAAAACCAGGTTTTAGGTATTGGCCAATATGAGGGGTGACAGGGTTACAAAATCTATCATTTAAAAGCTCTTTAGTCAAGGAAACTACACAAGATTTCCTGGATCAACAGTTCTTAAGAATAAGGTGAAAAAATGTAAAGTTTACAGCTGGATGTCATGCCAGTAGTCAACCAGTCTTTCAGGCCAGATGATCTAAAAAGTAATGGATAATCAGTTCTTTTTTTTGTATCAACCCTTGCATCTGACTGGTAAATGGGAAATTCATGTGAAACTGTCTTAACTTGATCCCTCCAAATTTGTTTTATCACTTGCATACAATTATTTCAAGCTCGAAATAGACTTTTCAAGCAAAGGAAACCTACAAACCATCAACAAAAGTAAATCTTGATGGGATAGAATCATTTTAATACATAGCAGATTATGTACAAAGTCAAATGTCTGTTTCACCAGAAGCTTGCCCAGCAATTTGTTACTTCTGGTGGAGGTTGATGCACTGTAGAGGGGCTCGAACTTTTTTCACTACTGCTTCCCCTTCGTGCTTCACTCGGGTGTGGGCTCGATGCTCTGGGACTGATGAGCTCTCGTGTAAGTCTGCAGCCTGTAATAAGAACAGCAACTTGGTGTCTGGGCCTCAGATTTGTCATGTTGACACAAAAGTCCTAGATGTGAAAACTCTAGGTTTTTGGCTGTATTTATTACAAGGGGCAAGTCTCCATTACTAGCTGTTTTAAGCCTTGCTTCAGTTTGACACAGTTCATGGCTAGAATGTATTTCTTTGTGGTGATTTAACATTGTCTCTAGTTACTCATACCTTCCTTACGATCGGCAATCAGTGACCGTTTCATTCCATTGAAAATTAAGTGCTGATCCTGCAGTCAAGTGTTTGACTTGTAGGTTAATTTTGTTCCCAGTATGTAGTTTTAGAAAGAGCATTCTAGTTCCACTATTAAACTGACAAGATGGCAAACTCAAGCAGATGGACACCGGCAAAAGAACGCGGTCAAGTTTTGGCATTGACATACCTGTAACAATTACCAAAATCATCAGAACCAAGTGAACAGAAATATTAGCATTTATACCCAAAAATGATAAGACCATGCAAAGATAACAGCAATGATACTTCTCATATACAAAAGTAAAATAGTTTATATGTATTGAAGCAATGCCTAAGATAAGGGACAAATTGACACGCAAAATCTGGGCAAAGATTGTATTCATGTAGAATTCCTCTCCTTGCATGTAAACCATCACCATCACCAAAACCATATCACAAAAAACATATGAGATCATACCTCTGATTTCTTAGTGGTTGGGAGAGAGCTGAGATCAATCTTCTTGCCCTTTTGAAGTTGAAGTATCAGCTCCTGTAACAGTGCATTAAAAAATACATAGCATAATAATAATTATCAGTTTACAATGTACTGTTTATTGCATACATTGACAAATCCATGGCAGAATTCTTACCCTGTACCTCTTGAACTAAAACCAAATGTGCTTACTCCTATCATTCTCCCATATAAATACACACATGCAACATCTTAAGTTAGATTTGTTAATTTCTGTGATATAATGTTATTCAACATCTGGAAGTTAAGGATGCTTCGTATCCTTCTTTAATTCCCTACAAGCAGATCTGAGTTAGCTAGCAAGAGAGAGTGTACCTGTGAGATGCTTTGCACACTGCGTGGGGAAGCCTTGGAGATCTCCTGTAGCACATTCACCATCATCGCTTCACTCATACTGCTCATGGGGGCTGTAGCACAGAAACAAGATTTATCTCTAGTAAAGAATACAGTATAGTGAACTTGAGCATGCTTGCATAGAGCTCTATCATACTTGAGTGACTGTACCTCAGCATTAGATGTATTGGTTAAAAGTGCTTTTAGTGTTAATGGAACTTTCTGAAATAGAGCCTGGAACTTGATTTTTAAGCTATTTTAGTTACGATAATTGTTCGTATCACATATCTTATTGTGAAGAGAGATTCTAAATTTAGGCCGTGGAATGTTTCCTGAATGATAAACATGGGGAATAAGGTCTGAAGAACGCAAGTTGTATGCTCATAAGTGAGGTATGAATGTTCTTTTACTGGGACTATGATTTCAAAAGGAAAAACAAAACAAATATCATCAGCGATTCTATGGTTTCTGAAAGGATATATATACAATCCAAGCCATTACCGTGTTCCTGTACAAAGTATTCAACACACGCCGGGAAAACTCATGTACTCTTAAGAAAATAAAGTTAATGCATGCATTAGCTACTATCAATAGATTTCTATACTGTATTTTGGGCCCCGAGGCCTTATACTGTAATAAATTTTGTCTGTCTGATAGGATATATTCACCAAATTAAAAAGCCTACACTTGTTGCCTAGAATTGACTCTGATATTGAGAATCCTAAAATCTATTTAGATATAGAGAAACTAAAGAAACAATTCTTTCTAAACACATGAGCATATCTTCTTTATCAAAATATAAGTAATGTTTGAGAAATAAGATAATTTTCTCAAATTGTGTGGGCTACCTGGACTCTGCACTTTCTTGTCCTCCATGAGGTAAGGGTGGGCCAGCAGCTGCTCTGTTGTAGGTCTTGACTTGGGGTCCCGTGTCAAACATTTCTGATCAAATAGAATATAACAGTTTCAATTGTTTTTCTGCACAAATACAGCAAGAATTGGAATGGAAAAAAAGATAAGGAATTATCATAACTGTCTTTTAAATATAGCCAGTGTTTGCCTATAAAGTTAGAAGCAAAATAACAGCTGAAGCCCCTCCAGTATTAACTGGGAAAAACTTAATTTTTTGGATATTATTAAAAAGGAGAGGAATATTGAAATGAAAAAAATCTGTTCAAATAATTTGTGTATGTAAATAAGATCACATATCTTGATGAAACTGGTTTCATTGAAATGTTGAGTATATAATACAAAGTAGCTTCACTGTCATCATAAATGCCCTTTACTTCTGTCCTTCAATATGCAGTATTCCATGTCCTCGTATGCTGTGTACAGTCACAGCTACAATTTTTGCATGGCACCGTCTGTACACCAGACTGACATGAAAAAATAATTTGATACCTTGAGGACATCCAGCAGGTTCTTGTTGCCGATGTCTGGGAAGTCAATGTTGTGGGTTGGGCTGGTGATGGCCTGCAGTTTGGCCAGCTGATTGCGGATGTGCTGGAAAGGTGTCTTCCCATAAACCATGTTGTACAGTATACAGCCCAGCGACCAGATGTCACTCCTGATACTTATCTGAAATCAGTCAACACATTTCTAAGGAACCACTAAGAATTGTATGTGTCACACAGAAACTGGATTGTGAAGATTGATGAGTAAGACACAGTTTGAACAATCCAATTATGAACCATATCAAAGCAAATGTAACTGATAATTATAGGATATCAAACGAGCTTCCCCTTTCATATCAAGTTTATGTCCCAAGTGAAATAATTTTGCTTTGTCATGAGCCTTGGCGAGTGACAAAACAAAATTATTTCACGAGGGACATAAACTTGATATGAAAGGGGAACCAGTTTTGTATCCTATTTATTACCCACGTTTTTTACAATGAAAACATCGTCAAATTAAAGTAAAATTTAGCTTCCCTATAGAGAAACGCAAAACTCGGATTAATACATTATACTGGTGATTGGAATGTCGACCCCTTCACTTTGGAAAACGTACGCTGCTTTGGTGTTATGTAGTTCATTACATTTGATAAAGAAACAGATGAAAATAAACTACAACTGACAGCAAATATCATTTAATTCATTTCATTTAAAGACTAGGTTTTAGCTACAAATCTGTAATTCAGCATAAACACGCGAAAACTGTCAACATTTTGAACTGATAAACGTGACCTAAATCTCGGCTCAACGTCAGTCGGCTGTCACTCCAGGCGTGTCGTGACATGGAGAACTGTTCGGAAACATCGGATTAACAGGACACGTTTTGAATGGCACACGTAACATTTGGCCTCTAAAGGGAATAACATTGAAATTTATGTCTCAAAAACTGTCAACTGGTAAAGAACTTTTCATTCAATTGAAACTATTCTTCATCAGATAAAAGGACAAGTCACTGTAAACAATACGGCGACGCTTTGCGAAACAGAAAAACAGTAAGTCTATATCTAGGTACTTGCTTTTCCCCCTGAGAAGTCTTGACAACATATATGCTGAAAGTGTTCAAAGGCCGAATAACAATCACAACTCGTCCAATAACTTTTCTTTAGATTTTGACCAAATCATTGGTATTTTATGGGTGACGCCATCTTTGTTTACATGAGTCCCGATTCGCGTTTTTCGTGTGCTTTAGGAACAAAAACGTATGAATGGAAATCATGAATGAAATAGCTGATGAAAGCAGTACGGGTAACGTTAAAACTCATGTATCAGCCAATCAAATCACTCGAAGGTGTTATGACACATATGTGTCATAACAGATTGTTATGAAACCCCTTTACGAAGTCCCACGTGGGTAATAATAATTATTTCTCGCTAGAATACAGGGGCTGGTGTGAATCAAGACACGGATAATGTGCTCCCTACTCTAAACAAGGGAAGCTGACTGAACCATTACCAAACAATTCAAAGTGCTTGCTTTATTGACATGTCAGAGAAGTGGGTTTCTATGATAAGCTTTTTGACATATCCAACAAGATTTAAAGGAAACCCGAATGAAACAAATATTCCAACAGGAAGAAAGAGCAGCTCACTTTGTAGGTTGGTTTGACCCTGTCCTCAGCGTCAGTGCCCCCGTCAAAACACTCCATGATTGCCTCGGGACTCATGTAGTTGAGGGTGCCCATGGGAGTGTTCAGGAAGATACTAGTCTTGTCCTGCTGCACCGCGTTGGCGATACCAAAGTCGATCAGTCGCAGATTACCAGCAGCCAGCATGAAGTTAGCAGGCTTCAGATCAGAGTGGATCACGCCTGTAGCAAGTTAGTTATGTCATGTGAAGAGCGAAACAATTTCTATATTGTCAGTTCAGCCCAATGGTGGAAATGAACAAAAGCAATCTCAGGGATAGGGGTGAAACGGTACGCTAGAGCTTCGGTTCGGTGCGTATTGCGGTACAGGACCCTCGGTTCGGTACATTTTCGGTTCGGTATGAAACAAATAGTCGCCATATTTCTTTGAACGAAATCTCCAAAAGTCACATCATTCAAACACTATTGTTGAGAGTTAAAGATAAAACTAAAATTTCAGTGTTTCAGATTTTTTTCAGTCAGAGTGAAACAAATGTCTCATGAAGCTATATATTTATGAAACACTTTAAAAAACAATAAGTCAAGCATTAAAACAAACAAAAAGTCAAATATTTTGATCTGATATTTATGACATAAACATTTCCATTTCCATAATCCATATTATGCCTGTCACTTCAAGATATATATTGAAAATATAACATATGGGAACCATGCAGCAGGTGTCTAAAATTTAATTTTAATTCAGTTACTCAAATCATTCTGATTCAGTAATTTTCTAAATAGTTTTTAACTATTTGCTTAACATTTCAATGTATAAGAGCATGTTTCAATAGTCATTCATTCAGTTAATCACTGCTGGGTGCTTACGTGTTAAAATTTTATCATAACAGCAAACTAGATGATGTATAGACGTGTAACCGTGCCGTGGTAAAATACTGAAAATACATTACATTGAGTAAACTAAAAGCACTCAAGTTCTTTTAAACATCATGAAGTAGAGTTATGATGCATACAAACTACTTGACATACACCACGTAAATTCTTTACCCTACAAGAAAGCCGACAATGACAAGATTTCACTTCAGATATGATGTAGGTCGCTGTTCCTTTGCACCCCCTTTTATCAAGCTCCAAACATTGTGGGCTTGTTATATATATCGTGCTCAGTTGATGCGTGGAGCTTGCTTGCAACCGGAACTTGAAGTTATTGGAGGGAGGTTATAGTAACAGCATGTAAACAATGACGACTTGCGATTTCCTGACAGTTAATTATTGTATTCCATATGAAGGTAAGTTGACAGCTTTTTCAAAATTCAATTGTGCAATTAAACAATTACATGCCCTTAAGGCTAAAAGCACATGCGACATTTTTTAGAAATCATGTGAGAATGTAGCGGTCACACCATAAATCTGAAACACTTTCGAATGTTTACTTCGACAGGTACCATTACCACTTCGAAAGTTGAAGAAGTTTAATGATAATAAATTTTAAAAAATTGATCATTGACTTTTTGAATAAATATTATTGTTTTTCTAAGTTATCAAAATGATATTTTGGACACAAATTAAATATGCGATACGAACTGAAGATCCATGTTAATGTACGGTGCACCGAACCAAATGTAAAATACCGCGGTTCAACTACTGTAGTAGTGAACCGTTTCACCCCTACTCAGGGGCTAAATAAATGATCCCTCTTTCTCAACTATTATCTATTCCTCATTGTCCGACCTTGTTTGGAGACAATTTTGAATTCTTGCTGAGCAGATAACAGTGAACAAATATCACTAGATGATAACCTACAAATAAATCAATTAAATGCCAAACTTGTGGCTATAGAAATAAAAACTTATTACAGACATCACGTCAGAACAAATATTATGTGAAATTTATAGAGAATCTCATGAAAGTTTGTGTACACACAGGACATAATAAAGTTATGATATATATTTAATATTAATAAAAACAAAATAACCCTGCTAAGATGGATAGAACCTTTCTCCAATATAATGTAGAATTACCTTCTTTGTGCAGAGCATGGACAGCAGTGACCATCTCGTCCCAGTAGAATCGGATCATCTGTGGTTTGATTCCTTCTCCATTGGCTGTGCGGCTCTTAAATAGTGTAGCAAGGTCTGTCTCGCCAAATTCCATCACAACAAACAACTTTTTCAACTGCTCATTGTGCTCACTGCAAACACATACAAATTTATTTTTGAACAACACAAGTCCATTATTCATTCATAATTTCAGACTTACTACTTTTATTTATTCTGACCAAAAGAGAAAGGAGTTGTTAGTCCTTTGATAACATTTGACAGTCCCTCAAACAAGTTAACACAATTCAATAAATTTTTATTTTACAAATCCGAGTACCATTTTTGATCAAATATTTCAATAACATACAATTCTGCTTGTTTCGAGAGCAAAAGTTAACTACAACAGATAAAAGAAGAAGAAGTCTTGTCAAAAATCGGAAGATGATACTTTACCATGCTGCAAACAAACTTTGGGTTGAGACAGGAAATTCGAACAAACCTGTAGAGGTTTCAGATTCTTTGAAGAGGATCCTCCTTGGGGTACTTACTGCATAAAAATCTGTATTTTTTGCTATATGACAGGTTGTGACTATTTTTTAAAATAAAAAATATACAAAAAACCACTAAAACGTGTTTTTGTACATTTCACCACCCTAACAGGGCCCCCTACCCTGGCGATAACCGTTCCGCCAGGGCCGGTAACTCTATTAGCAAACCACTTATCAATCCAGCATAGCCAGACAGAATAAGGGGAGGTGGGTGGCCGTACCCCAAGGAGGATCCTCTTCAAAGAATCTGAAACCTCTACAGGTTTGTTCGATTCTTTTTCAGAAGGGATCCTCCTTGGGGTACTTACTGCATAAAACAGACTCCCAAAGAAGAGTCCTTGGGAGTGGAATTCTGTCTTAACTAAGAGCTAAAGAAGCTCTAAACTCATGTACTCACCAGAGACTTGTTCGCCGTACCAACAGGACCGGCGTCTCGCTCACCCCTGGGGTACTTACGTCAGGGCTAAAACGCCTTGTTGTAAGCCAAACTACCCTCCCCCCCCCCTTTTTTGCAAAGGAAGATAGGAAGGTCTTAGGCAAAAATTAATCGTTATCCCACACAGAGAAGTCACCCCCCCGGTTGACTTCAGCTAGGGTCCGATAAAACAGTGAGTTAGTGGGTTAGTGTGTGCTCCCGCTAACTTTAACATAAAATCAGTGACACCTCGATCAAAAAGCTCAATCAGCTAGAGGGTATCTGACTCTGTCCACTGGAGAGAACCGACTGACCAAACCGAGCGCGCTCGCTAGAGTGCTTGTCTAGTTGGTAGTGTCTGATGAACGTGCTCGGCCGGCTCCAAATAGCGGCGGAGCAGATCTCTTCAATGGGCAGAGCCGCAGCATAAGCCTTAGAGGTTGCTACCGCCCTAACCGAATGAGCTTTCAAACCTTCTGGGGGCTGCAGCCCCTTATGAACATAGCTCAAATATATTGCGGATACTATCCATCGAGATATGGTCTGCTTAGATGCTGGAAGGCCGGCCTTATTGCCGCCGTAACAGCAAAACAATTGCTTATCCTTACGGATCTCTTTAGTACGCTTGACGTACATTTTGAGGGTGCGACGCACATCAAGGATGTGGGGTTGCGTCGACCTCGCCCCTGACGTCGCCGCCTGCGTCAATGCAGGCAGCTCGATCGGAGCTGAGACATGAAAAGAATGATCGACTTTTGGTCGGTATGAGTCCGGCAGTCTGATGCTGACTCTGTCCGTATGAAAGACAGTCAGCTCGGGATCGGCCGACATCGCATGGATATCGCCTACCCGCCTGCCAGACGTGACCGCCACCAAAAAAGCCGTCTTCCATGTCAAAAGTTGCATCGACAAGGTCTTCAGGTCCCGAAACGTCGGGCCTGACAACCAGTCTAGAACGAACTTAAGTTCCCATGAAGGGCTGATCCTCCGCAAAGGCGGACGGATCCTGTCCACACCTGCTAAGAAACGCTGAACCAATGGATGACTACCCAGCAGGGCGCCATCCACAGGCACGTGGAAAGCCGAAATGGCCGTAGAGTAACCCCTCACCGTAGATGCGGCCAAGCCGTCATCCAATCGGGACTGAAGGAACTCAAGGACTGGTACTAGACCCGCAGAAAAGGGATCGAGTAACCCCCTATTTCCACACCAGCGCGCATAACAGGCCCATCTATCCTCGTACTGAGTGTTCGTGGAATCCCTCCGCGAAGCCAGTATTGTGTCTGCAACTCGTGCAGGAATACCGCTCTCCTGGAGGCGACTCCTGACAGAGGCCAAACCACCCACTGAATTCTGGGATTCGGGTGTGGCGCTCCCTCCTGCATGAGAAGGTCCGGCCTCCCCGACAATAGTACAGGAGGTCGAACGAGAAATCTGAGCAGTAACGGAAACCAACTCTGCGCTGTCCACAGAGGTGCCATGAGCACCAATAGGACAGGCTGTTGGCTGGCTACCTGCGACAGAACCCTGGGTATCAAAGGTATCGGTGGGAAAGCCCACAGCACCCTTCCCCCCCAGTCTATCGCGAAGGCATCGTGAGCCAGAGCTGCTAGATCTGGGATCCTGGAGCAATACACAGGCGTCTGTTTGTTCACTGACGACGCAAACAGATCCACCTGGAACGACCCGTACAACTGGGAGATAGTTTCGAATATCCCCCGGTGGAGCATCCACTCGTGTGGAGCCAGCATGCGACGTGACAATGCATCGGCTCGGATATTGTCCACGCCCGGGAGATACACCGGTATCACCTGAATGCTGCACCGGTCGCACCAGATTAGGAACTGCCACGCCTCCTCTAGGAGAGTAGGTGACACTGCTTCAGGATGTATGACATGGCGGTCTGGTTGTCCATCTCTAGGCGGACCACCTGACCCCGAAGGTACGGCAGGAACCGGCTGAAGACATTCCTGACCGCCCTCAGTTCCAACACATTTATGTGCCATTGGGATTCGTCCAGAGACCACAGGCCCGAGGCTGAGTGATCTCCCAGGACTCCCCCCCAGCCTGAGAGAGAAGCGTCTGTTTGCACTGTGGCTGTCACACGAGGCTTTTCCAAGGGAAGACCCCTGGCCAAGTTGTCCTCGGACTGCCACCATTCCAGATGAGTGGGAAGCCACTCTGGAATAGTCACCGGCTTCTCTAGACTCTCGGCATGCGACCACAGCCCCGCTAGAGCCTGCTGTATCGGTCGCATCCTCAACCGAGCCCTCCAGACCACATCGACTGTAGCTGCCATGTGCCCCAGCAGCCTTAGCCACATACGTGCCGGGTGCGTCGGGGTTTGGAGAAAAAACGTCGTGGTCTGGCAGACTTTGGCCACACGGTTTGGAGCCAGGGAAACCACCCCTGCTCCCGTGTTGAACCTGGCCCCCAAGAAAACCAGGTCCTGCACTGCTGTGAGGTCCGATTTCCTGAGGTTGATTATCCACCCCAGCCTTTCCAGAATCCTGCGAATGGCTTGTGTGGCTTCCTGATTCTCCTGGCAACTCAAGGCCCTGATCAACCAGTCGTCCAGGTACGGGTGACAGACCCTGCCCTGCGACCTGGCCACCTGTGCCGGAATCAGCATCAGTTTGGTGAACACCCTTGGCGCCGTAGCGATGCCGAAGGGGAGCACACGAAACTGGTAACAAACCCCGTCGAAAGCAAACCTGAGGTATTGCCTGAACTGGGGGTGCATGGGTACGTGGAGATAGGCATCTTTGAGGTCGATAGACGAGAGCCAATCCCCCACTTCTACCGATGATATCACAGATCTCAGAGTTTCCATCTTGAACGACGGTATCTCCAACATCTTGTTGAGACCTTTCAAGTTCAGTATGGGCCGGAAGCCTCCGTCCTTCTTGGTTACCAGGAAGTATGTCGAGTAAAACCCGCTTTCTTCCTGGCCCTCCGGAACAATCTCTACGGCCGCTTTGTCGAGCAGAGCTACGACTTCGGCGCGAAGAACTTCCGCCTTCTCCGGGGAGGATGGCACCGGGGTGCGCCTCACTCCGGTAAAAGAAGGTGGCCCAATCTTCCAGCGAGGCAAATGTCCGTCCCTGAGCGTGGACAGGACCCAGGGGTTGGACGTGGCCTCTTCCCATTCCGAGAGGAACCGGGACAGCCTGCCTCCTACTGGTACCTGCGGGAGAAGGCAAGAGACGTTCGACTCTGGCGGCACTCCGGCCCCCTGTCGAGACGTCAGCAAGATAGGAACATGGGGGATTAGGTGCCCTGGTTGGGGCCCCTGTTCCCCCGAAAAGGCTGCTGCTGGCCCTTGGCCTGCAGCTTGCCCTTGGCCTTGCCCTTCTTGCCTTTCCCCTTCCCCTGGTACTGACCCCCACCACCTCCGCCAAGCGGCAGCTGCCACTTGGCAAAGGTCTTGGCAGGCGGTCCAGTGTGGAGGTCAGCCAGAGGGGAGGACTTTCGCTTCCCAGCTTTGCCAAGGCCGCCTTTGACGCCCTTGACCCGTGCCAGCTGGTCAGCGGTGTCCTTAATGACCGTCGCAGCCCCCGGGAACAAGGTGGAACCGAGTTCATATGGGAGTGCGAGCAGTACATTCTGTGTTGACTGCGGCAGCTCCGAATGGTGCAACCACAGTCTGCGCAGCCCCATCACTGCACACATCACCTGGCTGGCCGCGCTCCTAATAGCGTCGCCAGACAGATGACTACCTACCTCCGCCAATTGCCTATGGAGCATAGCTGGAACGCTACGCTCCTTCCCTTCCCCAAGAGACTTAGCCTGGAGAGACCCCAGGTAAGCCCCATGGACAGCCACGCGCAACTGCTGACAGCCGTTCCTGTAGCTCTCCTCAAAAGAGCGGAACAGCTGCCTAAGCAGCGACTCGTTAGCCTTGAAGGGAGGCACGCGCCTGCCCCGGGCCCCCAAGGAGTCCGGGTTGACGGAGGCCAACACATCAGGGTCTGGCGACGGCACATCAAACAAACCCGCCTCCCCCAACGGATACCTCTTATTAAGCCCCGGCAAGTCGAAGCGCGAACGGGTACCCGAAAGGAGAGGGGAAATGAAATCAGCCGCCACCGAATCCAGAATGCGGAGACGCACCTGGGGGGCCTTCCGCTGAGCGAAAGCTCCCCCCGGTAGCCGAAACCCCGATTCGTCTGCCTCCTTCTCAGGAACGACGACCTGAGGAAAGGCCTCTGCGAATTTCTCGCGGACCTCCCTCAGCGCCGTGGAAAACGGTAGGTCAGACGGGTCGTCATTCCCATCCCCCTCGACCTCCATCTCCCCCTCCGACCTCTCCCCCGACACCTCGGAGCCCTCCGTGGAGGACAAGGTGTCAGCGGGAGCGATCGGAACGGCAGACGAAGGAAGAAGAGGAATGCGGAACACCTCCCCGCCTTCCCTACTTCGTTCCAGAGAAGGAAGCGGACCACGGAGCCCAGGTGCGGGCCCCGACACCGAAGCGCCGGGACCTAATCTCTCTGGGGTACCGGTCCCAGCCGACGTACCGGGCAAGCCGGAAGCGGTCGGGGGGATCCGTGTAGTATTGCTCTTAGCGGCCTGGTAGGGACCCGGCCTAGGAGCACCGGCCGCCTGACGTAAACCCTGGACAAGGCCCGGGTCATTGTCAGTGCCGGCGTCGACAATGGTACCTAGTGTGCCAGTCGACGGGGCATCGGGGCCTGACCGGGTCGTCGATTCACGAAGCTCCTTGCGGAGCTCCGACATCAACTCCCCCATCAGACCCTTCATTTGCCCCTTAATTATGGAATTAATATTGTCAAGGGAAGGTGTCAATGTGTGGACCCTAGCTGAAGACAACCGGGCCCCCGAGTCCGAGTCAGACACTCCAGAGGAGTCCGACGGAACCCGGGGAGACACCGGTGTCTTGTCCCTAGCCTTACCTTTAACCTTTTGTTTAGAGGGAGGGGTGCAAGCACGAATATTGCCGCCTGACTCCAAGACCCTTCTCAAGAAGGCGGCATCTAGGGAACGGCGACGTCTGGTCCTAGAGGAGAACCCCGAACAGGTGCTACACTCCGAGTCATCATGGCCGTCCTCCACCAGGCAAGTCAGGCAAAGTTCGTGTGCGTCCGCCTGGGGAATATTCCCCCCGCAGTTAAAGCACCGCTTGAATGACTGCAAGAATCATACAAGGTGTTTTAACCGTAAGTAGACTAATATGTACCTATGTGTATACATATGTGATGCGCCTACACTAATATAAGAAGCCGCGAGATTTTATAGTAATAAAATGCTAAGGCATCTTAATCAAGCAAGCCCATACAACATTCCTGCAATAAAAAGAGCATGAAAAAAACACTGGCTTGCCCGTCAGAAAACGAAAGTTTTGGCCAAGTTAAAAAACCAGGCACAAACGATCGTCCCAACGTAATAAGATGTATTTATCAAAAAATAACATCAAGTGCCACGACAGGTTTGAAAAATCCCTAAGTCACAACGCGAGAATGCGAAAATGCGAACCTATTCTATTCTAGATAGAATAAAAGTTACCACACATACAGTCTCTTTGTCCATGTCAGTTTTCTTAAAGTGGAACTCAGTTCAAAACTTAGCAAAATCTTCAGCTCGAAAGCACGTCTTCACTGTGTGATGACAGATTGATAAGTGGTTTGCTAATAGAGTTACCGGCCCTGGCGGAACGGTTATCGCCAGGGTAGGGGGCCCTGTTAGGGTGGTGAAATGTACAAAAACACGTTTTAGTGGTTTTTTGTATATTTTTTATTTTAAAAAATAGTCACAACCTGTCATATAGCAAAAAATACAGATTTTTATGCAGTAAGTACCCCAAGGAGGATCCCTTCTGAAAAAGAATCTCAAAATGTAAGTTTCCACTCACGACACATTCCAGAAAGTTTTTGAAAAAAGTAAAAGGGACATATTTGGGTGAAGTGAGGTGATTTGGGGTTTATTGCCACTTTCAAAAGTATTTCACTTGTATCACGGCTGTTAGTATTATTGCACAGAGACAGTTTGCAACACTATTGTGGCTATACATTGCGGTGAAACTTGCGAGCATAGACTGAAACTAGCGAATCATGGAGGTTACTGTGCCGAAAGGCAGAGCAGCATTGCACCAAAACCTTACTGCATGTAGAACAGTTCTCTACCGAAGACAAAGTTTCAGAATGCGTGGCAGGGGGAGATAACTGGATGAACCCTTCTACTTACAAGTCGTACATCTTGATGACACTTTTACAGTACTGGAGTTTCTTGAGGAGATGGATTTCGTTCTTGAAGCCGTTGACCACCACACTGTTAGCATCCTCAAGGTCTACGCACTTGAGAGCCCGTGTGTTCTTCTGTGTATCAAACACTTGGTACACCTGCACACAACAACAGCAGCATCAGAACCAAGCTTGGACTGTTTATAGACTTGCAGACAACAGCATGTTCACAACATTATTCAGATGTTTAGGTAGATGTTAATTATCCTGAAGTCATCCAACGTTCAAAAAAGAATGATAAACATATCTAAAAAATTTAATATAAAAGAACATCAATAAAATATATATCAGTTAGTCTTAGAATGACATGATCTTGATTACATGGGAATTTATAGAGTAAAGAGAGGTTGATTTGGATGAAATAAGGCCAATCAACACAGCCCTGAAAATCAACTTTGATGGTAACCTTTTTTTAATTTTTGTGATTTTGCAGTTCAGCTTGACAACATGGGTTGAACCTGGCCAGTTTTCAAGTTTTTATCACACAGTGGAGAGAGTATAACAAACCTTTGCTGATCCCCCTCTGCCGCACAGCTTCCAGACAAAATACTGATTGCCATTGACTGTCACAGTCTCCATTGGACCCTGTGGAAATAAAAAAACAGTCAACTTTGATGTCCACAGCATTTGTTAGTATCTCATGTAAAAAATAGTAAATATTCTGTATCAATATGAAATAAATGAACACGCTTCAAAGACACCTGAAAGAATCAATCAGATGCTTCTCATTTCTAGAATTAGTTCAAAGATCTCAGCAGTGTACTAACCATACTCGGTGTCATTGGAATTGGCTGGTTTTGGAAACTCTTCATAGATGGCGTTGACATCACCGGGGCAACTGATGCACTGTAAAATGTGAAAAGGTCTATTTAATTTGAATATTTATTGCACAACTTTATAAATTTCTATGATTTGTATCTGAGCCTGCTAAAAAGCAAACAATGAATTGCTCTCAATGAAATAGACCTTTGAATAATCTTTGAGAAATAATATATTAAAGAATGACAATGGACTTGTGAATTCATAACCGTAGATATGTATAAACAACACTTTATAGGATTAATTTCTTCCTTCTTTACGCATTATCACAGAATGGTGATTGTAAGCCTGAAATGTTGACTTCATATTTGGGGCAATTGGGTCAAATTACCTTGGCTGTGCTTGTTGAGAAGTTTCAATATTTGGTGCTGGGAGTGTAGAGGGTTGGCTTGAAGGCACTTGAGGTAGTGTTTGAGCTGGAGCACTGCACTTCTTTATACCTGATTCTCTGTGAGAATCTACAGACATTTCTTCCTTATCACAGTGATTGTCATGTTTTTCTGCTTCGATTACTGGCGTCAGATTCTTCTTGCAATCTATGGGCACTTCAAGCTTGTCCTTCTCGGCTAAACTCAGGTCCATGAAACTTGGCATATCTGGCTGGCTGCCGTGTCTAAGTTTGATGTTGTGATGAGTTGAGGAGGCCAGTGGAGTGCTGTATTTCATTGGCTCCTTGAAATCACATGACGAAGCTGCTGATTTTCCATTGGCTGTCTCCATGGGAACGGTGACGTCCGACATTGACATGTAACCTGACGTATGTGCATGTGAGCCGAATGTTTCTGCAATGTCAAGGACAGTCGTCATTCTTTTTTAATTCAACACATGATTGATAACATTTTTGAAAGTATGAAGCTTAGAAAACAGAAAATATCTTCATAATCTTCAAGTCGGACTGAAATAGGTTTACTAAAGCATTGTTGCAAGACCATTGACTATGTCCTATCTAGAAAATCAAAAGAGAACTTACATAACCATTTCTAACTATGAGGATTTTCATAACAAAACTTCTCCCAAATTGATTTGTCAACCTCTCGTCAAAGTTATAAAGGGAGGTAATAACCACATTAACCACATATTCAGCACATGGAGTCAAGAGAATAGTGTAGAGATCAACCTAAAGTATGAATACAAGACACATCTTATGGATAACAACTTCTTTGTTTGGTTTCTCACAATGTTTTTGAGCCATGTTGCTATGCTCGCGCTGTGAAGCTGCTTGCATATCAGCTCTGACAATTGGGACAATTACACATGGTTATGACAACATTAGGTGGAACTATTTGGTACTACTGGACTTCTAAATGCATCAGGAAGACTTTAGAATGCTTTATATTTTTATATGAAGTATTCAAAAAATGTTGATTTTATTGACATTATGCCTTCTGTTTGAAGTAGGTGTGACAAGATCTCACCTACCTCCAATCAAGAATCAACTCTCAAGCCAAGCCCACTTGGGCAGAAGGACAATGCCTGGCAATCAGCACCACATCTGTTACTCAAGACTTGAACTCTATGGACTGAAACCAAGCTTCACTCGAAATGACTCTAAGGTTTCCGAACTTGTGCAACATCAAGTCCCACTCAGGTCAATGAAAAGAAAGAAGCGGTGTTGTAGAGCAGGTCGAAAGAAACAAAGGTTGATAAATATTGTTTCAACAAACAAGTATCATAAAACATCAGAAAAATACTCAGAAATAACGGGAGTGAACTCTAAAAACTTAAGTCAAGTTAATCCAAAAAAGAAACGGCCGTTGAAAGTAGCGCTATGGAATACACAATCGTCTCGCAATAAGTCCTTGGACATTGCCGATACTATCATGGATGATGAGTTGGATGTGCTATTCATCACTGAATCATGGCTTAGAGATCAAGGAGATGATTCAATTATTGCTGAAATGACTCCTGATGGATACAGTTTGGTGCATAAACCTCGGGCACACAGAAGTGGCGGAGGAATAGCAATTATACATCGAACTTCATTGAAGATAAGTATATTACAATCTTCAAAATATGCTTATGACACTTTTGAACTTATGGATATGGTGATATCATATTCATCGGTCACGTTACGGACAGCCTGTGTCTATCGACCACCCCCTTCCAAAACAAACCAATATCGTGTATCTCAATTCTTTGAGGAAATGAATCTATTCCTGGAGAATCATTCTTATAAACACCTTCTCATATTGGGAGATTTTAACATCCATTTTGATCTTCAAATGAAACCTGATGTGAAAAAGATGTTGAAATTGATTGAAACCCATAGTCTATCTCAGCATGTTGATGTTTCTACACACAAGAGTGGCCATATCATCGATTGGGTTCTCACCAGGAGTGATGATGATCTGATACAGAACTTATTGGTTCAGGACAAACAAATGTCTGATCACTACATGATCACCTTTGAGCTCTTATTAAATGGCCCTTCTGTAACACCTACTGATGTAGTATGTCGTAATTTCAAAAAGATTGATCCAGTTTCTTTTTCCTCTGACCTCAGAAATTCGCGACTCGTTACTGATCCTCCGGATGTTCTGGAGGATTTGTGTCAGACATACAATGATACTCTGAAGGAGCTTCTAGATAAGCATGCCCCTCCCGTTACCAAGAGGATAAAGCAGAGGACAAGCACTCCTTGGTACACACAGGATGTTCTGGAGGCCAAGAACAAACGACGTAAAGCTGAGCGTCAGTGGAGGAAGTCACAGTTAGAAGTTCATCGACAGTGCTACCAGAAAGCTAGAAATGCAGTCACACAACAAATTAGGAAATCAAAGAGTGATTACTGTGTTTCCAAACTTACTGAGTGCAAGAACTCCAGCGCACTGTATGACTTTATATTTGCGCTACTTGGTAAGCCGAAGTATGTTGTCCTTCCATCAGAGGATTGTAACAATGCTCTTGCTGAAAAGTTCAACTCATTTTTTGTTGAAAAGATTCAGACAATCCGTCAAAAGTTACTTGAGAAAAATCAATCTCAAGCAAAAGAAATCCCTAACAAGACACATGTTGGTGAAAACCTTCTTACTCTAGAAACCTTCTCAGAACAAGAGGTGATGAAATTGATCAAGGACAGTAAACCAACTACATGTAGTTTGGACCCAATACCAACTAAGCTTCTGTTGGAATTCACTGGCGAACTACTTCCAGTCATAACCCTCATAATAAACAAGAGTCTGCAGTCCGGAGAGTTTCCAGGAATCCTAAAGGAGGCCATTGTGAAGCCCCTCATTAAGAAACGTGGCCTTGACGACTCTATTCTGAGCAATTACAGACCAGTCTCGAATCTGAGTTTCTTGTCGAAACTCATTGAAAGGGCTGTGAAAAGCAGACTATCAGTACATCTTTCCGATCATGATTTGCTTGACAAGTTCCAGTCAGCTTACAGAACAGGCTATAGCACCGAAACAGCCTTGCTGCGTGTTTTGAACGATTTGACAACATCATGCGACAATGGGCAAGTTGGTTTGATTGTGCTGTTAGATTTGTCAGCTGCCTTCGACACTTTAGACCACGAAAAGCTAGTTGATATTCTGAAGGTAGTTATTGGGATTGATGGAAATGCCCTGCAATGGTTTTCATCATACCTATCCAACCGATGTCAAACTGTAGTCGTTAGGAATTCAAGCTCAAGCAAGGTACTTTTACAGTTCGGAGTGCCACAAGGATCTGTTCTCGGGCCTATCTTATTTACCTTATACACATCTGTACTCGGAAACTTGATCTCTACCACGAATGTTGGTCACCACAGTTACGCTGACGACACTCAGTTGATGAAAGCATTCTTTCCAAAGAATTCCCAGCCAGCAGTTGATCAGATGAAAATTTGTACAAATAAGATCCAATCCTGGATGGATACTAACATGCTGAAACTCAACACAAACAAGACAGAAGCCATGTTAGTTGGGACTCGCAAGAACAGACAATTATCAAACCTAACAACAATAAATGTTGGAGAGTCTGAAGTTCCGTTATCAGACTGTGTCAAGAACCTGGGTGTCATTCTCGACTGTGATCTCTCTATGGAACACCATATCAGCCTGATCTGCAAAGCATGCCATTTCCATCTGAGAAATATAGGCAAAATCAGACACCTTCTGTCAACAAACGCGACTCATATGCTAGTCAGAAGCCTGGTTTTGACAAAATTGGACTACTGTAATAGTCTGCTGATCAACATCACGCAAGAGCAATTGTCAAGACTACAAAGGATTCAGAATGCTGCGGCAAGGATCGTGTCCAGGACAAGAAAGTCGGCGCACATAACACCAGTGCTTATCAACTTGCATTGGCTCCCGGTACAAGCACGGGTACAGTTCAAGGTTCTGGTATTTGCCTATCAATGCTACCATGGATCAGCCCCATCCTACCTCGCCGAGTTGACTGAAGTTTATCAACCGCCAAGAGCCCTTCGTTCAGTAAACCAGCATTTGTTCCACGTTCCGAAAATGAACTTAAAACGATTTGGCCAAAGATCTTTCAATTACAATGCAGCAATTCTCTGGAACAAACTGCCAAATGAACTCAAAGAACTCAAGACACTCTCCGTCTTCAAATCGCATCTAAAAACACATCTCTTCCGAGAGTCATACCTGGACTAATGTACCACCATGTGTTATTGCCACTTGTCAGAGTAAATTCAGACTTTTTAGCGCTATGAGCATAAACTTGGTGTATGGAGTTGGCGCCATACAAATGGACTTATTATTATTATTATTACTTCTTGCCCCAAATTCAGGTAAATTAGATGAAAAGCTGAATTGATTGAATTACCACAACTTTTAAAATTCTTTGTGGAGTATTAGCAAGATGAAGGATACGATGAGCAATACTGTTAATGAAGCTTTTATTTTATGCTTAGCTGTGAAAGTTTGCTAACTTGTGTCTATCATGAAAATATCCTCTTTACCCTGTCACATGAAGCGATAAGTGGTTTTAACTGAAGAAACAAAATACATTATCTGTCTCAGGAGTGAAAGAGTGAGTGAGTGGGGTAACCTGCTTTCAGCAATATTTCAGCTGTTTAAAAAGTGGATGCTGCCATTCGAAAAGAGTAGACAGATGAGTAAAGGGAGGGAAAAGGAAAAAAGACAGAAAGAAAGACATAGGGAATAGAAATCAGAATTTTGAACGACCAAAGTATCATCTGGACTCTACCCACGACCTATTCAGCTTGGTTGCTCCTCAATGACATCAATGATCCCTGCATAGCTCTAAGGGTCATGTAGACAAAAAGACCTCCACACTGTGATAAGGTACATGGTCACATGGAGGTTACAATGTCAGGAGACCTACAAATTTGTAACAAAAGATCCCTACCATTCTCATGTGTAGGCAGAGGTTTGATGCCGTCCTCCATGTGCTCCTCCTCCAGCTCAAGATCCTCCTTCTGACTGAAAGGCAGCGTCATCTTCTTCACTCGCATCGGCAGGCCAATCTGCTTGCCCATAGTCCTGTGGTAAGATTATGAGAGAAAAGTTATAGGAGCACTAAGAAAGCCTGACAAATCGTTCCTTTCTTTGCAAGGTCAAACTTTCCTAGAGTTTATTGCAAACTGATGATAGGGGATGCTGCCCTCGAACCATGAATAAGCCACAATGGGGCAAGGCTTTAATTAACCAGTGATGAAGACTGGCTTGCTGCATTACACAGAATTTATGGGTTGAGGGCAGTGCCTTCATTGGTAGTTAGTCGTAAGATTCAGGATAACTGATTGGATTTTAAATGGAATTTAATCTGAAGAGCTAAAGACCAAGGCTTAAATTTGCTAGTGATTTAGATTAGTGCAACTAATGCCTTGTGGGAGATGTTGAACAAGCTGCTCTCTATAGTATCTTACTTTTTCACCTGACTCAGGTAATTTCTTGCTAATGATCAGCGAGATACGTTTTAAATCTAATAAACAAAAATCAAGTTGAGTTAGCAAATTATTTGAATCTGAGAAGATGCTTGAGTGGATAAGATATCTTGACCTTGACCTTTTCCAGATAGGTTCCGAGGTTGGTTTGTGCATCATGCGGCACTCTGGGGTGCTCTGGTAATGTCGGAGTGGCTGTTTCTTGGCACTCTCAAGCACTGACCTCAGATTGGCCAGACTTGTTGTCTCTGATGTAGTATTGCTGTCACTCGTGTCTTCATTCATTGGACATGACGGGTTCTGCCATCTGGAATCAGGATCATATTTTGCAAATACATTCATTCCTTTCAGCGTTCGTCTGTTCAATGATCTTTGAATTAATATAATGTGTTTGTATATGAATCACATCTATATTTCTGTATGTTCAAGCTCTGTAACGATACAAACTTAATTCCTTTCAGGGTAATAAAGTATTATTATTATTATGAAATCAATGGCTTCATCTTGTCATATATCTGCAAGATATTTGCTAGAACATTGTGTCTAGCAAATATCAAATAACAGATTAAAAATCTGAGAGACCAACTTTTTTTTACATTATATTTTCTGAAATGATTAACATGTATATTAATTTCAATGTTGGTCTATTATTCTTAATGCAAGAAAAGATCAAGAAAATAAGCCAAATATTTTAAAGGATGCGTCTGCTTTCTGATTAATCATTAGCATTGGATGGATTTGACCCATGCTACAATTATTGCAATAAACAAGCCCTTTTTCCAACAGCAAAGACAAATTGCCAATCATAAACATTGTCATGTTTATTACTTGTTACGGAGGTTATCAGCTGAGGTGGCGGAACAAGCTTTAGACACAAGCACTTCATCGGTAGAATCCATGCTGCTTGTGCTGCCTTGCTCATCTCGCTCTCGTCGTGCTGGAAACACCGTCAGAAAATACAAACTTTAATTGTCAGATATCATTAATAACCCATCAATAGATGAACATGTATTGCTGATTGATATAAGGAAAGTTTAATTAGATATGAAACATATCATCTGCTGATCCATGAATAAAAATGAAGAACTCACTTTAGATTTCACTGTACATATAAGAATTTATGTATGATTACTTAAAACAATCAAGAAATCATAAAAGGCACAAGAATTGACAAAATGATCAATATTTTAAAACTGTTTTGGCAATGTTCTTAATGGAGAGGGTTTCTGAATAGTATTTATACATCAAAATCAAAATCCGATACTCTGTAAAACTACTAAATAATTCTTATTCTTCTCATATTTTGGTTTATTTCTCCAACTGTCACAAACCTGGTTGTGCTGTGCCAGAAGAGAGATCAGTTTTCCCATTGTCCAGATTCCTCACAGCGTCTCTAACTAGAGATTTAGGTTCAGCTTCAATTAGTTTGGCTTTCTCCAGAATTTTCTTGGCCTTTGAAATATTTCCTGAAATTGTCAGTGAAGTATGTGATGACCCAATCATATTCACAACCTTAAGCTTAATCGCAATACAAATGACAATAAACACAATTGATTTTCTACTCCTGGTTAATTCAAGTATGTAAAAGTATTCATAACCAAGGTTGAGTTCAACATCCTACAGAGGACCTTACTTACAACAATGCTTACTTTCAATGGATTTCTGTTATTTCTTTAGAAACAAATGCCATTTAGATAATTAACAAATGTAACATTGTTCAAGGCCTTGTGGGCGAGTTGGTTAGCTGTTGCTCCTGTCAGTGCTGGTGTTGTTGTCAAACTATCAGGATGTGTGAATCTCTCAAATAACTTGAATTTGTACTATAGTACAGTCAGACCTCGATAATCCGAACACTTCCGTCTTTCATCAAAAACGATCTGATAGTGAAACATTCGGACTACTGAAACGAACCAAATCTACAGACAGACAACAACGTATTACGAATATCTAATGAGTTTTATTTCATATACACATAACAACTGGGATACTGAATCAACGGATTAATGAATCAACATTTATTGAGTTTGTATAGAGATTAGTTTGGTTACAGTTTGCAACCGTTCGGAAACTGCGAGATTTGGATTATCGGTGGCCGGATTATCGGGGCTTGACTGTATATACTGTGATCCAAACATTTATTACATAGTTATATATCTTATAGACTTTTAAGTGACAGCCTATTTAACTAGATATTTTGTCCAAGCTCTACTTTGGCTTTCTGATAAGCTATAAATCAAAATCAAAACATCTATCTAAATTCACATTTCAAAATAGAATCAGTTGCTTGTTTTATACACATATGTACAAATAGATTACAGAATAACTGATGCTATTGCAAATATCTCTTAGCTAAACTGCTGACGCTGTCTTCAGGATTTTTCAAATCAGCTGTGAAATTGAATCTGACACTGATCAAGATCAAACTAGCAGTCATGACTTTAACACATCCCAGAGTTGTCTCACCTTGTTTAGCCTCGAACTGTGCTGCAGCTATATGGACGATGGCGAACCTTCTAACTATAGACCTGGCATAAGTCAGCAATGCTTCTGCTTCATCAGGACTGTACTGACTGCAAACACACACATAGATTTGAACATTTTACAGAAGATTTTCATTGAAGATATAAAGCTTGAGTGGTGATCTGAATCAAAACTCCTAAAAGTCTGCAGAGAGACAAACCCAGGCATTTTCACTTGGTTTAATGTGCCACAATTGAGGGCACTAAGCTGGTTTGGCCTTGTACAACATTCTCAAGCTCTGTAAAAAGATGGCCGACAACTTCTTAAGAAGTGATGGGACACAAAGAAATAGTTAATATTAGAGGTTGCACTCTTTTATAAAGTAGCAAGTTTCGAGTCTAAATAGTAATTAAAAAGTAAAAAAGGTAATAACGAGACCCAAGAGATTTCAGAGGGTCGCTGGATATGGAGAAGTCAAAAGAGCAAAAAAGTTTACAGATTGATGGAAAGATGAACGGACAGACGAAAACCAAGCTAATCAGGACTTTCAGGCCTCATGGCCTTAAAATGCACTTCTTCAGTATAATAGCACTTTTGACATAATGATGTTCATCATCCAAAACTGTGTTCCACAGGAGATATCGCTTGTGGAAGATCAAGCGATATCTCCTAGGAGATATCGTTTTGACAGTAGATTTTGAACAATGCCCTATTACAGACAAGTTCATGACATCACAATTGTTTTACATCATCAAGTAATGACATCACAATGCTATGACGTCATAAACATGATGATGTCACAATGCTATGGCATCACTCCACTGAGAGTCTTAAAATAGAGCAATGTTCAGAAATACACATTTTTCATGGAATCGAAATGAAAAATGAGTTTAGATGATAAATAGAATCTCACACTCGTGTCTTCTGATATCAAATATATCAACACTCGTTGATAAAAGTAAAATATCCTCGGCAAGCCTCGGATATTTGTGACTTTCATCAACTCGTGTTGATATATTTGATATCAGAAGACACTTGGGTGAGATTCTCTATTTCTGATATTGAACAGAACAAAACACTTTCTTATTTACCTTTTCACTTCAGCGTATTCTAGAAACAACTTGGCGTAAGCTTCATTTCGTTTGTTTTCAGATGAAGGTATCGCCTGAAGAAAAGCGCAAAACAAATCATGTCAAATGTTGTCAATAAGATCACAAGTTAACTTATTAATTCTTTAATCAATGTTATCAATACTAAAGTTAACCATCTTAAAGTTTTCATAACTATGTTATAATGCTTTGATTGATCTCTTGCCCTAATACAGAGAAAAATATTCAATTATTTCTGAATGGCATCAGTCATTGATTGTCTTAAGCAGCTTCAAGCTATGGGACTCCCTAGTTCCAAAGTGAATGCTCTGGACAAACTCTGTATAATATTCTCAACCGGTTGATAGATCACTTCCTCCCTTTGGGAAAATAACTATCGAAAGAGATGTGTGTTTATGCAAAAGTAAGTTTGTAGTTGGCCTATTACAGGCCCGCCGTAAGTGCTGGAAGAAAATCCATTGAATTTGATTGAAAACAGTAGCTACGAAAATGTTTTGAACATGTTTGTGGAGTTACTGTTTAATTTATAAATTTTCAAAATTTTTTTTTAACGCATTCGTCTTTGTTGTTATGAAATCTGTTTGATATCTCAAATGAATAAATAAATCAGGTAAGTGATCGGAAGATAAGTCAACTCCCAGCGAACGATCTTGGAGAAGCAAGAAATTTGTAACAGATCTGGGTCACATTTTATGGATTAGCATCTGAACTTTGTTGTAGCACATCAACAAAAATAGTTCTAGCTTGTTATCTGTATTACTTATAATAACGGCCATAAAGGTAAGTCATCAACAATTAAAACCTCAAATAATTCTATTTGGCTAACATTATTTATCCACCTAATTCATATCACTCATTATTTTGTTTTAATTTGCAAAGGATTTATTTTGTGAAATAGTTACTTTGTGTGACGTAAGTACTGAGTTTCATTACAGCAATCTATAACTCAATACGCTTGTGATGCGACATCACGCGATGTGAGAAGATATAAACTAAATATATCTAAAAATCGTACAGTCTGAAAATGACATAAAAACTAAGTTAAAAAAAACTGTTCAAGCAGTACCATTTGTAGATGCATTTTCTTCTGGAATCGACCGAGAATTCACAGGAATTACAAGTGTTTCTTCCGACGTCTATTGATATTCCTTCCAAAGTGGGATGATGTTCCTTACAATAGGGTCGAAAAATTTTTGTGTTTGTTATGATATTAAGCTGCTTTTTTTCCAGTATGGAATCTTTTCCTTCAAGTTTGATGCATTTCTTTCCATTACTTAGGGAGGCATGTATTTTATTCTGACAAAAATTAACCCTGTATCAAAGAACTTGATAGAAGCAATCTTCAACCCCTTCATTCCTTGAATCCAGTGTTGATTTCAATCAGATGGATATTAACACAAAAATATCTTAAGCCCTTAGGCTTGATAGGCTATAAAGAAAAAGTCATGAAACAAATCAAATTTCTCAACCCCCATGTTAACTATTTCCACAAGATTATTTACATTTGATTTGCCAATTCTATTCAGAACTAGAGTATTCCTGATCAACTGTAATTATTCATAAAAGACAAAAAGTCATCTGGGTTTAGCGGCTGTCATATGAAGGTCAATATTATATATATCTGATCTATCAGATAAAAGATCATTGAAAGGTTGACTGATTGTCGTCATATCATAAGAGGATTACCTTAAATGCCCTGTCGAAAAGACATGAGAGAAGATTGTGTCTCTCCACCGAATCTTTGATTGCAACTTGAGACTTCACAAGCTGAATATAATCAAGCCAGTCTTCAGGTCTGTTGCCAGCCTCACCAAGACGATTTATCCAACTTGTATGATCTGAAATGTCAAAGGAATTGGAGTTAGCTGCAAACTTCGAGACCTAAATGCATTTATAACGAGATTCATAATTTTTAAAAAACATTAATCAACATAAATCTTTAATCTAATTAAGTTTAAAGATTCATGGCATTTAGAAAGAGAACAAATGTATCAGGGTTATATTTGGAATCACATTATCTGGAATAGACCAATTCTTGTACTTTTTCCAATCGAGTCTGGCGAGTTGGTTAATTGCTCGTATGGTCAATGCTGGTGGCGTTGTTTGACTCTGAGGGAATGGGTTCCAATGCTCTAACTGATTTGAACCAAAAAAGTACAAGAATTTGTACTATTGCAGATAGTGTGATCCCGAATATAACACTGTTATAATTAAGTTTACTTATCAAGACCCAAATTGTTGAATGTTGAAAAAATTAATGATTTCAGATCCTATTAATTTGAGATTTTGTAATACATATCATATTAAATGTCCGCATAATCTCAAATTGCTCCTCACCTGTTACTGTGATGTTTTCTGTATCATTTTTCTCAGTATTGGTATGACAAGTAGAGGTGTTATTTTTCAGCTTATCAAATTGGGATTTAAAGGCGGTCCAGTTACTCATGACGACGTCTGAAAAAGAGAAATAGGGCCTAAACTTAATAAAACAAAAGGGCAAGTGATAAAACAAAAACTTTTAAAACAAAAGATATTTTGTGGGGATGTAATATTGATATTTGTGTTACTATAAAACAATACAGGAAGAATTTCATAATTTTGAGTTTTGTTAAATTGATTACAGGTTTATATTGGATTACATCTTTGCAAAACATGAATAGGGTAAGTACGGCAAACTTCGGTCAGTCGGGTAACTTCGGACACTTCATTGCCTTCAACGATAGTAAAACAATAGTAAAATTACCAATGTCAGAACATGGATATATATAAAATCTGTTCCAAATATGGAACGTTAGGCTCGTGCTGTCCAATCGCGTGACAGGAGCATTTTCGCGCGGTTTATGAATGTTTGCCCTCATCAAGCGTTTCAGAGGTGACCGAAATTACCCGACCAGAAAAAATATTGCTATTAACCTCCTCGGAAAGTATTATTCCTATTATTTCAATGCAATCGTGTGTTAATGTCAATTCATAAACAATATCACTCGATGAATTTACGACAAAGATTTATGTGCATGAATTATTTTCGCTAATATGATCTGATATCACTGACCGAATATCCCCGATCTATTTTTAACCCGTGCAACCCAACGTGGTTTATACCGGAAGTGGTGTCACGCTGTCCTAGAATTTTGACATGGATCTAACGAAGAGAAAATCAACCGAAAATAAAAAGGACTGACCTCTATTTAAAATTCATCAATCGATTCAGTAATGTGGTTACAAGTTTATGGTAATTTGCTTAAAAAATTATCATCAAATGTAAATAAAAACATCATCCAACAGTCGACCACGTGGGTGACCGAAGAACCCCGAACATGACCGAATTTAGCCGTTGCGATGCTAAACCCCGTTTTTACAGTCTGTTTAATTGAAATAAAGACATTGACCTACTTAAACACCGGCAATCGAAGGATTGAGAGCACTATCAATGTCTGACAAGTCAAAACAGAGGCAGTTTTATATGATTTGCCTACTTTAACCGCAAAACGTTGAAGGTGTCCGAAATATGCCGTACTTACCCTACTGAATTGATCTAACATAAATCTATTCAAAAATGGTTTATCATTTGGAAGGAAAATGCATTATATCGAATCCAAACTTTATACACAAATAAGCCATTATATTGGTTTGATATTATCCAAAGGACGACCAGTTAAACAGTGAAGTTTACTCAGTGGATCAAATCAAAATCTTCTCCTTCAACGATAGTGTCAAGAAGAATCTTAATTTTTGTAGCGACCGCAGCCACCGCTAGAGGCGCTGGCGGCAGAAAATTGAGAATGGCGGTCAGTTTGGTTCACTGCATAGGCCCGTGTTTAAGGTCTGATTAAACGTATTTCGGTGACGTGCACACATACACTTGATATTTGTATTTCATCACGAAAGATTCAAGTGTGCGTATTTCGTATTCATGACCCCTGACGATGTACACACAAAGAATAGCGGCAAGTTCAAAATTAGTCTTGTGTAAAAATATTCTTTTCTTATATATATAATATAGAAATAATACAAAGTTCACATTTTTAAGGCCAGATACGCATATTTCAACCATTTTTGTAAATTTAAAAATCTACTTTTAAATTTTAGAAGCATTGCAAAGACGTAAGATAGGACCTTAAAGATTTTAGGTGCATTTCGTTCGGTTACGATTTTAGAGTTATCTGCCCCTGACATAAATTTTAATATTCCTAGAAAACATCGAATTTCGGTCATAAAATATTATATTCATGATAATTAAGCACTCAGATATATTTTTCACTTTTATAATGTGTATTTTCTTATAAAAGTCTTTTTTATTTTGTTATATGCAATTTTACGTATCACGAATTCAATCACACTCGTGATCGTAATGAAAATCGAACTTGTTCTCAACATTATTGATAGCATGATGTATAGCTTTACGTAAGCTTAAAACTTGATAACTGCAATACGAACTCCGATATCTAATTATTTTTTTTTATGATTTTAGACAAACAAATTTTTTTTATATAGTCTTAGATTTATTTATCTCTTAAATTCATACTCTTGACAATCTATATTTACACATCTAATATCTGGTAAACTATAAAGGTATTAAGGCTATTATACATCTTGTTGGCCCATTGTAAATTTAATCTATCATTTAGATGTGTGGGTTTGATAACTCACACAAAGAAAGATTTTTCAAGCAATTTACAAATCGATGTATAAATTTCGTTCTATGAATATTTGTATTTTCTATATATTTTCAACATAAATAATAGTAAATTTGGTTCAATATTAATTCATCAACATTCAGTTATTGATTTCATCATCACAGCATATTTGTTTATACATTTCAGACCAAATAACTTGTGAACTGCTGCGGTTTAAGATCATTTTCTCGAATTCTGGATAGTCAATGACGTGTGAAAATAATTCTTTCAAAAAATGAAGAAACAACTTTTCTTCAATTTTATTACATACATTGTTTTGCTAGAGTGTATTTTACATGTACATAGGCTTATTTTGTTTATTAAACAAAAATCTTGACTTTGAGAGCAGTGGACCAAACTGAAATTGGAAAATGAAAAAATTACACCCAAGGTAGTGTACTTTGGGGATTTTTCCTGAAACATGTAAACATGCTATCTTGAAACAATTATTGTTTTTTCCATTCGTAATGGACCCTAAACACATTCCAATTTAAAAAAATAAGATTTCTCTTTAAGAAAA
This sequence comes from Phorcus lineatus, assembly GCA_921293015.1. Taxonomy (NCBI): domain Eukaryota; kingdom Metazoa; phylum Mollusca; class Gastropoda; order Trochida; family Trochidae; genus Phorcus; species Phorcus lineatus. The sequence goes on from OV121085.1 coordinate 19,865,167, forward strand.
ATTTGGTCTGCGGTACCTGATTTTTGCAAACAAGTTCATTACAGTCTGAGCAGTGTTTACACGGGTTTTACGATTACTTTCTGTTGATGTATTAACGGACAATGCTAATGATGTAATAATTACCTTACGATTGTTGCAAAAACATCACAAAAGTTCATATTCTATTGATAAAATTAGTGAAGAAAACGTAAACATTGACATTGAAGTTTTAAAATGGCCGCTCTTCGTCAAAATTGTAACCTAGATTATGATTGGTCGACAATGATCTCATTTACATCATTTGATTGGTTGAAGGCTGGGGATTCCTTACAGCGAAGCGGGGTCGCTTTTGACTAATTTTTACCGTGTCCACTCTGCACAGAGCTCAACATTCTCGGGGCCTAAACATTTCCTGGAAATTCCAGTTATTAGCTGGAAGGAAAAAAAACAAACTTGTCACGATTTATCTACAATCTGAAATCGGAAGGAAATGGTTTGTTATTTTATTTTGTATCGAGAACCATTTATTCAATCGTACTGCGTCGTTGTTTGATGTTCCAGAGTAGTTAAAAATATTTCCTGGTCCAGCACTCGGTTGCAAGTCTACTAAGTTCTAGAAATAATTAGTCAACATGTCTCTCAAACTCAAAATTTCTAGAAAATGATTACGGGTAACTAGTAATCCAAAGAATATGTTGTTTTTGCCTGAAATCCGTTTGTCGGAAATTGACATGCCTGAAAGCCTAGTTAAATTATTGAACGAATAGAACCACAATTGTGGTTCGGTGTTTTAGTCGAGTGTCCCTGCATGAGGATATCTATAAATATGAGTCATAAGATTATTAACTCACATTCGTATTTGATAAAAGACAATTTAAAATGAATACAATATGCTTCATACAAACAAGTAGTTGAGCATTTACATATTATAGTATATTACAAACATTAAGATAGGATATTCAAGATTGAAAATAATCTATGAAAGGTCCATTTTTAAAAGTGTGTATGGATTGTTGTCTTTTCATGTCTTGGATATTTTAGAATATATCATTAAGTTTTTCAAATTCTTAAACAAATAAATGCTGACTAGGGGCACAACATTTTTATTTTTAGTGTAAACTACAAAACCAATTGTGAAATAGGTCAACAACATCTGCTAAGTTTCATGGTTACTGATGAAAGCATTTCAACATGAATTTACTTCATTAATCTTCTTGATGAAAGTTTGATATTTGACAAAAATAACTGAAAACGCAGTTTTTGCTCTTATTGATAAAAAACTTTTAAACTTTAATCTAGATTTATTATATACATGTACATATATCCACCCGGAGGGATCCACGTTCTATGACAAACCAGGTTTATGTTGTAAAAATGGTATAACTCTTTTTCAAGATAGTTTATTAGACGTTATATCAAATATGCCAGATGTGCATATTTTGTGCGGAGGTGATTTCAATGCCCGTACGGGTACTGAACCTGATTTCATTGATGATGATATTATCAAACATACAGAGGGGCAAGACCATTCAATGTGGGATTTTTTAATAGATTTTTTCAGCATAAAAAGATTTTCAACTGATAAGACTGTGAATACGTACGGGAAAGGCCTGTTAGAGTTATGTTCAGTCCTTAACATTCACATTATAAATGGTCGATGTGGATCAGATTCAGAAAAAGGTGACCCTACATTTATTGGCCATAACGGTACAAACGTAGTTGATTATATCATAAGTTCATCATTAATCTTTGATAAATTATATGATTTTGCAATCCCTTCTCATACAGAGTCCGACCATCTTCCCCTTACTATGAAATTACGTGCGCTCCCTACGTATCATAAGATAACAGAGAAACAGTCATATAGATTTGTTTGGGATAATGATAAACTCGAGGTTTTTAGGTCAAATATGTTTTTGGAAAATATTCAAAAGTTGCTAACCCAGTCAGCAGATTTCGTATTTACAAATATTGATAAAAGCATAGATCTTATTGTACAAGCACTTTGTACAGCGGCCAGTGATATGAAAAAACAAACTGGTAAGAGAACAAACAGAATTCAAACTTGGCATGATGTAGAGTGTGAGAAATTGAAAAAGGAAAGATGCAAATATCTTAATAGGTTTCGTAAAAATAAAGATAGTCGCTCTTTAGAAGATTACCACTCCATTAGAAATAAGTATACTGCAGTCTGTAAACAAAAACGAAATGCATATTTGAAATTGAAGCAACAAGAAATAGAAACTAGTATTCACAATTCTAAACAGTTTTGGTTCTCTCTGAAAAGATTGAATAATAGAACAAGCCAAAGAAATGACATTGAGATTAACGAATGGTATTCGTATTTCAAAAAATTATTTTCTACTACATCTGAAGTAAATGATAACATAGATAATCATATAGTCAGTCATATTGATCAGTCAGATAAGAATAATCATCAAGTATTGGATAACTCAATGGCCAATGACATTCTTGACGCTCCAATATCACGAGAAGAAATTCTAGATAGCATTAAAAAACTGAAACTGAATAAATCTCCTGGACTTGACAATGTTATTTCAGAATTTTTCCTACACTCATCAGATATTTTACTACCTTATCTTGAATTATTGTTTAATGTCATCCTCGAAAATGGAGTTTTTCCCCATTCATGGTCGGTTGGCTTCATTATACCCATTCATAAGCAAGGGGATAAAAATGAAACTGAAAATTATAGAGGTATTACCCTTTTAAGTGTATTTAGTAAAATATTCACTGCCATTATAAATAAACGTTTGGTATTCTGGGCAGAATCATATGATAAGATAACCGAATCCCAAGCTGGTTTTAGGAAAGGATACACTACTACTGACAACATATTTGTCCTAAATTCACTAATACAGAGATATGTAAATACTAAAGGCTCTAAATTCTATGTTCTATGTAGGTGTAAGACAAGGATGTATCTTGAGCCCTTTCCTATTTTCTTTCTTTATCAATGAGTTAGCAATACAGATACATGAAAACTGTTCAAATGGTATTCAGCTTTATCCAGATATAGTTCAATTATTTCTCCTCCTATTTGCTGATGATATAATTCTCTTCTCTAGCACTGTACGAGGATTACAGGCAGAAATAAATGAATTGGAAACGTATTGTAATGAATGGAAACTAAAAGTTAATTACGATAAAACTAAGGTAATTGTCTTCAAGAATGGGGGTAAACTTGCTGCAAATGAAAAATGGTATTACAAAGGTGAACTTATTCAAATAACTACATCTTACAAATATTTAGGAGTTTATTTTACAAGTCACTTATCGTGGTCTTTACATGCAAAAAAAGCATCGACCCAAGCAAAGAAAATATTAATTGGCATTATGAGATATATCTACATTTTAGGTAACTTGTCACATCAGTCCTTTTTTTAGAATTTTTGATGCTAAGATAAGTCCAATGTTTCTTTATGGTTCCGAAATTTGGGGACTCATGTAATAGAAAAGGTACATTTATATGCAATTAAAAGATTTCTCGGTTTGAAAATAGCAACCTCAAACGTAATGGTCTACGGTGAGTGTGGTAGATTTCCGTTATCTATAGAGTCAAAAATGAAAGTAATAAAATATTGGTTGAAAGTATTAAATATGCCATGTTATAGATTACCCAAAAAATGTTACAATATGATGACTTTGTATGATAGAAATGGAAAACGTAATTGGGTTACAGATGTTAAAGATTTACTATTTTCTACTGGTTTTGGTTATATATGGCTGGAACAACACATAGACTCTCATACAAAGTTTCTTATCTCATTTAAACAAAGATTACAAGATATTTATTTACAAAATTGGCTTGACCATCTATCTGTATCAAATAAATGTTTTTATTTTAGGATGTTTAAGCAATCTATACAAGATGAAAGCTATCTATCGCATTTGAATATCCGGAAATATAGAATCTCACTTGCAAAATTCCGTTGCTCATCGCATGATTTACTAATAGAAACCGGCAGATATATTGGACTAAAAAGAGAAGATAGAATTTGTTAAATGTGTAATTTAAATCTTATTGAAGATGAATATCATTTCCTTTGTGTTTGCCCTGCCTACCTCACTTTGAGAAATAAGTACATTAAGAAATATTACTTTACACATCCTAATATTTATAAATTTATATCTCTATTAACTTACTCTAACAAAGCACATTTAGAAAATCTGTCAATGTTTCTATACTATGCCTTTTTACTCAGAAAAAATGTACTCTATCCTGCCTGAACATATTGTATGCACATTGTGCTACAGGCCTGTGGCCTATAAGTGCAAATAAAGATTGATTGATTGATTGACAGGATATCTTGCCATCATGTAGGTTTCAATCATATCCTATTTTATTGGTTATGATGATCCTTATGTAACATAGTGCATTTATATACAGCTTTTTCTGAAACCCTGATTTTGTGAAAGATGTATAGCTCTAATAATTTAGAAACATCCCTTTCTATGCATACAAGTCTTTCTCACAATTCATCATAATGAATCAAAGCTTATCATAATAGAATTGCAAACAATAATGTTTTTAATATTTGAATTTGACATCATAGAATTACAAAGAATGCTGTTACAAATTGATTTTGATATTTATGTGAAAGATTTAGACATTGACAACATCATTGGAAATAGAATGAATGCTACTTCACTTTTTTCCCATAAATTTCCCTTTTAAAGAGGTTCGTACCAATTAACAAAATAAATGAAAAATTGCTGTAAATTTGCAAGGTGCAAGCTGAATATGTATTCTTTGATATTCAAAAATAAAAAGTACATGTCACGGACCTTCTTTTTCAGACAAATGATGATTTTGACGGGTTTCTTTTAAAAAATTGGGAAAAGTCCAATTTTGCTAATTTTATCTTAAAAACAAAAAAAATAAAAACATTTATAGTTCAGTTTATTTTTTTCCTATAAATGAGATGATAATGTAATAAAAAAAATTATTCTTGTATATCCTTTTTTGAGTTTTGTAACTTATCTGCAAATATTAAGATACAAGTTCAATGATGATCGCTACAAAAATAGCTTCAAAAGACGCGTTCAGTAATAAAAATAAATGAAAAATAGTGCAAATATGTTTTAAATATAAGAAAATATATTGCAAAGAAATAATATGAGAGAAAAAAGATATGTCACGGACCTAATTTCCGAGATAATTGAAGCTGAAGTTAAAATTACTTATGAAAAAACTCATAAGGGGAGGTAACTCTTTATTTCCGTTGAATGATAATTCATGATAATGGTTTGAAGTACACAGTTTATCCCGTTTCAAAGTATTTCCTGAAATTCTAAGGTCAGTGTTATGGAATATTTGAAGTGTCAAAAGACATTTATGGTCTCTTGGTCAAATCCACGTGTTAACAAAGTATTAGTATCCACAAGCAAAGTTTTTAAACACACCTTGTAAATATGAAAATGTTTTCTATTTGTGAATGATTTGAGTTTTCCAAACTGCGTTTGAGTGTACTGGGGCTAGATGAATGTTCCAGATAATGGGATAATTAGGTGGATTGAAGGCAGGTAAAAATCCCATCACAAAACATTAAGATTTAACCTCAAAACTTCCTCTCAAAGATCTATTTATTGCGCGATAAAGAACACCGCATCCAAGCGCCGCAAGTTGGCGAAGCTAATAGGATGAGGAAAAGACCTCAATCCAGTCGGCCCGGTTCGGGAAGCATTGGTGCTTACGTTCATATTAAAGTCATACTTTTGAGTTGATGTCAAGTAACTTAGGTATCTCCAGGAGGAATGTAAAATCATATGATTTACTTCATGAACCAAGCAGACCACGGACATATTTTCAATTTCTTTTTGACTTTTGACTTCGGTCAAATATATTTTTACCACAGTAATTAATTTCACTTGATAAGTAAATGTTACAGTGAATGATATGTTTATAGATGTTTTCCCATAATTGTAAGTGTGGACATGATTGAAAATTACCGCTCATTTAATTGATTTGCAAAATAAACGCAGCCAAACCGAAATGTAAAAATTCCGCGATACATTCCCGATTTTTCAAAACTCATTTTGTCTCAATGACCGTTTTGACTTTTCATTTAAACATCTATCTAGAACTTTTCCAAAAAAGATTTACTTCTATTCTTTATTATGAATTTCTATATATTGTTTGAGATGACAATGCAACGGTTTATTTACATTTGTTATGTTCCAGTAAAAAAGCTATTCGAAATGAGATTTTACGTACCGAAAACTCTACTGCTTACAGCCTAATTAGGGTAACTAAATAATCCGTTCTAATTATTTTACAATTTACATCATTTTCAATATGGATGAATATCTTTCAAAGCATAAAAGTTCCGTTAATAGTCACATATTGTGAAAAATGACGAGGACTAGTCCATGCACAGTGTATTTTCCGCACATTGCGTGTCAATGACGTCACTGCAACATTGTTCAACAAAGTGACTGCAACGGATAACTTGTATTAGTTCATCAACAATCGGTTTTATGCAGAATGTAAACACACAAATGTTATCAGTCACATTTTCTCTGTTTCAAAAATGTCAATTGGAGTACATTTTGGAAAACCGCAATCTAATTATAACCTATGAAACAACGGATTGCATTCAGTTCTGCCGATTTTGACCAATGCATATGATTCTTAAAAACTATGGCTAATATTTACATTGACCATATAATAGATAACTAACAGTCCACAGTAACAATTTCCTTATTTTCCGAACATCGATAACTCGTCAGTGACATTTTTTCTACCATGTTTACGCAACTTTAGTTTTCTCAAAATGTTAGCGGCACTTTTTCGGATGCGCGAAAAGATGCGCACTGACAAACGTTCGGAACGTCTTTAAGCAAAGCTCTACCATGTTTTTTAAGCAGCAAGGCTTTCATTTGCCACTGATCGAGTGTGGCCAAGTTATGTCTTGCAAGGAAAGTTGTATGTTTTACCGTGCCATCTCTTGGGGTTATAAGACTGTTTTACTATATTGATTACTCCATTCCATATTCAAGTGAGAATGGACATCTGGTGTATCATGTGTGAATGGGGTATATATTGAGAATATAGCATATATAATCAACAACAAAAATTAAGGACCACTCTGATTTCCAATATTGAGATATTCTATTATTTCTGTAATGATGAATAGGATACATAGATATAAAGAACATTGTGGTAGTCCTTAACTTTTTATGTTGTGTCTATATAGAGCCACTGAGATGTTCTCAATCGTTAATGCTTATCTTACGTTAAACTGAAGTTATAAGTCATAATTTTGATTTCTCTGCAGGTTAAAGCAGTTTCTATTTCTGCCCATGGAATGCAAGGATGGCTGACAATTGACTTGCAGGCTCGGGCACTGAGTCAAGGTTGGTCACCATAGATGAACATTAACCTTCAAAGCCTCCAGCCAACAATGTATTAGGAGCTATGTCTTACAGCCCTGCAAGTGACTGTCTTTCTATTGATGAAACTGAGATTAAATGTTCACCCAGCGATGATACAAGGATACAGAAAAATTTGAGCCAGATTTCTCAGCAATTGACTCAAAAACTGCTGGCTGGGCGTCCAACATTTGGAAATACTGTACTTTCAAATTGTCCTGCTTCAGATTATTCGAAACCGATGGCAACACTGGATGAAGGTCAGAGGAAAATGTTACCTGTTTTTAAAGATTTAGGAGTGAATGATTACATGTCAGGCGCATACGACCAAGCAAACAAAGGATTAACTTTAGGAGGAAGAATTGAGACAAATACATCTGAGTATTTTAGCGAGGAAACTCGCAACTCAACTGATCATAATAGTAATTCATTAAAATCACAAAAGGATGAGGGAGAAGACACACCTTGCCCTCATGGTTCCGCATCAAGTGAAGATATCCAGACAAAACGAGCCTCGTTGGCAAAATCAAAGGTTCTATATTCATCCATCGAGTTTGATCCATCACGTAGAGGATCTCTTTTGATGGGTAGCCGTGGAGACAGTGTATTTGAAGACAACTTGCCCCCGTCTGCCCATCATCGTAGGTCAAGAGAAAGGCTTGTCAAGCAGCGAAGTCAAAGTACATCTGATTTACCAGATTTGGTTCAGTCGTCAACAAGTCCAACAGTCCAGTCTCCAGATGTGGTACCGAGAGTATCATCAGAGGAATTCCTTGTGGAACATGACGATCAAGCTTTCATCCGCAGCATCAATGAGCGAGTCAGTTTAGAGAGGAAGGAACAGATAGAAGGGAAAGTTCATGATGGAGTCAGTCGCAAGCCCAGTTTTAAGAGATCTGTCAGTTTCCAGGATAGTCCAATAATTTATGATATTCCAGGCCAAGAGGACAGCTCTAACTCTGAACACGTACAGCATCCACCTTGCTCCCCCAAAGGTGAAGAAGGACGTCAGTTTTATCGCGATTTGAAATCCAGTGGCTATGGAACTGGTAGTTCATCCAAAAATTCATTGCAATCCCAGCTCAGTGATCAAACAAACCTGAGTGACTCTGTTTTGACAGATCACAGTGTTGATCAAGATGATGTGGAAGGCACGCTCACAGATCTGCCCAGTCCTCAACAAGCAGACGGTTTACCAATTCTGAGCATCTTTGATTCTTCCTCTGAGCAGTCTCATTCAATTAAAGGCAGGTCCCTGAAGACAGACGGCCCAGGAGATTCACTGCAAAAGGCGACTGCCCAGAAACCTGCTCCGCCTCCTCAAGATGGAGAAAATATACCAATTCTGAGCATCTTTCAGTCGACAGGGATAAGCAATGGAAGTCTAGTCCTCAGGTCAAATGAACTGAAGGGAATGGGTGATGGGGAGAAGGTGGCCAGGGTTCAGGAAGACTTGAACCTTACTAGAAAAGAACCTGAGGAAAGTCCTTCCCTCTTGGTCCATGATAACTATGCAGAAAAGGTTTTGGAAGCAAAGATAAATGAAAAGGCATGTGTATGTAATGCATCATGCCAAGTCAGGTACGAATGTCTTAAAAAGTCACTGACAAAAGATGCCGGACAATATAATCACGCTTCAGAGGAACTCTTTGAACAATGTTGTCTTCAGAATCATGATCCAGAGTCATTGTTGGCCGTACTTGAGAAGGTTCTTCTGCCATCAGATAGTTCTACCCCCTCGCCAAGTCCAAAGGAAATCTCGCCAAATTCACTTCAAAGTAGGTGTACTTATGTTGTATTTTTCTTCCTAGAGATGTTCTTATGATAAAAGTCTTTTTGGTTTGGTGGACCTTCAAATTTTGAAAAATGAAGGGTTGATTAGACTCATCTGTTCCCCTTTGACCAACTGACTGATTACCTATTACTGACAATGATTTTAGTAGGTTTTATATGACTTTTTACTATGACTACTTTATTATACCCCCGCTTCGAAGTCATTATCGTGAAAAACGTAATGTTTTGGACTTAGTTATATGGTGTACAATGGGGACAGATTTTCTCAGAAACTATAATACCTAGAGGAGTGAAGTTTTGGTTATGGATACAGCTAATGACACACTTGATCAAGTTTGAAAGCCATTTCCTAAATTTTATTGTTTAAAGAGTTATGGCTCATGATTGCTCAATTGGACTTGGAGCAATTAACAGGTCTGATGCTTCAGGGGGGACAAGTTCTCTCAGACAGTTTCACACTTAGGTGAATGAAATTGTGTTTGATGCTCTTGATTGAGTTTGAAAGCCATTTCCGAAATATTTTTTTCACAAAGTTATGGCCCTTGAATGCACAATTTGACTTGTATTGATAAACAGATCTGATGCTTCAATGGTGACAACTTTCTCAGACAGTATCACACTTAGGTGAATGAAATTTTGGTTTCGGACACACCCATTGATGCTCTTGATCGAGTTCGAAAGCCAATTCCGAAATATTATTCTTGACAGGCTTATGGCCCATGATTGCACAATTGGACATGTAGCGATTAACAGATCTGTTGCTCCAATGGGACACATTTACTCTTAAACTATTTCAGTAACTTTTAGCAAATCAGGTTATCCAGAATCATATTAATTCAGACTAGAGGGACAAGAATTCAGACGGGCTGTGGGGGTATGTGAGCCATGCTCACTTTTTTCTTGTTTGTTGCAGTTCTTTAAGATCTTGTACAGAAACCTGACCAAGTGTTTGACATATTTTGTACAGATAAAAGTCTTGAACTTCAAATCATCTATATGTTGAGCTTCAGAGCCCATGGCTCTAATTTGATTGTACAATTTTATTTTTTCAGAATTCTTGGCAGCCCATTTGCCAAAAGAAATGGTACGTTTTTTTCAACTTCTTACAGTTAAATTTATGTTGATCTTTTGATTTGGGTTTACAAATGTGTTTCATAAGCAGCCTTGACAAAGGTGTGGGCTAATATAGTTGTTGTTTTTCTCCACTTGGTATTCATCAACTATGGAAAAATACTTAACAGATGATCATCATATTGTTTTGTTTTAGATCACTAATTGTAAGATTGATTCGGTGAAATATGTAATTTGAAAACTTGAAATGAAAAGTTATTGTGCTCTTTTTTGGCAGCAAGTAATTTTAAATATTTTTACAACACTTTTAGCTAATCTGGCCTGAAAGGCCTAGTGAGCTTATTGCATGGCATGTCGTCCGGTGTCCATTGGTCTGTAAACTTGTAACTATCTCATCTTCTTCTCCAGAACCATTGACTGAAATCTTGTGTACCAATGAGGCTTTTGATTTAAAAAATGGTGATCCTGTGACCCCAAATAAGGGCCATAGGGCAAACACCCATTAAATCTATTTCATCTTCTTTGCAAGAAGCAAAATATGTGGCTGAAACTCTATGAACAGACTCCCTAGCTGACTTGGATTCTAATTTACAGATCTGTGGACCTTGTGACCCCTAATAAAGTCCATAGGGACAACTCCCTGAAAATCAATTTTCATTCTCTTCTCCAGAAGGAAGAGGCCTAGAAAGCCAAAACTTTGTGCACAGACTCCTAAGCTGATGGGGACTCTGGTTTATAGATTTGGTAACCCTTTGACCCCTTTAGAGGGCCAAAGGGACCACCTCCTAAAAACTTATTTTCATCTTCTTGTCCAGATGCAAAATGTCATGAAAGTTGAAACCTTGTGTACAGATTCCCTAACTGTGATTTTAATTTTAGGTTTGGTGACCCTGTGAACCCTAATAAGGGACCACTCCCCAGAAACCCATTTTCATCTTCTTGTGAATCAAAAGGCTGAGAGAGATAAAACTTTGTGTACAGATATGTTATTTTGAAGTTTAACAAATAAAAATAAAATTGTGATGTACTTCTAGCCTGGTGCGTCGAACGAAAGACCGGACATCAGTGTCAATGAGAAGCTGAAGGAACTCCTGGAGAGATCGTCTCGTTGTCACTATAACAAGTGTGATGATCCTGACTGTCAAAAGGTAAGAAAACTCATAAACTGAATTCTATCCTCACTCCATCTCACCATGCATGTCCTTACTTGCACCAGCCCAAAGAATTACTAATGGAGGCTTTGTCAACATTTCTGCAACATTTCTGTGCTCGTCTGCAATGGATATCATAGTCCAAGGAGAATTCTAAGTAAGATGAATGCAACGTCTTCCCGAAGAGAGCGCTGCACTCAAAACACAATTTTGGGGAGTTAGCAGCAAGGTTTGAAATTGCCAGTGATGAAGACTGGCACAACTTAAAGCTATGTGGAAGAAATTTTCCTCGCCAAATCCCCTTAAGGAACAGCTGCAGATTTTTTAGTTGACCATCCAACTTTCCTACTGGGCATTACTCCTACCTGTCTCTAGCACCAGTTTATTTAAGAATTGTTTCAATTGTCATTTTTTTCTGAGCCAGCTTTTCAGCATTTAACACCTAAATTTGTTCCGTCTGAAATATTTTGAGGTTAGTGTTTTTTGCTGTTTAGGACACTGCACTCAAATCTTGATGAAATGCAGTAAGGCCTGAATTAGCATGACTTGCATGAGTTCTGCTTTGCAGGGATGTTGTCAAGTCCTTGTAAAATACAGGATGTACGTTGCTGTAAATAAATAACATCTTTTGTTTCTACTGATATAATTTGTATCGAAATTTTCTTGATTGGGTGATTGTATTATCTCCCGTCACAAGGTGGAAGGGGGATATATAGGTTTGGGCTCCATCCATCTAACTAAAAGTGGACAGCTTTTCTCATCAACCGTTTAAGATAGAACTAACGATATGGTGTTTTTCTTTAGGGTATCAATTCTTTGATTAAATTTGAAAATGAGAAGTGTGCAGGTATTTTTTCCAGAATTATTGCCATTGTTCCGCTTAATTAGTCGGAGTAAGGACATTTAGGAAAATGTTATGAGTTAAAGTGAGAAGACATTTGGCGGGAATGTTGATGACCATGTCTTCATGTTTGCTCAACTTACCAATGAGGGGGGAAACTATTTGATAATTGGAAAATGAGATGTCTGATCCTAACGTCATGTGCAGGCGAAGAGTCTGCTGCATGGGTTTGAGGAGAGCGTGAGATCCAACTCCAGCCTGGACCGAGAACAGAGCAGTGTACTGTTTGCTCTGCGATGTCACAGTGAGAGGTGCGAGAACATGAAGTGTTCAGTCCCGTACTGTGATCTTCTCTTCAAAATGTGAGTTAGGCAATAGTGAATTACTAAAAATCAAAATTAATTTGTTTCTTTGTTACGATGTTTACAGTTTTCCGTGCCTTAGTAGTATGTTGGCCCTTAAAGAGGAGTGTTTGTGTAGCTAACTACACAATATATTAGGATCTGGCAGTTATTGTATCATTGGTTTGTGCTCTGCCCTATGAACCATACAATGTAACACTGTCCTCTATTTGTCCGCTTGTAATATGTATGGGAGAGAGTTGTCCAATAGAACATGTGTCTGATTTCAGGCAGAGATTATCACCTGTCTGATTGCCTACTTTGCAAATCTATACACAGAGGCTAATGTCTTTGTTTAAAAAAATCTGTTCAAATTCACAAACTTTTCTCTATTTGAATTCAATTCTTCAATTCCGTTTATTCAGTGACCCCTGGGATTTGACAGAAGCCATCTTGCGGATCCATCAGCAGCTGGATACATTCCTCAACCTTGTTGACTCGCACGTCACTCCTGGAAAGTTTCTTGCTGTAAGTTTTGCAATTCTTTTTGTGTAGGTTGAGAGGCTCTACCTGCAACCCCATTGGATAGCATGCGGCTTGCTTGCGAGAATAGAGCATTCGGCGACAGAAATTTTTAGTCTACTTTATGTGATGATATACAAGTTTAAAAAAAAAAGAGAGGATATTTGACATTTCTCATTGAATACCATGGTTATCTCATCAAGTAAAGTAGATATTTATATTTTCACGATAGGCATTTCTACTTCACGAGATGAGATATTCATGGTATTTGACGAGAAATGTCATGTTCTATTTATTATGTTTCCAAAAACCCCGTAAATGTCCCTAACTATATGAATGGAGTAGCTAAAACGCTTTTCTAGCGCGGCCGTTGCATGACGTCATTCAATTGTTTCATGATGTCACAGACGACGTCATATGATTGTTGCAGAATTTCACTGAGTAGAATAACATTTTATTTCACTCAGTGAAAATATGTGTTTTATTTTCACCGATAAATGGTGTATTTCACCATTTGAAATATAATAGATATCAGTATTTGTTGATTGATACTGTTATCTTGGTGTTATAATGCAAATACTTTGTGCAGGCTGTAACAGAGGTGATGTAGTCTCTCTTCTTCTTTGCCAGCTAGTGGCCTGGCAACTTTGTCTCCAGTAGAGAACTGTTTGATATGTAGTAGGTCTGGTGGCAATGATACAATGAATTTCGCTAGTTCCAGCAAATGTATGCAGGTTTCAAAGCAATGCATAGCCATAACAGTGTTGCTGGATTTCTCCCAGCAATAAAAATAGCAGCCTTGATATAAGTTAAATACTCTTGAAAGTGGCGTCAAACTCAAAATCATCTCACTTCACTTTCTTCTTCGTAGCTTATTTAGTGTCTCTGTCAATCTGAACGCCTGTAAATTTATCGCTGTTTAGACTTCTTTTTTAAAAAAATCTGACTCTTAAGAGTTGAAATCTTGTATGCATGCAATTACCTTGGCCATTGTCCAAAGGGACTATACATTAAACTCATAAATATCTTCTTCTCCAGAAGGAGAAGGTCAAGAAGGCTGAAAGTTCTTGTGTATATTTTCCAATATGTAGATTTGGTGACCCTGTGGCCCCTACTAAGGGCCACATGGGCCATGTCCTTCAGATCTATTTTCACCTTCTTCTTAAGAAGCAAGAGGCCTTGAAACTGAAATCTTGTGTAGAGACTCCTTAGACAATTCATAATGTATGTTTACTTGTGATTTACAGCCATTGACATATCTTACATTTGTAGAGAATCTCACCCAAGTGTCTTCTGATATCAACTATATCAACACAAGTTGATAAAAGTTACAAATATCTGAGGCTTTCACTGCACTACTCTAAGCCTCTCAGTGCAGTGATGTCATAGCATAGTGACGTCATCATGTTTATAATGCCATAGCATTGTGATGTCATTATTTGATGATGTTAAACAATTGTGATGTCATGAACTTGACTGTAATAGCGCATTGTTCAAAATCTACTGTCAAAACGATATCTCTTGTGGAACACAGTTTTGGATGATAAATGCATAGTTATCTATTTTACAGCTGAGCGAGGACTGTCCCCACAAAGGTCCAGTTAGGGAGGGAGAGGACTGGATGGCTCTGGCCCCCCTCGGCAACACCCGCAACGCTGCCCTGATCAGTGACTTCAACACTTCCAGTCCTGGCTACTATGTCCTCAAAAAGGTAAACCACATTTAGCTTAAAAATAAAAGGCATTTCTGGATTAGCAACTAGTGATGACAGTGACATTAGCTTGACAATGAAAATGTATCAAAATGTCACTTCAGAATAAAGAATTTGCTTGTCAATAAAGACTGCTTAGCAATTTGACTTTTTTGGGTAAGCTCTTGAAGTCCTGTCACTAAAAATGTTAAAACTTGTGATAAAAAGGGTCACACCTTGACTTATGAATTGGCATTGTCCTTCCAGATGCCGCTACTAGAAGAAAACCATCAGTGGCAGGTGTACAAACAGATGAGACGACTGTCACACCCCCACATTGTCAAACATCTCTGGGTCATGGAGCACGGCTCCGACTTCCTCATCTGTACACAGTTCATGGAAGGTACCACTCAGACCAATCAGAGCCGTCTCTCCCCCTTCCCAAAGCTCTAACCCACCAAACATAATTCCACCCCAATCAAATACTCCCCCACCCTTCCTCATCTGTACATAGTTCATGGAAGGTACCACTCACACCAATCAGAGCCATCTCTCCCTTCCCAAAGCTCTAGCCCACCAAACATAATTCCACCCCAATCAAACACTCCCCCACCCTTCGCCATCTGTATACAGTTCATGGAAGGTACCACTCAAACCAATGAGAGCCATCTCTCCCCCTTCCCAAAGCTCTAGCCCACCAAACACTCCCCCACCCTCCCTCATCTGTACACAGTTCATGGAAGGTACCACTCACACCAATCAGAGCCGTCTCTCCCCCTTCCCAAAGCTCTAGCCCACCAAACATAATTCCACCCCAATCAAACACTCCCCCACCCTTCGCCATCTGTATACAGTTCATGGAAGGTACCACTCAAACCAATGAGAGCCATCTCTCCCCCTTCCCAAAGCTCTAGCCCACCAAACACTCCCCCACCCTCCCTCATCTGTACACAGTTCATGGAAGGTACCACTCACACCAATCAGAGCCGTCTCTCCCCCTTCCCAAAGCTCTAACCTTTCTTCATTGCTTTGCCTTTATTAGGTTGAAAACCTGGCAAAGAACCAACTTTGAAATTAGAATCATTGACATTTTACATTGTGCACATTCCTGTGACTAACTTTGCAGACCATATACAATATGTGTCATTTATTGGCTCAACAAGGAATTTATAAAGACTTGGGTTCCTCTTGATATATATATGTTCAGGATCTTTCAAAAGGAGAGCTCAAACCTTTATATATCATCCCCAGATTTAAACTTTCAATCATCCAATTAAATAAACATTAATCTGGAAAATTTGACAATGTACCGAAGTCCTCGCATCGTTCTTCCAGCGGGAAACCTGCGCCAGATGCTGCAGGAAGGAAAGAGTAAGCTCCCCTGGAAGCAGATTGTGAGTCTGATGCAACAAGTCATCACTGGGGTGCAGGCACTTCATGAGAGAGACATTGTCTACATCAACTGGACATGTAAGTCATTCACCAGATATACAAGTGTACCCCAATCCTATAGGTGCTTTAATAATATGAGTGAGGTTCTGTATTCTATCAGTTAAATAAACCCTATACCAGGCTTAAAGGACAGTCCTGTCGGGGTATTTTATTGTGGAAACAAAACTCGAGGTCATTCCTGTTTTTACATGTATGTTATTAATACTCAGGGTCAATTTTTGGTTAAATTAGATTTGACAACTAAATAAGTGAGAGCGCACTCTCAGTGAAATAAAACAATACTGAGAAGTGAAGCCATTCCTAGAAGCTACAAGTATTAGAGGCCTGGGCCTATATTTTGGAAGCTCTCTTAGTGCTAAGATAGTCGTAAGACAATGCTACAGTATGGTACTTACGACTATCTTAGCACTAAGAGAGCTTCAAAAATACAGGTCCTGGTTATAACATTACAAGGCTTTGTTGATTAGTCTTATAAAAAATCATTTGTAAATGCGTTGATATTCTATCCATACATATAGTTTATATTAATAAGTTGTAAAGTAAGTGAAAGTATTGCACCTTTTTATGTTATTTGGCCTTGAACAAGATGGATTGTCGGTCAGGCTCTTTAAGTTAATGTAACATTTATTGCCACTGTACTGTGTAGCATTAAACAGTTTTTGCCACTCATATGGTGTTATAAGGACATTGTTATGTGCATGGCATAAATTTATTGTTGAAATCAGAACACTTTTACATTTAAAAAATGTTTTCTTTACTAATGAGCAACATGTGATGTCACAAGTATAACAGCATTGTTATGATTCAAGGCTCCAATTTTTGGGTTGAAATCAGATTATTTACTCAAAACAAATTATTGTTAATATTTATTAACAAATATCATTTTTTAAATTGTTTTAGTTTGATACAAGAACAGATTTAATTGAGTAATTTTGATGTGTAGCTTAATAAATCCTTCTGCAAGGCATTGCAAGAGTAACTGTGACCATAATTATCAAACAGGGAAACACTTGATGTCACTACATCAGTCTGATTTGGATGTATTGTGTTACCCACTGCAAACTAATTGATTCAAATAATGTTAAAATGTAGTTCTAAAGTGAAAATTTTATATTTAATGCATTGTATGTACAATGTGAAATTGAAATAATGTTTTAATTCAATTCTACAATGAAAGTTGGTTTTATTATTCAATGCATTGTTATACTTGTTATGTAATAAATATATTGATTCAATGTGATTTAACAACAAAGCCTGAACAAGGGAAGCTATAAACCTACACGGTTGCATGAAGTGTTTACTAGGCTGCAACAAAGCACTATTCCCTCAGGGTAATAATACTATATGTGCACTTTGAGCATGCTCTGTCACTTATATATGCGTAGTACAAGAAAGCTATTATTATAACATTCAGCTACCAACATCCTCCTGCAAGGTCCAGGCAGAGTGAAGGTCTCCAACCTGTCGATGTCTGTCAATGTGAGATCATCTGAGAACATCGACTTCGGGGGGATAAAGAACACCTTACCTCCTGCCATCCTTCCCCCTGAGGTGAGTGACAAACAGGGGATCTGCACATCTGAGCCATGCACAACCATGAGCTTTTGCCAAACATTGTTTTTGTTTGGGGGAGGGGGGGGTCACTTTAAAAGTGAAAAAAAACCTTCAATGATACAGGCAGTTTCAGGATACGTGTTTTGTAAGATTGAGTGTATCGGGTGAATAATATCAATAATATAATATTGTCATAACTTTGATAATTAGAGCTGTATATGACTACTTATAAATCCACAATTTCAAAGACGAAATTAGGGATTAAAGAAAGCCCATCTTTTAATGTATTGACATTTTAATAAATCTTCTACTAGATAAAACCACCTGAAATAATTAAATATTTTAAACATTAAACATAATAAACATCTCTTTTGGATATCCCTTTTCCAGCTGCTGGCAGGCCGACCGACAGTCTTCAATGTGTCCGACAGCTGGGGGTGTGGCTGTCTGCTGTACGAGCTGCTGCTGGGGCACAAGGTGTGGTACCAGTACCGCCACGAGAACAAGGACTACATCTGGAAGAAGGTAAGATGTTCATCCTCCCCTTTTTGTTGTTGTTGATTCTTAAGTGTTAATATCAACTGGCAGCCCTAGTTCAGCACATGTTGAGACTGTTCTGTACTTGTAATGCTTAGTGCTGAGAGGGAACAACAACTCCCATCTGAAATTGTCTTACAGTTTGACAATCCCGGTTACAGGGAAATGAGCCGACCTTCTATTGAGTTTCCTATACAACCTCTGTCTTAATACGAAGGTTTCTCGGACTTCTGGCAGTTGCCCCTACAGACACGATATTGCAACTTAAACAACCGGGCAATATTTCAGGCAATGAAAACACCGTGGGCATGAATAACATATTTGTTGACACACAGGCCTATGCAATGATGCAGTCGCAAAATGAGGTGTATGTGTTCTGTAAAGAAGACTCAAAGTGCAAGGTGCACATTCGAATAAAGTTTTGCTTTTGGAAAGCTTAGGGAATTAATTTAAACGATTTAAATGATACCTTTTGAAACGACGTCGCTGAGTGCACAACTAACTTTGATTGCATCCAATCAGATTTCTTCATTTCGTGCACAAGAAACCTTCGTTTTAGGACAGACTGAGAGGTAGTATAGGAATTTATGACGGAGCTACCTCTGTTGGGAGAGAATGGTTCCTTCATCCATAATATTTTTTCTTTGGGCTCCTTATTTCAGTCAACCTAGACTTGCTGAAAGTGGACCTAGACTTTATTACAGGCTCCTTTATATACACTGTCATGAAGCAGGAGTAGCACTAAGGCTGAGCGTACAATTAACACTAGTCAATGCTTAGCATCAAGCATTGAAGCAAAATCTCCCATCTTTAAAGTGCAACTCCCGGGTGATTTTGCTCCAAAATTTTCCATCTATATACACTTTGCTTGGCATGTACATCTAATAGACGTGAAAAACACATTCATTAGTTAAAAGTTATCAATATCACAAATACCTTAGCTATTCGGATGAAGGATGTTTTTAGCAAATCGTAAAGGAAGTTGAAAACTCTACCGTTTTCGTCGCTGTTTTGACGTGTCGGCCATCTTACTTTACGGAAAACAGCGGGGGAAACTCGATTTCGTCCGATGGAATGTGTGACGTCACCTGTGTAAAACAGATGGCCTCTGTCATATCTTTACACTGTCAGACAATGAAATTGCGCGGATTGTAGGAGCCATACCAGTCGACCAATTCATATAAAGATTGGCAAGATATCTCCTTATGAACTTCTGACAATAGTAAAAAGGAAATAAAATAAAAATGAAGATTAAGTTGAATTAATGTCCATTACATAACCCGGAAGTGAGTCTCTTCATATATTGAACTCGAACGTCAAAACAGTACTAATTTCGGTCGAAAAGACATCGGGTAACATACATGTTTTTAAAAATACCCTTGCCAATGTAAGGACAAATGATGATTTAAACAAATATCTGTTGTGTAACTGTCAACTTGCATGTACGTACAACGCAGCAATATACACGAGTGTGAAATAATTCAATGTATCGTGGACAGATTCAAAATGAAATTACCAGCTGCATACTTTTTACTTATTATAAAATTGAAAATTATGATAACCTTTTACGAATGCATAGTAAAATCATAATAACTTGTGGTGGTTGAATCTGGCAATTTTTTTCAATTATTTGCTGATTTCGCTAAATGATTTATTTGTGCATGGCCGATGTTCGATATGGAAATTTTATTGTAAGCTTTCCATGTTTTAAAATCCATGACAAGTCTTTATTTTTTTTCTGACCAAATACAAAAATTATCAAATATTCTGAACCTTCATTCATTCATTCGTCCATTTTTCTTATTACCTTTGTTGGAATTGGAAATAAGCTGATCAATCGCCCTTCATATATTCACTAGGAATTAGGATAACATTTTTTTTAAATTAGTCTATCAAAATATATGATATTACAAACAATGTATTGACAAAAGAAATACAGTGAAATAATGTCCCAAAAATTTGTGCAATTAAATTTTCTTTCTTTTTTTGGTGTTGCAATAAAAATAGATAAATTATAATTTAAAGTTTACAAATGATAAATAAGAATTCTCAAGCACAGTGTTTTGTTAGTGATGTTATTTACTTGCATATTGACAGCACACAAAATTCCCTTGTTTCCTTTAATTGCTATTTTCCTTCTAAATATTAACTTTAACTATTGCCTTATACAATAAAATAAACTGCTATGAATGCTGAATAAATTCATGCATTGATGTCTATAACCAAGATATTTAACTAATGACATTGCATATTCAATAAAAAAAATTACAATTTTTGTTCAGTCATCAAAAGACATCTTCTGTTTACAAAAAAGTGTTTTTGTTTCCAGACCCTCCACCCCAAATATCATAAACTGTCATCATTCTGTCACAGCATTAAAATGTTGCTCAAGTGAATACTATTTTGACACATTAATAAAATATAGATTATAAATGCATGTGATAAGATTCATATTACAAAAATAGAATAAACCATATATTTTTGTATATCAGTCTTAATGTTATGTTATTCGAAATTAAGGGGGAAAAATGCATTGAGATGACTGACTTAATTTTGAAAGTCAAGTTAGGCACACAGAATTATTTGGCTTGACATAATTTCCAAGCTTTGCACAAAATTATATTTAATTTCCTGATTAAGGAGAATAATTTAAGCAATATTTGATATTGAATCTGATTGAATAAATTAAATTTTATAAATCACTTCTGTTTAAATAATAATAAAATCTATTTTATTCACTTTATTTTGCTTTGTATTTTATAGTTCATTTACAAAAAATGTTGAAATAATTAAAGTATATATCATTTTGAAATTTAGAGTTGAAAGAAATGTAAATGGGGTCATCTGGTACTTTTTCACCCTTTTGAAAATTCTAATATCAACAACAAATTATCTGTCTTCATATCACATACTGAAATACTTTGAAAATGCAACACTAACTTTTGAAGATAAATAAAAAACTTCGATGAAGGTGTAAGGAAAGTAACTAAAAACACATTCGTTTGAGATGTTGCAACATGTATGGACCACATTTTGGGTTCGAACCCATGCCATGTTTCTGGAAATGGGGCGTATGCACAAAACGCAACTGTCATTCGTAACTCTCGTTACCTGGATGGAATTTGTTTCTTGCTTTGCACGTGCAAACCCTGAACCTGGGTGGATAAAAGGCCATGGAAAGCAGATGCCTGTACTTAATCTCAGTAATGCCACGGTTGAGTGAAAATCAGAGGGAGAGAGCTATTGGGATGCTCCAGATGGGGGCGTCACAGAGAGAAGTTGCCCGGCAGCTAATGGTCAGTCCATCGACGATAAACAGACTGCAACATCGTTTCCATCAGACTGGCAGTGTTTGTGACCGACCACGACCTGGTCAACTTCCAGTAACAACCCCACGTCAGGACAGGCAGATACGGCGTAGTCACCAGCGCAACCGGTTTCTGTCTGCAACCAAGACTGCACGCAACACAATAGGGCGAAATGGAAGGCCAATCAACGTCATGACAGTGATTCGTCGACTTCGAACAGCAGGCCTAAGGTGTCGACGTCCTTATAATGGTAACATCATGACCCAGCGTCACCGTGCAGCAAGACTCCAGTTCGCATTGCAACATGGGCTTCAACCACATCGGTTCTTCCACCGTTGGATATTCTCGGACGAATCCAGGTTTTGTGTGTCCTTTGCAGATGGCAGACAACGTGTTTACAGGCGTTGAAATGAACGGTTTCAAGACGCTTGTGTACGAGAACGGGATCGATTCGGAGGTGGAAGTGTGATGGTGTGGGGGGCGATTAACAATGGGTTTAGGAGTGACCTTATCGTTGTTCAAGGTGCACTGACGGCACAGCGGTATGTTGACCTAATTTTGAGGCCAGTTCTCATTCCACTTTTACACCGCCACAGGCGTCAACGGTTACCGTTGTTGTTTCAACATGACAATGCTCGACCCCACACTGCCATCTTAACATGTAACTTTCTACAGCAAGCAGGGGTGAATGTTGTCAACTGGCCTGCTGTCTCTCCAGATCTCAATCCCATCGAGCATTTGTGGGATGAACTGGGTCGTCGAATCCGTCAACGTCAACCGCTGCCACGTGACTTTAATGGTCTGACCATAGCCCTGCAAGAGGAGTGGAGGAACATTCCTCAAGCATTTGTTCGACATTTGTGCCAGTCGATGCCACGCCGTGTCCGTGCTTGTGCTAATGCACAGGGAGGTCACACTAGATATTGACGGCTGATGAAGGGGTATGTGACTTACTTGTAACCGCATGCTGACAAAGGTGAAGTGACAGTCTCCATTTGTTACGTTTTAACGTGCAAATGACAATTAATTGGATATGAAATAAAATTATCTTGAACTAATGTTTTGTGTTCTAATTAGGTCTTTTCAAAGTCGGTGTTGCGTTTTCAAAGTGTTTCAGTATATATATATGATTTTGTAATTTACTCAAGATCCCCAGTACAACAAATTTAACTTCACCGATTGTTCAAATGGTTTTTTTCATACACGTGTACTAATGTAGATTGATGCCGCCTTTCGAAAGTCACGGCAGCGAAATAAAAACAAAACTCGGCGACTGACGAGAGCTGCGTTCGAGAGACTTACGATGACAAATCAGCTGTTTCATTGAGGCTGAAAAAAGAAGTGATATTGATACATTCGACAGTAAACTGACGAAGAAAAAAATTATATTGAAGATTTTAGGAAAATTATAACAAGGAGTCACTCACCTATGTTTTTAATTGGGTGCATTACCTATGTAGACACAGTGTAAAGCAGTGGTTTGAGACCGCGAATTTATCATACGAATTGTTTCCATAATAACGTATAAAAGTCATCAAAAGGCTTTTTCCTTTTTTCAAAATTTTCGTACAGCACTTATATTTAAAAAACATCACCCTAAAACGTTCTGAGTTTTCAATAGCTACGAGAACACGATCGCCTAATTATGAAATGTGGTGTTGTTTACATTTGTTATGGCGGCTACGTCACGTGTGTTTTCCACAGTTGACGTCACATCCGGTTGATTTCACGGAACAACACGATCGGGAAGGCAATTTACTATCCTTTTTTCAATCGAAATTATTTACATAATCAAGTTATCTAAACTTGTTAAAACCTGACGTAAAATCAATTCAAGAAGGATATATTATGAAAATATGCACATAAGTGTACAATTTGGCTTGGTTAAATAAGGTGATTTTACCCGGGAGCCCCACTTTAAACATCTTATGAAATAACGCTTGTGGGAATAGAAACCCTGGCCGACTCTCTACAAATTGAGTCTTCAACAACAGACATCAAACCAATTTTAGAAACACAAAGATTTTGTGTTAAAGTGACACATAGTATGTTTCATTATTTTCAATGTGGCTTTAGTAAGAGCCAAAATACCTTATGACCTGAGTTAGTTAGAATCGCCTCCCTTAAATTAGATCTTTTTCTCTAAAAGACGAAAATTATTATATTTTCTTGTTTTCACCAATAATAAAAAAACGGCCCTATAATTGTCAAGAATTCGAAATTATGTGTCCAATTAACATGTATATTAATTAAAAGACCTACTTAATACTATCAACCCAATTTTCTCTTTGTGGCTGCCGTAAATAAGTTTCCAAAATTACGTTTGAATCATTGGCACACATCACAAATTACAACACTAACCCGTTTATCATCACTTAACTGAACTGATAAGCATAAGGATTCTGAAACAACCACTACTTCTCGATAAAATAACACCATTTATGACATATTTGACCCTACCAACATACTCTGTGGCCCTGCTTACATTCTGACTATTCATTGAAAGCAGAATAAACAAAAAAAACTTTGTGTTGACAGTTGCAAGGGAAGGTACCGCCTGCCCCTAAGCAGCTCCCGAAATGGCCGGATGTATTCCAAGCCGTATGGCAGGTTGGTTATCTTTGTCTTCGTTCAAATAGATACAGGTTGTTATATGATTGTCAGTGATATATTATCAAATTAAGAGATAATCAGGCACGGTTTCATGAACATATTATGACATGGACATTGTTATATTTGTAACTTGGAAGAAAATAGTTTTTTTCCGAATTTTCCACATTTGTTGGTTACCAGCCAGTGCCACAGTTAGACTCTCCTAATAAAAAACATGATTTATGATCTCAATATGCGTCAGTTTGACAAAATACTTACCCTCTGACATTGTATGTAAAGATGATTGAAATGAATCCATTTGTGAACAAAATGTGATTGATTGATCATTCCCTTAGTTGGATATCTCACATTTCACAACAGATGAAGCATTAAACAAGACCGTATGTTTTTTCATCAGAATCATAAATACATGACCATTTGATCCCTGATGTCATTGTCCCTTCTATGTAGATTAATGATTAATAGGTAATTGGGAAAGACACCTTTGACAATTGGCCTTTTTTTAAGGATTTTAGTCATTGTCAGAATTTTGAATGGGCCATTCCCCTTAGTAGCAATGGTAAAATTTAAATTTTGAATGGGCCATATTTTCATCCAATGTGAAAAATGGCCAATGGTCCCTACCTTTCCTAAACCCTGTATTACTATTGTGTTGATTTATATCAAAACTTATGTAGTATATGAACAAGAGAGAGGCTTCATTGCCAACTTTTAGAGTGAAATAATTTCTTGATTGCAAACAAATGACCCAATAGCACTTTGCTCTCACACCAAGAGCTGGAAACATTTTTTCTTTCCAGTAGTAATATTTGCAAATGTGCACTTATGACAAATATTACACTAATTATGATTCTTCATAAGTTTCTGATTATTGTTTGTTTTTTTCTATTCCAGAGTGACTATCGGATGCGTAGACCACTGAATCACGTGAGCCAGTTGTTGGATCTCACCCTCACGGGCAACCGATCATAGCATCAACACATGTTGTGAACTGACAAAATGGACATGCATTACCTTTGACTTGTATCATCAACAAAGAACTCAAACTCATGGTTGTAAATAAACCCCAAGCTTATACGAGTGACCTAACTGTGTTGTCATCAAAATCTGCCAGCAACGCAGAAACTATCCTCATTTCTGTCCAATCAAATGTCTTTTTACATCCATGAATGATGTACGTCCTATCAAATATGTGCATCTAAACCAAAACTGCTGATTGCTGAAACAATGTCGCAGATTGCACAACTAACTTTGCTTGCAACCAACCGGGACACTGTAGTTTTAGCCCAGAAACTTTTCCACTTGTTACACAGGTTTAAGTTTGAAGAAATGATGCAAGGAGACACTGTGGGGAGAGAATGGACAGGCAACTCAGAAAGTAAGCCTGATATGTATCAGGCTGTGAATTATATGAATGGAACTGCATGTCATCTCCAATAGATGAAGCTGATGGTTATATTCCCCAATAATATTGCATCAATACAGGGTTTACAGCAAAACCTGTATGTATGAACTCACAATTGTGATGCCAATGGTGTTGAAAAATTTGCCTTACTCCCAGCCAATGCTGGGTAGCTTGGGATCGGACATTTGCAAAATTAGTAGCAAACCTGTCTTGCTTTTTAGTTTTTTGCTTATCAAGTGTTCACTGATTTATTGGAAGGCCTGTCAAAATTCTTCTTGTTGCCTTTGAAAGCCATATGCTGTTTTTGTCTAAGGAACCTTTTTTTGCAACATACAATATAAGAGAATTTGGTCAACATTATTTGTGTCTCAAAGGAACAGACAGCAACCAATCAGTGAGGGTCTTAGGTCAAGAACGTTTGGCTAAGAGCTTGGAACTCGAAGAATTAGAATCCAAACACAGTGGAACAATTTGCTATGATGCTGTTATTACCGGAAATGATAGCACCGTTCAACTGGCAAGTAATGTCAGGACGGAGCTCAATTCAAAAGGATTTATGAGTGCATACACACAAATCTTTCTGAATATCCAACAAATACCCTCTTTGATAACATCTTTGATTCATATTGACCTTTTTCAACAGTAGGGTCCTGCTGTTAAGATAAGTTTTGCTGGATTTCATCAACATCCATGCCCCTTATATGGTAGCACTAGTTCTAGAAGACCTCGAACATTTGCCTGTGCCTCATTTAGTCAGTGCTGATGAGTTCTCTCTAGCAGCCTAACCGTTCTCCAACACAAAGCAGGAACGTTAAGATGTTTTAAATCTTCCCTGCATTTTAGTCTATTGCTGGTCAACTAGGCTAATTTCTGTCAACAGTTGTTTAATGTGCACAACACAAGCCCGTCACAAGATTCATTTAAGAAATATTGAAATAAACTGTAATGTTTCATTGCCCCACCATAACCCTTACCAAGTAGGTCACTAGATCCTTTCTTGTTTTATAGGTATCAACCAATATTCCTAACCATTTCCCCATCCTACCATAACCCTACACCAAGTAATATACAACCACTCCTAGCACATAATAGATTGCATTCCACCAATAAAAGTAAGGCCCCCTTTCACAAAGCAATCTTTACTAAGGTGCACCTTAAGTCCCATTCTTTAACATTGTGCTAAGGTTACCTTAGTGACTTTCGTTCACCTCAGGGCTTTGTGAAAGGAGGCCCAGGTTGTAAGCTGTTTCATGGGTCCACCCTCATTCAGAAATTCCATCCTATGCTGGTTGTTGAGCATTTGTCCTATAGTTCATTTTGATATAAATGAAAAGGCAAATGATTTGAGAAATTCAATGTAAAAGATGTATCTTTGCATTTGTTGACTTATTAGAATAAATTACGGTGATGATGTAACTAACAAATGAGTGAATATATTTTCTGTGAAAGATGTTTGGTTTGACAGTAGATTCTACTGTCATCAATATACTGCCTTTAAGGATATTTGCATTTATGGTATTTGGATGATTATGAAAGAAATGATTATTTTTATTACCCTTATGTTAAGGTAACTTGCTAAACCAGGATGTTCTCTTCAAAATGTTCATTATTCATTCGATTATCATAATTGTATAATTTAAAAAATATTCCATCATGTCATGTCATTATATGTAAAATGCTTAGTGTTGTGTTATTTTGAATCATGAAATATGATCAGATGTACAGCTTGGAATATAATGGACAAAAATAAATTAGGAATATTTGAATTGATGATTGATATTTCACAATGTATTAATGAATTAGGCCTAATTGATTTCAAAATATTCATATATCCCTAACTTTTATGTCCAGTATATTTGAAAATAATTCAGTATACATGCTCTTGATGTATAAAATTTGTTTTTAAATTAGATATTATATTGTAAATATCAAGGTTAACAGATTGCTGTGACTTGACCGATGCCCTTAGACATATAATCTGTGTTCAACACAAAGCACTACGTCACACAGACAATCAACTGTGATTGAAATATACTCTGCAAAAAAGTTATGGACCAGACAAATTTCTCACAGGGTAAAATATATATAATGCTGCTCCATTTTCTCGTCCTGGGTCATATCCCAACTCAAAATTGCGTGCTGTGACCTATGATAATAATCACAAGTACATACCGCTAGTTTTATTCCGTTGTTTCTCAGTAAACTTTCAGTCAACCTCACAGGGCTTTTCAGACAGCAGATAGCTCAGTTATTCCACTCTTCCCAAAGGGGGCGGGATAGCGCAGTGGTTAGCGAGTTCGGCTTCGGATCAAAAGGTCCGTGGTTCGAATCCCGCCAGGAGCTCGGCAACTTTGTCTGCAGTAGAGAACTGTTCTACACGCAGTCAGGTTTGGGTGCAATGCTACGCTGAGTTTCAGCGCAGTACCACCCATGGTTCGCTAGTTCCAGCCGATGCTCGCAGGTTTCACCGCAATGCATAGCCATAGTAGTGTTGCGGGCTTTCTCCCTGCAATAATACTAGCAGCCGCGATATAAGTGAAATAATCTTGAAAGCGGCGTTAAACCCCAACTCACACACACACACACACACACACACTCTTCCCAAAAAATGGTGATGCCTTTGATGAGTAAGCTGAAATCAAGAGGCTTTTTTCCAATCTAATTATTTCAGACAGGTTCATGATCATCTTCACAATGGTTAAGACGTAGGAATACTGGGTTGGCAAGAGCCTCACATGGCGCCATCTTGATTTTGCCGACTTGCCTTTCATTTGCTCTCATTGGTTGACTATCTACAGAGAGTTGAACGATTATACAGTCTGATTAAAATAGACGGTGTTCCGAGGAATAAAAGTTTTTTCAAATTTAACTCTATCGGGCTGTCCTCTCCACAAAGGTCTGAAAGCACCCAAGGAGGATTGTGGAGAGAAAAGCACCTGGTAGTAGTCAATATTTAAAAACTGTTATTCCTCGGAACACTGTCAATTTTTATCAGACTGAGAGGTTATAGGTCATAGCGCCAAGCTTTGAGTTGGGTTACAAGACAGGGTTGGAAAGCGGAGCGACAGAGTATATGTTTTACCAAAACAGGATGAATTTCAATATTGAAGCATTAAAGTTCATACTTACTGGTACTTTGATATTGAATATAAGATGGTACTTAACTTTTTTCTTTGAGAATAGATATTTTGTTTTTGCACCAAAATGTATATAAACTGTTATTGTTCTTATATTTTTATGTGTCTCCTTAAAACCAGTGCTTAAAAAAACAGAACTGCTTGTCAAACATTAACTGATCATTTTCAGATTGGGCCAGAAAGAAAACTGACAATTGAGTCTTCCATACTTGTTTTACTTAAGATAGAAAAATTTACAGTCTCGTCTAAATTTTCAAACAAAAGCCACACTGCCTGTTTTAGACTTAAACTGTCTTTTGTGAACTCAGTCGAATCATATTTTCTTTCCAAACAAATGAAAAGAATAATAATTCTCATCAGAATATGAACTTGTAGATTACTGTATTGTTATTTCACATTATTTATGTAAGTCGATGTGATCAAAAAGGAGTGTTTCACACCCACCGTCTGTGATCTTGGAAATTGGAAAAGGTTACTTTTTTAAAAATGTTGTCAAAATTATTAAGCACAAGTATCATAACATTGAATAACATTTTCAAAACAATCCTTATTTTCAAAAGCCATATATATTTATTTTTTTCATCTATACCATAAATCCTTTATTAGACATTGAAAAGACAAATTAAGATATGCATTGAATAGATATTTGTAGACAGCAAGAACATTAAATAAGCCATGCTTTTGATTAATGAACTACAGTATAATCATAAGTCATTGAAAATGTATGATGCTTATTTTCTGCCTGCTTTTAAGTTGTCACTTGCAAAAGTCTTTAAAGCAAATAAAGCTAGTACTTCTTATTGAAATGCTGAGACATTGTTGAATATTTAAAATTATTTCATGAGCAATTGAATCATGCCCTTTTCTGAAACTAGTGTGAATTTTAGAATTGCCTGAACATGAGCAAAGGCAATTCTTTAAGCAAAGGAGAAGGTCCCGATCCCGAGGGCAAGGGCTTTCTTTAAGGGAAAGCCTGTGGGGAGAGGTCCTTTTCTTTCTTGTATACACAAATATTCAATTTTATTTTGGTTGCTTAGTCTTTCCATAAGAGGGAAGGGAAGAGTTGTTAAAGTCTGGCTTCAAGAATGTAAGTGATAGGTCTAAGAGGACATTCCAAGTCTCTTGCTGTCAGCTAAGTTGTTGTGGTGTAGTGGTATAACACTTCAATTTAGAGTGCAGAGTTCGAGGAGCTCGGGAAGCTCTTTCCACTGATCATTTGCAGTTTGGTTTCCAAACTTGTTATTTTTCAAAAGAGTTAATCATTTCACACTCTTACTCTCATCTTTAAGTTGACATATCAGGGTTAAAAATAGGAACTTGAAGAGGGCCTCAATAAGGGCTTGGAGGACTTGTTATATTAGTGCTATGAGGGCTGTGTAAATGTTGTGTTAGTGCTGTGAGGGCTTGTTATCCTTTATGAGGCCCTCCTGCCCCCATTCATCTGGCCTTACAAAGCCATCTTCCTTTACGCAGGGATGTTCCATGGGGGTAAAGATTGATTTGAAGAGTGTTATCAAAGCGGTAAGAAATATAATTTGTTTGAGTTTCCTCAAAGTGTTTGGGGTCTTTGTAAGTGTTCATTTTCATTCATCAGATTTTGAGAGAATCAAAAAGGTTATCTTTTTTCTTCAGTTTTGTTGGTATGAAACTTGTGTCCAGGTGCTGATGATACTTAAGGCTTAGGAGAACATTGTTATCCAGTGCAACTTATTTACATCAATGCTTTGAAATAGCTCCTTGTGCCATGAAAACAATGACCTTTAATTTAATTTTTATGTATTTCCTATTCAGGTAATTTTAATGAATTGTACTGCCGGATAAATGCTTTATTTCATTTATGATTTTGTGATGTATAGTTATTTTAGATGTCTCTTTTGAGAAGCATTTTAGAAGTTGAAATGATAATGATGAAGAGTTATATGATTATGAATATATTTATTCATGAGGAGCGACCTTTCCACACACATTCTTGTGTAGTTATCAAGAAGACGAACAAATAATTTGGACTGAGATTTACACATACCTGTACATATTTAAGTCAAATTCCCAACCAACTGCATGATAATGACACAAGAATCTGTGCAAAACATTTATCATGAATAATGACATTGACATCCATATATGTCTCATTATTATATTAGGTAACCAATATTTGTGTATTTTCTAGCCTCAATGGTGTTGCAGGCTTTCTCCCTGCAATAATACCAGCAGCCGTGATAAAAGTGGAATACTTTTGAAAGCGGCGTTAAAACCCCTTATCACCTCATCTTACCTTGCTTATTTCATATGTTTGACAGTGGATGAGTAATTTGTTAAGTTTTCACGAGTTTTAAAATTTTATCTTGAACTGGTAATGTCTACATTACTGACATGTTGATTTATTCATATTTTATTCACCAATCATCAAATCTGCAATATAAGCATTTAGAAGCCCAGTGGGAAAGTGTATGGTGTCTGATAGAGGAATAACTCAAAGGGGAAGGGGGCGGGATAGCGCAGTGGTTAGCGTGTTCGGCTTCAGATCAAGAGATCTGTGGTTCAAATTCAAAACTTTGTCTGCAGTAGAGAACTGGGTTACACGCAGTCAGGTTTGGGTGCAATGCTACACTGAATTTCAGCGCAGTACCACCCATGGTTCGCTAGTTCCATCTAATGGACGCAGGTTTCAACGCAATGCATAGCCACAATGATTTTGCGGACTTTCTTCCAGCAATAATACTAGCAGCCATGTTTTAAGGGAAATAATCTTGAAAGCGGTGTTAAACACCAACTCACTCAAAGTGGAAGCTTAAGAGGTGATGTTGCTAATAACTAACTAGACTGTTGATTAAATATTGTAGTAGGCAAAAAAAGCTAGTCTTCTTTCATCACTATTGATCTCTCCTTATCAGACTCAAGGAATTTGAAATCCTTGGTTACCAAAATAAATTACAAGGAAAATTTTAATGCATTAACTTATGGAATGAGAAATCCTTGATTACCTACTTTAATTACCAGGAATAATTCATGTATTATCTTCAGGAATGGGCAATCCTTGATTACCTTTTTTAATTACCAGGAATAATTCATGTATTATCTTCAGGAATGGGCAATCCTTGATTACCTTTTTTAATTACCAGGAATAATTCATGTATTATCTTCAGGAATGGGCAATCTTTGATTACCTTTTTTAATTACCAGGAATAATTCATGTATTATCTTCAGGAATGGGCAATCCTTGATTACCTTTTTTAATTACCAGGAATAATTCATGTATTATCTTCAGGAATGAGCATTCCTTGGAATAATTCTTTCATTAGCTAACTAAGGTTTCTGTTGCTGTTGATGCTTTTGTATTGCTTATAATATATGTAGTGTAAGATGGGTGCCCTACTTGTACCATTTTGAAAGACACCATTGACTTCCCTTCACAGCTTTTGTAGAGTATTTTTCAATAAATATTCTTCTCACTGATTTGCTTTGTTGTGTTTAAAATGTAATATGATTATCCTTTAAGCTTGTTAGCACAGGAACTGGATATCATAAGTAAAACCTAAGTAAAAAGGAAAAAAAACCTACACCCTCTACATATAGAGTATAGAGGGTGTATGTTTTTTCATTTCCTTTTTACATCGATATCCATTATCCAGTTCCTCTGAAATCGAGTCACATCTTCAAGATTATATTGTATCACAAAAAGTCTGTGGTGACATTGACTTTTATTTTAAAGATAACCGGGGGCGGGATAGCGCAGTGGTTAGCGCGTTGGACTTCGGATCAGGAGGTCCGTGGTTCGAATCCCGCCAGGGGCTCGGCAACTTTGTCTGCAGTAGAGAACAGTTCTTCACGCAGTCAGGTTTGGGTGTAATGCTACACTGAAATTCAGTCCAGTACCACTCATGGTTCGCTAGTTCCAGCCGATGCTCGCAGGTTTCACCGCAATGCATAGCCACAATGGTGTTGCGGGCTTTCTCCCTGCAATAATACTAGCAGCCGCGATATAAGTGAAATAATCTTGAAAGCAGCGTTAAACACCAACTCACCTCACCTCACCTTTAAAGGTAACCATGGCACTTTGCTTTTCAAATCCTTGTTACTTGTATCACTGCACCCCTTGTCCTCAAATTTGAGAACATCTACATTGGGGTAACAGACACAGACACAACTTTTGTTTCTTTTGCAACATTTCATTAGAACTTGCTTTTTATTAAAAACTGTGATAGTAGACATTACCATGGTCAACATAATTTTACCCATCATTTATGTAATACATAAATTGCGTTTATCAAATTATTTAAAGAGGAACTTTATTGTTTAAAAGACTGTTATTTTATGTCAGATAAACCTAGCTCAATCCTCAAGGTAATGTTGTATAGTGGCTATATTACCTGGCTAAAAGTGTGTTAAAACTTGTAAAATCTCCACTGACATACAATTTAATGTTTCATGAATAATTTTCACTAATTAGGTTTTGGGTGAAATGTCTTTCAAAGGTTGCAAATCATTTCACCTACAAATGCAAACCCTCCAAGGCCTCGGCAACTTTGTCTGCAGAAGAGAACTGTTCTACAGGCAGAAAGGTCTGCGTGCAATGCTTCACTGAATTTCAGCGCAGTACCACCCTTGGTTCGCTAGTCTCGCAGGTTTCACCGCAATGCATATCCACAATGGTGTTACCGGCTTTCTCCTTGCAATAATACTAGCAGTCGTGATATAAGCGAAAAACTCTTGAAAGCGGCTTATTGCTTTAATTGGATAGATTAGCCAACGAACTAAGCAACCGTTTGCACTATAGACTCAGGTAACGTATACTTTGAACGCCTTGGTTGATTTGCTGGTACCAGTATAAGTTTGGCAGTGAAATGTCAAATCTCATTGAAATTAGATTGAACTATCGCGTCCCACGCTGCGTTTCATTGAGGTACGAGTATTAGTGACTACCTGTTTTTCTGAAAGCGGCGTTAAACCCCATATCACCTACATATTACCTGTTTTCAATGAGATTGATGTTACTCCAGGATCTGTCTGAGAATATTTATCCTTTTGACTGCAAACAAAATGCAATTTCCCAACTGAATGATTTACTTTCATTAAATATTAAACGTAGTCATTTTGAAGATTGTATTCAATTAGCGATTATCAATTATGAATGCAGCGTATTAATTATTGCATAGAAAATAAAGATTGCGATCAATATATTATTATCATAACTGCATAGGCAAAAGAAACAAACGCGTGCACACACTGGAGAAAAGTCGGAAATTGAAATGAAATGCTTTTTGGCAGTTATTTCGTATCCTCGAACACAGATGAAGCCTAGATGCCAACTCTTCATAGGCATTTGCTTTTGAAAACATTTTAGTGACAAGTATTGTAAAATTCTTCGAAATAGACTATTTTCCGCGAGAGAAAATCATGAAATATTTTCAAATTTAAAAGTGTACGTTACTTTCCAAGCAAGCTGAATCTCTTTGATCTCTATTGCTGTGCTTTGAAAAAGTCACAAATATTCAAAGAGGAGTGAGAGAAATTTCCATGCCCCTGAACATCCCCTTGACTCCACCAATGACTCAGAACATTTATAATCCAAAGTGAGTGGTGACAGTCCCTACAAACTGATTTATTATTGACATTCAACTTTTCTAAAAAAAAATATTAATGAGGAAATGAAAACTTCGAATTTCAAAATATATTTCTAAATTTATATGTTTCGACGTGAACTAGGGTATGTGCTACAAACAAATAACGGTATACGTTTCCATCACAGGGGCGTATATCGCCGAAAATAATAATAATAATATATAATGAAAATAAAAAATGGTATCTCTTCTCCGAAAATAATAATAATTATAAATTTTTTATTTTCATTATATATTATTATTATAATTTTCGGCAATACACGCCCCTGTGGTTTCCATGACATATCCAAAAAGCACCTTAGTCTCATGACGTCACAAATAGTACACTTAGCTTACAAAAGAGTGACGTCACAGAAGAGACAATCGCTAAGAATACTCCAGCCGTGAGGAAGACCCGCACACACCATCATGACCGGAAAAGAAAAATTGATTCATGTCGAGTTCAGACTTTGGCATCTTCAGCCCTCGGAAGATTATGAACCTGTGCTGGTGGGGAACCATGCAAAACTTGGGAAATGGAATGTTTACGAGGGCAGGAGGACCTACTATAATGGTAGACAACTTTATTGTGTAAAGGTTCATAGACGATACTGTTTTATTTCAGTTCTATCCCTGTAAACGTCATCTCTTTAATGCGACATTCTCTATGCAACACTCCCTTAAATCCGGCATCCTCTAAATCAACATTTTGCCTCGTGTCAAAAGCAATGTATAATAAGAAGACGCTTTCCGAACAATTGATTTTATCAGCACCATTTTCTAAATTCAATACGTATAACTGTCTGGGGAAGATAATAATTATAAAGCTATTACTATTCCCGTAAGATAAATATTTTCTTGTATTGGAAGCAAATATATCTTCTCAAAAACATGAACATATTCGTTGAGGCATCTTATAGTAAATGCTTATAAGCAATAAACATAAAATGTTACGTGGAACAATTAAATAAAAATTAACTCGTGATATGAATTAACACAAGCTTTGGTTTGGGGGAGTATGTCGAATTGCGGGGATTTCGTGATCTTGTATGTCCATTTTCGTCACATGCAAAGCATTTGGCTCGAGCAAAAATGTAAAATTTGCGAAAAATTGAACAACATTTATCGAGTGAACTACCAGTGATCTTTTTTCTTTAGCTCGTTAGTTACAAAAAAACTTGTTTATGAAACTTTGAACGTTTATGAAAGTTTTATAAACTGTTACGTTGTTGAAGGCACTATATACTGCACACCAACATTTCGTAAATAAAAATAATGCATAGAAAATGTGTCTTTCGAATCTAGTTACGAGCCGCACTCAGGTAATCTACCATTTAAGTTAAACACACATATACTTATAGGCTCTATTTAATACGCATGAAAACGACAGCAATTTTGCGTATACAGTTTGAAAACCAAAACGGTAGCCGCTATGTTTATACATTAGCAATTCTTATAGTTTGTTTAATACATGGTTGAAGTTAACGCTATTTCTTAATAACGAATATTTCATCCATGTTCCTACAGATTGTGGTTTATTCAAAAGCATTTCCCTAGTTCAGCCGTTTACAACCATAAATATTTTCGAATTGTGAACAGCTACCCGTAAAATTTTCACATCCCTTCGCCCGCCTTAATTTTACATTAATAAATGCACTTTAATATAGTGAATCATACGAATCAGGATTGCATTAAAAGAAAGTTCATAAAGTTAGTGCACAAGGGCACGTTAAGTGCGAAAATGTATGCTATAGCGCCTTTAAGTATCTGTAATTTTTTATCCCATTTTATCACCCAGAACGTCTGGACTACTGGTCGTCCATGGTCACCCTACCGGTCAACACGACTATAGAGTACAAGTGGGTGTTGGTGGACAACAGAGGGGAACCCATCCAGTGGGAGACGTGTGCAAACCGGGTGGCTAACTTTGGTACCTT
Organism: Phorcus lineatus; assembly: GCA_921293015.1. NCBI lineage: Eukaryota > Metazoa > Mollusca > Gastropoda > Trochida > Trochidae > Phorcus > Phorcus lineatus. Next base: position 19,901,491 of record OV121085.1, read on the forward strand.
TGGGGGTCGGGTAGATTGCGATTGGAACAAACGTCACCACTTCCACCAAGACGAATGCATCATGTTTGCAATCACAAACTACAAGACATCAGATAAATCTGACGCCTTGGCTATCGTGGGCTCAACTGCAGCTCTTGGCCAGTGGAACCCAAGGTATGGGATATACATCTACATTATGACAGACTACATACCGAAAGTTTGCTTACTTAATTACTACTGTATCTCAGTGACAATAACATGTAATTCTGGTTTAGTTTTGACGTCAATAAAAAAACTTCAGCATATCTGACAAATACAATAGCCATTCTTTAACATATTAGGGATTGCCTGGTCTTTTGCAAAAATTCGAATCTTGGCATGTTGAAATTGATAAAACGGGTAATATTTTGAAATTACGATTTCCTTAATTATCATTTAAATATTCCTTATAAATTTATTGGAGAAAACAATCAGCACAATAACATTGTCTTACTGTAACGGAACAAACAGGAATTGTGTTTATAGCTGCTGATCTCCTATAGAGGATTCAGTAGAGAAAATGAAAATTAGTGTTTTCGAAATTTTTACCCCTGATCACTGCAATGACCTGCAAAATAAGACGGTTCACTGTCGAGTTTACTGTACAAGTGCGTTAAGATACAATGGATATTCGCCATAATCCGTTTCTTTGTCGCAATGTTTGATGCCTCAAAGACATCCAAAATTACATGACATATTCAAGCTATCGATATTCAGCTGTATATAGAGTTACCATGGTGACGTTATACCATGGGGAACCCCTTTCGAAAGGAATCGGCACAATGAAATACGGCGCCAATTCTTATCATAGTTAGACACTTGAAAAAATTAATTACTTAAAATTGATTCATATTCGAAAGAAAAAGAATATTTTTGTGAAACCATACTCAGGAAAATTACAAAGGCAAATTTGAGTACGGCACGAAAATAAAAAGAAACATAAAAATAATGTGTATAATGGAGAAAAGGTCACAAAGTAGACTTCTTAAATTTACGTGGAATTCCCATTTATATTTTTATTGAACGTTTAAAGCCAAAATAATACAGTATCGCCATATTGTTAATTCTCCCCCATCCGAAGTTATTCATCTCTACTTACCTTCAGTACAAGAAAGGTACTTTCAGAAAATATAGAAACACAGAATCAACACTGTTTCCGTAAAAAACTGTCCAATGCGCGAGTTACAGTCCCTGGACAACAGTGAGTCATCGCCAGTGTAATCCAATAGACTTACATTTTAATTACCCATTCAAAGAATACTTCTGATTTATTAATATCAAGTGATTTTATTTCCACTTTTAACACAAAGGTAGGACGTCATCTCGGCTACGCAATTACACAATTACACTATGTTTGCGTTTATTATTTATTGAATGACATCTGATTCAGCAACTCATATACACAATTTTTTTGCAACCGTCCAATTGATCGCCATATTGAATCTGACAACTTTTAACTTGCTGTTTACGTGGTGTTTAAATAGAGAAATTTCTTGACAACAATCATCTGATTTAATGGAAATTATGCATTTGTAGCTGAGGTAATTTCTGATCTTATGGATGGATTTGAAAAGCATTTCGGCCTATACCTTATTAATGAATAATTGATTACTGTGGGAATTTCACAAGTGATGACTCCCTTTTGTCAAGGTACTGTAAACGACTCATATGACAGGAGTCGGTCGCGAATTGGATTTCATCATAAGATGCACACTAACAGTGTTGAAAAATTTGGTAAACAAATATTGCCCACTTATAACAGAGGTTACGAAGTCAAAATTTCTTGAACATTTTCTTTTGAGAGAGAAAACATTTTTGTTTTTACAATTCATTCCATCCAGGTGCGCCGTGGTTGCTGTTGAGTACCCGGTCGGGAGCGGGTGGTGGGTGGCGAGAGCCCCGCTAGCTAAAGGGGTGGCTGTGGAGTGGAAGTGGGCGGTTCTTGACCAGAATATGAATGCAAAGTTTTGGGAGGAACGAGAGAACAGAAAATTCGTGTCCAGAAAAGACTTGGTCGAGATTACTGCCATGTGGAACGGGGAATCGATGGAAAAGAATGGTGAGATTTTTTTGAGAAAATCCCAATTTTTAAAAAACTAATTGTAGTTAACAGGCATGGACCCCTTTCATAAAGTAACCTTTAGCAATGCTATCCTTATCTGCCTTTTTAACACTATGCTAAGGTTACCTTAGTGATTTACCATCACCTTAGTGTTTCGTGAAAAGAGTCCTTTATTAAAAATTTTGCTTTTCTTTGTAGACTTTCCATTCTTCATTGTCATTGTAGTTAAAGTCATATTCTCCACAACACGAACTTCATACTAATGAAAACTCATAAATACATAGAAAGACAGTTTTCGGCATGCTAACGATTTTATGGTGAAAGATAACTTTTAAGAGTATTGAATTACTCCTTGTAGAAGCCTGTATATAAGCCTCAGAAGACTGTAGCAGAAACATTAGACACGTATCCAGCTCCACAATAATTAATAATGTAAAGAAAGGATTTCTGGATATGAATTATCTATTCATGTTGAATAAAAAAGATACCAGGAAAATGTTCTCCATAAATAATTGTCATAAAGAAATTGCTTTCTCTAAACGATTCTAGACTTCAAACGGTCTAAATATCGGAAAAAATCGCAAGAGAAAAATTCATATTTTTCGGATTTTAATTTTGTTCCAATTCATCAACTGAGGAATTTTCTTGGATCAATCTGTAAAAAGGTCATTTTAATAGTACACAGCTAAAGGTAGATATGCAGACTTCAGGAACCAATTCTGACAATAGCCGAGAGACAAATGAGAATTTTTTGTCGAAAACAATTTCTGCAAAGATTACAACGATATTTGAATGATACATATTGATATTGATATATACTGAATTGAATAATTGATTTTTTAAAATGCAAATTGTCTCCTGTGTTAGTACGAGTTTTATCATTGAGTATGTGATAAGTATATGATGTTTTTCTTTAAATCTGCGCAATGATTCGTAACTTTTCTTGGAATGGAAGTTTAACTTTGACGTACGCACATTTTTTTACATATTTGCACCAAGTTTATAAGTAATAAAATCAACTTTTGTTAAGAAAATGCACACTCCAAATCGTTAAAGAAAGAAAAAGAACGCCAGAAATATTTTATTATTCCCTATGCGTTTGAATCCTAAATGCCCTGTAACAGGTTTTAGGCCTATAAGGTACACTTTTGCCTAACCTACTTGTGAAGTTTGTTGAAATGTCTATTGTCCATTTAAACGAATAGCTTTTCTTTATTCCTATTTTACTTCTTTATTCCGTGTATGCTGCTATTCGTAAGATCTATTACTTTTTCTTCTAAACTAAAACATATATTTCAAAGAACTTTATAGGCTTTTAGGGTCAAAGTCATAGTTAATGACAATTTTGAATTCATAACATCGATGACACCTGATTAGGCAGTTTGATGCAAATCCAACACGTTTCAAGTATTGAATCGTTTTGCGAATGTTTTCTTGTACCCGAGTCATTGGGCGAGGGATAACACCTCTGCAGGATGGGTAGGCCTACATCATGCAATGTAGTGTGTAGGCCTAGTGTTTGTTCCATGAAAGTATCACGGACACACAGGCGCCAGACTCTGATTGTAAAATACCATGTAAGTATAAATACATGTGGCTAGGCTATATAGGCCTAACATAAACAAGGTGTGACACAGTTGTGTCTGCGAGGAGACCGGAAATGGGAACTGGGATCTGTTTACGAAGTTTACACAGGGTAATCGAGCCAGGAAACCAGTATAATCATTTCCGGTCCTTTTGCACATACGACTGTGTCATACCTCGTTAATTTTATATAGCTACAAGTATATATACTTAGGCCTATATGATATTGTAGGCCTACATTCAGAGTCTGGCGCCTGTGCACGGACACTTGTTAATTTGTCATTAGAAAATGAAAAGGCATTTTAGCTATTCACATTCTAATTTGAAAAATTGAGTCATTGATTACGCTGAGACTTGAAATCAAATATTATTGCAGAGCCCAACACGGAACACCTCTACAGCATCTACACTGACGGGCTGGAAATGGCTAGCACATTCACCGCCATGCATCGCTGGGGATATTAGAGTTATCTCCCTTGCTAGACGATTCTTGGATTAACGGCCTTCGGTTTTGACAGTATTTTGTTTTGTTTATTATATTATTTTACATCTTTGAAGTTATTTGTTCACATCGTTTCTCATTAATGTTGCAAACTTACTGTATCAAACCATCGAGGCCTAGTTTTCCCAAAAAGATTTAGCCATGAGAGTTTCTATCCCGTAATTAAAATTATATTATTCTCTTGAATGTTAAATATTAAACAACAATACTTGCAAAGTAAATCAAACGATTAAATCTTTAATAATGAGTATACTTGTTAAAAAACGTTCACGTCAAAAGCAAATAATTAGACGGAATTGTAATGTAAAACGGTAACTGACAATATGTTGTTGGATGTCACATAAACGCTACAAATTTTTGTGATCTTGCTAGATTTATTGGTTCTTGCTGATTTTAATTCTTGGTGCAATGTAGGCCTAGTTTTTTTCTCCGAAAACCGGACAAATAACTGCGGCTAGCGTGCGCCAATAAGTCGAATATTCTTTTTGAAATTTTCTAAAATAGATAAAGAGACATATTATTATATTTAAAAATGTTTAAAAGTTATATAACAAGCATACGTGAAAATGGGGCCTGTTATCTTTGGTTTTTTATCGTTGTATGCATAGATCATGTATCGATGTATAGATGGATTTTTGTATCGATATATAGATGGACGTATATATGCAGGTGTTGGCTATGGATATGTGTATTCACATAGATGTATATGTCGATGTATGTACATATATGGATGGATGGAAGGATGCTTCTATGCATGGGTGAATGAATGAATGGATGGATGAAACGATGGTTGGATCGATAGATGGATGAATGTATTGATAAGTCACTTGCTTGTGTTTTTTATATTGAAATCAATTAGTTGTCATATATTGTAAAGTTATGGTTAAATATGCATGTCAATTCAACTGTTTTGTATTTATATTAGTATACGTGGCATCTATTTATAAAAGCCAAATTAATAGTCACCAAAAACGCTTCATCTGATGGAGATGTTTTGTCGCGAATATTTTTCTCTTTTTTACGCTAACACAAATTATTTTCTGATATTATTTATGTATAATATACACTGTACAACATCAGAGTTATTTTGCTTTTGACGGTTTGCTTAGTTATCGTATTTCCGTTGTATGAAATACATTTTGTTTCCACTTGTTGGTCCTATTCTTTGTATCCTTTTTTTATTTTGCAAAATAACTGTAATGTAAAGCCCACTAGCATATCGATTCAATATGCAGTTTCTGTATTTGTCAAATTCACCAACTATCTTGCTGTCTTAAAGGCACTGTAGCCCCTAAATTATATTTTTTGATTTCTTTTATTTTCTAAAATAAATAGTAGCTTATGCTAAATATACAACATTCAGAAGGACAGTCATGTGGTTATTCAACCCGATTTTCTGTAGTCGTAATATAAACTTCATATGGACATTTTAGTGTGAACACCTTTTAAATCATTTGCGAAAGGGAAAACATTTGCATAGCTTAACAGAACTTGGTACCTTCATTAAAAGACTCCTTTTAATTAATAGAAAATATTGCCTTGCTTATTGTAAAATTTGTTTAACTTGAAGTAACATATGAAAACGAGCTAAAGTGCCTTGACCTTTAATAATCGTTTCTACAAAGCATACCACGAAATCCTTGCTGATATAAAATAAAATGTTATTTATGAATAAAATTTGCAGTTTGTCTTTCATGGTGGTAATTCTTGAATTTAGGAAACACACATTGATTGGTTTTATCACGCACAAAGGACGTCAATTCATGTTTGCATTTGTTTAAGCGTGATCCGAGTTTAACAGTATCATTCCGAACTATTCCGATGGTAAGAACAATAGACATTATTACCAGACGAAGTGTGTCATATGACTGTTACGAAACAAGTTTATGTTATTGTATTACCTGACAGTTTTACACAATCTGGACGAGTTTAGTCTTATGAAACGTTTCCTCGGGTAATAGTTTCTTTTTTAACGTTCTTAAATCTATATGAATCGCACAGATATATCCCGAAAATAGCTTCCCTTACAACGGATAGCTTCAGTGACGTCACGAACAATTGTTGTATGACACTCTTGTATTGTAACTGGTCTCAAAAGGTGATCCAATAAATGTTTGATCGGTTTCATATCCGGTGAACAGACTGACTATGGTAGATAGGTGCGTCCATCTGTCACCGATGAACTCGTCATGCCTACGTCTGTTTTATACCTTGCTTGAAGCAGTCAATAGGTTGCCTACCAATCTACTTCCCAAATCCCTGTTATAACAACTTGAAATCATGTTCCGCTTCATGGTTGAAAGGAGATGGAAGTCAGATAACGCCAAGGTCAGGATAGTCCAAGACTATTGGGAAGGTAATGTGAGAGTTGGGACAGGAGCGTTTTCTTGCAGGATACGACTTTTGATCAGCCGCTACCACGTGTCATTAGCTTGATAGCTACTTACAATTCCCGCAGCAGTGAACCATAACAATTCAGTGTTATTATTTTCCACTTTCCAGGATATCCGTCATCATTATCTGTTCTAGTCCAAAAGGCTGTTAATTAGGATGAATTTACCTGCAAATGGCTGAACTATATCGTGCCTTCATTTGGGATGGCGTCTCAAAAGCATCCATTACATCGACTGAATTTTTGTCTCATGATGAATGAATGTTTCTTCCTGTACAATAGATTTTTCGGGTACATGTGCCGTAGAGCGAATGACTCGTCTCTGTTTATGAAAAGGTGTGAGCAGGCTTGGAATCCATGGTGCAGATAACTTAAAAGTACATTCTACGGGACGTCTTGCGATATTCTATTACTAGTTTGAATATTCAGAATGGACAATTATTTTACGTCGGGTTTGCTCCTACTTTTGTTTTGCAATGCATCCAAGGCATCTTTAATCGGAGGAACTTGTGGACAAAATATGTCCAGGATATTTGCTGAGAGACTTGTTTACAAGTACGCTGATAGACTTGACGATGGCTTTAAGGACTGTGCATTGACATGTGTGAAGAACGTGGCCTGTGAAAGTTTCAGCCACGTGCAAGGATCCTGTCGCCAATACCAAAACAATCGAAATGGTACAGTAATTTTGATGATTTATTTAATTCTGATAGGTGATTTAATATATCCGTTATTGAGTTACGGTTTTACCACCAAATATTCCTATTGCTTCCAGGGAACCAAGCCCAGTATGACGACAGATGTAAGAACGATGATGACTGTAGCTACGAACATGGACACTGTCTGCGAGGTGCCTGTTCCTGTTCCATTGGCTACAGTTACGACTTTGGAAAACACTTCTGCGTCAGAGGTGAGAGCTAAATGGATGTATACACTATATTTCAACCATAGCCAATATTTCAGCTCATCTGGCTCAGGGGGTTATGGCGTCCGACGTCCGTCCTTAAAGTTGACAGACAGACAGACAGATATATAGATTTACATAGGAGAGATATACTGGGGATTACTTAAATAAAAGTAGTGAAGTATAATGGATTTATCATTCAGTAACAGTTATAACTGCTTAACCATCACTGAAAATCAAATACCAAATATTCCTATTGCTTCCAGGGAACCAAGCCCAGTATGACGACAGATGTAAGAACGATGATGACTGCAGCTACAAACATGGACACTGTCTGCGAGGTGCCTGCTCCTGTTCCATTGGCTACAGTTACGACTTTGAAAAGAACTTTTGTGTCAGTGGTGAGAACTTAGTGGCTGTACACTGTAAATACATGGAAATAAAATATTAACCACCCTAATCTAACATGCTATTTCTGTAGGGGATGGGATTTCATTATGGTAATTTAAATACTATTGAATATCAATTATTTTAAATTTCCTTTGAGTATGTTTCATCCATAGCCCTCAGTGATAAAACTGTGTTTAGCACCATTCAGTAACATTCATTCATTTCTTCATCTGATCAGTTTTGAATATTATTTAGCTCATGAGGCCTATAGCATGGCATGATGTTGGGTGTCCGCCCGCCCGTCCGTCCGACTATTCGTCTGTATAAGTGACATTTTCGACTTCTAGAGAGCTCTGAAGAACTATATTTTTGTTAACACGAACCTTGGCCAATGAGTATTCTGATTTGTAGATTTGGTGACCCTGTGGCCCCTATTGAGGCCATGTCCTTAAAATCTGTTTTCATCCTCTTCAGTACAAAAAAGCCGAAAAGGCTGAAACATTTGTACAGATGTCTTGGCCAGTTGGTGATTTGTACGCTTAGTAACCCCTAATGAGGGCATGTAATCTGGTGTGAAGGTGCTTTGGCCTATGGGTATTCTAAATTATAGATGTGGTAGCCCCTTGTGAGGGCCTAATGAGATATACCTTCAAAACCTGCTTTCAGGGGAAAATAACCCAAAAGGCTGAAATTTTGTGTACAGGTGCCTTGGCCATTTGGTATTGTATATTGTACATATGGTGGCCCCTAAGGCGATGCCCCCCAAAAAAACTGATTCCATATTCTTCTTCAGTACAGAGAGGCCTATATGGCTGCGATCTTGTGTCCAGGTGCTCCTGATTCTCCCAATTGGAACACTCTCTTGTATGTTATAGACACAATTAAACTGGATTTTTTGTGTTTGTCCTTTTACACATTGATTCATAACAAATTGTCTTACCATGGCAATTAGCCTATAAATATCCTCAATATAAATATTCACTTCAATTATGTGTAAAAATCTCGTCAAGAGGCAAAATATCAAAAGAGTGTGTTCTTTGGAACAACAACACCTTTGACTATGACTTTCATATACTTTTTCGCTGTGAAAATCTCATACAACAGAAATATTTTTTTTACTTACTTAATAAATAAACGTGATGTTGAAACATTTGTTATGTTTGAAATGAAAGAAGAAGTAGACATGCTTTTATTTCTCTTTGGAGCCCAAAACCTCTTATATCAACATTGTATGAAAGTATTCTTATTCGCTTTTCTTTCTATGTTTATGAACTAAAAACATATCTCCTGAACTGCTACATAGAATGAATTATATGTGCTCATGAACTTATGTATGCTTGTAAATATTGTACACATTAATGCTTGATGTATATTACCTTATAATGTAATTTTGTAATCTTCGATTATTGCTGGAGGAAATAAAGAATCTCTCTCTCTCTCTCTCTCTCTCTCTCTCTCTCTCTCTCTCTCTCTCTCTCTCTCTCTCTCTCTCTCTCTCTCTCTCTCTCTCTCTCTCTCTCTCTCTCTCTCTCTCTCTCTCTCATGCTACCTCGGTTTAATTCATATTTAATCTACACACTTATATTCGCAAAATCGATTCAATTGCAACAACATCTTCTTCAGTATCACATATACTTGACCCCTAATCCTCGCTAGGGTGAGTCTAGTTAACTAATTGTACATAAAATCACATACACTTGACCTATTGATGAATTTCTTCAGCACAATGAAGACAGAAGCTACCAAATGAGTTTTTTCGTGGTATATTTTGAAACTTTCATTCCTCGGAACAAATTTGATTTTTGAATCAGACCAACAAGATCGTCTGCCTTCCTAATGTGCCTTTTCCGGATAACTGTCCACCATGTACAATACTTAACTATCGAGTGTTCGCCTCATGGTAGAGGCAATCTTTGAAACTTTTATTTTTCGATTTTAATGAGATTAGATAATCTTCTGTTTTCAGAATGTGCCTCGTACGGATCGCGCTTCTCCGTGTACAATAATACTGGCATTGTTAGCTGCAACATCAAATCACTGACCAAACAGTCGTTAAGAAGTTGCACTAACGCATGTAGAGATGAAGTTACCTTCGTGTGTATCAGTGCTGAATTCCTGTATGGTCATGGGCAGCATCATGGCTATTGTAATTTCTGTGATATCACCTGGGCTGATATACTGCCTACCAACCGACATGTTGGTATAGATAAGGGGTGGACTCTTTCATATCGTCACTGCCAATGACAGTCGGTTGTGTAGATCCTTGAGTTACAAAAATCAATTTCAAGCTATGACCTTGTCATCCTTAATGCCTGTAATTGCAATTATTCTTTGGAAGCCATGTGTTATTATTAAATGTTTGAAAAAAGTGTTGTTCCTTTTGTGAATATTTAATATTAGGTTTGTATAATCACAAGGCAGAAGTAAGCAAAGCACAGCTCGCACTCCCCAACCTGCAGTTTGATGTCTTAACTTAACATTAATGATTCGATTTGTTGAAAGGAAATAGGTGATGTTACATATTTGGACAGTTTAAGGTAAATATATTGTAACATCATACCAAGCCTGTACCCAAGTCATTAGGTTAAGATCAAACCAAAGTCGAATTAGGCTCGATATGTACAAAGTTTAGAACAATTCTTCACTCCTGAGCTTATAAACCGTAAAGGCCCATTGAAACCTGTTCAAAACCCTTATGTTTGTTCCATGTTCTAAATTTACCAAGTGGGGAAAATTTGAGAAATATTTTGTATGTATCTTATTATAAACGGTGTTTCAAGACGTATGAAGCTAAATAAAAACATAAAAATCATGGAGTATATCTTTATGTTTGCCTATGTTCCACAGCAGTGGCGTTGCAAATGTTCTTGCAATGTGAAGATGGAAGATATAATTGCATCTTCATCTCAAATAGATTGCAAACGTTTTGCTGGCTCAGTGAGACATTGTTTATTTGTTCCTACCAAATGACTAAAAAGGAACTTCCTTAAGGGCCATTTTAGAAGCTGGATTGATGAAGAAAAACGAATAATTTCTTATGGATAGTCAACTTCTTTAAAAAAAGGAACCCTTGCATACTTCTGTAGTCATTAAGAAGTCTTTTAATATGGTCAAACACAACAACAGTGACTGATAAAATAGTTTTTGAAATAGACAAATTGATACTTCCTACAAACAATGAAGTAGATGCTGTAGGATATGCCGATACTACTTGATCGATAAATATAATATGGTGGAACAAAAGGAAAGAACAATGTAAAAATAGTTTACACATTTATTTGGTATTTTTCTGCGAAATAATCTGTTGTTTTGACAAAATCACAAGTTTTAAAGTCTTGGTTTATACATGCTAAAGTAAGCCGATGATTACCGACTATCGGTTGATAGACTAGAAAAGAGCCAAATGCTTTCAACTGAACCCATACTACAATAATGTTCAAAAGGAACACATGTAATGATCTAGACAGCATTTACCTTTAAATAGTACATGAACAAACACATTTGCAATTTAATATAAAACCATGAAAAGTATTATCAATTCAATTTTGATTCAACTTAAGACAGGGTATCATATAAATGATTATGGGCTTCAAATAACAAGTGTTTTTCACCAACATGATATGGCAATGCCCCTGTCGCCAATAGCGTAAAAGGCAGATACACTTACTAGTTTTAATAAGTTTACCCTTAACCATTGATAACTGATTATTGTAACATACATCTCAACAACAACAAAATCTGTTTGTAATTGTATCGCAAGAATTCTGAGTGTGAATATTGCCATCATCAATTAATGGTAAGGTTGTTGAAGACCGTTCTTTGCATTACCCGTCGGGGAGTTGAAGGCAACACCAAAAACGGTACATAAAACACTTTATTTAAAAGGAACTTATTAAATAGAAAATCTTAAGTTTATCTAAACTACAGTTATTATCAACAATATAGTAACTTGGTGGTCTCCTGCCTTCATGTGGTGATATCAGGGTATGACAGAATCTTCGTAGATACCAATCGGCTAATGTAGCAGGATGGATAAACTGTAAATGTTTTGTTCTGGATTCAATTCTTCAAATTAATGTAATGATAAGTTCAATGATCCACATTTTATTTCTAATTTCATAATCTTGCTTTGTTTTGCGGTATTTGGACTTCAAAAATAAATTTGTTAAAATGTGTACCAAAGCATGGAACGATTTAAAAAAAACTTTTTCACTGTAACTGATATAGCGATGTATTTATCTTCTGATAGTAGAGAACTTCAGTTTGAGAGAAGCAATTACTTATTGATAGACAACGTTAGCAATAGCAATAATTGATGTAGATGAAATATTAATTACCTTGTAGCCTCAAGAACTAGCTAAGAAAGTCCTTTAGCTCGCAATTGGTACACTCTATAAAAACGTCTTGCGATATTCGTTTACTTGTCTGTATATTCAGAATGGACTCTTATTTTATTTCGAGTTTGCTCCTACTTTTTGATTGGAATGCATCCAGGGCATCTTTAATCGGAGGAACTTGTGGACAAAACATGTCGAGGTTATTTGCTGAGAGACTTGTTTACAAGTACATTGATAGATTGGAAGATGACTTCATGGAGTGTACATTGACATGTGCGAAGAACGTGGCCTGTGACAGTTTCAGTCACGTGCAAGGATCCTGTCGCCAATACCCAAGAATTGGAAATGGTAAACAAACAGAGAGAGAGAGAGAGAGAGAGAGAGAGAGAGAGAGAGAGAGAGAGAGAGAGAGAGAGAGAGAGAGAGAGAGAGAGAGAGAGAGAGAGACAGACAGACAGACAGACAGACAGACAGACAGACAGACAGACAGACAGACAGAGACAGACAGACAGAGAGAGAGACAGACAGACAGACAGACAGACAGACAGAGGCAAACAGAGTCAGAGACAGACGGAGAACAGAGAGGTCTTGAGACAGACAGACAGAGATATAGATTTGCATAGGATAGATATATTGGTGATTACTTAAATAAAAGTAGTTTAGTATAATGGATTTATCATTCAGTAACAGTTTTAACTGCTTAACCATCATTGAAAATCAAATACCAAATATTCCTATTGCTTCCAGGGAACCAAGCCCAGTATGACGACAGATGTAAGAACGATGATGACTGCAGCTACGAACATGGACACTGTCTGCGAGGTGCCTGTTCCTGTTCCGTTGGCTACAGTTACGACTTTGGAAAAAACTTCTGCGTCAGAGGTGAGAGCTAAATGGATGTATACACTATATTTCAACCACAGCCAATATTTCAGATCATCTGGCTCAGGGGTTTATTGCGTCCGACGTCCATCCTTAAAGTTTTCACTATTTCATCTTCTTCTCATGAACCATTGACTAAGATCTTACATCTTGTTTAGAGACCTTTTATCTAATGGAGATTGAAACTTTTATAAAACGAGACCCGGTGCTTCTTCTTCAGAAGCAAGAGGACTATAAAACTGAGGACTGAATTTCCTAACCTAGTGGACATTCTAATTAATAGATTTAGAGACCCTGTTGCCACAGAGGCCACACTCTAAGAATATTTTGAACAAAATGTTCAAAAAAGCTAATTTTTCTAGAATGGACTCCTAAGCCTATGAGGATTATATTAATTTGTTTTGTTGATCCAGTTGATGCTCATATGGTGACCCTGAGGTTGTGTTGAGTCAAAATTTGTAATTTTCTTTACAAATTCGACCATAAAAATGGTGCCCCTTCCTACTTCCTTTCTGAACACATGATGTGATCACAGTTTAGACATCGTTTGCATTTTGAAATTTGATATTCATTTATTGGAAGAATTATACAATATCATCAACAATAAAAATACTTTCTTTAAAAAGGCATACATGCCCAGGCACATCAGTTTGAGTAATACATTATACTTTGTCCAGTTTTTTACGATTCAATGCAGTTTATAAAACCTTTTATTTTCCTATTTTCCTAAGTATTCCACATCAGATAATAAATCATGCAAAAATCTGCTGATCTATAGAGAAAATTTCTCTTTAATATCTTAATAATTTGACAAGCTGAAGTGATATTATTTGAAATATTCTTTAGTCTTAAAACTTTTGTTTGAATTTTTATCTAATATCATGTTGTAAAGTTCATTTGTTTGTTTCTTAAGTAATCAAAGAAAGTATTCTATACGACTTTGATCAAATGTAACTTCTGAAACCCATCGAATGCACACAGAATGGAAGTGGAGTTGATAGTGTTTGTAAGGTTAATTGATATTCAAGTTGTTTGGATGCGATTTCTGTTTCTGTACAAATATAAGTTTTCAGCCGGCTTCCGAGTTTTAAAACTGTTCATTACACTATTTTAGGGATTTGGGAATTCATGCAAGGAGTGATTATAAGTATTGAGTCTCAACTGGAAAACCCAGGCACCATGACGCCGAATTTTGCACATGAACTGTCATGTTCTTCGAGCTTTGTAACCAACTTTCAATACATGGCTGAAAAAGTTGTACTTTTTGTAACAGGTCTTTTCTTTCACTTTGGGTCAATTTTTACCATAAATATGGACCATTTCAACTCACGAGCTGTGAATATGTACTTTCATAAAAATGGACTAATAGTAATACAGAAATCATCTCATAAAATTACGGTCAAGACATATGGAGCACAGATTTCTCTATATGATACTTCTTCATATGCTGAAATCAAAAGTGGGTCGGCTTAATTTAAGCGTGGTCGAGTTAGCATTCAAGATGAACCTCGTCTAGGTCGACCAAAATCGTCGGCATCACGAGAAATGATGCAAAAAAACAGTCCATGATCCGATCATTTACCAAATGATTCGTAGCTGTAGTGGTTGGCATTAGGCATTAGGAGCGAGTTCCTTATAATGTCACTGAATATTGAATTTGACAAGGGTCCAGCCGGACGGTTTCGATAACTTTTGACGTCTGCAGAGAATCTAGCCTTAATTGAAGCCCGTCCTGTCGGTTATCGAAAACTAAAACTAAAAATGGATGAAATCTCGGTCCTCTTTCAGCCACAAGGAGATAGTTCAAGCATTGGATACGTGGCGACATCAACACCAACAAAGACAAATTAAGACTGTTCTTTCAGCAAAAAAGGTGATTAAGACAAAGAAATGGACACAACTGATCACAAGTGTGATTTTCAATCAGGACAATGCACCAGTGCACATGTCAGCTATTTCCTTGTTAACAATCCATGACTGTGGGTTTCAGCTGCTCCAACATTCACCCTTCTCGGCTGATTGAGCTCCCTCAGATTTCAAACCTTCAGGCTCGTTTTATGCTCTGAAGAAATGTTTTCAGGTGGGATTTCGACCAACTATGACGTCATTGTCGCTATGGATTTAAATCTGGAATATGGAATTAAACTCCCAAAGACAAAGGCGTCTACAGAATTGGAATTATGGCTTTGCAACACAGATGGCAACCACATTGAAGGGGGACTATTTTGAAATATAATTGCATTTGATTTGAATACTTCCTTTCTGTGATAGGCTCACTATTTACCAACACCCCGCGTATATGACATGTTTTTAATTTAAATCAGAATTTATTGTATTTTGCCACATATCAAAGTAAAAAAAATTCCTGAACATCCCGGATTGTTTCTTCATAATAATACCTTGCGAACGAAGTTTTTTTTGTAAGAGAAAGACCTAATATTACCCTATTGCATTTAAATATAAACATTTTCAAATTAAACAATAGATAAGTTAATCTTCAGTCTGATTAAAATAGACTTTAATCCGAAAGAAAAAAATCAAATCTCTATCGAAATTTTGCCTTGATCCACTGAGTTCCGAACGTGTTCATTTCATCGTAGAGGCAATCTTTGAAACTTTTATTTTTCGATTTTAATGAGATTAGATAATCTTCTGTTTTCAGAATGTGCCTCGTACGGATCGCGCTTCTCCGTGTACAATAATACTGGCATTGTTGACTGCAACATCAAATCACTGACCCAACCGTCGTTAAGAAGTTGCACTAACGCATGTAGAGATGAAGCTACCTTCGTGTGTATCAGTGCTGAATTCATGTATGGTCATGGGCAGCATCATGGCGATTGTAATTTCTGTGATATCACCTGGGCTGATATACTGCCTACCAAACGACGTGCAGGTACAGATAAGGGGTGGTCCCTTTCATATCGTCATTGCAAAGGACGCTAGGTTGTGTAAATCCGTGAATAATCGCCCGAGAAACAACGTTTTATTCTTGTGATTACTTAAAGAGCCACTCCGTGATTTTCATAAGATATTATTTACCTTTGATACGAACCTTAATGTCATAATGTTGATATAAAATCAAAACATCTTAACTTTTCATGTCCAAAAGCCATATACATGACAAATACCGGTGGTCCATGAAAATCTTAAAACAGCCTTATAAATGCACAGAGGTGTAGATATCACGTCCAATATACATGGATACTAATTATATAACCTAACAAACACTATCAACTCCTAACTGCCCTCCTGACTGTTAGATAAGTCTCTAAAATTACATTTGACTATTTGACGCGCGCCACTGTCCGGTTTTCGATCATAATTTCGACGTTCCACCCTCATATTGTCACTGTAAAAACACAATAAGCTTTAAAATGTGTCTTTTTGGTAACAGTCGATCAGATAACATCATTGATTAAGTTTGGGATATATGACTCCAAAAACTCACAAAGTGGCTCTTTAAGCCTAGCTATTAATCTCCAGGAAGCATACTTTGAGTTTGAATTATTAAACATGTTTTTAAAAGGAACCCAGCATTATTGTTTTTCTAAATATGAATAATACAAGATAGGTTCTTATAACAAGGCAAAAGTGAGCACAGCTCAAATAACCCAGCGTGTAGTTTGACCATATCTTGATTGATTAATGATCTTGGGGGAAAACAGTGAAACACATAAATAACATCATACCAAACTTGTAGTCGTTACTTCAATGAAAAAAAAGTCGTAATAGGCTGTCTATGAAACAAATTTCAGAATCATTTGACACTCTTGATGTGGTCTAAAATGACGCTAGATGGAAATACCAAATTTGAAGTTTCAGGGTCACACGGTTATTGAGTAACGCGCCAGAAAATAGATAAAGTCGTGAATTTTGATCGGTTTTGGTCCACATTTCAGAATAATTTGGCACCCTGGAGTGTCTGTGTCGTCAATGAGACTTTATGTTTTGTTTCCTAGTATTCAATTAATTAAAAACAAACAGTTAACCTCTGCACAAAGGATATCAGCTTTCCTTTAGTTTCAGTTCTGGAGAACTGGAGGTCTGAAGCCAATATTCAGGACCACAGAGACCCATCTCTTAAATATAATACTGATCTGAAAGCACATATTAAGGTCCTTCTACTATTATTCTATCATATATATTTTCACATAAAGTTTTACCGTATTTCGGCCATCTGCAGTCACGGCTTCAATTCTAGACCGGCCTCTATCAATTTTTACAAGATTGATCATCTAAATACAATCAAGACAAAATGTTTCCAGTCTTTGTTGATAACTAAAGGTCTCTAGAAGCAGTGTCCCTTTTAACTTCTAATTCAATCAAGCTGCTGTCCGTGAACAATATTTCAGATATGAAGTTCATCAGGCCTGACAGGATGGTATACATATGGTGTCCAGCGTCCTTCAATCCGTAAACTATTAACTTCTTCGACCGTTTATCTAGAACCACGACTCTGGTCTGGAATCTTGTGTACAGATTTCATGACTACTGAGTACAATAACTTATAGATTTGATTGCCTTGTGGCCCCATGGTAAAGGCCAATAGGGGTCAAGCGCTAATAGTTTAGTCATCTTCTCAAAAGCAGCTGGATAAACTGAAGTTTGAATTCTAAATATACAGTGGCCATCGTTTTCCCAGCTTAGAGATATGTATTCACTCCTTAACCAAGTTGGATTATCATACAATGGCCAAGCCCAATGATGATAATTTTTACAGCCAGAGCTACAAAGCTGATGACTCTGTTTTTTGGTCTTTATTCACGTGAAGAACATTTCTTTTCTATAAATAACATTTGGCAGTCTTTACTGTGCACACGAATTCAGCTCTGTAGAGTTCAAAGTCTTCTTGTGACCTTGAAATGAGGATATTACAGATATCTGAGAATTGTCTCCTTGAATTTCGTTTCCACAAAAAATACTCTGATGGGACTGTCCTTTTAAGGACAAATTGATATTTGTATAGAAAAATGTAGCAGGAGCTATGGAATTTGCATACTACATGATCAAGAAATTTATTATCAGAGAGAAAAAATCAAAAAGACTAACAATAGTTTAACATTTATTTGGTGTTTTCTGTAAAATGTACAGCTGTTTTGACAAGATTCACATCCACTTTGTGTAAAGTTGATACATGCAAAAAGTGAGGATAAGTAGTTGGCTATTGATTCGATTAATATCATTTGCATCAAATTAACCACAAAGGTTCATTACCATAAATACATGGAAGGTTCCAGTAAGCATTTTCATGAAATAAAAGACAAGCACCCGTTGAAAACAATAAGAAATTAATTGTTTCAATTTCAATGCATTATCTACTCAGTTGTAAAATTAAGTTAATTCTGACATCACAACAATGAAAATAGGCTTCACAACTCAAGATTAATAACTTGTCTCAAGGATTTTCAAAGCTCTTTTAATGTTAGGGTATGTAGTCCTTATTAATAGAAACAACTAATATCTTTAACATAGAAAGTCTTTGTAGGAAGTTGCACAAGAACAGCAAGATTTTTCTGAAAAACAACTTCTTAATTGTGAAAATCACAATATTTGATGAAATAGTCAAAACAGGATTATTTTCACAAAGTAGTTGTTAACCAAAAACTATTGCCATTCTTTATGTATACTTTCTCTTCCTTTTTTATTTGAAGGCAATAAACGCTACAGGGGGTATTTTTTCTGATTGAATTATCAATAATTTAAACAATTATCAATAATAAATACAACATTCCACATAAAATATTGAGCATTGAGTGATTTGAATATATATGTACATGAATAAACAATTAGAAAATGATAAATATTAAATAAATAGTAAGTGATAAAAGTTTCTTGAATAGTAAATACTCTAGTGCTGAATAGACATAAAACAGAAATACATTCCCTTTGTCACCATGAAAAGAGTTTAAGCAATTATCTCGAACTCAATGGATTTGTCATCAAGTAAGTGCCGCAAGAGCTGGATGTCTTTTCATTGGTTGGTGATTCACATAGAAATAAAAGGCATTTGGTGTGATAGATACCAGCGTATTGATGGTGAGGTGAGGTGAGTTGGGGTTTAACACCGCTTAAAATAGTACTTCACTTATATCGCCATCCCTAGTATAAGCAGGGAGAAAGCCCCAACACCAATGTGGCTATGCATTGCGAGCATCGGCTGGAAAACTAGCCAACCATTGGTGGTAATGCACTGAAACTCAGTGTAGCATTGCATCCAAGCCTTACTGCGTGTCGAACAGTTCTCTACTGCAGACAAAGTTGCCGAGCCCCTGGCGGGATTCGAACCAATGACCTCTTGATCTGAAACTGAACGTGCTAACCACTGCGCTACTCTGCCCCCAAGGTATTGAAGAAGCTCTGTGATTTAAATATGCTGATGTAGCAGGATGGAAAATAATGAGTGTTGATGATCAACACAGTTCCAAATTTGCAGGTGCAAGACCCTAAAAGTTTACTAGAAAGTAGAAAACCATCTTTCAAGTCTATCGATTCCTTGATACATCATAAAAAGATAAGGCCATCTTGGCTTCACCCCTATGTCTGGGTATTACTCAACATCCTTTGAAAAATTTATAGACTGTTCCCATTACAATTACCAGACCTTAAAAGAAATTTCTTACATACTTGAAAAAAAGAATTTTGCTTAACATCTTGAAGAAAAACAGAGATCTATAATAATTCTGAAAATCACTGCCCACATATGACATTCTATTGGATGTCAGTATTATATCATATGTATAAAGAAATTTGTAAAACTGGATTTCAAAAACAACTTCTGGGAGAGCAAACAAACACTACTAAAATTATCACAAACTGCATGTGAAACTAAAAGGTCAAAACATGCTATCAAAAACAATTAAACAACCCTAGTCTATCTTTAAATACCTTGTTAAAACAACAATATTCAGTAATATTTGTAGTATCACAAGATTTTAATTTATGACAATTATTAGCACACAAAAAACACACAACAAATCAGTCATCATAGTTACAAATTTGATATTCTTAATGGATTAAAAAAGAATATAATGAGTTTCAAAAGCTTGATATCATATAATATGTAAAACAAGTGAGAACACCCCTCCATAAAAAGCAAACATAACTCTGTTCATTCAACAAATAAACAAAAGCTTATAAATCATAGGAATGATAATACGAATAAATCAATGCAGATAACATATCAGAATCAAGTCAATCAAATTATATATAGTAAATATTGTTCAAAATTAACAAGAATCAAGTTTCTGAAACTAAAAACAGATGGAATTTCAAATTTATATCTAAAACAAAACAAAGTCAAAATGCACATTTAACATCTCCGGGAAGGTAGTACAGTGGGTTGTGTGTAAATCTGGAGAACAGGTTGGAATTCTGTTATGGGAATTGACACATTATCAAACAGCAACATCTCATTCTAAAAGGGGCTGTCACATTACTGTGTCAGATTTATTGCCATTGAATCAAGAGAGGTCACATCATGTGAATACTAAATTTCATAAATTTTTACATTCATAAAACATACTTTTTGTTAGAATATCCAACTGTGATATAACTTATGATTCACCAAAATGATAAACAGACACATTAAATTGTAGTAATATTTTTCACACTCACAGAGACAATGAATGTCTTTGACATTGTTAGCCTTTCGTTGTGTTCAAATGAACATATGATGAGTCATTTATAGTTTCGCCCTTCGATACAAATTCATATCATCTCATGTCATTACAAGTAAATTTATATCTCTTAACTATTCTCACAACTGCTGCAAGGTTCTAATAAAATCACATGTGATCTCGGACAGGTTTGAAGGGAATATGCAGGCTGCACTTAACTTTGCACAGGATCAAGTGGTTGGAAGGGGTTCAAAGAAATGGAATTGACTTGAATGTTCTAAAAGCATTTTCTGTTTGATTTAAACATATTTTATTCAATAAAATTGAATTGGGATTGGTGAACAAGCCGAAGGGCTTATTTTAACACCGCTCCCACCTACTTCAACATAAATATGTTAGACATACCATACTTTCAGCATTACCCATTTGGCAGTCTGATTAAAATCGACCGTGTTCCGAGGAATAAAAGTTTTTTAAAAAATGACTCTAACAGGGGGGCTTTCCTCTCCACAATGATCTGAAGGCAGCCTCACTGCCCGCACGTGCTGACACCAGTTTAGCGCAGACAAAACCTACCAGTAGTCATTAGTGAACCAATCACTTCATCGCGTTTAAAATAAGGATAGCGGCGATCAAGGTTAACAAATGGTAAATGGAAGTTACTTGCCCCTAGCTACTGATACCGAATGCTTTTGCCGCATGCATCGTGATTGGTTAGCTGAGTTTACGTGAAAACGTGCGCTACAGTAGGCTGCGGTCAGACCACTGTGGAGAGGATAGCCTAGACAGATAGAGTTCGAATCTCGGTAGAGTCAATATCTTGAAACTTTTATTCCACTGAACATGGTCGATTTTAATCAGACTGACCCATTAGGATAAACATAAGTAGCAATCTTAATAAAATAAGTTGTCATAACTATATTTGATTTAACAAAAGTCTGCACAACTTGGGTGTTTGACCCTTCGAGTACACCAAGCATCCCCATTTTTGTCAACTACTTCTACCAGCTGTGAGAAGGAAAAGCTAAAGGTCAACCAAGGCCTGAGTGTAAAAACTCCCAGCCATGAGGATAATACTGTGAGAATACAATTCACACAAAAAATGTGTAAATTACTTGAATATCGATAAGATCATTACACATCATAATTTCACAAATAGGTAAATATATTCATAATAAAATTGTAACGCTTTCTATGATTCATGCTTACTATTGCACTTAAATCATGTTAAAATTAAACAGATATTATTAAGCATACAATTGGGCAAGATAAAATGTCACAATAAATAATTAGTTTTCATTTCTAATATTCTGTCAGCTGCTTATGGCTGAAAAATTGCCCAAGCGGCGTTCAACACTAATATTCTGTCTGTAAGTGGGGGGAGTGAAGCTCTCTGAGCCTGTTTATACCCATGCACTTATCCCTTTATATCAAATTAAATCACGTCGCTAATCTATATTGGGGGGGGGGGGGGGGGGGGGGGTGGGGTGGGCGGGGTGATTGTTAAGGTTTGCCTAGCTGAAGCAATCATAACCATACATCATAATCAGAACAATTAATGTCAATGTTCTCATAGATTAAGAGACACACCTTTTAAAATCTCTAACATCTTTTAAAAGCTGCGTCTGTTTCACTGGACGTCGACATAAGGTTAGATTCACTAAAACTATCATCATTATTGTGGCAGGGGAGTTGAGAAGAAATCCTCCTGGTTTTGGCTAGCAAGTTATCTCTTTGGCCCGATCAGTATGGTGTCTGACTCTCAACTTGGACGCCAGGTTTGAATCCAGCTTGATGTGGAAATTAGTATTTTACACTCCTGGTTCATCATCATGTTCAGTGTTCGAAAAACTTGGGCGTATGAATTAAAAAATAAAAATGTCTTTCTCTGGTCTTAATCTCAATCCCACAAACCAGGGGGCCGTTGCACAAAACAACTTAACACTAAGGTTAACCTTAGTGCCATCATTTAACATTGCACTAAGGCTACCTTAGTGACTTAAGGTCACCTTAGTGTTTTGTGAAACGGGACCCAGACACCTTGTTGGCTACTCCTGTAATTTGCTCTTTGTCATCTTACAAAGGCAAGCTGAAAACATATTGAATAGACGGGAACAACTGGATTTCAGTTGTGACGTTGTGAAGATGGCTCTTTGTATAAGCAACCATCTATTGATTGGCAGGCTGGCAGGCAGTTAATCGAACAATGAATAAGATTGCATCCACTGTGAAATTAGGGGTGTATTGTGTTACCATTCCTAAACATTTATTGAGGGAGACTGGTCATAAGACCGGTATCTATCAGAGCACATACAATATGAGAAGATTAGACTAGCAGCCTGGTGGCTTGACCTCCTTCCACCAGTCATCAGGATACAAGTATTTGAGTAATTCGATGTTTTCATGAGGGAGAGGGACATCCTTCCCATAAAGCTTAGCTGTTTGGAATGGCGCCTCGAGAATATGCGACGGGAAACTTATGGTTTTCTTTTCAAACAACCATCTTAAGTTTTGTGCCCAACCAGTTCGGTACATGTCTCCGTTTAGGAACTCGAGGAATGATGTTATGTAGCCCTTAGCATGACCAAATCTCACCTTGAAAAATCCTTCCCTGGAATTATACGCTATTTTCATTCCATTTTTAGCAAATTCGTTGACTAGTATTTGGCGATCAACTTTAACAATTTCAAGAGCATTTACACACATATCGATGTTATTGTCCCATGGTAATATCTCTCCGTTCCTCAGCGTTCCCCAAAGGGTCCCGTAGCAAACAACATGAGGAATTTTGAGGTTGTCGAGGGTTTCATGCATCTTAAAAACCAACTCTTTCATATCATTCATAACATTTGCATTTGTTTTACATGGGGCAGGAAGCTTATACCAAGCTTTGCTGCGGAATTTCAGCTGTGCAAAAGCGGAAAACGAAATCAAGAGCATTAGAATGATTCCAATGAAAATGGCCGCCACTTTTCCCCATGACATGTTCATGATGCGATATACAAACGTCAAAGCTCTGTCTACACATCCTCTTCTTTCCATCTAGGGAGTTCTAGAATGGCGTTAGTTTGATAAAAACGTCCTTGAATTTTTGTCTTATCAATTTTGCACTGGCCAGGCGTCATGTAGTCCTGTGATCTTTAAAGCATTCATTTTTGATCTGGAAATTAAAGAGTTATTAAAAAATACAATACGAATTTTTAGGATTATTGATTCTTACATGTCTTAAACCCTTGCCATAAAAGATCTATGACCACAGCAGGTTTCTGACCAATCATAAGCTGGTTCTATATTGATATAGTATTTATGAACAGGGATTCTTTAGTAAAAATATACACAGAAATTCAGATATTTCATGATCAAATTCAGATAAGACTCCCTTACTTATCTTGAGTGTCCTTGCTTAGAGTGTTTACCATTACTGTGCTGGATATACTAATCAATATAGATATCTGTGTATAAATAAGTAAAGCAAATACCCATGAACATGCTTTTCCCTCAGTTATGTTACGTTTTACGCCCACTTCTGTTCTCTAACATTTCCTGTAACATTTAACTGCTCCCAGAGACAGACTCACAGTAGCAGTTAAGTAGCACTGCCAGTGACAGTGCGATTGTCGTAAATTGATCCAAAAAATTGAAACGGATGTTAAATCTTTTGTTCACGAGAATAGAAGCGAATAAGCAAAAGAATTTGCAAAATTTATTTTTAAACAACTAACACACTCAAAATATACTTTCTTTTAATTGTCGCAATAGTTAAGGAAAATCTTTTTTGGCACTGCCATAAATGAGTCCTTTACTTAAAATCCGGAAACAAGATTAGCATGTGCAGAGATATCTTGCATTATTTCTGAAGTTCATGTCGCCATAAAGGTGGAAACTACGCCTATAACACATTATTTAATTGGCCTTATTATTCCAAACCTTTAACTTACTAATAGCTAAATCTTATAAAACAAGTTAAGAGAATAAGTACACAATTTTTAAGAATAACAACTTCTTTAATCTGAAAGTGCGACGTTTCGACACAGATTCTTGTATCGTTGTCAAGCATGTCGTGATACAAGAATCTGTGTCGAAACGTCGCACTTTCAGATTAAAGAAGTTGTTATCCATAAAAATTGTGTACTTATTTGCCTCCCAACTTCTAAAAGCCACTCAAAGAAGTTACACTGGAGAAAATAAAAATTCGATCAGAAAATAATTGCATTTTTATTAGGTCATACACATCTAGGCCTAATCCCTAACAGGATATTCGAATCTTTCAAATGCACCAAAGAATGCTCATATTGATTACAATTTCAAACAGCTTTAATGGCATCTATTGTTCTTGATGTAGTTGTTTTATTTGAAACCACTTTATTTAAATTGAGTTGACATGTAAATTGAGTTAACATGTCACGTACCTTCCATATAGCCAATTGTTCCAATTTTCTAAGTTTTGATGCGGTCGAAATTCCAACCAAAAGTACCTTTATCTCGAAACGCTGATTTAAAATACGGAGGAATGATCATCATAGATTTCTTTTAATACTTAGTTGGTGTCAATTACGATATTTTACCTAATGAAAATTTCTACAACAACGTAGACAGCCCAACGTGGACACATTTCGGAAACATCAGAGTTTCCTATGACCGCCTACATGTTGAATTCGCAATCTCTGTACCTACCGAAACTTTCGTAATTTGAGAAAAAAGTTTTATCTTTTAACATTCAAGGAAATAATGTTAAAGTTAAAGTTCAGATTTTGTTTTTCGGGATTAAAAAACCCATCTAAACCAAGAATGGAAATGATTTAACACAACGATCTACTCTTGTCTAGTTAGAGTGACAGAGTATGTTTCAAAATTGTTTATGTCGATTAATTGATAACCAATATTCAACGTGTCCTGCGTAAGGTTCAAGTCATGTCAAATTAATTGCATTTTCATCACTTAAATGCAAAAATTATGACATTTACTTATTTTCAATAATTATCGATAATAGGAAATATAAATGTTAGTAGGTTGAAATTCTACGTCTCATTTGCGTGTATACTACTTATATGATATGCTTAACACTACCATACCATATCTGTTGTTATGTCTGCTGTAGATAAGTGTCCGAAATTACGTTTGAGTCATTGACGCGCGTCACTGTCCGGTTTTCGACCACAAATCACAACTTAAAGCTGCTTTTTTTCTAACTATATTGAATTGAAAGGCTATGAAATTTTAATTTTCAGATACAACCAGTAGTTCTCGATATGATAACACCATTTGTAAAGTTTGACATTTTGATCCCAATAACATACTCAGTGCCCCTTTAAAAGAAAATCCTGAGAGCAAACAATGACTAACAAAATCACTCAATCATCGATAATATTTTTCACTCACTACAACCTATATTTTTCTCCCATGCCAGTACCACACATAAGGATATATATCAATATATCTAATTCAGTCAAATTATATGAAAACACCAACCAGTTTGGTAAAGAAGCAAGCACTGAAATCTTTCTGAGGCTGCGTTTCCACCAAGTTTCACGTGACACGTGACATGTGTCGCGTGACAAGAAATAGAAACATATGATTTTGCTAGGAACCGTTTCCATCAATGTCACTTTTCACGTATCACGTTTCACGCGTGAAATGACACGTTTTCAAAGAATGAACATGTTCATTCTTTTTACCCGTGTCATGTCACGTTTCTGTCCGATCTGGGGTTTCCCCTGGGTTTTCCACAG
Organism: Phorcus lineatus; assembly: GCA_921293015.1. Classification (NCBI taxonomy): domain Eukaryota; kingdom Metazoa; phylum Mollusca; class Gastropoda; order Trochida; family Trochidae; genus Phorcus; species Phorcus lineatus. The sequence continues at coordinate 19,927,910 of OV121085.1, forward strand.
TTTACTCCATAACACCTCACCCTTTATTCCACAGGACGAATGACGAATGACATATGACATGTTCGATGTGAAATCCAGTGGAAACCCTATATGTCACGTATCACGTGTCATGCGTGACACATGACACGTGATACGTGACACGTGAAACTTGGTGGAAACGCAGCCTAAGACACAGGCATATAAATTAAACCCTTGTTTTTTTCTCACAACTACTACTGAGGTGGGGGGAAATCAAATGAAATAAGACAAAAATACTGATATGACTGTTAAAAAGGGCCACAGTTGTTGTTGGAGCCTTGTCGTACGATAAATAGTTCTCAAAATTGTTGCAAACGTCAGAGGAGAGATGTGAGTGATTAACTATTTGACCGTCGTTCATAAACTTTGACTTGCAAAAGTGAGCCTATGACTTTAAAAAACACTCCGTCAGTCGATGGAGTCACATATGCAAAACGTAATCAATGGTGTCATTTGATCACGAAGTACCGACTGTTACCAAAAAGAATAATTCTAAAGCTAATTGGTTTTGTACAGTGACAATACGAAGGTAGAAAGTCGCAATTATGATCGAAAACCGGACAGTGGCGCGCGTCAAACAGCCAAACGTAATTTTGGAGGCTTATCTAAATCCGCCAGGAGGTCAGTTTGGAGTTGATACTGTTTGTTAGGTTATATAACTAGTATCCATGTAAATTGAACGTGTGATCTCCGCCTCTGTGTATTTATAACGCCGTTTTTAGATTTTCATGGAAAAAACAGTATTTGTCATATATTTGTCTTTTGGAGAAGAAAAGTTAAGATGTTTTGTATTTATATCATAACATATGATATTTGGGTTCGTATCAAAGCCAAATAATATGTTATGAAAATCACGGACTGGCTCTTTAAAAGTGTTAATTTTTTATAACAAATATTTTTCAGTTTTCTGCAGAGATTTTGTTAAAATTTAATTTCCATGTACTCAGCGTTGTTAATTTTATAATAATAAGCGTTGATATAAACTTAATTTTGACTTGATGACCCAGATTTTGTTTTTCGGGATTAAAAAACCCATTCAAACCAAGAATGAAAATTAATTAACATATCGATCTACCCTTGTCTACTTAAGTCTAGTGAGATGATTTAACAATCATGTATCTTAAACCTCATATCGGATAAACACCATCATAAATTATTCTAGACGTGTAACAGAAAAGACCCGGCTTCTCCTGGTTATGCTTATCCGAACATTACGACTTTAATTTTTGCGACAACCATAAAGTGACAAGATGCACGATTTGAGTTGAATGCTTTATCGTAATAATATCGTTTCTTGATTTAAGGTATGTTGTAGAATTAATTTCTTTTGAATTTGAATTGTAAATAAATAAAATAGACCATAGTTAGACAATTAGAATTTTATTGAAGTTGTCAATTGATCTGTTACCGCGAAATAATTTTTGTAACTGAATTTTATTTATGAAATCGAACGGTTACTGTAGTGTTCTTTGTTTCTAATGTTTTATTCACCTAAATAACTATGGTAACGACTGCAAAACAAATAAATGTACAAAGTCTTGCACCTGACGAACGTCGATAGATATACAATCCAACTTCAAATTAATAACATACTGTCAATGACAATAAACGTTTTCACAGAACCTTTCAAAACAACCTGGGCTGAAAATAAAGTTCCAAATTCAACCTTAAAATAATTTATTTAATGTTATCCCAATTTTAACAATAATTCATTGACTGTGTATTCAGATGGCAGACGAGGATTTTGATGAGCAACTTCGACTGGAACAAATAGAGAAAGCAAAGGCTGAAGGAGAATACGGGACATACACTGATGAGGACGGGACAGTCTTTGAGTGGGACGCTCAGAAGAAGGCTTATTTCCCCAAGGTCAGAGGTCAAAATTTCTTAAATTTTAATCAAAATTGATTTTATTGAGAATATATGATATGATTGTTGATTATTCATAGGTTTCACTAAACCTTTCACTGCGAGACTGTCACCGGAAGTCAGCCATTTGTGTTGACAAGCAAGCCACTCGGCTCAGTAATGATCGTGTGTAACTGACTCTCTAAACACAATAAAGGGTCGTATATTTGCTATTTCTTTCAGGTGGAGATGCAGAGGTGGAAAATAAAGTAACAGGGAGTCGGGTATTTTAGATATTTCCCACTTCAGTATATACTTTGACTCCATTTAACACGGACTGAATCGACCGAAGTTTTCGATGACAGTGAGCATACTACCGCACAATTCCTGAGAAAAAGGATAAACCTACTTAATATTTTCTTTATACGAGATATCATATTTAGTTAAGAACGTTATGATTAGTAAGTAGAAGGCATATACATATGGAGCAGATATTCCTAGACATTCGTCGTGCATGTGCAGTCGCTGGACGCTTGATCGCTAAACCGATCACAACTTATTTTATGTAGAATCAATAGATATGAACATATGGACCTTTTGAAAGAATTCTCAAACCTACGATAATCTTTCTTTTTCTTAGTAAAGACCACAAGTTTGATGTCTCCCGTGCTTGTGGAAGAGACTCGTTTCTAAAGACGTTCAACTGCCATCAAATCTTGCCATCAAAAATAATGATTCATAGACGTAAATTCCTACATGGTATATCATTTTTTTCGAAAGGAATCAATTGAACATTTAACTGTTTGAGTCTGACACATGCACTTTTTGTTATTATAATAACTAACTGAAAACTTTGCGTCAACGATACTCTCTAATATGAAAACAAATAGTTTCCTTTCATCGCACATCTCAATTAAGTTTTTAATTGACCTGTAGAACTTTTGTCTATGTGTATCAGCTTAAATTTTCTATCTCTTGCCATTGATATGACATAGTTGACACATAATCAATCTTCTCACCTTCAATACCTAATGACGAAACAACACAAGAATAGTGAGAAAGAGAGAAAACTTATTGATAAACGGATTAATTAAATGTAAAGAATATTAGTTTCATGAACGTCTTGCTTGTATACACGTTTTTGTTAAAACAAATACATACAATACAAGTGCATTGAAATTGTAAATAACTAATCTCACAATCATTTATGAGTGACGACCGGTACATGGCATTTGTACTAGATACAAAAAATGGTCTTATCACATATCAATAAGCGTACGTCAAGACATTTTTTCAATAGCTTGATCATGCTCACAAAGAGAGCAAAAAATAAAGTTCATTGTGATCTGGACGTCGAATTTAATTCAAAATGTTGCTAATATTTCATGAATACAGAAAAAATTATGAAGAAGATTTTTGAATGACATTTAGACAAACCGCATGTGTCTAACAAGTGGGATGTTTTTGGGTAGCCCAAAATCATAATCACGGGAAAGTGAAATTAATCATGCATTTTCTAAAGAAATGAAACCAAGATAATAATATTCCTCTCCTTTGTCAATAGTCTATTAATTGCTGTTTGGGAGGGGATATTTTATCATCTATATTAAAATTTAATTTCCTGTGATCAGAATGGGAAAAATAACTATAATACCCGATGTAAAATGTTTTAACAAAGAAAATAAAAAATAGCATGTCCACCGTAAATGGTGTTTAGTCTACAAGCCATCAAACAAAGCATGTAAGGGGTAGGATAGATATTATTCCTTTCATTTCAAGTTTTTTTGGAAAAAGTTGGAAGTCACATCGATGGCAGAAGCGAGTTCAAAATGTGTGAAATATTTCTCCGCTAGTACAAATATTCACATAGATACGACATGAACATGTCTTGCAATCATGTAAGTTTATAATGTGTGCAAGATTCGCATCGTTTGGAGCTAATTCGGCCATAAGATAGACCGTTAATTCTACGGAGAATATAGTGATAATGCACTAGCCGCTGTGGCCGGCCTGCGCTGGTTGTCCACTAGGGGTGGGCGATATAACCGGTATACCGGTATATTGCGATTCAAACTACTCAATATATCGTATCGCGGTACAATGTCAAAGAACCGGTACAGGCGATACGTTCGGCAATTTCCGTGAGCATTTTCGGTAACTTCCGTAACATAAAAAAATATATTTAAACGTTTTGAATTTACTTGTTATTATATTATATTAATTGTTCTGAGAATGTTTACTAGTCATATAACGAAGATATAAATCTTTTAGATTGATGTTTAAACGATACCAAGAAAAAAAAGAAATCTCGTTGACAGTCGTTGTCCCGTAAACAAACAAAGTGGCGGCCGAACACACGCTACTTTCACGAAAATAAGAATTAAACAGTAAGGCGAAATCAGTAATTTCGAACAAAATTCAGCTTGAATAGACTTGGAAATTGGGAAATAGTTAGCAATGTGGCAATGTGATGGAGAAGTTAAATATTACAGAGGGACAAAAACTTTGCGACCGACATATGCGACGACACCGACTTTCGTATTTATAAACGCGTATTTGACTATTACTTTGAATTGACAAGGATTCAGTGCTATTACCTACTATTGAAACAAATATAAGATTTGGAAAACAATAAAAACTTTGACACAAATGTAACATATCTGTTGGTTTTTTTGTTAAATATTTTTTTTATTTAAATCCGTGCCATGAATATGATAACAGAATAACTATTGATTGTTTCAAGTGACCATTTGTAATTTTTGGTAGTAATTAACAGTCCCAAAACCCAATTGCACTTTTGGCAATATATTGCAATGCGTATCACAATACGGCATCAAATATCGCAATATATCGCAATACGTTTTTTCTGGCAATACCCAACCCTATTGTCCACACAAATGGCTGACGGACCACGTGACTGAGGCTCGTGACGTCATGTGAGAACTATGAATATATGATATATGAAACTAAAAATTAAAGGTTACGCTTGAAATTCAAATAGGCAATTAACTGCTACGTTTTATAAATGTCATGATATATATTGACAATTTGTGTTTTCATTACATTATATTAGGCTTTGGTACCTGCAAAAATACCAGTTCAGGCTTTTTTGGTGATTTAAGATCAAATCATTTCATTCCACTTGAGAAACTAGAATCTTCATGTTTATCTAAGTTTGGAAATTACATGTTGAATTAATTGTCAAGATTCAAAATTGATTTTTTATTTGAGTCTCTTTAACTCAAATAAAAAAAAAAAAATTCACAAACATATGTAATCACTGACTCCTCAATATTCAGATTGACGATGACTTCATTGCCAAGTACCAGATGAGTTATGGACAATCTTCAGATCAGACAGAGGAGCAGGACAACACAGCCTCAGAAGACGCAAAAGCTGAAGAAGAGAAAAGGAAAGCATACGAGCAAAATTGCAGGGACTACTACAACTATTATTATGCAAACCAAGGCAATGGAGAAGCTGGGGAAGGGGCAGATAACTCTGGCAAGGGAGAAAACTCTGAAGGCCAGGCCTACTCCTTTGAAGACTACATGGCTTACTGTAATTACTATTTTGGACCTGATCATGGCACAGAAGAGGAAGGTGTGACTGATGAAAAGAACGATGGTGGAGATGATAAATCTGAAGCTGAGAAGAAGACAGACGAAAAGAAGAAAGAAAAACCAGAAGCAGGTAAAAAAAGAGATTTTGTAAAAAATATCCAATATGTATTTTATTATGCATTGAACTATGCAGCGTTCAAGTCTTTCTTGCTAAGCATAAATTTTTAAATGGAATAAGTAGATGAAATCAATAGATAACATCTTAGGCAAAAGTAGTGCTTTAGCCAATTCTAAACACATTGGACCCTTTCCAATTGAAAAAGTATCAAATTTCTCAAAACGTTAAAAGACGCCAAGTTAAAATGATGATTAAATTATCTAAAAAGTACACTACAAAGAAACACAGATCCACAAAGGACTATTCAATTTCAGTATCTGTTAACTTTTGTCAACCAGGTTGGTTTGAGCATGACAGTGAGAAGAGCACCCACATCTACATATCGGGGTTACCTCTCGACATCACGGAGGAGGAATACAAGGAGCTCATGACCAAATATGGGCTCATCATGTTCGACCCCTTCACTCGTAAACCCAAGCTCAAACTCTACAAGGACGAGAATGGACAGCCCAAGGGGGATGGACTCTGTTGCTTTATTAAGGTAAAGCTCTTTCAACAACATTAATTTACAAACCTACCTTACATTTTCATTTTGATCATTTTTGATCACGCACCACATTGGAGATATATTTTTAGTTTTAGGTGATTGGATCATTATGTCTACCTCATGCGATTTTATTCTGCGGTCAACATTTAATTTTTTCATTGTTGTTGATCATCTGTCTCAGTCATTCAGAAAATAGAACACTCCTCAATCATAAAATAATTAAGTTGTCTAGGCTTTGTTCTAATCTTCACTTGTATTGAAGAAACTTTCCTGCAAAAAGAAAAATATTTTTTGAAAAATCATTTGTGTAAATACATGGAATTATCGAGATACATATATTATGTTGCTAAGCCATTGTCTGAATACAAATCATATTGCAACCCACTTGTAGCATTACACCTTTAGCAAATAGTATGAACTCTTCATTGCCTCAAATACATCTTGACAATGAATTTGATTGGTGCGTAGCATGGGTAGCATCGTCCTTTTCTCTTATTTCTGAGTCAATATAGAAGAATTATCTCCAGAGTTTATAAGGTACTTTTGGCGTGACACATCCACTAATGACCCCTGATCAATCAGACTAACGTTGATGCTATATCTCCAACTCAAAGTGCCAAGAAGCTAGTTTAATGTTCATGAGAAACATGCTGAAGGCATATTATTCTTTTTTCTGTAGGGGTTAAAAATTCTTTTCATGGTCAGTAAGTCACAGACTTATGGCTGAACTTTGTACTTTGTACCAAGTCACAACACTGTATCGACAGTCAGCCCAAAATTAAATTTTTTTGGTTTCAAATCTAGAGGCAAGTGATTGACTTTTTGGTGTAAGTCAGAGGTAAAATTTGGTAAAAATGTATCCTTGGACTTCCAGATTTTTTAACCCGTGCTAACCTTTCACTCCTCCGTGCTACTGTTTTACAGCAAGAGTCTGTGGAGTTGGCCCTGAAACTGCTGGACGGGTCAGAGTTGAGAGGTCACAAGATCAGTGTGGAGAGGGCACAGTTCCAGATGAAGGGAGAATACAAGGCTCCCAAGAGACGGAAGAAACTCTCCAATAAAGAAAAAAGGAAAATCAAAGAAAAACAACAAAAGTGAGTAAAAGCATAAAATGAATAATCATAGTAGTGCTCAGTTTTAAAGGAATTTAACCTCAATCTAAATGGAAATATCCTACACCTTATTTCAGAGTGACAATCGTTTTCTACAGATGTTAACATCCTTTGTTTGCGGTTAAAACATCTTCACTTTCATATCATTTCATGGTTTGACAGTCTTTGTAGTGTGACTTCTGTTCTTTTGGTGAGGACCTAGATTTTTATAGCTCTTTTGGACATTTTATAGTCTTTAATCTGTGTTCATGTTTTGGTCTTAAACTTTTTAAAGGAGAAGAAATTGGGAATCTAGGGCCCTACGTGATTGATAATAGCATGAAATGGTTTGAAGGAAATGTGACTTTATCAGCATATGAAGTTGATTTATATCTAAATATTTGCAGATTGTTTGACTGGCGTCCAGAGAAGGAGGAAGGGAGACCGAAGTGGGAGCAGACGGTCATTCTCAAGAATATGTTTGATCCCAAGGAGTTTGAGGTAGGAATGCTTCTTCAATTGAAATTTATGGAGGATATTTGACATTTCTCTTCGATTTCCAGGTATAACTGATTTAGTTATAGGGAAATTTTACTTTTCATGACTGCCACAGCCATGAGTGTAAATATACAATTTTCTATTTCAGGATGAGATATGCAGAATATTTGACTGGATATTTTTAATGTTCTATATATCATATTTCCCAAAACAATTCAAAATTTTGTGAATGGCATTAATATGAAAAGAATATCTACGCCCACAGTCATCTTAAGATAGTATTGTTTTACCTATGTTTTCTTGATGTCAAACATGATGTCATATGATTGAATGTGTTATGTCATAGAGTAGAAGCGCATGTTATGTCACATAGTGAAAATTACACATTTTGTTGCACCCGATGAATGACATATTTCACGCTGAAAATATCATAGATAAAAAGTATGAAACAACATTTTTTCCCCAAAGGTCACTGCCAATGTTGCCTAGGTTACACATCAAGCACTTTCTTGGCTTGAAAAGTGAATCCTGATAGGTAGCAATGTCAAAGTTACTCATGCTGTTGTTTTGTTGCTTCAAACAGAGTATTCAGTTACATTAACCATTGCAAAGACTGGAGTTCCTTCATTTGAGTGTTGCACACATTTTCTGAAACGATACAAATAGATTTTCGATGTAAGACAATTTTTGATAGGTCATGAATAAGGCCTTTTCTTAATTTTTTAATACTTACCCCACTTCTTATATTGCATATTACAAGTGGGGTAAGTATTTTTAAATATCTAAAATATTTCGATTTTAATAACTTGCAAATTTTTATCACTTTGACATTTTGCAAAAATCTAGAAAAATGGCCTAGTAACAAAAAGTGGAAAGAATTATTTGAGTTAAGAGGCAATAGAATTGATGTTATCTTGGAGAAAATGGAGATCCCTTTTGCTCAGTTGGTATGCCTTAGGTTGTATGAATCTGCAGGTCCTTTGATAATGCCTTTAACAGAGGCATTATGATTGGATAGCTGAGTTTAGGTCAGAATGTATGCTACATGTGGCTGCAGTCAGACCTTGTTAAGAGAATAGCCTTAGTTCGAATCCTGATAAAGTCAATATTTTGAAACTTTTATTCGTCCAAACACAGTTGATTTTAATTATTTTGTCCTCCAACACAACTTTTACAAGTTACCCATTTGAGATGTCGAAATTAAAAAAGACATATTGGGAGTCAAGTTACATACACCAAGTGTCTAACACATGTCTCAGTGTCGGGTAGGAAATTGTTCTCCTAACTCCAAGGTTGTTTAGGTTACCCTTCCATCTGTTGAACTGCGCAAAATATTGCTAGTGATTGGTACAGATCATTCTTCTTGCTTAAAGTGTATCAGCAATGAAGTGGGTCACCCACCCATCTAGGAATCATTCTCATAGTTGCTGAACACCAATGATAGGTGTTAACTTGGCTTTACACGTGACCATTTACACCACTATCCATGGCTTCTTTTGTGCATGTGAGAGAAAAAATATTCTCAGTGTCAATAATTGACATTTGATAAAAATTGGAACAACATTTGCATCTTATTGCTATTTTTGTAATAAAAATGATTTTTGAAATTTCTTAATGGCAGCTGCGATATCTGCTGAATAATTGATGGGAAAAAGAGATTTCTGTCCATCTTACTAGTAAAATTTTATTTCTACTCATGCAAATTATTTTGAACTAGCTCAGGCTACATCGGAAACTGTAAAAACAAAAGCTACTTTAAACAGTTGTGCAATTATTTCACCTCTCCTGGAGCATAACACTTCTACAAAATATAATTTTATAAACGAAGCAGAATTGTCATTCAAAACTGTTAATATGGGAAAATCTTTTTTACCTCAAATTAGTTGGTGCAGTTATCTCCCTTAGATCATAAAATCCATTTGAAACACTTAAATTCAAAATTATCATATATTTTCTACATATTCTTCAATTTGGGTATATGTTAATCTCTAGATAGGCAAATTTTTCTCTTAAAAAGCCAGAATGGGCCAGGAAAATGGCAAAATGTTTTCATGGCAAAACGTGTATCATTTCCCAAGAGGAGAGAACCGTTACATTCTTATTTTATTTCCCAAAGCTATTGTACCAATATATATTAAAATACATTTATATATTGTCCTGACTTTTATTGGGTGTAACGGTTCCAGTATTAATTGTGTTCAAATATATTTCGTTCTGTGCTGCACAGGTTAAAGGTGCATAGAATCTGTTGTTGGTGTCAGATATATCAAACTCTATGAATTGTGTTTTTTTACCAAAACATAAACAAATAGCAATAAGAGGTTTCTAGATAATTATATGAGAGAAGGGGGGGGGGGGGATTAGACTATTGATAATTATATATTAGTCATATGCAACGTACATATGCTAATGAGATTGACCCTTGTTTTGTCAAAGACTGAAATTTAATAAGTAACTCTCTGCTGTGTTATTATTCAATTATATTGAACATATGCAAATTTATTCAACTTGTTCTCTGAAAAATCTAAAAAAATCTAAGAGTTTCAACTTCAAATTGCAAAATAACTCGCAATCTCTTAGAAGGCCATCAAGATGCGCTTTAAGGTATCTGCGGCAAGCCAATGAGATTTAGAGATCAAATTGAGGCAAAGGTTATCCTTCCGGTCATAATAAGATGAAAAACATGACTGTCCATTTTTTTAAAAGACTGTCAGACATAATGTCCAAAAAAAAAAAGTTTTCAATTAAGATAATTTCATCAAATCAATTAAAAAATGTGTGATCTAAAATAAAACAATACAGCGATACCATGTTGAGTTTTGAAAATCCCTGTTTGCTTAAAATAGAGTGTAATTATGCGCAAGATATAATCATTCGGATAACTTGAGCTTAATTTACTGTTGACAATGGTGACTAATGGTTACGTTAATTGTCTGCAAAAATTCACGCTATCTTCGGATCAATTCGGAATTCAAATTCGTTTCAACTTTCAATAGGAATGAAGATGCAGAAGAATGTTTGGACTAACCTGAAAGGAGAAAAAACTACCCTATATGGCCTAAGTGATGGTATTACTGGTTAGATAAATGTACCAGAATTATTTCTTAAGCCATTGGACATGATGATCAGCTGTCAAAAATGCCAGTGGAGCATTGTATAATTTCAAAAAAGGGAAGAGGACCTTTCATGAAATGGAAGCTTATCGAGTTGCTCGTTCACCAGGGACACTGGTGAAGTCAAAGTAAGAAAATTATAAAGGATGGACTGTGAATAAAGTTGTAAGAAATTTATTCGATCTTTTTAACTTCAAAATCCAAGAATCGTGATCAAATTTTAATGCTAGAGTCTGTAAGAGAGACAAAATCACATACACCATGTCAACTGACAAATCTTGGGATGGAAGTACACAGGGGGGCCATTGCAGAAGTAGCTTTATTCAGCTTTGGACATTTTCTTAATAGACAGAGACAAAAATGCCAAGAAGTTATTCCAAGAGTGCACATTCGTGGATGAAAAACATATTTCATTCTCTTATGTAATGAAGCAGGCACTGGAAACTGCAGATTTGGACATTGTTTCAATTTCCTGCATGTTTCCAGGCTACTCGTTGGTACACTCTAATCTAGCCTTGAGGTAGGTGGTCTGTCCGAGAGGAGACGATCAAACATTAAACGGAGAGTGCTGCATTCCGGGGACGTGTATTCCACGTGCCGCACATGCGTGACACTACAGGTGGAAGGAAACATGCATCTTACTCTCCCTTTACGTCTAATAGTCGCTCATTTACGTGCATCGAATGGGCACTTTATTTAGTTGATGTCCTGTGACAGGTTTGATTGTTTTTGGGTATCCATGCTGTGTCCTAGTTTTAAATTGATGCAATTCTATTTTTTTAATTGTTTTTCAGGTTTGTGGCAATTTTTAACTTTGTTTTTGTGTGGAATGTGTATCATTTTTCTTGAGAAATTGAAATTGTCATTGGAAAAAAAGGTTATATCATGCTAAGCTTGAATTTCTTTGTCTTTCTTTCTTTTCTTTAAAATTCCTGGATCCGCCAAAGTCATGGTTGAAGTGATTTGTAAAGTATCTATAGAGATGATCTGTCTTAAATTATCATGATGGTATTTAGAATTCAGCATAAAGATTGATATAGGTTTGCCAGGCACTGACTGAAGAATTTTCCTGATATAAGGGAATAATTTGTAATATTTCACTGACTAATTGTAGTTGGAAGATCTGCCAAACTTTTTAGGAGAGTTGCAATTTTTTGGATCAAAATAAAGAAGTTCAACACGTCACAAAATAACTGGACATGGAGTGTCACCTTGCATTACAGTTCAGCATTTATCATGTTGGTTTTGTTTGCTTTACTGAGATACACTTCATTTGAAAATATGAGAACAAGTGCAGTATATTAAAAAGCCCTACTAATCTAAGTACATCAATGTGTCTGATATATATTCATGTCAGTGTTGATGCACTCTGCATAATTTAAGTCTATAACTTGCTGGGATTGACAAAAATTCACAATGAACCCAGTTGACGGTAATGTTACTTTATAAATCAAACCATATCCATCTCAGCACTTTCTGCCTACCAAGTCCTCTCCGTTGGCGTCATCAAAGCTCGGGATTGATTTGATACAACGTAAACATTTTCTGCCTACCAAGTTCCCCCAGTTGGAGTTATTTAAGCCTGTGATTGGTTGGAGACAAGTGTGTCTCAGCCTGTAGGGGGTTTCATTATACACCTCTTGTTTATAGCCAACTTTCTTCCTTTTGATATAATCTATGTGTTCTTATGTCAATGATGGGATATAATTAACTCTTTCTTCAAAGGAAATGAATCACTATGAAAGTAATTTAGAAATAAATCTTGTACCGGTGTAATTTTATCACAGCGCTTAACTAAGGAGCTTTCCTGACTCGACACTTTCATTTATCTCACGGTACTTTTTTGCCATTTGAAAGGCCTTGCTATGTTTTGCGTGCCCTCAAATTGTTTAAAAATTTGATACATGTTTCGGATGATAAGCTCTTTAAGATATATGATGAATCTTAGTTTTCTTATTGGTGCTCAGTATGCATATCTAAGATAACTAATATATATCTCTCTTATAGTCTCTGGGCATTAGGATGGTTTATTAAGAACATCAGGAACCATTCCATAAACTCTGCCATTAGTAGTGGTTAAAATCTTAAAGATGACGTAAACCAATCCTAAAGCCATATATCTTCTTATTAAAGCATTTTAACATCCTAAACTTGAAGTAACGAAACCAAATATGAATTACAAGTTACCATATTTCCTCTAATAAGCGCAGTATCTCTAATAAAATCTAGGCCTCTAATTAGGGCAGGGGGTCAAGGTTGGTTGAGAAAATAAGCGTCGGGTTTAAGCGACCAGGCGCATATTAGAGGAAATTTTGTATATTAATCACTGCAAGCTAATCACTTTTGATTAGCTTTTCCACTAGAATTAATTATACCTTTTTTGGCTTCAATAGCCCATTAGACTTCCTGGCTTATCTACTCTTAGAATTTGAATTTGCACTTTTGTGATATTTCAAATAAGTAACTTGTCATTTTTTAAATTCCATGAGACTTGCATATGAATTTAATGTTTTAATTCCTCCAGACATTTGTCACCAATAACAAATCTCTTTATTCCTACTATGTACATATATGAGTTATCATTTTTTACCAAAGGTGTAATTTTGTCAACCAGGGGCAAAATTAAATAACCCCAATAGTAACTTGGCACAAAATCAACCAGGTTTATAGGCTGGCGAACAGGCCTTATTTCATACAAGTGTTTAGATATTTATCTCTCTCGTATTTATGATATTGAATTTGAAGGGTTTTTGTGATTATAACAAAAAATGTCATGATATGTTAAAACAATACATTTTTTTGTGTATTATATGTATGTATATATTTCCTACAGGTTAGATATTGCTAAATGTAATATTACACGTAAGATATTGTACTACCGTGACATTTGACCCAAAGTGGAGCACAGCTGTCAATGTACACAGGTGTATGTATATAGAGAGAAAAAGCAAAGGAAACACAAGTGGGATAACAGTATCCATAGGGGGACTCTCCCTCTGACAGAAAACACTCCTCATCTCCCAAACACAAAACAATCAAAAACTCACAATTTATTTAGGGGAGTGGGGAGATAGTAATTAAAATAAATGTATGTTAGTAGTGAGCTCGACCCCCTGTTGCAGAGCAGCTGTGTCAATTTGTGAGTGTGGTCCCAGCCTCAGCCAGTGTAAAGTTAGCCCCGCTCGATCAAGCTGTCAGCTATACTGTTTTATAGCAGTATTTTCATCATTCTTTTCTGTGAATTGATCTACATCATTGTTTGAGTGTAATCATTCTTTCCCTACAGACGTAGCTTAATAAATATCTTCAAATGTTTTTAATTGAAGCACTCCCCGTCTAAAAGTGGGAAAGAGTGATATGCTATGTTCCAAGTTAGTCTTACAATCAGTGGTGCATTTTCAAAAGTTGTCCTTAATTCACTTCCGAATGCTTCTGAAAAACTACAATTTATTCATTTGATGTGCCAATATTTCTCACAATACAAAACTGTATGGAATATGTTTTAATTGAATGGAAATAAGAATGGTATAAGCATTGCAAATGATCTCCTTGAGATAATTTTCCAAGAACAGATACATTTCGTCTAATTGTAACAGCTTTTGTGAGAATATATAACCTGTCTAAAAAGAATTTGATTCCATATTAGCATGCCAATCGATTCTAAGTTTAGTTTGCTCATCTTGTATCTGCTCTTGTATGAAAGTTAATTTAACCTATCTATGGATCACACTCCCATATTTCATCTGAGCTTAAGCTTGAAATATGCATGACAAAATTAGTAACAGTTTACATGAAAATAATAAACTTGTGAACTATGATAAAGTTGTAACCACCTGATAAAATACAAATCATAAAAAACAATATCTCAAACTTATTCCGCCAACTAGCTGATGTCTATCTTGAAATATAATGGAGTTGAACAAAAGCAAAGCTTCAGATACCGTAGCAGGGAAAGACATCCTTGACAATGGGCCTTTTATAGTGTTTTCAGTCATTTTCAGAATAATGAATGTGCCATTCCCTTTTGTAGGAATAGTAGACCTTCTAATTCTAATGGGCCTTTTTTTACAAGGAATGTGCAAAATATCCCATGGCCCCTACCTTTCCCAATCCCTGTGTAGTGTTGAGAGTAACTGTATTTTGTTTCCTCTGGTAACTGATCCTCTTTGACACTTACTCGAACTGAAACAGGGAGTCTGATGCCCTTAATGATGTGTTTTTGCATGAAATTAACAAGTCTTATTTCCTGTTTTGTATCCCCTATTAGCCAACACTGGGCGATTGTTTACGTATTGTGATAGCAAATTAAGAATAAGATGGAAACAGTTTTGTCAGAAATGATGGAAAAAATTCAAGAGACTTTTTTGTTCAAACCCTGATTATTCAGGAATTGTCGGTCATTGATGATGATAATAGTATAATGATAAATGATAATTTGTATAACAATCCTAGTCAGTGTCAAAAGTATGCTTATGACGGGGACAGGACTAAAGACTAGTCAAAGTATCTCGAAAGAGATGATGGAATCCCGCCAGGGGCTCAGCAATTTTTTCTGCAGTAGAGAACTGTTCTACACTCAGTCAGGTTTGGGAGCAATGCTACAGTGAATTTTACTGCAGTACCACCCATTGTTCGCTAATTCCAGACCATGCTCGTAGGTTTCACCGCAATGCATAGCCACATTGGTGTTGCGGGCTTTCTCCTTGCAATAATACTAGCAGCAGTGATATAAGTGAAATGCTCTTGAAAGCGGCTTTAAACCCCATATCACCTCACCTCACCTCGTAAGAGATGTGTTTTTAGCATGGTCATGAAGGAAACAGTACTCCCAGCAAGTTTTATTTTGAAAGGAAGGGAGTTCCAATTTACAGGAGCTGAGAAGGCAAAAATCCATTTCCTGTTTTTTCAGTAGTACATAAATCTGCAAGTCCTAATTTACATAACCAATTAGACTTATCTTAACAAAGACATGTAAAAAAAAAAAAGGTTTGACATTTATATAGGGCTCTTTTTAAATCTAAAGAGGCGCAAGTTTTTTTTACACTGGAAATATTTTTTAACCCTTGCTGATTATAAAAGCAGCAAAAGTGATAAGTTTATGAATTAGTTCACATTGCAGTTCACCAAGTAGTTTGGTGACGACAGTAGACTTTTATCATCAATTTGCATCTCTATTTCATATGACCGATTGGCAATATTATATTATATCGGTCAAGTAGGACATCAACAAAGAAGATAAGACTAAAGAGTAATAAATATCGTGAAGAGTACTCAAAAGTACAGGAAGTGTGAGGCTGTGTGCCCGTGCGGGGGTCAAGCGAATATTTACAGTAGTTGGTCATTTTGCTCATGTAACCAGAGACCCTATTCTCAGAGATGACCACCTATGGTGTGGAGCTTTTCTCTGTAAATGTAAAGCCAAGCATATGTTTGAGATCAGTTTATTCAGGTGGATTTGACTGTTTTTCTCAATCCTGTTGTTTGCCCATGCTAAGAAGCTCAGAGATTATGTTTTAAGTATGCTGGGTTTGTTAGATTTATCCAATGAAATATATCTTCATCAAATGATCTTTGTATTCCAAGGACATTGTTAACTTGTGGTTTTCCTTCCAGGGTGTCAGAAAATATGCCAGATATTTCTTAACTTGAGAGTCTTCATGCTTCATTTTATTAGATTGCTTTCATGTAATATAAACCCATCTGTTGCACTGTTTATTTGGGTGGTTTCATCAGCTAATAGTTATTGTTTCTGAAGTTGTAAAAATATGCTGAAAACTTCTTGCTGTTGTGATTTTATTGTGTTTTGCATTGTGCAACTGAGAAATGTTCTTGCATTTGTGGGTTTAGTAACAATCTTGTTGACAAAGTATTGCATGTGTATTTTCAAGGTATTCTGTGTGAAATTGATATTGTTTTGCCTTTAGATCAGCTTGCTTTGGGAACATATAAATGTAAATATGACTCAATGGACAAATCCGAATATATCCAAATATATCATTCTTTAAAAATTTGGGACACCCCTCTTGATAGATTCAATACTAAATATAATCCAATGTTTAGAAATCTGCATTTTGTACTGGCGAGAAGTTATTCTCAGTTCAACTTCAATATTAAACCTAAGGCCTTTTTTTAAAGGGAGGTACTTTGTTCTTATAGCTTTTGCAGAAAAGCCTTTTAGCTCATGATGCCTCTTTGGTCTGCGGAAGAAAAAAAGAGATACCCTTTACCCTTTTTTAATTAGAAATAAGTAGTAGAATACCTACATCTTGTCATGACATGCCCTTCATGCATCTTTGGTGGATAAAATATCGATGAATATTACAAACCTATTTCTTTATAAAAATTTACTTCTTCATCATAAGATATTGAATCATTTAAAGACTGATGAACTACAAAGCTAATGGATTTAGTTTGTTTGAAGTACACAAAGAACATGTTATTGTATTCATGGACTCATGACCAAAAGAGGAAAGAGCACCAAGGCCTCCTTTCACAAAGCCCTAAGGTGATTGTAAGTCCTTAAGGTAACCTTAGTACAATGTTAAAGAATGGGAGTTAAGGTTAACCTTAGTTAAGATTGCTTTGTGAAAGGGTATGAAATACAGCCTGTTCAACTGTCCAATTGGTTGAATTTCACCAATAATTTTAATAACTGCTAGACTGGATTGGTCACTTTTCAGGCTAATTTCTAGAACAATCAGAAAAGTAAATTCAGTGTTCATAGATGCAAACGTAAAAGAAGCCTGAGCTTGGAAGCAGAGCCAGTGTTCTGAGAGCCACCTTGTAAACATATCACATCCCCTGTAACAAGCCTAGATGAAGCACAGCAGAGCTTGCTGTTGAATGACATCAGACATCAGGGCTTTTATTGCAAAACACCAGGGTGTCTTGTAACTGGCTTTAAATTGCTGCTGAATTTTATAGCCCCTTGATTCTGTTGTAGATAAGAAACAGACCCCACTATAGACAAATGATACAAGGCCAGTGATGCCCAAACACTGATTCTGGCCCTGATAAGACTAAAAAGGTCTGCTCAACAAGACGGATAAAACCACGCTAGGCAATGAAATCATCAGCTGTCCAGCCTCTTTCTCTTCCTATTGCCCCGAGTCTAACAGGCTCAAGATTTGTGTGTATGTTGATACTGATTAAGATAAGATGTAAAAAGCTTTTTGCCAATTTGTTTTTATTTACCACTGCTTAGGCAAAATCTATAGTTGTATGAAGGAGAGCAGGCTTGTGGTGCCGCCAGCAGGATTTATGGATTTGTTGAGCTTTTGTAATTGTTTGTGGTACTGACTGAAAGTTTGATAAGTTTTGAATATATTTTCTCATATGATAATTATATAATAATTGAATAATAGTTAAAAAAATGTTTTACACATTTATCATACAGTTTTATCTTGAAATTTGTGTTAAGTAATAACAAATATCACCATTTTCAGAACATGGTTCTGGGTATTACTCATATTACTCATTTGTAGGCACAGCTTATTGAATAGGTAACTTTCTTTAGGGCTGGAAGTTTAATGATTTTAAAGACATATTCGAAAGAGCAAATACATGTGAATGTGTCGGTGAGTTACACTTAGGGAAACAGAGAAGACTTCCTGAAAGCTTTAAATTTTTTAAAATAAATTCTACTTGAATGCTGAACTCTTGTGGAGAGATATCTTGAGAAATAGAGGATACTGTTTTAGTCAAGAAAAATAAGAATAAAATAAATCATGCAAAAATTGTGAGCTCTAGAGCCAATAACTTTTTTTGCTATTGTTATATTTTCTCCTTGTGTACTATTTAATGTGTTATATATACAAACTATAATATTTGTGCATATTATTTTATTTCTGCAAACATTCTCATATTTGCAAATAAAAACAGAATATCTCATTGTATGTTCAGCAAAACACAATATTATTTATCTACGGTTAATGAGAGAAAGAAGTTTCTTTCCCAAGAGAACTCTTGTCAGAGTTAAAGGTCAATCAAAACTTACATATCAACTTTAATAAAATGAACATACATTTTACTTATGCCAGGGTTCCATGGCAGTTCTTCTTTGTCTTGGAATCTCTCGGTGCACTATCCATGATTCCCAGCCCCCTCCTGTAAAGACGTCATTGCATGCAGCATGGGAAAATTTGCCTTCTCATGCTTTCTCTTTCCATATGCACAATGATATATATACTTAGAGCTTTTGTCTGTTTTAGGAAAATCCCATGGAAATTAACGAACTGCGGGTTGATGTCAGAACTGAGGCTGCCAAGTTTGGGGAGGTCAAGAGAGTTACAGTTTATGATGTGAGTAATTGGACGTTGTATGATACAGGGTGGTCTGCTGATCCCTTGTCTTTTAATATTAATTTGAGAAAATTATACTGATGACATAATCTGTATTTCAATGCAAAGTATAATGTGCAGATAATGTCAAATATGTAAATATGTTATCATGTTGGTAAGGACATGAATGGTGTGTGAGACAAGGTTGTATGATGGGTCCATGTCTTTTCTTGGTTGTTGCAAAACAGTTCAACAAGTTCTGCAAAGTGACATGCTTATGTGTGGTACAAGTTGACATTATCCAATGTCATAATGGCTTAATGTAACTATCCTTATCAATCATTTCAAACAATTTTTAAGAGAGGAGAGCACTTTTATTATTCATAAATCAAGAATATGTTCTTCCATTATCCTTCTTGAGAAACCATGTCGTTTCTAGTTTGTCTGCTCAATGGAATAATACATTCAAGATGAGTTGTATAAAAAATGACTTTGTGAAACAAGTAATGTATTTTAAATTGCTTCCCATCAATTCATAATTCATAAAAATTATTCACTTGTATTGTCTTTCACATCCATTGCAAATTTCCCTGGGAAGGAAGTTAGAAGACTTGCGGGTTTCATCCCCTCTGTAATGTAACTGTCAGCTCTTATATTCATTTCATTATACATTGCTAAAGAGCTTGCCCAGCCATCATGGGCATGCTGATATTGAATGAAGTATCATAAACCCCAGATACACATCTGGCAAATAAGATATCAGAGTCCGTAAAGTTAATATCCTAATTACATGTGTACTCGAATAACCAGAAGATTTCTTCATCTGTAGTTTCTTTGTTCCCTTGCGTATGGAATTTTGAACCATTTTTCAATATCTTTGTTTATCATGATTGTATTTGAAGAATTTGAAATGAAAATATTTTATTAATCAAATTATGTTGAAAGGAATGTTTCCATTAGCAGAGATATGGAAATATTTTCTGTCCAGATGTAGAATAAATTTGGTCGAAGTTTACCTTTTGGTTTTGAAAAGATAATGCATTAGTTACTTTTCTAGAAATTGTGAAACTGTTAATTAAATGTTGTGTTTCAAATTATTTCAAACATATACAAACAACAAATAGGAAATAATTTTTATATTTATAAATTTTATCACCATCACAACAAGCCTACAAAGATTCACATACATGTTAACTGTTTTATATACACTAAACCTCAGTCTTCATTAAAGCAAACTGAATTTATTATCATTGCTTATTTGACAAGTGTCCATGACACTTTTATGGTTACGAAATATTTCAAATCTTATGGTTGCCAAGTTCTATTGAATTTCTTAAAACATAAGCATGTGGCATGTTTAATTGTTGCTCAGCACGTTGCTGCCAGTATGAAGAACATGGTTCAACTCAAACTTGATCAGAATTGATGCAAAGCTAGCCAGTAGTTTGAGTCAGGGGATCTACAAGATGTTGAAAGGACGTAATGTTACCAAATGAGACAGGTCCTCTTGGCAGTTTTATTTTTATGTCATTCTGGTTGAGGCTGAGACTTTAACACAGAAGTCAAAATTTCCCTCAAGCATTTTCCAAATCATAGAGAAAAGTGGTTGGGAATTTGTGATTCGGGGTTTAATGCCGCTTTTTAAGAGTATTTCACTTATATCACGACTGCTAATATTATTGCAGGGAGAAAGCCCGCAATACTATTTTGGTTATGTATTGCAGTGAAACCTGCGAGCATCAGCTGGAACTAGTAAGCCACTGGTGGCACAGTGCTGAAATTCAGTGTAGAATTGCACCCAAACCTTACTGCATGTAGAACACTTCTGTACTGCAGACAAAATTAATTTATCTGTTATCTCTGAGACAAATTATGTTAATATCGTATATGAAAATAGAAGCCAAGGACTTTATGGATGACATACATTTTTATCTGATAATAGTTACACTTTGTTAAAGATTTTGAAATTCAAAGGGTAATGATAGAAAACCTTTTAAGAATCTATACAGCAAAAGTGCTATTGTGCCAAAAAAAAGAGTAAATCATTCATAAAAATCCTCAGCTACTTTATCATATCAAATTGTGGAATACCAGAATTAAACAGTTATTTGATATACTCTATTTAGTGAATTTAAAAAATTAATCACTTTCACAATGTCCTATAAGCAATTTCAAAGTTATTGATAAAATAGGAACTCATAACTAAACTTACTTTACAATATCCATATCCTAATGAATTGTAATGTCATAAATATTTTCAGTTCTTGTCAAAATGTCCCCCCAAAAGTTACCAGACCATCAATGATTATGAAGCATGTGCTTTAGAACCAGGAGTTTTCAAAATGAGAATAATAATAACAAAATTGTGTCTTTTAGAGTAAGAAAAATAGTGAAAAGAAAGCTGCATTCTTATCTAGATAAAAGAAATCTAACTTCCATTTTCTTTGACTGATTGAAAAACTTAATTCAAATAGCCAAACTGAGAAACTATTTTATTGCTTCTTATAAAAAAGGTTGATAAATATTTCACATGTTAATATCAATCTGATTGAGCTTTTAAAAAATGACTCTTTTCAGTACCAAGAAAGAACTTTCAAATTGCTATAAGTTTGAATACATTGTTACAATTTGAAAATTAAAAAATGACTTGTCATGAAAACATTCTCCACTTGCAGGTTTGCTTTGACCTTCATAAGATTAACACACAAATGGGAATCATGTTATATGTACAGGCAATATTAAATCATTGAAAATCTTGATGATAGCAATGTTGTGTATATTCTACTTCTTTATCTTTGGATGTATTGACAAAGATACTAATGTCAAAGACCCTAGTAATATGTATCCTTTCCAGGATAAAGAAGTTGTCAATCCACAAAATTGCAGTCATCAATCATTGTCACTTCAACTTCTTAAATTCCTTTCAGATAATTTCAAAATCTTGTAATGTTCCCAATTTATGTCATAATAAACTTCCAGGAACATATTGTTTATTTATAAATGACCTACATTTCAGCGTCATCCTGATGGCGTCATCTCTGTCAAGTACAAGGAGGCTGAAGAGGCTGACATGTGCATCTCCCAGCTGAATGGTCGCTGGTTTGCCAAGCGTAGAATCATCGCACAAGTGTGGGACGGCAAGTCCAAATATGAAGTGGAAGAGACGGAAGAGGAGCGAGAAGCTCGCCTGAAGAAATGGCAGGACTTTCTGGAGACTGGAGCTACTGCAGAGCCTTCCTCAGTTCCTGCTCCTGCTGTGACATCATCAGAAAGTGTGGCGACATCATCAGAAAGTGTGGCGACATCATCAGAAAGTGTGGCGACATCATCAGAAAGTGGGGTGAAGTCATTAGAAACTGTCACAACTGAGAGTGTTACGCCATCTGAAAATGTGACACCAGAAAATGGAAGTTCCTCAAAAAATGTTGAAAATTCCACACCTGTTGAAGCAACATCATCCAAACCTCAATCCACAGACACTGTTACATCAGATTCTGGGGTTTCAGTTGAAGCCAAGGGAAATGCTGATGCAAACCCTGTTGAATAATAAACTGTAAAAATCCATTCACCACATAAATCTATTCAGTTATTGTCTAGGGAATATTCTTCAGTACCTTATCCTCATGTGACACCATTTGACACATCATTGCATATGGTAGCAAATCCTTATGTCTTATGTTGGCATCAGAACTTTAATGACATCAATAAGTGCTTCTACTTACAAAATTGATGACATCTTCAGAAGTTGCTGTAGTAAATGAAGGACCTGGAACAGAGTATATTGGGAGATTTCAATGACAAATTGTTACTTAGACGTATATGAATAAAAGTTACTATTTTTATTTGATTAAGGCAACTCAGAATCTATTTCTTAAGGTCCTCCTTTAACAATGGTGATTGTAAGTCAATTTATGTTATTTATGTTAGAGAATAAAACTGAAGTTGAACTTTGGTCAAAGTTGCTTTGTGAAGGAGCCACGGGACGTTCATCAATTCATGCTCTAGGTGTGAAATGATAACAGTTTGACAACATCATGAGAAAGGGGGAGGGGGTTCTCTCATCTGAAACTGCTTCACTCTTTTAAGAGCCAAATCTTGCTTTCTCAGTGATTATAAAAAACTTAGGTTACAGAAATAAATTTAAATTTGATCAAATCTATTATGAAATGTATAACTAACATAATATATTTTAAAATGTTAAGTAATGAATAAGTATTGTTATTTGTACATAATATCAGTTTGATATCATGAATTTAATATATTCATATATACCAAGAATTGTACCAGCGCAAATTTATAACTTTTCTTACCATTACTGCTTGTGCAGTTTATTACTTTACAACTCAGTGTTTAACTCATCATTGTTTTTTGTCAAATATTATTTCTATCTCATCGAGTGGTTTTTAGAAAGTGATAATATCAAGGGTGTTGCAGCTATGACATTCTCTCCCAACAGAGGCAGCTCCGTCACAAATTCCTATACAACCTCTGTCTTAAAACGAAGGTTTCTTGGTCTAGATATGTAGAACGCTGATTGGAGGCAATCAAAGTTAGCTGTGCAATCAGGGACGCCGTTTCAAAAGTTATCGCTACACTGAAACTCGGCACATTACCACCCATGATTCGCTAGTTCCAGCCGATGCTCGCAGGTTTCACCGCAATGCATAGCCACCGGGCTTTCTCCCTGCAATAATACTAGCAGCCGCGATATAAGTGAAATAATCTTGAAAGCGGCGTTAATCACCAACTCACCTCACCTAACCTCAAAAGTTATCATTCAAATCCCCTAAGTTATCTCCATAAGCTTTCCCAAAGCTTAACTTTATTCGAATAAGCACCTTGCACTTTGAGTCGTCTTTACAGAACACAAACGTCTCATTTTGCGACTGTATCATTGCACAGACCTGTGTTGACAACAAATATGTTATTCATGCATTTGTTGTTTTCATTGGCTGAAATATTGCCAGTTAGTTTAAGTTGCAATTTAAGACAGAAGTTCTAAGGAATTTATGACGGAGCTACCTCTGTTGGGGAACAATGCAGCCATGAGTAAAAATGTCATTTTTTCGTTTCACGAATCATAGGGCTTTAAATTGTTTGGAAGGCCTTTGTGTTTTCAGTGACTTGTTCTTAAGACTGTTGCATCCCATTAGATGACATTTTGTGGGGAGACACATTGCATTTTGCACTCATGGATAGAAAATTGATAATTTGGTTTAGCCTTGACCCTCCTCCTATGTTGCCCACAGGGCATTCTCTCCACAGAAATGCTAAAGGACACAGAGTATGTTGTTGGAGTCAAATATGTCAAACTTCGTAACTGGTTTTATTTTATCAAGAAGTGGCGGTTGTCCCTGAAAATCACCATCTTATAACTGATCAGTTCAGTAAGGAGACAATAAACAGGTTTAAGGTGTAATTTATGTCCAAAAAACGGATAATGACTTGCGCCAATGACTCAAACGTAATTCTGGAAGTTTATTTACAGCAGATAAGAGGAAAAATATTTTTTGATAGTATTTAGTTGATCAATTAACAAATATTCATATAAATTAAATACATTTTTTTCAACTTATTAACATCTATATGGCTGATAATCTGTCATAATTAAAAATTTTTTAAATTTTTGCATTTAGATGAAAAGCAATATTTGATTTATACACAATACAGAAGGCATTTTGGATCTCATTTCAGCCAAATAAAAATGTATAAAACATACTCTGTGTCACTTTAAAGAAGCACAGAGTGCAAACATACAAGCAAGAAAGCTGCTTTTTATACTGTTGTAAAGGGAAAAACCCTGTCAGAATGCGTTTGAATCCTGATAGAGCCAATTTTTGGCCATCCTTGTTGGTTTTTGTCATGAGTCAGAAAAAAAACAGTGGAAGGTCTATTTAAATTTTCCACGAAATAAAGATAAACTACATGTATTTATAGGTTATCCACAAATGTACGACGAATTATTGTTGATACTAATCGACAATGCTTTGTAACACTCAAGCAAGGTTATTCACAGTCGTAGTGAAGAAATATCTTCATTTCTTAATGTTTTTCTTTTCAAGTTGCTCAGATCTATTTCTCAAAAAGTAAAATCTAAGGCAACCAAAAAGTTACACTCAAGAACATGCTTGAAAGGAATAATGAAATAATCATATATTAATGGTATATTAGTATAAAATAGAATGCTCCTCTAATTTTGTTTCCACAATTAAATAGTACCCTGACATCACTCTCCCTTTAAGTTGTAAAATAAAATAACAATTCATGAAAGCCTGATGAGGTACATAGCCACGAGCCCTATTTTGTTCTTAAGGAATATTGTTTTTGGTTATTACACTTTTGTTGACATATAAAGTATGCCCTGAGTATTTTTATAAGTCAATTTGTTTAATCTAGTTTAAACTAGCTGTAATGATTCACATACACCATTACAGACCTTGGGATTACAGCTAGTTTTCACTAGATTGTATTTTGTTAGGAAAAGATAAATTTTGCTACAATTGTTTCAGTTCTGTATGAATGGTTTATATATTTTGTCATATTACAGAGTAAAATATTTACAAGAACTATTTTGTCGTGTTTTCTATTAACATTCATTGTTTCTATTTAACATATTTGTCTTCATCAAATGCGCATTATGCAGTGATAGAAAACACATAAAGCATTGTGAAAAAAGTTAAAACAACCTCTTTGGCCCTCAGAGACAGGAAAGGAAAGGAAAAGGAAATAAATTTGATGTTTATTGCAAATGTATCATTCTCTTTTAACATCATTCATAATCAAAATTATTGGTTTTCTTTGATTTTGGTATTTTTGCCTAAAACTCATACCGCAGGAATAGTTTCGAACGAAATTTATTTCAAAACATTCATTAGATTACTTTCTTATTAATTGTTTCCAATGTTACTTCCCGATTTAACACAACAAATAAAACAGACATTCCATGGGTTAATAAAGAACTACACACAATCATTTACTAAAAACTAATTTAAAGTCATATGTACACGTTTTTGCAAAACCACTAAATTGAATAAATTATGCTTACTTAGCAAAAATATGATCATTTGGACCAAACTTTCTTGTCGCGTTTGCAATAATGTAAATTTTCATGTCTGTTTTGCAATTTAAGTGCCTACTGATTTAGCTCAGTTTACAAACAAATCAAGTGAGCCCCACTAGCGTTGCATCACAAATGCTATATACTAAGAATCTAGTAATTGCATCATCAATACTTATGACAAACGCATTCCTCATTCGCCTTTTTATTTGTTCTTTCTATAGTTGAAGAAAGTAAGCATGAGCTATTTTCATTGCATTTTCAGCTGAGAAATTCCATTTGTTCTATGTCACGGCTTCTGAGAATGATATGGTAATCTCCATCGTATGACAAAGGGGAAGGGTGTTTTCATTGTAAAAGATGATGGCTAGAATCCATGCAGAACTCTGAAAATGGTTAAATGGTTTTCCATGGGAAAGATTGATCTTAGTGATAAACTATTTGCCACTAGTTCATTAAAATTTTACCAACAAAAGTAAGCCTATGACTTTAATACAATATTGATATAAATTCTCAAAAGTTTTAAACACAAGGAGTTTATCATTTTGTCTGAAAGATTGATCATTTAAATCAATGCTTCAGAGATCCAGTGATCTGTTAGATTTCGAGGATATGCCCGGATGGTGAATCCGGATGATAAATTCCGGAATTTATTGCTTCTATCACATGAA
Organism: Phorcus lineatus; assembly: GCA_921293015.1. NCBI lineage: Eukaryota > Metazoa > Mollusca > Gastropoda > Trochida > Trochidae > Phorcus > Phorcus lineatus. The sequence continues at coordinate 19,954,713 of OV121085.1, forward strand.
AATTTTCAACGTTTTGACGCAGTTTTGCGGATTTAGCTATCTTACATCTGTTATTGTATGATTAAGTATGACATCAGTTATAAAATTACTTTGTTTGTAAGCATTTAGACGCCATTTCCAGGTTGATTTCGACGGGAAATGTTCTTCCGTCATAAAACTGGGTCAAGTACCAATATTTGGTAAGAGTTACTTCCCTTGATAACTTCATTCATTATTCGTCAAGATGGTTTTACGGAAAATTAAGTTGTGAATTAAGACTGTTTTGATGGGCTATAGGTGAATACTTGCATGAGGTAAATAACTTAAATTGTGACAACGTACGAATGCAATAAGTTTCTGGTGGAAAACAAATGAATTTAATCCATAATGCCCGATTGCTCGGTGCTCTTTTATTTTTTTATTATTTTTTTATTGTGAGAGTTTTATTCTGGACTTAAGAACTTTTTATGATAACAAATATGATTCACTTTCAGTTCAAATTTCAAGAAAATAAATTGCTTTTGTGAATCTGTAACATTATAGGAATTAAATTTAAAAATCAACAATTTGCAATCATAACTTATGATTATTTGTCAAAATGAAACATTTGTTAAAACAATTCATGTGTAGGCCTTATATACAAGTCATTTCTACTTACAATTTATATAACCCTTATAAGACTACTGATGAATCATGTCACATCAAACAGTCAGTCAACCATTATGTATCAAGTATGCCAGACCAACAGCCAAACTTTATAATTTTACAGTGTTGTGTATCACCCTAAACATTCGCTAAATATAAGATCTAGAGATGCACAGCTATTTATACCATTAGAATAAAGAATATGAGAAAAAAACTTTGGTATCGTTGAAAAATTAGTTTCGATCTATAAGATTAATCAGTGACAGTGAAAGTTTTTAAATGTTTGCCCCCTTGTGTCCAAAGGTTGTTTGAAAAATAACAGTGTAGGGGGAAAGTACACAAACAGATTTTGAATACACCTTAAAAGCCATCGTCACAATTAAAACATTTTAGCGGTCATATGATTCAGTGATTGTTTGAATTCATGAAAGGTGAAAAGTCTCGGACAAGGCCATCTAATATAACTCCAATGAAGCAGCACTCAAGTGTTTGATCATTCTCTCCCAACAGAGGTAGCTCCGTCATAAATTCCTATACAACCTCTGTCTTAATACGAAGGTTTCTCGGGCACGAAAGGTAGAACGCTGATTGGATGCAATCAAAATTAGTTGTGCAATCAGCGACGCCGTTTATATCACCTAAGTTATTTCCGGAAGCTTTCAAAAGCTAAACTTTATTTGAATATGCACCTTGCACTTTGAGTCGTCATAACAGAACCCTTACGCCTCATTTTGCGACTGCATCATATGCATAGGCCTATAATACAGCAAGTATGTTATTCATGCATTCAGTGTTTTCATTGGCTGAAATATTGCCAGGTAGTTTAAGTTGTAAAATTGTTCCGCTAGGGGAAACTGTCTGAAGCCCGAGAAACCTTTGTATTAAGACAGAGGTTGTATAGGAATTATGACGGAGCTACATCTGTGGGGAGAGAATGGTGTTTGATTTGAAGAAGATTATTTGTTGTCAGTGCACATTAGAAAGGTGTTCTTTAATACATCTTTGAATGAAAAGAGGAGTGCAAGGAACTAAGATTAAATGCTTTTTCTAGGCATTTGACAAAATTTCCCTATTCTCTTCTCTAGAGTATGTGTTATTTCGTTTGGGTTAAAAAAGGGATTTTATCAAAGCATTTCCAATGGTGTGAGTATCAAGCTTCTTTCTATATATACAGTTATCAATTTGGTGGCATACAAATGGACATACAGTTGTCAATATTTTTGAGGACTACAAACTATTCTTTCTCTTTCAGATATCGATCCTTTTCTCAGTACTTTAAGAGTCCGAAGACGTTGTATCCCTTCACAACAAAAGGAATAACACTTAAAAAGAGAATGTAGCAATTAACAGATCTTATATTCAAAAAGAAATTTCCTCTACCTGGTGAAAAATAACACTCTTAGAAGTTTCCAGAACAAAACGACATTACTTCCTTGCAACAGAATAACCTACAGTAGAAATTGCTAAGTTTTGATATAATGGAAGGTTTAGTTATATCTCAAGAGCAGCGATAGTTAACTTGTTCAGAGCTGAATCTAGATGGAGGATTTTCACCGTTCTTCATAAATGGTTAGCTTTTGATGGCCAAACCTTTAAAATCTTAAAAATTTATTCCAGTCCTGCTTATGAATTTAGAAATGGAGTCCAAGCAATATTCAGCAGACTTCTTCAACTCGTTTATAGAGAACCTTCAGAACCTGTGCCAGATGTATCTGTCCTATGAGCAGTTGGTAGAAGTCACTGGCTACATCAGTGTGGAGATGGACAACAGTCGGAAGGAGAGGTTTGTCCTTAGTGAGATACTCCAAAGCACAGGCGATGTCTTCAGTGAAAGTTACTGCTCTAAGGTCTTCAAAGATTTCTCTTCTGAGACCTTAAATCTTAATTCGAGCAGACGCGTGTTTCGACAGATCGATCAAAATCAAGGTCAGAATGAAAGAATTGAAATAAGCAAGTCGCCAGTGGAGGAGGTAAAGGGAAGCTCAGAACCAGTCTATGATGAGGATGAACCAGAAGTTCTTGCTGTTGAAATGCCCACCAAAAAGAGGAGGGTCAGCCATCTTGAAAACCAATCCCCAGATTACAAAGAAAACGAAACGCTTCCCAAAAGGTCTATGTCAGGTGTTTCGAACATTTCATTCTTGCAGCAAGATGATGCTGCAGATATGGCTTCTGTTTCAAACAAACAACCCTCATACATAGCTGATACAGAAAATTTTAGTGCTCCAGAGCCTATAGTTCAAAATGAAATGGCAGAAGGCATTGAATATTCATCTTCCACCAAGACAGCGCATCAAGAGCCAATTAGAAGAAGCTGGCATGTAACAAAAATGGAGTTTCCTTCAGAACCAGAAACCGCTGACCTCACTCCCTCTGGTGACGTTAATGAGTCACAACCTCAAACATTACCCCAAGGACATCGACAGATTGCCACACCAGTAGTGTCCCAGGCTGCTACTGAGACCCAATCTATGGAGACAAATCAGTTGGTAATCTCTGGAACTTCCACTCTCTCAGACACTCAAGTGATGTGTAAGGCTGAACCAGATGCAGAGGTTTCTCAGGATATTCTTGTTTACACAGGTGAGTGATTGTATAAAATGTACAGGGGTTATGTCAACTTCCCCATAAAGGCATAGCTCATGTAAGTTTTCGCCACTGGCTGGTTTCAGCAGTGCTACATTTCATCACTTCATTTCTTGTGCCAAATGTTCTGTGTACTGCAACTTACTTTGTAGTTCAATAAGAAATCTGGCCGTTACTGTTTGCCTGCGATCAAGAATACAACTTTAAGTGCAATACAGCAAGATATTCAGCTAATGATGGCCTAGTTATGTCTTAGGGGGTAGTTGTGGTCATTTGCAAATGTTGTACTGTTATTTACAGTGAACATTTTATGTATTGCAGTAAAACATATTGTTTCAACCCTTGGTGACTTCAAAAATTATTTAGTATGCAAAGATTGAGGGTAAATAAACATTTTGTATTGTAACTGAGAAGTTGTTAAATCCAACCATGAATTCATAATTCTGATTTGTTACTTTCCACAGATATTGATAATGATGATGATGCAAATCCTAGTGAGGATTCTGGTGAATCCAAACACAGCACCTATGGCAATGAATGCTCTGAGAAAGACTTCATCATGATAGAACTGGACTCAGATGATGATGAGGACTCTTTAGGATCAGAAGCTGCACCTCGGAGTTCATCTACAGTCCAGTCACCATCTGTCTCTTCTCAAAGATCAGAGAAGAGGGACCCTTCCTCCTATAGCAAACCACAACAGTTTGCCATCAACAGATTATCTCAGTTCCTAAAGCTCAAGAAGATCCGGGGCCCAATATATTCCTTGCCACCGAAAAAACTAGATCCAATTCTTGCAGAATTTTATCAAAGAGTTCGTAAATGTGGTGGAGAAGAATTTGGGTCGCGTAGCCTTAAGACTATACAACAGTATCTGGAGATCTATTTCCGCAGCAATAACTATCCTGCATCCATCACCAGAAGTCCTGAATTCGAGCATTCTCGAGGTGTAATGGCCGCCAAGATCAAGCAGCTGAAGTCCCATGAAGATGACATCCTGACCGTCAAGCGGGAAGATGTCCAGAAGCTGTATGAATTGGGACTTCTTGGAGATTCCACTCCAGAGACCATCATCAACACCTTGTGGCTTATGAACACCGTCAGATTTAATATTAAGGGCTGCAAGCGTCATACAGATCTGAAATGGGGTGACATATATTTGAAAAATAATAACGGTGTTGAGTCACTTGTTCTTAGGAATTCACACCTGTACATTTTGGGGAGTCCTTCCAAACCTGCCCGATGTTTCGTGGAACTGTACAAGAAATATTGGTCAATGAGGCCGCCTGATGTGCTTGATGCAGACTCCCCCTTCTATCTGGCAACCCATGAGGCAGGATTCCGAAACTACAAGTATGGCAGTAGGATCGGTACTGTCCTAAAACGTATGCTGTTAAGCGCTGGTCTGCCTCAGGGCATGAAGATTTTGAACTATGATATTTTGTAGCAAAATCCTTTCTTGGAAAGGGACTTGTCAAGAGTTGGTTGTGTGTATCTGCTTAGAATGGCTATCTCAAGGAAGAAATATTTTGAAAATTTGTTTGTATTGAGCGGAATCAAATGTTGATATTGTTCCTGTAGAGCTGCCCAAATGCACAAAGATTTCAGTAATATTTTGTATTGAATTATTGTTGAAATGGTCAAAGGATCAAACCATCAGTCCAGCCTGCTTTTGGGCTTGTTACATTTGAAAATGATCCCCTTCCAGATAAGCCAAAGGGGGATAATGTCATGGAGCTGTCCGTCCATCCGTCTGTCCCAAAAAGGCAACATATCTTGCGAAACCAACTCTTCCCACATTTTTACATCAATCTTTCTGAAACTTTACACATGCTAACACTATATGTCAGTGATGCACATATTGGGTGAGATACTTAATGGTTTTGGAGTTATGGCCCTTGTACTTTACACAATACCCATCTTGCAAAATCAATTTCTCTAACAGTTTTCCTCTACCTATCTGATACTTTGTTCATGAAATTAATGAATTCTTTGTTTCCAAAGGACGGTGATTCTTTGAATCAGTTTTGGAAGTCAAAGTCACCTTGAAATTCATTTTAAATGCCTTTTTTGGTTGTTTGGCTGAAATGATTCTTTTAAAATACAAGTACAGTGTGTACAATGCTGTCTTGAATGAATTTCTTTTAATAATAATACAGCATACACTGTAAATTCTTCTTTAGAAGGTTAAGTGTGCATCAAGAGGACAAGTAGCGGGGGAGATCGTGCTCTCCGAGAACTCTTGTGATATTTTGTTGTGAATTATTGCTGGAAAAACAACAAAGATTGGATTAAGTTATCTTAAAATAAAATTTTGTTGAGAGTCAAACCTATGCTTATTTTGTTAAGATGTATGTTGGTTGATACATTTCTGAATCTGTAGATCTTTTAATTAGATCAAATGTATGCTTGGTAATATCAGATGTCAAAAAGTAATGATATCTCGATGTTTTCATTAGAGGAAATATATTATTCAGTTTTAGAGAAGTAATGTCTACTAAAGTGTTTTTCCAAAACTATGTTATTAAAACTAAAATGAGATCAACATGATTTTCTGAATAAGTTCTTCTGTGTAAAAATTCTGACTTTTGGGAGTATATTTTTTCTTGTTCATCACTTGCGATGTTGCGATGTATGAGCATATGCTCTGGAAAGTCATGATTTTTGCAATTAGGAAGTTGTTATCCAGAATTGCTATCTTATTCTAAACTGCCCTCAGTTATTTGAAAATGTAATATTTTAAAACTAACCACCTCTCAAAAGGTATCTGTAAGTTTTTCACTTAAAATACAAGTCAGTCCAAAAAAATTAAATATTCAAATTATATTTATATATTTTCTACGAACATTTGTCTCCATATTAAAAGTGATAGAATCACAAATCTTGTCTTCCCTAAGTCGCAGAAGAAATTTTTAGTCATGATATTTTATAGATTATACTGACATTTTGTCATGTCATTTTTTACTATGTTTTGTTCATGCTTCTTGATAAAAGTTTTCAATGTGCTATTTGAAAACGTGCATTTATTGTTCTGTTGTATTGTTGATGTAAACTGAAGGCATATTTGAAGTCATCGACCCTAGTCATTGTTTCGTAGTGCAGAATATGTATGTTCCAATGGCAAATAAGAGACTTTTGGAATATTGAATGAATTTGTGATTTTGAAATAAATATATATTCCTTTATATATATTTTGTCACTTTTGTTGTGAATACCATCGCTTACTTTTACGACATTACTGGTACATATTTCAGATGTACATATTTCACACAAGATATCGGAACATTATGTCAGGTGCTGTAGTCACATGGCAAAAGTATCAATCAAAGGTGTCAGTTGCATGGTCATTAGGAAATATTGCTGAAAGTGTCAACATATATGGCTAACCTAAGGCATCTCTTTACTGAATCGTTAGTTTGGAAACTTATCTTACGCAGAAAGGACAGATTTGAGTTGGTAGTGTTTGAAATACATTACATAACTAGCATACATGTATAGGTATGAATTTGGCTTCTGTACACATATAAGGTTGTTTTCGAAACTATAATAACTTTTAAAGACCACAATGTGAGCTATGTTCAATTAATATTGGCAAATATGTTATTTTGTCACATATAAAATGTCATGATTTTCAGGGAATGTCCCTTTAGAGAGGCTAACCTATAGGCATCCGCCATTTTGATTCGAGGGAAATGGCACTATTAAAAGCGATGTACGTTTACAAATTTTACAACAAAATAAAAATAAATTACATGTATGGATAGTATATCCACTAATTAACAAATAAAATACGATAAAACCAATCATCAATACCTTGTAATGCCGTAGTAAGGTTTCTCACATTTGAAGTGTCGATGAATGGCTTCACTTATCATTTTTGTTTTATTTTACCGAGTGTAAGCTCTAATTTATCAAGTTGTCTAAATCAACCAAACTGTTATCCTCAGTAACTTATTTGAACTTGGCATTGTTAAAATCATGTACTAATTACATATATGAATAAACTGGAATTTCGTGTCCATGAGAAATCCCCCTGTAGGACTGTCCTTTTAAGGAAATGTTCTGTCTCTGACTACATTTTAATCATCCTGCTTTGGTCCATTTACGGTTCATTCACAATCAGGTGATTTTATCAAGGGCACATACCAATCTCGTTGAAAGCAGTTAAAAACTATCACTCGTTCATCGATGCTCATCCTGAGCCGAGTGCTGTTCAATGGGGTTCGGGTCGGGTTACCTTGTGTGTATGTTACCTGCACCTTCCATAACTTCTAGCAACCAGAGGCCCTCTAAAAGATAGATCGCAACAATAGATTTTTAGCCTTGTCGCTGATTATCTAGAGTGAAAATGTCGCCTGACACGACCCCTGTTGAACGCTACACAGATCAGAAACGCAGAGACGTATACGAGTGAAATGTTCTTGTTGATTTCAATGAGATTGGGCAGACACCAAAAGCTATTCTTCCTATAACAAACCAAAACAGTTCATCAACAGCCAACATAGACAACCTTAACCTTTAAATGAAAATTCGAGGAAGATTCTGTAATTACATCTTTCATATCCTCTTTTAAAACAATTCAAGTAACCAGTTCATCAATAGCATGTGTCTGCTCAATTCTTCGGTCATTCTGTTCCTTAAATCTCTTGTAATAATCACTCTTCTTTCAGCAATGTGTATGAATAACATATCTCCGCTCGTTCGTTGTGCCGTGTTTAATCCAGGTTCCCAATTCAAAAATAACATTTCAAGCTTAACTGATCACTGTTGGAACTTGGAAGTAGGGTTATATGAGCACTGCTCACTCATTCTCTTATTTCAAGATACATAGACATTGCGATTTCAATACTAAAAAGAATAAGAAAAGACCGAAGTAAGTATACCATGATAAAGTTAGAATGTTTTGTTTTGAGTCATAAAGAAATACGCTTAAATGGGGAGGACCATGAAAAGAATTACGTCAAGTAGGGGAGGGCAAAATTTTCATATACAAACTCAAGTAAAAATTTTCGGGTGTAATTATTTCTTTTTTACACATTATAATTTCATATTCCATTTGAATCTTGTAAAAAATGAATGAAGATCTCATGCGACATATCATGTTACAGTGACACCAGAGAATAAAAGTTTGTAACAGCACGGCCCAAAATTTACTTTAAGGGGGAACACCACGTTTTTTAAAAAATAAAATGATCTCACGAAAACGAATATAAATGTTAACAAATGAAAGACATTGTTTTTAATTTTAAAAAATCAGTTTTAAATAGAGACTATATTACTACCATGTTAAGTTAATCTATGCTGATCCATTTTCCTACTTCAAATGATTAAAAGAACAGTTCTATCGGGGTATTTTTTCAAGACGAAATCGGCGGGGCATTACATTGTATACATTCCTCTTCAAGTAAGATAGGATTATCGGTTTCGGTTAAAACTTGTATATTAGTAGTACATGAGTATAACATAATCCACTTGATATTAATATCCACTCATATTACTTGGGTATCATTTTGGCTGATTTAGATTTACAAACTAGATAAATGAGAGCGCACACTCGGTGAAATAAGACAAGAATGTGTAAATAGCCTTGAAAACGGCGTTACATGCTTTGTTGATTAGTCTTATCATCAATCATTTGTAAATGTGTGGATATTCTATCAATACATGTTCTTTTACTGTTTTAAAATTAGTAAAAGTACAGCGCCTTTTTAAAAATGCATTTCCCTCAAAATAAAATGGCGTACCAGATGCAGATAGAATCTAGGTCAGGCTCTTTACAAGGTGTTCACACAAAATGACCCCAAGTGGTTTGATACTAGATAATTTCATCTACGACTACATATGAATGGGTCGAGTAATGAGATGTTTGACCCTCTAAAGATGAATAATACATTTGGCATTAATTAATGTTTAGTGGGGGGAAATTTTCATATTTATTTTAAAAAAAAAACCGCTACTGCAGCTTTACACCAGTGCTGAAACATGGTTGTGATGATGGCTACACATGTACACATAAGAAGTATATGACACTAATCGACTATTACTCCGGCTTAGATGTGACGTATATATTTGAGTTACGAGAAGCAACTATCGTGTATAGCTTTTCACTAAATATGAAACCAGTAGGCTACTTAGATTCGTTTGAATCCCGTATAATAAAAACTCAAGTTCTTTTTTGAAACTTAAATCTATTCAATATTATTCTGCACTGTAACAGAAACATTGAGATTATTCATTAGTTCTGCAAATCCATTGTATCCAAATATTCGCTTATATTCAATAAACACTCCTGATATATTTGGTATTTGATAAACTTATATTTTGTATCACGATAGGGGTGGGGAAGGGGGGGGGGGTCTAGCAACGAGTTATTGCATTATTTTAGGTTATAACTTCTTTACTGGGTTAAAGATATGTCAGCATGCGGTAAAAACATTTCAATGGAAAAATATGTGTTTATTATCAAACAAGACGAATATTTATACTTTTAAAAGTGAATTGCAAGTGTCGATTCAATGATCCGGATTTTCCGGATTTTTACAAAGAAGCGGAAGTTGCAAACCGGAAGTATGAGTTATCGTAAACAACCTCACGCTGAAGCAAAATGATGCTCCAAAAATGGGTCATATTCCTTTGAATTTAATAACAACTGGTACATCAAAGGTACAAATGGTTTCTAAGAACATCATATTATTTTTTTGCACCATGCTAATGATCAAATGACTTTGCAACATCGCACGAAAACAGACAAACTCTGACTTGGCTGCATTGTTTCACAATCAAACTGCACCTCTTCATTGGTCCTAAATTAATGAAATTCGCACTAATTATCGCCCGTTTCTACATCTTCCAGGTTAATTTCATTTCTTTGTTTTACAATAGTTAGATATTATCTAAGGAAATAAGCTCAAATAATAAGGTTTGGTGTGATTCTTTAATTATTTGATTGTTTTATCCTAGATGATCCAAACAGTGCCACTTTTTGGTGTTATAATGATAAGTATTCTGGGTTCGTGGTGCATTTAAACAAATATTCAGACATATTTGACAATGGAATGTTATATGCCAGTAGGTCCTCAGAGAGAAATGAAAAAATTGTACTGATTTTATGAAGAGCTAATCCTACAATCAAGGGAGGTAATTTATGACAGTAATTTGTCTTTCCAAAGGTGAATAACTGTAAACAACAATAAAAGTGATTGATATGGATAATGAGATTAGTTGGATTTTTCTCTATGATTAAGGGTGAAAATATTATGTAAGCCTGTAAGAAAAATTGATTTCCTGGTATAATTTTGATGATTAAACTATTTATTAATATGTTGCCTTCATAACGTAACAGCTATTTCTTTTAATTCCAAGGGGAGGCTAAATCCACATACAAAGGAGGTAACTTCAGAAATGCAAGATTGCTGAAAAAAATTCTTTTTAGTTTTAAGTTAGAGTTTTTTGGCATTGAGTCAAAATTAGGTAGACTGATATTTTAAAAGCGAGAATGCGTCCACAATAGAAATAAGACCCATCATTATCAACCTGGGCTAATTAGCCTGTCGTTTTCAGGCGAGCGCTGGCAACTGATTAGCCTTGTTTGAAAACGATGTGAATGCTATCTCGCTGTAAGAAAAAGTGTCTTCCAAAGAATTGAGGTCTAGAATGAAGATATACTGAGTAGTTACTGTTAACTTTTAGTTGACCAGATAATGAAATATAATTTTTAGATGAGAATCATTCCTTAATTTGGGCAAATAAAAAATATTTTTGTATATATAAATGTTAAAGGTATATGATATCTTTTTCAAAATCTGATGAGCTACTGGAAAATTTGATGTTTGGCTGTTTGTTTAAATACAAATAGTAATGCCATGAATTTAAAAACATGAATCAAACTAGGAATTACTGTTAGCTAGCAATATACCATTATAATGAAGAAAACCACTACAGAGATTAATGTCAATTTCAGCCAGGAGGAGCCCAACATACCAAAATTCATTTGATACAGCATGCTCAATATTCTTTAGTCTTTTTCTTTAACTTGCATTTGTGCAGCTGTAAATCCAATTATCGAGGAAGGGTTGTTAAAGTTTTAGAACTAGCCCGTCTAAAGTAAACTAATATTTCAATATTGGCTGAAGGGCTTGTAGCGATAAGAAGCACTTATTATCGTTGCATGTTTAAAACTTGATACTAAAGCATGTTGGTTGCATTTACCTCTACTTTAAGAACACTTAAAGGGACACAGAGTATGTTGTTGGGGTCAAATATGACAATCTTCATAAATGGTGTTATTTGATCAAGAAGTAGTGATTCTTTCTTAAATGCACTAGTGCACACCAATATTTCATAAACACATCAAATGTACAGATACTGCATATCTCTCAATATTATTCAAGATCCTCGTTCAAGTAATCTACCTCGTAAGTTATTTAACAAATATTTACGTATTAAGGTAGTAAAGTTGATTTTTAAAGTCCGGAAGTATTTAATGTTACGTTACATTAAATCGCATGAACTACGATATCGGAAATATTTTGATTTTGCTCATAACCAAAAAAGCAGAAACGGCAGCTGCTTTGGTCAATCTAATAGCAATGCTAATGCCGTGTTATTAAATCGGTTTATTTACAACATTGCTTTCATAAAACATAATTCATTCTTTGTTCTCATCTCAGAGTTTAGGTAAATTCAACAGCTGCACATAATACTAGTTCCGCCCCGTTCAACTGTCTATAATATATCCGTTTTGTGCACAGCTAACTATAGATTTTTTATATGTCCGAGCCGACAGCGGCTGTCTAAATATTTTCATTGTTGATTGCAGGTCAATTGTAAAGAATTTTAAGTATTTCATTGCATTGATAGAAAGCTTAAGTGAATGCATAAGTCCTCTTAAACCTTAAAATAGCCAATTTACACTGTAAAAGCGTGCACTAGTGCCTTTAAAATTAGCATTTTAATGCTTAAAATAACATAATAATAAATCAGTTCACTATAGTGACAACAGGTACAATTCGAGATTTGTGATCTCACACCTGGCAATGGCGGGTGCCAATGACTCAAATGTATTTTTGGAAACTTATTAATAGCAGATACAATAAAAAATATAGATTGGTAGTGCTTAGTAGGTCTTTAACTAGTAAATTTGTAAATTTATAAATGGGATGCAGAATTTCAACCTCTTATCATTTGTATGGCCGTCTTTTTTTTATTGCAATTTAAAGTTAGAAAGTATAATAATTTAAGCATTTTAGAGATAAAGATGTAACTTTAGAAAGGCAATATGAATTAAACTCAGGACATAGGGTATTTTGGCTTTCTTTCAAGCCACATTCAAAATTCCTGAAACATAATTTGTGCAACTTTAAACCGAAACTTTGAATCCAAAGTTAAGGCATTATATAAAGTTCCTTTTCTTTTCCAGACAACAAGGTAAAATGGAGAAACAATACTCCGTCCAGTTTTTCACCTCCTTTGTTGAAAACCTACAGAGGTTATGCCAGAACTACATCAACTATGATCAGATGGTGGAAGTTAGTGGCTACATCAGCGTTGAGATTGACAATTCTAAGAAAGAGAGATATGTTCTCAGTGAGTTGGTACAAAGTACTGGCAATGTCATCAGTGAAAGTTATTGCACTAAGGTGTTCAAGAACTGTCCCCTGCCTGTACAGAGGAGTCCAGGGGGCCCCAGGAGAGAGCCACCGGTCATGTCACAGGTTACCCCTGGCAAAAGACCGCCACTGACTCAGACCAGCCCAAACTTGAACAGGATGGGTCGTAGTCCACAGATGAGTAGGCAGATGAGCCCCAGTGGAAACATGAGACCGAATAATGACAATAACCAGTCTTTCAGTCAGAGACCTGTGTCCTTTAACCAAAGATTGAACCAATCCTCAAACTTCAGTGGAGGTCGAGGTGCCCCACCGCGGATGAGCTCCAACTTCTCCAGCAGTGGGCCTGGAAGGGGAAGCATGCCCCCAGGACAGAGATTTGGTACATCTAGTGGTAACCCTGTTGGTCGACCACCTCTCAGTGGGAACCCAAGGATGATGAATTCACAGAGGATGAACCCACAAGCCCGGGGTGGTATGCAGAGGAGTGATGTACAGAGAATGGGCCCTACCTCTATTCAAGCAAGGAGGTCCTTCGGGCCATCAAAGGGCAATACACCTCAGTCAAAGTCACCTGTTGACGACCCGGATGAACTTGAGGTCATTTCTTTTGTTCCTCCACCTCGAAGATCTGTTGGAGAAGCATCAACTTCTTCAATGTCCAGCGGAACAAGAAGTCCTTTAACTCCCGAAACATCCTCCACATCTGGCAACAGGCCACAGTTTCCATCTTCAACTAACAGATCCAGTTCGTCATCCATGCAACCAAATTCACAAGGTCACAGCTCCTCCCAATCTGCTATGCCTGTTTCATTGGTGCAAAATGTGGCACAGCAGTCGGCGCCACTAATGTCACGGAATCAGTCACATCAAATGGGTCCTTCACAGTCGCAACAAATGAGCTCTCAGTCTCACCAAACATCATCCATGCAGCAAAATGCTCAGTCTCAGAATATGAGCCATTCACAAATGCCACAAGCTTCTGATTCCCGTCAACAGATGAGCCATTCTGGGTATCAGAATCCAAACATGCCCCAGACATCACAGCCATCTGATTCAGGTTTTCAGCAGCAACCAACACGACAGCAGATAGTGCAGCAAATGATAGCAGCGAGAGCAAATCGCAACCTGCAGATCCCACCATCTCTCCAGCAGCTAGCTCCAACCAACCAATCTCACCAGGGATCTCAGTCAATGCAGCAACAAGGTTCCCAGCCAGTCTCCTCTCAACCAGCAACATCTAAACCGCCTTCCTCTGTTCCACAACAGGGGTACTCCAACATGTCTCAAGGTCAAATGGGGTTCCAGCCTCCTGAAAAACCTCCTGGCCAGGCACTTGCAAATCCATTACAAGATTCATCAAAAAATATCTGGGATGAAATGACAGATGGCGGAAATTTTCCTAAAAGTGCCGATAAAAAATCACCAGGGATATTGGAAAGTTTTGATCTTCCAGATTTAGAGGGCAGTGTAGGTTCTAGTGGCCCTATGGAGATAAGTGCACGGAATTCATCATACATGAATACTGTGGCTGATAGAACCTCACTTGCAGCGTCCTCTAGTGCTTCATCATCATCTGTGCTGCCATCTGGTCATATTTCATTCCCAGACGACCCTTTAGGAAGCTTACAGATATCTAATGTTGTGTCTCTCCCAACAGATCAGCTACCAGACATCAATCCAACTGTTCCTGGCAATGTTGCAACAAGCCAAGCTTCTTTTACAGATCTGAGTTCATCAACTACCACAAACATCATAGCTGAAGCCTTTGCTTCTCTGGATACAGTAACACTTCAAGATGCAGCAGCAGCTATGGATCCTGTGACATCAGAAGCAAATTCAATGACATCAGACAATTCAATAGAGGCTGGTCCAGCAAAAAGGCAAAAAATGGACCCAGAGAACAGTGAAGGGGGTGGTCCAACATCAACAAATCCTAAACTCATGGTACCCATTGGAAGAAAAATAAAAGAAATGGCTAAAAAAAGAGCCAAGCGTGGTCGACCTCCTAAAACGGAGAAATCTGAAAAGGAGGGCAGTGAAGTAGAAGAGGAGGGGGAAGAGCAAGAGTTTGAAGCAGACGTGTCTGTTGATCCTTCAAACCGGACTCTGAGAGCCCGCAGGAATCCTCTGCCTAGGCTTTACAATGAGAGTTCGGATAGTGAAAGCAGTCTCCAGGAATCTTTTGGTTTGAACTTTGAGTCGACAGTGTCGACCTCTGCGGGACTGGTTCTTGCAGGAGACGAAGGGGAAGCTGCTGAGGATGACGGGAAGGATTCTCCTGGAGGAGCAGGCAGTGACACCGCTCCCAGTCATCAAGATCTGCACACAGGTGAATTTACAAGTGCTTTGTAAATTGAGTTTGAATATTAAGTTACTAAAAGTAATAACTATTTCTCTCAGTGAAATTAACTATCAGTTTCATTGACTGTACAAATTACCCATACAATATTATGTAGAATGAAAATTAGTCTTCACTCCTATGGCATCAATAGGACAATGTTAGGACAAGGTTGTAAATGTTGAAATTGTGCCATCCTGTTTTTATTTTTATCGATATAACATCTCTTATTAAAACACTTGCGAAAAATATCCTGTATTTATAATAGTAAAAGAAACGCAAATATTTTTTGGAAATAGACTTTAAAAGATTTGGATCGAAAAGCACAAAAGGATACAAGCAAATATGAAAATCCATTCACGATAAAGCCTTTCCAAAATTTATTCAATGCCAAAAAGATTATGATTATTTTACCAATTCTATTTAAAAAGTCCAAATGTTCCTGAGGAAATGTGTTCAGTCATGATTGGTGGTTGGTTCACCTGGTGTGTCTTTCTGGTGTGGTCGATGTTGTGAATCACACTCAGAACTGACGGTTCATTGCCTCTATTACTCCTTTAGTCAATTCCAGGATCTGAAAAGGCGGCTCAATATGGAACCCCAGATTCAAGGAAGAGCCCAGACATCCTGTCAGAAGCTGACAACGAGAGCTACGTCATCATCGAACTGGAGTCGGATGATGATGATGACTCGCCTTTGGGGGCCGCTGATTCATCGACACCTGTCATCAAACAAGAGTTATCCACCTTTACTAAACCTGTTCAGTTTGCAATTAATCGTCTCACACAGTTCATGATTCTCAAGAAAGTGAAAGAACCGGCCTACAGTATTGTTCCCGAGACTTTGGATCCTCTGTTGGCTGAGTTCTATCTCCGTCTGAGGAAGAGCGATGGTGAGGAGTTTATAGCCTCCAGCCTCAAGCAGATTCAGAACTGTATTGCCACCTATCTTAGCACAAATGGGTATCCCTTCTGTATCAAGAGTGATCCCAAGTTTGAAAAATCTCAAACGACAATGGAGAATAAGCTGAAGCACCTGCGGTCGAGAGAAGATGCAATCTTCACTGTGCGACCTGAAGATGTTGACAAACTGTTTGCCGTCGGTCAGTTGGGCTCAAACACTGCCTCAGCCCTTATCAATACCTTGTGGCTTATGAACACAATTCACTTCTCAATTCGAAGACCGAGAGAACATATAACCCTGAAGTGGGGGGATATTAAATTGGGTCGGGAGAACCATCAAGAACACATTGAGCATCTTCCTTCGGGCAAGATTGTGTGGAAGAATACCGATCGCCCAGATCGTTGCTACGTGACTTTGTACAAGAAATATGCAAAGCTTAGGCCAAGCACTGCCCAGAGTGCAACTGCGCCCTTTTATCTGGCTGGCACAGAGAAGAATGACCGCTTCAAACATCAGAAGTATGGAGACAAGATGATGGCAAGCATCTTCAAGAGGATGCTGTCCTCTGCAGGCCTGCCCCCAGCCATGAAGATCTCCAATTTGGACATTTTATGATAAGAGTTTCACAGCATGCTAACGAACTATACTGGACAAAAAAACTTAAGGACCGTCATAATTTTCAATATCGAGATATTCATTTAAAGATCCAGATGAAGCATAGATATTAAGATTTTTGGTGGTCCTTAACTTTTTATGAGGAGTATATGTTTTGCAGCAGAGAGTTAGTGTGTTGAATTTGGTGATTCTTGAGGTTTGCTCATGCCATTGTTGATCAGGTGGAAATTTGTTGTGCTAGAGTTGTTGAACACTGATATCTTGTTTGAAGGTGTCATAGATTTATATCTTTTTTCAAACCAACACTGACAGTTGTTTGTACATAAGTTGTATATTGTTTTAGGCACATAATTGTTGTTTGTATCATGTTGATTGTGATTACAATGATTATTTTAATGATGAGGTTAATAGATAGTGGGTTCATCAAGGAATTCAGAAAAGATCCTGACGTTTAAAAAAAGTGTAATTATGTACTTCAGGTATCAAGGATGTTAAGATCTGTTGAAATTAACAATAATTGGAATAAATACTTTTGGGGAAGAGGTGAGATGATAAAATATTGCATTTGAATAAAAGGAATATATGATTTTTATCCCTCAATGCAGAATTTTTATTTTTTTATTTAGAGTTGGACTACAATTGACCTTTGTAGTTACAAAATAAATCTTTCATTAGAATCCATAAGCAAAGTAAAATGTTTGTCTTTACTGAATTTTTTCCCCACCAAAATCCCAATTATTATTATTCAAGGACAATTTAAAAAAGTGTAATGAAAATTCTCAAATTGGAAGACTGAATTTTACAGTTTAGCATAATTTGTATAAACATACAGGATATGCTTTTCATGGAATTGTTGCCACTCAAAGAAGTCTTTTTGATGTTTCTTTAAAGTATTTTACTAAATTTTTTAGTAAAAGATTTGTATGAAGGGTAAAGCTAGTAGCTTTTAATTTCACACGCTGCTTCATTATACATTATTGTGTACAATATATATTCTTTGTGTAAAATGACTATTTTGTGTCCACTACCACAAAAATGGAGATTTATGGTTATATCTGTTCCTTTCTCTAGATTTACATGCATTTTTATGCATATCTTTTCATGGAGAAAAAGATGTATCAAAAATATTTCTACCTTTATACATTTATCACTGAGGAGATATTTTGGGGGAAACTTTAGAGGTTTTAAGGCAATTTCAAAGGGGTATGTGTGAAATATGATTTGTTCTTTGTAAAACGTTGTGATATAGTGAGACTATAAAGGGTTGCATCAAATCATTAATCAAAATGTTTTCATCCTTCCTTTCAACTTTTTTAAGTGCAATTCATCTTTAATGACTTTGATATATGCATTTTCCTTTGATAATCTGTAAGCAGTATGGGGCCTATGTGACAATTCTTTAGAGTTACCTCCCTTTGTATATACATGTCACAGTAATATTCGTTACTGCATACATAAAAGAAACTTTAGTCTTCATAAAATAATCACATTAAACTAAACTAAGATTCCTATACCAATCACAAATCTGTTGGTGACATGAAAAAATAAATTTGTGATATCAGTCAGTGACATCATTATGATATGTGAAATGATTCAAAAAAGTAATTTATCTAGAATATCTACTTGTTATATGAATATGTTTCATCTGATTTCATTTAACCAAACATCATTCATGCTTACCCATCATTCATATGCATTTATTATTTCGGATATAAATATACCCAGCATATCTATGTTTTTTATTGTTACTGGGAAATGTGACATGTTTATTTTGCAAGCCTTTTCATTTCTTTATGGAAAGAGAACATATTATAAATTTTAAAGTCATGTCAATAAAACACAGAGAGATCAGGTAAATATCATTTTTCTCAGTGGACCTTTTTGGAGTCTTTGGGAGGGCTTTTTAATTTATTTCCCCCCATAATCTCTTATGTTCTTGCTTTTTGATACGATAGAGGAAGACACAGCTTATTGTCAACGAGAAGGTATTTACTTTATTTTGTTTT
This sequence comes from Phorcus lineatus, assembly GCA_921293015.1. Lineage (NCBI taxonomy): Eukaryota > Metazoa > Mollusca > Gastropoda > Trochida > Trochidae > Phorcus > Phorcus lineatus. Next base: position 19,973,396 of record OV121085.1, read on the forward strand.
TAATTCTGATTTTAGTCAAAGAAAACAATCTAAAGCCTAAGATTAAGTTCCTATCCTGAGATTCTCCTCCAAATAATGCATCTTTATAATTAATTCATAATTAGTAAAATTATTTATGTTAGAAATTAGATTTCAAGTCATATTTCAAGAAATTAATGACAAATATTGAAAATAATTTCAAACAATAAATCCACAGCAAGCCTTGTATAATTATCCGTTCACAAAGAAGGCAAATGAAAGAGAAAAACAAAAACTTGGCATAAGATTCTTTCTTAAGAAGTCATATCATTTCAATTGCCCAATAATGTTGTATTTCTGCTTCATTTCATGCAATTTTATTGACGTCCTTTTAATGAATAATGTCAATAATGCTTAATATGGAAATCTGTAGTGGAAATATTGAATGTCCTCAACAGTTATAGAAATGTGTTTACAGAAATAGTATATATACTTGTTACTCTTGTGTCATAGTATATCACAAATCATTTGACTCATATGCAAACTATTCATTTGTTCATTCTTTGCAAAGTCCTGTGCATGTTACACTTAAATGTCGTTTGTTGTTTGTAAAAAAATTTCAAAATCCCTGATCTTTGGTCTGATCAAGGAAGCTCATTCAAACATTTTCTACTATTTGATCTATTTCAACACAGTATGCTTAATAAATTAACTATTTCAAAATAGTGTCCAGAGTAAGTGAAATATTTCAAAATAGTGTCCAAAGTAAGTGAAATATTTCAAAATAGCGTCCAAAGTAAGTGAAATATTTCAAAATAGCGTCCAAAGTAAGTGAAATATTTCAAAATAGTGTCCAAAGTATGTGAAATATTTTGAAATAGTGTCCAAAGTAAGTGAAATATTTTGAAATGGTATCCTTAGTAAGTGAAATATTTTGAAATAGTATCCTTAGTAAGTGAAATATTTTGAAATAGTATCCTTAGTAAGTGAAATATTTTGAAATAGTATCCTTAGTAAGTGAAATATTTCGAAATAGTATCCTTAGTAAGTGAAATATTTCGAAATAGTATCCTTAGTAAGTGAAATATTTCGAAATAGTATCCTTAGTAAGTGAAATATTTTGAAATAGTATCCTTAGTAAGTGAAATATTTTGAAATAGTATCCTTAGTAAGTGAAATATTTTGAAATAGTATCCTTAGTAAGTGAAATATTTTGAAATAGTATCCTTAGTAAGTGAAATATTTTGAAATAGTATCCTTAGTAAGTGAAATATTTTGAAATAGTATCCTTAGTATTCTTTATAAATTGTCTATTCCAAAATAGTATCCTTAGTAAATGGTGATTGATTCCTAATAGTCTAATACAACATAGGATCCTTACATTATATTGAAAAAATTATATTTTTAGATGATGCCATTCCAAGATATAAGATTTACTAAATTGTCCCTTCCAAAGATGTTCTTTAGACCATGGTTTATTCCACAATATTTATTTTACTATATAGTCTACTTACAATATGACGCTCAATGGTCTCTGTTACATGGTAATGTTTCTTTGGCGATTTCCATCAAGGGCTCAGCAAGGTTGTCAGTAGAGAACTGTTCTACAAGCAATACTATCCATGTTTCGCTAGTTCCAGCTGATGCTCTATGCTCGCAGGTTTCACTGCAATGCATGGCCACAATAGTGTTACAGGCTTTTCCCCTGCAATAATACAAGCAGCCATGATTCTAGTGAACTACTTTTGAAGTTGGCATTAAACCCTGAATCACCTCATCTTTTGGGCAATTTTCTCTGCAACTTGTAAACGCATGGTTTCTGTTTTGTCAATTCTATCAAAAACCTTTTTTTCTTGATCTCTTCTTTTTTAGCTCAATGATTCTCTATTGTATGTCTGATAGGAAAGGGTGCCCAATTATGGGTTGCTGAAACAATTTGGTTAGAGGATCTTTTTAGGGATCAACAAATTAGTTTTAAGTTTCAGTAGATAACCAAGCTGTGATTTGATGCCTAATCATCATTGTAATGACTTGTTAAGGATACTTGTCTAAGAAATGTTCTTATTTTGAATCCCTTGCTTTCTGAGGATATTAGCTTTTCATCAATCCTGGTCAAATTGAGGTAACTAGAAGGGATCTATCTTGTCATTGGTTGTCCATAATATGTCATTGGGTGTCCATATCCATGGTATGTTAAATCGTTTCTCCACTTTTATTTGTCATAAACACAGAATGTTAAAAAAGCTCATTCAAATATTGATAAATTGGTTCATTTCATTTGTAAAAAGTCCATGTTTCATTTGGTATTGTAGAAAATTCATAAGTATTCTATATCGTATAAAATATTGCCAGAATAGATAGTGTTTTATAAGGGAATGTCATGTCATACAACTCCCCAGTTTCTCTCTAACCCATTTCTGTATAGGTGAAGGAATCCCATTCTTTCTATCTGTAGACATGTGAATTCAACTTGTGCAATCTTCAATTACAATGTGATTCGATTTTGATATGACATGATGGTTATTGATTCTGTATTCATTGTTAGGCTATCTGTCAGTTTGTTAAGCCATGTTCACCTGTTTATCTCTCCATCTGTAAATCCATCTCTCCATCTGTAAATCCATCTCTCCATCCTGCTATCCATCAATCAGTCCTTCGCTATTGATCACCTTTGGAGAGGACACTCAAATCTGATACCAACTGGTTCAAGACTAAGGTTCAATATGACATTATAACTAATTGTATGGTGTGAATTGAAGATAACTGAATAGACCATAAATCTTATTCCAAGATCAATTGAAACCTTATTAATCACCTTGTGGAATGGCATCAATAATTTTCAAGACCTTAGAGTTTCATTCAGTTTCAAGTTAAATGAAAAAAGGAACATATAGAAATTATTTTTGTTACCCTAAACATCATCTACCTTCATTAATCTCCTCAACTTACCATGAGCCCCAAGATCCACATTGTCACTCTCATTATCTTAGCTATATATCTTAGTTACTAGTTCAACTGTACATTGCTTTGGACTTGATTAATGCTTACCAAATTAATATATTGTCATTGTCATTGTGTCAAATAATTGTGTATGGTTATATAAATGCTAGGTAGAAGGCTCTGTATAATCCTCTGTATGCCAAGGAAGTACTGGGATCTTCGCCATACATCCCTTGTAGTATAGGAGATGCTTGTGGTATAGAGGATTCTCTGGAGCATTTAAGATCCTCTAGAATTGTAAAGATCGTCTTGAGATAGACGATCCTCCATAGTATACTGGATCCATTTAAGTATGGAGACCTTCTAGTGCATAAAGTAGTAGTGTAAAGGATCCTATGGAGTAAAGTGGATCCCCTTGAGTACATTGGATCCTTTAAAGTCAAGAGGATCTTATGGAGTAAAGTGGATCCCCTCGAGTACATTGGATCCTTTAAAGTCATGAGGATCCTAAGGAGTAAAATGGATCCCTTTGAGTACAGAGAATCCTTTAAAGTCATGAGTTTCCTAGGAATATAGAGAATCCCCAGCGAGAATGAAGATACCTTGTAGCTTTTCTGCTATAATGTGTTCTGTGAAGGCATGTTGCATCATTGAATATGGCGTTCATTAGTTACAGCATAATCATGTCCATAATATGTCAATGTTGTTCTTGTTATAAATTATATTAATCATCAGTAGGTAAAATCATTTTGATGTGAAATTCATAAGTATTTGCTTCTCAGTAATTTGTGTACAGCTTCTTTTAAGCAGATGTCAAGATGACAGTTAAAATGTTAAGTTCTCATTTTCTTATCATGTATTTTAAAACCATACAAATCGTGTAACTCCTTGATTTAGTTCATTACAATAAATGGTTCAAAAGTCTGCTGTGTTTGTAGTTTTTACTTGGTTTTATTTATAACAGAAGTGATAGCGAGATCATTTCTGGATTCAAACATGGGACTTCTGGGTGTCAGTCAGACACATCCAATTCAGGGATAAGAAACTGGCCTAGGTCATTAGGAAAGCTCTTATCTTATCCTGCTGCTTATTCATGACGACACTTGGTCGATTAATCAAGGAGGAATTCTTTATAAACACATCATATCGCACCAAGATCACTATCAGCACTTTTTTTACTTCACATGGACAATATTGACAATAAGTCTCGTGTGAACTTGAAATTACATCAGACACAGATATAAATACTTTCTTTAAATCAGTGCGTAAGCTAAGACGGCCGCGTTCAACAGTTGATAAGCTAGTATTCAATGATATCCATGCGGATTCCTCAGATACTATATGTAATCTTTGGGGCGAATATTATGCTAATCTTGCTGTACCTCATCATTCTGAAAGTTTTGATGATGAATATAAAACATCAGTGGAAACCAAGCTGTCGGAGATAATGTCCCGACCCGACGCTATTACTACTGCAGATACTACTTTATATATCGATGTACAACCTTCAGAGTTAAAGCAACATCTTGTCAAACTAAATCGCAACAAATCACCCGGACCAGACAGCGTAACAAACGAGCATCTTATTCTCGGAGGCGACGCGCTAGTAATAAAGCTCTGTACTTTATACAATGCAATAATGAAGGCTATGTACTTTCCAAATATTTTTAGATTGGGTATGATTGTTCCAATTTACAAGGGAAAAGGCCCAAAATACGACCCAAAAAACTATAGAGGTATCACTCTCACATCCTGTTTAGGAAAACTTTTTGAAAAAATTTTACTCTCGCGATTAGAAAGTTATATCAATACTATTAACCCAAATTTTCCAGACCCACTACAATTTGGATTTAGAAAGGAACATGGTGCAGTTATGTCAGCGTTTATGCTTAATGATTGCATAACACACTATGTCGAGCGTGGATCACAAGTTTTTACAGCTTTTCTAGATAATGAGAAAGCCTTCGATCGCATTTGGCAGGATGGTTTATTCTTAAAACTTCATGATCTAGGCATAACAGGTAAAATGTGGGATCTACTATATCACAGTTACACGTGCAGCTCCTCTTTTGTCATGTATGATGGAAATAGTTCAGATAAATTTGAAGTAAAACAAGGGGTAGGACAGGGTAGAGTCCTGTCTTCTTGGTTCTTCCTTGTTTTCATAAATGATTTAATAACTGAATTAAGAGCATCTGACAATGGTATATGTGTATATGGTATAAATGTACCATCAGTTTTGCTGGCAGATGATACAACACTATTAAGTACCACCCCATCTGGGCTTCAAAATTCCCTCAATATTGTTTCGCAATATGCCTCTCGATGGCGCCTAACATACAATGCATCTAAAAGCACTGTCATAGCTTTTCGGAAAGGGAAACAATCCAGTCTTGAACCTTTATTTTCATTTTGTAATACCCTCATAACTGTAAGGCCATCAGTAAAATACGGAGGCATCCTTCTCTCATCAGATCTCTCTTGTAAAGACAGAATCTTGACTAGTTGTCAAAAGGCAAGACAAACTATAAATTCCCTACGTTCACTGGGTCTTAACAATACTGGCCTACTTCCAATTACGTGTGTAAATATATGGAAGAGAATGGTTTTACCTACAAGTTTTTATGGTTGTGAACTTTTATCCACACTACATGGTAAAGACATCCATATTGTGGAAAATACTCAACGATATTTTGCCTGTTGTGTACAAGGTTTTAACAGACGTATGTCAACAGATTCTGTTTGTGCTAACCTTGGTCTATGGACAATGGTCGGATATATTGACAAGTGTAGATTATTATTCCTTGGAAGACTATGTAATAATTGCTGTAATTCATCAACGAAAACTTTGTTTTGTGCATTTCTATCACTCAATATTCATGTATGTACTAACTCCCGCAGTATTAGCAACACTCTGTTATGTACAGCACAAAAGTATGATCTTCTCAAATATGTTGAACATTATGTACAAACTGGTATTTTCCCCCTTAAAACAGTGTGGCGGAAAATAGTTTTTAAGTCTATCTTCTCTTTTGAAGAAACCCAATGGAAACTGAAACTCTCCATAAGAGAAGATATGTCAAGATATGCTATGATACACCAAAACCTCAATATGCATAGACTCTATACTCTTATAGATCTATTCCCAGATTACAAAGCCCATATACAACTAATTGTACAAACTGGTTCTAAGGCAAAATTTTCAAACGAATGTACACTTTGCAATAAACACTGCTATGACCATGATGCACACGTCATGCTACATTGTGAATCTTTGATGTGCCAGAGAAATAACTTTTATTTAAAACTACTTGACATACTTGATGTAGATGCCTATGTGAATATTGAATTGCTGGATGATGACGATGTCTTGGCACTATTTTGTGGTGCACCCCTTGACATTAATGGACTTACAAATGAAGATAGACAAACTGTAATACTTGAATTTTCACACTATATTTATGATATAAGAATATCTCTGAGTAAATACTTCTAAACAATGCTCCTGTAAATATTGCAATGTGCACCGTTATGGTTTGAATTTCTTGTAAATATTCCTTATGTACATATTTGATTGATATTGTTTTTGCCTTGTAATCTTCAAACGCCATTGGAGGAAATAAAGACATTCATTCATTCATTCATTCATGTCCAAGTGTCGGGATATACACATATTTGATTTAAACATAACATTGTTATAAAAACGGATTGGTATTTGTGATGAAGCTGTATGTTCTGATTTTTCCTATGTAAATTAAACATGTTTGTTTTTATACCCGAAAGCGTGCCGTAGATTAACTGTTGCAGAAATATATACATGGAGGATATTATGGATGAGTGTCCATTACATAGTATGTTTATGAAACGAGTGCCTAAAAATTACTATTTCCCGAGCGACTGATTTATTGAAATTTAGGCACGAGTGTCGTCAACATAGTATATGATGGACACGATTATGATATTCGGTTTATCATTATTGCATACTCAAAGAAAATAATGAAAATCAATATCCAGCATAAGCGGATTATACGTAGTCGGCGGCGTATTTGGAACGCAACGTCATAGGCAAACTGTGATGTCAAAGCATTGATTATTACTTGACGTCTAATAAAAAAAGTGGAATTTTGCCCTAGGGCATTTTATGAAAAATATGAACGGCCATATGATTGCCCTCGTAGGTAATAAAGTCAATTAAAAAACAATGATCGACCTCAACATTGCATGAATTGAACGAGCCCCAGTGACCGGTCAATTTAAGACTTGCAGCATTTCCCCAATATTTCTGTGGTTTCTCTCCAAGCTGTTACGATAGTTCAATGAGAAATCCTATGAAAGTTGCAACTTTTCGCTTCCCTCAACCAACGCATTTTAGCGCTTATCAGCAAGGTTTGAATATGTCAACGGTAGAGACTTGTGCCAGTCATTGCCTTGTGAGAGAAGCTGAGGCACAATAGACTGAGAGACTTCCAAAGCATTCTTTTATTATCATTAGATTAGGGAAGTAATGTGGGTGTTTAGGTACAAAGGTTGGTAAATAACCAACCATGTAATGGAGTGCTCATTTTTTAAGTTATCAGCAGATTGTAATTATATCAATTTTATTTATTTTGACTTAAGTGATTAACAACTTAAGTACCACAAGAGTAAAATCAAATTCAATTCCAATATTCATAGAATAACAGCTTCAGAACGATAGTATTGATAAAAATGTGATCATGAAGTTTATCACGACTTTTTTTCATCCACAAATCGTTTTCAAATGTTATTTCATTTGGTAAAGGTAAGAATGATGAAAAATTCCACCAACAGACACTTTCACAAAGGCCCATGCAAATTGAGATATGTGAAATGATGAATTGTCTTTTGAAATAAGAACTCCGCTTCACTTGAATAGAGGCACCCGATCTATAGAATAGCCATGACTAGTAGACAAAGTGGTCCTCCTCTGGGGGTAGTCAACAAAAATGAACATATGATGTCTTCAGATATCAGAAAGCCATACCTTTCTCACCAGCCTTAAAGACCTGAATTTTCTGGATGTCAAAGTGGGACGGTGCCACTCTATGGATGAATTACTTAGGATCGATCATGCCCTAACACAATCTCATTGAAATCAGCCCGAAACTAATCGCTCGTACCTTGCTACGTTCAAGAACCGTAGCGAGGCACAAGCGATTAGTTTCGGGCTGATTTCAATGAGATTGGCCCTAACACTATCTAAATTTTATTATTATGAAAATCCTCCTCAATTGACTCAATCAAATGATATTAGCATTGAGAATCCTGGGTTCCCTTTCCTCAGATATCTTGATCATGCTGATTGGGTCGCCAATAATAGAATGTATTGGTCAATCACATTTCAAGACACATTTCTTGTGAATTCCCACGATAGTAATTCATTGGTCTGCAAAAATTTATTCTTCCACGGCCTACCGTCTTTCCTGGAATACAACCCGGGTCTCGAGTACAACCGATGGAGTCATGGGATGCTTAATTATACAACCCGGGTATACAACCTGATCTTCGAAGAGAATCCGCGGGGTAAGGAGATGCTGAACTAAATAGAATCCCGGGGTTGTATTCGAAGAATTGCGGTAAATTGAATCTTGATTTACTGTTGAGGGACGACATCTTTGGTCTTCACACCAGATCTTCCTGCCGTAGACCACTTCTTTACAGATCATGAATGACAGTCATATAACGATATACAATAAAACACACGTTTTATGTACCTATGGTTGTTGGACAACCGTATAAGTTCAGGCAATGGTACAGTTATGTGCTCCGGGCGTTGTCTTATATTACCGCAGAAATACTGACTCACGCATCTCTACAATTAAACAATTCCATTCATATATATATATAAAATTATAACATGTTGTTTTAAGACGCTATTCTCTAAAGTTCAAAAGGCTTAAATGATTTCTTTCAAGACTTCTTGAACTATGTAGGTTAAGAACTTTTTTACCAACCCTCGTTTGTGAAAAAAAAAAAGAAAGTTAGGGTAACTCTTAAGTTTGTGTTGTGTTTATATATTTATCAATCGTAATCCTCTTGTATTTGCTGTTGTTATAACGCCGTGTCCATTTGTTAGATTAAATCTATTATTTTACAATTTCTAAATTGTTTTCTCCAAGAAATTAACACTAACGTCTACAGACACCACCCCTCCTACTTACATTCTGCCCAATTCCACTTCCATTTAACAATAGAAATACACTTTGCCTCAATGACGCCCCAATACCGTTTAGTAGGTCATTTTCGTGATGTACATGACACACGATCTAAACAACTTATGAATAAGCATCTTTCCAATTATCTTCAAGCCGTAACATGTTAATTTGTTTCTTCCAAGGCAACTTCCCTGCCCTTGCAAACGTAGGGGCGCCAATTACCTTTTACTAATTTACAAAGCTAAAACTCATTAGAGTTTTCCGGAAACTAAAACAATTTCTGTGGAGCAATTAAGACAGGGAGCAGACGCAAACAGAAATAAATCTTTAACTTACATAAACTTCCTGGAGGCCTCGTGAACACAACGAGTGTTTTATTTTCTTCTCAAATGCTTGTTACCGTTTAGCGAGTCTCAGGAAAACACATGTTAATGTCTGAGGCCATTTTGGAAATAAACCAGAGGTAGTGTCAGACAAGGTTGGTTTTTACTCCCCCTCTTTTTATTTATTTCTCCGCATCTTTTACTTTTTTGTCATCTCGCAATGATAATCGCCACTTCTTCTCTGGACGAAACAACTTTAGATCAAATGGACATAATGATGAAGATTGTGATGTACATTTGAAATTTCAAATAATGATCTTCCTGTCAATTGAGACACATGATAAAACATCATTTATAGAAATTCCATTCTTTTTTTCAATACAAATGTCTGTTAACGCTTGATCTTAATCAGTTAAGTTCTAGTTCAAGTAAATAGTGAAACTGAAATGCGATTTTTAAAATTATTTTATATTTATATAATTTAAGATATACAAAATTAAGGCTGGCAAATACTGATTTTACCTTGTAAATGAATGTATTTGTCAAGGAAAGGAAGTCACGGAAAGGAAGATTTGACATCTATTTTATTTTAATTAGCTAACTGAAAATAAAAATGGAAAAATCTAATTAAACACTGAAGTTTCCGCCCATTCGTTTGACAGTGATAGTTTATCAAAATTCTAAGCAGACAAATAATTAAAGCGAGCTTCCCGTCTCGATCCCTTTCATTGCTATTTAGTTGCACTAGAATTATAAGCCATTTAGACAGAAACTGCAACATAAAATCATTGATACACAGTACAACCTCTCTTAACCAACACCCCGCTAATCCGACACTCCATATAAACTGACAACTCGATTGTTATAATAGTTTATCTACATCAAATGAAAGGTTCTTTCCCTCCAGCTGCTTTGTATTATATTCTATCGTTTCGATGGCGAAAGGCTTTCAAGACAACCATATTCGCTAATTTTCAAATCATTTAACCCTCGATTTATACATTTACAATCCTCTCATTAAAAATTTCGATAATCACATAAACCTGGGGATCTTACCCATGAATAACTGTGCAAAGAAAGACCAAAACTTGAAGTCGCGTTATTTTCAGAATTACATTCCCAACAGTCATGATGATGTAGATCTTCAACCTTGCAAAACATCTTGATATCAAATAATTCATTTTAATCATAATAATAAACATTTGATAATTGTAATTGAAAAACAGTTATAAAACTTACAAAACATATAAATGATTTCACTTATAAAAATATCCCAAACGAGTTTACAACTGAGATCTTGTAATAACTTCTTAATCCATATCAACTTTTCACAGTGAAGGGTTCCACTTCATTCGTAATGCCCAAGGCGTAGCCGTCATAACCAACATTTTTTTCTGCCACGTTGCATTTTTAGCCAGTGAATGAACTTTCCCCTCAGCCCTCGAGATAAACGCATACTGAAACAGGTATAGAGCATGCATTTTATGAACGAAGCAATCTTCATAGCCGTATATTCTTAGGTATGGTAGAAAAGTGAAATACTCTTGAAAGCGGCATTAAACCCCATATCCCCTCACCTCACCTTTAAATGACTAAATTCTCTCTACAAGTTTGTGGCCTTTCCATTACCGAATTAATATTTATTCATTGATAACATTTTGTTTCATAAAAAAAATTTCGTAAAACGAAAGAAGGGTCGTATCAGTAAAGCTTGTTCACAAACCTGCCGATTTTATCACGGGATGGTAAACGTGTAAGATAAGGTATGGGAGCTCTCAAAGTGGTGTTTCTGTACAGTCTTACGGCGAATGACCAAAGGGATTTTAAACAGTTTCCTAACTTTTGATAAAAAATGGTCATTGGTGTTAAACACTACATTTCGAATTATTTAGCATATGATGATTTTTATATCCTTCCTAAAGGTAGGACGTAATTCAAGATAGGACGTAACTCAAGAAAAACGGAGAGGTTTTATTCTGATCCTTTCATGTTAAAATTTTGATGGTCAGGATATTCTTTAGCCACAGAGTTTATTAGACTGTAAATATTCACGATGTAAGACTTGTTATCTTAGCAAAGACCGTTGTTTTTCAGAGGACTGTTAGATTACCTCTTCTAACTTTTAACTCTTGTAACAAGGTCGTTAATTACACACTAAATGTAACAAGGGTGTTCATTCACGAGTGTGTTCCATTCGCTCCTGGGGTTTGGGAAATGTATACGAGGGGACACGGGGGAATGTTGTGGGTGTCAACACTGGGTCCCCGGGGGAAGCGTCCTGTACAGGAAGACCTCCCTCTCACCCCTCCCCAGTATCGCACACCTGCATACAAGACTGTCTTCAGTTTGCTTTTATATTAAAGAAACGAATATTCTAGAATGTCTCCAGTTCGATTTTCATCTAATTTGCATGACGTGTTGGAAAACCTGACTCTGAAATGAAAATTTAGGAAAATATTAGAACTTTGTCGTATCCTCATTTTAATTCTTGTAAGAGAGAAATCAGGCGTGAATGTGAATTTTCATATACATGAACATGCATCAGGACTTGTGCATCATCCAACATGAAAGTACAATTGTGACGTCATCCCATTGTTCACACTCGGTTATTTTTCAGTAATAGAGAGTTGTCTTTCACATCTCCTTTCGAACACTAAAATAATTTTTTCTCTTTTTCAAGTGAATCAATTGAAAAGGCATTAATCTAAGTGTAATCTATCTAGGTTAATGACCTCGAATCTCTCCATTCCTTCAAAAACAATAGGCTTTGACCCTTCGAGCCTTGCCTCATAATTTTAAAGGAATGGAGAGTAACTCGGACATTAACCTTTACGTAATGGCAGGACTGTAAAAAAATCATTGCTATTCAATTATTTTGTACTTTTTACTGTAAGTTTTACTGAACGAATTGAGACTGACTCGTGACGCTTTGGTAAAATATATCTGTTTGTCTGCCTCTAGACCGTTGTGGAGAGGATAGCCTAGACAGATAGAGTTCGAATCTCGGTAGAGTCAATATTTTGAAACTTTTATTCCTCGGAACACGGTCGATTTTAATCAGACTGCAATATTAATGTAAATGATTTAACTAGCATACGTCGTGTTTACATGATATACAATTAGTAACATATCATTACCATATGTCTATATTTCGAGCATCTTAGAAAATTATATGCACCATCATAATATATTAAAATTCAACAATAGAAAATAAGGAAATAATAACGTGTAAGGATTTAAAATTAATTAAAAATGTTGCTATCTTTTTGAAGAGTCACATATATGCAATAGAAAGAAACGCAACACCACAACATATCGAACTACTGTTACGATAGTTTAGTCTTGGCCACGAGGCCTTAAATTCTTAATATATTCTGTCTTTTGTTATATCACTTTTCAAGTTTAACACAATATCTTTATAATGAAAACAAAAAATTATATCGAAATTGTGAAAAGTAATGTTTCGCTTTAGCGAATGGTAGTATGACGTAAAACGGTAAACCTTTTTTTATGGGTAAGTTTTAAAAAACCTTTCTAAACATCTGTATGACGATTTTATTTCATGTTTACGTGTGTATGAATTCAAATCACATTTTGAAATATAGTTTTCCGTACACCAAAATCTGTTGAATGTTAAGTTCAATCAACTTATGAAAACGAAAGTTAACCAAGATTTGTTTTGTAATTGGGCATGGGGAGAGGGAAACAGTTTTTTGTCGTTTTGGTTATCGCCAACATCTCTTACACGGCCTTGCTTCATGTTCCTGTTCTTGAGAACATGACATGAACATGCTTCTTGTCGCTTATATTACATCACGAAACGAACACCGGTTACCAATACTTCTAATTCGGAAGTCCAAAGCCAAATCCCCTTACACCCTCCTCAACGGGATTACACAAAAAAGGGGAGTTTGTTTACTTTTACCACAAACGGTTTTCATTTAGTCCGTTTTTTAAAAGCACCCCGGGAAAAATAGACAAATTTGTTTGCCAATTACCACATTAATTTCCAAGCGTTTTTCTCCAATACTGGTTTTAAGTTTCACGATTAAAGCAAATTACAAAAAGGGGGGCAGTGCACTTGTAGAGGGGGTTACCATGAAACAAGCACCAGACGTCTATGACAGACACACAAGCAAATTGCTACAGATGTTTTTCATAGAAAGCTTTCCCAGTACAGAAGATGTCCGCTGCAAATTAACCCAAGAAGAAAACAAAGCTTTTAACTCAACTACGCGACCCGTGCTACACTCAAAGGCCGTGAAATTTTCTGCAAACAAAGAGTAACACTCTAGAATCCCATATTAATTATGAAACACTGTCTTTTAAAGCAGGAATGTTTAGACAAGGATAACACGACATTCTTAACCTCCTGCATTAACAAGTCTCGTTTCTCCGTATAACTTCCATTTCGTACTCCCCAAATATTTGCATTTCTTACCAAACCGACGGAAATCCAGATTGGGGAATAATTGGCAAAGAATCTCCGTGATGTTGCGAACTGGAATCTTGTAAAATACTTTGTCATTTGTGAAAATAATAACTTGCTGAAAAAAGTGTCGCGTGTTGATAGATCTATTGAGTAAATAAAGCTGTAAAACAAACAAAGGATATGAAGCACTTGAACTATGGGTAAAATGTTGTAATCATTTACAGACAGTATGTCGGGACAGGTTGAAATGTATTCTAGTCTTTCATGGACAACCGTTTACTAGATAAACCAAGAAATATTGAAAGAAGCGTATTGAAAGGGACTTCAAACTTAATGTAAGTGAAGTTAAGAATTATAATAAAATTACCAGTTTCAAAGGAAAATTACGTTTAAAAAATAACTTCATTATTTAGAAAAATGATGTCATGAAATGTCACTCTAAAAGTTTTTCATTTTTAGAAAAGTAAAAAAACTTCACTTTATTCAACAAACTCAAGCAATAGTTATAATCTAAAGGAGAAAATAACATGCTAATATAGATATATTATATCGAGTATTAAAATGAAATGATTATTTGAATAAAAAAAGCAGTGATATCCATATCAAATTATAAAACTATTGAATTTTTATGCTGACGATTCCCTCATATTAGCGAAATACTAATTAATTTTGAAGCATCAATCATGACAATCATAATAATCTATGGATTGATGATAAACAAGCCGTTAGGAATAAAATAAATTATAGGAAAGAACGGACTTATTAATGTTGTTTATTTATAAGATTTTCATTTTTTGCCCAAAACCATAAATTTCTTTAGGATATTTTGATATGTTTTAAAATAATTAAACACCAGTTTTCTGTAACAAAATTTTATCAAAATCAGATGATTATTTTTAGATTTCATGCTTAATACAGGATATGTGACATGCAAAGTTACTACTCTTTGCCACAAAAAGCACATTTTCATGAAATTCCTGCATATGATGATGCATACAAAATTTGATCAAAATCGAATAATCAAATCACGATACGGAACACTTTCTATATTGTTTTCTACAAACGGAATTTTTTTGGTAACAGATTTCACAAAATTATCAGAAATTATTAACAACGAAACGTATACTTCTAAATTAAAATGTTATATTGATTAAAAAGCTTATCTTGTTGGACGCAGACGAATGACTTACTAGTAAATCAACAACCTTAGTCTGTACCACACATATTTGTGAAGTTCGTTTAGAGCAGATTTATTTGCTGTTCTTTACATTTAAATAATTAATTAAACTTTGGAAGTAAATTGATGATAATGCTATATATTGTTACTACCAACCTTATCCCTGAGAGCTTAGTCTATTTTTAAAAAAGTTTAATTTTTTGTAGTTGCGAAGCATAAAACTCATTTTCTGGAACTGTTTCAATGAAACAATAAAATTATGATTTAAATAAGGTAAAAGACATTTACATTTCTTTTCCCATTGCTATATAAATTATAACATTCTTTTTCAAAACAATATATCTTGATTACTCGTTTACAACAGGATACGAATGCTTTTATTGCACCTAATGAAACTTTGCAGCTATTGCAGAAATTATGCGAAACCTTCGAAAAAAATGATTGATTTTAGGACTTTCACAAATAGTCAGTTTAAAGAGACCTTACCCCACCCACTGATGGAAGGAGTTGTATTCCAAATTCGTTAAATAAATTACACAAATAAGTAAGTTTAAAGAAGCCTGTCCACTCATGTATGGTGGGAGTTGTATCCAAAATTTGTTAAATAAATTACAAAAATAAGTAAGTTTAAAGAAGATTGTCCACTCATGTATGGGGGGAGGTGTATCCAAAATTTGTTAGATAGAATGTTAGTTCAGTAATCACCGCTTCATAGAATGTTACGTAGCTGCTAAACATGACAGAATACCATACTTCTTGTACGACCTGTATGACTCGACCTGTATATTTAACCCCAAATATATGACAATGTCATGTTTTCAATAGATATAGTCTTATTAATGTACTGAAACCACAATAACAAAGTATTACTAGTTATCTGGCCTGTTAAACACTACAAACCAAAACTCTATAACTTCGTCAGTTATGAAGAAGTTTCCAAAATGTCGATCCCCTTTGTCCAATTTTCGATAATTCTTTTGATATGTTGTTACATAACTTAATCGATTAACATTGAAATGATTTCAACAAAGCCAGATATTTTCGATAAATCAGCCGACATCGTTTAACATATACGACACCGACAACATAGTGCATCTCACTTTGAGGACCGGAAACCGGAAGAATATTGCTGCTGTTGTTCTGCATTAATGATATTTTTAAATATGAACAATTGTGTTTCTATATCCAATGGATCAGTAGATATTAATTAACTGATACAAATATTAAAAACACATTCAAATTAAATCATAATGTCATAAAGCTTTAAAAAATGAATTATCTGATATGCATATAAACAGATAGTGATGAATATATAAATTATAATGTCCTTCTCATTTCATTTTAGGGAGACGAGCATTTATAAAAGAATACAGCCACGTCAAACGCAGCATGAACGATGTATACGCTTTTTGATAACGTTATGATATGGGAACAGTTTGTTTCATGTGTTCGTCTTATGATAAAACTTATTTTCCGAATAAATATCCGAATTGGTCACATTCTTTGCGAAGCAACCGTTACCTATTTTTCAAAAGCTGGATTTCGAATTATGGGAAAACTCCTCATTCTATTTGCAATTCGAAAGGATGATTATTTTTTCTTAAAACAACCTTTAAACATCGTACACCCAGTATGCCTGAGACAAGGAGACCATACCGCTCCGTGGGTATTTTGATTCGACTCGCTATACGGACGGAACTTACAATCAGCCCCAGACGCCTTCTAATGGAAACGACTTGTCTCAACAAGAAAAAACACGGGTAAATAAAAACGGTAAGAGAACAATTGGAGGACGAGTGTTTTGCTTGCCGTCGAGTTATTTCTTTTCATGCCTTTTCCTCTAAGGTCTCAGCCCAAGAGAGGGGGTCAGACTACCCCCTTGACGTCCCCCGACGTCATAATGGGGGACAGATGTGCAACAATTGGATGGCAGGATACGTTATTGAGTGAGATGATCATTAAACGCTTGCACATGTTTGCATCCCTCTTACTGTTTACCCGCTTGACGAGCGCACACGAAAACAATAGTAGAGGGCAGAGGTGCTCTCCTTGCTTACCGCCTTCCGACGTCTATGACGCTACGTCAAGATGGCGGCAGCGTGTGGCGGGCATCAAAGACGTGCTTTAAGTGCCTTCAATATCAGCCTTCCTCTTCCCCTTTACTGAGCCCCTCTCTATAACCACAGACAATACAAGGGAAGTATTGTATCTCACTCCGCTGAGCTTCCAAAGCACACAGTTCCTTTAAACAAGACCAATGAAGTAACACGTCTTGTTCGCTTGGTCTCACGCCGAGGGCATAATTTTCCTCAGATGTGTCTGTCTAGTGTGTTATTTGAGAGATTTGTATCTAATTCTGTATCACCTGAGGGTTGGTCTCTTTGAATGTCGTGTTCTGTCAATACATGGGTGAGGTTCACTATTACTACACATCATACAATACTACACTTCCACAGACAGGCCTTGTTCAATCTGACATTTACTGTCGGCCTCTGTTGATTCCCTCCTTGTTTATACTTACAGAACGACTGTTGTAGTTTTCTGGATTAACGGATGATTCCTCGTGTGCGAATTGCATGATGTGAAATCCATAAAATGGTACGATTGTAATCTCAATAACAAAAGACCACAGACCTGTGACGAGTTATGAACCTCTCTGTACAGCTGCATCTTGAAACTTTGTTCACCTACCTGTACATCTTTGTGCAATTATCATGTAAATTGGAATTCGTTCGGATGTCAATTGCATTACTTCATTTGCGCCTACAATAAAGTTCCCATACCTACGTGTACATGATCATTCTGCCACTTATCATTGATTGTCAGGTGGATGGTGCATTTTCCGAACTTTTCAAGATGCAAACAGATAGGATCGCCTTAAAGAAAAAAGGTGGATCATACGCATTTGAATGAGTATAAAATAAATGACATGACTTATGTTTGACGCTGTTGGTCACTTTCTCAAGATTTAATTTCGTTGCTAAATATAGGTTAATTGGATATTAATTTATGAATTTGAAACCGTAATTCGACGACGTTGACCTTGTATCCTAATGTCCTTAATTTCGAAGTTTTTTTATATTTTACAATTGTGTCGTCGCAATGTTCGGTAACCAAGCTAGCACTAAGCCTTATTTCAGCACACTGTTAGCAATTTAGCTTGATGAATGGAAAGGGTATTAAACTGAAAAGTAAACTGCCTTCCTTTTCTATATCAAGCTCGTGAATGATGTGGTCACAAAACTCTCTTTTGCTTATTATTAACCTGTTAAATAAATAAAAAAAAGTATTAAAAGGAAGGTAGTAAGTATAAAGTATTAAATAAAAATGTATCAAATGGAAGTTATTTAGTATTATTTTATGAATATATATAGATAAACATAAGTTATTTCTTCGTTTAAGCATGATTTGCTTTAAACCTTATTTGTAAGTACAATTTTCGATAATAAAGCATTCAAGTTATGATACATTAAGAAATTTTATAAAAATATTCTGTAATGATTTAATGTTATTTTCTAAAATTCAAATATGTACGTCCTGGAAGTGCAAATTGTCTCAGTTGTAAAAAAAGACTTCTTGTCAAAGTAAGCCATATTGATGAAACAAAGTACTAGTTTTCATACTTCCATGTACAAGGATAATATAATAGCAGGCATTGTTTTGCACAAATACTACATTCCTTTTTTCGAAACAGAAATTGATAAATATAAGTGATAATCATTAATTATCATATTCAGCCAATGAATTCTTACATGGTTTAAATGCTACACAGAATTGATAACAAATAATATTTTTAATTACTGCTTAAATTATCGATACAACGTTTACAATTATATTTAAGAGTGATACTAAAACAAAGGATCTTTAGCATGTGTTATAATAAAAATGCATGGTTAAACGACACTTTAATGTATTTTATGTTTTTGGCAGAGAAACATAACACGACTTCATCTTTATACTCTTATCCGATATTCTCTGTCAACGTACATTTTTGTTAGAACACGAATTTATATGTACTTATAATTCTTCACCACGTGAGCGTTTACTCAAGAGAAGACACAAATCATCATTGTCCTTTGCTTTTCTTTCCTTTATTAGACAAATGATATTTGTTTTTATCTTTCCTACCAAAACAAAGTTATAAGATATTGAAAAGAATCTTGTAAAGCATTGTGATATGATATTTAATAAGATAAGACATTTTGTTCATTAAGAAATAATGAACTGATCTTATCATCAATGTGTAATGAACTTCTACAACAAAAGCTTTGAATTATTGTATGTCATTTTCATAAATGATAATTGACCTGTATTCACGTGATAAATAAATTGTTATAAAAAATAATTACATAGATTACAATGATGATTTTGCTTGTCTATCGTATGTTACATATTGAGACATGTCAGAGAATAATATTTTTTTCACTTTCAGCATGATCTTGGTCATTAAATAATTTCTGTAAACTGTAATGCATTGAAAATTACAGCAGTGTACAATAGATTAAGCAGACAAATGGCATTCGCAAAAGGTTTTTGAAAATGTTACTTTTGAATGAAATAATCTATGAAATATATTTATATAGTGAAAATATCTATAAATTAGATGAAAGTGCTTTCAGCATTTAATGATTTCCATATACCTTCTTCTCAACTAATAATGATGTAATGGTAAGTTTTTCTGAATTACAATAACGAATTATCCAAAAGGTTTGACAATAAAGCATTTTGTTTTTAGGTTCTTATTTTGTATGTATAAAATTCAGGGAATATTAAACTATTTGTAGTTTAGTGGATGAAAACACAATTCTAATAGTGTATATAAGTTAGATTAATATTGATTAATTTTGTTGAGGATCTTAAGTTTTATTTGCTTATACTACTTCATTGTGAAAGCATCCGTCACGAATCAGATAAATATATACTGATATGTGATAGATTTGATTATTAAGATGTTAATGTTATGTTTAAAAAATGTTTGGATGCACGGTGCGGATTTAAATTTCGGGATTATTTAATCTGTATTCTGAAAAATGTACATTTGTATGAATAAACTTTCAAAACATTCTTAATTTCGTGAATTGAGATGAATGCAAAATGTATATTCTTTTCAAACTACAATACATATTCATATAACTACTTTTATATAAATGGCAAATTACCTTTCATACTTTGAGAAATAAGCGAGTTCATTCAACAAAGATTTAGTATGTTATATCATTTGAATCTTACTCAAGTTTGCAAGGAATATTCAGAGTACAGAAGTCGCCATAATGGTCATTGGAATAACATTTTGTCTCAAAACAATATTCATTTTGATTGGTTGTTAGAACTTCTTTAGCTCATTCATAATTTACCTATATTGAGTAAAGTAAAGTTAAACACGAAAGTAAGATATACAGAATAGAAAATAACGATCAGGCGATGATTCTTTGACCAAATTTACAGTAATAAATCTTCATGTCGACACAGAAGCAAGAAACGCCGACTAGAATGTCAATACGTCATGACTTTGTGACGTCATATGTCGTCAGTTCTGCTGTTCAAACTTAAAATTATGAAAAGATGGGAACGTCAAAATATTTTCTATATCATTCTGATTTCGCGACATTACATCATTTAAGGAGAATTATTGTTAGTTATATAAGAACATTCTTTAGAAGATGAAATCCGATATTTGAATGATAAACACATTGAAGGTAGTACATGTATAATATTTAGAGTTGCCCGGTTGAAGCTGTGAATGAAAATATGATAGACGTATGAGTACAATTTTCCTAACCGCCTCAACTCCAATTTTGAATTTATCAGCTTTCATCATTACGCAAAATAAAAAAGAATTTTGGGTATGCAAAATGATAAAACAGAATTACGAATGATCTGTCCGTCATGAATAATTTTGTCATCGCTAACGCTCAGATTTTTTTTATCACAATGATTAACTCTGTACAAATGATATACATTTCCTCTCGTTGAATAATTTCTTTAGTAAACGTATAGTTACTAAACCAACCTCTAATGCCGTAATTAAGTTATTGAGTAAATCACGATATTATATAAGAATAGTAACTGTTGTTCATTGAATAAATATTTAATTTAGTATCTTACCAATCATCATGTATGATTTTGAGAATGTACAATGTATCTATGCACATGGATTATAAATACATGCAAACAATAACAGGGAGTCGTAATCAACAATAGATGAAGAAGTAAACATAAATTCTTGAAACATTCATTAAAGCGCCTAAAACATTTCAAAACTCAACAGAAAGCATGGTGACGTTACATCGTTTTTTAATGTTTAAATTAAAAACCAAATGCACAAAATGAATAAATAATACGAAAAACGAATTTTCCCATAATCTGGGTGTTCCTTTTGTCAATATCAAAAGGCACCTTGTAAATTTCGCGGTGTTTGGCCACCATACCTTGTAAATAGCAGGAGATCAAAGGGATATTTTAAGTGTGACGATATTGATTTCAGCGTTTAGAATGTGGCCGAATTTTCTTCTCACAGTCTTCTCTAGCTACCCATGTTGCATTTCCCATATGAGGCACATGAGGCTGCGATTTGGCGGTAGCTGGAACAAACACATTGCGATGATAGGGATTATGTATTCAATGAAGGTAAGGCCACACTAAAGCAATCAGATCTGAGGAAGATGCAAGGCACCTTTAGATAAATTAACTTATGTCAAGCCTGCTTTTGCAAATTATGTTCAATATGTTGGGTAAGACAAGGTTGTCATCTCTGTCCTTTGCTTTTCTGTTTACTGTAAAAATAAGCTAGTATATCCTATATTCTTGTTTGTATACAATGACAGTTTGCTTTTTCAATGATAACTCTTGTTTTACTGATTATGTTAACGTGTTGGGAAAGACAGGGTAGCTCATTTTGTCCCTTCTTTTATATGTATGACAATAAATATGAAATTAATTTGGTAATGTTTGTGTTAAATGACTGTTTGCTGGAGGATCACGTGTGTTACCTATTTCAAACGATAACCTGACTGATAAAATGTTGTGTGTAGGTCAAATAGTGATGTTATATATAGTCTTATATGTTAGACGATTTAAAAAGCAAGCTCTTTTTATAGGATACATGTGGGACATATAAAGATTTCACTAATTCACTAATTTTAGATCATATTTACCTATACAGTGTTCTGAAAAGAGAAAAATTGTACTCAGTCCTTTTTTATATTAAAAGAAGAGAATATAACACTTTCATATAGAAATCTTTATACATTTAAAGAGTTAAAAATGTTTCTAAAGCTGCTTTAAGGCTCTAAACTCGAGGTGGTATAAATAATTATATTCTTAATTAATTATATATTAACAATAAATATAGATATCGGTATATTCTGTAAATCATAGAATGGAAACATATGCATACAATATATTTGTATGATCTATACTGATATTCTTCAGAAAAGTGGTTTAAGTCATGCATTTATAGTCTATGATGTCTTAAAGATTAATATCACCATGTTGGTCACATGTAATATCAATCTTTTAAGGCTTAAGGCTCGTGTTTGTATGTCACATTTAAGTTCAAGGGTTGAAATCTCGAATATTTTAATGGTCTTTAGATAAGTTAACTAGTCTTTGGATGTTTTCTTTTCCCATAAGGTCAAAGTAATAGAAACTCAAAGTAATATGAACTAGATTGCCATTTTCGATATGTGACATGCGTTGAAGAATAGGGTATTATATATTTTTGAGTCATTAAAGACATAGATACTTATAGATATATGGATACTTTATAGAACATTAATGACAAATCTTACAATCTTCGATTTACAATTGAAAATCTTGACTTTCTTTTAATATATCAACCTAAGAGAAGGAAGTATTCTGTTTTTGTAGTGAAAATATATTTTAAAAGGCTTCACATCATATTCGCATATTTAAGTAAGGATAACGTTAAAAAAATAAGACACTCAAAAAAACATATCCTTTCTTGATTTCGTCACTCCCTCTTATTTGTTATTAAATCAAAGCAAAATTTGAAAAAGAAACATGTAACGCACTGATCAAAGACATGATATGAATTTAAAACAGAAAGTTATTTTAAACAAATCATGTATTTTATATTGATGGTAAAATATTGTATCGCATAATATAACTGATATAATGCTATTACATCAGAACTCATATCAAATCCACCAAAAATCAAGGTTTTTGATTGAAAATAAGGTCAAAATTATAGATCTTAGACATTAATTGATAAAAGCTTACTGTCTTGTGTGATTCAGAGCTATGCCAAAATAGAGTTGATAGCTTTGGTGAAAAATATAAAATCCTTGACAAGCACATAACTGTGCATAACTTTACATGAATATTATGTATATTTTAATACAGTTGTAGAGAAAGGCATATTTATCATTACCATAAATTCACCTCTATAGCCATTATATAAGAACAGTTATGACATTGATTCTATCGAATTAATTCTAGTTTATCGAATTAATTACATCTTTAATTAATATTTCCAATTTCCATGATGGCCTTTCTAAGAGCTATCTTTGAATAAAGGGCTTTACAATCGCAAGATGCTGCTTTTCATATATCGATTGTTCATGAAGTTTATGTAAATAAACATATTAGAATATACTATTCTTTCCCGAAATAGGTAATTTTTTATCATTAATCCAACGAAGATAATGAATTTGGTTTTCATATAATATTTTCAATACAAGTACAAGTACAAGTGTAACCTCGATGTGAATATAAGTTATTTTCGACTTCGTATGACTTACAGTTATACGGAAAATTTATGCTAATAAAAATCTTAATTTGCTAAAACATGAATATTATGCCAAAGGGACAAAAGTGGCTAATTCAAAGAACATAATAATAAAATAAAGAACATAAGAAAGTTGTGTAGGATATCATCGTCACATTTTAAAGATATGTTACTGAAAAATCCATTTCGTTATAAAACAATATATTTTATGATAGTTTGCAACTAATATTCTATTCTAGGATACAACACTTTTTGACAAATATTACTACCCTACTAGGTATGTTTTCTAGAACTCAAATCATAATGTTGCAGGTATGAAATATCATTAAATCGTTTGGAAGATCTGTTCACGTGTCCTCTCAATTCCCATAAAGGCACTATAGCACGTTTTAATATGGAAACAAATAGAAGAAATGAAAAGAAGAAATAAATTAGTAAAGTTTTAATTTTTTATATAAAGACAATTACTTTTAATTGATACAAGGAGTTGAAAAAAACAACGGACCAAGTCCGGTTCATTATACTTATCCATTTCCCCAACTCAAATAATGTGAATGTGTTCACTGTAAAATGGACGCATGAAGTTTTCACTTAATACCAGACACTTTATTGTACGACTACGAATAATTGGGATGGATAATGTGATGTTTATCTCACTGAATGTAACATATTTTGAATAAACTAATGTTTCATGTTTAACATTGATACATATACAAAATATGAAACTATCAGAGTATCTTTAATACGTTAATTTCAATAAAATATTCCATATCTTTGGCTGAAACTTGACACAGTTATTTACCATGACTATCTACAATGCTTGGAAAAGATATTTTTATTTACTGATTTCCGAAATGTATGGAAGCTATATATAGATGTAATGTTCGCTTATTCAGCGTTATTTTTTTATTGCAACAGTCTATTTCAAATAATGAGTTAATAATAATCAGAAAAATATCTAATCACAATGATGAAAATACATATTTATCTTATCATTGATAACGTAATATATCGATACTTATCCTTTAAAGAGTCAAGAATATTCATTTAAAGTCTAATTTATCAAAAGAATATGGAAGAAAAAGCCCATGAAAATTGAATTGCTTATATTTATACAAATAAATGAAAGTCAATGTACCCAAAGGTAATTAATTTGAAAAATGTGTATAGCCAGATGTGACTGTTTGAATATATCTTTCATTTCATAATTAATCTACCGTTGAAAAGGGACTATGTCTTTAATTACCTTAGCCAAAGATATATTGATTGAATTGTGAAAGAAAACAATCAAAATAAGATATTCCTAATTATCTGAATCGAAAATAAAGTTTCACCTTCAACATATTGGTCATGTTTATTCAACCATTAAGAAACATTATTGATTATACAGTTAAACACTTAAAAAAGTGAAAGAAATAATGTTATAAAGGTCTTTTGTGTCTATCACAGAACTATCATCTAAAAAATTGTCATTGTTTTATCATAGAGACCAACAGTAAATTGTTCGAGCCCATGCCTTGGCGCAATGTGACAATGCGGAGGAGTAGCAATTTGAGACTAATTCGTTCGATATAGTGATAAACTAAAGGTATGGAATCGAAATCGCGATTTTAAACGAGAACAAGAATACGTACCGCTACTTGCATGTCAGTTAGTCAAATCTAATTTGGGAATCTTGATAAAAGTAGGTATGGTATTTTTGTAAAGCCAAGTAAAAAAGATGAAAATCACAGAGTGTCCCCTAAATACTTAGCTAATATATTCGACTTGATATGTATTCTAATGACGCATAAAACAGATTATAACTGTATGTATATAAAATCTGATAAGGTTTATTGCATATTAAAGTATCAGTAATCTCATCTAGTATTATTACATGTAATGATATGAATCATAAATAGTTAATATTTTTAATCATATACTCGATATCATTATCAATATCTAGAACAGTGTTGTTTATCCATCGTCATTCTTCATCTAAACATATTATCACTAACACTTCAACACTGTTGTATCTGTATTTCTCTGTCTCTGTCTCTGTCTATATGTGTGTGCTTCTATCTATGTCTCTGTCTCTGTCCCTTTCTCTATCTCTGTCTGTCTCTGTCTCTGTCTGTCTCTGTCTGTGTCTGTGTCTCTCTCTGTCTCTGTCTGTGTCTCTCTCTCTCTCTCTCTCTCTCTCTCTCTCTCTCTCTCTCTCTCTCTCTTATCAACATCACAATACTTTGTGAATCCGATTAACCCGCTTTTAACTCACTGACATGTCTTTCTAATCGTCACTGAGGGAGGGAAATCAGAGAACACAGGTTAAAGAGTAAACGCACGTACAAAGTTGAAAACTCATTTTCCTCATGAACGGATGTGTAATAAGTATGCAGTTTACTTACAACTTTCTTATTCGACAAATGCTATCTATGGTAATGTTTACAAAGAGGTTTCAAAAACACAAGTACACGAAGAATGGATCTACTGTATTGTATGTAATGATAATTTTATACTCTAGTAGGTAGTAAAATCAATTTCCTTGAATCTTTCACAAATTATTATTTTTCCTTAACCCTAATTCTCTCTTATGCTGAAATATTCCTTAACAGTGTGCAGCCTTAGAATTACTATAATTCAGTGTGTTCAAATTAGTTATCAACTAAATACTAACGTAAAGATTGTACGCGCGCTTCATTATTGTTGGTATCAATTCTATAGATTTTCTAATTGATTTCATTATTACAGGTATTTCATATCTAATATGGATTCAAAGGCTAGGTCTCTCCTGTTAATAATCGTTCAATTTTTTTCATAGTAAAATATTTTAATACGTAAGTAAAATAATGAATTAAGTAAGTAAATTATATAAGTAAAGCTAAAAGGTCCTGATTGCGTATGGCTTTCTGATAAGGATATATAGAATTAAAACGTCCTATGCATGATACCGTAAATTGAATGATACAGAAATGTCTAGTTTTATTCATAAATCTAGAAAAGATAATTTTATTTTGATGAGAAAAAAGCACTGGTTAAATCCCCGTGAATGTAGACATACATTTGGGTCGAAGATTTTGAACTATTAGTAAATATTTTCATGGAAACAAAATGGACCATATATAGAGAAATATGCAAAATAAACAATGACAATCTATACGCTGTTCCACCCACCGTATACAGTCATATATATTGTATAAGTATGAATTTCTGTCAGTTCTATAATGCCGATTTTCTTCCAAGAATCTATTATCAATCTATATGTTCAGGAGTTATAGTTCTTGTTACTAATTATCGCAAATTTCCACGTAGAAGTTAAATCCTACAGCAAGTGTTTCATTGAGTAATTCTTGTAAATGTATAATATTATATACACTAAGAAATAATGTTACGGACAACCCAATATCCAATATCTATACATTATTTAGATCAATATACAAACTATAGAATTTTCTCAATATTGAAAATTAGAGTGGCCCTTATCTATTTGTGTTATGTATATATTCCAAACAATAATCTGTGTGTAAATAATGTTTAAGATTTTACATACTTCATGATGCTAGTGTTTAAACCATAGGTCTGACTATCTTTATACATAAGGGACATGTAGTTTTTCATATTATGACTTCACATTATCACGATAATTTATTTCGGAAAGTGGCCACCGACCTATTATACATTCTAAAGAGGATGAATAACAATTGTAACAGTAAGTAGAAGTATAGACAGACAGACAGATTCTATTCAGTTTCTAGGGCATCTGGCCCATACAACATACATATAGAATTGGAACTATTGCATGCTTAATACTTTTACAAGAAACATTATAAGAAACAAAGAGAAGACTTCACAGCGTAATTTACTGAGACACCTTCCCGTTTGTTTAAGAGTCTTTATATTTGTGGAAATTAACTTTAAGAACTTGTCGAGAGATGGTGGACTCAAGTAATTGTCATGAAGGAAGAGTTTTCGTTCTTGGCTTTTTATATTACAAACCATCAGTACATGATATTCATTTGCTATACTATTTCTTCTATTATGTTTGTTGTTATGTCATCCTCGGTTAACCAGGGCTCAAGATTCCGATGCTCCTCAGATTATCACGTGATTTGTTAACAGTATCGGAACATGAAATCCTGGGTGACATATACATATATATTTCACACGACATTACCATATTAGCCAATGATCCCCGATAAACGGCCATATATGGCTCTCTATATTTATTGAAGTATTGCCATATATGGTGGTATATTTAAGTTCTCTCATTACAAACCATCATTCAATACTTATAAGCAATAAGCCTATGGTCTAATAGAACCATATATGGTACTTTATATTTATTGAAGTATTGCCATATATGGTGGTATATTGTAGTACTCTAATATTCAATCCTTCATTCAATACTTATAAGCCATAAGCCTATGGTCTAATAAAGCCATATATGGTACTTTATATTTACTGGAGTATTGCCATATATGGTATATTTAAGTACTCTCATCTTCAAACCTTCACTCAATACTTGGAGGCCAAAGGCCTATAGTTTACTCACGGTACAAACACACCAAGAATTTCTTACCATGAAAACATCTACCAAGGATCTTCATTCATAAATTGTTAGTTCAAACATAACATATAGGGACGAACATCATCTTATAATCACATACATTCTTATAATATGATACCATATGATAGAAAACCTATAATCGGACAAATAGGTTATAAAATCAAGTCATTTAATTTTATACATGGTTGCTCCCAAGTAACAAGACTTCATAAACGAACGTTGATAAATTGGGAATAAAAAGTACTGTCAGTGTTTAATAGCAAAGTACATACACTTATATATCTAATCATAACTAAGAGAAGTATAAACACATTATTTTAATTTTGGCAAATGATATAAATTGGAAATCTTCTGCACTCTCCTTATATCATATTTGCTGGGAGTGTTTGGCTTATCTCCTGGAATTTTTAAAAAGCATTGAAGGGCACGGGACAGCACAGTGGTTAGCGCGTTCGCCTTCTAGTTAAGAGGTCTGGGATTCGAATCCCGCTAGGGGCTTGGCAACTGTGTCTGCAGTAGAGGACTGTTATACATGGAGTAAGGTTTGGGCTGAAACCTACCCTGATTTTCAGCGCAGTACCACCCATGAATCGCTAATTTCAGCCAATGCTCGTAGATTTCACTGCAATGCATAACCACAATGGTGTTACGGGCTGCAATGATGCATTGTCCCTGCCTGCAATGATACTAGCAGCCGCGATATTAGTGAAATACTCTTGAAAGCCGCGTTAAACCCAAAAATCTCCTCGCCTCACCTCAAGTAATGAAAATTTAATGTATTTGTGGATTATTTCAAAATAACTGTATCCCAAATACCTCTAACCCATACAATAAAGTCTCATGAATTTTCAAGTCAAACATTTTGAATAAAAACTAATTAGTAACTTTTGGTTTGATTGGAACAATATTTTGTACACTAAAAAAAGTGTAGGTGATATGTAGAGAATACCTTCAGATAATCATAGGATTTCACGTGAAACAGAGGTTGGCCTTTATCATACCACTTTTCCTTTCCTGACAAGCTACCCCCGTTTTCGAATAATATTACTTTGATTTTCTCTAAAAATATTTGACCTATACACAGAAAAGTACATCAAACACCCCATGTATTGCCATAACGGGAGTCTATTATTTCCAAATATTCCTATGTTATGGAAGCCTATATTTCTAAATTTTTTCATATATTAATTTGTAGTATATAGTTCTTAAAATATTGTTAATTTAGCTACCGTCATTTTCTAGCAGCATTTCCAATTATACAAAGTATTATGGTCATATGACTAGAACACTTATCCGATTTATTTGAAATCATGTAATATGTTTCATATAGCATTGTTCCCATATAAAACAAGAATTATATAAAATTATAATATTTAAAAAAATTCACATATAAAAAATGAACAACCTAGTGGTCAACCTGTAAGACCAATGCATTCATTTTAAGTACGTATCTCTATTAATGTATTAGAACTGGTTCTCTTTGGCTATCTACTCTCTGCATCTCTTGCCTTACACATATGCGGACCAGACTCGAAATATTTCTGCTCGTCAATTAAGCTAATTAATGTCTGGTGCTGAGCTCTTCTTCTCTCCATCTCTCTGTTTGTCTTTCCTTTGGTACACTTGTTAGCCGGGCGAGCACGTCGCTTTATCTTGAATTCATCTCGTTTACACACTTGGTTTTAAAAAGCACACTGTGTAATTCTTCTTCTTGTTTCAAATTCTGAACTTTTCTATCTTACTATTGTTTGAACCTTTCTCTCTGACTGTAAGTCTAATACTCATTTTTGTTATCTCTCTCTCTCTCTCTCTCTCTCTCTCTCTCTCTCTCTCTCTCTCTCTCTCTCTCTCTCTCTCTCTCTCTCTCTCTCTCTCTCTCTCTCTCTCTCTCTCTCTCTCTCTCTCTCTCTCTCTCTCTCTCCCATTGTGTGTCTCTCTTTTTCTCTCTGTCTGTCTCTCTGTCCGTCTCTCTGTCGGTATCTCTGGTTGTATATCTCCCTCTCTGTTCTTCTCTATCTCCCTCTCTCTTTCTCTTAATATGAGTAAATATCATTTGATAATGCTTAATTTATAACAACTTCGATAAGAAGTAAGATTTACAAATTATATTACAACTTACAAAGTAATGGTATTACAAATACGATTCAAAGTGCAACTTAACGTTTAACACTTAAAATATGTACGCTTTTTGTGTACGGTGTTTGGTAGAATTCATATTTTGTGAAAAGTACTACGTTTATGAAATGTGACATCAAACGAAAATGTTAAGTTGACATTATAGAACGAGATTGTCTTTCAAAAAAGACTTAGTATATCCTTTGATCAGCAAAGTTAAAACCAAGAAGAACGAATTCAATAAATATTAAAACAAGTACATTATTAAAATCAATAACATTAATGGGAATATTCCTTCAAATAAAAAAAATGTCCCATCATGTAACCACTTTATGTACCTCGTAAAAAAGATGAACAAACGATTCCTTCAATTGCGTTCTCAGGAATAAATATGAATGTTAAACGAAATGCATGATTTGGTAATCAAAGCGCAAGAGCAATTGTCCAATATTGGCACTGGTAGTCTTTGCTCGCCCCTATCCCCCATGTGCATAGATACGCGGGGGTCGCGGCGATGCGATACCCCCATCCCCTCGCATCACCCTCCGATTTGGGGAATAAGAGACAGAACACAAATATAACACTGGTCCGATCACCACACTCACTGCTCCAGTTCCACGGCGCTAGCAGAATTTGACATGGCACCGATAGGCCAGCTGGCGCCTGTCAATCAAAAAAGTGGGCGTGGCTTGTAGAATTACATGCTAAGGCAGTGGATCATTGGCTGTTGGTGTCGTTACAAGAGAGCTCCGCCCCTTACATTCCGAACATGAAGAAACACAATTCCATGTGCTCGTTGCAGTGTTGAAATCGTCTTATAGAGAACGGGATAAAGTGCCACGGACTGGCTATGACTTGTGTGGATCTTATGTATCAGTTTTATTCACCATATTTCCCGTACAAATCTTCCAGCGATGAAAGTCAGGTAAGAGAAGCAGGCAGGAAGCATTGTAATTGAATTCTAGCAATTCTTTAATTGTATCTTTTCGATAACGGCATAATTACATGACAAACACGCGCAACTGGAGACATACCGAGAGGATTTTCATACGTGCCTCGCGATCTCAACATTACCGCTCTGCCTAGACTATAAGCTATAAATTCCTACCTTCGTACCAAGCCATCAGAACGGAGGAAATTCACTAACGTTTAATACTACCTTGCTTTCAGAAATACAACGTACCCACCGTGTACGATACCCCTCACCCCGGACACTACCTGGACTCCAGCCCGGGGGGAGAGAGGGAGGGGGAGGGGGGTAAGGAGACCCAACCCAAAGGATCTCAGTACCTCAACCCAAACTGTTTACTACTTACATATTTCACTGGAGATATAGCAACTGTCGTTGATGAACATTTTAGTCGGGCTCTCAGTCAGCCAAGCAGTTATACTCTCGATAGACAGGGAAGCAAAACATACTCAAGATCAGGTAAGTCTTTTCATATTTTTTCCTAGTATTCATAGTTTTCATGAAGATAATCTCTAGTCTGTTTTCTATTATTTTTTCACGATTTATCAGCATCATTTTTTCATAAAATGCATTTTTCATTTCAAATTCATTATCAATATGCTTCCTTTTCAATATTGCAACGCATTTGGATATAGACACACATATGGATGTATGTTTTCACAGTTGCAAGTACCTACACAGTTTCAAAGCCAATTCAAATTCTTTTATTGTTTGTAAAGCTTATTCCTTTTCTTTTACAGATTTTTACTCCCACAAAAATGAATGTTTCAATTTGTTTAATGATTATTGTAAATATTGTTTAAGCAAGCTTTATATTCTTTTAAAAGTTTCCATGTTTCCAATTTTTTTTTAGTTTTTATATTTTAGATAGCGGTTTTTATGTTTGTTTTTAAGCTATAATAAATAACATGTGATAAATCGAACGGGCAAAGAACAACTCCTTCTTTGAGAAAATAGTTTAACGAAATCAGAGTGACAGAATTTAATAACAATCACAAGAAGCATCTGAAATAAGTTACGTTAATGAACGTTCTACACAAAGACCCTAGCTGCTAAGTTGTTTGGATTACTTTAACGGAATAATTGACAATACTCAAACAATCTAATCATTTCAATTCATTTACTTATTTTCTATAATTATTGACTTTGTCTGTTTACTTATTCAATGTTTATGTGTCAATATACTGATGGAACCATAGTTGATTTGTGAACGATTAATTTGCTAAACAAACTCTTCACAAATGAAGAATTAAGAATGAAAACATCTAGTTACCTTAAAATTCTTATGAGGAAGTTGTTCCTGTGTTATTAAGTTTCATTGTAAACATAATATTAACATTCATTATTTATCCTTTAACGTAACAATGATCCATTGCAAAATATTCTTTGTAATAATAAATATTATTTGACCAAACAATAACATTATCGATAATCCATTATGATTATTATCCACTTAATATTAAAAAGAAATACTTTAGGAATTTATTTTGTGATCATAAGGAATCGTAATGCAAATATACTGATTATTTTCTAATGTTATTTATTATTTGTTTGCAGCATTTAAACCTTTAAAACGATTTTTAAAAACGAACTGATTCTTTAAAACTATTCCCAAAATTCTCGATCCTTTCACTGAAGTTTACAGGATCTTCTTTAAAAAAAATTGCGCATTAAAGTTAGACGTGAAATTGATCTTGGAATTTCTTCGTTCATAATTAACAGCTTAATTACAATATTAATTTATTGCTACAAACTTGGATGGGTTAGTGCGCGCGCATGCCGTCAGCGCGTGGCCCGTATATCAACCATGCTAACCGTGAAATTGACAAGCCCAGTGTGACGTAATGACACGCTTTATGGGAGGATTGTGACGTCACTGATGGCTTCTCCAGGAAAAGAACTTGTATGACATTGATCGATATTCCATTCGAATCACTTAATATAATTAGCACTTTATCTTGAAAATCTACATACCCTTTGCTATTTAAATATAAGATATTGAAGTAACGTAAATATTGATATAAATGTTCAGCTGATGTCATTCTGTGTACGTTTCCCTTAAATGTGTTTCCATACTATTTCTAAAATAAAATTAAGTATGTGAACACGTTTCTACGGACACATTATCATTATTCAAACTTAAACTCAAATTATGTTTTTTTCAAAATTAGTTGCCAAATATCACTGCCGTAAATGAATAATTTATTTACAGATTTTACAGATTAAACAAAATAACAAATCTAAGTGACAGTTCCATGCAATAATAACAAACAGAAACTCACACTGTAAATTTTTATTTACACACAAATGAGCTTCTGGCGTTGATTCCCGCTCTCTATAGCATATGTCTTTACATTCGAATTACAACCCTTGAAAAAGCATCTTTATCGTATCTTTTGCCCGAGTGTTTAACTTTAGCCACCACTGTCTTCGAATTCGGTTACTATTTTTTACAAGCTTACTTATCTAGTATCAGCGATTGTTGTAATTCGAGCGGAGCTCAAAAGGGCTAAGTTTCGGATGTTCGTTTGTTTTCGTTTTCACTATGCTTTTGACTGTTTTTAGTTTCGTGTTATTTCCAATTTATGCTTTGGGGAACGACTTTGACGAAGGCTGTTCTAAACCCATGCCTTCATACAAATATGGGGTTTAGGGAGGGATTTTATGATGATCCCCTTTTCACCGATTTTTTCATAAAAATTTTATTCAAGAGTGGTACGGTAGGCTATGTTTTGAATCTTGACTTCCTCTACGTGTTAGGTCATGTAGTGTAAGGAATCGTCGTTTCTCGTCTCCTCGGCTTTTAGATTGTGTTGGTTTAGGTATAATTTTATTTCGATAACGATAATGTGCGATACTGGTCTTACGAGGATAAAACATCAATAGATAGACAAGTATAAAATGATTTAAACATTTTTATACATGATGTATATATATATACATGAATGGATTGGCCAACAAGCTCCGAAGAGCTTATACCAAGGCCGCTCCGATACAGTTACATATAGATAAATACAAACACATATTTTCTAGTGACACATGTCCGATTCACAACGTAGCTTCAAAGATAATGGTTTTACATGAATATCCTGTTGTTTGCGTGGCAGTCATTACATTTTCAAGTGCTTAAAAGGAGTCAAATCGATCAGATTTTATGATATATTGATGACTAGACTTCAATAATTTGTTAAGATAAGTATAAAATAAGTCATTGTTACAGTAGAGAAAGTAGCGGATCTAACGAGAATTAAACAATTTCTTAAAAAGAAAGTTATAAATGCTTAAGATTTATAAATACTTTACATACAGTATAGATTTGTGTAAATAAGTCTTGAACATAACTAGTATAATGTTACCATTATTATGAAGAACATATGTTACAAATATTGAAGATAGAACGATGCTTCTCTATACGTAAATAGTAAGGATTTTCTGTTGTTACCAAGTCAAGTCAAGTTACCATACCGCAACTTGATGCTGGGAAACTAGTTGATTGTATGTATTTTTTTTAGAATAATTGAAGGTAGGAATATAAAAACGAATCTGAGAAAGATCCCATTTTTCAATCGTTGGAAGTCATTATGAATCACGGTTCTTGTTTACATAATACCCTAAATATAATTAAATGTTCAAGACGATGAATGATAAATAGATATTTAAACTAAACACCATTCATATAAAAATTCAGTATCCTCATCTAAATCGTATCCCAAAAAAGGATACACCTTTAAATCCTTTAGTGTACAAAATTAATATTTTGATACATATGATCAGTGTCGGAATGCTTAATGTTATGGTTGTTGATAAAATATAGTTTGTATACCTATATATATCAACCATATGTAAGACATCCCAAACTTACATATTCTACTCATATTTTATATCGCACATCATTATCGAACCTGTATATATGATGTAAGCATAATCTACACTAAATCTTTAAACTGGCACGTTTTTTTCGTAATTGAAGATGGCAAACAGCGTTAATCAGCAAATTGATTGTTATGGATTATTTTCTACACAGCCATACTTTGATATTTCGTGTTCTATATGATACTTATTAGAAAGTTTACCTACATGTACTATGTTTAAGGTACATCCTGCAAACATCCAAAATCATAACTAGATAAAAATAGAATAATACATTTTTGCATTGGAATGAATTTACAAAATATATAAATTTTTTTATCTCAATTTTCTTTTTTTATAATCACAGTTCTAAGTAGATACCGTATCATTCGTTAAGAGTAACATTTATATTAGTACATCGATTCTCAATACATCGAGTGTCTAAGCTTTGACCTACTCCCGAAATGTGTTGACACAGTTAGGGGGGTAAATTCATCAAAGAAACGAAAAAGCATAGTAAGTAAATCTTGGCCCCAAGGAGATGTGATACAACAAGTAATAATGGACTAAGAAAACCGTTTAACCAGATAATGCCAATAAAGATAGTAATACTGATGTTTCCAAAAGTAGAGCTCAAAATAACTAAATCTTAAAAACTCCAAAAGCTCGACATACATACAACAAGCGTGTCTCTTAGTTTCCACCTACTCACATCCCCCGACATTTAGCGTCTAGGCTAGTTTGCTTCCCGACATGTGTTCACACAGTTTGGAACTAGATTTATCAAACAAACGAGTCTTCCGCCAAGTTTCTAGTAGAAGAAAATTGGAACAATTAATTTCGGCCAGACCGTCTGAGTTGTGGTCATTACCGGACCTTGGCCTTGCACGTGCTGTCGGCCGACCCCATTGTGGCAATCTTTCCACGTCAGTGGCCAGTTTGCACGTGTTGCTCATCTGTTGTAACTGTCTGACCACTCGACTGACCATCATGTGCATTGTCTGGCAGGTGAGCGCGCGTGGGAAGTAATGGTCAAACACTCTTGACCACATGAACGGACAGATTGTTAATGATAGTTTTACTTTCGAAAAATACACAAGAAATTTTTCTAATGCTTATGATACCAGTTTACCAACTAGGCCAAGATACTGGCTCGTTAGATGAAGCTGTATACATTGAAAATTGGTCAGTAAATTTTATCAACTGAAACCGTCGTAATTTTTATAGTTTTGATCAATTGCAAACATTCAAGGTTTTCAATTGAAATCATTATCATACTGTTTCATTAAGAACCGGTATTTCTCAGATATGATCTAATCCTTATTAGGCAGATTAAAGAAACACCAGTGTTTTGAAAAAATGTAAATGATAATATTAGTAAAGACGAATTATAAACAGAAAACATACATGCTTAACACACAAACATATAGACAAATATTGAAATCTTTATATCGACGTAAAACAATTAGCGCCTTTCGAACACGGCGAAAATAATGCTAGCAATTGATAAAAAAACGCTTTCGGTTGTAAAGTATGAGTTTATGAATAAAGTTATGGTTATGAAATATTAGAACTGAAATTATCGCCTTTCAACCAAATGTAGCGATAATATCTAAATGTATCTTTAATCTCGTCAACGAGAAAACAATAGTTTACGAATACACGAAGTGTGAAAACGAGCTCATCCTAAGAAACTGTAAGATGATCAACAAGATTAAACAACTGTATCGTGCAACATTTGAGGAAATCTCGGCAATGTTGCCCAACCAATATTCCTTTGTGAGGACATGCATATACAATCAGATATAACCAATTTTTTAGCAGTCTACACATATCTATCTGACTTGCCATATTTCATATATCAACGCGACTTACATGTAGATAAGTGTTAAATCAAGTTTATTTTCATATAAATGATCGTTTTGAAATCAAATATCCGATATAAACAGATCTTCTGATATCTGCCCTTTTTGAATGCAACTTGCCAAATACTTCATCAACACATTAATTAGTGTATTTTTAACATTGGACAAGTTTATTCATATTTCCGAATATAAGATTTTTTCTGTTTCCTAATAAAAAATAAGATATAAACATAACCTCCTATTATAACTGCAACTCGCCACATTCATATAAACACTTAAATTAGCGTTATTTTAACGTTGGGCAAGTTTATTCTTATTTCTGAATATGATTGTTACAGTTTTGTAATCAAATAAAATAATCTGGACAAAAAATCCCCAGGTTTTTAAGTAAATTTTGAAATTTTGTATAAGGATCCTTTAATTTATTGACATACTTAAAAGATATCAATCATATAAATTACATCATCGCTAATTTAATTTGTCATGTTTATAAGCAGATATTAGACATCAAAACCTTCTGGGTCTCGCCTGCAATATATTATATAGACAATTCTTAAACATAGAATTTCCAATGCAAAACAAGTTAATTCTTCTTCCCGATAATCTGATCATTCGAGGTTACGATTTCCATATCTAATTCAAGCAGGGCTAAGGCCATGTATGCTCTTCATCTAAGATGTTTTCAATAAGTATATCAATATATTACGAATATTGTTTTACATTAAGTGCGTTTACTAAAGTCCAAAAAGAATGGCAGAAAAGTGAAAGTCTGATTGGTGCAACGACAAGATAATTTTCTATGTCTCAAATAACTTGAGTACAAAAGTACATACTCATACAAATAATCTCATTTTGATCTCAGCGTACAATAATACGAATATCACATGCAATCGCTTAATTAACCAGGAGAGATTGGGGGGGGGGGGGGGGGGGGGTGACTTATGCATGATGATGAACCGTTCTTGTGGGGTGGTTTTGGGTTGGAGTATGGCTATACTGGGTATAAAGGGGTTATTTGGGGGGTTGAGGTAAAGAGGAGATGTTTTGTGATTTATGTCATCGAAAACAATTTCTAACAGGGGTGTACTGATAAGTTTCGCAAGGTTCACAAAGAAAAACGGTTGGGATACATGGTAAACTAGTGAAAAGGGTTGTCGGTGGGGGAGGGGGTGTCACTGGAGATATAGTACGTTAGATGGAGACTAGAGGTGAGGTTTATGCCTTTGGAAATTTGGGGTACATGGGTACTGGTGAAATCAAGGTGTAGGTCGAGGGGACAGTTTCGTTTCGGTGGAATAGATATGACGAGTTTTTTTTCATGGGGGAGTAGGGGAGGGGAGGGGGAGGGGGGCATTAACGAGATGGAAACGGACGGGGTGTTGTTTAAGACTGCTTTGCATCATCCTAGATGCAGACCCTGGTCTCCTGCTGTTTATGAGCGCGCAGTTACTGTATATGTAACGTCGTCTTAAGATTGATTGTTATACTGTTTATTTATGTGAAAACGTTGAAAATGAAGGTTTTGTGAAAACAAGAAGAGTGTCAAAAATAGGCTCTGTGTTTGTGGTGCATACTCCTAACTTCACACGGGTGTCGAAAACATGACCAGCTTCTCTTTTCACGTTTATCATCGCTCTGGTTTTGTTTTTGACCCCATTTACCGGGGGTGTGTGGTCGGAGTGGTTGCGATGTTTTTGTAAGTAATCGATCTTGAATATATAGTATGACCAGATATTATAATACGTCATTGGTGTAAGTTTGATTTGGGTTAATGACTTTTGGGTTATATCTCTGTCTTTTCTATCCATATTTCTCGATATTTCTCTAAGAGTAGAAACGTTCTTCTTCTTGTGTTGTTTATAACATATACTGAAAATAAAAAGTAAAAATTTAAAATGTAATGTATAATACATTGTGAGTTTAGATTTTACATGTTATTACTTAAAAAGGTATTTTCAAAAATAAGGAAACGCGTTTACATAAGGATCATTATATTTTTAAGTATATCGATATTAAACCAGAGTTGAAAATATGAAAATGTTACTTATATCATTTCACCATAGAGTGACCAGAGCAGAGAGAACTCACTTGACCTTTCTGTTTGGTTATGATGATTCATTTATCATTTCCTTGTCCTATAACTTGTAGACTGACTTGGAAATCATAAAATGATTCACGTATTAAAGACAATCACGTGACGATGACCAGACATGACGTCATTATATCATAGTTCCCAGCGACCGGACATTATAAGCGCCGGCGGGCACGTGCGATACTTGTATTACAATAAGTCCCTTCCTCTCGGTTAACTAACGTAAGCCGGTCATAAAAATTCCACTACGTAATATTTGGTATCAAAATTCGTCTTATCCGGCCCAAACGTTCATAATAAAGGGAATAGTAGTGAACCCTGTCTTCGGCCAGCAGACAAGGGTTTTCTTGTAGACATGATTGTACAACGATGGTAAAACAGATGTCAAGCCATAAAGAATTATTTTTGGTAAATATTTTCACGTCCCAAATTGTATTGAAGCTTAAAACGAACCATACTTTTTAGATTTGAGAAAAATGAGAGTTTAAAAGGCGTGATGTTGATGTTATTTCAGTATTGTTTGAAATATGCTCTATGTTAGAGTTTGTTGTGTAACGGTGTCAAACATAATAGAAAGACATTGAAATCGGTATATTTTTGGGTATAAACAATTTGGAAATATATACGTAGTAACAATTTTCGGGTGTATCTATTTATTTAGAAATTAAATTGACATTTCTATATTATCTGAAGCCAATATCATGTTAATGGACATTAAACCGTCGAACCGAAGAACATGGCAGTTGCTTATGCAAATTATGTAGACATATTTTCGAAGAAACTCATTCTTGGGGTGAAATAAAGATTAATTAATAAATCTGCGACAAATGCTAAGAGGTAATGCATGGAAAGCATGAACATTTTGATTAAAAAATGATATGATCCTTATACATGATAATGCTAACAAGATCTTTTTCAATGAATTTATCTTTTTCTAATACAAAACTAATCAAAATCTTTAATACGTGAATCATTTTATGATTTCCAAGTCAATCAGTCTACAAGTTATAGGACAATGAAATGATAAATGTATCACCATGACCAAACAGAAAAGTTAAGTGTGTTCTCTCTGTATTTCGCGGGCAATTTCAAATTGTTTCCGCGTAAAACCCTAGGGACGATGGGTGTTTATATATTTACCCAAACGAGGAACTAGCTTTCGGTGTATAATGTTTGTCTGATAGGGAGGTATCGATTCCAGTGTTGGACCATTCCTGGCTGGTCCGTGAGTACACACGTTCACGGAAACCAGACAGCGAGACTGGGAGAACTGGAATACCCCAATAACGCTGCCCCTCCCATCGTTCCCTTTTCTCACCCCCTCGTTTCGATAAAAGAAGACAATGTGAAGCAGTCCATCGTCAATACCTTGATATGAATTGGTAGTGTTAAATAGGTCATTTTACAAGAATACATGTAAATGGGACGTAGAATTTCGGCTTATGTTCATATATAGGGCCTTCAATCAATTGTCTTTGATAGCAATATTTGACATTTGGGGATGAATAAAAAGGTCTGGTGAACTGATTTGGACAGAAATAGCATTTGGCACCTATCAAAGCCAACTGTGATGAACATCCATTTTTTAATGCCACTTTATACGACACTACCATACCTTGGTAATATTCATGGCTGGCACCAAGGATAATGTTGCCTTGTCCATACTTAACAATACAAAACAGTGGAAAGGGAAGGGGAGGGGAGATGGGGCCCCATGTTTTGGTGCGTTGACCTCTCGGCCAGACAGATATAAGGCCTCGTTGGTCTCACAGACACTGTCTTGGTCGCAAAGCTTTTTTCTGTCGAGAACTTCATACAGATAGACATCAAGTCCCGTCTTCACGTCGTCTTCAACACTTTTCTGGAGACAGATATTGGGATTTAAACTGAAAAACCTCTAGACAATGTTTTCCGTCCCTTCCTAGCGATTATCGAGTATTTGGGAAATGGGGTTGTCAAAAAGGTTGCTTAATTAATAGGACTATGCGCCGTTAAGTCGTCATTGTTGTATTGTCCAGAGACATTGGTCTTCAGCCGAGGTCCTCCTATGCTACTCTATGTACTAACCTCCCTTATTCCGGACTGGCGCCCTGGTTGTTCTCTTTGTTGCATCCTGTTGCATCGCCATGTCCATAGCATGGAAAGACGCATCTGTTTATGAAGTTTTTATATATGCTGTCCTTTCGATGTACTGTCTTTACAGGAGATCGATATTTCATGACAGAAAGTGGTTCTGTCATAAAACTCCTTACTCTAACGTCTTCCCTTCAGTTGATCGATCAGGATGACCGTGACAGAAAAAATCCAAAATATTGACTCAAAACATTTCAATATACATATAAAAGATTTTCTTGTTCCATTTGTTCTATCATAAACTTGCCGTTAGCAAGACTTGTTCCAACCAGTTGATACATACACACATATATCCAGTCTATCTTGCCCTTTTCGATTTGAGATAACAAGACGTATCAAATGTTGAAGTTCGCCGGTATAATTGGCGAAAACAATGTAAAATGGTTTAGTTAATCGACGACTTTGATAAAACCCCTCCTTACTATATCTAAAGACCACTAAATATTTGTATGCAGGAATAGGAAATTTCCGAGCCTGGATTCCCCCTTACAACCTCGAGAGAAAGGATGTATTAAGATATATTCAGATTCAATAGACAAGATGGGCCATCTTCACTATGGAACGACTAATACTTCAATTGATAACGTATTTGGACGCTGTGTACGAAATGTTCCCCCCTGAGACCAACATTTGATATATGTGTTCAGACGCATTAGACTATAGTTTACTTCCAACGATCTGGCGGGGAAAAAAGTATTATGATGTATGTGTGTTTCCCGTAACTATTTGGAGAGCAAAAGATATATTTTGATGTTTTTAAAAAAAAATTGTTGATGATATATTCAGACGCAATAGTGTGAGTTCTCTTAACATCGTATTTTGATGTACGCAGCCTGAGTCCAAGTTCTTCTTACAACGTATTTTGAAGCATGTGAGCATATTGCAATGAATACGCGTCTGGGACCGCATGCCTTACAACCAGGCCAGTGCGTATCGGGTCGAGTAAGACTGACCTTGTGGCGTAGGGATGACATTGGGGCTCTGTCCTCACGCACCTGTGATTGTTAGTGTTTCGGGCAGGTATTTGTCCAGGTATTGCTCAGGTAATCCACTTCAAACAACTACAAGAAATAAAGAATCGAAAGTGAAGCTAGCAAATCCCTGTGTATTTCCCAGGGCCGAA
This sequence comes from Phorcus lineatus, assembly GCA_921293015.1. Taxonomy (NCBI): domain Eukaryota; kingdom Metazoa; phylum Mollusca; class Gastropoda; order Trochida; family Trochidae; genus Phorcus; species Phorcus lineatus. Next base: position 20,015,841 of record OV121085.1, read on the forward strand.
GATGCACCGTAAAAAATCGCCCCAATATTATTTTGATATTTGGGATTATTTTGATAGGATTAAGTAATATTTTCACACCTTGTTGTCATCTATATCAAAAGGAAATTATTATTCATATTTGATCTTCAAAATTCCGAGACATCTTCATGGATTTCAACTGACCACGTCCTTTTAGTCATAACTGTAAAGGTTTTTCTTTGTTTGCAAAACATTGAACAAATTTGTTTAAGAGAGGATTTTTTACTTGATTTTTTAGATAAATATTCATATCGAAAAACAGATGAGTTTGTAATGCATAATTATGCATTTGATATTTTTAATTTTGAACTTTGCCTCTGTAGTCCTCGCTGTCATGTTCTTAATGAATCAGATCAAATTATTGCGAAATATGTATGTTTATCTTGGTTGGAGTTAAATCGAAATCTCTTGTTTTAAAATATTTATAATAATATAAGCATTTTGATTCCTCCATTTATCAAATTTAATCTCCTCCAGTTTTCAATTTAATATATCAACGATGCAGATCGACTTCAGTCAAAAGTAAAATCTTTAACAGTTAGAAAGAGTTATGTACCATTATATAACAAAAACTCATTGTCGTTTCAAAGCTAAACGTTTGAATGGAAAATATCACGATTTAAATTTAACTTATTCTATATGTTTGAACTTAGTTTTTCTTCTACAATTCTGGGTTTAAAATGTAAACATTTGTTTAAAAAGTATAGAGGTTTCTGCCTGCAACTAATTGGAGACTGAAGAAACGTTTTCAGAACAAGGCGAGGAAACACATGCCCCCTGTCTACACACTGTCAATTAAGCCTTCACAAACTTACGTAAACCGCGGAACAAATTTCCAAAACAAATCACAAAAAAGTTACACCATTTCCACGAGTAGTTGAAAACAGCCGTGTTTGCGTGGATTAAAAGCTTGTCGTTGGCTAATTATAAATAATTATGAAAAGTCTTAATGGGAAATGTAGATTTAAAGAACCTCTACTTCAAACTGCTCGCAAAGCTGACACGATCGCTCAACACATGGTACTACTTGCCCACAATATGTACAACTAGTCTTAGGGATGTAACATCCTTGAGTAACTCAATTATCGACTCGACGATAACTTCCGGGCCGAAATATGAACCGATAATTTGCTTTATATATCAAATAATCACAGCTTTAATCGCTGTTTAACACCAATATATCCCTAACCGTGCGGGGAAGGGCTTAAATAAGGTGGTTCACTACACACGCCCCAAACACATGTGCAGTTTGGTGTTAGGCCTTTAGTTTCAAGGCAAGTATGATGCGCCAAAATTGCTTTTTATGTTGGAAATCGATTTCTATAATAGTATGTTTTTCATAACGTGATAGTTGACATCGAATCTAAATTATGCTTTTGAACAAGCATATCGAAAATTTGCTAAAAGTTTTCATGTACTACACAGCTATGCTGAATTTACATTTTGTGTATTACCCGGTGATGATAAACTTAATGAAAATATCTAATATTGCATAAGAAAACATGTATTATTTCATTGGAAAAGTAATATACTTATGGTAAACCACAAAAGTCCATATTGTTCTGATGTCAAATTTCTAAAATTCAGTTAAAGGCAACAGAATAATAACATTTTGAGAAGCAACACATTTTGTCATATCATATAACATACTTGTTTATCATTTTATAAGGTTGACAATAATTTTCTTTCATAAAAAAAGCTTAATATATCAAACTAACTACGTTTATTTGATAACTATTCCATGACTGGAAACAAATTAGTAAAGATATCATTTATCAAAATTAATTTTAAAAAAGTGACTGTAGCATGTTTTTTTAAGATAAATAAAGTGATCTCACGAAAACTAAAATAAGTGTTTCCAATTGCAACACAGTGTTTTTTTATCAGATTCAAATTGAGCATGCCATGATTGATGAAAATATGCGAATCCTTTTCTCAACCTCAAATGAAAACACTAAAATGACCGCCAGAGGTTTTAGTTTTATACTTGATTCTTTCTATACGGCTACGGATGATAAGGTTGAGTAAGGGTATGTTTGATCATCTGAAAATGATACGTTTCACACAATCTAATGTGGATAATGTGAAGAAATAAAATTTATAAAAAAACGTGCTACTGCCTCTTCGAATACACTTTCTAAATCGTCTCTATTATCAATGCTAATATGATTAACACTGTGAAACTTTTATAAACTATAAAACGAGTGCAAGCCATTGACAGTGACCTTATTTACTTTTGATTGTCTGATATCAGATAGTTTTAATCGCATAAAATAGATGTACATAATTTCCTTGGGTCGTTTTCGCTCACCGCGGGATTGTTGATGCAGTCTTAAATTAATTTGCCTTGGCCACGAAAGTACGTCACGAGAAATATTATCGCACGTGAATTCGCCGCAGGGAACTAGCTGATTGTTTGACATGTTTTGACGTGCGCTAACGGGCTTGTTGTCAATTTCGGAAGAAATAGACAATTATTGTGGGCACTGTCGTGATACAATACTAAGGTTTCAATTCCAAATGTTTTCATAGCTCTTTTGCACTGATCGTTTAGGTTATACATTTCCGTAATCTCGAAACAATGGTTAAAACAGAAATCCCCCCACTAATAATCGCTATTGCGCTTCATTTTAAACATGAAGAAATATGATAGCGTTCAAACCATGCCGAAAACCCAAGTTATAAAAAATATTAGATTTATTTCCAAAACATCATGAATTAAACATTTACAAATTTCATGCCAATTATCATAAAACTTTTTTTGATTTACAAAAAAGCACATTCCTACTTTTTGCAATAACGTAATATCACATTAAATTAAATGCTAAATGTTATTCTCTAAATATATAATTTCACGAACTATGCGGGGTCATAAAACCGTCAACATGTCTTTATTTATTACCCGTTAATATATCTATATCCCTTAAGCAAAGTAGCCGTAGACTCAACATCATATCCATAATGGAATATGAACTGTATTGTTTTTGTCCCGACTGCGACTAGACACAATAACCTAGGCTGTCTCTAGACGTATGTAGACTCGAGTCTTGCTTACGTTCAACTCCTGTAAGTAGAGAGAATATTGGTTAATTATTCAGTACTAGAAGGAATAACATAGACTATGTGTGAGCATTTTGCCGCAATATTTCGTAGCAACGCTTTCTATGCTGTTTCTGCATGATAATTTTATCAAGTCGAAATTGATACCGGAACAAACTATTGATAGAGTATTTACTTTCAAAGATTTGATATTGAAAAAAGTATTACATTTCGCTATATCAAAAATATTTCACACGAATTGCATGTTTATAACAAATACATAGACAGTCCTTTGTTATTACTTGACATATGGTTGTTTCCTTATTTATTATCAATTTGAATTCTTTATTTCATTATTTCCTCTTGTATGAAATAAACTATATGAAATCGATGAGCCTATTTGCATTTGATATGAATTTAAACTATAATATTACTAATTTTGCCTTTATGCGACTAATAACATATTTTTTGAAAACCTTCATTCTAAATATTAATTTCTAAAATTACATATAAAACATTGAAACACAAAAATATGCGGAAATTAATATTCTGCGGCAATGTCAAAGAAAATATTAAATAAATTATTTACAATGAATTTCATCAATTTGTCCAATTATGTCAATCAAAGTTTTATCAATTGCATATACTTTTTTTCACCGGTGAAAAATTCAATTCAGATTTGTAACGTTTAATTTCAGAATAAATCCCAAGTCAATAAAACCAAATGTTTTCAAAAAAATACACAATTTCCGTCAGTAATGCTTCCAGTAAACGAAACTTAACGTTATAACGTCTTATTGACGCCTCAGTTCATATAAACACTAAGCATCAGCCGTTCACAATCAGATTCAATTTGTCATTAAATATGAACCACAAGACACACGCTTAGGAAAGTGTAAAATCGATGGGAAAGTGACCACTGTCCACTGTAAGTGGACAACAAGTGTTTTCTATACGTCCACTGTTAAACAGTATTTGGTGTCAACATCAAGTTAGAGTTAAACATTTACATATTAAATACTTCCTTCATCCCTTCATCCCTTTATCTCATTTCCATAATAGAGAATCGTCATGTCGATGGTTTGCAAGATATTTTGAATAAAATGGTCATTTAGCATATACATGTAACAAATCTAATCTAAATGAAAATTGAATTCGTTCGTAAGTTAAAGAAATGATTGAAAATGTTAAATTATTTCTCTATAATCCGCTTTCTCTCCACATTTCGAATGTTATGAATTCGAAGAACCTCTAAGGATGGTGTTTGTATTATATGAAATAATATATATATTCTTCACGAAATGTGTTGGAAAAATATTATGATGATGACAAGAATAAAGTGTTAAAAGTAATTGTACATGACCTTGTCTTTTGTATCAATAAAATGTTTGTGATATATCGTATGTTTGAAGTCATACTTGCCTTTGCAGACAGTGTTGGTATGATTATGATAATGATACCAATACATGTGTTTATTGTTTTACAAATTTATAATAGTTGTTCAATGAAATGATTTTAGCCAGTGTCATGGACAATATGTTTAATACAGTGAAGATAATGTCAAGGAACACCTTTAGATAGATAGAACATTTGTAGATTTGTAGCATTTCATTGTCATTTGCATTCCACTTTTATTTTACTCTTGAAAATATAGGGGAGATATATGCCGAAAGATTCTTTCATGATATAATGCAACATGCCTATCATAGAAGAGTTTGGTGTCTTGAGTGCGAGCATATCAAGGAGGCAGTAACACGTTTTTGAAAAGTTTTTTCCCCCAAAATATACATTAGTTTATGCCAAATTTAATATCTTCAGAGGGTAAAATATTTATCTCATTACTCAATCCGATCATCCGTAATCGTAGAACAATAATCGAGTACCAAGCACACACCACTGGTGCCCACTAACGTGTGAACACCTTTTCATCATTCGCGTAAAGGAAAATGGATAAGCAAAGCTTAACCGAAGATGGTAGGTTCGTTTAAGAATTGCTTCTATCAAAACAACATCGTCTTGCAATTGGTAAGATTTTTTTGATCTTTTTGTTAAATCACCATTTTACCTTAAAAACCGTCCTACTTTCCGTTTGATATACTTACTGAACAATCCAAAAAAGATATATATAAGCGATGGCGTCCTTTGTCCAGAAATCATTATCACCTCCTGTTCAAGTGTTACGCTGTAAGGGCTGTTACGAACAAAATGTTAAAATGCCTTCACTGTATCAGATATGTAAAATTCCCTAAATTCTCTGGTATCAATGTGTCAAGTACAGAATTCACTGGGACACATTTGATGACAAATGTTTGCATTTAAACACACTTGCTGCCAAAGACAATGCTAACATGTCCAGATACGAATTGGCCAAATTCTTCATGGTCTCGTATAAATGACCAATATGTGACCAAATCCTGTACAAGTAAACGTTACGCGTTGGACAGCCTTGGCGTCTTAAACTATCTAACTACGATGAACATAGGATAACTGGTGTTTGTTCGACGTAACGTTACAGTTACGTAAAGCCTTGAGGACCTCAGGTTTGTTACAGGATGCCCATTGTGCTTGATTAAGGAAGCGTTACATAGCAATGGCTATGTGACCACATTAATTATTGAATTACCAAACTTTTACGATGAACCCTCGTTGAGGTGATTGGGGTTTACCGCCGCTTTCAAGAATATTTCACTTATATCACGGCTCCTAGTATTATTGCTTGGAGTAAGTCCACAATACTATTTTGTTATGCACTGCGGTGAAACCTGCGAGCGTCGGCTGAAACTAGCGAACCACGGGTGGTCATGCGCTGAAATACAGAATACCTTTCTCCACAGCAGACAAAATTGCCGATCCGAAGCCGATCGCGACACACACGTAGTCTCAATGCATAACTCAGTGACAACATGAATAAAGGATTATATTATGATTCGAAGAAGCTTTGTTGGCAAAAACTATGTTATGATTTGAAATATTGTCAAAACCATGATCATCAAATAATGTTTAACGATTTTAAAATTTTTACTTTCATCAGACATGAAAAAAGTAACCTTCTGGTTACAATAAAAAATAAAATTGGCATATATATAAGTAAAACAACAAAATGCTCACTGGACAACCAAAGGTTTTTCAACAGTGAATTACAGTAAGCCGATATAACCATTCAACCCTATGGTTAAAACAAAACTAGTATACATGTAAGAAAAAAAGCAAAAATGCTTACTGGTCACCCAAAGGTTTTTCGACGTTAACGTTAAGTTACATGCAGTAAGCCGAGATAACCTTTCAATCCTATGGTTAAAACAAAACTAGTAAACATGTAAGAAAATAAGCAAAACTGCTTACTGGTCACCCAAAGGTTTTTCGACGTCGCAGTGTACTCTAAGTTTTGCAATGTGTTTATATGAAAATGGACATCTATAAGCTGGTTCGAGGAACATTGCGTTTTCGACCATGCATATAGGGTTCTTACATAACGGTGGAAGGGCAGGTGTCATTGTTTAGGATGCACATATTGGAAATGGTGGCCATTTGGGCTGTTACATGTATGTTGGTTTGTTGACGTTCGTTACAACAACTATTTTGTAAGGTTAGAGTAAACCTAAGGGGCAAGATCATTACACGTGTCGTTACAGATAGGGCCTTGGGGTTGTGCTGATATACGGATTTGAAATAACAGGTCACACGTGGCATGCCATGATTGGCTGACATTGTTGTGCAAAGATTCGTAAGCCAATAAAAACCTGGATATGACTTTTATATATGATCATCATAATTATATTTACACAATAGTGATGTTTCGGAAGAGATCAAAATTTATTTTAAGATAAGTCTTTGCCAAAAGATAATAACTTCATAACGTTTTTGACCAAAGATTCATGTTCTAAGATGACTTGCATAAAAGAAGATGGTAGATTATGTTGTTTTATTTGCATGAGCATATACGAGAAAACGTCTGACATATAAATATGTCGTATTATCATAGGTGTGTGGCTTCATTATCAGAAAAAGTAATATGAAAATTATCATGTCCATTAAACATTAGCAAGGAACATTTCTCGTATATCACAATTTTACAACGATTCACTTAAAATAAACCTTCTAAACAGTAAGAACAAAATATCGTTATCAAGAATAAAATGTTATAACAATTATGGATCTACCCGTTATCAATTACCCTTTTATCCAACCCATTAAAAATATTCTAAATGTGGAATAAATGTCGCCAAGCCTCGATCAAAAATGCAAACGTAACCCTAGAGAATGAGTGGCACGATGAGACCGGAAGTAGTCTGCGCATGTCATCTGGCGCCAGTGGGCAGCGGACCACACAATCGTGCACGCGGCACGAGATTCTCGCGGGATCTCGCTATCGAGCCTCGTTTCGGCGCGTCAACTGCGAGAGCGTCGAAATGAGACCAGCATGCTCATATGAGAATCAAAGAGGATAACGGGTGGGCTAGCGAAGGAGAGAATCTTACAGGCATCTTTTCTCAGTTCTCTCATGTTTTTCTTTTTTCCACTACGAAATAAGAAGCACTGGGCTTTAATCATAAGCAGTACGCTTTTGTTTTTCTCAGATGGCACAAATCTTCATATGAGGGTTTGTTTACATTTTCGGCATTCGACTTCCCTCTGCCGATTTGCCACCGTAGTCAGAGGGAATGTGCGCTTGTAACATACACCGTATAACCATTTTGCAATGTTTTATCAGCTAATCCAAGTCAAGAATTAAAACAAGGGATAATTTGCATTCAATGAAATGTAAACAAGGCCTGCCCCCGTCTCCTTTCAATATCTCAATATCAAACGATATTCATATTTCATCTCTCTGGGAACGTATAGTATCGGCCCACAGGTCAATTGTTTAAAGAAGGTGATATTGACCATGTCAATTGATGTCCCCCGAACTGAAACAGATGCTGTTTAGTGCTGGACTGCGCATAGTTAAATCGTAATAGGCTCCCGTGAACAAAAATATCACAATACGGATGGAGTTTCTTTTGGTAGTTTCCTTTTGGTGAACAGGGCCAGGCAGGTTTATGTTGCTTTGGAATCAGATATCTTTTCCTCGGCGTTAAATCGCAGAATGCTCTGTTGCTAGTAGTTTCTTCAGGCTCCAAAATTACAGTTTTTTAAATTGATTTTGTTACATTTCGATATAAGTATATGGGGGGAACTTAGGTGCCATGTATGTATTATGTGTATATATGTATATTTATCATATCACTCATATTCTCATTTCCTCAATTGCAGATACATCATTAATGTGTAATCGGAAGTTACCGCCCTCGTTCTGGAACAGTGCGTACCAGCCTCCACCATCAGCTTCCGGTTCCGCTCACAGTAACTTCCCTTTAACTCCAGATTCCTATTTCTCATCACCTCTGTACGGATTACATAAAAACTGGCCGTACTATACGTCTCAAGCCCACACGTACGGACATCAGGGCCCCCATGCATTCTCCTACTCAAGTATGGACTCCGCGAGTCGTCTGAATTCCCACTACAGCTCCCTAATGATGCAAAACCCTTCCATCAGCGGGAGAATGGATTCCAGGCATGCGCAGTACGATCTTGGCAAGAGTCCGGACGCCTTTTCCGCCGCAGGGTATTACTCCATGGGCCGCTTCGGGTCAGATCTGGCGTCATCGGTCGGCGTCGAATCCGGTATATCAGGTTGGTTTCATAAAATGTAAATGTTACTGGGCTAGAACAATTATATTTTGTGTTTGTCTATTGTTTATGAATTCCCATCTGCCCGTGTGTGAAATTTCCAGCTTCTCCGCCTGTGTGGAGGAATGTTCACTAGCAGTAGCGGGTTGTGGATGTTGCATGTTACGTCAACTCATGACCTTTACCCAACTCCTTCCCGTTTCTAAGTTTCACTTGGAATAGAAACACTATCGTAGATCTGCTAGTTGGAGCGATCAGGACTTTGTCATTGGCTCGAAGAAGACAAACCACAGATCATATTCTAAACCATTTTCTCGTTAAATTGTTTTGAGAAGTATTTTTGAAATTTAAGATTTGATACGTTTCATTTACTGAATATTTTAGTCAACATGATTACAAATTGAAAAAAACCCAACTACGTAGTATCAAGAGTTTGAATCTAGAATCGTGTGTTTTACTGTGTAGAATACATTTCATACCTCTTTTCTCAAGTCACTTTTGAAGTCCAAGAGTAGCTCCTTAATCATCGTTTACTTATTTATCTACATACATAAGTGAAATCCTAAATATTAACAACGTCAATAGACATTGAATTGGTCTGGTTGAAATATCTTCATTATTGAAAAGAGTTGTAAGCAATTATGTTAAACTATTTGTATTCATAATCAGCAAATTGAAATAAAGAATCAATTTTTTCCACAGGTTTGGATCTCCCATTACAACAGACTAAGAAGGAGATGTACTGGTGACTGAAGTGAAATTGACATACGTGACTATGCAATGACATGATCAAAAAACGGAATTTTGCAAAAAAAATTCTAGTGGTCTTGACGAGGACATTTCACTCGGAGTAACCTCCCTTGGTGGCAAACATCAAAGGTTGGAAACCTGTGCCAAATACTCAGAACTGGTGGTTACGACGTCAGATGGCGCTTCTCGGCGGCCATTTTGAAAGCCTGCACATGCTGCACGTGCAGAGACTTTAATCATTCTCATGTATTGCGGCTGAAGGTCGCAGATTTGTGTATATACGTCTGACTTGTTGTATGAATGGGCACTTGTCTAAACTGTTGAACAACTGAGAATAAATGCCCTGGTTTATTTTTATTCATCTGCCTGTGTGTGGTGCCGTTATATGCTTGTCATGTCGACATTTGCTCTTTCATGTTTTTCTGTTAACACTTACACGATGTACCCTCAGGAAAACATGCTACTGTACACACAAGCGAGTTGCATCTATACTGGCTTTACCCCCAACTCGTCTTAAAGGGGCACTAGCACTATTTCTTCAAATTTATCCCACATAACCATTAGTAAATACCAAATGTATTATCTGTAGATGATAAAAAAATCTCGAGATTTTTTGACCATCTACAGATAATACATTTGGTATTTACTAATGGTTATGTGGGGGAAATTTGAAGAAATAGTGCCTCATCGGTAGTCGTAGAGGACATAATGAAGTATCAAGCGAAAAACCATTGGAGGCCGTTTAATACTACGTGAACACCTTTTAATCATATGAGGTAGGGGAATGAATTTGCATAGCTTAACTTATCATGATACGTTCAATTTAAAACTTCATCAATTGATTAAAAAACATCGTCTAGCAACTGTCAAAATTTAATTTCGATTTTTTAGATCACTTAACAACTTAATCACTTAAAAATGTGCTACCGCCCCTTGAAAGAAACTACACGTTAAATAATGTCCTACTGACAAATAACCCGAGGTACTCCTCATTGTAAAGTTATATTTGAATCCCCTATAGCAGAAAAGTTATGGAACATTTTAAGTGTTCATGCTACGTTATAATGTCAAATTAAAAAACTTAAATTTTCGTGCATTTAAAATTTGAAATGCTTTGGAAACGTTTAGCCAGTCAATATAAATAGAACGTTAATTCAGTGGGTTTAGCATACCATATAATGATAACAAAAGAAAATGATCCCTAACAGTAGTAAGAGTAAGTTTTAGAAATACTTTTACTGAAAATAGCAAGCATGGTCTTTCTTACCGAAAGTACGTTTGTATCAATCCTTTAAAGTAAAAGTGTATATAAGAGCGTCAAAAGCTGAAGAAACCCAAAGTCACCAACATTTCAGATGGTGATTTTGGTTTTTCCTAAAAAATAAGCTGTGAAATGTAGACATCAAAGACATGTTGAGGTATATAACTTCACATTTGGAAAGAACACTGTACATGTAGGGCTTATTTCATAAGTGGTTTTACACTCTGCGTAAAACGACTCTGAAAATCCATTTCACAGTAAGATCGTCATAATGTTTTCATGCAAGAAGTTCCAAGTGAACCAAGAAGAGCTAAAACGGCAAACATCAGCAGTTACAAGATTTGGACGATTTTACACGTTACAATATTCGAGTCATTAGCAGCGCTGACAACTTATGTTTTATCGACGCCCATAAGGGGAATAGGAACAAAAAAACGTAGTTCTCAGGCTCCCCAAAGCTCTACAACACACCGTTCACCCTAAACTCATGACAGGGTCGCTTTGAGCTAGAACTACGAGCTTATTATAGTCTTTCTTTTCCCACAATTCAAAGCGGCAATTTCCGTCCTATCTGAACTATCATGGCGACAGTTGTTGAAATGTACACAACACTTTTTCAAAAGTCAACTTTGGAGAACAATTTTTCAAATTATCAACTTGATCACTCCACGACTTGCAGCAGTTGTCTCCCATAAGTCAAACTCCTTACACCCGACTCGCTGAACCGTGGTTGTTACTGTAGAGGAGTTTATCACCGCCTCACAAACTAGGGGTCACAGGTCAAGCAGTTGCGGAATTGATTTGGAATATGAAGTTTGTTTTTGCGCTTTTTACATGGAGACCATTATATGCTTGACAGCTGAACAAAAATAAACAGGGTTGCTTTAAACATTGAAATCTACATGTTACCCAATTGGCAATAAGAAATAAAACAACATTCACGGGTAATAGAAAATGTTGCGCCGAGTTAGCGCCTGGGATAAAAGTTATGTATGGTTCCCAACGGAGAGGGAGTTAAAGACCATTTAAAGAGAAAACGAGGCTTTAGGGGGTCCCAAACCACCTGTGTAGCCTGTATGTAGACTTGCATATGTATTGGCACTTATTTTTAAAAATCCCATGGTGATTGTCATTAATGATCTTAAGTTAGAAGAGTGATGGAAAACAAACATGAGAGGTGAGAGGGAGAGTGTATTTTAGACTTTAAGATTCTTCTCTTGAATTAACAGACTTTTAGATTCTTCTCTTGAATTAACAGACTTTAAGATTCTTCTCTTGAATTAACAGACATAATTTTAGATTCTTCTCTTGAATTAACAGACTTTTAGATTCTTCTCTTGAATTAACAGACAGACTTTTAGATTCTTCTCTTGAATTAACAGACTTTTAGATTCTTCTCTTGAATTAACAGACAGACTTTTAGATTCTTCTCTTGAATTAACAGACAGCGAGGACTATTGCATTGATATACAAACAGTCTCTGAAAACATGACATGTTAAAATAAAGCTCCATCCCGAAAGGTTTTTCCCTATTTTGCGAAGTCTTCCTCGCATTCTCCTTCAGAGGAGTTACCAAACAGAAACCAACAGTTACAATATCTCTTACTGTAATAACTTGTCAATGTATATAGTTTTATGTTAAATTATATCGATGCTTGAACTATTTGGAATTTTCTTAAATTTGGACAATAAATTTGACATCTCTTGTAATTATCAAAGGATCATCCATTTCATTCAAGGATCAAAAGAACTGGAAAGGATGCAAAAACGTCTATGTTGTAGTAGTGTATCTGTGTGTGTGTGTGTGTGTGTGTTCGAATTCAACCTCAAGATATACATATTCATTCAGAAAACATACCAATTCAATTTACAAACAACGGTTCCTTTTATTCTTTATCATGAGAAATTATCAGGATAAAACATGTTTTTATTTATCATTTGAAACTGTCATATAGAATGACCCGGTTAGAGGTTAAGAAATTCTGCAACCCCTTTGTCATTATCTTTTTTATCACGAAAGGAGTTTTTGATTTTACCACGAAATAATCACATACTAGATCGGACTATTTAACCTTGTTTTGACACTTGTATTTGACTCTTGTATCTGACACTTGTATTTGACACATTAGGGAACAGTCGGTCCACTATGAAATGTGTGACTCTTGGAAATATTGATGTAGTTAAAGATAAGAAGCTACCGATACTAAACCACATGGTCTGCCATCTGCACTAAACGACCTCTTGTTGGTCTTCAGGATAAACAGATAAAAATCTTCTAATAGACATGTTAAACTGTTTAGCCTCGATTTTAATTCATGTATATAAAGTGCCATAGATGAATGTTTAATTCAGAGTTCAATCTTAGAGAGAAAAGGGTCATGGGTACATGATACGAATCCAAGCATAACATAGTTCCCCTGAATCTCCTTCCAAATAAGGAAATTATCAGAATGTTCTTTATATTGTTGATAAAAAGTATTTCAAATGACGTTTAAATTAAACTCTCTATTAATGAAATTAACGGAAAATTTTTCTTCAGATCTATAAATCTTTAAATCACGTAATCTAAATCTATGTTGAACTTAATTAAAAAAATATCAAGAACCGTTTAAAAGAGGATCTCAGTTAACTATATTGATTCAAGGAGAAAAGAAACAACTAAAAAACCCCAAAACACAGGAAATCTTTAAAGCAAAAGACATATATCTTTCTAGCAGTATGGCCGGCGCCAAGTTCTCGCGAGACACTGGTAACAGGAACCCAATATGGCCCGGGGCTTGTTGAACATTTGTTTTCTTCAGTTTAATCCTGTTATCACACCAAATGAAAGCTGTGACTCCTTGTTTGTAAGCCCCAGAGAAGTAAGATATGTATCTAACCCAACCACCATAACCTTTTTCTGCAGGGAAACTATAAGTTACATGTTAAAAAGCTGAAAAGCTGAAATTCGTTTCCGAATGCTGTTAATGAACTGACGAGGTAACGAAATTGAGCGTGAACGTTCTGAAAGACTACACGAGAATTAACGAGACTTGTTTTGATGAATCACGTGACGGAACCATGACAAAAAATCATTCTCAATTGACGTGAACAGAATTTTTTAAAACCCATTTTAATTTTTTAATTAGTGTGCCATTGAAACAAATAGATCTCAAAGAGAAGGCATTCAACATTGTTCATACATTAATGGCACTCTCTCTGCAATACCAATTCTAGTAATTTTCTGATCGAGTCTTTTGCGGGACTCGAACTCAAATCTATTAGTAGTTGTCCTCCATGATAGTATAGATAAAGAAAGTATTTATAAAGTCTAAAAACTGTAAATCATTGTTACATCATTACAAAATATTATTCAAAGAAGTATTTCCCATACTAGATTTAGATTTAAAATATTCGGCTCCTAAACATACCATTTATAAAGTACCATCACTTATTTCAAATAGTATAGAGTCACCTTAAACTATGAACAATGATAGACAAACACATCCAAATCAGGGGGAATGTCAAATGTATTTGATAATTTTAATTGGTTATTTACAATTGAGCCAAAGTACATGGGTTTAGTAATATTGGTTCCAGAAACACGAATTACACTCCCACTTCACAATTCATTATAATTTACTGAACTAGTGTGTTGGCTAGCAAATTTCAAAGTTGAGATGAGATAAGCCCCTTAAAAACCTTTAAATCTCAGAACCGACCAAAAGTAGCAAAATTTGAGTTTATGACTTCCCCGAGTTTGACACAACAGAATTGTTTGCCTAAATTACAGTTATGAAATATTTTAATAATATACTGTTCCTTCATACCTGATATTCTCCTCTTAATTTCACGTGCATTCAGTCGAATCTAGACTTGCGGAATGAGGACCTAGACTGTATTAAAGGCTCCTATTTACAGACTTGTATGTCACTTGCGATTCCCCTCGGAAAAACATAAATCAGATTTGCATGACATTGCAGAAACGTCATCATACACATGATTTAAGAAGATTGCCATTCAGGCACACGTTCGACAACTTCCCTAGCAAGGTGTAACTCGTTCCTGTCTCGATCAGGAGGTGGTTTCAGGCTTAGTTCATTTCATCCATTTTAGTGCAATTCAGCATAATGCACTAGAACTTCCCAATAAAAAAAAATTGCTATCAATGCGATGAAGATGTTTCAATAAACCCACGAAATTGTGTACAGTACAGCAAGGCTTCTATTAGCCAGTCATTTCACAAGGCAAAAGGTATAGAGAGAACATATATATAACACCCTCCGGTAAAACCTTTAGGTGTAATAAGTATTTGTAAAACTTTTAGAGATAGCGCGTACACCATTCGATTTGTATAACGGATATCACATAGAACCATTGGGAATGGTAAAACCTATCGTGACGAGATTGTGAATTTTATAGATGGAAAAGGTTTAGCGATAACCATTAGAAATGCATGGGGATTATAAGGACTACATGTAGAAGCATAAGAAAGTGTAAACCCTTGTAGATACAACATGTAAATCCGTTTGAAATTCAAAAACCTTTTTGTCATAATTTTTTTACTATATATATATAGAATTATACTATAACATTTTGTTTTAGTACAATATTAGTAATGATCAAATAATTATTCTGTTTATTGACAAAATCGTATTAAAAAGCACCAATCTTGATACGTAATTCTATTTCATCTTCATAAATTCACTTCTTCTTTATTCAATAACCAATGACGAATTAATGATCTTGTTCATCTATTAAAATATATTTCATGTTTCAAAAAATTCATAATTTGATTCATATAATTTTCTTCAGATTCAAGATTTCCTCACTTTAAATGACACTCAAGTGAGTCCAAGTTTGACGTTACCCCCCGTGTCGCTGCAAGAGCCCAGTGTTTTGTATCAAAACTATAGCACTTGTGGAGGAACAGGTGGCGTCCAATCAGAAAGACACATCAACCGTTGGTCGTACCCCGCCATCGTGCCATGATCGCAGACATAAATCCAAATTATTCTTGTGAATTTTACGCACGATAAAAGAGCTTCGAGGGACATTTGAAAGAGTAACTCCTTGCACCTCACATTGAGTGCCTGTGAGCCGTAACCTGTTGTCGTGATGTGTGGCCGAAGTTGCATGCAATGCTGTGGAGCTCCTTACACAGGACATTTGTAAAATCCGGAAAATGTAATGCAAATATCCGGGACGTTTATTAAAATAAATCGTTTAACCATCATCCGCTAATGCAAATTCGCTTAATATCGATTATCCATTTTTAAAATCAACATGGTTAAATCTTATTAGCATATTCCTGTTAAGCGAAATGTTACTGATTTTATTTAAGATTTCCTATTATATAAAGTAAATTGAACCCAATGACACGAACGTTAAAACTTGCCCAAATTGCTAAGAGTAAAGATGGACGTCATCGTGTTGTTTAATTAATGAGAAGTTTTAGGAATATCTATTTTGAAACATTTTAAGCCACCACGAAAAAATCTCTTACATGTACATGAGATAAAGTTGTGATTTTCGAACCTGAGACCACGAGATCCGAAGCCGCCAAAAATTGCCCTGTTGACAAAACGTATAGGTGAACATTATTTGAATAAAACTTTGCTAAAGGGATATATAAAACAGTGTATACATGAAGCATTATGAGCAATTCACAAGTTATAGATGATAACCTTTAGAAAGGCCTATTTAACTGATGTTTTGCTGAAAAAGATTACTAATATTTTATATTCGATATCTCACAGTAGACAAATCACAGCGGATTAAAGTGCCAAGTATCAAGAACTACCCTTAAAAATTGTTGTAAAACCATGCCCATGATATTTTCACTTTCAGTTATCTATAACTTTAAAGATAATCACTGTGTGTATCTCCGAGTCTTATCATAATAAATGGATAATCAGCGTCAAACTTATCTCTTACGAACGTGTGATAATTATAGATGCCTTTGTTTTTCTGAAAACTCAAATGAAGATTGGGGCTAAGTGACGTATAAAACATGGAAGGGATCACGACCCAGTCACTTCTCATCTGATAGCATCTTCGGTCTCACTTTCTGTGACAAAACACCAGCACTTAGCTTGTTTTTCTGCTGATGTTGTTGATAAAGACGATCTTGTCTGTGTGTTTGAGAAACTGATCTTCACATTAAGTGTAAACTAGCAGGAACGCTAATAATCTCTAATTAGATGGCGTCGTTGAATTCGTCTGATGGATATAAAAAAGGACGACACAAGTTGGAAACCACGTGAGTCATTGTTTGCAGTTGTTTTAGATTAGGAAATGCTTTCCACCTCAAGAAGGAAACATCTTAGAAACCAAGTCAATACGATTCACGTTTGAGAAATCGAGACTGCTTATACTGCCTATTTATCCATTTAGAATGTAAGAATTGAGAAGAACTTGACGTATTGTAACTGTATATATATATATATATATATATATATATATATATATATATATATATATATATATATATATATATATATATATATATATATATATATATATATCATGAGGTTTTAATCAAGAAAAATAGTCATTGAGCCATCTATTGATAATTTTACCTAAAACGTGTGTCATTTAGTTTCATTCAGTTGCGTGTTCGGGAACATGGACTGTATACAAAACCTTTAGATTGTTGTCTCACACGTAGTAACGTATGGCATCACAGCGAATGATTAAACTCATTTAGAAGCAACTCATATATCACTTAAGAATAAATCTTAGGATCGAAAACTCATATTGATAAACCTGTGGTAGCTTTTAAAATGTAAATGTTCTAGTTGATAGCTTAAATTTTTGAAAAGAATAAGTATTCTTTTACATGTTTATATATTTCATTTACGATAAATACAAATACAGCGAAAGATGTAAACGACGTAATAACTATTGAAATTTATCATCCAAATGTTACCCTTATGAGGTTAGAGTTTCCGTACATGCATCTACCGTCTTGCTCCATTCAGATTTAGAACCCGCTCTGTAAAACATCAGACCTAGCTCATTGAAACCTTGTATATTGAACAATCATCATGTGTAGTGGTAGCTTTTACGGTTTTCAACTTCGTCCTGCTAACTTTTGGAGATTCCATGGAAACAAAACTTAGAAATTTTAAGTTGTGTTGTGTTGGTCAGATAACCATATTGAATGAACTCTTTCTTATATAGAAGTGGGTTAAGGTTAGAGTTAGGATAAGAAGCGAGTTAATCCTGACCCCTAGTTTTCGCAAACCCTAGATGACCATACTGAAAGAACCTTTCTTCTATAGAAGTGAATACTACCACAAAAGGTAGTGATACCAGTTGCAACTGTTGGAACAGCTGAGGAAACTGTTATCTATTTTGTTTGCATTGTTCCAACAGATACCTCATGTTGGTCGACTTGAAAGATCTCGCATCTTCTCCCACTCATTTCTGACGAGGGTGGAGGTAACAGAACGTGTTTTCTTCTCACAGAAACTAATTTGCTCCCTTCTCCAGCTACCAATTTCAACACCAAGCTTTTGTCTAGTGTTTCCCCCTCAATGAACAGAAATGGGCTCACTGTATTCTGTTGTGGTTTACTTTGCCTCCACAGAAGAGTGTTGTGTTGAGTAAACAAAGGGGTATTTCTTCAGCTGACGTGATCCGTATGTGACGTCTACTCTCTGCAACTGTCTGCAACTGTCTGGCACTTTCTGGCATTGTCTTCAGAGTGGACAGCTTTGGTAAAGTTGCAGGCAGAACGCCACCAAGAACGTTGAATAAATGAAATAATTCTAACCATTCATTACCTATAATTATCTTTTCTTCAGTTTAGCTAAATGAAACAAAGGAAGGTATCTGTTGGTATGGGTGCTGTCTTCAGTGTTTAAATATTTGGTAAAGTTGTTGGCAAAACGCTACTAAGAAGTTTTATTAATTCTGAATCGTTCGTTACCTTAATTGAATTTTCTTCAGTTATGTTAAACTTGGATGTTATCAATTTCACTCATAGTGAGGGCGCCATATTCAGAAATGACAAATGTGTAAAATTTTGAGAATGAACGGAACAAACAATGTCAATATTATTGATTTTATAAGTGTTTTTCGTTACATGTATTTGTTATTTCTTTTGGGTATATGTAAGAAAAGGAAACGTTGCGAAATGATTGACAATAGCGAAAAATTACTCGACGTAAAGACGCTATTTTCAGAGAGAAAGGATTTTGTTTTAGGAGGCATGATGCCAGTGTACCAAACAACCTAAAATCATTAATTGTATTCTGCTACTTTCGCCTCCTGTTTTACTTTCCTTTGAAATAGTTTTAGATTTATTTTTGGAATAATGCCCCTTTAAGACTAAGCGAGCGACGGTCGAGTTTTTATTTTTGGTTAAACAACATGTAAAGTTAATTGAGATCTGATCTCTTGGGATGATCATGGTTCTCAAGTGGGGTTCCTTTGATTTTTACATTTTACCACGAGGAAAACGAGAATAAATTTAATCCAAATCATTGCATCAATTTATACGAAGAACAAATGATCTTCGTTAATTTGATGAGTTACCTCCCCTTAGAAAAAATCTGAAGATGCCAAGATGCTAGTGCGATAGGGCACTACCAGAAATACCTCACATGTTTATATATTTCATTTACGATAAATATCCCTGGACTCATTTACCAGTTAAAAGCGCTTAGTCTGACAGAAACTATGCTAAAAGGGCGCTTTTCTCTAAACATTGTCTTCCTATGAAATTGTTCAGCAAGCCGAGACGAGTGGATAGAATAGTTGTTGAATTCCTTACAATGAGCTTGTTGATCTTTAGTTGAACAACCAATCAAAATGCTCCATTTCTGCCTACCGCCATGCACGTGCGTCGTTATGACGACATGTTGGTAACCACGATGCGACATCTAGCGGTAAAGTTAATGAAACTGTTAGGAAATGAGGCATGGGAATACCTTTGGACATTTGAGGAATTTTCAGAGTGGATTTGAAACGACTACTGAAGGCTTTGTTTACATCTCCATGTTAAACCTGCACCCAATGTTTCCATACTCGAAGACGATGAAAAATATTGTTTAAGAATTAAGTATATGTGATACTTGGCTACGTTACGGTGTCATGGACAAAACGTAAGGGTACAGGTTTAACATAAGAGTTTAGGACATTTGAGACGATTAACATGACAAAGATTGATTTAAAGGCAGAAACAATTTGCAAGCATAACACCCGAACTGTTGACACTGGGTTTCAGATGAAGCCTACGAACTATTAAGTTAGGAACCACACCTCATGTATTTTTCACGTTGAATTCTTATTTGTCATGTAACTTAATAAAGTTGCCATCCAGCCGGGTATATTTGTCACTGCAGAATCTAACCCGTTTCCTTGGCTCATTTCACGCCGAACATGTTATGGCAATTAAGTGCTTCATGCCATCTGTATCGTGCTTCATCATTGTTAAAGTGCCATCTGGTGTGTTTTTCTAAATGAAACAGTATTTCAGTAAGTAATTAAAATTAGATTCATTACGATGGAGTTCTCTGTAATCTGGATATTCCTGATCATGCTAATATGATGTAATGTATCAAAAGTGTCGTGGTAAAATTGTGTGAAGAAATTTCATTATCACCATTCCAATACACATCTAGACTAAGATTTAGTCTATGAATTATTGTTTCAAATATATTGTAAAACTTTTTTCGTTGTTCTTGCAGTTTCAAATTGCTCAAGACTAGACTTTCTAGACGAGGAAATAAAGCGCATTTAAGACTCAATTTTATAAACAGTCATGAAACAAGACTAGTACTATTGCGCTTTTATCGACTCACACTTCTATAAGAGTGTTTTAATTTTCGTTAATGTAATGATACATGTTCTATTTATATGCTAGTCATTTAGATTAATACATTTTAGTACAATTTTCTTAGATTGTAACTATTGTATTCGTTGCTGACAGAAAGATTATTTTCCAAAACCAAAATTTAATGTGTATTTGTAAATGAATACAGTGGCTTCATTTAAAAGACACACATTTTTGCTTTCCTAGAATATTTCGAGGCACTCAAAAAGAAACTTCGTCTATAAACTTCATATAAAGAAATATGTTCACTTACCTAAATAAATTTAATCCAAATCTTCATAATATTCTTCATAACCATTGATGGTAGCAACATATTTCGTTATGACTCAATGCTGTGAAGAAGGGCTATCTTTAACAGGGATACACTATATTTCCTTGCCGAACTATTTATGTAACAGATAAAATCTCATCGAATTATCTCCCCTTGTTTTACACAACATTTCTTATCAACGCTGACATGTTTTCGTTTCATCTCGCAAGATCTCGCGAGAGAAAACGAGACTTCCAAATCTCGCGAGATAAAAGTTCATGGGATTTCCTCTCTCTCAGTTCGCCTTCTATCAGTCATCGTTTTCCCTGTTTGTCTAATGTCTGGCCAACACGTTATTACGCTGTGTCAAAATGTTAGCATGATGTTATAGTAATTTGAAACACTAGGATTGACTCACTGTGTAACATGCCACATAGCTCGGTGTTAATTCAATCTAGAAGTCTCCTAACTTATCATTTGAACTGAATAAAATAATGCTTGCTATAATAAAGGACTTGAGTGTTTGAAAGTATTTGCAGAACTGCTTATTGATGGTAGTTTGAAAGCAGTACATGTGTCCATGTACGGTTACGTTTTTGAAAACGATTACAATGGATTGATAACATCTGTGGAGTAAAAGCTTTTAGCGACAACTTGAAAATTAAAATATTAGACAAATTTTTCAATGAAGATTTAGTTCCAAGAATCTTTTGCAGAGTTGAAGAATTTCAATGAAGCAAGCATTTCAGAAGTTGCATGAAGTTTTATGATTCATAAAATTGTTGACACTAATGCCATATTTAAGGATAGAAGTTTGTTTCATATTGTAACCCATACTAGGTCTCATACTGTATTATTTCTGTGGGCACGGCGCTTCAAAATTGCACTCGGGTCATCCAAGCGTTTAAACGGATACATGAAATACAGTATAAGTACATACAAGGTTGTGCTTACAGCGCTTGGTGGCTGCTTCGAAGATGTTGGAGATGAGTTTCATTATATTTTTCCTTGTTCATATTTCACTAAAGAAAGAGCTTTGTATATACCGACACAATTTCTGAAAAGACCAAATAATGGTTAAACTTCAGAAACTATTCATGTATAAAAAGATATCGGTATTCAAAAACCTTAGTAACTTTTGTAGAATTATTATGCAAATTGTTAAATCTTCCGGCTCATATACCTCATATGCCGAGGATCTCGGCCTGAGTGTAATAAAGTTCTGTCCTGTTCTGAAAGAACAAATCCTTCAGGATAACGATGTAGGTGGCGCTTTGAGCAGTTCTTTGTATTTGGATCGATCGATGATCGCCACATAAATGTCAACATTATTATTTACATTCTATTAAAAAAACCTCCATATGAACACAAATGAACAAAATTATCAATGACCTAAAACCATATGTTCTTTATTCAAGTAGCAACTAATATATGCAGTCCAGTCCGAAATTGGGCAGTCAATATTACAAGAAAGTTAAAGCGTTTGAACCTTAATCTAAATATTTAACGATACGCGTCATTGACAGTAACCTTTTGTGTTTGTGTTTGTATCATACGTATCGTCTTGCCCGTCTTTAGATTCACTGTTGTAGGGAACTTAACATGATAACTCAAAGCGATGAATTACCCGGAAATCATTTAATTGTTGACATAAGAAGTCAACAAGCGGTCTGTAATTTCCGGTGTCGTAATGTCCATTGTCGCAAAAATACAAAGAGGTCCGACAAAGTAAGACACGAATACTATTATATCTTTATATTATCCGTAAGTTTGAGGTTGGAAGAAAGCCTCGGAAATTAGGGTTACATAGTAAAATAAGTCTGAAATGAAAATGATACCTGTACACATGAAGGAATGAGACTATTTACGGTTTAAAAGTCAAGACAAGATCTCTCGCAGTTTTTATCTGTAACGTACAAATTCAAATTAATCATAAACTATAATCCATAAGCAGACAGCCATTCCTTAAGGATTTGGTTACGAAACTAAGTTAACTTTAACATTTTGAAAAATGTTTTACATTTGTAATATTTCATGATACAGTATGAGTTATCCTTCTAGAACCTGTTGCCAAGATTAAAAACTATATTCCCAATAACAACTAATTAAGATCCTTTAGTAAAGTCAAGGTTTCTTTTAATCATTTCAGGCTAATGTTTTCATCTAATAATATCAATTTCAAAGACTTTAAAATTTTATTTTGGTCCATTATTTATGGGTACAAATTTAGCATATTAACGTTATACAGGTGAATGCATATATCTTTAGATTCTTCCTTATGAATATTGAATGATTAGGAAACTTTGTTTTATGCAATATTTTATGGTCATCTCTGTCTAGATGCAAAGTATATGGATATAAAACATGTAGTAAATCATTCTGCACAGGTATCATTCATACCATACCCGTTTAAAGTTTTTAAATCAAAATTAAGCAGTGAACATTGTGAATTATAAAAAAAAGACAACCCAGTTTGATTCACAGGTTTCATAAAAAATAGGGATACAAATGGTATGTTAGTTATCTTTTTCGAAGTTTGAAAATGAATTAAAATTACAGTGGTACTCAATGTCAATCTCCCCATGTTTTTTTAATTGTACTTTTTTGTGTTAAAATGTCTTTTATATTTCTTATATTTTTCATATACACGTACTTAATGAGGAAAATTTGAACCAATAACACATGTTAATAATAATTAATAAGTGTTCTGCAGCGCCTTTTACAAAAGCAAATGATCTTAGACAGATCTTAGATCTTATTTTTTGACTCACTGGTCAAGAGTCAACATTTTCTGATAATTATTTAATTCAGAGGTAAATAGTATCCTCTTCCCTTAAATATTTTTTGAAATGTTTAGTTAGTAGTAAGTTAACTGTTTCTTGCCAATTTTGCCAGCAACTCTTTATTAGTACAGAACGCAGAGGGGGGTATTTTAAGGTAGGAGAGGGGAGAGAGCTGGTGCTAGTGAGGGCTTCTGTAACAAAGACTACAGCAGAATAAACAGGAAAAGCCAGAGGTGATGGCACTGCATCGTGGAAACAAGACTTGATGAAAACATTACTCGGCAAGTTTTTCAAACCATTCTTCTCAAAGTATAAACCATCATTTATTTAGGAAACCCGAGACTGCACCAAGAGTCTTTAAATCTTGTTTTGTCTTGCTGCAACAGAGTTTAGAGTGAGCGAGTTACACTGAAACATCACGAGAGGTAAATATAATACCTACCATTTTCCCGTGTCTAAAAGACGTGGAGGAAGAACGGCGCCCTGTCTCACCAACATATGGTACAGCGGGGTAACGCGCAACAAAAACTACACTCCCGTTATTGTAGGCAGAGAAAAGCAACAAATCATTGTCACGTCTATATAGTCTTGATTTATGAGTTCTTGTATTTGTTAGCAAGGGTACTAATTACCCGTTTTATTGTTTCTTTTTGAACATTTGAGAAAAATATCCTTGGATGAAGTTCTTGCTCTTATTTGTAATGTTTAAAAACTTTACGCTCAAGCTCAAATGTTAACAATTGGAACTATAGAGAAAGTAAACAATCAATTTTTACACTCTCTAGAAACCAAATTCTAGGTTTTCATTTCCAAATTCATTTCGTCTTTTAAGTGAGAGATTTTTAATGTTTAGTCTGGCTACCAACGGTTTGTAATGTAAACATTTGCGGGCACTGAACATACTTTGAATATGTGAATATATAAATAAGAGTTCAATTCTTAAGTACTTGAAGATACAACATTATTGGACCCTAAAACATTAATGTGCACTCATCTGTGAACAGTGACGTTAGTAAATTAAGAAAAAGAAATGATGGTAATTTCATTCCATTTCATCTCCATATCTCAGTGTCAGAATTCGTCCCTTAACATTTAAATCGTAAAATTTTGACCTTTGAATTTTGATAGGAAAATTCCATCTTTGACGTGTTCAGTGACAAACGTGTTTCCTCATCATTTCAATGTTAAAATGCCGCCTTTGTCTAATTAAGTGATAACAATTTGGTTCTTAACATTTTAATTATTGTTGTCGACTTAGTCTGTCAACCAGACTTTTAAGACTATAAGAATACTTTAAAGCTTAGTCTCCTTTTCATTTATCTAAAAAAGACTCTAATTTTGTTTTATTCATTGACCAAATTTTCATTATAGAGTCTAATTGTTATACTATTATTGACTTTCAAAATTCAGAAATGGACATTTTACATAAAACTTTGAACTCAAAAAAGAAACAAGAGCAATTAACCAGGGACCCATGAAGAGATCGACCTTGTGACCGAAGCACGCTGGGTGAACTACATGTACAAATTATGATGCACGTTTAACTCGAGAGTAATGTTGAACTGCTGGTGGTATTTTAAAGCCAATAAAAATCCAAGTGCGTCTTGATTGGTGAGCGATAAGCAAACGAGATTCGGCGAGAAGACGTGGAAACAACGAGAAGAGGCAATTTGCGGAAGTAGAGGCGACTTATAAATAAGAATGAAGATTGGATTTTGTCAGCAGGGATATCAGAAAGATAAGATTAACGTGGTCCCTGGCCACAGTCTTTCAACGGTGCCACATTCGCTCCCTCGTTAAGAACCGACGAGTCTGAATTTTAAAAGCGGGTATGATTGCTTGTTACGCATGTCAAGAACTTGAAATGTTTTCGTGTCGTTTCGTTGTGGTTAGAACTTCAGTTTTAGGATGGCATTTTACATCGCTTAGCTGGTGATTGAGACATCGCCTGTACTGGTATAGCGTTGCAAATAAATGACATATAAAATGTTGAAAATTTCCAAACTAATTGTGCGTCTTGGAAAAAAAAGGAGGTAAAAACCGAGACACTTAACAAAAATGATTTATCAGGTAAAACGTTTAAAAGGACTAAATAGGCCATATTTGATGTTCCTCTATTGTAAACTGCTTGTTATTATAGAACAAAATATGTTTAAAAGTAGTCAATGTTATCTCATGTTGATAGAATCTATGACATAAACCAAACAATCCTGGATAAAACTTTCCTAGGTTCCCATGAGAATACCCTTTACAAAACCAATACTCTAGTATTGCTATTTTCTTCCAAAGCAAAAGTCCCCGAGCACAAATCGGATGTAGAAAGCAAAATATTTCTCTTGCCCGATTCGTTTTCGAATCTCGTGTTTTCTCGCAGCTCATGCACGTGCGTTTGTTGATGCAGGCACCACGAGCTTACTTCTCGAAAAATATCCCCCTTCCACGCAGGTCGGCGAGATTATGAGTTGCTTTCCTCGGTGTAGAACCACACATCACTAGTTGTGAGGGAAGCGTTATCCCGGAATGCTAACGTGGATGCTATTCACACGATCCACGCAAGCTAGTCGTGTCTCCATACAACTACTGTTTACTAATTTTGAGATATTCCGAATAGTTGTCAGGGAACTCTCACTTGCGACGAAGAAAGGGTTTTCCTGACGGCAACTCTCAATCAGTAACGTCTCTTCATTAACACACAGGGTTCCCACCTGCTCTCGTATTCAACTTAGTTTACAAAGGTGTTAAATAGATGCGCAGGATGGCAGAAAGAATGAACAATATATTCTCAGATGATCTGAAGAGCGCAGACTAAGATCATTGAGACATGAAGAACATAGTCTTGGTATAAAGAGGAGCTGGGGACTTGCTTAACCAACAATTACAGGTATTTCGATCTTGGAACCTTTGAAATCGTATATACCAATATTGCTTTAACCTGAGTGTTCCTATTTAAAGAAATGTAGAGTTTCTGCAGGATGTTTCCCGTATCTTATATGCGGGTTCCAAAACTTAATTACCTCATTTAATAGCATGACTGCCATACCTTTTGTGAAAACATTCATTATTGATGGCTATGTTCTTCATTCTACATGACATCAATCAACTGAAAAAGCGTCAGTAATAAGAGACATTTTTTCAATTGGTAGTAATCAAGATACAGGATTACTATGAGCAATCAACTCTTCACAATTATAAAGTTTTATGAAGGCAAATAATTGTTTTGTGCAATTTAAAAAAAGAGAAGCTGACCACCAATAAAATTAGGGCCATCTTTGATTGGACTGTCGTGTTTGAAGTGTAGACACACAATATGCAAGTCTTCATTACGATACAAACTGATAATTGTGATGTTCTTGGACACAATGTATACTTGCAGGACATTCACCTTTATTCAAATTCCAAAATGAAACTGTTTAATGACAACGGTTGCCAGCATGAAATAAACTTGTGTCAGAAACCAATTCCCAAGTTTTTTCAGTTAGCAACTCAGCTAGATCTTTATACAGAAATCATGGACATTAATTCACTCAATCCAGTCTCGTTCTGACGTGCTTTGCAAGAAAGAGGCTCTTTACGTCTCCCTGCGTGTGTCACGTGACAGGTTGAGACTTCCTAAATCCTGAACATTCCCCTCTAAACATCGTCGTTGCCTTCATGCAAGATGTAATGGGAATTCCTACACTGTGTACGTTTTCTTGTTTTCATTCCTAGAGAGTAATGTGGTCATTCTTAGCGGCAAAAATCTCACATAAAAATGCCAGCATTCCGGAAGAGGATCTGGATGTTCCCATCAGGCATTGCGCGATACTGTTTCCGTGTTGCTGATAAACCATCCTAACAAATTTTACACTTAAAAGGGGTACATATAGAATTTATATGGTGGTTCGAGTAAACAGGGATTTATTATTTACACACATCGGTTGAAAAATCCCAAACAACTGACAATAAGATGTTTTTGCAAAGAAATGTTTTGAATTTGAATCGCACACATCATAATAACCAACGAATAGTGTTTTCAGTAAAACTGAATTCTACAGCATTTTTCACATCTCAAAGGATATCAGTGTGACATCAAATACAAGTGCTTTGACATCACCATATCGGGTCTTCCAATGCTTTGACGTCATCAAGCACAGGACGCAAAATGCTACGTTGTTGAAAACATTTTTGACATCACCACAACACGTCATTAACAACTTAATTTCTTCATAATACTTTGACAGACGAAATCATTGCAATTTAAACTTTGAATTCCATCTTCTTGATGTAAAGAACAAACATTAATGATAATCCTATGTGTCTTTTGATATCTAATATATCCATACTCCTTAGTAAAATCATTCCCTTCCCACAGAGGTTAATCAACTCATTTGTGACCACGTTACCTCTGTTATTAGTCAATCCTTTCGGTTCTCTCTTAATCTCTAATTGGTGGTTTTTTTTAACAAGGTTACTGATTCAAATTTTTATCCATTGATATATCTTTTTACACATCCGACTGCCTTCTGTTACGTTAAATTGTTGCGGTTCGCAAAAATCAATGGACTTCAAATGGTCACGGGGAGATAGACAAAATTTTGAATTAACCAGATGATTTAGAAAGTACTCCACTTGTAAAAGAGTTTACCAAGGAAGAATTACCTTGAGTAACCCCTTTGGGGTTTTAAAAGTTACATGTGTAGCTTAAATGTATTTGATACCGTGATACATGTTGTGGAAACATTTTAAGTCTAAAGGCAGACTTCCTCTTGAGCCTCTGCAGGTTATCTCACGGCTATGAATCCACGTCAAGAACGCTAATCACCTCGTCTGGAATTATGACAACTAATTGTTCATTCTGACTTTCCTTTCATCTTCCAGCTTCACATTGTAACGAGGTCCTTATCTCCATCCTTTCATTAACCTTCTGTCAATTGGAGAGATGCAGGCAACATAAACCCGATGAAACTATACACATGCATTTGTACGTTCATGTCAGAGTCGAAATTATGCGTATGTTCGTCGCCAGTCCACTTCTTACAAATACGCAGCCTTTTAAGGTTAAACTTTCTTTCCAAAGGGTATGTGCAAGCAACACAGAAGCCGAAAAACTATACTCATAATTGTACGCCGACATCTGACAAGTAACCATCAAAGTTGAAAGTTTGGGCGTGTTTCAGAGGCACTCAACCTCTTACAAACTAGTTGAGACTAAAACTTTATTTAAGGGCAACAATGTAGTTGATAAACTATAAACTACAAATTTAGAAAAAAATCTTTAAATCAAAGTTAAAACTATACGAAAGTTTAACTTACAAATGCATTGCCATTTGAGGTCAAACACATACGTACGTGTTACAGCGGTAAGTGTGACAGGACATAAACGCATCGATGGCCCCGGAGCCTGCAAACACGTACATCCGTTGTAGTGCAAAACTTTGACAATAGGGAGGCATTTCTTGTGTACATGAAAGGCTTCAATGTCGACTTATATGCACTGAAGATTGATTTTCTTAAAGAAGCACGATCGGCTTCTTCACATGCTACACACACTACTAAACGTTTAGGGATGTACATGAAGTTGTTCATAAGTATGTAAATATAAGTAAGCCAGTTTTCGTATTTTTGTCATTCATACAACATGCATTTGACATCCAAGAAATGTCAGCCATTGCTCATCATGTGCAAGAACATCGTTACTACCTATTTAGTTCAAATATTCAAATACGCTGCATCATAGATCTTACTATACATATATACGTACCAGAACTCCTCACCATTTGTAAACCCGATTGCGGTTCTCACACCGAGTTCACTTCTCATTTCAAACATATTGGCTCGTCAGTTTCTGACCAGATTTTCATTTCCTCTAACACGTCTGTTAAAAGATAAGCTCCAAACGGTGTCTTATCGCTGGGTTCATCGAGTAAATGTTGAATTTGAGGCGCATAATATCACATATATCACACAATAGACGATTAACTATATGCTTGGCGGTTCGGAGTTTCCACACCGGTCATGATAAGAGCTTGTGAAGACTGACGGGGAGCAGACGACATCTCATCTCGCGAGTTATCACGAGATTTGGATTGAAACTTTGAGAGGTTTGTGATAATTGAATCGCTGATGACTGAGAGGTGTTAGTTTCTAACTGTACCCCGGATCTATCATGCTATCTTCCTCAGCCTCGGGTGTCTGAGGTTAGGGCCTCAGCCCCGATCAACCTGCCATGTGGGTTGAGATCGTTGAGATGATAGCTCTCGTCAATTAACTGGTAAACCCTTCTCAAATCTTACAATAACTGTATATATTGACAGGCGTCACTTTAGGATAGATTTTCGATGATGGTGTAAATTAAAATGAATGTATTACAAGTGTCAGTTGCTCGGAAATTCCATAAACACAACATAAGATAGATGAATGTTTATGGTTCGTTAAGACTATATCATTTGACAGATGATCAAAATATTACAAAGGCATTTAAAAAAACCCACACGCTTTTCACAAGGAAGTGACCTGCTGTGAGCTCATAATGCATTATCCAAACTATATTTCGCTATCAGCAGAGTTAAAACGATAATCATTAAGGGACCCTTCGATGTGGTAGCTGCCTTGAAACAAAATTCGTTGCTAATGTGATTTAATCACATCCAATTTGACTAGATATCGGTGAAAGTGACACAGAGTATGTTGTTAGGGTTAAATATGACAAACTTAATAAATTGCGATATTTCAACGACAAGTAGTGGTTGTTTTTTTTAAATGAACATCTCAATGCCTTTCAGTTAGCATAGTGTCATTAAACAGAAAATCAGTCGATATTAATGATCGAAAATCGGACAATGGCGCTCGCCAATTAGTCAAACGTTATTTCTGAAACGAGATATATTGGTTTATATTGCTGAGTAGGTCATTTAACTAGTTAACATGTAAATGGGACGCTGAATTTCAACTTCTTTAAATTTATATGGCCGTTTTTAATTTACAATCAAAAACAAGAAAAGGTCAATTGGTGTTTTGGCTCTATATCAGCCACCTACAAAATTCATGAAACATACTCTGTGCCACTTTAAGAGGTCCTTCCAATGAGCAGTGATAACTGAACTGGACAAGAGAACACACGTAGAATATCCCTTCCATAAAAAACTATATTTATTATTCCAATAAATGTTTCTTCAACATGTCATGTAAACATCTGTTTGAAACGCAATATTTGGTTTGAACGACGATAGCAGTTGGTTATATCGCCTAGTAGCAACTGGCATGTTTAATTCGACTTGAAATCTAGAGGTATTTACCTAACATTTAAGTTCTGATAAATTCTTAAAATTCATCTTACGAGACTTCGGATGAGATTTTGTTTGCAAACGAGATTTGCGCGTTCGTACACAATCACATAATATATCGACACTCGGAGAATTCCAATTTGGCCGATAGGCTGTCGTAGCGTTCTGAGATAAGTGTAAGATAAGTATACCTACCAGCTACCTCTTGAAACATCACATTAATTTCAAGACTGAGTGTATCTTTCACTTTTTGTGCAATCTCTGGTTGAGATAGAGAGAGGTTGGTGGTCTGCCATGCTTGATGCCCTGTCTGTGTAAACTGGCTCCAGTATACATCCATTTTCATATAAAAAGTAAGGTTCCCGTTTTTAACCTGTACAGTTTTCCTTCCAACTAATCTCAATAATGGAAAGTATTCGTCTGACGACAGGCTATATATAGGTAATCACACAGTATAGTCCTGAGATGAAATCCACATGGAATGTTGGAATTCTTTTCTTCTTTAATATCTGAATATTTCATATCTAAGTATTTGAATCTTAAGTTTAGACAAAATTCTATTGCCAACTTTCAATGAAATATTACGAGTTAAACTCACTTATTCACTCAAATAGAGTATATGCCCCAAAAGACTACAAATTGAAATGTTAGTCTCTGAAATAGGAGGTGAAAAAGACAAACTTTAAAAGTTATCTTATTAGACAAAAGATTTCGATGCATTCTAAGTGCACTTACAAACCTCAACTTAAGTGGACACAAATGCACCACTTGACTTGCAATGTAATCGAACACAGACTGGGTAAGTATTTCCGAGGTAAGCGCAGCCCTAATGAGAGGTGACAGAGACGGGGAACCAGTCAGTTTGGCGACACTTCTCAGGTTAAGAAACACGCATTTCTCGTGCAAGAGTCCCGTGTTTTTATGCCGCACGTGCAACTCCTTGTGTTGATGTCACATGAAGTCTGTGCTCTTTGCGAATACTTGTGTCGGTTTACATGGCACCAGATGGAAGACTGCTAAATGGCAGGCACCCGTCATGGGGAAAAGGGGGACCCGTCACAAACGCTCGAACTTAATATATATCACTTGAAATATACATGCACTGGCACTCAACACGGCGCGAACTGCATGTGCGGTACAAAGTAGACATGTGCATATCTACCACAGAATACAATTACGCAATTAAACATCAAGTTCGAATTTGAAAATTCTTAATGGAATTTAAAGTATTCTTCTTTGATGTATGATGACTTTTGAGGGTGAATTAAGGATTTGATATGAACCTAAATAGATGATGAAATAAATGGGCTGTAGTTATGGATCAAATACTATGCGCAGTGTCTGGGATAAAATGATATCTAGAAAAGTCTGAATTATATGGTCATTGCTTATATCTAAGATATTCGATCATTATGAATAAAAAACTGAAAAAGTTTGATTGTAACTATTATGGATCATTTCCATTCCATGCTTGTAATGTAAAAAAGGGGGAAAAGGATGGAATGAATACGTTTAATAGTGTTAAGAAAGACCAACATTTACAAGTAACTATGTTGCGTATTTTGAAACGAACAATCAAACAAAGACTTTTGATATTACCAAAGATAAGTCCCCATATTCATGTAATTATTCCTCTTATTGTGTGGCCAATGCCGGTGGCCCCGCTGCATGCCGGGAGCCGATTCTGACACCAACTTCCCGGCGAGAAGGTCAAGGGTCACACGACTCTGGACCGCCCAGGGTAGATGAAAAGTCTTGTCACGTGGCTAACACAGGGTGAAGAGTAGCGAAAATAAACAGGTGTAAATTGATAAACCGAACAGTCAAAAGAAAAGAAACATACAATGAAAGAAACACAGAGATTGTTGGAAGGCTTCGCAAGGGAAGTAACTCGTATTTTTGAATAGAAGGAATGACCGCTAATGAGTTTATTTCGAACATCCGGTTTGTAAACATTAAAACATAGTAGCATGTTTGTTTGACTTTTTTCGGATTCGAAAATAAATAATTAGAAGTGGATAGGTATCAATAAATGGATTGAATTTCATTGCCGAACCGGTTGTTAGTTTTAGAGAGGTGTCCTTGTACAAGTAGTGTAACATTAGACATAATACGTAAACAGATAAACGATTTATCCATGTACGTTGTATAAATAAAATCTCAAAAATGTCAATTACGTTGATGATGTGCAAACATCGCATGTTTATTACAACACAATTATTTTCAAATCACGCATGGAACTCAATGTTTGATCAAAATTATTTAGAAAAAATGCTGAAAAATGTTAAATGCCTACTTCGTTGAAACAGCACTACGTAATAATAATAAGCAAGGGCATAAAAAGATCTAGTTGAATTTTACAGCACCTTTTACAGAAACGGAATCGGATTTTAGAAATATTATCGCCAAGGAGGCATGCAAATCGAAATGCACAAAGGACATAAACCACATCTTTGGTAACCCTTTCATGGTTAACGTAATATTTTTCCATAAACTAAACCTTAAAGTATTGAAAACAAATGTTTTTATATCGTAATGAAGTCGAGCAGGAATGTTGAATCTATTGTAGTGAAACGGTTGCATATTCCAGTGAGGTGTTTAACATGCCGATCTCCTAACATGACGAGGATACAAGCGAAAAGGGGAAACATTCGAAATTTCTGGAAACCTCTGGGTTTAATGGCGGGGATCAAGCAAAAGAAAGGAGATGGAATCCCAACATTACATATGAAATTTGCTAAGAGTGTTTTACCAGAGCACGTTTCGTTAGGGATTCTAAAAACAGGAATGGAAGCGTGTATTCAGCAAATATCTTTTGTATTTTATGGACAAAATTTTAAGAAATGGTTTTCATCTACACTTATCTGCATTGTATCTTTCGTTGATATATATTCTCAATTTCATTATGTACATTGTAATTCGTAAATTTCAGAAAATATTTTGAAATTTACTTTTGTTAACAATTATTAGCTCAAACTATTCATTTAGTAATTATATAGTGTGAATCGTCCATTGTTCGCACATGCTAGTTCCCAAAGGCTTTATAAACCATGCTTGTTTCCAATGTAAAATTGTCATGTCCGAAAGATATCGTTTTAGTACTTTAAACATAACCATATAAACAATTTGATTCACTAAAAATATTATTAGCAACAAATTTCATGTTTTAGGTTGAAATTAACTAATAATCTTAAAAGCACTAGCGCCCTCCAAAATATCGTAAACACAACGGATGTATAGACACTGCATATCCCTCGATATTGATAATTATACACTACAAATTCAGCAATTATGTGTATTCAGGTTGATTAAAAAAGACCGGAAGTATTTAATGCAACTTTGCATTAAATCCGCATAAAAACGATATCGGTAAAATTAATATTTTGTTTACAACCAGAAAAGCGAAAACGGCAGCCACTTAGGTTAATCCAATAACAATGCTAATTTCATGTTTTGAAATCGGTTAATTTCAACATTGATTTTATAAACTATATTTCATCCTTTGTTTTCAGTTCAGAATTTAGGTAAGTTCAATAGCTGCACACATTACTAGTTCAGCCATTTTGAACTGTTAATATTTCACCCATTTTGTGCACAGCTGACCATATTGTTTCTATCTTTAAGCCGACAGCGGTCGTCTTAACAATTTCATTGCTTATTGCAGGTCAATTTAAAAAATGATTAGTATTTAACTTTGTCGATAGAAAGCTAAAGTGAATGTGTATGTCCTATTATGCCTTACGGAAGCCAATTTAAAATACTAGTAGCCTGCTGTAGTGCCTTTAAGACTAAAATTCAAATGATTTACTGTCAGTGATTTACGAAACATTCATATGTGAAACAAATTGATAAAACTGCAGTGACAAGTAAACATACTGACAAATTGTTTTATCCTTTAAAGAGTTCATCAAAACCGTTTAAACATCAACACCAAAGTTTGCCTGTTGTACATGTAACATGTGTGCTATATTCGAAATTCCTCAAAACTTTCACATCATATTAGGGCAATGAAAGACAAAATATTTGCACCAGTTGCCCAAGGGGAGACAACCAATTGATGTGACAGAGGAATGAAGACCACAACCGTGAGCAATATTTCAGGTGCAGTCGTGTCGTCGAAGTGCACGCTGTCACTTCCCGGAATTCTTATACACGAGATTTTCGTGACAATGTCACTTCACTATGAAATTGACATTCTTTCTGGCATGAAGGCGAATGGCGTGCGTCGTCAATATGAAATAGACATTCCTTCAAGCATGAAAATTGTAATTAGTCGCCAATATGAAAAAGACGTTCGTGCTTAAATGAATGCAAGTGTCATCAATAGAGCATAATGCCGGAATATTTTCAAAGAAATAAAACGAGGTTATAGTCAAGGCATTAAATACTTCACATTTTAAACCTTTACTTTCGTGGAAATTTTGGTATACACGTTTCTTATGTAAGAAGATTAACCACGGAAAGTATTTGTTTATGTCTTTTTTCCGTAAAATTTATTAGCGAAACAAAATCACTACGATAAAAGATAATGAAAGAAATTCTTGTCTCTGCAAATATTTGATTTTATTGGGACTAATTCACAAGAATTCGGTTCAATGTAAATTGATATTCACATCAAAACTTGGAATTAAGTGTGTCTTCCGTTAATTCATTCTTTCATGCTGAATAAAAATGCAATACCATCGGTAGAATAAACTAGATCACTTTCAATGAATTTTTTTTTCCAAAATGAGTACAATACACATTTAATGGAAGTTTATGAAGTAAATTTGAAACATGCCCATGGTAATCTGTACTAATCTCCTTATAAAACAGGAAAAAAATAACAAACAAAATTTTACAAACAACAGAAAATGCGTTTATTCAATAGTGCTTGGCTCGGTGTCTTACAATATGAATAAACATGAACAAACTATTTGAGTTCATCTGATAATAATAAAACATTTTATTCATTAATTTTTTCATACTAAATAAAATATTATTAACCAAAATTATAAGTTTATTTTTAATCTTAACATTCAGCAAATATTTCCTGAAATTGTTCTACCTCATGCATACACATAATAAGATATGGAAACTCAGCATTAGAATATGAAATCAAATATCCAAATTAAAAGCAGTCAGTCGAATATACAATCAAAATATTTTAATGAAGAGAGGTGGCTGGTAGCAAGCAGGACATATATTAAAATCTAAGATTGTTTCTGAATTTTATTTCTTCTTCAGGATACATGTATAAATCCACCGGAACAAAACTCCAGTTACCACATGCATTGACAGAATTCAAACACTCGCCAAAAGAACCACTTAAATTCTTACAGACACTTTCTCACATAACTCAAGCTTGTTTACAAGTTCGCGTCAACTTTACGACGCATGTTTTGAAAATTGTAAATGGCAAACTAATAAAGAAGTGACGACCTAAAGCGAACTAGGAACCTAAATATGTTACATGCCAACTTAGACAGGTCATATTACGAGGGAGTAAAAACATAATTTTCTTTTTTTATTGAGAGAAAATTATACAAATTTGTACAAAATTATTTAAAAAAAATATAACAAATATTCTACATAAAAAATCTCAATAACTTGTGTTGTTGGCCGCTGACTTAGTTTAGAAAAATGGTAAAATTATCACAAATATTTCATTGTTAAACAGTCGGGTGACAAAATGATCATATACGATTGGTAATCTTTTAGTATAAAATGATTACAAATTGCGTAAGTAAAACAATTAACGGTTTCTCGTATGTGAAGATTACTAGTGCTTGACCTTATGATATTCATGACAAACTAGGACAAGCTTCCTTATGAAATTATGAAATGTAAGAAAAGGGTGAGCATGATTTCATAATTAGTACATTGTTTTTTAATTGTTTTACGTTAATTTTTATATATTTGGGATATAAATCCACAATTTGTTTCCACTTTGTTTCACCAAGTAGCCATTGAAGAGTTAAACGTATATAAACTCAGAGTCATTCGGGATACCAATTTAGAACTTATGATTAATATATAATGATTATGACAAGATTATGTAGAAATATCTTAAACAAATTCAACTCTATTATTTCTTCAAAATAAATATTATCTTACTTAACTCTTTATTCAACTGATCTATTTCGGTTTATATCAAAACATCGAAACTCCAGGGCCTTGAAATAAACCAATAGATATTATTCTAGTAGTATATAATAGTTTTCTCTATTGTAGCAGAAATAAATAGTATTCACGGTTCCTTGTGCCCACTCCATATCAATACATTTGAGTTAGGTATTTTATTTGACTCATTCATGTTTTTAGGATTATAATAAGCAAATCATTATTTCAGAAACTAGATCTGAATTTTGTTGATACATTAACTGAGTGAATCACTCCTGAAAAAACCTAGCTGAATTATTGAAATAAATAATACTAATATGAATAGTTTAAGATTTTAAAAATGAAAATGTGAACTTTTGAAATATGATGTTAATTTTATATTTGTTTTAAAGGTAAACCTTCAGGCTTCATTTGTCAAAATTTGACAAAGTAGACATTCACTTTATTTGCTCTACCTCAAATCGAATATCAGCAATATGTTGAATTTTCATCCTTTCTCAGCAATTTAATCTTTAAGGCAACAATAACATGATTTTCTTAATGTTTTTATGTTATGCTATGTAATATTTTTCTAAGCTATAGCGAGACAGTTTTAGGGAATTATACTAGAATTTGTTCAGAAATAATCCTGGAGGTTCGTGTGGCTTTAAATTGTTATTTTTGCTAAGGGTTATTTAATGATAATGCTTTCTCGTTGCACTCATTTTTCAGTTTCCGCGTGAGTAAACTTATTCAAGGACATCACAAAGGAGGAAAAGCACATGTTAACGATATTTTCATAAACTGCATGACACATCTACCACACTACTTATAATCTTGGGTGTTGCTTAACTTTTTTCCTTGTGTATACATACAGTTGATATTAATTTCTGTAGTCTTTCCTTTTTTCGACATTTACACGGTTTCAGATACGGTATTTGAAAGCCCCTTTTTGTTAAATATCAATTTTCAAGTGTTTGAGAGACCCTGTTGAAAATTAACACGTGAAAGGTGAATTCAGAAGTATCTTAAGTCGAGTGGCGCTGTGACAGTTAGAAATGAAACACCTTCCAGTGACAGCAATGATAAATACACGTAATGTGTGTGGTTTCCATGTGGCCAATATGCCAGGGAATATTTTGAGAAAACTGATCGTTTAAAGACGATACATCAGTAATGTATGTTTGTATGATGAGAGCCTAGTCGTGTATAACTATAGCCTTGAATGTGAAATATTTACGAGAATGTTGATATGTGTTTTCTTGTACATAACGTCCAGAAAGAACACGAAATGCAAGATCTGCGAAATAGCTAAGCCAAGAATCACTGATAAACTCTCATTATTGAGTGCACGATGTGTTTACTTGTAAAACATGTTAGTGATTTTATCTTATGGTAATTTTTTCGCCATGATATCGTAATTCTTTTGTTTTCAAATTATGAACAATGAATATAAAGCATATAAATAATTCATGGCCAAGGACTATAAATACATATTTAAATAATTTGAATAAGATTTGGTTTACTTGAAAATCATCATTAACGAATATCAATAATATTTACCTAAAAAAGAAAATATGATATTTTCATGCTTTAATGATATGATTTTTATGATTTCGATGTACATCTATTCAATGAGATATTCATGTTAATGAAATGAAATTAAAAATTATCAAATTTTGAATACATTCAAGAATACAGGTATACTGAAACGTTCTGAGATGAACACTTTTTAATAAGGATATTTCTTGTAGATGAAATTACGAAACTTGTACTTATTTATGCGATATTTCTGTTTGCGTGAATTTGTCTATGGTGTTTTACATGGAACGTGTTTGTATCTCTCTATTTTTTGTCTTGAAAGGTATAAACGCGATTGTGACAATACAAAGAAAATGATTTTACCACAATTTACAATTTTTGAAGACCTTTTAGGTAATACATTTCCAGTTATTTTATTACATCAAAGATGTTATGACAGGCACATTCTAATCTGTTTGTCTAACTTAACGTTTTAGAAGGATAATGGAAGACCAAACTCTAGTTAACATTGAAATTAATATATTTTAATAAATTCTTCAAATCGGATCAAGAAACTTGGGAAGAGATTCATAAAAATACACATTAAGATATTTTTGTCATTTTGGAGTTTAATTTTCAAATTCTAATTTTGACATTTTTAGCGTTTACAGTACTAATTGATAAAAAACCCATCAAAATACATTATATATACGTTTTCATAATATACACAATACAATATTGCAATAATACACCGGCTACTCACCTGATTTACGTTATAAGATCCGACAGTGCCAAGAGCATTGCATAATGTAACGTCATGTTCCATGACGTCACTAAACAATGTAAACTGACGTCATCCTTTACGTCACATTAACCATTTCCAGAACCAAATACAGAAGTCCATTACCTCCATATTACTTCATGCACCAAGAAAATATGTAAACATCTTTATACGTAGCTACACATGCTGACAAAATAGTGTCACTTATAAACTAATGAAATTTAACGTCATTACGCAAAACAACGTTTACTTTAAAACGTCACTTGAAAGTTCACCACATGTACTCCTCGTATCAATCCACAAGAAAATCTGGACCGGATTGAAGAACTGAGACCGTTTATAAGTTCTGAGGTGGACAATCGTTCATTCCGGTGTGTCTTTGAGTTTTGGACAGACCAGGTATGCACGTGCGGGCCCTTTTGATGTTTCCGACGTGAGGTGCTCAAATCCCAGACCAAGACACGGGAGTGTTTTATATTTCAGGATAGGACAACCCATCACATCGAGAATCCAGCAATTGGAATGGTAAAAGTCTCTGGCTCGCTAAATGCGCTTTGTTATCAAATAGGCACCACGTGCATGTAAGGGTTTGCTGTTCAAGCGCTGGCAGAGGAACGTATTGAGGTAGTAGGTGGAAATTTTGACATTCAAAGCAACTCACAGATGTACAGCACATACAGAAAATTTACGTCGGTACTTGCTGAGATTTATTGTTTTAAATCCCCTTAGAAATCGTTTTTCGGTTTGATGTAAAGCTCGATTTCATTTTAATATGTCCTTGTCAGAATTCTAAACAATACCCTCTCTTCAACAGGTTTACGTTATACATATTTCGAGGTTATCAGTGGAGATTTGAAATTTTATAATTCAGACAAGGACTCATCTCATTTAATTTGACATTTCCACTTCTAAAAATCAGAACTTGTTTTAATACCTAAGACAGACAGACAGACAGACAGAAGCTTTATTCAGTAATGTAAGGCCATATGACCTATAGTACAGGAGTGGATTACATTGAAATATTAGAGTCACGGGGAAAAGCATTAATAGAATTATTTACGTCGTAATTCAAAAATCTTTTTAGGAACATTGAAATAGATAATATTGTATCAATATTTCTTGATTTCAGCATATTAATCATCAATTGCTCATCTTTATACACAGTTGCAACCGTAGGAAGGTATCTATCTCTCAGAGTTTGGTAATGTTTACAAATGAGAAGTACATGAAATTCATTTTCAACATAGCCTTCATTACATTTATAATATAAACTTTGTTTTTTATCTTGCACACTTTTCTTTCTAAATATATTTACATTAAAATCATGTAATGATATTCGTAATTTACAAAAGGATCTTCATAAAGTTATTTACTGAATTTCAGAAACATATTTTTCAGGAGCAAGTACAGACTTTATATTTGAATAATGACAAAGAAATTGTGAAGATGAAACTTGACTATGCCAAATTTGTGAATATATATCTTGTGATACCTAAGTGATCAATGGAGATGCAACGTCCTTCCCTTGAAATGGTACTTTCTCGTATAAATAAACTCAGGGTTGCTCTTATGAAGAGTATGACGCTGACGTTTTTAACCTCAGCGCACGATCTTAAGTAGATACTCAAATTTTGTTTACTGGAGTATCAACATTTTGTACATATGTTGAACATAGGAGATGACAACTGGAGAATAAAGAGGAAGAAAAAACAACAAAGAGCGTAATCAAATTGTCAAGAAGTCCGTCTTTGTAAATCTTCAAGTTCAGAACTCCGCCACAGCGTCATACCGATGTCTAAGACTATATGACTTATGTTACTGATAGAAGCGATGCGTGGAGTACACGACGCTGTAAGGAGCTGGGGGTCCCAGATACTGACTGATAACCCATGTAAAATACAGGGGTTCCCAGATAATACAAGCTCGATTGCTGCTTTTTACTTTCTTTGGGGAATTACTCGTGTTTTTTCCTACATATTGTTTATTACAAAAATGAAACACATGATAAACTGTCATATTCTATCACTGTAAATTTTTATCACATTTTCTTGCTTTCCCTCTTGTGTTATATATATAAATACTGAGGTGATGATAATGGATACAGATTCGTTTGGTTGTCATATGAACGAAAGTAGATAACAATGTTTCAATTGGAATGACTTGTGCCTCTTATGTTACAATTTTCTTTCGTCTCTCTTTCTACCGTCTTTTTAAAAATTAAAGTCAATGATAAAGTTCATTTATTAATTTTTTTCAATGAAAGGCTTTACTGTAACTATTTCCCTGTAATTTTCCTCCATAGTGCTCCTGATTTATGCCACTTTTACATGTTTTTCATGTATGGTGTTCCATTAAAGTTTTTGGTCCGTAAGTTTTTCTACAGTATGTTTCTGCAACATTTTCATCTTGTTGTCGCTATGTGTTTTCTGAAATGTTTTTCTATGTGTTCTTGTAAAGTGTTAGACTATACGATTTCATATACAGCTTCATATCAAAGGTTTGTTCACATTCTACTGTATCTTATTGCAAATATCAAGTTTTTCGGTTTGGTCTGAATTTCAATAAAACAACTTCAGCAGAACCTACACATGATCTCCAATTGTCAATGTGTAAACTAGCCATTTTTCAATGTATTGTGGGATTGTCTCGTCTCTCGAGCAAAAATTCGAATTTTGGCATGATTAAATTGGCAGAAGGGGTCACATTTTCGAAATTACGATTTCCCAATATTCTGATCGGAGAACTGTATCAGCAAACTGCTATTGACTTAATGCATACTAACAAATATGACTTGTGTTTAAAGGTGTTGGTCACCTATTAAGGAGTTTGTAGACAAAAAAAATAAATTACTGTTTTCGAAATCTTGACCCCTGTTCACTTCAGTGATCTGCCAAAAACTATAACGGTTTACTGTTGGGTATGGCATACAATTGCGTAAATGTGCAATGGATCTTCTCTTCAGTAATGAAAATTCAAAATTATCCATTTCTTCTTTGCAATGCTACGTTGCCTCAAAGACATGCCAAAGCATATGATATTTGCAGTACGATTCGCAGGTCTGCAGCTGTAAGATTCCAAATGGAGAAATGACTCAAATATTGATGCTGAAACGGCAATGATATAAGAATTAACTCGAATAAAACTCATTTGATTGAACACATATTTTTTCATAGCGACTTAAATGTTCCGCTGAAAACGTCATGTGTAAATGCTTTACTGTTTTCATTTTTAAATTGACTTAAGAGTACTAAGATATTTTAATAAACATATTGTTTTCAGTATATCTTGATTACATGTTGAGATCTGTCACTACTATGTATTTCTTTTAAAAAAAAACCTGTATACGGGAGTGGATGAGATACTTTATTATTACTTTCGTCACCATAAAACTGACCGGATCGTACGGTTTCTTTCACATCGAATACCAGAAAAGTTTTTTTGTATAAAATCCGTAAGAGAAAGTTTTAGTTCCAAAAGCGTGTCATTTTCCATCAGCGTTCTATCCAATCAGTTCCTCAGTAATAAGTTTGTCATAACAATATACTCTACCAATGCACGGTAATGGAATGCATTAGACGCTTGACATCTTAAGATTGCCCATTGTTGTACGTAACGTGTTTTGATACATCGTAGCTTTTAAGAAAACGTATGTGGAAACATTGTGGCTTTTATTTCTAAAAACATGAACGCAGCAACGGATGGGCAAGAAAATGGCTGAATTGAGTCTGACTTCAAGTTTTCAGTTTTAAAATCGAAAATATATTTTAAAAATGTACAAAATCATATTTTGTAAAATTCAATTGTAAATTTTAAAAAAACCGATTTTTTACATGAATATGAGGGGTTGTATTTCTAGCGAATTTGTTTTAAAAACCAACCTAAATCTTCTTAAACAAAACATACATTAACATTTGTATAGAATTGACACACAGTGGCAAAACCTTGAGAAATGTGTAATTTTAAGTGGCTATGATAGAAAGACAACATGAACTTTCTGTCATCTCGCCATCACGGGGAAAGCTATGGCGTGTGAGATGGCAATCTGTTATGACAACTGTTTTGACTTAAATTTTCAAGTGCCTCGCCTGAAAGTATGGCCTGAGTAAGAGGTCATCAAATTGAATTTAAGATCTCTAAAATTGAAACCAGTGTGACCCCTGTGACCTCTTCAGCTGCCGACACGTGTAAAATGAAATTCAAATCGAGCTTATAGAATAGTCATTCTGGTACCATGAAAGAAGATCTTAGTTTAGATAGGAAAATAAGGATCGTAAAAATGTGCTGTTTCCCTAATGACAAGTTTAGGGGGACAGGTGGGGTGATCATAATCCATGCCGGAATATTTACAGCTTGGACTATTTTCAGTTCTACAAGAAAATCTTAGAAGATACCATTTCAGAAAGATTTTTTACGTATGAAATACCCTAATATCTATTATCCTAATGAAGTTTT
Source organism: Phorcus lineatus (assembly GCA_921293015.1). Taxonomy (NCBI): domain Eukaryota; kingdom Metazoa; phylum Mollusca; class Gastropoda; order Trochida; family Trochidae; genus Phorcus; species Phorcus lineatus. The sequence goes on from OV121085.1 coordinate 20,059,535, forward strand.
TTTTGAAGCGTATGGGAATATTATAAAAATGTATTACAGACCTACAAAGGTTATTTATGAACGTTCTTCCAAAGAAACAGTTGACTTAGTGAGAGTTTTTAATTTACTGCCAAAATTGAATTATATTATCTCAATTATTTTGAAATTTTACTTTCACCAAATGAGGCCCGAGTAAAGACACACTTGTAGAATATATTGTAAACAAGATATTTAACTTTAATGAGTTTCTAAACTTAACCATAATATATATATATATACATATTTTCTACACTGGTTGAAATTTCACCAGAAAATGATACATACTACATATGAGTGCATTAAATTGATCTCGAATTTCGCTTCATGATAATTCCTTTATCCTTCTATATTCCATACATACGTCATACCTACATTATTTGACAGTCACAATCGCCAAACACATTTAAATTGTTTAAAGATAAGAAATAAAAATGAGGCGATTCAATGTATAAAGTTGATAAAATGATCTTTGACGATACAGAAACCAATTATTTATTCAAAGTACGAAAATAAAGGAAATTACGTAGTTTGTTTTTATTTAACTCAATAAGACATGACCACAAGAACAAATAGACATTTGTCAATGCTGGAAAATGACAACTAAATTTAAAGTCAAAGATACAATCAAAAAGCTTAAAATTACAAACATTTGAATAAATTAAGAGCCCAAGAGCCATTAGCTGGACTAAATCAACTGCTAAACGTGTTCCGGCAGATGTGGACATCACGATATGACACGCTCGTTGCTTGTCCTTAGGAAGATAGTATCGGTTCCTGGCATCAAGTGCTATTTCCCTGACGAGTGGTCAACACAAATGACCACTGACGGGACTTGATGGTGTCCATTTGGAAATTAAAATGAAATTTCAAGGGTCGTTAACTTTCGAAGACCTTTTGGCATTTATCTATTGAGTGACATTGTAAAGATATGCAAGGTCAGCAATTTGTTTTTGAATGTTTGCCTGTATGTTTTGCATTATTCTTTAGAATTACATGTAGATATGTGACTCTGTGAATCCATGAAATATTCTTACATTTGAAATCAAACGAAACACAAGAACATTATTTCGTTAACAATGATCATTTAAATTTCGTAACTACAAATTTTATATGGTACAAATAAAGAAAACTCATATGGAACTTAAGAATTCACATGGCAGTATTTTGGAAGGCAGTCGACGGGATATAATTTTGTTACAACATTCAGTAAATCCCAAAACAAAATTTAATATGTAATATAATTAATTGTTTTAAATTAATTTGATTTAATTTAGACTTCGTTACCTCCTTGGTAGCATCATGTTTTTGTCACGTGGTCAACGAAGGACATATTTTCTTTTGGCTCGACGGGTTTTGTGTACATTTTATGGCTCGTTGCATAATGGGTACTACACTTTTCCCCTTCCTGTTAAACCGTGGGTTCCAGTTGATGTAAGGGAATTAGAGACGAGGTCATTTCTACATAATAATCCTAACATTACAAATTCAATACCTACCAAATAATCGGTACAATGGACAAATAAATTCCATTCAAACACTTCTTTGCAAACACATATTGTAAATGAGACAATCGAAATGTTATTCATTTTACACATATGTGATCGGGCAAGAGAGAAGTCATTTTAATAATGTCAAAAGGATATATATGCATATATATAAGAGTTATTATGTATTAATCCATTTAAGTATTAGATAAGTATATTCTAGATCTAGATTCTACTAAAATTGGTTAAATTTCAAGGGGCAGTAAAATTGTTTTTAGGTAAATAAAGTGATCTTATGAAATTAAATGTTTCAAGTTGCAAGAAAATGTCTTCAGTCAAAAGAAACAGTTTTAAAACGAACGTGCCATAATCGGTTGAGCTCTGTGAATCCATGTCCATACCTCAAATGATTAAAAGGTGTTTACACAAAAATGAGTAATGTTTAGAAAAAAAATATTTTGATTCATTGAAGATGATACATTTGGAATAAACTAATAACTAATGTAGAAAAAGTAAGAAAAAGTAAAAAAAAAGTAAGAAATACCTTTTTCAAGAAGTGTTTTACGTCAATATATGCATACGGCATGTGATTGGATATGTATCTCAAATAAGTCGTTCCAAATCATCCAAGAATTAATTGTAAACGTAGTAGTTATTATCTATAAATCCATTTAGTATTTGATCAAGATATTCTCGATCGATAGATCAAAATCGTATAAACATTTTTGTTGACTTCATGTAGTTATTATTGACCTTCAAAGTACAAACCATTTGTGTCGTATGAAGAACAAAATATAAGCAATCGTTAGAGTAAGTTGGATGAAGAATAGTTTGACAGTTTTATTTAGACGTGGCAGGATTTTGTGTTTGGTCTAACGAGTATAAAGTCGTTTCATGGTCAATTGCATATGTAGGAAGTGCACTTCGTGATTTATTTCGATGATTTACATATATTCTCGTGCCGGGTCAACTCCTAAAGTCATCGGCTGAGCAGCAACTCGGTATACACCAGAACAACGCATCCCGCAAACCAAATGTATATATAAGCAGGAAATGGATACTTGCATTGAAAACAGTGTTTGAATAGGTCCCTTGCGAAGAGCGATATACGGTATTTTACAGTAATGTTTAGAACTATCAAGTCCTTTTATATTAACATTTGATAAATTTGATCTTGTTTTTCATGTGATACAACAAATTGAAGAACAAGATTGTGACCAAAAAGAGGAGTATCTTTTATTTAATTATGGCTCTGTGAAATTTTTAGACATTATTCGCTCTGTTGTAATGCAAAGAAGTGAAATGTGGCCATTATTGTTGAAAAAGTGGATTTAATTTTTTGTTCATTTTCACACACCAAAACTAGGCATTATATGAAACACGATTTTAAGTAAATCGCAGGCTCAAAGTTCAATTATCAATATAATTGTTATGTGGCCAGGCCCGTCATTGAACAGTACTTTGCTTTTGATGCAAGAACCGGCTGTCCATTGAATGCATTCAAGTTCTTTTAAGCAAGATCTAATTTCAGTATCAATGTACCAAAGAAACCTGAAAAATACTCAGCATATCAACACCGTAACTGGACACTGTTTTAAAGGACATTTTCTCGGTTCAAGTATCATTGATAAAGACATCGACATGTTAGTGGTCATTTTTGACCTTACTGACCCACACACGGACAATTGCTTGACCAGTAACGAGTTTTAAAGATGACCACTTCATATGCTTGCCCCGTTATGTATGCGTGAGTGGTTGGGAAGAATGTTGCACAATACCCGGATGTATTAGCAATAGCACGTGCAACACGTGCAGAACGTGCATACACGCCACGCTACGTAATCAATGATGTCATCACAGTCGGTCAGTGAGTTCGATGTCATTTATTATCTTATCGGTTGTAGCTTGTTTTATGGTCTACAATGTACTAGATTATAACGCCTATCGATGGTGCGTCTGTACCCTTATGATTAATGATTTCAACCTAAATGGTAAAAGAAGATAGAGATTTTAATTTCGAAATGTATTTACACACACGATGTTTTGGGGTATAATTTTAGATACAAATCTCAAAGTTTGGTTTGAAAATGCTTGAATTTGATGGCCTTTCATACACATATAACTTTTGTTTGTTTCTAAAAAACCCAAGGCAAATGTAGAATATGACGCATCGTGAGGTAATAACCTTTTTACCACGACGTCTTGAAGTTAAATATGTTAAAAAAAATCTCAAGTCGGATGCTCTTTTACCTAAAAAACGAAGAATGATTTGTTTTCTTAAAGAATTAAGTTGAGATAATATTTTATGATAAATGACATTGAAAACCGGCTTAAGATTTAGCATAAAACTAAACAAACAAAAAATGTTAACAAAAACCAAGAATGTATCTTTAACAAAGTATCAAAACAATAAAAACACATCCATACATTGAACACAAACCTCAAAATCAATACGAATATAAATCAGCCAAATCCCAAACCCTTCATACAAATCCAACGATCTACTGCCAAATCATACAGGTCGAGATCAGAGTATTTACAAACCGTCAATATCAACAATCCGTACTCAATACATTTCAAGCAATAAAAGAGATAACATGCCAGTGTAAACATAAATACTTCCCTAAAGTGACCAACGGTGACCGCTGTTCAAACGCAATATTATCCTTTTAAATAAATAAAAAGAGATATAATTCAGGGGCTTTATATGGGGTACATCGAAGTCCGAAAAGAAATATTCCAAGGAATATTGATATACAAGTAAATGTTTATCAAATTTCGGAAGAAGTTATAATCAAATGCGACTAATGTTTGGATATTATGAAATTATTTACTTTCCCTTTAAACTTTGAAATAAAGAAAAAACATTCAGCTATGATTGAAATTGATAGCAGTCTGATTAAAATCGAACCTGTTCCGATGAATAAATTAAAAATTTTTTTTAACTCGACCGAGGTTCGAACTCTTCTATAAGGGATTTTCAACCACAACCCCTGATAGAATGAGTTTGAATCCTGGTAGAGTCAATCTAAAAAGAATTCCTCGGAGCACGGTCGATTTTAATCTGATTGAGAGTGATTATCACAATATCTGTTTCCAAAGAAAGGAATTGGTAAACAGACTGAAACTAATAGGTATATTTATTTTGCTGTCTCACTATGATTTATATATCGAAACGAACAAAAATTCAAAGTATTAACAAGTTATTTTATGAACTTATTCACCATCATTCTCAAAATGAGAAAACAAAATCACGATTCGGCATTATATGACAGACATTAACACTAAAGACATTGTATACCCGCGTTGAACCATGTAAAATTATCCCTGTATATCATAGGTAGACAGGATTACAACACCAAATTATGCGTAACATCGTAAATAGAGTTATCTTCCGGTATGATCACGTGATAAGTATCTTCTATACGTAGATAAATGTGCCAACGAATAATAATTACATAGTATAGACTTAAGGTCGTTCCGGAACGTACCGTTACAACATTGTGGTAACTCGACACACCATAAGGGCGAGATATGGTCACTGGAAGATTGTAAAGTTACAAAACTGATCGATAAACACTTGCCTTGAGAATCATTAACTGTTAGATCAAAACCGCATATTCGCTATATAAACAGGTAATTGGTTTGGAAAATTATGTAAGTTGTATTGATGTAAAAAAAATCCCTGTTGCTCTTGCAAAGCTTCGATGCAGCTCGCATCAATGAAATATTGAAATTGGTATATATTCCAATAAGTCAAGGCGTCTTAGGTTATGTCAAATGTGTACCGATACTAATATTGAGGATGAATATCATTTTGTTTTGCTTTACCCTGCCTACGATCATCTTGGCACGTTATATATACCTGTAAACTATTACAACTATCCTTCTTTGCATAAGTTTGATACCTTGATGTCTGTAGCAAACGTTTTTGTATTAAGAAACCTGGCTATGTATGTTTATCATGCAACTTATCTGCGTAATAGCTGCTTGATGGCTGTATGATCTCACTGTATTATGGGCCGATGGCTTACATACACCTGAATAAAAAGATTTTGAGTTGATATTGAGTGTAACATGCTAGAATGTTAAAATATGAAATAGAAGCACTTAGGTTCTTCTTTGGGGGTTGGGACGAATGGGGCGGGGCGGTGTCTTCATGGGGGTCTGGGTTGTCTGCCAAGCAATAAAATGGTGAAATAAACATTATAAAATATGAATAAGGTTTTATCACAATTTCATCAAAAAATGTTTTTAGACAAATAAGCTTCGTATGTTCAAAACAAGCTCTTGTAAGTTAATTTATGTTCATTGTTCAAATGGACAATATCGCTGTAATACCATCTTTTTCTCATTTAAAACTTAACCAAATTTTCTGTTGTCAGCATAAGTCTTGAAAGAGGATGGCTCATCGGCAAAATATTGTTTTGATGGAAAATGATATGAAAATAGGCGCTGTACTTTTACTGATTTTTCAAATTATAAAAATAAACTATATGTTTGGATAGAATATCAACAAAATTGTTTTGTGATAAGATTAACTAACGACGCCTTGTATGCCGTAGCATGCCTTTTCACACTCGTGACGCCAATGAATGGCTTCACTTCTCATTCTTGTTTAATTTTACCAAGTGTGCGCTCTGATTTATCTAGTTGTCCAGTCTTAATCAACCAAAATATTACCCTCAGCAAAATGTTTCAACTGGGTTTTGTTACAATCATATACTAATAACATACTTGTATAAACGGAAATGTCCAATTGAATTTTTTTCCACAAAAATAACTCTGATAGGACTGTCCTTTTAAGAAGTGACACACGTAAGATCTGCAAGATTTTCTGGTTGAAAACTTTTTAGAGTGAAAATCATGACGTTTCGGAGTAAATACTTTCTCCTTTATAAAAGGCTATCATTTCGTTACCAGTTTTCATGAAGACTATTGAATATAAATTTGCTATACAATCACTCTTAGATTATCACAGTAGCATGTTTTAGGCAAATAAATAATCTCGCTAAAACGAAAATAAATGTACCAAAAGGAAAACAATGTTATAATAAAAAGTGGCAGTTCTAAAACAAAGGTTACATGTCAGGTTAAGCTTAGCAAATCCATCTCCCTATCTCAAATGATTACACGGTGTTCACACTAAAATGGCCGTCAGCAGTGTTTGATTATTGTTTCTACTATTTTGGATAATTGGATTGAGTTATGAGATGTCTGTCCTGCTGAAGATAATACGTTTGGCATAAACTAATATTTATTGGGGAAAATTGTCAAATTAAAAAAATACTTGCCACTGCCCCTTTAAGGGGTATGTTGAAGTTTTGAAAGGTTATGATTGATGAAAAACTTTAACCTGTTTCGTGACCTACAGTGTTCTTCAAAGTAATCAATGTAGGTGGTAATCTTCGAATGGAATCTGAGAACCCAAAGTAACCAAACTCAGTTAAATTATTTCCGTGTTAATGGCGATTATTACAACATTCAGGGGGCATGAAATCGCGAGATTACAAGCAAAGATATAAACTCGGCGCTCTAGCGGAGTGACACGTTTATTACGAGACCGGAATTCCATATCTTACAACGACTTGTATCCTGTCCTAAGTTAAAATATAGGAGCTTGAAAGAAGCGCAAACGCACTAACTTAGAACGCCAGTCTAAGGCTTCGCAACATCCGGGAACTATGCGATCAAGATGGCGGTACGTCGAACACATGGTACGAATAAACTTCAACGTTGATCGATTTATAATGATTTGATGGATGACCTGTAACCCAAGAGGTCAGCTGTCGGGGAGGGAAACTTCGTAGACTCCTGAACTTTTATGCCGGGTGTTTGGAATGAAAATAATGTCTACCGTTGTAAAGCAGAACTTTCTCCCGTGTAAGAGGTGGGGTCGCGTAAACGATGACAATTTGATGATTAGTATCAGAAACATGTGGTTTTTAGGAAACACGAATATCTCGTGATATCCTTATTTTGAATAACATAAACGTGTTCGCGATTTCTGTTGACTTTAGGATAAGTTTTTTATGATTGTTTCCTTGCATTACGTTTTGAAATTATTCTTAGCGAACTTTTGTTCAAACATTAAAATAATGGATTTGATCATTGAAAGAATCTTGGATCAAATCCGTTTCAACAAATTAACTTTTTATTCTTCTTAAAGAATTCGTTGTCCATGTTTTGTTTTACTATGAATTTTTTTTGGAATCTATTTTTTTCTGGCTGGGCAAATAAATATATACAATTAGATAATTACTACAAATAAAAATGATCGAAAATAATTTTTGATTCTTTCCAAGATCGGCGTATTCAATGTGAGTATACGACATTGATTCATACATGTAAATGTTTCATCAGATTCTACCAAACTAAAAAAATGTTTCGAATTAGTTATGATATTTGTCCTAATCCAATAGGATAATATAATACATTACATGTCCTCATTAACAGGTCTTTCAAACTTTGTTGAAAAACCAAGAAATAAATATCAAAACCGTATTAAAATATTTTTAAAAAATGTCATAAAGTAACCCTAAGTCCTTAGATACACGTGTATCCAGAAGTGTGAAGAAGCAACATAAGAAGCATAAATTCACATTTTAACCTAGAAATGCAGCTAAATTAGAGACATACTGCTAAGGCTTTGAGTGTGTAGACAAGCGTTCATTATCAAAGTGTGCAGACATACATATATTAAAGATAATTGATGCAGTTGAAGCTTGAAAACGACATCCATTATGCCGTGACAGCTTTGAATTTTTGAAACCGACTGACAACTCATTCGGAACACTTCGGCCTTCCCCGATATCCACATTCTCGGCGTTTTCCGCAATTTGTTTCTCAAAGTATAAATTTCGCTCATGCAGAACCTTTCAGTCGGCTCTCCATCCCAATTATACCCGATATCCAAGAACGAGGCTCCACGAGGTTTTAAACCGAGGTTCCAGACAGTTCTCCGGGGTACACTTTCGTGGTCATTTATCTCAGAAGTATTCAAACACTGTCTCCTTGCATGCTGGCGTGTTTCTAATTATGGAATTATAGCTTTCAATAAAAGTAATTGCAACGTTTGTATCTTTTAAGTTTCGTTTGGTTGGAGAGTGTCTGCTCTCATTATTTCAACTGTCAGTGCCATCCTTCACTGTTTTCCCATGTTGTTGACTTTTGAAATGAGGTTTGAATTTTTGAATTTGAATATGGGATGAGGCAATTGACCGAAGGATTTGATTAATAAATCAGCCTAGAACTCCCCCTCACTTGGTTTTCTCGTCGTAACGCGTGGGGTTCTTCAAAGTCAAGGGAGAAATTACTAAATTGTCTCAAAGATTGATTTTCAGGAAACATTCAGGATATTTCAAAATTATAAAGATTCCTTTTTAAGATTTTTATATTTTATCAATCAAATCTTTGCCCTTTAAATCATATAAATTCATATAACACTGGTTACACATATTTAACCACTACCAGGCTATGGTAGTACTTTTTTGACATATTTGAATTGGAATATCAATTTGTTAACAAACGTTTCTTGAACAATTATTTATGAAATATATAATTATTAGAATGTTTGAGATTAACTAGAAAGTATTTGTTTTTGTTGTCTGTAAGTATAAGATGTGCCAAATAGTTTTTCTTAAGTTTTTGTAAGTTTTCTCAACTCAAAAACTGAAATGAATGTTCACCTTTGGGATAAGTGCCTTACATGTTGCAATAAATAAATGTGTTGCGGATTAACTGACTGACTGGTTTATTGGAAAATCCTGTATGCTTTTGTTATAACAAAACTCTAAAATTGCAGGAGCGGATACAGGGTGCCATATAGGCGTCACAAGTACAACTATTGAAATGATTACTTTCGAACAAAGAATATGACATTGTGTCCACAGGAAATTCGGCTTATTTACTGATTTTAAGTTCCATGCTCTACACTTTTTTATATTTTTTTACCTTGTATGGGAATTAACACTCTAAACATTTACAATATTTGGAACTTTCTTGGGAGTTAATATTATCGTGGGTCAACTAACCTACAGGAAATTTTACCAATTTGCTTCAACCATTTCTCATCTTATAGAAATTGTTACCATGACACTAAATCCAATCAGATTATTCCACATCCAACACACATTTAATGAATCGATTATTGATTTCTGTTACATAACTCACAATTACATAACTAGATAACAAAGTCAAGGGAGGTAACTCTTGCCTCTGAGCCTCTTCCCGCGTGATTGACGTCTCATCACCAAAGTGACATACTTGTATATGGATTCCTGACACTAACATTTCCTCTAAGAAAATTGCATTGTGGGAGAAATGCAACCCCTTAGCCTCGCTTTCAATCAGCTGGTACGGGGAAACATTACAACTTCATTGGCGGATGAATCCATCACAGGAATCGGCGCCTGACGTAAATACGTGTGGAATGATAGACCAGATTTCCTTGCTGTCATGCCAACCAGTAAACAAACTTCATATGACAGGGGCGGGCGTCTTCTTAACATTGCATCTTTGAGGCCTTAAACCTGGGTAATGGATTTTCTTCACGGCACACCTCGTTATATCAACGGTCATGCGAAATCAAACCAATCTATATATCTGGTGTAATAACTATAATTTTTCACGTTTAGATAAATATTTCACCGCGTGAATTTCGAAAGTTAGATTTGGTAAATTGGAAGCTGAGAGTTTATAAAAGCTTCTAAAGGGAATTATACAATCTTGATGCAGATCTGTTATCTCGAAAACAATAACTCTCACGTCCTACAAGGAACGAATTAAATTTAGAACCTGAACCTTTTGCAATATTTTCTGTTTTGACGAGAACTTTATAATGATTTTCTCTCTGCTGTGTTCGTAGAGTTCTTCATCTATACATTAAAATATAAGCGTTGATCTTATGATTTTCATAATGCAGTAATTTTTCTCCGTATATCACTCTCTTCAATGGTCTGCAAGCAATATTTATGTTTTTTGGGGAACGGATTCTTTGAGCATTTTATCAAATAATTTTGTATATACGGTATACTTGCCTTTATTACTGAAGCTAATGGTGATATGCATGTAAGGTAAATTTGGAACGTTGACTTTAGCAATATTTTCCGAAAAAAATAAAATAAAATAGACATTTCATGACATTATATCAATGATATTTTAAACAATTGTTTTGAATTGAACTAAGTTTTTTTTAGGTATAGACTTTGAAAATGATATGAATTTTTCCTTTGGAATCATTTTGAAACATTCTCTTCAAAATATTAATGAAAAATCACTCAAAAGCAGAAATAATAGATACCTACAGAGTATACCAAAATCTCCTATAACTAGGTAACTTTATCAGTAATGTAGTATTTTCTGGCTACATGTACCAGCCGATGTCACGTGCCCTATGGAACTATATCACCTGAAAGAAGTTCCGACTTGTAGATGATTAATATGCGATGACGGGAGGGTCAATGACAAGACAGGATAGATAGGTAACGTACACGATGCCCCATGTTTGTTTGTTCGAGTTGGGATTTCGTGTACCTCTAAGTGCGTTTCTCCCCATCTTCAAAGAAAGGGGGATATATCCGTCAAAATCAATTAACCGGCGTTCGTGTGTGCTGATGGGTCTTCAACTTGCTTCCTGGAAAGCTTTTAGGGGTATCACTGAAGCATATCACGGTTTAGAAGATAGTGTTATATTGATGTTGGGAGCGACTCGCTTCTCCTCTACAAATTGACTACTGTTCGCTTCCTTGTTATACGTTTCTGATAAGACATGTCAAAAGGTCTGTTTTTGTGAACTTGATTTGCCGGCGTTTTTACGATGTTTGACAACACGCTGCCCGGAGTTGGAGAGATCTGTTCGCTAACTTGACACTTATTGATGAGAGGCGGGTCCTCTTAAAGCAAGTTTCTAATTTGAAAACAGATAAAACGTTTTTTATACTTTTTAAAATTAGTTATCAAAAATATGATCTTTGTTACTAATCCGTCATCATCAAGGGAACCCGATGTTGGTATTACTAGTTCCTCTTTACTTACATGATAGTTGAAGTTACAAAGTAATACAAAATGATACTTATAACACATACATTTTTATTGATGAGTTTACAATAAGTTTGTCAATGGTGTAGATTTAGTTGTGTCATAAAGGCAGTTGCGTATCCGATGGGCGATCTCTGAGTATGGACCTTCCCTACCTCTTTTCAAAAGGTGAATGGAATGAAACAAAAATGATTATTAAATCACTTATTATGGAATTATTGTAGAAAGAATACTCTGTGATTTTTTCTACTTAAAGACGGCAAATCTGAGTGATCTAAATAGAGACTTTGACTTTTAAAAACGTGCGCAATAACGAAACTTATTATTGTATCAAATAAAAGTCATATAATTCTTGAAAGCCTGTGTTTAAAAAGAGATAATCCTTTTCGAGATCAAATGAAATCCTTTTCTGAAATCTACTGTTTGAATATCATGACTTTCTGAACGATGCGTGACAATTATTCTTTGACATTTAGATTGCCAATTTTAAAAACGGAATACACAATGAGAATTCTGCATATACCGGTACATCCTTTGCAGACAGACAGACTGACAGATAGTTTATTCATTCTCACCTCATATAATTGCACATTTCAATCTATATAAAATACATGAGCCACCCAAAAACAAAGTTGGGTTATGAGAGACTAACCATCGTAAAATAATACATTTAAAAGTAGAAAAGGTCTTAAATACATAGCATCGAGGTAAAGTACATAAAAAGGTTGATAAACAGTAGTAAAAAGTAAAATTAGTACTTGATTTTAAAACACGAGTATAAAACATAAATGCAATATATACAGTAAAAGGGGAAATCATTTTTTAGCTAAAACATTACGCCGTTGTTCTAAAATAAGTTTGCAGCGACTGGCACTATCTCTAAAAACACTTTGGCTTGCTAAAATAAATGTAAGACGCTCCGGGTCTGTTGCAGTATCAAATAAATTCCATATTTCTTAGCATATATCAAAAAGCTTTTACCTAATGGAACTGTACAGCGGGCAGTGAATAATGACGTGGGTTTCATCTTCAATGACATCTTGACAATAAAAACAATTTCTGTGTTCCAGCGGTGTGTTTGTATATCTGCCTAGCTCAACCTGTATAGGGGCAGTCTCAAAACGAAACATGGCTAGCGCACGCCTATGAGAGCGAACAAGATCCTTACGTATATAATCCTCACAACCAAAATTATCTTTAAAAGTTGCAATACAACTTAAAAGATCGCGCTGCAAACACGACACGACGACCCAATCACAGCCATCAATAACACATCCACCACAGAGAGCATATAGTGTGGACATCAAACCTCTCATAGAAGGAGGGAACGATTTCTGGAGATACATGAACAAGATGAGCCATTTAAAAAGATGATGTCTTCAAATAATACACCTACTTAGTAATGCTGTATGTTTTAGTGGCTTTACGCCTTGTGAATTGCTTCCACGCCCAAAGGTCATTAGGGGCCACTAACTGTTATTCCGCCTCGATACCGTTCGAGATGATTTCTCACTGCGGGGGTTGCAAGCTAACCGTTCTGCTCTAGACTGAAAATCCAAGTTTTGTTTATTTTACTCTCTTTGAGTTAGAGTAAATTTATTCTATGCGCAATGATCCTTGGCTTTTCAGATCCGAATGGCTGCCAGACCGCACCAGACGATGGATCGAGGCTTTGGTACCGTTAACTTACTGTGTGGACTTCTGATGAAGTTATTTTGACAATGATGCAATCATTAAAGTCAGAGAACGGTCAAGTGGTCATGTCTTTTTAAGACTATCATTTTTATTTTGGTATCATATGATGCTAATACATAGAGGATATTAAATGATGTTTGTCAAATACGATGTTTATCTCATCGAGTGGCGTGTGCAAAGTTGATATTTTCACGATTGGCTGCGCCACGAGTGAAAATATCAACTTTGCACACGCCACGAGATGAGATATATATCGTATTTGACAAACATCATTTAATATTCTATTTATTATATAATTTACATCTTTATAAACGGTATTTTTAAAAACCCTCACTGCCTCTCATGTCAATTTGGCCATGTACACAATTCATAAATTTGCCACAACAAACTAGTTCCAAATAACGAAGTCTAAAAACGGTTGCAAAATATCCCGTAAAAACAAACCTATTTACAAATAAAACCACTCTATAAACTCAATTTTGACCATTAATTTCAAACCTTTTTGTGTCAGCTTGACCTTCTGACGAGTGACGATATAGTTTATCGCCACTGTGGCCTAAAAGAGGGTATATTTCACTGATAGAATAGAGCATCTCATCCTCAATTATATAATATAGCATTTTAACACTTGGATTCAATGAAACATTAATTAAACAATACTACATTTTCCAAAAAAAACGATGGAGTTAATTTAGATTTTTTTCTCACGACGTCTTTACTTAATTAACAAAAACAAGATTATCTCTTCATTGATTTTTCTCTTAACAACTGTGACATTTTAAAAAAGATTTTGTAAAAAATGATAGATATATAATACCTTGTAGGACTACATTATAACAGTCGACACCCATGGATAATGCCAGAATAGTCAGATTGTGATTTGTCTTGAATGTAAGATGCAGTCTGATTTCATTTAGGAAAATAAACTAAAAAATACAATCAAACCTGATTTTTTAATTCCCCCAGTTTTCATCACGAATAACATTGTATGATATACCATTTGTCAGTCAGATGCACAACGATAAACCAATTACAACGTTCAAGGTTGAAAAAACTACGACGACGTTGTGAAAAATGACAAGAGGTAGACAACTCTGTTTGTGAAAGGGAAACCAAAAAATGCTCTTCGACAAAGAATCAAATGAAAATGGGGAAAGGGGATGGAAAATAGGGGACTGTTTTTTTCATGTAACTTACGATGGCTTTTCGTCAAGATAGAAGGTAATGGACTCCACTTTGTGCTTCCAAATCAAAAGAAGTCACTGTGAATGGCAATTTATCAAGGGAAGGTATGCATTCTTATTGTAATGGTACTCCCCTGCAACCGCTTGCAGGCATTCTGTGAGTGCCGCCCGGTGACAGAGGATCTTCTTGTGAAGTCGGAGCACGTCACCCCGTCACCTGCAGATATGTAGATATTGTTCTACCTACCACCTCGATATAACGCGTCATTTAGTATTTTATGATTAAATTCTGATCACGATTGCTACCATTTTCCTTGTTGTACAGTTGATTTAATGTCGATAATTTTTGTTCTTTTAATACTTGGGAGTTAAGTTTAGGTCAAAATAACCTGCCACTTAGTATTTTGGATTATCTCATTATCATAATCGTTGTAACTCGTTGTGTAGGGTAGAATTGTTGTTAGAAAAGCTTTATTTACATTTTGGTTTCTCAATTTGTTAATTGACTTTTGAGGTAGTCCTAACCTTTATATGACTTCAGTTAACATTCTTATATCAATTTACACACTATGATAGTACGATAACGTAGTAACTTCATTTACCCTTGATATGGCGCAAAATTGAAAATATTTGCATTTTGTGATATAATAAAGTTGAAAATCTATACTAATCCTGAATCGGTATAATTTTAACATCCACATAACGCTACAATACTGCATTGAAATTCATAAAAGAACAAATATATTCATTCGATCTTACAGATTTTTTGTTACCATCAACATACATGAATAAGGCTTAACTTAAATGCAAGATGTTTCACAGTCACTTTATCAAAAGTGCATATGAAATAAATAGAAAATGACATTACATGTGTTATATCTATTCAGAATTTAGTGCCAACATACTACTTGAAATTATGAAAAATGATTTGAAAATGGCAGTACTACGATATTCAACATGCTGGGCAGAATTTGAGAAATGTATTTCATTTGTTTTAAGAGGACAAATGTGTGCAATCAATCTCATTAAAATGAAATCTAAAAGCTCCACCACATATGTGCGTAACATAGTGCAGCAATATTAGATTTTATTTTAATGAGATTGGTGTGCAGTTTGCATTACCATTGATAATGATATAACCTTTTCACAACAGTTTTAACATTTATGATAATATTGTTATAATTATACATCTGTAAATGTTTGAAAGTGAATTAATGATACATCTTTATGATATTTTCGTTTTCTTAATTTATCATAGTCTAATCTAATGGTATAATATCATTTGTTTGAAAATTAGGCTTAAAAATCTCTCAGTTTGCAATAAAGTGTTCATTAAAAGTCGAATTAATGTGGTATTTCATATAACGTTTTACGAGAGCAAAGGTATATTTGAATGTTAGGTACATTATGTGCAAAACATGTGCTCATATTTAAGTTTTAAATACAAATATGATTAAAATTGAAACATTTCAAGAAATCAGGGGCAATATTTTAAAGGGTTGACGGTTTAATTGCCATAGCTGTCGATTACTAACACAGCTAATATTGATGATTATTTTTTTGCAACTTCAGCTTAATTAAAAGTCCCCCTTTCTGAAACCTTCAGATTATTCTAATTTTCAACTACAATAAAAAAACTTTAATTGAACGAAGTATATAAAAACATCGATCAAAAAAGGATACATTATTTAAACAACGACACGTTAAAAATACTTCCTTGGTGTTTCTGACATTATCAGTAGAGATAAGCTTTTTTCTCAGCAAACTTTGAAGCTGGAAAATCGGAACGAAATAATACAAAATAATAAAACAGAGACCACAGTGGGTGACACACGACATTCAATCTTCTTGGAATTAATTAGGTGGTAGAGCCACGTGCCCCGAACCAGTCCGGTCTTTGTTTGATAACACTTCCGTCTTATTGAGTCTAAGGACAAACGTTTGATGATCAATTCTATTTGGAATCAACGAAATCAAAAACTTACAATCAGAATCATTAACTCGAACGCTTGTGGAAATTCGGAGCGGGACTTCTACTATTATGCGGGAAGCGACATCGTCCGTCCTTTTATTCACTGCTGACTCTCTGAATGAAAATCGGGATCTTTTGATAAATGTATTTCCTTTGGACCCGATGCAAAGAAACTTTACAATGGGACCGGTACGGATTCAATTTGTTCTGCATTTAGATCCGGTTATGAATTTGTAATTAAAGATGGCGGTATCTTGAGTGTCGACTGGCACGTGGCTTCGGCAACCACCCCTTGGCCCGCAGTATGGCAGGGCTGGTCGTTCATAAGATTTATTACATCTTTGCTGTTTTGTGGTGTCTTTATTGCTTTTTGATTATCACTTTTATCATTGCCACCTCTCCACAGAAAGCTGGTGATATTGAATTAGACAATGTTTGATTTATTCATTTGATTCTTTGCACATTTTCAAAAGATGGGAGTCATGAACATTTATGCCTAAGATATTTACGACTACATTTGCAGAATTTTCAAATTTAAAAATCGCTTATTCACATCTGAAAATTAAGAGGTTGCATATCTATACTAATTATCACCCAAAGAGTACAAAAGTTATCAAACATGAAATGATTGTAGGACGTAAATATATTCTTTGTTTATACGAATAAAATAACTTGATGATTGTACTTCAGGGAAAATTTAAGTAGATATTACGAAACAATTTGATTCATATAGATAACATCAATCAAGCATTGGCAATCACTTGAATGAAAGGACAAAGGGGAAATATTATTAAAGGACCTGAATATGAAAATTGTCTTTCAATTTGAATGGGAGTTCACTTATGAATATCTAATTTGATGGATTACATTATATTATATTACATTACATTACATTACATTACATTACATTACATTACATTACATTATATTATATTATAATGTATTGTAAGATATTACATTAAATTACATTATATCACATCATATCATATTATATGTGAAAAACAGCACATCCATCGCAAACCAAAAATAATAATTGCCGCTTTCTGTACAAAAACATGACGTGATATTTTTATTCAAAAATCATCCAAAACGTAACATTATTTAATCTTCCGCTTGCTCACAAAGTTATATCACGATGCGGGTCTTCTTTACATTAACTCTTACGCTGCAAGACTCCGTACACGGTTCCCTCTCCCGAAAGCAAAGATTTTACCATTAATGATAACAGAACTCGCGACATCGCCTACCACTGATTCTCGATCTACGACCTCCGCTGAGAGCGTGTGTTTTCATGTCAGTTTTGCCGCCAGGGGGCAGTGTTTCTCCACGACCAATTAGAACGCTCCCACTGGCGAGGTCATAAGGTCAGCTACTCGAATGGCGTAACTCGGTGTTTAATTTTTCCGTTTTGCCTCCGGCAGGTGATTTATGGGAAACATTTCTTGACAATATTGAATGGTTATTTCTTTTGCCGAGTAATGTTTTTTGGTCTCTGGGGTAACAAATAAACTTTGACTGATAAATAACCTCGTTTAACGTTAAAGGTTACGCTTGATCACGTCAACGTTTTTTAAGATAGTCGCTGTTCGTAGCTTTGGAGAGACGTGTGTCAAAGTTCGTGAAGAATCTGAAAAACGTTCACTAAGAGCGTCACACAATATTGACAACACTAACATGCTAGTCCAACTCCTGACTGTAGAACATATTTTTCGGTTTTGATTCTAAAATTCACCGGGTTTTTTCTTAGTATATATGTTACCTAGAGAAACCTATTGATGTCATTATATATCAAACACTTTTAACACTTTAGACTGTTTTGCCTGTTAATTTTTAAAATAAAACTACCCTTTGCTTTCTTTCGTTTACTTTGGGTACTGTTGACTTTATAGGAGTAACAGGCTCGTAGGACAAATATTTCGTTGGAGGATTCAGTTCGTAAAAGGCGAATAACCGAATGCCGTAAAATTTTCCAAGTTCTGCCTATGTACTAGAATTAAAAAATAAGTTAGATGAATTATCAATAATTACTACATGTTTGTTCTTCACACAGCAGCAAAGGTACATTTTAACGCTTGATCTACAATAGTTTGGAAATTATTAGTAATCAGGAATTTTCTATGCATACAATTTATTAAAGAATATTGAACTTACAGCAAAATATCTAGATAGTGGTGAAATTAAAAAATTCCAGAATATCTGTAGCTTGATGCTTCTGATATATTCAAATTGTTACTTAAAAGTTTACCCATGTGAATTTGTTCCATTTCATTGATTTAAAAGATATTTATTCAAAAGAAAGGATTGGGTACAAGTACTCAAACTTAGTGAAACCCTAAGTAAGTATATATATAGTTATTTACACACACACACACACACACACACACACACACACACACATATATATATATATATATATATAGTTATGTACATGTATACAAATATGAATATTTTGAGATGAGATACATATATAAAGAAGTACAGACACAAAAGGGTGTAGTAAAACTAAAATAACAATGAATTGTACTTAAAATGTTATCTAACTATCAAATCTTACATGCTAATGAATTTCATTAAATATTGATATTATTATGTTTCATTCAATATTAGGTCCAAATTTACCAGTACTCTATTTCGGCATTTTGTACTATTATTATCAAGCATTTTATGGCTATTATTTGAATACATAGTACATTCCATGAAATAATGGTAAGAGCTTTAACAAGTAGATCTTCAACTACATCCAGGATTTTTGTGAGACAATATATTACACATATCATCGCTTAATCTGTTATTTGAATATCTTAACTGATAACGAATTAAGTTTTCTTTTACCGTATAAGAAATATTTCGATGCTTTAGACTTTCGTGGAAATATGCAGTTTTAAAACTTTGATGGAATCTGCTACGTGCAGTGGGAGGTTATTTCAAAGTTTCATATAATTCATTCAGCAAATGACCTTTTGGACAATTGTAAATCCCTGAAACAAATAATGTCTATGAAGATGGAGAAAGTCCACACTTCGTAAAAAGATGTCAAATTGTTTTTAGTTTTAATATATATACAAAAATTGTTTGTAATGTGTATTCCTCATAATCAGTGTTAGCCCAACTAGGCTAAATGTACAGTAACCATACTTTAGATTATATTTCCTAGTTTCAAGTTGAATATGAAAGAATGTTAACTGCACTTCTAAAAGCAACGCAGACATTTTAAAACAACAACATTTATTGTATCTTAATGTTATTCTTTGTTATTCACCAAGGCGCCGTGTCATATGCTGACATTTACCTATGTTATATATACTGTCATCACACTCATTCAACGCGCCGTGACAAAACTGACATCAGGGTGTTTATACCAGTGATGAAGGAATTAGAAAAGCAAACATTGTCTATAATTCCATTTCACCTAATCATCACACATACATTATTTTTATTTGTTCGTGGAGGATTTTCGGTAGCGAAGAATCAAAGTTACATTGAATATAGTGAAGGCATGCAAAAAACATGCTGCATGCATGAAATCTTCAGAAGGTGGAAACTGTAGCTTTAATTCGTTTATGATAATTAACGCCTACATCTATACTTCATTATGGGATCGAAAGAGGGTTAAAACTTAGCGTAAAATAATAATTTAAGACGTATGCGTCATCATGATGTAAATTAAAAAATCAGAAATCGGTAATGAAAATTATGAAGACAATGACACATGCAGAGAGAGAAGAAATATAGCAGAACCAATTTTTTTCTATTACACGAGGGTACATAGATTCCATCGCCACATGTTCAACTATTGAGATGTTCAGCTTAGATTCAGAGCTAGATGTGTGTCTATGCTATGTAGTAGATTTGTCGATTTAGTAAAACATGAATATATATATCTTTATTATCTAATAAATGACTAAACGATTTGCCTTCTAGTGATTTTAGATTTTAAGTGGACTTTATTTTTGCTTGCTAACTGGTAATCTGAAAGAAAATTCACTACATTGAATTTACTTTTCCCTCTTTAATAGGTTCGAAAAAATTGTCATGACCAAACATTTTATCATCACCAGTCAAACTACTTTGGTAATACATTGTTCGACACTTCAAAATGAAATTGTTCAAAATTTGCCAGTGCAATGTTACAGTTTGTATATAACATCAATTGTGAGTGTGATATTTATTACTACAAAACGTTACAAATGTACAAGTAGATACAAATATTTTACACTGCAATTTCACACCGTATACAAATTGTGTAAACACTCGGAAAATCTCCAAGATTATTTCACGGGAAGTTGAGGTTGATCACGTGACTTTCATGATGTCAGTTGCACGAGCGCTGTAAATGTCAAACACCATCAATTTCACCTCCAGCCGCGAGACACACATGTCTTCTGCAATCTACACCGTCTTCTGGGATTGAAACACATAGTCATGCGAGCTATATGGTTGGGAAACAAACAACTAGTTTACATCTGTAAAGAATAGAAAATACAACCTCCGATTATACGTCATCAAACTGAATATCTAATATATATGACGTGTTACGTACATAACCATTATGAAATTAAAAAAAGCTAAACAACCTAGGAATAAGGTACATTAATTAAACTTTATTTTACGATTCCACAGAACATTGAAAATGCAACACATAGTGATCGAAAGTACTGAGTTTGAAAATGAACAAACATGTGACTATACGGGTTGTCCTCAGATCGTCGTGTAGAGGAAACACCCAGTTGATCGAGTTCGTATGCCGGTAATGGCAGTTTTTATACATAAAATATAATTATTTCATAATAAACCTTCAGATCTCAGACTGGAAAAAGATGATTTTTGAGGATGGCAAAGAAATGAGGTTTTAGTTGAAAAGTATCGTTTTTGGCAATTAGATTAAAATGAGTGTTGTTGTTGTTAGTGCAATCAGTTAGGTCAATGTATCCCATCTGTATGGAATGATGAAGAAGATATTCTCTTATCTTTTTTACTAGGTGTGATAAACGTCTTAGATTATAGTATTTGAAAAAAGGTCATGTTAATTATTAGCTCTGCTGTGAGCAAATGGAAACATTTGTTGTAAATATGTATATAGATACTGCAATATGTGAAATACCCTATCTGTAACCTTTTGTACTTCAACTGATGGAGGAAATAAAGAATACTATATATCTATTTGGAGAAGAATTTTTTCTTGACTTTCATCCATTGAAGGGGCAGTTGTACGATCTTAAAATAAATTAAATGAGACCACGAAAACGAAAATAAATGTTTCCGATTACAAAACAATGTCTTTTAATCAAAAGAAGCAGTTTTAAAACGAACGTGACATGATTGGTTAAGTTATGTGAATGCATTTCTCTCTTCAAATGATTTAACGGTGTTTACATTAAAAGGTTTTGTGCTTGAAACTTGATTATTTCCTCTAAGACTATTGATGTTTTGACCCACTGATGATAATAATTATTAGGCATAAAGTTTATTGGGGAAAATTTGAAGAAATGAATCTTCTTAAAATCGCGCCATTGTCCCTTTTACGTTATTACTTCTTCATTTTCTTTCTTTCTATCTACAAATGATATTGACTATCACATATAATGTACATGTATTTATTCATTTCAACGAAGGCCACTTACATGATAACTACTGTATAAAAAGCTAAAACCGTACCGTAAATACAACAAATCGGCCACCTGTTCCGTCAGTTCAAATTAAACATCACTAATGCCACGAAGCCCAACACCAAATTTCACCCTCTCTTTCACTCAACATTCATATCGGTAATTCAATCAGCATTCGTAATAGTGATCTGTCAGATTCCAACTTTTGGCATCTACCAACAACACTAGGTGCTCTGGTGGTGATAATCGTATTATCAGATCATCTCCACCTGTTCCGTGTTCGTATCCCTTTGGCCCATGCCCGTTCCAAGTTTCAGTAGATTTCACACGGATTATGTCTTACGTCGCCCAACAAATGCACGGACTGCATGTCGCTTTACGCTTGCACGCATTCCACGAAATTCAGGGAAATTTACATGTTTATTATATGACTGTATACATGAGAATCGACGAATGAAGTGTAATCTTGTGTGTGACATGACAACGTTTACCTTTTAACATTTTTACGATAATAACGCAAATGAAATCATCTCTTGACAGAAATTAAAGTCAATGGAAACCTTTGACAAAATAGCACGCAAAGCAAAGATCGTGCAGTTTGGTATAATAAAATTATATGCACAATGGTCTTCAGACGATATTACCGAATCTGGGACGTGAGCATTTTATGTTTATCGTATTGGAATGGCACTAACGTATGAAGAAATGACATGTGATTCAGTTGGAATGCTAAACAAAAAAGGTCCGTTACTGATCCAGTGTGACTGAATCTGGTGTATCCAGCACTAGCATGTATGTCTGGGCTATCTACTACAGTATCATAAAGCTGAAACTGTAAAAAAACAATATAGTATAGGTGCGTCATCTTTGTGATAGAAAATAATCATCCCTGAAGAGTTTAAAAGGGCAGTATGACGTTTTTGAGTAAATAAAGTGATCTTACTCACGTTTTTAATTGCAAGACAATGTGTTTCAATCAAAGATGCAGTTTAAAACTAACGTACTATGATCAATTTAGATATACGAATTCATTTCCTCACCTAAAATGTGTTCACTCAAATATGGCCGCCAGTGTTCATTGCTTGATACTTCATTATTTCCTCTACGCCTGCTGATGATCGGGTTGGATAAGCTATTGAGATGTTTTGACAATAATTTAAAAAAAAAACATGTGGCATAAGCTAATGTTTATTTTGGACAATTTGAAGACATCGACCTTTAAAAAAACTTGTCCCTATAGTTGAAGTTTGTGTATATAGACATACTTTAAACAATGTTACATGTATACAAGTAAATAAAATTTCAACTAACTAAATTCATTATTTATGAATATATTTTGAAATCAGTTTAATTTTTAATGAGCAGATCTCAACAACTATGAAATATAGTCATGAACGTTTATCTAAGCCATGAAAGTGGGACTCCAACGATGAAACCCCGCAAATCTTTCAACTTATCGCTTCACGTCTTCTCTTACGTTATTCCCTCAACAACACGTGTCTTCATCAGTCGGAACTGCAACTATTTACTACATAAATACCTATATAACGTTCAAGGTGTAACTATACGCCGACTCTTAGGCCAACCTGTCACCAAAACGCGGCAAGTATGTACCACGAGTTATGTCCCTTGCTTGACGTTTTGGTTCCGGCATTCAAAGTAAACATAGCTGGAATGGCTGCCGATTGTACCAGGATACACACGCTCTCAGAACTACAGGGATACATAGACAACACTATCGCAACTATGTGTTTCACTTCGATACGTGATTAACGTACAATGTGGAGAATGACATGGCAAAAATGAAACGTTTCAATAACATGAGCATATTTCATTGGAAATGTCACCACAGACCAACTGATAACCTAAGAATAGTCTATGAAATACTTTTTCTATAATAATTCAATATGCTTTTTTATATTTGTATCTGAAGCCTTTCAGTTTCATATATTTGTATCATATTATGTGTATTCGTATCTAGAGTTCTATTATTTCTGCTGAGGACCTAGACTGTATTGGAGTAGAAAATGTAGACTTAACAATAGATCGACAAGTTTAGGCTTTTCTTTAATTGACTGTAATAGATAATCAATTTCAAGCATATATATGGTTGCAAAAGAATAAAGAGTTTTAACAGACATGATCTATCACAAATCACTTTGACAGAAAGAGACAAACTAATTCATACCCTTATACAAAACATATATATATATATATATATATATATATATATATATAGGTACACCTTTGTCTGTTATATTAACTATTTACATACATCTTCTTGACGAAATTGTCATGTTTTCAAGAACTCCATTAAATATGCATTATTATCTGATGCAAAATCCGTTTATTAGAAAATATGGAGGGGATGGGATGTGAGGGTCACAGAACTATTTTGTTCATGCTAAAGACCTTCCTTAAATATGTTGACCTCCATTGGGCTTTAGTGATTATCAATGAAGCACGATTTCACACACACACATATATATATATAGACGAGGTTTGCTGGACAGTCGTTTCTTTGGCACCGTCGTCTCTGGTAGGGCCATGTGGAAGGGCAATCCGATCGGGGTATTTTTGTACAGACAAACTTCAAGGGGACATTCCATTTTATTAATTATATTAGTGCGTGATACCCAGTTGGAACATATTATTGAGGGTAACATTTTGGTTGATTCAACTTCGAAAACTAGATAAATGAGTGCACACACTCGTTTAAATAACACATGAGAAGTAAAGCCATTCATCGGCTTTACGACAGTGAAAAGCCTTGCTACAGCATTACAAGACATTGTTTATTAGTGTTACAATAAATCATTTGTAAATGTTTGGATATTCTAACCATACAAATAGTTTGTTTTTATAAGATGTTTATATAAAGAAAGGTTGTAAAGTTAGTAAAATTTTGGTGTCTATTTTATGTCATATTTCTCAAAACAAAACGGCTGAATTGGATGCCGATAGGCCAGGCTCTTTGAAGCTGCGTTTTTTCTTGACTATACCGTATCATATCATGATTTTTTTTACAGTTCCCGCAAACCTCTGGACATTTTTCTATTCCGCATATAAGACCGCCCAAGAATTCTTCATGTATGTCTATACATACCACGTTCATTAATATTGCAGTCATGTAGATACAGTTCACTCTCTACGTACACAAGTGGCTGCCACATGCTGATTATAAGTCACGATGAAGTTCGGAGGTTTGAAAACAGCTGAAGATGTCAACTGCCATATTGCTGTTGTACTTTTTCCACACTGTGTGAGAAAACCTTATCATAGCACGATCTAACCCATCGGTCAGTTATGTTTGAGAAACGAACTCCGCAGTGAACATTCGCGCCTTCGGCAGAGATCGGTTATCTTCGGAACTTCCGCCAAGATGGCTTCCAGCGTCTTTTGATTCAGTGCTATCTCGACACGTTGGCGAATGATTTATTTGGTCACTTGGGCCCGACCCTCCCTAATTTTTCATGGCCCGTCCCCTGGCGCAGGCTGTCAAATTATCCTTCCCCAGGGGCCATCAGAATTAGGATAGAGGGACCGTGGCGGAACTTGGTGTTGGGTGGCAAATCAAGAACAGATAACTCCTGTTGTAAAACGAATCACATGACCCGTGAAATGGCCGTGTTCGTCACATGATCCCCAACGACATTGTGTCGACATCTTTGTTTGAAGTGACACGTTTGAAGACTTTTAACAGCGGGTCGTTCATATTTTTGACAAAACGTTAAAAAGAATTATTGTATATTTTGATGGTTATCGCCAGAGAGCGAAATAGAGCTATTGGGAAAGGGGTGAAGCTAGATCATTTTCCAAATTTCGAGGCGGATATATTTAAAGATACAATCTCAATAATTGTTCTGAGCGGAATGGAGTCAATTTATTGTTAACTTTTGACACGGGTCTGTCAAACTCGTTCGACCAGAACACATAATTTCTTATGTATTTCCCCATACGCCAGGGCAGCTCGCAGATTGGTTGATTTTCTGTGTAACGATTCCAGCTTGGAAAGTTGATTTTCAGCACCGAAAAAGTTTTCTGTTATTATACAACTACGCTTGTTGTTTGATATAACAATAATCAACTCCCGTGCCGCTATTTGCAGTTTTTTTGCAGAGGCAAAACCAATATGGCGGCGTGTCAAGTTATCCTGGCCAATGACTTAATTAATGCTCTTTGACAAGGCAAACAAGAAGGAAAGTTTCCAAACAGATGTCTGATATCTATTGAGCAGATTATCGTCAATTTGATCTTTCCGAAGAAACGATTAACACCGAGAACCGTTTCTTTGGTTCCCCCTCGGGGGCTTTGATCGAATGTAACAAACGAAATAAGAGAAAAACTGGTCCTTCACTTTTCCTTGACAACGTTTTGATGAAAGTAACAAGGGTACCAGTCGACCAATCAATTGTGGAGTTCCCGTCAACGCGGAATTAAAGCATCAAGTTTACGTTCTTGAATATCCGTATCATTTCCTTCTACAAATACGCTCACAGACAATATGGCCAATGTTCTCGTGGGACAGAAACATAAAATATATTCATTATAACGTGCAAAGGCATCACATAACACATCCGTCTCATCTTCTTTTTGAAAATTCAGCACTTCATTCTTGTAAAGAATCGATAAGGCGACCTCTTTTCTTAAAGTTGAAGTTTCAGTACGGGTTTAATTAAACCGCGTTATATTGAGGTAGTTTAAGACTGACTGCGTCAGCTGATGGAAAAGCAATCAGCGGTGTCGATGTCACCGCCATGACACTTGTCGCCGTCGGGCGGTCGCCATATTGGCGGCGACGTTGATGGACAAAGTCACGTGATACGAGAAGACCAGCGCTCCCAGAGGGGTAAGCTTTCAAGGTCACCTACATTAACCCTATTCTTAACATCGTCCCTTAGATATTCCTCATTTGATATTTCATTAGATTTCGTTACCTCTCCATTCGTTATTTACCATCAACAGAGTCCTTGTGAATTATTTTTATTATCTAATTATACACACTATGTTTTTTTTAATTTCTCATTTTTTGTCACTAGCTATAGGCCATTGTCAGTCCCTTATTCCGACGCTGAGGTATTTGTAAGTTTTGTTTTATCCATCCTGATAAATTTTCAAATTGAGGAAAAGGTCATGTGTTTACATCGAATTATCTCTTTATTTTGCGATCACTAACATCATTACTGTCTGAGATTGTACTCACCTATTATACTAATTATGAGTATCTTCTAAATTAATTCTGTTGAAGAAAAAAATCGACACCTGTGAACATATTCTATTCTACCTCGTTGCCTTTTACAAAATGGTCAACTTATGAAAAAAATGTTCACTAAAGAATTAAATTTAAAAAAATGTCAATATGTAGAATAAGATCATATTTACGATAATGTTATGTACCAAAGTGGCGGATTCATTAGAGGTATGTGGATCAGAAGGTTTGAAAATCCGATAAATTTAGGATAAATTAAAATGGTGATCCCCTCCCGAGGAAATCCACCCCACTCTCTAAAATTCTTTGAATCTCTCATCCTCTTTTAACAGAGGTAAAGGATCTCTGTGCGGAGATATTCAGGCTTTCATGAATGGCATTGATAATTCCTCATCAAATTCGATCTGTTATGTAGAAATGTCCACACAAAAAATCTAAACGAGCCTTTTCAATGTCAGAAGTCAGTGGACACTTTTCTATATTTGACGAATTTTCATTATCCCATTTCAGAAAAACATTTCTTATAGTGTTGAATATGTAGAGTGTCTCAACTCTAAGAATTAAGGATATTCAGGAATCCTTTACACTCTTGAAAATGTTAAATTGTAGTTTGGTTGATATAAAGGTTTTTATTTGTATTCTTCTAAAATCATTCTGTACAAGTTACATCTGTCTCAAATGAGTCACTTAGCTCCAAGGGGGTTAAACCAATTTTATCGGTTTTAAAAGTGAACCAGGCCAATATGGTAGTGCTTGACCTGAGTATTTCAAGTCGTGACCTTTTATAAATATGCAGAGCTTTTCATTTAGAGAATATATTGTTGATTCAGTTGAGACATGCCATGTACAAGACATGTACCGGGTGATGACATGAATGTGTTTGACACGACTGTTGGGACCTGTTTTAGTGTCAATCAAATCCCCTTTCCAGATGGACATCACCAGTATATACGATAGATACATGCGGGAATTATTTTAATTGGTTCGATGGAATGTGTTATTTTTATCTTTATGATACTTGATCCACTCTTGGATAAATTTTAAAACTTCTGAATACATTCTGCTTAGGAGATTAATCTCTTATTGATCATCAGATGAAATGATTTGTGAATCATAAAAAGTTTAGCAATGAAAACCGTTTTAATAATGATTACCCCACACCCGTTTATAATAACCTCGATGTACGTGAGTTTTTAGGTTGAGACAATTTAATTACATTGTGAATTTCAAACAATTAAAAATCATATTATGGAAATGACATCAAAAGAAGACCAAAATCTTTCTTCAGGTATATTTTTAAAATATTTTTTATTTTACTATCTTAAAGAGCCACTCCGTGAGTTGTTGGAGTCACATATGCCAAACTTAATCAATGTTGTCATTTGATCGCGAAATATCGACTGTTACCAAAAAGACACATCTTAAAGCTTATTGGGTTTTTTTAAGTGACAATATGAAGGTAGAACGTGGCAATTATGATCGAAAGTTAGGAGTTTATTAGGTTATATAACTAGTGTCCATGTATATTGGACGTGATATCTACACCTCTGTGCATTTATTAGGCTGTTTTTAGATTTTCATGGAAAACCAGTATTTGGCATATATATGTCTTTTGGAAATTAAAAGTTAAGATGTTTTGATTTTATATCACCACATATGACATTTATGTTCGTATCAAATGTAAAAAATGTGTTATGAAAATCACGAAGTGGCTCTTTAAGGTTTACTCTGGCGTTTGTTGAAAATAATGGTCTTAACAAACAGTTGAAAAGAAAGATGGCTTGTCTTATAGGAATATGATAATCTATTATTCTATATTTGATCAGCAATTAGTTCATCAATGTTACAAGTTACAATGATACA
The DNA here is from genome assembly GCA_921293015.1 of Phorcus lineatus. NCBI lineage: Eukaryota > Metazoa > Mollusca > Gastropoda > Trochida > Trochidae > Phorcus > Phorcus lineatus. The sequence goes on from OV121085.1 coordinate 20,088,604, forward strand.
GTGCAACATACGGTTAAAGCAAGTTTTTGTCTATCACTTTCTTAATATACTAAAATGCGTGTACGAAAAATTCCATTATTTAAAATTTTAACAAGCGTTGCTTTATTTGAAAAACCCATTTTAAAATTTTATTTGAATATGTCGTCATTTTTCAATAGCACCGATATTTCAATTCAATTCATTTCTTTATTAACCTTAAGTTGAACAACATATCGGTGGTTACATGAAGATATTGAATAACATTGTACAGGTGGACGAATAATACAGATTCGCTTGAGAATAGATCGATTATCTTTTATGGCGCATGTACATTCATATATTTATTTCAAATGCAGATTTCTTAATACTACATGCATTAAACACAAATTTGCCAAGATTGCAAAGTTGTTTCACATTGTTTATACTTATTAACTGTGTAAGTTTGAAGACAGTTGGACTTTTTCCAGTGATAAGACTTGATATAAAGTTGTCGAACACATATAGGACAAACTAAGATGAACTGATACTCCTCTTCAATGTCAAATATACAATGGATACACTTTCTTTCACTTACAATTATCTTTTTGTATCTTCCACATTCAATTGATAAGTTATGAGCTGACAGGCGGAATTTGGATAGATATTTTCTATACATCAATGGAATAGGTTTTCTTAAATAATACTGCAGAGTACAACCTTCAATGATATGCTTATAAATCATACATTTTCTCGAGGCAAAAATCTGGCTTAAAATGCATTGAAATGCTTTGTAAATAATTCTTTGTTTTATTTCAGGCAAGAAATTTGGGTGTAATTCTTGTTTGTACCATATTTCTGCATAACCAATAGAAAAAGAGCAACCTTATGAGCCCAATTATTTACAGAATGAGATTCAATTTTATTCTATAGACAGTCATAACAGCCCTTAGAATACTATTATTAGTTCCTAACAATATTACCCAAACTTTTAACAAATTAAACATTCTTTTACATTTTAAAGGAAAGCGCCCAAATTCAGCATAAATCATAGTACTACACGTTGATCTCTTAACACCCAACAATTTCAAAGTCTCAGGAGGAATAATGTCGTTGATCAATCTATTCCTCACAATCTCTCACAATCAACGGCTCAATCAACAACGATTTCGCAATAAATACATAATAAAATTTCAAAGCTAGGTCAATCTTTCTCTTCCATGTTATTATTCGACACTTACATAACCCCCTAGTCAGCGTAATCATCTTCTGAAGATACACTGCCATGGGAAGTTAGCTGAATGTGTCAGAATTAATAAAGTTTGTTCGACCTTTGACAAGATCGTAGTTAAATCAACAAGCTATTGCTCTCTTATCGCGTATCAAATGTCCGGCTCAATAACACGCATTACAGTCGAGTGACCAGATACATTTCACTGGACTGTGGTCACGATACGGTCAGCTGTGTTGATGTGTGCGGCTTTAATTGAAGATGAGGTGTCGTTATGGGCGAAGCGACGTTAGTTCAATTGAGAGCATTTTGATGGTTCTTTGGGGAAGTTTGTTGTCTTTGGACTCATGTTTCCGAAATCAGACAAAAATATTATTGGTCTCCAGTGACCATAACGACTCGGTTAGCCCTTGATCTTTATTCCTTGACTAACCTGTCAAACATGATTGTAACTAGTTAACAGGATCTCAATCTTTGGTAAAAGGAATGCTTCTAGAATGCAATATTTTTGTGTGTTTGACACCAAGATTATTTCGACTCTTACTACCTACCATCTTCTTAATACATAGTGTTTTTATTGGATTATAATATTGAAAAAAGTTCCATATTGAAATACTTGCTATCCAATGTTCATTTTGTTCATTTATTAAAAATGTTCTTGATGCCATCGTACAAAGTAAATATATAAATTCATCACTAGGAACATTTTCCCTACGTAACTTTAAATTTCACCAGTCTCTTTCTCTTTTAAACCTTGCTGCCAACCAGTCAAAATACCAGCACACCCTTCGGCGAAAAGATGCGATTCTCAAAGGATTTATCGTAGGACTATCGCGATTCGTCCCAACACCCTTGTCAACATCCACAGAAAAGTACTATCCGAGCAAGTCATATGGGCTGGCGTAAGAAAATGCCATGCGTGGGAATATGCGGCTTTAAATAAGAAGTAAATAAAGACTTTCTGGAAAAAGACATCTGTGGCGATCAACATGGCAAATTAAAGCGAGCATGAAGTATCGTATCATACTAAAGGATATAGGCAAGAAGACAATACGTTTTGAAAACCGATTGTCTGTTTTGACAGTCCAAAAACCAATAATAGAAATAAAAATTAGATTTTTGAAAGTAAGTTCTGAAAAGTCGTAATGGGTGCCAATAATACAAAAAGAGAAATTCAGGGTTATGGCGTTAGCAACGTCTTTGACAAAACCGATTGTCTGTTCAAAAACCCATAATTCACAATAAGTCGTGAGGAAAGCCGTTTTCTACGAGCAGAGCTTCCGGTGCTGACAAAGTGACAACATGTAGAATATTATCACACTATCAACGTTATCTACATCAGCGATAACTCGGCTTAAGGAGGGTAAATATGGTCGAACCTTATGGTCTGAAGACAGATTTTTTTCTGTAACGACTGTATTGAAATCCCATTGCTCTCTGGTAAAATATCACGCTTGTTGGCTTAAATGTGTCATGGTCAATACTCAAACACTATATTATTTTTTTTCAGTAGTCGAAGTTGTATTAGAATGAAATGTTGCTCTTGGTCTCAAATTGATTTATTAAAAATATAATTGAAACGAAAATTGTTTATTATCAGTTATTGCTTTTTAAGCATGATAATGATCATGGGAAGCGATGTTCAAGCTGGATTATAAATCATGATAGGTATTGAATAAAAAAGGTTAAATTTGATTTTATTTGGTATCAACAGATTTAGGAGAGTAATAATGCTTACATACTGTATGAAAAAGATCTGTAAGTGTTTGAGAGTTTTGTGAGAGACAGAGTAGAAACCGAACAGGTTTTATGGAAAGTCAACATCATAATTGCAATATATGCGACGTTTCGATGAAGATGATAACACATTCATCGCTAGCCTGATAACAGAGTTAGTTTAGGAACCGAAATAGTGCAAGTATTGCAATTAAGAAGTGATTTTCAATAGTTATTATCAACTTTGAGGTTGTGGAAGTTTGAGTTAACACAAATTCAAGATTATTACTGTAATTAAACAAAATTGATTTAAAGATTTCCTTATGCAAAATGCGACGTTATCGTCATCAATAACGTGATTGATACAGTTGCTAGAAAAGAATCTAAAAAATCTCAATTATTATCACGAAGAGGCTATCAGCCCTGTGAATACGCTTTTGTCTCGATTGGGGTTCAGTGATGACTTGGTTATTTAACAGTTTCCCTATCCTTACAATACATGTATCCAAGTAAACGAGATCGAATGAAAGAAGAGCATGTATTCATTAAAGATCACTTTACATTCACTGCATTATATTTGCACGATAAACTGTTTTCGTATTTTTCCTAATATTGAAAGTAAGAGTTTTGAAAAAAAGAATATATAAAAGAATTTCAAAGAAGTTAAGATCTGTTTTCACGCTCTAACAGTTTCACAACGAAAAGGACGGAGTGTTTCCAATTACAACAGCCAGGTTATCAATATACGATTTGTCTCGTTTATATGTTGCTTCTGATAGATGAAATTTTCATCATTCTCTAATGAAAATATGAAATCGCGCATGGAAAATGCGAACAAAGTCAACAACAAAATAAAAGAGAAATTGTTGAGATACCTTATGAATACCGTGCACAAGAGCACACGCAGATTTTCCACTTTTCTTGCGTGTGGCCGGTCTTCAATGGTTAACACATTGTCATCATAATATAACACAAAGAAGCGTACGTTCAAACGTCAAGTCTATATTGTATATTGGTCCACTATATTGTCATGGATATGTTTGCTTCATCAATCTTAACTTCAGAATCTACAAAGACGGAAACGTGTCGTGTTTATAAGATGACTTCACGCATAAATAAGTTCGCCGTCTCCTGTAGGGTATGTTGATATGGTTTGCTTGTGTGAAATCAATTACCCCGGAGATTCGCCTTCCCATAAAATACTAAAAGTGCAAGAGAGTTATGAAGATTGTGGTAGTTCCTGAAATTTAATAACGGTGTTGACAAGCATCATAAAATTGGAATTCGCGTCTCTTGCGACACGTTAACCATACGGCCTATCTGTCACTCAACACACTTAATACGACAAGCCTAGACATTTTAGAACAAGAATTATATTAAATCATTATGGATTAACTTTTCAAATTATGAATATAATTTTAAAACAAGTCTGTGATCAAGTTTTAAATTAAACTATTTGAAATGTTGTCATTGAGAGAGTATGTGAGATTTAGAAATGAAATTTGTTAGAAAGGTTACTGGGCGCCCCTCCTATATTTTGAACAACACGTTTTGGAAATAAAAAGGTCGAATTCAGTTTGATCTTCTGCTTTTCTTTTAAACTTTGCTCTGAAAGGCAGTAAAGAGCCTGAATTTCAAATGATTCAGTTATGTTGGTAACCAAAGGACCCCGATCAATTTAGGCCTATTTGTCGAAAAACGCTTTCATGTTCTCAGTGTACATATGCATGTATTACACTAATAAAATGCTAATACTTTAACCAAAGCTGTTTTGAAATCATAAATGAAATTAAACAAACCAAAAAAAGAAATAATGTTCACAGGAAAACGATCTTGGTATTTGAAAAAGTACCAATTCATTTCAGTACTGTTTTGATTTCCTGACACATACGATACCTACATGTCAGTACGCATCAAAGGGTGTCTATTTCATTGTCTATTGCACGAGAGTGAAATCTGCCAGTCACGTGTCATGTCTATATCATTCAGCACTTCATAAATAAGGTAAACTTAATGACTTTTCTTTCAGCAGGTATGTAGGTAAGACGTAGGTATATCATCAAGTACCATATATCTATTCATCTTGAGAAAATATGCTACGTCTAATTGAAGCAGTATTTGCTTTCCTTGCTTATAACAGCACTGTCAGTTTAAAGTATAAGTTACACGAACTTTGCACTGACAGTGGGGAGACGTTTACCACTGTATCGGCTTAAGTTGTGTTGATAGATAGTGAAATGATAATGAACGTTCAGATATCAGAACAATGCTTTTGTGATTGTCTTTGAGTACTTAAGTGTACTCAATATTAAACCAATGATAATGTTTTAAACAAAGGTTTTTGAATTTACTGAATCAATTATGAAAATTAAAATGATTAAAAAGTCTCTCAGGTAATGAGGATGTAGAATGTCTTGAAATACATAAACGTGTACTATTTGTTGGTGTTGGTTTTATGCAGGGAAACATGCTATCTTATTTTGATCTCATGTCATGGTACAATTGATACGAATCCATATTCGTGTAGTTTTTAGGGAATTATTACGATCGCTTTATGGTTAATTTTCATGACGATAACGTTTTTTTTCATTGATATAAACTCATAGATTTTAAAATTGTGGAGTGTGTATGCGAGTTTTTCTATAGATTTCGTTATCTTCGCCTTAATGTTCTACTAACTTTGGAAATATTTTTATGTCGTGTGATTATCTTATCATCGAATAGAAGTCTTAATCATAGAGAAATCAAAACAGGGAAGGGTTATCACCATTATTAATGAACAATAACAAATATTGTCCTGAATCGGAATGACAAATCCGTTAGCTGTGTATGTATGTCAATACACTTCCAAATACGATTATATGTTAAATAATGTAGCGTTTTCTTAATTTCCTTAACAAGATGTTCAACACGGAAATTATATCAAATCAATTCATAAAACCACTTCGATTAATTTTGAGATCTTCACTTTTGGACATACTCTAATTTGATGTATTCAAAAATAAAAAAATATACTCTTATTTTTACAATTATAACGGTCGGGATGATCGACCATTATTTAACATACATTTTACAAAATTGTCATCAATATGAAAATTAGATTAATTTAAATTAAAGACTACTCCGATAAAAGTGTTATATAAAATATGGATAAAGTGGTTTCATCCGATACATTTGTAGCTCTTCAGTGCTGGTTAATTACCCAACTACCGTTAAACATCTCGCTACTGTCAGCGCGTGATAAATCAGGTGCGTGTTAATGAGGGTGTTATCTACATGCCTCGTGGATTACATCGTGTCAATCAATGACATGCATGCACGTGCAGCACGGGTTTCTCAGAATGTTGATTGCAAGTGTATTGATGCCGCACGTCAGGATAGGTAAATACACGAGGTGATCGAGATCAAAGAATTCACTGTGAAAGTGACATAACTTACCAATATCTTTGGAATCTCATTCAAATATTAAAGCTAAAATGTACTCGTGATCAAAGGATTTGTTTCAAGGGGATATGTGATTCTCCTGAAGTTGTAATGTAGAAATTGCCAACATCTATTATCATTGTTTAGTACCCGGGAACTAGCTTAATAAGTATTTCTGAGATATATATATATATAAATATGTACGTAAGATTTACTGGAAAAATGATGATTAGGGTTAGGGATATATAAAATTTTTGAAATTATAAGTAGTGACATAGTTTACATTTTAATATCAATCATAAAAGTGACATTATCACAACCTATTTTGTCCATTTAATATTTAAAAAGCTAGTGTGCTGTAGACCTAGAACCCCAATTGTGTTCGTTGATGTATAGGAAGAAACTCGAGTGCAAATAATTTGTTCCATTTGATGTTCATACAAGAACTTTTGAAAAATTTGAAAATTACTTAGTCCCTATACAAAAAGCCACCTAAATCTGATGGGTAAAATTATCTCAAATTAACATTGAATCATTATTTAAATGCTAAATATATTGCAATTCAAGATGAAATATTTGAAGGGCATTTATAATCAAATCAAATGTTATCATTTTGGGTCGCTTATTTCAAGATAATTTTCCTTGAGCGAGAAACATTTACAGTATAATTAATTTCACATCAGAACTTGATACTCATATACATCCCCAGATCGTATCGAAAGAAGAATCCAAAAACTACCACTTGCTCACGTGAAAATTTCTCCCAAGCTCATTAACGTAATCAAATTTAATCACTAATGAAGGCCACGCGATCTCGAGCATCAATCAAATGATAAGACGCTGGCGTCATTGTCGTCAAGGAGACAACACTGCCACCTGGCGGCAAGACCAAAGAACCATCAAAGACGAGGTGTCACGTGATTTATGGAGTCTATGTCACGTGATCGACATAATTCCTGCTACTGTCTCGCCCTTCTCTTCGCAGCATGGATAATTAATTGAAACGATTTGTAAAACTACTCAATGCCTCGTTTATAATCTGGTAGCTATAAATCTCTGTACTCTTATTTCCTATCGGTATGAACGGTTCCTGATGTTATTATATTTACTTATTATATATATGTAATAATTTGAAGATTTATTTAATGTTGATATTTTTATCATTGTAAAAATATACTACCTTTATTGTCTGAATAATAAAACTGTTCCGTGGTACATAGATTTTTATTATTTTAATTTCAAATCGGTATCAGTAATATTTATTCACCAATATCAAATGATATTCCGGCATAGTAGCATAAGACAACGAAATTAAGTAAAATATTCACACTATTAAAACTTAAACTTTAGGATCGAAATAAGGCATCGAGTTTTAAATGTACCAATACATTAACTTTCAAAAGTACTTTGATAAACTTCATTTCTTTTCTTTACATTCAATAATTCGTAAGATAGAAGATCCTCTGATTTGTAGCATGTTACAAGTGCGTCCATAAATAAATAACATGTTGTATGAATTGTCAGTTTCATACTGACTGGCCATTCCTTTAAATTGTTAAAGCAAACGTAAGCCTTTAGTTCATTTTAAGTGTTCTCATATCAAACTTCAAGGGGAAAGCGGCGTTACAAGGCTCTTGGAATTTTATAAAGACTACGACAAAAGTTCGGGTTCTTTGATTCTCGATGGCATGAAAAAATCAAACTTTGATTGAATAAATTGATATCTTAAATAAGTCAAGCACATTCTCTTTTCCATGTATATCCAACTTCAATTATCCTTCAGGTGTTGAAAAAATAGAAATCATGTTTCAAACAAATCTGAAATTGAACCATAACGAAAATTAATATAAGATATAAAGATAGAAGTCTTGATAAGCAATCTATGTGTTTAACATTAAAAAACACCCAACATTTTCAACCTCAGCTCAAAAGTGACGAAATCTATGATTTAATGGATTTATACTCGATTCGACCTCTTTTATGATTATTTTATATCATATTTATCTATATTTTAATATATAACGATCGATATATCAGGTAATATTGTGTCTCATATGCCTTGAATGCCGGGTGCTATCTTTTTATATTTAATGTTTTATATCATGTGAAATATTGTTTTACTATGCCATATGTGAAAGGAAGGTAGGCACGTGACACCGAAATAAACTATTTTTCTTCTTCTTCTTCTTCTTCTTCTTCTTCTTCCTCTATGATTCAACCAAGAACATTACATGAAGAGTTACTAAGCACAGCGCGTGCAGAGGTCACTTGGGAGGTCGTCTGCCACACAGAGATCACAGCAAGCAGACGATAACTCGGCAGGGGAGGTAATTCTGCCTTGTACACGATATCAATAAACAAGTGGTTGACATTAGGAGAGGGGTTGGTTTCCCAGATGAAAGTAACAGATTGTTGGGGGTCCTGAAGAAAATTGGATTAATGGCTAGTATTAATTCTGGTCAATGTATTCCAGCGGAGTAATGGTGGATTGCAACTTCATCACCCAAAACGCAGTTGATTTGTATTTTGTGTGTTCTGTAAACATCGAGGTATCTTTTCAAATATTTCAGTACACAATCGCAACCCTTGTAAGAAAATGGATGTATTTTAACTAAATGGTAATTCCTGTGCATGAAGTGTCATATCGGACAACCTTCTTTATAGACAGACAGACAGACAGATAGTTTATTAATGTCTCACCTCAACATAATACAAAAATATATGTATACATTCATTAAAATACAAAATCAATGTATTAAAATGTTGAGCCATTCCCTAAGGAATTACGAGAGACACTTTTCATTCATAATAGCCATTGAAAATAATTAAAAGTAAAACAGTATTGTACTAGATGTAACTAATATTAAGATATATACATATTTGCAGTGCGTGTTTTAAGAATATTAAAACAGGTTTTGGCAGATAAAAACGATAACTCAGGGGAAGCCAAAATAACACTGACCTTCTCCATGTCACTAAAATTTATAAAACCATCAAAAAGATAAATACATTTTGATAAGAGTTGCCTTCGTTCACCAGCATACAGAGGACAGTACAATAAAACATGGTGTTCGTCTTCGATACAGTCTTTGCAATAAAAACAAGTCCTTTCATTTAAAGGACAGCGAACATAACGGCCAGTTTCTACTCTTAGCGGAGCAACACCACATAATATCTAAGTTTAACAAACGAAGTCAGAAAAGTAAGAAAACACAACACTATAATTTATACTCACACGATAAAGATTGAGTCAGTTACCGCAATTATTTTAACTTTTAAGAACGTTTCCAGGTAACATCGTCTCTAGACGACAATTAACCAGAAAATGGCTAAGAAGGGGTTTTTCGCTTTCGTTTTTCATATGAGTCGGAATATTTAAACCTTTGCTGCACGTTTCATGCAAGGTCATCCAAGATTTCGATACAACTATATGCAAGGCATACGTGAAACTGGTGAAGTTTAGTTTATAAGAATAGTGCATATTCTTTATTTATTTATTTATATATGTATTTATTTCTATCTTAAGGGAGGTTGTCATGTAACGTCTTAAAGAGTTTGAAAAAAACCACTTCACATATATTATGAATTGAATTTCAAATTATAGGATATTCTCAACACCTTTCGTTTAAAGTCGAAAAAAGATATTCCTATATGTTAAATATATTGTAAGATTCCCTTCACATTCCACCCTGCAGTATTTCAGCAAAACATATTTTTAGCTGACGAAATAATTGGTTGAATTAAGAGACGTTCGAATTGTACTCTTCGTCTATCTACTAAGATATGATAGTTTTGTGTATTCTTAAATCAAAATGAAATATAAAAATATTTATTTATGGTTTCAATAAAATGGTATAATTATTGTTATTTTGAGATACATGTCTTTCGAGAAAAAACTATTCGGTTGTCTTTGAGATGAAAATGCATGAAAATGCATATTTTGCAAAAATTTTCATGAAAACATTGTCAATTTTAATCTTTTATTGCAATGTCTGTTGATGGTCATTTGAGTAACATTTCACCACATGTGGCAAGCATACACCTTAGTAGAATGAACTCCAAGTGATAAGTTATCAAATTCCAATTCTAATGTTAAAAGCGCTTACATACTTTGATATTAAAGAACAGAGAATAAGAGATGCGTGTATGTTGACAGAAAAATGAGGCATGGCTTTTGTTCCTTATAATGACACGTAATGTCTGACAAGTCATGATGACGTCACAGCCTCGTTCTCGCCTTGCTGATAACACCAGTCTTTGATGCCGTCACGAACTGCGAGGTGCTGATTGGTTAATCTACAAGAAGACAAGAAAGTATGGTGACCCATAGAGGTCAAAGGAAGAATGCCAGAGAATATTTGATAAGAACCGTATAATCGTAATTAATGCATATAACCCCCTTTAATGTGACATGTATTGTCAGACCTTGTTTAAGATGGCGATGTTTTATGTAAAGAGAAGTGAATAAGCAATTGAAATTAAGTTTAACTGAAAAGGTAACTTTGCCAAAAAAGAATTAATATTCATATCTATTTATAACCATATGAGTGTTTATTTTTTATGAGATATTCTAACAATAAAACATATTTTCGCAAAAGAAACTGTTAACAAAAAGTAACTATTTTTCAGACGTTTCTTAATTTCTTCAAACGTGAATTTGGTATTTTCTTTGACCAATATGTATGGAATGTACATCGATCTATATTTTCTAGCAAAATTAAATTGAATTACAAAGAGGTATTTCATTACCAACGTGAAACAATAGTTATACTCCCTCTCTCTGTCTTCAAGAAATTCAAAATTTGTACGTGTGTATTAGTATATATTTAGCGGATAGCACTAATTTAATCTATTATTCATGAATTTAAAATCTGTCAAAACACACTCATGCCAACTTCAAAATCTTGCAAATTTCAACAGGACATCGTCAAAAGATAAAAACAACGGACTAAACCTATAGTGTGAAAAATGTCGCTCAAAACCGTTGATCCATTACCATAATCCTTCCCCATAGCCCGTGCATCCAGAGCTTGGCTTATCGCCTTAAACCAGGGTGTTAGTTTTAGCATATTCAAGGAAAAGCTAAACTTAAAGACGACAGTATGGATTTTGCCGGCCTTACCCAACGCGAGTGCGGGACCAACCTTTCTTTTTGCTACAACCTTATATTCGCTGAAAGAAGTCGTGGATCGTCCTTTAAGTCCCCAATCGATTGTTTTGGGATAGAGTCAACACGAAGGTGAGAAGAGGATCTTTATGTAAATGTCCCCCTTAAACGTACGCCGGTTTTCTCTCCAGAATGCCCTTGTATTGAGAGAAGCCTTGGATCCACAGCGGTAAGGTTTAAAGTATTTTACCTTTTGTTTCCCTACGCTTTTCTTCATTGTTTTAAATGCTCCCTTTTAATTTCATATGGCTTTGCGTGTGGTTAGTGCTGTTCAGGAATAATCTTACCTGGTTATCTCCCCTTTGTGATAGTATTTGCGCTTGTCATTTGTCCGTTGACATCCATCTGGTTAAGTTATGTTAGATGTATTTAAATGTGTGTAATCGTACAATTCGTTTTCGAATGGCTAGAACTATAAATATGAAAGAGTTTTTTTTATCGTACATTGTAGTTTAAAAAAAAATTCACAGCATGTTTCAGCATAAATTATCATGACATTTGGAAATGAGGATGATATAACTTGACTTTAATACTTCTTTAACAAATTCCTATATGCATGTATTTCAAATTATGCTATGTTGGACATCGAAAATCGGATAATTCGGATAAACATTAATTGTTTTATTCCTTTAAAGTCAGTCACAGCCAACTAAATATCCCCACTATTTGACGGAGCGCTAAGAGGCGCCTTCAATATCCATCTAAGTCGATACGTAATCAATGGTTATTTTTTGTAAGCTTAGTGGTATGCAAGTTATTTTACACACAGAGTCGAGAGTAGCCTCCCTTGGTTTCCCATGCTGTTATAACATACCGGGCAAGGCATGTAGAGTTGGGTTCGCTATCACTCTTTAAATACACAAATACTTTGTGTCTTTGGACATAGCTAACTCAACGTGGGAACTATGAAGCAACAAACATGTTCAAGTCTCAACTTAAATCCTACGTAAATTTGAAAACGCTTCGTCGCCAATTTGATAAAGGCTCATTCGACATTACCAGTTTCTATACCCTTGAGAAATATAGGCCGCAAGGTAAAAAAACACGGGACCACGCAACACCTATACAAGTACGCGAGCTGCTATGAGCAAGAGGTTTGGTGGGGTTGTGAGATGCGCGGTCGATCTTCTAAGCGAACTTTCCAGTTCGTAAAACACAATACATATATAATCCGGTTTATTGACGAGAGTTATCTCCCTTGTACAACGTCATCTTGTGGATCAAGTACATTGATATCTATTTCAAAACATAAAGCAATGACACTGTAGAAAATATCGAAATGTGTAATTAACAAGTTTCGTATGCTATGTGGGTAATTTCATGTGTTATGTTATTAGTAACAGTGGTTGTAACCTAATGAAGTTTATGCAAACGTAACGCTATCTAATGGTTGCACAACACATCTTTAAGTTAAGTATCTATAATACAATAATGTACATGCTATGTAAGTACTCCATAATATCAAATTAAGTTATTTAATAGACCAACTTATGCCTTGTAATATACATCAATGGGCGGGTTTCTGCGTTCCTTTAATAATTTAACAGTATTCTTACATGCAATGTTAGGTTGATATGATGTGTTTAATGTCTTATTTAAAAAAAATATACATACCAGTATGCAATGTTTTTATATATATGATTTAAGTTCGTATCATTATAGTTTTCACTATTTTATTTGACTATTTAGCAATTATTCACTTATAAAATTTGATTTATTAATTTAGAACGTGCATAAAAAGATAATAATTGTTTTTATTTTTCACATTATCCAAATATCAGAAGAATATAATCATTTACATAGCAAATACTAAAGATGTTAGTGGGATTGTTGTCAGTTAATTACATCCAAATTTTACAAAATGCTCAAATAATTTGAACAAACAGGGAACGTGTACTGTTTAAGTAATTGAGCCTATTTCTTTTAATCAACTATCTCAAATCACCGAAACGCTTATAAAAGAAAATATGTAAGATTTTTAAGTTTGATGTTGTTAAAATGATCAACATACCGCATGAGACCCTAATGCACGTGAAAACGAGCATATTATTCATAAAATGCATGCGATAACTATAAACAATTTCGTCCATGACATTTGGGCTCAATGACACAGCATCAAATGGCTGCACCAGTTCCTTTTTGAACCAAGAATGGTTGATAAACTATTTCAAACACTTAGGCACGCTGCATTGATTCAGATTTGGAATCTCGGCAAATTACAAAAAATGTTGTAAATTGGTTTGGAACATATCTAGTTTGATAAAACAATGAGAAAAAAGGCCAAAGAAAATAAAACTTTTGTTTTTTCTTCATATTTAGCAATCTGCACCTTTTGTCATCACATGAATAATCGTCATTTGTTGTGTCAATCACGTTGCTGTTTAACAATAGAGGAAAAACAAGTTAACAAAACGATTCTTGTAGATATTATACATAAAAAGGCCTGACTCAAATGGGCCATGTATCAAGTTTTCGCATAACTTTGTGAAGTTGAGAGTTAGTTACATGGCTAACGAGAAGCAAGAAGTCTTAGAAATGACAAAAACCAACCTTGGGAATTATAATCATGATTAAAAAGTTAATGTCGTCACCTGTCCTTTGTAGTCTTATGTAAAGGAAGCGTGCTCTGCGCATGCGCAAGTGGCAAAAAACTTTGAACGTAATGTGAAAATTGATTTGTCCTGACATATTACGATGCTTTAATAGTCCTTATGAATTTTCTGCTGTTTACATGGGGTTAACCAATTAGCGTTTGTTGTTGTTGCTGTTATAATTTACGGAAGGGTCGTGACTTTTGTGAAATTAATATTTGGTGTGATAAATTATTATTTTTTCCTCAGATTAACCCTCTTATCCAAACTTCGGTACCCGATTTACATGTATGTATCGTCGGAATCGAAGGGTTTAACTACTCTTTGAATACATTACCACATTTACTTACCCTAGAATTTAGTTTTTCTTCTTTTGAGGGGTGTTAAATCTTAGTTCGTTATTGGCAGGAACAATCGAGTTATGCCACGTTTCTGCTTTGAACTATTTTTTATCAGCACAAGTGAAGTAAACAAACAAGGTATATATAACGCATTTGTCATGTTTACAAGAATAGGCAATTTGTAATATGAATTATTAGAAAATACATCGTTGGAAATAGGTTTTCAGAACTTTTAACAAAGGAAACATTTGAAAATGTATTCAAACTACACAAATGGGTCAGCAGTTGTCGACCATCGCTGCTAAAGACATCAAATTAAAATCAAAATGTAAAACGCGTCTTCAGCTTTAGGATAAAGTGACATTGAAACGAAACAATAAAGTTCTAGATTTGAACGAGGTTCTGAAATCTGAATATGAAGACCATTGTCTCGCTCTTTCTTAGGAAAACTTAGCAAAAAAGTCTTGCAAATGATGATTTATGATGATGACCAATTTGAATGTATATATATATATATATATATATATATATATATATATATATATGGTCCCTAATATTTGTTGCTATTAGCATCTGTTTTCCAACAGTCTTGACTTTTGTCCTGGTCGATCGAAATTTTTTTATTCATACATTGATCTTGAAAACTTCAAATACGCTTCAATAGATATTCAATAGGCGTGAGAACATGAATTACAATTCGATAAACGGCCACGTACAAGTATGAGAACAATGCTTACTCCTTCATTTGATTGGGTGTGGGGATATTCAAATGGCATACATATATAACATGATGTTGTAATGTACCCCACTTCGAAGACTAACATGTCTTAAGAATCGCAAATATTAAAACTATCGTTTACATTGGTCCAAAATCACTATATCATTTCATACCAACCTTCTTTTCACAAAATGATCTGACAAAGATAATGACATCTGTTTTACAAATTGTTTTACTTGATAAAATCGCTTTCATTAAAAGGGAACAATGTATTATTTAAAATAAAGATAATAGTTATAAAGAAAAGAAAAACAATGTTCTATTCATTGTTCTTCAAATACCTTCTTCAAGAGTTGTCATTATTAACCACTGAATGTAAAAAAATGAATGCAATTCCTTTCTTATATACAGTATGTATAAGGATGTATGGCTTTATTGTTGCCTGTTTTTTCGGGGAATGTAATTTTTAACAGTCAACAATTATTTATTATTCGCCCGTGTAATTTATAAGATACTGCAGTGTAATATTTATACGGCGATATTAAACTAGTGTAATACCGATGCACGTATGACGTCATAATAGTGTGTGGTTGTGACGTCACAATGTTAGCACCGTCATCACAATGGCGGCCAAGTCGCGGAAATGTTTCGTTTAGTACACTTTCGCTAATCATGCTTGATTACTGAGTTCAAGTAATAAACAGAATACATTAGTGCCTTCAATTTCACTTTCGCTCGTTTAATACTTAATCATTAACTCGTTTAATAAAAATAGTTATAAATGGAAGGTCGTTTAGTATCTTCTATATTGAATTATATTTATTTTAACTGTTTTGAAAGGTAACATTCGCTTGAATTTTGAAAAAATATTAGTTTTACAAAATCTAAGATAAAATTGTCTCTATCCGCCTTGAACTATTTCTTTCACTTGCAACTTGGTATATGTATAGTGGTAGTTGTGAGAATGTTTCGTGCTGTAGTTAGCGTGCTGGCCAAACATGCCATTAGCCCGCGTTCTAATCCTTATAGATGCGCTAACATCTGTGATCTGGGCCATAATTTCTTTGTGTCATTAAGCAAGACATTTCATCCAAAATGGACTCATTCTATCTAGCTTTACAAATGGGTACCTGAACACGGAAATTATGGACCTATACGGTCGCGCGAGGCTCTTCAAAGGCTGCATCGAAGGGCAAGAATATATCTAGGAGAAAAATAGCTGGGTTTGTAAAATTTCCGGGATTCATTGTTATTCAACACACGCAAATTTAGTTTAGATCGAAGGCGTTAGCCGGAGGTTTAAAACGCTTAAATTTGCGGGCGTTGAATAACAATGAATCCCAAAAAATTTACAAACCCAATTATTTATCGATATTTTAACATGACCGTTAGTTATTAAAATATTAAGGGCGAACTCTAGATTGCGAACTTTTTTTGTGTGTGGAAAGGACTTTGCGACTGTTCCATTTCTGTAAGAGGTGTGATAAGGTTAAATTTAGTGTGAATTCCTGCATAATTTACATTACAAACATCATAAAGATAAAACCAAATAGTGGCATTCGTAACAGCGAGATCTTACAACATACCAGTTTAATTTGAGACCGAAACCAACACCTATAAAGCTCATGGAAGATGAAAAACATCCAAAACAAAAGGTTTAATCTAGCCCAAGACCATTGTGACAGCGACGCAAACATTGTGACGTCAAAACGGTTGACATTTGTGACGTTCTACCAGGAATGCACTCGAAAGAAGGCGGCCGTATGAAACAAAGCGGCAAACATGGACTAAGTAAGCCAATTGAAAATATTTTCGTTCTTCAAAAATAAATAATATTAAAATTCATTTGTAATATCTACCGGTAAACACAATCTAACAAATGACAAACTGTCAAATTGAAGTACAGCACGAAATTTTAAAGAAACTGAAAAATTAGATCTTGAGTTGGGCCGGATCTAGTGAACATGTTGTATCGATTCGCGGTGATTCGACTTAGCTAATTTGTGGATATTCATTGTCATTCCAAATAGGGTAATTTTTCAAATCAACCTTCGGCAAATCGACATTGGAATAATCTGTCTCTTGAAGTAAGAAATTGTCCAACCATTTCTCAATTTAAACGTAAACTTCAAAATACATCAGATGTAGCACCTGAATATTTTTCGGTAGGAAAAAGGTTTCTAAACATGTTACACACAAAACTTTGACATGGTTGTAGTGAGTTAATTAACGATCTATTTAAAGTAGGTTTAGTCAACGACCCCAGCTGTTTATGCGGAAATCCATGCCTTTCATTAAATTTAGATTGATTATTTTTTCAAGTTCAGCGCAATAGATTATTGAATAAGGTTTCAAATGTTACTCTAGGGAGAGTGCCCTTAGATGTTAGCTTAATCCTTAATGGCCATGCAGATCTATTACTTTATGAAAACGAATCCATATTCAAATATATACAAGTGTATATTCAAGCAACAAAGAGATTTAGATGTGCCTTTTAACCAAAATTTCCTTATTTCTCTCTTTATTTTCTGTATATTTTGTATTATATTGTTTAATCTGACTGTATACATAATGCAAATGTGAAATGTAACTATTAAGAAGAGGACTTGATAAGTTGGACAACTTGTGCCTAACCCATTTCACTTCTGTGAATAAAATATATTTAAACAAAAAACAAAAATCAGAATGGAGAATACAACGAAGTCATGTTACAATTGAGCGCTCACAGTACTCTTATGCATGAAAACAGCGCTACACAAAGAAACTGTAAGTTCTCAACGTAATAGAAATAATGTATTTCCCATGTTTTCTATCTTTAAAAACTATTGTGTACTCTCGTTCAAAGTATTAAACGTATTGTGACAAAATGTAAATACATTGTTTCAATCATATTTCTGAACAGCTATACGTTTAGTTTGGCAGTCACGAATCTTATTTATTTCATTGCCTTTAACTATTTTCATATAGTTACATGTTTTTCGTTTTTGTTCCGTCTAAACGTTTTAAATGCATATTTTTGCTACCTTGAAGAAATCGTAACTTAAACAAATGGAATAAATATTCTTCTCATCAACAAAATAAGATAAGATAAGATTAGGTAAGGTACGTTAAAACTAAGCTGTGTAAACATTAGTTCCATCTTGCCCCTGCATTGCCTCCAATAGCCATGATAAAGTGAAGATACCCTCCAATAGTTTCCAACTTATGACCAACCTCCAATAGATTATTCAAGGGTTGCCAATGTTTTGTGGTAAATACATTGAATAAGTAAAAGAAGAGACATTAATGTTTTACTTTAAGTCAAAATAAGATTTTTGAATGAATTTGAAGTGTTTTGACACCAAGTTAACATAAATGTGGCAATGGGTAGCGACCTCCAATAGTTGAAAGTGACTTTGTTTTAAAGTTAGATATGGTCCTCAAAGTCTCTATAAGTTTGGCACACGGGTTCGTCCGCGGCCTGACGGTCTGAGACGAGTCCCTTGTGCCAAACTAATGGAGACTTTTTCGGACAATATCCTTCACGTAAGGTGAGACGAGGCAAGTCAAGTCAAGGCAAGACAAGGCAAGGTAAGGTACATGTAGTTAAATCCTTTTCATATTCAGAGAGTTTTAAAGGTAACAAATACACAACCATTTAAGAACAAAACCCACATAAAATGCAGATATGACATAAAAGGGGTAATGCATTTCAGACGCATTACATACAACTACACATGTACACAACGTAAAAAAAAATGACCAAAAACAGAGAACATTAAAATAACTGAACGCATGCATATATCAATTTACATAATCAGATTGCATTTGCATAAGTTTCCCATAATACAATCATAAGAGGTATATATATCATATCTCTAAAAACTTCCAAAAAAGTTGACAAAGTTTTCACGATGAATAGATTTGGACAGGGTGTATATCCCTGTCGTACACCACGGAGGCTTTACTTTGATTTGAACCCATAAGAGAAGAAGATAGATCGTATAAAGAACATGTATATTCCGATTAATTCTTGTTAATATCATTTTTAAATAACATTCACATATTTGTCATTTTGAATACGACTAAGAGGCTGTTCATAGGAGTATGTCTGATAATTGAACCACAAAAATATCCCCTATGCCATTACATGGAGGGGTGAAAAAAAGACATCAGCAAACGTAAACATCATTTGTAAAAATATTTAAAAAATCTGATTAAGTGACTTGGACTTTTGACTCGACAGGATCGACAGTTTGACATTTTCCTGTAATTTTATTCCAGTAAATTTTCGTCGTGCAATTTTAAACGTAAATTTAAAGCTACAAGTAATGTAATAAAATTGCTGAGCTGATATCATTGGATATTAAACGCATCGCTGCATCAGATACCGTTTTAATTTCAACATGCCAATATTAAAGGCTAAAATGGAACTGGGACGCCCAAGTACCATTATACCAGACTTGATAGAAGTCTGTGGTCATCGTGTTTGGACTTGAGTACAATGTCGGGGTCATTTGGCAGGGTGATGTCGAGATGAGCTAAACGACTATCATATTCATCGACCAAATATCCCAAAACAAACCGCACCGAGGCCACACAAAATACACCGTAGCTAACCTGATTAAATTCAAAAACATAAGTTTTGCTAAAATACAAACAAATCGCGAATTTTGGTGTTTACCCCACATTGTCGGCGTTTTCCCTTTGATCTCTGGCGACGCGGCTCCCTTTTGATCTTTGTGCTAACAATAGCACTATTGTAAAGCATACTGCACTTGGAAGCAATAGCGTTTCCGAAGGGACGGAACCATTGCTACAATCGGCATGCGTAAACAGGCGAAAAAATTCAATTTTTTAACCTCTTCTCGAAGGTGGATAAGTCTTCTTGAAAACCTTAAGAATCTGTGGAAGACTTGCAAAGCTTTTGATAAGAGTAACCCCAAGCCAGGTGTCTTTTTGGCTTTAGAAGATTTTACCTACATAATTCGGCTCCGAGGTAAACATTTATTTGATCCGTAGTTCCATGTAGTGCTGTGGTGGCCGGATTAGTCTGAATGCAGTTAACCTGATCGACAACATTGGCAAATTGGAGCTGGATTGTGCATTGCTATTTAAGTCGTTGTGTGTTTGGTAAAACTGCCTGTCAATGTTGGAAATGAGCAGCTAATGGAAGTTTGTTCTTACAATTTCTCACATTTCCCCGAGTCCATGATTGACAGTATAATCAACTAATAAGTAAATTATCACCATTTTGATTTTTTGAACTGAATATGTGATTTTGAAGAAGTTGAAAAAGTTTATTTATTTGAAAGAAAATGCTTTAATTACCAATGAAAATTGCATGTGTATTCAAACTTGTATTGACTATGGTTTTAAAAAAAGACAGTTACGATTAATTATTAATTGTCAATTATGACGGACTTGTATTTAATGTATAAGAAGCATCAAGGCAATATGTATGCACGATTGTTAATATAATAATGCGTGTCTAAACGTAACATTTATGATGGTGATTACATTTTAGATGAATATTTCGATGTAACTATTTCTCAAGATTATAATCATATATTTCTTTGATTGCATTCCCTCCGAGTTTTGGAAAATATAACCTTAAACATGGTTATTAATTTTTTTTACGAAATTGCATAAGGATATGCACATAAATTATACTTTCAAACTTAATATTGTGTTATTCTTTAGTCACTTTAAAAGAAGTTGATTAGTCTTATAATAGAGATGGTATTTGCAATATACGTGAAAATAAAGCTGTCTTTTATAATGTTTTAAAATGTTGTTAGAACTTGTATGAAACCGTTTTTCTCCTCAATCAATAAGTCAAGAGTCAAATCTCAGGATTGATGCTAACAATTTTCGATTACTTTTTCAATGTAATGACTTTGAAAGTCAATTAATTTATCGATTTCAAGAATTAGATTGAATGAGTATTTTCCATGATGAATGTATGTATAAAAACAATCGATAAATATTCTAAAATAGTTTATTTTTTAATGAGACATTCAACCTTTCCATGATGGTTAGCTTATTGTTTTTTTGCAAGTGTTAAAATATTAGACCTCTAAATCTATACTACGAAATTATTTTTAATAAAGGTGAACGATTAATAGATAGATTTATATATATACTCATTGATAAGATAATAAATTTTACTAAGAGAAGATTGATTCATAAAATGATAAATATCATTTTATTGATTGAAATATTATAAAATTAACAATATAACGTTAAAACATTCAGAACGTGTCAGTCAAAAAGTAATTTAAAGTATATTGCCAGACAAATGTTTTGTAAAACAACTTGTAAGTGAAAATAATTAATTTTGTGACCATTGCCACTGGCAAAAATAATATATCCTTTTACACGATTACACCAGTGTAACCAACACTCAAAATATCATTCACCATAATATAAAGGTTAAAAGTAGAATTTATGCAATAAACTATACATGTATTATAATCGCAATTAATGTACGAACATCATAAACGATATAATCGTGTAAAAATTATGTTAATGATTGAAATAGTATTATTCAATTTTTATCTTGTTAAAGTTGATGTTTGGTATGAAGGCGTCATATACCTAAACCTAAACTGATTTAGACTGATTTAACCGAAAGTAATGCAATATTGAAGTTGAGTGAATGTTCATCATTTGATATAAATGCGACGGCACTGTCGATGTAGTATTGAAACCTAATAGGAGGAGGAATTCGAAGATTTGCAAATATACCCAATTTGCCCGCCTATGTTATTTGGCAATTCATAATACTGGGCAATAAATTTCCAAACTTTCTGTAGATAAAAATCAAATAAAAAAATTGAGATTGATATTTCTTATTTTATACTATCAATAAATTTTCCTATCTTATTCCCATTTTGATTATACCTGACAAAATATGGGTTTAAAACTGAAACATAATATCCTATTTCAGCCAAACATCGTACCGGTCTAATTAATGGATGCTAGTTTCAGCTAGCTTCTAATATACTTCATTTATATAAAAGATATGGTCATTGTCATTCGAATCACTTTATTTGATAGATATTTTACAGAGAGTAATGTACCAACGACGAAAGCGAGTTGAAAATAAAACTAAATATACAGACCGATGCCTATCTAAACTTACAGCAAACGTATACATTGATAATTCCATTTGGTTTCTATTATTGTGATAAATACCTATCTTATGTTTTACTTTCTTGAGGATCAAATCTATAATGACATTGTATCAAATGTGAATATTTTTAAATAAGGCAGGGATCAAGGATATTATTGATCATTGTAAAAAATTACATCTCTGTAGTCTTTAAAGAGCCACTCCGTGATTTTCATAACATATTATTTACCTTTGATACGAACCTAAATGTCATATGTGGTGATATAAAATCAAAACATCTTAACTTTTCATGTCTAAAAGACATATATATGACAAATACTGGGTTTCCATGAAAATCTAAAAACAGCGTAATAAATGCACAGAGGTGTATATATATACATATATATGTATATATTATATTATTATTTTTCAGCATATAAATATATGCAAGCCACGTAGTCACGTGTGTAGCTTAATTATGATGAGAATTAGATATGGACATCAATGTACTTCATATACTTATTATCAGGTATCTACTCAACAATAGATTTGGGTTGTCAAATCTTATAATTAATGATATCATGTTTCATCTTTACTGTTCAAAGCTTAAGCATCAAACCTAATTACAATAATAAAGGATTTATCAACGTTTATAAATATCATTCACTTCCACACTGAATTTTTAACTAAAAGCACAACATGACATGAGTGAAATGTGAATGAGTTGTACATTTTTTAATGTTCAAAATGCGACCAACTCAGACCAAAATTTATAAAATGTTTAGACAAGCATTTAAATGATTCCATATATCTCTCTTAAACAGCCAATTCGGGATTTTCATAACATATTATTTACCTTTGATACGAACCTAAATGTCATCTGTGATGATATAAAATCAAAACATCTTAACTTTTCATGTCCAAATAACACATATATGACAAATACTGGTTTTCCATGAAAATCTAAAAGCAGCCTAATAAATGTACAGAGGTGTATATATTACGTCCAATATACATGGATACTAGTTATATAACCTAACAAACACTATCAATTCCTAACTGCCCATCTGGCTGTATTAGATAAGTCTCCAAAATTACGTTTGACTATTTGACGCGCGCCACTGCGACGTTCTACCTTGATATTGTCACTGTAAAAAACCAACAGTAACAGTAACAGTCGATACTTCGCGATTAAATGACACCGTTGATTAAGGTTGGAATATATGACTCCAACAACTCACGTAGTGGCTCTTTAAGGATCCTTAGATATGTTATTATTTAGATATCAAATACATGATAATAATATTTCAAGGCAGGAATGTCAGAGATGGAGATAGACTTTATTCACTACTGGAGGTTGCGTTGTTCAGAGCACTAATACAAGAATAATTCATATTGTACAAAGTAAGATTATACATGAACATTTTGATTGTACATAAGGTTTCTTTTCAATTAAATTGCGTAACCTTTAATTATGTTTAAATTTATGCAAGACATGAGCCGAAATTTTTTTTTCCGTGTTGGGTATTGACAATATATATTTGGTATAAGCTCTGTTTTCTTTAAAAAAATGGGTAAACAAGAATGATCGGAATCAGCATAGTTATTGTACAAACTTCTGAATTCTTCTTTATTTCTGTATTTAATGGGTTATTTTCTTTGTGATAACGTTAAAAAATAACAAGGAAAAATCCTAATGAAACAGAACATATTAATTACATTCTTTAAAGAATTGCTCCCTTTGCTTTAAAATAGATTAAATCCAAATTCTACTCATTTAATACTTGATTTTGATATTTCATTCTGTGCCAATATATAGACATATATATATATATATATATAAACGAAAAATACAAACATATATATATATAATATCATCAATATATGATTGCAGACGTCTTGTAATATAAAAGTGTTTAGGATTTGACTTATTCATTTATATCTTTTTAAATGAATATATTTAATCGTTTAAAACTAGATATAAAGGACAAATCTTTTTCTATCCTTCTGATATGAAATAAAAGATAGAATAGTTTCCATATTAATATACATTAAACTAAACATCTATTACTTTCTCACTGTAGTTCCATAGAATACACGTATACGTTTTGATTTAAAGAACCTTAAATTTTGCTCATGATTTTTAATGTTTCGTACGATTTATTTATAATTGTCTCACTTATAATCTAGTAAAATAAAGACCAAGAAAACGCTTCAAATTATTTTGATGGATGTATTTGCCTTTTCCTATTGCTTGCGCGTTTATGAATTATGGAGGTGTACTTAAATTCACTTATTGTATCTATATTCATGGAATGTTAAGACAAAGGGAGGATATTTTTTTAATTATTTAGTTATATAGATAAATCATTCATTATCAATATTGTTCCAATGCACACGATATGTGCATTATGTATTGAAAATGTGTTTGTTGTCTGAAAGGTAAAATGTATTTCACATATGCATATCATTTGTGTCATAATTGTCCATAGTGAGAAAGTTCATTAGAAAAGCTCATTAATCATTGTCTTACTTCTCAACCAATATAATTAGATCTTGGTGAAAAAATACCAGTGTGGACCAAAGAAGGCTGGAAAATAGCCTGACGTGTTAAGATCTCTGACATTAATTGCTTCTTGTTTGTGTAACAATGTATTCTCATAAACCTGTTTTGCATCAGGTCCATGATGATTTACAACATTGGAGTTCACAGACAGACACGTTAGATTGTTACTTCCAATACATGTTATATTACAACCTCCAGTGCAGTCCTCGTAAAGAAGGGTTGAATAAAGTCCTACAATCCTTCACAGGCAGTGGACCGTGACATTACTTATTCCTCATTGACATAGGTATGGGGTTCCTCGGTACAACGCCACTCAAGGTGAAAGTTTGAAAAAGTTGGAAATGCACCGAGAAGATCTGTTTGAGTTGCCCAGACCTTGGAAAGAACAATTATGGTGACCTGAAGCTAATCCCCCCTCCAGGCCTTGTGTTTGTGCAATATCGATGCGAGATGAATGCGTAAAATTTGGCGTAAAACGGTAATGTTTGGCTTTGCAATTTACGAATGTTGTCTGACGGTTGAGGATATGAAGGCAAACATGGCGATGAGGCACAACAATCAAGTTGAAAACACATAAAGCGCTACATTTCATCTCTTCAACGAAACTGACTTGGAAGAAGCGACCCTTGTTCTTTCCGAACTCTTTGGCAAAGGAGGTGTAAAGAGTCCTTGCACGTGAAATCCGGAAGTTGCGCAGAGAGAGCACGCAGTCCAAGGTCCATCTGACCAAACACATGGAAAGAGAGTCCTCGTACCCAATACGCAGCATTGATCGAGACCGTCCCCAAAGTTTACTGTTTGTGTCCTCTTCAAGACTTAAAAGGTGCCGGTGGTCGCCTCAAAACATTCGAGCTAATATTTGATGATGACTTTCGCTTGTCAAGCAAATAGCCTGCAGCGAATATCAAAGGACTTTAGCAATGGCTCGAACCGAGGTTGATGAGTGTCCATAGTATGCGAAACACGCTTTGTAAATATGTAAACTGCATTATATCCGTGTAACCGGGGGAGCCCTTGATCCCACGAGAAGGATACATTTGGATATAACTTTTAGGTAATTCTGAAATCCAGTTCGCGCCTTTTCAAACCGCAGATTACTGCACTCTGCCAATCTCAGCCTCTGGTTCGTGAAAGTGACAAGAACCAATTTCACCATTTCCTTGACAAAGATTGACACATGTCCTTGTTTATTGCTGTCCTCTGCTTGATTAACAACGTGATTATAATGTTTGTCCTTATCGCCTTTCAGCTCCAAATGTTTCCTTCTTATATACAACCAAGTGTGCCTCTGTTTTCGCCTCTAATGGTAAATCTTTAGGAGGTGTCCAGCAATGATGTTCTTTTAGCCCTTATCTTTTTAGTGTAAATGCAAATATAATTTTTTCCAACTTAATCATTCTAGATTATTTACTTCGCACAATCGATTAGTCAAAAAGTCAATGTTTTTGTGATATCAATATGAATTAAAAGTTGAACGAGTAAAGTTATTTGTGTCAATTTTCAATTTTTCAATTGGTTATTAATTCGTGAAAAGCTGATGTACCAAATAAAGAACCTTGTATCTAGGAAACTTGTGAAGAAAACCAGAAAACATACACATCGGATCGATTTTATATAGAAAGGACTTCAAAAGATTTATAAACGTTTCTTTCGTATCATTTTGCAAGAGAATAACATTAATAACTATGGATACGATAATGCTTGTTAACTAAGTTTGCACCATGTAAGTAACAAAAGACCTTTACACATCATTATGCTCGGCTGCATGTCTTGAACAACCGGTGGCATGGACTTTCCGAATAAAAAGCCCTCGAGATTACTATGC
This sequence comes from Phorcus lineatus, assembly GCA_921293015.1. Lineage (NCBI taxonomy): Eukaryota > Metazoa > Mollusca > Gastropoda > Trochida > Trochidae > Phorcus > Phorcus lineatus. The sequence continues at coordinate 20,115,233 of OV121085.1, forward strand.
CATATTTATTGTATGCATGCATCTTGACCACCAATTTCCTTCATCGATTCCCAGTTCCCTAACAATTTTTCAAGCTGAAAGTTGAAAAGAAGATTGGTTTGAGACTACTTCCTCGTCACTCTGGTCGCAGTTTAATTAGTTAACCACCTTGTCGTACTTTTAAAATTGCTACTTTTAAAAGGAATATTTGTATAATGCATAATTGTGACCGCATATAATATGTGGCACCCTAAATTTTCTTTTTGATATTTTGGCTTATTTTTTGTTTTCAATGCAACGATATCTATTGTATTTAGTTTTTTCTAGCTAATTGATGAATGTTCCAACAGAAAGCACGGTTTTGATAAAGAACGCAAAGGAAACAATTCACACGTGGATCTTGTACCACAACTTTTAGGAACCGCGTAAACCTTTCCGTTGATATTCTATCGCAATACGGTGCAGTATCGACTAGCATAGCTTAACTCAATGCAAAATTGTAGTCATAACTAAATAAATAAAATTTTCAAAGGGAATAATTGCAACTATTAACTATGTAAATTATACAAATATATGATATTGATTGACACAATATGTTTTTGGGGTTCAGCCTAAAGACTGAATAACCTAGCTACACAATTTGAACGTTATTCCACTCGGAGCAATTAAGTATACTGAAGAAATTCAAATCGCTGATAACTTTATGTGCTACGTCATTCTTTTCACAAATAGCGAGAAATTGTTCTTTAAAATGTTACATCCTTATCAAGACATCCCTTTAAACTTTGATCATTTTTGCAATGGAAATCATCCTCTGTTTTTCCATGCTGGTTTTGCGTTAAAGACATATAGATTAGAGCCATACAATATTTATACATACCTTTGCTAATGTACTTCTATAGAATTTTACATTTCTAAGATTTGATTTTCTGTAAAATATTTTACTCTTCACAAGTTTAAAATTCAATATTTGCAAAAAATATTGGTAAACACGAGTGTACGCCTATTTCAGTACTTCAGTACCACCGTAATCTGTATATCAATATTCAATTCCTGCATTATTTCTGCATCTTTCTTAGGGTTGAGATCCATGGCAACATTTGTTCATATATTCGAAAATGTATTTTCAAATAAATACAGTGTATTCAGTTTTGTAAATTTTGACAAAACATTCCAAATATTTTAATATCATTTAACAAAAACAATATTAAATCTCTTTCTGCGGCTTTGCATATAAAGGCACAATTCATCAGAAATTTGTTTTGATGTAAGGGAGATAATTCCATTGTAGCTGTCTTTCTATCCATTTCTTCAATGCGGCACTTATTCCATGGACTTGATCAAGTTTTTCCAAAGTTTCATAGCCAGGGGAGGTGATCTTATAAAGATGCAATCTTTAGGTAAATAGGAAGACTCTGAGATAGAAGATGAGTTGCCGGCACTAGAATTGTCAAAACATGTGCTCCATGATAGTCTCAATTTGTCCTGCATGTGAGCTCATAATTAGAATTAATGCCCAGCAGCGAGGAAACCAGACGAGTCACGTGACTTGTCGAGGTACCGCGAGAAGTCTGAATGTCAACAGAAGCATTGGCCAATCAGCGGGAAGGACGCATCGTTACACCACGTGGTTCCATCCTCTCGCTTTGATTGACAGCAGCGCGTGACATGGGGAGTTTCAATCCATTCTAAGACCGCCTATGCATATGCCAAATATATTCAATAGTCAAAATACCTTGCACGAGAAGAAGCCCGCGTTAGATTCTTACGATCGCGATCCGTGCTCCTGTTTCGTGTGTGATAGCGAGAATGAGTTGTGTTGACATTATGTACCAGCCATATTCAACGGGTTTCCCCTACCAACGGTCCTCATCCGAGGCCGTACAGGTACAAATAACTTGCACAATTGTCACCTGTAATTTTTGCATTTTTTACCAGGTGAAATTCCCTTTGATCTTGCCTTTGCAGTTCACCTGTAGCCGCCTTGGTTTTAGGCTAAGCCTAGGCATACCTTTGTCTAGAATGAACGTGCATTTCTTACACAGTTGCCATGGCTTGCAATCCGAACAGTATTGGGCTATGTCTTAGAGTAATTCAAAGAAAAGCCATTCTTCCACTATGTCTAACTTCTACCTGTCATTGGAGTATTAAATTATCGAGTACATTGCTACATTGTTGTTATTCCACAGGCATTTAACGTTCCCAGAATGCACGAGCCTCTGGATCTAGGAAGTTACTCCACCTCAGCTTCAGCTCCTTCAGCGGTAAAAGAAGAGGAATTGGATAAAGACTTACAGCCAAAGGAGACTCACTATTTGGCCGCTAACTGTGTCTTATTAACTTACTTTACTGGAGATACCTCTTCAGTTGTCGATGAACACTTTTCTCGGGCTCTTAGTCAACCCAGCAGTTTCAGCTCAGAAACACAAGGAAGCAAGAGTTTAGCATGCAAAGGTAAGACTTAGCATAAATCTACTTCTCTTATGCTTACTTTCATTCTGTATCTGTTGAGACAAGTATTTTTTTCCACGATTATTTCTCATTATTTTAGACATCATGTTACCTTTTTTTCATTCTCTTATTTTCATAACATTAACTGAATAAGGATTTTTTACGTTATTCAAAACAGGTGGTGTTAAAAATTATGTTCCGGAACAAAGAGACGTATTTAATTTACTGAAAAATTATTTGTTTTTCATTGAAATATTGTTGTCTGAAAATGTTGCATGACAGAATGATAGTAAATGGCGAATAACACTATCGTATTATTTATATAGGTGTGTGAGTTGAGATTCTATTTGTCTGGTTTTAGAAAATAAAAAAGGATAAAATGTTAGTGTCATAACATGTATTCCGGGGGACGAAACAGTGAGTAACATAAACATCAAATCGTGATAATGTTAGCCAGTGTATATTTTTCTAACATCTCTTGTAAAAACATTCCGATTGTCGATGAATGTTTAAAGTTACATAATGTTCAACAAAATAAAATCAAGTCTAAATTATTTCAAAAATCTTTCCAAGAACCAATGAAATAAGTCGTTATGTTTATTGGATGTTGGAACAATAACGGAGAGAAAACAACCCCTTTCCGCACTCCAACAACCAAACCATGGAATCGTTGTAAGAAACAGGGGTACGGCAAGGTTGAAATGGTAACCACATGTCCCCCTGCTTGTTTCTCTTTCTCCTCATCAGATAAGGGGAGAAATTGGAACCGTGTCGTTTAATAGCCTTCAGTTGAGCCGAAAAATCATGTTAAACGCCTGTTGATATTCGGCATATATACAATTTTCTTTTAACGAAATTTGATAATATTTAGTTTGACAGTTTTCTCTTATGGAAATCCTCTATCGTCCCATAATAGAATATGTGTTGCAATTTTGCAAAACGTAATTTTAACAAATTGTCCAAAATTTTCCAAAATTACAAATTATGATGTGAATTATGTAGGACAAAATCATTAAACTTCTTTCCCGTTGTGAATCTCGTTATAATCATTTTAAAGCGCAATTTCTTCTAAGGGGGTCTTGTAAAATTTACTCTTAGGCGATCTCAGTTCTCTTAATATCTTATCCATATATGTAAGTTTTAACCCCTGTGTTGACAATGTGACGACAGACGTTGAACTTAAATCTCTTCAATTTTCCCTAAGTATGGTAGAAACATTACCAAACTTCACGCGATATGTCAACGTGTGAATATGTCTTCGTGAAATGCCCGAGAAAAGAAAATAATAAACTTCGTATACAATTTTTAAAAAGTCAAGTGATTTGGAATTGATTTAAACAAATTTTATATCAGCATTTTTCATGTACATACATTCTTTTATATGTTCATATGAATTATGAAGATTTTAATTTACTATCGATGTCATAAGCATTACATATAAATATTATTCATTATCAGAAACCTTACGTTATGAAATCAAATGGATTCCTTCATTACAAAAGTTAACGTAATATTTTGTAAACAGCAAATGAATAATGTTAAAAACTTCAATATTTGACAAAATGTTATTCAATATTGTATAACATTGATTAAAATGGGGAAACATTCTTACAATTAAATAACAAAATTATAGTATAAAATATATAATTCCACGCTTTTATAATGCATATTAACCATCAACAAACATGTCCTAATGATTCTAGGGTAAAATAACACAAAATCAGCACATGAAAACACCACTGCACATACGTTGATTATGTCAAGAGACAGTGGCCACTAATTTAGATTATTATCTCCAGAATAACGACCCCCTCCTATTGTCCCATACTGACCACTGGTCTCTTAATGAGTTGAAACTTTGCCCACTAACGGCGACAGCACTGTGTGGTCAGTAAATACTGACCAGTACTGACCAGTGTATGGACTCGTCTTTGATCTTATAATATTTACATGATCAACTGTCCATACGTTGATCATTTGTCTATCATTGTAATGATATTTACATCAGCGCTTGCTTTGATTGACGGCAAGGGGGATCTATTGTAATTGACAACAATGTCCATCAATGATAAGGAAGTGAATTAAACAGTCGGCGGTGAAATTTACACGCTACTGAATTGTCTTCAAACGATCTGTACTGTTTGTAACATTTTAATTTTCAAGGAGATTTATTTTGATAATTTGTTCATAATTTCAACGTTTTCCTTGTTAATGTTAAATGAATAATTTCAACGACAGTTAAAAAACGTAAAAAGAGTTATTATTAACAAAAAATCGGATGTCTCCAATATAATGGATACCAATCATTTACAAAGGAAAAATTTCAGTCGGTAAATTTCACATAGAAATATTTCAAAATGTGAATAATACCAATTATTAGACATTCTTCGTCAATATAATTTCTTCACCTTATTTGTATATTTTTATGATTATTTACTGTTTCAAACCTCCGTTAGGATGACAAGCTAGGATAAGGTTGCCGCTTGATGTTTGAGTCATCACATCGCCTGAGATAGGACTGTAACTTTAATTAACATCTAACCCCCGCCCTCCCTTCCGCCACCCATGCTCTCCAGCCAAGTGTAAACAAGACCTACAGGATCCAAACTCTACACAGGCTCAATTTACCAAAACGACCCCATAAAAAGTTTTCTTAAAAAGCTATCGATGTCACGCTAACAAATTAGATTTGGAAAATTAGATTTGAAGTTTAGCAGAATGAGCCGATATCCTACTTGTTGGGGGGAAATTTGTGTGCCGGCTTGTATGGTGTTTCTCGTTATTTAAAGCGTAATTTGGTTGTACTTGTTGCTTTTTTGGGGATTTTGCATAGGTTTTTTTGCAGAAAAACTGTTTTATTGACGTGTTGAAATGTTGGTAATGTTTTTATTTTACAAAAAACAAAGTCTTGGTTAGATATATAAATCTTTCATCGTTTCCGTTTGTAATAAATTTTTATTCATACGTTTGGATTTTATGTTTTTTTTATCCTAAATAGATATATGTCCTAAAGGTAGTGATTTATCAAAATATGATTATCATCATAATTAGTTACCATCTAATGGGCGTAAGAATTGATTTATCACATTTCATCAATTCATATTACTATATAATTATATTGATCATAATAAGTAGTTAATTTGGAGGCAAGATTTCACTATTCTTATACTATATATGATATATATTTTTTTTCAATCGTAAAATTTCATTTTTCAGTAAATTATTCATCTTTAAGGAATACTGTAGTTCAGGATTTCATTGTAGATAAGAATTCGACATAACCCCTTGACCCTACCCCTTCGACGTATTATCGCTCTGGGGTATTATAAAACAGGGTGTTGTGTGGCACCAAGCTCTTAATTTCGCAACATGTCACCCCGCCCTTCCTCTCACCCTTGGACGTAGAGAAGTAAGACATTGGCATCCATTACCCACATAATTTGATTTATAACTCCACCCGATTATTTCTTCTCATAAGGACATAGCCAGTCCGATCTAGGGGCAGGAGATGGCGAACGCGTATATCTCCCCCACCCCTCCCGAAAGTAGCGTTTCTCAATAATCGTTAATTGTTATTATCAATATTAAGAAGTGTCTAATAAATCCTTCAATTCTCTTCGTTCCTCGACCTCCCCTACCCCCTCCACCCAACCCAAAACCAAAACAAAACAGACACCGACAAACTGATATGATAAATAATATACAAACATCCCTCCAGTGTTAGAATCGTAAAATTTTCAGTTAAGTCAATCATGGTCTCTCCCAAGCCTCTCTCTTTATCCGAATACGTGTGTAGTTTGGCTTGTATTACAGAAAAGTTTGATAACCGTGATCCCCGGGGGTTCTTATCCAGTTTCCCAAATTTTCTCAAAGCTGCTACCCCGGGATTTCAAATCTCGGGGTCATATTTCTGCCCCTCCCCTGTCACCAGGGAATCCGTGGGGTGGTGTATAGTTTTGCTGTTGTGTAAGCTTTTGGTATTTTGTCTGTAAATCCTGCAGATCTTGTTCTAGTCCATGCTATATTTTTTAAAACTTATCACATCTTTTTTTATGTAATAGATTTTTTATTTTGAAATTTGTTTACAAATTTTATTCAGGTTCACAGGTATCAGTTATTATTATGTAATCATAATATTATGTATGTTAGAAATACATTTAAAAGTATGAATGAAATATCTGTTTTTGTTTAAAACTTTCAACGTCTTGTATATCAACACACATATATAATTATCATCAAGATTGTGTTTTCATAAAAAAAGAAATATGAAACGTAACTGATACACAAAATATGGGACCCGTGTTTATAATATTCTTCAAAATTAATCGTTTAAGCTTTTTCGATAATAACAGGGTTTCAATATGTTTATAAGTTTTGTAAAGCACGAATGCATTTTAATCTCCATCAAAGACACCAGATATGATTATGAAAATTACATAACCGAAACATAAATTTCATCACAACGTTACAGGGAGCAGAACGCACAATATCAACCGCCGAGTTTTTACAGCTTCCAATAACACTCTGCCATGTCAATTTTGAAAAACAACCTTCAATTTTTCTTTAATAAATGAGAAAATAAATCGGGCCACCACAGCTCGCCCAGCGTCTAGGGGGTATCCCCTGGCAGTTCACGTGAGAGAAAGATAAACTTTTCCCTCTTACCAGCGGGTCTGTCTCCCGTCCCCGAAAACTAAATCGCCCAAAACATTGCATAATATAAGCAAAATCTGGCGAAACTGGCAACTGCTTTCTTTAAATCGTTTAACACCACTCAAAGCGGCGATTAGAGTTTATCGGCGAAATACGAGCCACAGTTTATGCTCGTCTCGGTAGCTTTAGCTCGGGAACATGCTCGCCGTCTTGTCGTCGTGTGGGAACAAGGGAAGAACTTACATGGCTTACTGTAGCTCCATATGTATCTATCTGAATATAGGCTCGGGAACAAGCTCACTGTCTTGTCGTCGTGTGGGAACAAGGGAAGAACTTACAAAGCTTACTGTATATATTATCTGAATATAGGCTCGGGAACATGCTCGCTGTGTTGTCATCGTGTGGGAACAAGGGAAGAACTTACATCGCTTACTGTATATATTATCTGAATATAGGCTCGGGAACATGCTCGCTGTGTTGTCATCGTGTTGGAACAAGGGAAGAACTTACAAAGCTTACCGAAACTCCATGTGTAGCTCTCTGAATATAACTCAGGAACATGCTCGCTGTCTTGTCGTCGTTTAGGAACAAGGGAAGAACTTGCATATCTTACCGCGGCTCCCTATTTATCTATCTGAATATAGGCTCAGAAAGAGGTTCAATGTCTTTAAGTCGTCTGTGACTTATGTTTTTATCTGAATATATACTCGGGAACATAATAGCTTTCCGGTCGCCATGTGGGAAGAAGGGAATCGACTCTTACAAACCTGTAGCTTTATGAATATTTACACCAGTGGTTGCAAAATATGTTTCCATTTGATTTTTGTCACTTAAACAGCCATGAACGTACCTCATTTATCTGAACACCGCAGCTTACACCTGTCGTGAGTGTATATGTATAAATGATAATGTCAACTCACACAAAGTGTTGCTTAACTGCATTATCTAGAGGTTGACAGATCACACCAGCCGTGTCTGTATATTTTTCTCTATGAATGTTGTCAACTTTCAACGACTAAACGTAATGGATATCTACCTTGAAATATCATAACATTCAGCTTTGAAAACCGTATATTTACACCAAAGTTCTTTGTATAGCGGTTATCAATTATCCTTCATCAGCAAAACACATCGACGAAACGACACAGGACTACAACTGCATTGGGCAGACGGAGAGAAAAGTCCACTATATTGCCCGTGTTTACTCGGGTTTATCTAGTGTTGAGGCAGCGTGCCGGGCTCCGACTCCACATCTAGAGACAATTTCTAGCGACAGTTTAAAACATCCAGACCATATGTAACAACCCAGCGTCCCAAGCTCGCTCAATCCCATTTCTTTGTTCCTATTGTAATTCCCTTCAACCAGCATCTCATCTTCACTTCACATTTGCTTCCAACCTCTTCGTAGCTCGGTGAGATTCTCGGGTGTGATTGGGATACCCTCGCTGTCGCCTCTTTCCGCATTTGAAGCACGATCCACTCCCTTTGAAATAACTGTTCGTTTTCACTAGTAAAAGCTGATATTAACATTTCCTCGTCTTCATGTGCAATGGTCACTGGGCATCGCTTTTGAAGCGCCCATATAATTTTTTATCCGCCCAGGGTCGCTGTAGGCGAGCTTCGATACTATGCTCGATATTATTCGCTGCATTGACTCAATATTACATTTGCGGGTCAGACGGAAGTTTTTTTTGGGGGGGGGGGGGGGGGGGCGAAGTTTTAAAGATTAATTAAGTTGATTGTTTCCCCCTCCCAAAAAAAGCACAAAAAAAAAATCCACTGACACACCTCACCTTTGAAAATTCCTTGATTCAACACTGTATTTAGTTGTTTTAGCGGTGTTTACAGATTTTGAGTTTCGCCTTCGAGAGAAATCTTAAAAGATGGTAAAAGGTGGCAAAAATTCTATGGATTATCTTTTTTCAATTTCGACATACATCCAACGGCATTCTGCGTTAAGTGATCAAATCGAAGTACATCTCTTTTCATTATAGAAGTTATAATGAATTATTATCATAAGTTGTATTTCCTCGACCATTGAATTAGGATCTTTTCAAAACTGATTCAGTTTTCCTAAAAATTATACCAGCTTTCATTATGATGATTTTGTGCATATTATTCACGTGGACTGGTAATATACTAACTATCCGGTTGATGCAAAACAAATTTGATTACATCAAAAATATGTTACTCATATGGAGATATAGATAAAGGAATGTTCGTAGAGTTTGAAACCATATTTTCAGAAAATAAGAGAATATTTTCACCATGCTAAAACTCGATACAAATAGAATATCAGGCACCCTACGGAGAAACACGGAAAGCACCTTGCAATAGGAATACTTGAGTGTCACCTTACAAATACTTTAAAACCTAGCACATGCTGAGGGAATATGTGGGCTTGTTGTCGACAAGATTACCTAACTCATTACGCCTTCCAGCATATTGCGCGTGTCGTTTTCTTCTTCAGGATTCGCTTTCAAACATGTCAGTTTTGTGAAGTCGTTGACTCGGAACAGGTTTTAATCAGGCTTGCATCTATAAATGAATTCATGTTTTTCTTTTTTAGTTTTTGTTAAAACCTTTGTTGGTTTTGAAATTGTGGAGTTTAACTGTAATCCGTTACAAAGTTAAACAAAAGGGAAGTACGGTTCAGTTACATAATGTTTCTGTAAACAATTGTATTTTAAGTGTCTGTACGACAGAATTGGTTCAGTGAAGAGGATTTTAGAAGTTAGAGGAAGCGTATTTGATTACTGAAAAAATAAATTATGATTGAAACCAAAAGGAGATTTTCTTGTTAACATGTCGAGTGACATCGTTGGAGGCATCAGGTGGATTATGTTGAGCATCATGTTGCATCACAGAACCCATTTGAAGGTGCCTCGTGTGACATCAAAAGATACATCACATGGCATCAGGAAAAAACAAGCCTTTAAAAAATGCATCATTTTGCGCCATTTACATGTAAACCCTCATGGAATGAAGAAAGGAATCACATATGTGCATTTTCCAAAACTCGAAGTTCTTACACCGCAACCAGTCTCTGAAAAATTATTTGGAAAATATTGATTATTCATGAAACATAAATGGGAAGAATCATAGATATTCTGAGTTCAATCCACCATAGAATTATAGTTTAAAATGACTGACTTCAGTCTGCATGCAAGACTATGAATGTCTCGATACTGTTAATATTGGTGTAAACCAATACCGTTAATGTAAATACACTAACATATCACCAACACCTTTGCTTATCCTCACATCTTGCAATCAAAGAGATTAACAACATTCCTATACATAGATTATCCCTCTCAAGCGTCTAGTTACCAGGGGGAGGGTACTTGAGTCGAAGCCTGGTACGGTTCGTGCTGAGACCCTAGTCACAATTACCGCTCTCTTCCCGCTGTTATATAATCATTAAACTGCTCCGTCCTATACTGCTAAATCAATAGGGCTAAGAGAGCATCCTTGTCTCAGCGTGTTTACTCGTGCTAGAGACGGTCGCCTGCTACCCAAGAACCTGCAACAAGGTCTTTGATCTTGCATATCAAAAACTCTCACAAGTCTCTGCTATTTCGTCTTGTACAGTATTCAGGGGTCGCTGGGTTTTCATTAAATATGTTCTTTCTGAATTAGGATGTTTGCTTCCAGGCCACGAGGTCAATATGGCTGTGGTTTGTGCACCGATTGTTCATCAATTATTCGACCTTTTTTTTCGAACGATTTAAGCTGATCAGAACCGTTTTTCACTACTCAGATCTGATCTGATTTCCATTGCTGTTGTACTCGAATATTCCGTATTATGATACCATGATCTCAAGTCTAAAGTTAGTTCTTAAACATATTACAGCGATCCATACATATCTCCGATAAATGGTTCACCCGTCCTTAACCTCCGATTTACTTTCTGGTTTTATATGTGCTCCCGACATGCCATGTTAGAATGAAGCTTATGTTGACATTACTTTACTTAAAAATGATCGTTTTCATATTAATGTTAGTGTTATAAAACAGAAAAGGTATGTTTACTCGACACTTATTTTATTCATATTATTTGTATATCCTGAAACTATCGGTGGTTGTAATCAAATTATTCTAAGCATGGTTTTGCAAATTATAAGAACACCTTCGCGAATTTACCATATGATATTCCCTTTGATGTTACAACAACTTGAACTAATCGACATATGCTATTTTTTAAATATTCAAGTCAGGCATTACATAAGTAACACTCTGAATATAAGACAATAGATCTTAGGTATTGTTAGACTTCATTCATCACTAAATCTTTCTGTATATGCCATCAATAATGAATATTACTATACATCTATTTGCAGATAATCACCTTCTCGTAAATAGCTATAAACACTCACATTTTCTGTGATCATTTTCAATTTGTAATCCTCAATATTTTCGTATCTATATCGTACACAAGTCTTACATCAGCCATGCAGTTTTAAAGTAATATTTAAAATGTTTATTTTAACGATGTCTACTTTCCTTCAGACGGCCCACTGATGTCACAGCGAAATTTCCCAGCATCGTTCTGGAACAGCGCCTACCAGCCCACCCCGACACCCACCCTGGGTCACCCTGACTTCCAGTTCTCATCCAACCCCTACTTCCCCTCCCTCCACGGCATCTCGTCCCTCCACCAGGACCCCTGGCACTACCCCCTCAGCTCGCAGACCTCCTCCTACCCCCACAGGGGGATGCACTATGACCTCTCCTACCCCTCGATGGCCACCACGAGTCGTTTCTCCCCCAACTACGGGTCTCTGCTTATGAATCCCTCCATGAGAAGCAGTCAGTTTGGCTCTATGGGGCAATGCGATCTGAGCAAAGGTGCAGATCCTACAAGACCCAGGTACCCAGACCCGAGGCTTGGGACAGAATTCTCGACGCATTCAGGTTTACCAGGTAAATATGAATTTTGATGTATAAAAATTATCCCTGTAAGGATTTATACAGCGTCTGTATACTATGACGAAGACCATTTCGATCTGGGTTTTTTTTCTGAGACTCTCACTTTTCATCTGATTTTTTTCTGAGACTCTTACATTATCTCAAGCTAAAGATACCTTAGCTTTTGATCTATGTTGGCAACGGATTCTTTACTGGCTCTTCGTTTTTGTTTTCTGAGACTATCACATTTTGATCTGATCTTCTTCTGAGACTCTTACATTATCTCAAGCTAAAGCTACCTTAACTTTTGAGCTATTTTGGCTACGGATTCGTCACTGGCTCTTTGTTTTCGTTTATGTTAGTTTCCCACTCATTGTTTTATAATGATAAACAGGCTGTCAGTAACACTTTGGCAGTGAAAGTCACTATTAAAAGGATCGTTGGTGTCATATGCCTCAAAAGGCCCCTAGGCACGCCAAGCAATGTGTCTAAATACACAGTCACCCAAGATAGAAACGCAAAGTCACAATCAATCGCCAAGCTATATCCGTGTTTTAAATAAGTACAGCTTAGCATGTACATTTTGATTCATTACATAACTAATTTGGAATTAGATTTACTCTTAGATACATCGTAGATTTGTAGATGCACATGTTTGAAATTTCAAAAGACTAATTTTTTACTGTCACCATTATTTAACCTGTAAATTCGGTGTATGTGTCTTGGACAATGGCTTAATTATCTGCATTTGTAAGATCTTATTTTAATCATATTATTGATAACCACAGATCTCGCTTTCCTTATGTACCTATGGCTGCAATCCGCTGCATGTAAAGTGCAACTATTCCAATTCAGACATTTAATAAACAGATAAGTCAGTATTCACCCACAATTAATCAATAAAACTACGCCTCGTTCTTTCAAAGTTAGGTCTTTGACAAACTGAAACAGTTTAATACTTGGTAACAATTCAATAAAAGGAAAAAATAAAGTGATAAAACTACTAAATAAAAAGATTCGTTAAAAGGCGAGAGAGAATAAATCACTCTGCGAGAAATCTAAATATACTCTAACCCGAGAGAAAATTAAAAAGCATGTTTATAACAATCTCCGAAAGGAAACATATATTTCATGGGGAGATTGTGAACTGGACCACCCTGAAATCGTTTGAAGTTTCGTAACAGCCAAATACAACTGTTGCAAGTAATATATAGCTTGTCAATTTCGTCATTGCAACACGGTGCAAGAAAGTTACAAACATTTATTTACCCAAAACATGCCACTTAAATTTGACAACGCCTCTCAAGCAGCAAGCTGGGTCTCTAATTGAGTAATTAAAACTATTTGTTACGAACCCCTCTGATTGAAAAGCTTAGCAACTGTTTTTGAACTGCTGGTGCATTTCATGTTTATTTCATATCACGCCGAGCACGTGTTGAAATTTACAACACCGTGCGCTTCATGGTTTTCGTGGCGATAGGCAGTGAAAACAAACAGCAATCAGACGTGTAGATTTATATACTTAAACACTTCTCGGCTGGCAATAGGAAAATACAAATCTTGGCTTTGAAATGAAAGTTTGAAAATTATCATCTAATGAAATTACAAAACTCCTTTAAAAAATCATTTGTGAATTTAATTATCATGAATCCAAAGGTAACTCACTAAACTAAAAAAACGATTAAAACCTACAAAAATATACATACATATATCACTTTTTAAATCATATATTTTACAGTATTGTTGTCATTCATTTAACTTTTTAACTAAGAATCAAAAGTAATAGATTTATGAATACAATGCAAGCCACGGTCAAAAGAACTATTCTATTCTTAACGTATGTTCGTATATCCCTAAAGTAAAATTCTGCCTTATTTATTTCTTAATCTACATGGTTTAATGTTTTATATTCACACTCCATCTTGAACAGTAGCAAAAAAGATGATAGATTTAATAATTTTACATGACTATGTTAATGGCATTTCTAGTGATAGATAAATTCCATATCATCGCTCAGATGGGTGAGAGTTATAACACCTGTCTAGAATTTCAGACACAAACGAAATAACGATTTTCTCGACAAAACAAAAAAATTCCTTCCAAAAATTTGAAAAACAATCAAAGGACCGGTAACAGCAAATGGAAATGAATAGAGATTATCAATTAATTTCATCCTCAAATATTATCTTCCTTAGAAAAATGACAACGTTAAAAATGTAAAAAGAACTGAAATGGTTGAAGGAAATTACCATCACGATCTGATTCAGTCGCTACATTGATTTCGAATCTTGAAGAACAATACAGTGTCTGTATTGAGATAAAACCTTGTACATTTTTGTAACGCCAAACTAAATAAAAATATTTGTGGCTAAATTTCATGAAATCCAAAAACGTTTCTTCACGTTTGGTCGTACTTCTGTTTTTGATGAAAGCGACATTGTACGAAAGCCCTAAACAATAGCTCGTTTTAGAATCCACTATATTACTTTGGGCGATGTATGTGTAAATAAGGACATTGTATCAACACACGAGAGAAGCAACTCGCTCAAAACAACATGTTCGACATAATTATCATGTATCTAACTGTTTAGGAATACTCGATCAAGGCCATACTAGTCTACCGAATTCCAACACCAAGGTAAACTACTGCAATTTTATCCTTTAGTAACTTTTGTATTGAAATGTACAAGTAGAACTCAATCAATATCGATGGCTTATGATATAGATACAATAATTGCTTTAAAGTTCAAAACTGTTACACAGATATTCCGAATATGAATTATTCACATTCAATTATGCAAGTTCAACATTATTGTGCCTGTATACCAATGCATATCTTACATTACAAAACTTCACCTCAATTCACCGTTTAATGGGTGTGCATATTTCTTTAAAAGTTATAATAGATAGATTTTACTTCAATATTTGCCGTTTCAAGTTAACTCAAAACTACTTTCGATATTTGATATTCGACTTCAACATGACTTTTTACCCTTACAATTACTGTTTCACACTTGATATAAAGTAACAATATTTGGAAAAAAAAACTGTTGATGTAAAAGATGATTAAAGCAAGCTATCAATTCTTATCATATTTGGTTTGAGAACTTTTCAATCGATTAATGTATAATTTTACTACATAGAAATAATATAACAAGTCAACATATACTCATACTTTTGCAGTACATTGCAAGCTTAGGTTTACAAAATCAAAGCATTCGACCTTTCGATGATTACCTCATTTTTCTTATATGTAGACCAAGTCGAAGTCTGCGCTTGGAATGTGCTGTTTAGATGTTAACAATGGGTACTATTTTCAAAATAAAACTACTTAATAAAATCAAAGAGCTGCATAAACAATTTTAGAAATGGATAAAACTGTTCTCAAATCACGTTTATTCTTAAATTATAAATACCGATAGTGTTATGAAGAAACTTTTGTGACAAGACAAGGCATTTCAAAATAAAGCAGTCACCTGTTGTTTTAAAGTTGAGTTCATAATCAATACTTCATCGAAGAGTTCTTTGGTATATGTGTATAAGTATAAATGTGTAAACCTTCTACATACCGTTCACAGAAGCTATTTTACAATCTGGGGTGAATGCAAGAAGGGCACATTTCCTATATTGATCAAATATTTATAAATCACCCCCTTCAATACAAAGATCTAGCATATATCTATAAGTATTTAAAGATTGGATTTCTCTGTCTATCTGTCTCGATCTGTCTTCTATGTCTGTCTGTCTCTCTGCCTCTGTCTCTGTGTCTGGGTGTGTTCTCTTTCTCTTTCTCTCTCTCTCTCTCTCTCTCTCTCTCTCTCTCTCTCTCTCTCTCTCTCTCTCTCTCTCTCTCTCTCTCTCTCTCTCTCTCTCTCTCTCTCTCTCTTCAAATTTCTATACACACACAAGGTGTATTCAGGGTGCAGATAGAATATACTATACCCAAGTCACTCATCTCCTAAAAACACCAAAACTCCTAAAAACACCAATCTTGAGAATACGCCAATTTCAAGGCGTGCAGCTCACATGTAGGAGAGAGCGATTCTATCTTATCTGGTCGAGACTTACTCCAATTACTGTCCTATATCGGTGAAGTAATTAAACACATTGTGAAATCTACCATCTCCAGCAGTAACAAATCGTCTTCTGCTCTGGAAGTGGCATCAAATAAAACCTAATCTCCTCCGAAACTATTTTGAAACGAAAACCCCGCCCAGTTTAAATCACACACTCTTTCTATGCCCATGTGTTCCTAGAACACCTCGTTATCGCTTGTCTATAAACAATACATGCTGATATTGGAATTATCGTGCGTGATCGTATCTTCGTCTCTATAACCTTCTAACATATGTGAAGATTTGAGCTCGCCATTTTCTCCCAAAATTAATTCGGGGTATTTCTGAGGCGTTACTACGTAAATGTGCTTTCAATTAGAGGACTTGACATATAGTCCGTGACGCTCAAAGATGAGGTCTTTATTACATAAGTTTTTGATATTCAGTTTTTATACGACATTTGTATGGTTTGACAAAAGAGCAAAAAATTGCGGAACATCCAACAGATTTATTCTAGATCCTATTCGAGTTCATAGTTCCCGCTGACGTGTTCAGTGAGCAATATTTTTTTTAAAAGTCCAATAAACAAGTGTAAATGTAGTTTAGGAAATAGTATGACTGACCTTGTCAACGATTAGATGAATTATGGATAAAGAATGTTATATAATCCGACGAAAACAGAAAATGTAAATTTACGAGTTTTTTTAAAGGACCTGGAATTACGATTTGAGCTACTTGAATGAATCAAGAAAATAGTTATTACTTAAATTTGGTATGGATCTACGTTAGATATATAATTTGTGTCAATGTAAATATGTGGATTGGGAGCGAAGCATAAATGTACATAAAATATCATGAATAAAATGAAAATTATCATAAAACACGAGGTTTAACTTATGCTAAGGATATGGATTAATCGTCATCCATGGGTGAGACTAAGATACCGATAGACCTAATGCTTGAGCTAAAGACGAAAGAACCAAGAAAATATACAAATCATAAAAATAATTTAAGTTAAAATAAAAATCATTCAGGAATAATTGCTAAGGCTAAGGTGAACGAACGAGTAGTGAAAACTGATAAATCATAACATATGTATGCTAAGCGAATGGCTTAGCCACCCATCTCCCCTCCTGAGTTACTGAGTAATGACAGCCCTGTCTCGTATATCTGCGTTACAGTTGGGGAGTCAACACACCATGCTAATTTCCTCGCGGTAATCTGACCCATTCGCTAAGATTCCATGGGCTGTAGAATTTATCGTCATGACAATAACTATATCCATGCCTATTTGTCTTACAGGTTTGGAGGGATCCCTGCAGGAGGCGGGTAAAGACTTATACTGGTTTTAAAACAGCCCTAGAAGGACTTCCGAAAATGTCTTGTCAGGCCTGTTAAACGCAAGGTTTCGACACAGGTGATGTTTGCCCTACTAAGCTCTGAAGGATTGGCAAATCACTTCAATTACCTCCTATGGCCCTTCTGAGATTGCGACCCGCGATTCAAGATGGCGACATGGCCTTCCGACTCCGAGAAACAGCGTCGGCCATATTGGCTGAAGGATTATGCGACTCAGGAAAATAATTTGAAATATTTCAGAAGGTCTTAGTCATCGGGAGTTAAGAAAACTGGTGGTGTTTTCTGTGAAAGCTAGCTCCGGACAAAGATGTGTGGTGCAAAAATGCGTTGAGAGACAACACCGACTAACTGACAAAGAATGTGATTGCGTATCACGCGAGATCCAACCTACCTTGACATAACCTGAGTTACATTCTGAAAAAGGACAGAATTGTAATGTGATGAAATAAACAATAGTGCTCAGTGCTTATGGTCTGTAGAATCTCGTGAAATAGTGGTCAAAGACTTCATTTGAAGCGTGTTCAATACTGAACATGAACCCTGTGCCATACTAAGAAATCATTTGAGCAATGTTCAGTAATACAATGAACTCTGTACCGTACTAAGACATCTCCTGAGCAATGTTCAGTAATACAATGAACTCGTGCCGTACTAAGACCTATCTTGAGCAATGTTCAGTAATACAATGAACTCTGTGTCGTACTAAGACATCTCCTGAGCAATGTTCAGTGCTACAATGAACTCTGTGCCGTACTAAGACCTATCTTGAGCAATGTTCAGTAATACAATGAACTCTGTGTCGTACTAAGACATCTCCTGAGCAATGTTCAGTGCTACAATGAACTCTGCTCCTTACTTAGATTTCACTTGATCTATGTTCAGTACAGGCTTTGAACGCAATATCGTACAAAGATTTCACTTAAACAATGTTCGGTACTGACTGTGAACAACGTGCCGCGTAAAGATATTACTTGAACAGGGTCAGTAGGGGCTATGAACGCATTGTCGTACAAGAAACAATTTGAACAGTGTTCAGCCCTGTGTAGTGCACAGATTTCACTGAACAATGTTCAGTAGTGACTGTGACGCTGTTTCCTAAATAAATCACCTAGAAATTGTTCGGTATAATGAGTATGACGGCAATGTCATACAAAGACTTCACTGGACCAGTGTTTAAAACTGAGTATGAAAGCAATCTCATACAAATGCTTCACTTGAACGTCGTTCAAAAGTGACTATTAACGCAGTGTCATACAAATACTTCAATTGAACGGTGTTTAAACTCACAATGAACGCAGTGTCATACAAATACTTCACTTGAACGGTGTTTAAAACTGACTATGAACGCAGTGTCATACAAATACTTCACTTGAACGGTGTTTAAAACTGACTATGAACGCAGTGTCATGCAAATACTTCACTTGAACGGTGTTTAAAACTGACTATGAACGCTATTTCGTACAGAGACTTGGCATCTTTTTAAACGTGTCTCATTCCCTTTCAATACCGTCATCTCTCACCCTATCATAATCACAATATTTTCTATGATATTCATATAAACAAGTAACTTACAACTTTTCATGCTTTCATTCTCGCTCTTTTGCTTCAGAGAAACAAAGTTTATACCCAGAATGTGTTCAACCATAAACCGAAATCTTTCAGATTCTTCAAGTGTTCATTTGCGTCATAAAACTATTTAAGTTTTTTAAAACTACATTATTACATTTTCCATGTACTTAATTTATTTTAATCACAAACATACTCGAATGTGAGCATTCTCTGTATACTCGAACATTTTTTAAAAGATTTAAGTGAAATGAAATAATTTAAAGGTAAATTTTGAATTCAAAAGATTTTAAATTGCAAAGCGATGAATTTCCCACCTATTTTGAAATAAAATCATTAAGGTAAATTTCGAATATGAAAGATTTTAAATTGCAATGCGAAGAGTTTTCTCCTTCTTATGATCTGAAATTTGTCTTTACGCTCTCTAATAATAACTAACATTTAGGAAATTTTCATTTTTGTCAGCTTTCATATTAACCATTTGATGCATTGATCATCTTCTGCCTATGGCGACAATACCTGTGATAGCTCACCTTCATTATTATTATTATTATACCCTGACGTCATGTCCATTGTGACATCATCGTTGTGACGTCATCATTTGTATTATTACGTCATTGATTATTATTTGTATATATGATTCATGAAATAAATATGTTTTCTTAATAATGAGACTCGTTGATGTTTGTTTCATGTTTTGTTATATAGACTATAGTCATGTTAGCATCATAGGAGGTGGCACGTGGTCCTGTGCGTAGCTCAGTTGACTGCTATCAGTGAAATTCAGCAACATCTGGCGTGGCTCGCCGGATGGGTGGGTTACCCGATCGTTGCTGTATTAACTGAGAGTTCAAGGGTTATTCCCTGCCCCACACTGAGACACGAGCTGAGAAACTTGTGGTGTCTCCTTAAGCAAGGGACTTTACTCGAAATGTGCTTCTGTTCACCCAGCATTACTAATTGGGTACCTGGTGTAGATTGTTTTGGAGGTGACCTTTAAGCGCTTAATCGGCAGCTTGGGTTAGACCAGGGTAATAATGCAGGGAGCGCCTTGGCGCTATAAAAATACCCTATTAATTTATATCGAATACAATGGTGGGATAATGCCCTATCTTTAAAATGCAGAACAACAATGAAAACATATATAAGTGAACAAATTGTTATTGGCAAAGTTGTCGATATGACTGCATTAAATGATGAGAAGAATTTTATTTCAATAATATCAAAGTTGTAAAAGAAAAACATAACGTATTATGCCAGGAAAGTTTGATTTTACACTAAACTAGGGAAGGAAATAGTTAAATGAGATAACGTGATAAATTGTGAAAACAACAACAGGAAACTGGGTATTCTAAGAAGACTTTGAAAACTGAATAATTGATACGTAATAATTTAACACATAAATATATGTAAAAGAGAATAAAGTACTCTCAAATGGGGATACATTACCATCGAAGAAACAATTGTATCACAATGAATACACCAAAAAGCAGTGTTTAGTATTATTACAACAATATTAAGATGCATGAAAAGATACTAACACTAGATTTTAAGTACTTACGTATTGTGCTGAGAGTATATTCATACAAGTTATAAAGGGGGAATTGTAATAACCTCAAACTATACCAAAAACAGAAGCAATGGGGAAGGTAATGGTTAGAAACCATTTTGAACGCTAAACAGCAATAGACAAACACAAGAAGTCTTTTTTTTTAAATAAACAACGAAAAACGAGTAGGTGCGTTTACGTAAAACCAGGTAGTAATTGAAATACACATTGCAAAAAAGGAAATATCAGATTCTATAAACAAAAGATATGAAGTTTATGAACAATTATTCAACTATGACAAAAGAAGTTTGATAACGATTCATGATATAATTAATATTTTCGATCAAAAAGCTTTGCAGAATCGGCATAATTTCAGACGTTGCATAGTTCATGAATGAAATTAGAGACACATCCACTGGCTGGGTACACGTGACTATGTTTTTCATTTGTTAATCAAAATTTACTTCCTATAATGAGTTTCCCTACATAGTATAAAATTCTCTAACTAACAAATTAATGTATCTAGTCATTCATAAAATTCTCTCAAAGTTCCGAGGAATTTAATTAATTGAAAACATGAGCCAGTTAAGAGAATTCAGGATTCTATGCTAAAACATAGAATAATTAAAAAAATGGAATTCATACAAATTTTCAAATTTTCAGTCACTGATGGTAACTTTAAGAACACGTGTTTTGGTAAATAATTATAATAATTAATACGTAATATATTTTCAAGATACATAAAATGATTTCATACCAACCAATAATGATTATTATTTGTATTTCATCTTTTATTAAAAAATTGGAAATTATAAAATTATTTCGATGCCTTTTTAAAATGCATAGACACCTATTTTACTCCAAAAGCGATAAAACCGTATTGCTGTGGAAACTGATTGTACAAAGATTTTATTAAGATACCCTATTTGTGAATGATTCAAACGATTTTAAATTTAAAATAGAATTTACTTTTAAGTATCAAGGAGTTATAGAACCTAGAAACCTTGTCTCTTAAATCCAAGTAAATATGTTATCTTTAAAAACAAAACGTAAACATTCGTGTTCAATCTATGAACTTGATATAGATATCTGGTAGATAAATCCTGCCTATTGCAGGTGCGTGTCTAATGAGTGTGCACGTGAATATATTCCATATACATAAATCAAATATAACTGAGACCTAAGGTTGTTGAATAATGTGTATATTGTGTTAAATGAGATTAATAAAGCGTCTGTTGTTTGTTTAATTTATCTTGACGAAGAATATAGCTTATGTTTAATCAAAAGTTTATTTTTGAATTTTACGAATTGAGTTAAAGCTTCGATTGTTAAAATACAGACAGATTAAAACATTTTTAGAGGTACACAGAGTATCAGCTATGTCAAACTTAATAAAAGATCAAGAAGTAGTTATTGTTTCTGGAAATATGCATCTTAAAGCTTATCGTTCTATCGTAAGGTAACGAGGATCAATTTAAAATTAAGATTTGTGATCGGACAATGCCTCAAACGTAGTTTTAGAAACTTCTTCACAGCAGACAGAACGACAAGGTATGGTCGGAAGTACTTAGTGGGTCATTTAACTAATATATTTGTAAATGGGACGCAGAATCTTACACATGAACGGAATTTGATATTCACCTTTATGTCATAATTCTTGTAAATTATAGTAATAAACAAGAGCATTTACTGAACCTTTATTACGGCATCATGTTGCTATGGTCAGAAGTCTCATTCTCTAAGGAAATTCTTTGTGTTCTCAGATATTCTAAACACTTAGTTCTTACATGAAATCTCTGATTTAGTGCTAGTAAGAGTAGTAATTCTGGACAGCTCAGGAGGGTGAGAATATCGATCTGGAAAAGGGATAATACTACTCGTGTCTTTCTTACAGATGATACTTCGGGATGTCGATTTATGTAATAAACGCTTATCAAAAATCATTTCTATATAATTTTAATGACATATTTTCGTTTTTAAACTTATTACAATAACACAATTCCGCGATATGCGTTTTTTAATACTAAATAAGTTTTGGTATCGATTCTTCAGATAAGGATATCATGATCAATATGTGTAAAATGAAATGTATGTAATGTAATACATAAATGATATTTACGAATGCGTGAAAATAAAAAAGTAAAAGTAAAAAAAATATAGATATACTTTTCTTTACAACCTTAAAATTTCGTTTCCAAATAAATAATCCATTCGTAATGTTCCTCTGATAAGTTTATCGAATATGTTTCTCTTTATGTTTTTAAGGATTGAGAATATCTTTATTGTACGTGTGGCTCGTGTATGACCCCGATGATCGTTATTGGTTTAATTCAGCAACACTTGAAACTCATCCAAGACTGAATATATAGAGGATATTTGATTAAGTTTGTCAAATACGATGTTTATCTCATCGAGTGGTGGGGTTGGAGCTGATATTATATATTATATGATATATATCAACTTCAACCCAACCACGAGATGAGATAAACATTGTATTTGACAAACTTAATAAAATATTCTATTTATTATATAAATTCTTTCTAATTTTGTTGATTTTTAGTGTTTATGATGTCTATAAACATTTCATAACCCTAAAAGTAGTCCCGGCACAAAGAGGCCCTGGAAGGTTCACCAGCAGTGACGATATATTATATCGCTACTGTCACCAGTGACGATATATCATATCGCTACTGTGACCACATACAAGGTTTATTTCACTGATAAATCCCAGTATTTCATTGCTTATTATATAATAAATAGGCATAACCCGTCACGAGATGAGAGATAAGTGATATCACATTGAAAACCACAGATATTATGTTTATCAAATGTTTATGGGGCTGAAAATATAGTGATTTAAAACTGCTTTCTTGCGACGTCATACCATTCTTAAATCATCAATTAGAAACTGCGACGACGTATTGTAGAAGTGACGTCATACCACTGTACACGTTACGTCATCTCCTCTGTGATTTTCACTTTGATGAGAAAGTGATGTCAAACTGCAGTGGTGCGAACACTTTTCTCAAACTGAGAAACTCAATCTCTCATCTCGAAGCACGTACAGCTGCATGCCAAAAGTTTGTTCACATATGTGAATATACTAGTGCAAATATCATATAATTTGAGATGCCTTTGATTTATCGTAGCGTTGCGAAAAACCAACGTATAATATTGAATTTTTCAAAACACATATGCAGATCCATTCTTCATTAAGGCAAATGTTTCTCGTACCCCACAATTACCCGTAACAGTTTTGGCTGGTCATTGAAGTGACAAGGGGTCAAAATTCCGAAAACACTCATTTTTATTTTTCTCCATAAAATCCTTTATAAGTTATCAACTTCTTAAATATTAGTCACGTTTGTTTCTTAGCACAAAGTCAATGTGATTATGTTGGTTTTAATCTCAGAGAGTCGATATGGAACATTTTATTTGATATTTCACGAAATCGAAATTTTGAAAATTTGACCCCCTCTGTCTTTAACAAAATGCCAAAATTAGAATTTTTGCACCAGTGACCAGACGATCCCAAAATGAGTCCAAGAATGGCTATTTCCCACATTGACAGTGGGTGATCCATTGTCAGTTTTGCTCAAGTTATTCTATTGACGTTGAGACGAAACCCAAATAACATGAACATTTTCATGAATGGGTTGTTCTGTCCTTATCTAGATTTGCTCTACAAGAGGTTATGTTTCGACTAAGCTGAATTTAAGTTTAAAGTAAACTTTGCAGGTACAGCAAACATTTTTCGACTTTAAAAGTTGGCTGTTTTATAAGGGTTACGTCGGACTAGAGTCTTAGGTTAGACTATGGTGATGGCTATATTGTAGGTAGTGACCATGCATTGTTCATACCAGGATAACAATGATGCATTTGGTTATGGAAAATGCGTTCTTTCCATTGCAAGTCCGGACTGACCATCAGAAATGCAGTTCAGAAGCTGTAAGATAAAGTTAAAAAAATAACTACCCAATCAAAATAGAACATGGTTATAATGAGGTTCTAATGCCATATCCAAACAATTGACATTACCCTTTTAATGTAAATTTCATCTCGTTTTTCTTCGTAATATCAGGTTTGATGTGGATTGGGATGTTGATGACAAAGATCAAGGAATTTAGCTTTTCACCCGGTCGAGCATTATAGAAAATCAAACAATCTTCATCCATATGAATAACTTGACTGTCAACCACACAGAAATACAACACATTTCCAGAATGCGTTTGTTTTAAACGTGTAAAAAGGCATTCTCTCCCAGCAGAGGAAGTAGCTCCGTCATAAATTTGTATATAGGAATTTATGACGGAGCTACCTCTGTTGGGAGAGAATGGTAAAAAGGAAGAGAGAAAAGAAAACAGTTATTACACGAATTTACTCTTGTGACAACGCATGCATAGAAGCGGATCTTAATTAGTAAATTAACATATTTCAATATGAATACTTCAAATTTCAACCAAGAACTTCAAGCTAAACGTGTCAATGTTTGAAGTGTTTAGAAACTGATTTGAGGAGATAAAGAATTTATAGCATTCTTCTTTGAATTCTGAATCATGATAATGTAAATCATAACATAAGAGTAGCCGGTTTTTCCAAAATGGCGGACAACAACTTGATTTATATTCATGCGCTGGTGAATAACTGGGTGGCAGAGAAAATTAGTTCTTTCAAAAATGCAATAAACAAGAAGTTTTCCTACCATAAGCAAAACGGAAAACATAAGTGGAACATACAGTGATACAGGTTCACGGTGGAACTACTTTTTCCTGGGCATATAAACAGGAGGTGTCGACGCCAATTAAAAGCCAAATGAAAAGAAAACAAAGGAAATAGTTCCGTTACGCTTAGATTGAGAAGAAGATGGTTGTGATTGCAAGAATCCGCTATTGTTACATAGATCCATGGTTAAACAAAGGTCTGCTACATCTGATTGTTATGATAATAAAGCGAAAAGTAGAATTTGTAAAAATAAGTGAACCTTGCAAGTGTTGGTAAAAGCTTTCTGTCTCCGGTAGATTGAGACATTGTAAGAAATAACAGCGGTCCTTAAGGACAATGTACAGTGTCGTACATAATAAAGTACAGCATTTCTGTCTTTGACAGATTGGGACACTTGAAATGGCACCAGAGGTCTTTGAGGGCATTGTACAATGTCGTAGAGAATAAAGTGTATCATTTCTTTATTTGACAGATATAGACAGGTCTTTGAGGACACTGTGCAGCGTTGTACATGATAAAGCATACATTTTCTGTTTGACATATTTGAACACTTTAAAAGGGTCCAGAGGTTTACCCTTTCTGTGTCTAATACATTTTGATGCGTCAAGACGTTGCATTGTTTGTAGGACAATCTACTGTGTCGTAAATAATACGTTTATATTCTTTCTATGTTTGGTATGTCTTGAGGAATCACAGGTCTTTGGGGATATTGTACAATGTCATACAGAATAAAGTATACACTTTCTGTATTTGGCATATGTGGACATCTTGAAAGTCACTAGATGTGTACCCCTTCTTGACTAACCTATCGGGATACTAAAAGCGGCAACATTATTCTTTCGAAGACATTGTTCAGTGTCTCACAAAATAAAGTATAAACTTTCTTTAATAGACATATCTGGAAAATTTAAAATGCTTCTGAAGTTAACCCTTTCTGTGCCTGAGATATCTTGGATACCCGAAGAAGCTACATGGTTAGTTTATCACTTTGTACAGTTTCTCACAAAAAAAATCAAGTATATCCTTTCCATACTTGATATGCAGTGTAAATTGGCATCATCGGTCTTTCAGGATATCTTACAGCGCCGTACAAAATAACGTATACACTTCCTGTCATTGACATATTTTTGAACACTAAAGCATGTTTACACTGTTACAAATATATTATACTTAAACATGTTTTATTTTGAAGACAGTGTAAAGTGTCAAACAGAATAAAGTGTATGCCATTAACAGCCCAAAAAGGTTTTAGTCGCTATGACAGTCAAATGTGACAAAAAGAACCTGAGGTATTTAGCGCATATGTACAGTATCGCCCAAATGAAAGTAAATCCTGTTTTTCATCATTACGCCTAAGATATAGCCATTGCCCGACGCATACAAAAGGTTTGAGGACAGCGTATAATTTCGTTAGGGCTTTGAGATTTATATTGTACGTGTCTCCCATATATTTTAAAGATTGAGCGAAACATAAACATCTTTGAGGGCAGCGTACAGTGTCGAACAATAGAAAGTGTATACATCTGTCTGTAATAGTTTGAGACTTTGCTCCAAGCATCACAAATCTTTCATATCTTATTTTGCTAATAGTTTTGATTGTTTGTTTATCAATTATAAGGGTGTCGTCTAGTCATGTCTAATTTGCACTTATCGTTACTAAAATCAACACCGTTACTTTAATATCGATGTAAAGACTTTTGAATGCTAACGTAACAGTTAAGAAAATTTAGTAATATTCTTCAGTTTCAAACTACAACGAAGGGACAAAACAGTTAGAGCTCATTGTGCGTGTAAATGTATCTATGAACTTTTTTTTAACCAAGACTTAATTTTAAAAAAAAAGCGAATGTAAACAAGTTGGTTTCTCAATGTTCTCAGATAGTATGTACATACAATATTCAAAATACCCAAAAATTGCTATAGGCGAAAAAGCAGTTATTCTAAATTCAAAAGTTAGAATGATACACGTAGAAATAGTGTATCAAATATTTCTCCAAAAAAAGCTAATTTTGAATAGAATGCGTTTTTTAAGCTAACGTCAATATTTTAATTTGGTTTAAACATATTTTTATTCATATAAGAATCTGGTTCGGTAAACAAGCAAGTCTTTGCTTTTATGAATACCTCACCAGTACAAAACGTAATAAGCAAAGTTCACAAGAACGAGACAAATAAAGAGAACAAAATACAAGAAAAATTCAACATGACAACATATTTTAATTTACTGATGGTATTCCCATAAATTCATTTTGAACATCTCTACAATCAACCCGAAATCATTTCACAGGGAAATTCAGATAAATTAATTGAATACGAATCACCACAAAATGAAGATGTATCTAATAACCTTACGATTGTAATCGAAAGACCACGCAATTATGTATAACATGTTTCAATCAGTAATGAAAAATTAGAGGTCGTACAATGCGATGATTTAATTCCGAGAGTAAGAAAAGTACGGCATGTTTTCATTTCATTGCTATGGATCTTCAACAATAAGACATTGAGTAGCGCCGGCTGAAATATACACCACTTTTATTTGACTTGAAGAGCCATTGAATCAGCGAGGCGCACGTGCAGCACGAGATGTTTATATTGCCAATAGCCATTCACAGTCTGTGATAAAGGCGGGGCAGTTTTATTAGCGGACAGCTGCACGCGTCCGAAGCGAAGAACTAATTAGCGCGGAAGATTATCCCTTTACGCTGTAGAAAGTTGTGATGAGTTTTACAGATTTCGTATCAGTACAGAAAAGTGATCTCTAATGTTTTTTTGTGTGTGCATATTTAGATAATTAGTCATCAAGTTATTAAATACAGTATATTGTATTATTGCATTATAGATATATTGCGGTTAAACCATAATTAATTACCAAGTTATAAAGCAAATGCACTCATTTTGAAATATACGTCCTTGTTTATAGATATAGATTTAAAACGACACGTATTCTTTAAAGTATATTATCCTAATCCTTCTGAAACTATACCTTTTCTTTCTTTGCGTATTTCCAATAGTCATACCCTTAACTAGGGCAAATTATTGACTACAAATTCTAACATTATCCGCTTTAACATTGAATATGGTATATGACATGATATTGTGTTGTACGTTACTGTATCGTATGTCATGATAATGGAATGTAAACAGAAACGTCTTACTAATTTATCACTTCTAAAAGTCATCACAATTTTAATTCAAGAATACGAGATGTTAATTCAAATTAAAATATTCGAAAATCCGAGTTTGTGTTTTTGACAGTCTACATTGTGGTTTCAGTTGTTTCAAATGCTCTTTGGAAAATAGCCCGCCAAAATTATTGCACTCGGATATTTTCGGAAATATTCGGCAACTGTCGGAATCTTTGGGTCAGGTAGCCGACCACCGGCAAACAAATACATTGTTTTTCAAGCCACACGAACAGTTTGTCGAATCAAGACGTCTATATTCGTCAGCACTACGTGAAAATATTCTTACCAGCTTCATTTATCTCCCTTTGTTTTTGTCGCGCCAATACTAGATCACCTAAAGACAGGTCAGAAATCGCTCTAAGACACTGGATTCTTATGCATTTTGCTAATAACAAAATATGATTTTATTTGTGCGTTGAATTTTCATGAAATCGTTAATCGAGGAATTTTGTAATGATATTTTAATAATAAAACCTTTTTATTCATGAAATGCTGCCATGGAGTGCTTAAAACAAAGATTTCATATCTAGCACAACTCACAAATTGATTTTCATAGATCTAGGCTTGTTAATCTTAAGTTTTCTTCTAAAATAGTGATTATGTTTTGGATAGTTATTAATTAGAAATAATCTTCATGGGAGAAGTTCTTCTAAAAGACTCAATATTATAAACTTTATTGACATTAGAGTGCTTAGCGGCCTATTAATCATGATAATTTGTTTTTAAAATGTACCATTATAGTAGCCTTCTAAACGAAGACTTGTATCAACCTTCGCAATGGAAACAGTGCCAGCTGATAGAACTTTTAAACGAATCAAAAAGTCAGAGTATGTTTTTGAACATTTTGTACAAAAAGTGGTCATGAAAAAGTGTTTGACTTCAGAAAGTAGGAGTACAAATGTTTCATATAGTAAAGTTTTCATCCATGACTTAAGCACGAAATGATTGATTAAAAAGCACATGAACAAGTGCTACGAGATAATTGCTTGATTTCAAATAAAGATTTTGGATCATTTTCACAAATGCTAGGGCATGGATCCTCGATTTCGGAGTCATATTTCAATTTACGGAGATAAAGTGTCAATATTTCAGAACTTCAGATCTGAAACGATAACTGGAAACCAAGAACTCATATCTTCAAATGCTTTACCACTTTTCTCCGTATTATATTGAAGCAAGGTGATATATTTGGATTGATGGATGACAATGGATATTTTGTGAGCTGAGGGGAGTTCATTTTTACTTTGGCGGCACTTTCAAGTCTTTCAAAAACAGCACAATGACTTTGGTTATAACAGGTAAAACGAGCTATGATTATACATTGCGATGATACCTGTAAGCATCGATTGAAAATAGCAAATAACAAGTATTACTTTCAATTGCAGGCAAACCGTACTGCAAGGAGCAGTTGTCATAAGAAACTAAATGTATCATTGCACCCAAACCTCAATGCATGTAAGCCATTTGTCTTTGGAACATGTAAGAAACGTTTCACCAAGTGCTGGGAGATATAATGTTGTGTTATCCGGGCCAGATTTAGGGGAGATCAAAGGGATTTTGTCCAAATGCCGCCGATGTGCCGGGGTCCTATACTGTTGACCTGAAGTAACGCGTTCTCTCTCAGCAAATTTGGCCGCTTCCTAGAGTGTTTGCATGGGCCTTTTATCGCGTCGCTTCGATTGTATTTGTTAACAGCGCACAATGGGATATTATTCCCCTTCGTCTAGAGTCACTAGCCGTTCTTATTTACATGATTCCCCCGTCCCCCCAGCGTTAGGGAGAAGGTTTGGGGGTTCCGTTTGTTTAGATGAAGAGTGTGTTGGGATTTTAGTTGAACACATCTCAAACACACATTGTTGGACTGCGAAGACAGACGCACAATGTAAGTGCTTAAAACGGCAGTGTTTTCAGGGGTGGGTCCGGTTTTAGAAAGAGGCGGAGAAGACAGAGACCAAATTACAGCTTGGCGTCAAAAATTCTTGTCATCCCTCGTCGCTCATCAAACGCTCGTGGTATTAATCCGAATTGAATTGGAGAAATTTCTTACACAACTGGATCGTTTTTATAAAATGTAAATGAAATAGTTCCGATTTTGATAAATTAAATATAGTAAAATCTTGCTGATTATTTCTATTTATTTAATTGTTCAACTGGTAAAATCATGACTTTTCGTTTTAATGATTTATGTTATTTTCAAATTACATTGTTATCTATTCAAAAGAATGATTTAGATATTTTCTAAATGATTACGATACAGTCAGTTTTTAAAAAATTGACTTCTCAGGTCTGCAATAAGAAGTAGTTGTTTCTTGATATTTACATTCTGCTTATGTTTTTGATGAAATGTACCAAATTATAATAAATTTTAAAATTATAAAAAATACTTCATTTATGTTCAATGATATTAAACCCTGTTGCTTACCCTAAAGTAGAGAACATTTTCTTAAAATAAATGCACGCCTGTTTCCCATCAAGCCTCGATTAAGCTTCAACCGATCTTATCAATTGTCGGGTTCATAAACTTAGGCTTCGGTTTCATTTCCCTCTTAGTATATTATTATATTATATCATCAACTCTTTTTTCATCATAGAAAAAAATATAGAAAATAATTGTCATTATAAAGAATATTGAAAAGCATTGCCTTTTCTCTAAACCAGGGATTCAAGAGAAATATATTCAAACATAAAACGGCGACCACGGGATACCAAAGGAATCATAGATGAAGCAAAAACCTTATGTTAAACCTTATTTATAGTTATCATAAACACAATTATATAAGCATAGTGTCCTTCCTTATGTTAAATCCCTGCCAAATTGCAATGTATCATTTAAAAACCTTATCTGTGAAAATTAAAAAAATAATTCATAATCTCCGATATTATTTTTTTCTGCTGTGAATAATTATGATACGTGTAAAGTTAGAATCCAAACTAAATGTATTTTCTATAATCCTTTTGAACTGATTTTCACGCCTTATCATTCCCTTTGAAGGCTTCGTACGGGTAAAACACCTTGAACTTCCAGGTAAGTTTCCTTTGTGAAGGTCTTTGATGGATTTCAGTCACACTCAGGTAAGTAGACAGTTATCCTGAATACATGATGGTATAATTGCGCTTTGGCCGACAAAGGCGGAAGACAAGTCCCTAGATTAACAGTAAAAAGAGTTAATTACAACTGGAAAGAAACGAAACGAGAGTCATGACTTTTGTAACGAAGATCAGTTTGCACTGGTTTTGTACCTAGCAAGGGAGCGGTCATTTGTCAGGGAGCAATCATTAATTTAACAAAACCCTTGGCTCGAAGACTCCCGTACAGAACGGTATGCGCTCACTATTTGAAGTTGGCTTTTTGGCTTCAAAATTTCATTTGCCATTAAGTCCCACGTAAACACTCTTCGTCAAAGTCTGGGGTAGTCCCTCTCCCAACAGCTGACCTTCAGTGTGGGCTTCTGTATACGTGACATTTGGGAACTGTTAAAACTATAATTGTGAATGGGATTGCTATAGTTTTAGCAGTCATTTTAGTCGCAAACCCGCCGTCTGCGTTTGCACGGAGCACGTGGTTGAGTCGGCTCTTGTTTATTCCCGCCCCGTCGACATTTAAAGAAGGGCAACTCAGAAATGGATTCTTGTGTCTCTAACCAAGTCCACTAATTGCACCCTGCGTTCGCTTGTAATGGGAGTCAACATACCGAAAACAGCTTTGACACGGATTTTGTAAAATATTTAACCTTTACGTATTCTTGGAGCATCAGAGGTCACGTGACCTAAAGCCACATGTGCATGACCAACATTGTGACACTTTGAGGTCCGTTAGTTTTATCTTGTCCTAACACTGTGCTGAATTGTTAAATTGTAACGTTTGTATCTTCGACAAATTTCGCCTTTGCACACTCACAGTTTATAATGTAAGAGTAAATTACATATAGAAAACAGCTGTTGAATCAACTCAAAAGATTAGCCCCCCCCCCCCTCCCTTTCTCTATACTTCAGTCAAAGTCAGCAGATGTATAAACTGACTAACATGTCAAAATAGAATGCAGAGAATTGTTCGTATTGCGACTAAAGCCTTAAAGACACTGAAGCGCGTTTTTGGACCTTCATTTTTTAAACATTTTCCATTTCTTATAAGTTTATGCAAAATGTATTTTCTTCAGCGGGTAAAACATTACCCAATCCGATGATCCTTCATGTCGACATTTTAGCGGGAACACCTTTTTATCATTCGAGTTTGAAAATTGATTGGCGAAGTTTTATCGAACGGAGTATGTTTTAGAACTGATTTTATTGATTTATGAAGTAAGATTAAAATAAAATAAAATTTGATTACCGGTTTGTGAGACCCCCTTTCCTAAGAAAATATGTTACGGTGTCTTTAAAGTTAAAATATGAACAGCATTCTTTGGTAATCTTACAGTGCAGGGTTTTACTAGATATAGCCAAGAAATGCATTATTTCAACTCCCTTTCTACACATTGTACTTTTGCATTTTCCCTGATTAAGATGATATAAATGAGATACGTACAACTACTTAATAAAAGTTTTTAAAAAATTTCTTTCGTACTCATGTAATTTGGTGTTCACATTAGTTCGACTTATTCAGCGCTCATTTTGCCAATAGTCACGAGTTTTTTAATAGATGAAATGAAAACATATTCCGATCAAATAATTGGAATAATTCATGCAACACCGTAGTCCAATATTCAACAACTAAATTTCTTGATTATCTTATAAAACTGTCATTTCAAAATATTGTTTTAAATCACGTACGAAACAATATTTCTAATTTATATTTGACCTAAATTTTGCCGAAGTGTCTTCATTATTGCATAAATATGAACAACTTAAAAATCCAATTTTGACCCCGTGACCCTTTTTTTCGGAATGCCTGATTTGTTGCTGTTATCCCACATATCTGTTCCTTGTATCTGTTAGTGTAAAAATGATTCCGTTATAAATTAATACAAATCTATTTTCTTAAAGGTATTTTGTTAAGAAATGGTGACTCATTTAAACTTTCTCTTATGACAGCTTTACACGGGAATTCTTGCACAGACATACAAACATTTGTTCCAAAACTTAATAACTGTACAACATTATTATCAAATCGATCTTATTAAGTTTGATTTTAATGCAAGTATGGCTATCTCACTGCTATTGTAAGTTTCAGAGTGGTCTTGAGAAAGAAGCCATACAATACCGGTGTTAAAATCATTTCCGCTTTAAGTGTCTATATCTCG
The DNA here is from genome assembly GCA_921293015.1 of Phorcus lineatus. Lineage (NCBI taxonomy): Eukaryota > Metazoa > Mollusca > Gastropoda > Trochida > Trochidae > Phorcus > Phorcus lineatus. The sequence continues at coordinate 20,148,903 of OV121085.1, forward strand.
AAATGAGTGCCACTTTGCGAGTGTAATCGATTTCATTCAGAAGTTATAAAAACCCAGGGGTCGTGCCAATTAGATCTCAAGGGATGCAGGGGTCACTTAAATGATACGCCACCTGGTGATAAACTCGGGAGTGATCTCCCCTGAGAAAATTGATATGTCTATGGAGAGATGTCCATTTTAACGCTTATTACTGTCATTGAGTGACACTGATTCACTCGGACAGCGGTGAGCATTACAATAGTCTATAAACTGTCAGTCGACCTCTATAGGTAAATTTTAACTTCTCTCAAACGATGAATAAGTCGGGGCCAAATTGCGCTTATTCGTCTTAGTCCAAGTTGATCTCGCTATGAACAAAAACCACCATCGAAAGGGCTTTGCGAAAGTGGGTTGAGATATTTGTCAAAGTTTCAAATTAATTTTGATGCGTTGATAAATGATTCATTTTTAAGTAGGCGTGTATATAACTCATAAAATATTTTTCAATAAGGATTTAAAAAGGCAGCGAAATTTATTAAAGGATGTTTAACACTATGATTCTTTCGTTCTTCAACTGTATTTGAATGTATCGGCCTTCAAGATACTTACAGACCATCCTGTATCTGAATTCATTGAGAAATTATTTTCAACTTAATTTACATCATTTTCGATCTTTCTGACATTATAAAAACATTAATAATTTTGAGTTCAATATACGACTCCACGTCTTACTTAACTTCCCTTTCACTTAACGGACTAAAATAACCAATTACCTATGAGAAAATCTTATACAACTCTAATAACCGTAACAAAAACAATAACAAGGGAAATTTATAGACCTAACTTTAGATTATTTTCATTTCATTATCAAGTAAAACAAATAGACAGTGATTCGCCTGTATAATTCCAGCTGTCGACAAGCCCCTGTTAAGAGGCGTGTGTCACAAGTCCCGTGAGACCTCGCGAGATTAAGTGAGAGCGCCACCTGACGGTCTCGTCACTCCAAGGATTATTCCCCCTGACGTAATTTTTAACCACGGGAGATAGGATCAGTGGGGAAATTTCATGGCTATTCTAAATTGACACTTACATGTACTGAACAATTGACTAAGCAATGTTCGTTTACGCCTTCAAGTTTTATTTTAAAATATTTACTTTTATGTACATACAAAGCGAAATGATCGTCAATACTTTTTTCATTTTTTGAAAAAATATAATTTAGCATTAGATTATGCTTCAGAAACTTTACAGTAATTAACTTTATTTGGCATGCTACCGCTATAAATAATGGGAACGATTGAAAAGCCTCTGATCAAATTCCACAAAATATATGAAAGTAAACTATTTAGGTTAATATGACGAATAACTACATGTTTATGTTCGTAGAATGTACCTATTTTTTCTACGTCTAATTAAAAACATATTCTTTCTTATCGAATATGAAGACACGAAATGTAAAATCAGTTAAAAACGATAAGCCTTGATTTTCTACGCTATCCCCATCCTGTAAACTATTTGTTCAGTTCGCTTTGAAAATAGCTATTTCAAATTTGGTTGTAGACGATGCCCATACCATTGCTAAGACGAAAAAGTCTAATAAATAATGAAACAATGTACCAGTTTTCCTGAATCATATTTCTTTGTTTTTCTACGTTGTATGTTTCGTCGATAGACTAACTCTCAGTCTCGAAAAAATAATTCAAATAAATATTGTTCTTAAACATAAGAAGGGAGCTTCTGATACTTGTGCAATCGTAGTTGACTCCTTATCTAGACTTGAATTTAAAGAGATTACGTTCAGGTCAAAATATCATAAACTACAGTTTGTTGGTAAGACGGTTTCGTAGATTCTACATCTACTTGCAGAATTATGGCTGTGACGTCATAAAAATCTCTACGAGTAGGATCACTCATTGACCAGTTGTCGGTTGAAAGTCAGGTCATGTAATTAGAACACCGCTGTTCCCTGATATAATCGACGCTTGTAAATTTAATGGTTGGTCCTTGTTAACCATGACGTTCAGCCAGGGGAGGGGCAGAAAGAGACTTGGGGGTGAAGGCAGGGGTGACTGACCACAGGACGCGGGGCGAGGGCCGGGGGACCGAAAGGGGGGAGGATAGGGGTGTCGGTGGGGGTCGACAGAGGGGAGGCAGCTGACATGGGGTGTGGATGCAATGAGGGGAAGGAGGGTGGGGAGGGGGCGGGGTGGACAAGGAGGATCAGTTAGACACCTGTAGGTGTGTATTTCTCATTACTACTGATATGAGCGCGCTTCAACACACATCAACTCGTAATAGCGCAGATTACGTGGCTTTCAAGTGATGTGCATGGATGCTAATTTGATAGCGTGATTGATGACTTTAGTTCCGAATTGATGATTTCAGAGGTACATGGTGGTCAGATAAATGTTAAGATGGTCATTTTGCAGTTTCGATCATGGAAATCTTAAGAAATATTGTAACATTGAAAATTTAAAAATTGAGAAACGATTTCAATGGATTTTAATGTTCTGACTGCAAATTTCGTTGTAGATTTTCCGATTTAAAAACAGGCGAATACTATAATTCAATATTGTACATACATTTATGCAACACTTAATATACCAAAATTTAAATTCTCGTAATAATAATAAATGTCTCAAATACCATGAACAGGATTTTATTCAACAATCAAAGCACATACATGCGAGACTGCAAACCAAACTAACAATGTTTTCACTTGAAACGATATATAACAAAATAGAACAAAAATGGTCAAGGAATGAGTAGTTCATAGCTGCAGTCAATCTCCGATTCCTCACGTTCTGTGATAAAGACCAAATACGGTACCAGGTCGTCCCATCTCCCATCCATCTACAATCCAATCAGTTCCACGCCTACAAATCATCGGACGCAATCGTCCAATGACATAAAGCTACATGGTTAATATTGCATAAGTCGAAAAATGACAAGGCATTGTCCTTTTTCCCACAAAACCGAGCCGTTGTATCTTTCAATGATATTTCTTAAGGCAAGCCTATCATGTTCCTCCAAATACGTGACTAAACACAATGAATTTATGTTGCATTGTATGAAAAGATTTCAGACAGTGTCATTTTCCATATATACGGACCATTGATGCCATTTAATCATCTTTCAAAAAAGGCTGAGATGAAATGACATGGCATCTTATACGTATACATAAGACACTGTCATTTTCCAGCAATTAAGAGCATTAAAATAATTATTTCAAGTCTATCATGAACTGCAGGTGTAACATTTACAAAGCAATGAAATGACATTACATCATATACATTTATATCAGACATTGAAATTTCCCATAAATGCCATTAATTTACATCCTACAATGATGTCTCTAAACGCAAGGCTATCATGTTCTCACAAGGTGTGAGATGGAAAAAACAATGAATTTACATTACATCATATGAACAGATTTCGGACATCGTCATTTTCCATCACTTGTTATAAACAAGATGTCTTTGAATGGTAAGGGTATCGTGTACATAGCTACACACCAATATAAAAAAAGACAAAGAATTAACTTTACACCATTAAACCAATTTCGGACATCGTCCTTTTCCATGAACATGTATGTTTGATGTCTTCGAAGAGTAAAGGTATCATGTATCTTAACACCTGGAAATTAAAAAGAAAATGAATTAACATTACACCATTCAAACTTTGTCATTCTTCGTCAACAGCGATTCATTCATGATGAACAAATGCCTCGGAACGTAAAGGATATCATGTACCCCTTAATTTGATAATCCATCTCCTAGAAGATCCCCCTGAACGTATTACCGTATAGTAGCGACTGCCTGTCACCTTTGTTCCCAAAGAAGCGCCCCTAATCCACAACCCGTATTGAAGTTTGGCTAAGCTAACAGACTTCTCACGTACTATTACCCCGACCACAATCTACTAATGGTCTATTAAAGAGCGTCTGTTGACACTTGGCGCTTTACATACACTATCAAGTGCCTCGTAGCTTCCGTTACAAATTGACATAAGCACGATCGGTTGACTCTTGGTCCCGAAGCAGGATGGTTTGAAAGAGACGGGGGTAAAATAAAGGTTTGCACCTGAGAGGAAGGCGGCCACCCCCATTAGCGAAGAGGTTCAAGACATTCCGCTATGTTCAACACGGGTACGCCAATTTTAACTTACACTTGGAATTTCTGACTTTAATTTCAGCGTTTAGCCCTCCTTATAATGGAGTTTGGAGAAAAAATTTGGTGTCAGTGTATTTAAAAGATTTGTTCATTTTAAGGGTTCTTGTCTCATAATGAGGATGGAATACATACACAGTTTCTACCTCAAGATTGAGTTTGTAATTCTAAAACCTTATACTGACATCTTGTATTCTTTTAATTGTTTTCTGTTTACGCGACATGTTAATTCTAACGAAACCAAACTGTTTCAAGTTTGAAAGACATGTAATTGAAATGGTTTAATATTCGCCAGCATAACTTTCTATATTTATACATGTTACATTTTATACATGTTACATTTCGGATCTGTTTTTGCGTTTTGCCGGACACATTGCAATCTAATACAAAAGTAGTGTATATATCTAAAGAAAAAGTCGTCAAAAATGTTCAACAAAAGTTTTTTTAAAATTAACAAGACAGAAAGCACAGCTTTAATAGTTTACATTTTTTATGTGACGCCTTCATTGACCTGATAAAAATCTCTCAGGAATTTTTCCACAATCATCCATTTTATACAAACTAGTTACAGTGTCCTGAGAGAAAATTTCTTAGGCCAACAAAGTTTTGCCCTTTCTGTTAATGATTCCGGAAAATCTTCACAGATAATTATGTTGTCATTATACATTCAAAATCTTGCCAGAAATATACGATAGTCTATTGATACCATTTTGGTATTGTTTTGTGTATTCATTTTAAAGGATTGATGTAACTGTAAATAAGAATATGATATCAATACTTACTGGACCATAACGTTCAGCATCTACCCGATAATCAGTTGTTAATCAACATATAAAATATTGAGGATATTAAACGACGTCCCGTTTAATATTTTTTTTATGAAACGAGAGAGTAGTTTGGTATTTAACGAGCGAAAGCGAGTTTGATAGCGAATTTTTAAAAATTAATTGGGACTGAGTTTAGTATTCTATTTATTAGTCGCTGAATTATATCAAAGAAAAAGGAAGATAGCCGCGCGGCTAACAATTATTCTTGGCGATTTTGACGTCATGTGACGTCAAGCAACACGCGATGTCATTACACATTGTGTAAACATATTGTACATTTATTAACCGGCGGTATCTTCAACGGGGAGTAATAATTTGAATCATTCAGTACTTTGATATTAAACATTCAGATGGCCCTTAATTTGTGTTGTTGAGTATATGAAAAGCATAAAAAATGACCAATTGCCAGAAGGAAAACATACTTTTTTTCTTAGACAAATATACATATTGATTAGCTCCAAAAATGTTTCTTCAGAAAATACCAACACTGTCGGAACAATCTGAAAAGCGGAATATAATCATAATGAACGACACCAACAAATACATTAGTGTAAAAGAATACTCCCTCCGGAGATGAATAATAGACAGAGTACCATTAACTGACAAACTGTCTTGTATATCACATGGAATGGTCTGTTTCTGTGTATACAAGACCATACATTAATCTATTAGACCCATCATTGTCACAAACCTTGACGCAAAACACACCAACACAAATCATTGTAGTATTGTCTTATGTGTAGCATTTTACACTAAACAGGCCAACACAACTTTACTCATTGTAGATTTGGGATCATGTAGCATAAAAAGAAACAAAATCAGACACGACAGGTTTCGTTGATAAAGCTAGTTAATTTATAACAAGTAGCTGATCGTGAAGCAAACACATGATACCACTATATTGTGATGATCACTGTATAATGTGACAATAAAGAAAATAAACAAAGTTCAAAATATGCACTGGAAATTTTGAGTCATTGTTCTTTTCGTAACACCGACTGAGCAATGACAGAACATAAAACAGCGAACAAGTCTTGGACAATATTTCTTACCAATATAAGAGCAAGAAACATAATATCACACCATAGATAGTGTAATTCTTAAAAATTAAATCCATATCATTACAGAATATCTATATTACTGGGTCAGCACATCATTTATTCACAAGAGATTGTGTTCGTAAGAGAACAGAAAGAATTACTGTCCATTGTGTTGTTTTATTGTCCGGAAATACTGAGGTTTACATACATACGTTCTTGTGTGATAGGAGATTCAAAAGTATATACACATAGTTTTTCCCGTGACAATTCGTTTTTAAGCATGTGTTTATGTGCTTCGCGAGTCACCACAATCTCGCACACTGGGATCAAGGGAGATAACTCTTTTTTACCAAAAAGTCTGATTCAAAACTAAACCGAAACAGAAAACGAAATTAAATGAAAATAATCATCAACAGATTGTAAATGTTTACATGATGCAATGGTTGAAAGTTATGATTCTTGAATATACTCCGAAAATGAAAGGCTGCTTTTCTAAAAAAAATACTTCATTGATTTAAGTTGGAACCCAGTGGTCTCCATGCAGTGGGCGACAAGAATCGTTGGTGCTCCCAGAAACGAAGTTTTAACATGCACAGTTCTTCACCATTTTATAGAAGCACTGATAAACTAAGTGGGAAAAGCGAGTAACATTTTATAATGTCTTTCCTTAATGAGAAATTTTGTATTTGAAATCAAATTCTGATGCTTCGTAGGTGCAAAACAGAAAGTGCAGAATCAGAAACTGCAATTCGGAAGGTTTTTGCAATTATCCAGAAAAGTAATTCGTATATTTACCAAATAGGATATACAGAAACTGAAATAATTTGAAGTAAGTTCATAGGAGATCAACTTCATTTAACCGAGCTGATTGAACCAGACAACTGACGGCCATTTGTAAAATAATAAAATATAAAATGATGTTCGTTTAACGGTTCCAGTTCATGAAAATAAACTTGAAAGTGGTGGTTAGGAAAATACAATTCCGCCTTTACGACTTAACGCAGACTGATTACTTACGGAATGCCGACACAGAATTCACTTTTAATTTATGTAAAACTTCAAGGGAGACAATAAGCACACGTCCTACAGTTCGGACGAGAAACCCAGCCCCTCTTTTAATTAAAACTCTCTAAACAAAGACATCATAAGCAATAACGACTTAACGTACGGCCTCCAACAGGCTTTCGACGATCGTTAATGGCGGCTCAATGATTACCCAGCATGCAAAGGGCGTGATTGATGGGCCTGTTGTCTATTTCAACATTCCGAAGGTGTAGTTTGGTATTGAAAAGACACTGACTCTGTCAGAATGTCCTCCTTTTTGTTTGATCTCACTACAATGAGTGTCCGCGTACGCCGAAGATGCTTCGGTCATGTCCGGAATGTTGTCCGAATTGCTCCCGTCCATGTGCCTTGTAATGGACAATGCGAAGCGCGGCCACGTGGCTTGACCACTGGTCAGAGAGTAAAACACACATGGGGACAAATTTTTGCAAATGTGATGCTACATATTTGGTACATGTTGTTTTCTGTGAGTAATTATAGAGATCATGCTGGTTATAGCCTGTTGGGGTTTTGCACCGTTAAACGCACTAGTGCACACCAATATTTCGTAAACACAACGAATGCACAGATACTGCATATCTCTCGATATTATTCAAGATCCTAACTAAAGTAATCTACCTCAAATATTTAGGTATTCAGGTAGTAAAGGTGATTTTTAAAGACCGGAAGTATTTAATGTAACATAACTTTAAATCCGCATGAACTACGATATCGGAAATATTAAGATTTTGCTTAAAACCAAAAAGTGGAAACGGCAGCCACTTTGGTCAATCTAATAGCAATGCTAATGCTGTGTTATTAAATCGGTTTATTTACAACATTGCTTTCATAAAACAAAATTCATTCTTTGTTCTCAGTTCAGAGTTTAGGTAAATTCAATAGCTGCACATAATAGTAGTCCAGCCGCGTTCAAATGTCTATGATTTATCCGTTGTGTGCACAGCTAACCCTAGATTTTTTATATGTCCAAGCCGACAGCGGCTGCCTAAAATTTTTCATTGTTGATTGCAGGTCAATTATAAAGAATTTTAAGTATTTCATTGCATCGATAGAAAGCTTAAGTGAATGCATAAGTCCTCTTAAACCTTAAAATAACCAATTTAAACCGTAAAAGCGTGCACTAGTGCCTTTAATGTAACCTACAAAAATACATCAATTAGTAGGTTAGAGTAAGAAACCGTACCGCTAAGATAAATGGTAACACGGATATTATAAAGGGTCAATACTGCTTAAATATATTTTGTGAAATCGAAATTCAAAGAGACTCTCTTAATTTTTGCATTTGTTATATACGTGTGTAAAAAAGACAATAAACTGTGATGTGTATAACGCAAAAAACGTCATTATTATGAATATTGATATCACATTTGCAAACACGAGAATAACCAATCATCTTTACTCGACTCTAAACTTGGTTTTGCTGTCCTTTTAAAAAGGCTGTTCTTAATGAAACAAGAAAATAGTTTTTTGTCCCAGAACTGAACTGTGAACCAACGGCGCTCGCCAGCATTTCGATTACATGAAGAAAAATATTACCATTTTAAGATTCCAGCCCTACTTTATTCGTTGTAATATATATTGAAAGAGAAACAAGATACACAACCTTCATATTCTATTATTATAATAGGCCGCTCTTGACACGTGACATGTTAAGCTTCTCTATGTTACTTTCTGCAATATGTATACATATATATCAAATTGTTTCATATCATATATGTAAATTTCTTTTTCTGAAAAAATGACATTAGTGAAAGTTTTATTATGTCAACTGCTTGGTTCCACCGATAAAATTTATAAAATATCCGAAAGATTTTTCTTCATATATGAAATGAAAGTAAACAATTTTGGAAGAGTACGACTGTTTTAAACGATCGGCAACAGTGGATTCGGTGCTGAAAACGCTCTTCATCATTCGTGTCTTGAAAAAGTGAATACCTACATAAATATTTAATTATCATGCAGCGTGGTATATTGACCATTACAGGATCCATTGGTCATTTGTATTAGTCCAGGTTTCGGACTATATAACTGGACAACTCACCTGATTACAATTCCCTTAGAATCAATTATGTAATGCAGTCAATATACAGCCTTACTTATGATACTTACACGTGCACTCATGATAAATCATAATCGATAAGGTACATGTGTATATATATATATATATATTCAAAGACAAAAAATGACACATAGCCAACATCACTCCTTCACTAAACCTAATAAAACTCTAGAAATCTACCTCATATTACTATAAAAAAGATATTCAGAGCGAAATTAGTGTGGCATAATGTCTTTTCTCCTGAAGGGAACCCTTTATCGCCCCTTTTCATTCCTTGACAACTTAATTCTTCTGAAGTAAAAGATGCAACGCTATACCATAACAAAGTAAACATTTTCGTGTTCGAATTCGTGGTAAACAAAATTAAAGAAATTAAAATTTCAAAAACCGTACTACTGCTTCTTTAAATCCCACGGCGAAAACCAAAATTAGATATAGTATTTACATTACACTGCTATACAACTGACAATCATGTTCATATAATCATATCAATCAGCGTATTTACAAACAAAGAGATTTTTTTATTTCATATACATTCAAGTAAAACCGTATCAAAATGTATTCCAAACTTTCCCAAGAGCAGATTTAACACATTTCTTCACCTTGCATTTCAAACAACAAGTTGGATTCAACATAAAGCTGGTCAATTAAGAATTATCGGGGCATTCCCGTTTATACAAATATGTTATTGATACATGATTATATCTTAACCAGGTTGAAATATGTTACTTGGGGTAACCTTTTGGTTAATTTAGTTTTGTCAGAACCTATGCAATGGCTGTTCATGATGATCTTTTATCAAGATTTACTAGTCGAGCAAAATACTTATGCCTTTGCTCAAATGCGGTGGCTTGTGGAATTTGATATTTGGTTATACTTCACAGCCATAAAGTCTATTTAGGAGTTATTCTGAACCGAAACTCAACAAATGTGAATGGATATAGGCCATTAAATTTCGTAATGCAATCTAAGGCACCGTTACTGAATGATTTCGGAAGTATCAGGAGGTTTTCTTAACTCATTCGGTATTCGTGAATACGTGCCTCGACAGCGACTAAACTTCGAATCTGTAAAATATCTCACAATGAAAAAAAACAATAACCAGGTACAGAGAATTTACGATATATACTGAACACCAAAAGAATGTATAAGAAAAATGATGTTCTTTGTAAAAACAATAGTTTCTTGCCCTTTCTTCTGATTAGAGTAACTTGGAAACAATTGAAGTCAATTCCAACTGAATCATTGCAGCCATCAATTTTAACAACCATTTCCATTAGAGATTTCCTTTTGGTGTTCCATAAACACTTGGAGAAAGTTATAAGGGATCACACAAACCTAAGTGAATAAAGTCTAAATAAGGTATCTGTTTGGTCTATTTTATAGGACATAAAACAAATTTAAATGCCCCAAAAAATCCCATTCCATAAGTTGTGTTTCCAAGTTTTCAGTCCTTCATAAGTATGGTAAAAGGGGTTATGTTTTTAACGTCGTCAGTATTGAATTTTCTATGAAAATGGCAAGACAGTGCGTAACTTTGACACAGAAATGACAGGCTATTGGCATTGTTATATAGGTGAATTCTCAAAGAGAAGTTGCAGCTCATCTTCATTGGTCATTTGGCGTCTTACCTCGTCTATGGGACATTTAGGGTCAGACTGGGAACATTGTGAGGAGAAGCGGCAAAAGATTGAACCTGGACTATGCAGAGGCAGACTACAGGTTTGTTGACGTCGAAATGAGGGGTAACAATAGTGTACCAGCTAACAACATGACATTGATGGTGGTGGGTCAGTCATGGTGTCAGGCGGAATCATTACGACAACGGAACTGAGAAGTCCTGAGATAAACCCCATTGAACATTTATGGGCTGTGAAAGGTAGAAGAATTTATGACAGACATGTACTTTATATGCATTAAATTCTTGGTATGTCTGGAGAAAGAGTGACGTGCAAGTACAAGGACTACAGTGAAATATTTAAATAGAAGAATGCAATAACGTTGATAGTCGAATACCAGCATTATTCCTCTGCCGTACTTGTGTCATATCTGAGTCGTTGAGCGAAACGGAGATGCTTTAGTTTCCGCAAATTGAGCCATTGGTTTGCGGTACTCGTGGTCGTAATGTATGTATAGCCAAACAACTGTTCTCATTTATGGGAAATCTAGTTTCTCATTCAAGTGAAATGAGAGATAAACCGTCATAACGAAATGAGACACACATTTTCATATCATTAAAGCAATATAAGGATATAAACAAAAATTCGTAATGAATTCAAATTCTTTAAAACAGTGTACTTTTACTAGGACAATAAAGGACCAGGAATTAAATCTTGACGAGATTGTTCCTGATGGATAGAATTTAGTTTTGAAGCCTGAACGAAAGTCTATATGCTCAGGTGGGTGGAAATCTGAACCGTGCCACTTGCATCTAAATATAACTCAAGTTCATGAGCATTGAGCTCAAAGCAAAGTCTGCGTGTTACGTTCAGTGTTTAATCCGGGAAAGCCAACTATTTTCTTAAGCTGAGTATATTTTGATCTCGTGATTTCTCGCGGTTCTCGGGAAATCTCGTTCAACTGTGACCGTTGAGCCTAATGCCGCTCACAGACTTAACGCTGAAGGGGGAGGGGGATCAAACACTGGGATTAAAGGATAAGCCGCTAAAAGTACAGTGGGTTGTTAGCTCAGTGTTAATTGACAATTGTAACCATGATTGCAAATGAATGGTGTTTAACATGGAACGGAAATGGAGTTAATTTGAAATATTTAAAACACGTGGTTTGTTAAGTCTGCCTTTAAATCTGTGGATAAACCTAGGAATTTGCAACTATGTTGAAATATTGGCCTTTTAGAAAGATTTCTACGGTTATCGGGGTAGTTCAGAATAATTTTTTTTTATCAACACATAGTACATAACCTTCCGAACACACCCTCCCTTTCATATGATATCCCTGAAGATAATTGTTCTCAAATACAATGCTATAAAGAAGAAAAAAGTCTTAGGTTAATATTTACAAGGGACGAGTAAAAAGTATCATTATCATTTCATTCTAAAAAATGTATCAAGTATCCTAACGATATCGCGAAAAATCAATCTAAATAAATTTAGATCGACACTTCTGTGTTATGCTAATACAGTATACCTTCTTAAATGGAAAACTGTTAAATCAAATTTATTTAGATTGGTTGAAGATGTGTAGTCTTTACAAAGCGTGATAACCATTTATTTTTTAAAAGGTGGAATGGATGATAAGAAATTGTACAGTTGTATTATTGTCGAAACTATAATCTTGGATTTCTTGGATAATGTATTTGAATACTATTTACACTGAACATTAAGCTTTTTTATTTCACTCGTTTTGCGTGAAACTTTTTTTCTTTCGGGTACTGAATTATGAAAATGACTACTCACTCTATCGAAGCAGCTTCTTTGCTGTTTTACGGCGCTCATGGCTGTAATATTGCCATGGCATGTGTTGCTAAACTCACTTCCTGTTCTGTCTCACTGGGCATGGGTCTCCAGGCTTACTCTCTGAAATTTCTCTGATTTTAGCAACAGATCCATGAAAATAGTTTTATGTTCACCCTTAACTCAACATAATTCTATGCATACTGCTGGAGAGAATTCAAGACAACTCTTATGGATAAAAACTTCTTTATTTGATTTAACACAACGTTTCTCGGCTACTTAATGCCCCTTCTTCTGCTAGAAAGAAGTATTGTAACGCCTGGTTTTTCAAAGATAGTTGCGATATAAATCTAATCAATGTTAAAGTGATTGTTTAACCTATCGAGCACATTTGTTTGTTTTGTTTACGTAGACTTTTTTAATATGTAATCATCTATCTCGAAACTTCCGTCCTTTCCATGTATTTCTTGACTTCTTTAAGATCTTTCTGGAATTTGAAAGATCTTGAAGCCGTGTTTTGCTTGTCGGGCTAGCTGAGGAAACCTAACACATATTCAGTTTCCCGGTTTTGACCTTTGACTTTGCGATCATTCCGCTGCACCTTTTTTTTCCATATATTTCTGAATACTTATTTACCTGCCGGATTCATCAATGAATTTCTATCTGGACAAGACTAATCTTATATCAACTGCTAGACTTTGGTGAAAATATGTTTTAGAAACTCTATTGTGAGTCATTTGATATTCAATTTTGTTGTCATATTTTGCTGGTTTGACTGGGGCATGTTCTTATGCTAAATTCACACAACGTAACAAATTGGTGACTACGGCCGATTTTTGAAGACACATAAACAAGATCGGAAGTCTGTGGAGGTGTCTGTGAGGCCGTTGGTTTCATCCCGGTCGTATAATACAGTGCTCTTAATATGCCCGTGAAGATCTTACGTGTTTACATCCGTTGCTTTTCATTGGCGGAAAGCATGAAACCTTGGTGCTGCAAAATCTAACCAGTATCTATATAATAAATACTAATTTTTTAAAATGAATTATTCAGCTTATGTTTAAGAATATGTTTTAATGTACAACGCATTTTCAGTTTAACATAAATAATTCACGTATCCTAAATTTTCAGATTTGTAACGATAATCACGTTTATTTAGTTGGTCTGTCCGTTCACGATGCAAGGGAGGTAACTCCATCTATGAAGCTAAAGTCAATAACCGAAGAAGCGTCCCTAAAATAATAAGTTTCCAACTCTTCTGTGCAAATTAATCGCCACACATACACGGTATTCCAGTGTTGTAAGATAAACAGTAGGAAAAAGCACAATACTTTCAAAACTCTAAAATAGTCTGCTTGCTTCAAAATCGTGTAAAATGTGTAATATAATTATGTGAAATAATTTTGGTGCTCCGAAAAGACAAATTTACGTTATGATTTTATTAAAGAGCCACTCCGTGATTTTCATAACATATTATTTACCTTTGATACGAACCTAATTGTCATATGTGGTGATAAAAAATCAAAACATCCAAACTTTTCATGTCCAAAAGCCATATATATGACAAATACTGGTTTTTCATGAAAATCTGAAAACAGCCTTATAAATGCACAGTGATGTAGATATCACGTCCAATATACATTGATACTAGTTATATAACCTAACAAACACTATCAACTCTTAACTGCCCTCCTGGTTGTTTAAGATAAGTCTCCAAAATTACGTTTGACTATTTGACGCACGCCACTGTCCGGTTTTCGATCGTAATCGCGACGTTCTACCTTCATTTTGTCACTGTAAAAAAACAATAAGCTTTTAAATGTGTCTTTTTGGTAACAGTCGATACTTCGCAATCAAATGACACCATTGAGAAAGTTTAGCATATATGACTCCAACAACTCACGGAGTATCTCTTTAACATACCAGTTTTCCTTGAGCTAGGCCTCTCTCCGAAATAAAATATTTGTAAGAAAGACATTTATCATTCAAACTGGCGTCTACACACAGTAGATATTGCGTTTGTGAGATCACATCATATCTACAAGCATTAACGACAATCAAATATTGGTTAAAATACCATCAAAATAAAGAATGAACTCGAAGAGAATTTTCGTAACACTTGACTGTATTCACTGTTACAAGCGTGAACACGCGTGTGTGGCAACTGTGGGCAACGTCTAAGTCGTCAATCGGTGATAAGTTAGAAGAGCGTGATGGCAAAGGCAAAACCTGGATGTTTTGTCGGTTTAGGAAATCCATGGTGATCCTGGCGGTATGTGATTATGCTTTGTTCTATTGAAAAATCATCATTTGCTGCTGCATCTGTATGCACGACAGACTGTAACGCTTGACCCCTGGGTCTGACGAATCGCCACCAATTCTGTCTTCTGGTCTCCGCAGATCCCGCCCAAGACCATGACGCTGCCACAACTTCTTGTACACATGCTGCAGCCTGTCCTGCGCCTCTATGTCTGTATACTCTCACTGCTTGGAACAGGTTGAATTGACTTGCGTCGCTCAAGATGACTCTTGCCCAGTCACAATGTTGCCAGCGATTCACTCTCATTGCCCAGCGTACATGGTTGAGGAGATGTTCGCGGGTCAAGGTCATTCGGCGGAACAATCGATATGTCCGAATTCCGGTAGCTCGAAGACATTTCATGACAGAGTTCCTGCTGATATGGTGCCCTAACGATGTCGATTCCATTGACGTCATGGTGACGAATCTCGTGCGCAGATGTAGTGTGGACAGATATTGGTCTTCTGCGGGAGTTGTCTTCTGCACCCTCTGTCTTCCATTTCTAGGACGGTCAGATTTCTGGCCAGTCTGATTAAGGCGATGAAGGAGTCAATTGACCGTTTGTCTGGTGCAGCCAAACGTCCTGGCAATCTGGCTGTACGAAACCCCTCACTTGTTACATTGCGATGAAGCTCTCTCGCTCTGCTGCTGTTAAATATGGCGGTTTTTTTTCTGTTTTTTTATGTGTTATGATTGGATTGCACTGAGGGAAATCACTCAATTAATCACAATCAAATAAAAATAAATACATGTTGATCAGACAGTAAATGAATACATTTCACAAGAATTGTAAAGACCTTTCCACCAACGAGAACTGCAACTTATCGTGATCACAAAGTTAGGTAACAAAATTAAGGCCAGTTTTGCCACCAAGAGGGTGTTAAAGGATTCCTTGAAGGCACTAGTGCACACCAATATTTCGCATATACTACGAACGCACAGATAATGCATATCGCTCGATATTACTCAGGTAATCTACCTTGTAATATTATTTATGCATTCAGGTTCTAAACTTGATTCAAAAGGACCGGAAGCATTTAACACAACGTTGCATTAAACCTGCATGAACTACGAGGTGAGCCAGAAGAGCGAAAACGGCAATAATAAGAAAGCTTATATCAAATTTTTTAAATCGTTTGAGTTACAAGATTGCTTTAGTGAACACTGCATCTGCCTTTATTCTTAGTAGATAGTTTAGGTAAACTCAAATGCTGCGCACATTACTATTTCAGTTGTTATCAACTGTCCATATCCTGATATTTCACATTTTGTGCAAAGGTGACTATATATATTTTTTTATCGCATAAGCCGGTTTAGGTCGTCTTAACTTTTTTCATGTTTGAGTACAGGTTAATTGCAAAGAATCATGAGTATAGACAGAAAACGTAAAAGAGCTTTTTTCCTCATTTGCCTTAAAATAGACAATTTGAGCCGGAAAAACACATGTTATAGTTCCTTTAAAACACTTTCAATTTTTATTAGCTGATTGACTGACTCAAACATATTTTGTGCAACCATCAAAAAATGTCATTTTTTTGTAGCATTACTTTTGGAGTTGAGTATAGTTATAATGCCATTGCATCTCAGTCAATGACATCACAATGCTTTCGCCTCTCTGAAAATACAGATGGCATCCTTATGACAACTCGATATTATGACCTCAATAGTGAAATGCCCTTTTTATGACCCGAGACTCATTTTTATCATGGGCAGTGATATCGGTGCAATAAACCCATCTTCTAATCATGTTATCAGATACCTGTACGTACATAGTCCTTTTGTCACCTTTGAAAAACAATGTACCCGATATACATTTTAATATTGTATTTAGCCCTCAGTTTCACACCCCACTTGCGCTAAACTCGGTTCGTGGTTTGATGTACACGGAGGCTTTAATTCAATAAACATGAATTGCTTGCTTACTGAATTTCAGTTTGAATAGCACAATTCATCCGCATTTCTATAGTGTGCACACGTTACTAGACACACGTTACTCTTGTAACGTGGCAGTTTACGTCTACACGGAAGTAATTTAGTCTTTTTACGTGAATGAAACAGCCCTTATCGGTATTTCATCACTGCGTTGCATTAGCTCAGGACATAACCAACCTCTTCAGAAGTGAAAACGGACCGAAACATGGGAATGATATTCTCCTATATTGGTTCCTTTTTTTTCTCTACTGAAGACAATTCAAATGACTTCACACCGTTGACAAAATTGGGAGAAGGGGGATTCGGCGAAGTCTGGAAAGTGAAAAGTAATCAAACTGGACAAGTGTATGCCCGAAAAGAATTTAAGGGACAGCTGCGTGTTGATCCAGGTAATGTCAAGGAAATAGCGGTCCTGAGAAATCTTGGTACCCACATAAATATTGTTCAACTCATTGACGTCATCGTATGTGAAAAGACTTACCTTATCATGGAATATTGTGACCTCGGTGATTTGGATGGTTTCGTGCGAATAAATAATGTTAATCCGCGTGAAGTTCCAATATTGATGACGGACATGATAGATGGTTTGCGCTTCCTTCACGGTAAAGACGTCGCTCACAGGGACCTCAAACCAGCCAACATACTCCTGAAGTCAACTTCTTCTCGCCCTATATGCAAAATTGCAGATTTTGGACTGTCCAAATTTGTAAATCCACACTCTCAAGAATTAAACATCAACTCTGTATCAGCAGAATCTTATCTTTATACCAACTGTGGAAGCCAATTCTACATGGCCCCTGAAATAGGAGTAGTGAAATACAAGAAAGCGTGTGACATATTTTCACTTGGAGCCATTTTCTTCGTTTTATTTTCGCAGCAAAGGATTGTACATGGAGAGCAGTCTTTCCTTGCACCTATCATTAACGATAGAATGTTGCGTCAAGTCACAGACTTTCAGATAGAATCAGCTGTAGTAAGATTACAGCTTGGAGGTCAACCTGAAGGTAACCGCACAATGATCAACGCGATGCTGAAACAGAACTACAGAGAACGAGTGGACATTGAAACAGTTTACCGTATGCATTGTCATTACAAACAGTTCTGAGATTTAGTGAGCATAATGAAGGTATACCATCATATGAATAGAAAAACTTCCAAAACATTTACCTCTTTGCATAATTTTGATAATAGTAGTTCCATCATTTCGTAATCGTTGTCGGTTTTCATGAGCATTTTACAATCTGCTATGAATGAATCTTTACAAGAACCACCACCTGTCCTATTTTTAACTATTTTGCTTATCAGATAGTTTTAAAGAAAATGTAACATGTTTTAATGAATCTTCCATTTCCTTTTATTAGGTAATATTTACATTTATATGTTTCCCTGGTTTTCATGGCTATTCATTACTAGCTTTTCTAAGATTTAAGGCAATTTTGGTAAATGCTTCATACTATGTCTATAAAAGCAATAGCAACCACTATATTCTGCTTGACTAACAAGAGTCAGATTCTTTTTTATCACACAATGATTTCTAAGTATGATTTCTGAGATTTGATGTTTCCCTGCAAAATTATATGCTTGCCCTATTGACATTTAGCTCATTAGGCATACAAGTCCAGATCGGCTTATGACATTACTTCTTGTCTGTCCTTCTTCCATTATCGATAATTAGATTTTCCTTCTATATTCTTAAAGGCACCAGCGCACACCAATATTTCGTAGATACAACGAATGCACAGCATTATCATCGAACACATGAAAATGTCGCTTTTTCGCATTTTGGTATGAATATGCAAATTAAATGAGTTGATGTGAACTTAATTCAGTATAATGATATCTTGGCACGTCACAGCTAAATGATATCTGATGATAGATACTCTTTGTCTTTTCAAATATAATCAGCTCTCAATTCGTCTCATAAAATTATAAGAAAATTTTATCCATAGTTTTTATCATTTTCCATGTTTGTTAATCATGTTAAAAAAGAAAATTAAAATGATGAATTTCATAAACTTCTTTTTTCATTTGTTGGCAAGTAAGATTCTGCCAAAGTTTTGTTTTTAAGAAACAAATCCCACTGTGATCAGCCAGTCTGACTTCATTAGGAAGTATCCATGCGTAATATTCGTCGTCAGGTCAATGTAATCTCTGTTAATAGCGTGATTTTTTGCTGTTGCCAAGGCAATGAAAGGGTTTAAGCTGGATGATGAAGCCTGATGAAAATATTTTCACCTCAGAACTTGTTCCTGGGGAATTAAACAAGGGTGTGCTTGTATGCATAACTGTTAGAGCGAGACGTTGCACGTGACGAGTTTCTAGCCCCACATTCTCTCATATACCTACAGTATGAGGAAAGAAGAAGAAGAAGAAAATTGTATGATTATTTTGCACCAGGCCTGTACAATACAAAAGAGAACAGTACTGATATATTAAAAATACACTTGTCGACCTTTGAAGGGCTAATAATTTCAAAACACGTATTTCGGCGATTCTGATCAAAACCTTGCAACAGTTTCTCAATGAATGGAGACAATATACATGTGTATACATTTATACCGTGTAAATACTTTGTATCCTTACAATTTAACTGAACAAATCCTTAATCTAAAAACTGTTCCCTAACGAATGGAGGGAGTTATATAGATTAACAAAAAGAAGAATGCATGGAAACAAGCTAGATTTAATATTTTCCATTCTTTCCCAACAGATGGAGCTCCTTCATTTTTTCTTATACAAAGCATAAGAATTTTGGCACAGCTTCCTCTGTTTGGGGTAAATGGCTTTTTCCTTATTTCGAAAGATATATTTGACATTACTTAGGATATTTTGCCAAGTGTAATGATTCTTCTACCTCCACCTGAATACCCCGAATCTATGTGAAACTTTTGAAAGAACAATTGAGAAGTGTTCTGAAAGTGATATATAAGAAATTATGAACATTGAAAGGTGAAATTAACAATAAGTAACAGTCTATTGGAAATCTTTCTTGTGAAAGTTAGTGGCAAAACTATTTATTTTGCATCTTTCCTGGGAAAAAAATATAAAAATAAAAGACAACAGGATTGGAAAAAATTAGACTGTGAGACAATACAAGACAAACATGAAGATGAAGCCTTGCAGTCTTAGCTTACAAAAAAACAGATTGAATTGGATGAAAAAAAAGGAAGAGGATTTGATAGGTATTCAGATTAGAAATAAATTTTAATGCTAAGAAGTGGAAAAACTTTGAATAATTCTGTAACCTAAGAAAATTCACTTTGGCCAGGTAATCAATATATAAGATTGTTACTGAAAATAATAAGGAGATTACAGATTGCATTAATTGAATACATTCATGTATAAGCGTGTGAATTCGCACAACATGTATCTTGTAGAATCTTCATGTACTACGCACTTACTTAAAATTTGCTCTTTTTTATTTCAAAAGTTTATATTGCCAAAATTCTTCTGTGTATTGACTGTGAAGAAGTACTAGACAGCCGTAATGTCAATCCTCTTTAACCTTTACTTGACTTTGACTCACAGTTTTAGCAAATATAAACAATCTGCAACTTCCAGTGATTTATAGCCTGCGAACTGAAAATTAATAATTAAGTTCAGGTTGACATTTACCCGGGTCCCGTGACACAACCATACGACACAACCATATGGCAAAATTTTAACCATATGACACAATCATATGAGAAATTTTAACCATATGACACAATCATATGAGAAATTTATAACCATATGACACAACCATATGAAGAGTAAAACATGATGACATGATGAAATTTTTTCAAAATATTTTCTTTATTTATTTCTTAAACGCTGATATCACAGAATTAATTTTAAGGAAAATACATGTTAATATTTTGTAAATTATTTTTTTTGGATGCTTCATTTCCGTCAATGTTCTTCGATGTTTATCGATAAACCTTCGTACATAACCATAACACTCGCACGCTTACATAATTTTGAATTTTTGAAATCCTTTTTTAGAAATTATACAACCTTTTTAGATGAAACTTATATCAGCCTTTTGCCGTTTAGCTATCTGCCAAACGAAATTCCGGGACTATTTCTGAAAAAAAACCAACATTATCTATTTAAACATAATAAAAGCAATATGTAGAAATAATTGATATTTTTAAACCGAGGATATCAACCGAACTTGGCAGATCTTTATCCTAATCAATTCGTAAATTAATTCGGAAGGAGGCCTAGGTTCATAAAAAAGATGTTTATAATTAAATCGTTATGTATAGATAACTATCTGAGTTTAAGCTTTGTTGGAGAGAGACATGCGTTTTTCTTTTTTTTTGTATTTTATGACGGATAAACTGAAACTGATATTTTTAATGTTTTGATTGAAATTTCATTACTGCAAGTTGATAAAATATATGTCAAAACATAAAAATGTGTAAAGATTCTATACTTCGACAATATTGGCGAGATCGCAAGACGGCACAAGTTTACCCTTGAGCAAAACAATCTCAAATGAACTTTTTATGTATACATGTATTCAGAAAATACTGGACAAAATTAATTAAGGTTAAGTCATTTACATAATTGAAATCTTAACAGTACATGTTTTGTATGTCAAGGATTTGAAAGCTCCTTATACAAATTGTTTAGTTCGTATATATTTGTCTAGTACCCTAAAATTGTATTAACTAAACACATTCAAACTATTTTGATAAAGGTCAGATTTTGAACCTTGCTTTCTGTATAACGGTTGGATACTTGTTTAAATGTATATTACGATACAATTATATTCATATCAATGAATATTGTACATTTTCTGTAGGAAAATTATGTATGTTTGGATATTGGGATCCTTTATGTTAAGAGCTGTTAATTATCTTCTTCAACAAATCTGAAAAAACACCTTGTTTGTCTGGTAGGCCTGTACAAGGATGCCAAAGAAACATTTAATCAATTAAGCCCTCAGCGTCACATCCCGCTTGAGCTAAACTTGCCCCGTGGTCTGATGCACATATAGGCTTTAAAAACTACAACTATATTTGCTCTCCTTTGAATTTAATTTTGAATAGCAACTTAAACCGCATTGTTAATATCAAACAGGTTTATAGTGTGCATACGTTATTCTAGTTACCAGTTTACATGTCCCGGATGACAAAACGACGCGGCGTTAGCTGAGCATTGCATGCATAGCATTGGACTGCAAACATCATAAGCCTCTACAGAAGTAAGAACAAACTGAAATATGGAATCCAGCGATTTGAATGACTACAAACGTTTGACAGAACTGGGCGAAGGGGCATTCGGCAAAGTTTGGAAAGTTGAAAATAAGAAAACAGGAGCAGTGTATGCCCTAAAAGATTTTAAGGAAGCTATTGATCCAACTGACGCCAGGATTCTCGCCAGGGAAATCGCGGTCCTGAAAAATCTTGGTACCCACAAAAATATTGTTCAATTCAGTAATGTCATTGAAGGTGACAAGACATGTATTCTAATGGAATATTGTGACCTTGGTGATTTGGATGGTTTTTTGCTAGGAAAGAAGGACACTTTACGTATAATTCCTCCATTTATGGCTGACATGATTGATGGCTTGCGCTTCCTTCACGGTAAAAACGTCGCTCACAGGGACCTCAAACCAGCCAACATACTCCTGAAGTCAACTCCTTCTCGCCCGATTTGCAAAGTTGCAGATTTTGGATTCTCAAAGTTTGTAAATCAGCAATCAAACGATTCCTTTGGATACAAAGGATCTTATCTTCATTCAAATTGTGGAACTTCATTCTACATGGCCCCTGAAATTTATGATAAAGAACAGAAATACAAGAAGGAGTGTGACATATTTTCTCTTGGAGCCATTTTCTTCGTTTTATTTTCGATGCAAAGACCCAACGCTGCCCTCAGACCTCATATTGACGGTAATCCGTTAAGGGAGGTTTCAGATCCTGAGATAGAATCAGCTGTAGCAGGACTTAAAGTTGAACCTGAAGGTTTCCGCGAGATTATCATCAAGATGCTGCGAAAGGATTACCACCAGCGTGTCAAAATCGAAGAAGTTTACCAAATGAAGTCAGGACTCGGATTGTAAGAAAATGTATGTAAAGAAAATACAATATGACTGAATTTCATGACATTTACTTTGCAATTATATATCGACGCTGCCATCCTCGATAATCCAGAGTATAAGTTCCTATAATTCTACACTTGATCCATCGTAGGCCAAACCAGCAAAATTTTTGGTGAGATCAAAAGGAAGACAGTGTAGCAATAACTTCAAATTAACTTTTTCATATCTCTACATGTATTCATTGTATACTGGACAAAATAAGTTAGTGTAATAGCATTAATATGATTTATCGATACTCATGTCAAGGAAGTTTTACATCCTTATAACGAATTTCATATATATCTTAGTATTTAGCCCAGTGTGTTATGATCCTTATATACTGTACAATTCTGCAATTTATTTTATAATGGTTATTCTCTGCCGACATAGGTAGCTCCGTCATTAATTCCTGTACAACCTCTGTTCAAAAACGGCCTCACCCTGGCGGTGAAATACTGCAACATAAATTACCTTGCAACATTTCAGCCAATGAAAACACGGCTGGATTGAATAACATATATATTGTCATACAGGAATATCCAATGATGCAGTCGCCGATTAAGGCAAAAGTGCACTGTAAAGAACAATT
Organism: Phorcus lineatus; assembly: GCA_921293015.1. NCBI lineage: Eukaryota > Metazoa > Mollusca > Gastropoda > Trochida > Trochidae > Phorcus > Phorcus lineatus. The sequence continues at coordinate 20,172,348 of OV121085.1, forward strand.
TAACGATTGACATTGTACATTATGTTGTAGAATAGTGGCATACAATGTACTTCTGTGTTTTTGTTTGGATAGGGAACTTATATGTTCATAGCTTTACTTATGTTGTTTCAACTAATGTTAAACACTTTCTGCACATATCTCATTGAGTCGTAACAGTTAAAATCATTATATTCTTTTCTTAGAATCCCATTAAAAGTAAAAAAGACACTCTTGTGTTGAGAAATTTATTCAAGGTCTTTAGCAAAACAATGGTTTCAAATATACCAACATTATGCCGACAGCGGCCTTCATAACATTTTCATTGTTGATTACAATATAGCTCAATTTTAAAGAATAACAAGTATTTAATTGCTTCGAGAAAGATCAAATGGGAACCATTTTCCTCATATTACTTAAAAGTGTCCTATAGTGCCTTTGAATCAAGATTTTCGGGGCACTTCATTCTGTGGTTTCAATACCCTGAATAACTTCATTCAAAACCATAAACTTAGCGATGTATGGGTAACTTGTCACACCTTGATCTGTCTGACGATCAAAGGAGCTCTCGCATTTCCCCGAGAATATGTTTTCATGACGTGAGGAAGGTTGTTTTCCACGCTATTTATAGAGATCAGGTGACGCATGTTTACTTCCTTATGAACCTAACAGGTTGGCTGGTGGAAGGCGCTTGTTGTGTATGCAAGGGAGTTAACTCTACTTTGACTGGTGGACAGTTGGGTTTTCTTCAAATACAATTGGACTAAAACTAAAAGGCAAAATCTTTAGGGAAGTTTATCTCATTTTTATTTGTGAAGATGATAAAAACAGTCATGAAAAACTTTCATATTCTTTTTAGAAAACAACGTTGAGATAACTAAATTTTATTCCTAAAATAAGGATAACCTCTTTGCAGTTAAAAAAAAAAGGCCAAATGATTAAAAGATAAAAGCGTTAATATTGACAGGTGGATTTTAAAATATTTTATTAGTGCCTTTCAGAAGTTCCCGCAAATATTTCAAAATGGTTATTTAAAATCCCTATAACTTTGAAAATGCATAGTCCTTATAAATATAACTTTAAAAAAGATAATGAGTGAGTAGTTGGATTCGGAAATGCAAACGAAGTCAATGGTGTTATTTAGAAGTATGTATATACGCTGGAAAGTATTCATATAAGACTATTTGGTTAAATTAAATTGCAAAAATTAAGATAAAAAGTCGCGGCAATGACAGGCTGCGCGTCACAGTTACTCAAACGTTATCTTTAATTTCATCAGAGGCAGGCTGAAGTTGATATTTAATAGATAGATTATAAAACAATAGAGTTAATATAGCGTCATGAATTTTACATTTAAGAAAGTATTTGAAATATGGTCGATGAATCTTACTGTGTTCTATTTCTTATTCTGACTTTATATTTGGACTGCATATGACCTAATTTTCTACTTGCAACACATTCTTCATACAGCGGTATGTATACAAATTGTTACCGTTAATCATTAAACAGCTTTGTATTGATTTTAAGAGATTGGCGACGTCTTACTGTAGCAATACAAATCGGTTTAAACTGAGACGTAGACCATTGACCTTATCATGTCAAAGACACCCGCGACTATGACGTCATTTGAATAGGACGAAACCCGTCTCTTTCTCCTAAACTGTAAGTTTACCGGATGACATACTAATGATTAATTTCTATACCTTTGGACAATTTGACGGACTCAATCAATGTTTTCTTGCGTCGGCACATGTGGGAATTTAGATTTAATGAAAAGGGCCTAACTTCAAATGTGAATGCATTTTACAGTTGTTGACCAATCCACATTTGGTGTCACATGATTACAATATTTTCGTCAATGGTTAAGTGTCCACGTTATGTCTTTCTCATTTTAATGTTATTTGTATTGTTGGACAATTTTGTCTATAAATACTCACTGCCAAAAGCAACCCAGTCATCCTTTTCAAGTTCAAGTGATCTCACTTAAGAATGTGACAGGGTCAGCCTTTCCAGAGGTCAACTTCTAGGATGTGAAATAAGTCTCTTTTTTATTACAAAAAAATATTACAGCGGGTTTTGAATACACAAAGAAAAAATAACATAAAATAAAATATAAATGAATAAATTTTTAAAAAAACGGGTAACATTCATACACACACTTATTCATACACTTGCATACTAATAACCGTATATTTCAAACTTTTTCATTGACAATGACATCTCGATTCTCGCTTAAAATGTAACAATAGTGGTGGTTTATTCTGCAGCTTGCATCTATAAAAGTAATATTAAGCAAGTAACAAAAGACGATCAAAAGTATCGTCAGTATGAAATGTTGCTGAACATCCAAAGAGAATCAAATCAACCCAAAGTTTTATATCACCAGTGTGTGCACAGTTTAGTTCAATCCATTTTGAAAATTTCTGCCAAAAGTGTTACTAAAACTACAGTTCCAAAAAAGGATGGAAAATAGATTCAGGCTCCCTTCCACAACATCTGCAAAGATCATTGTCAACAATATGCATTTTAAACAAAAGTGTATTCACTGGTATAATTCTGTGGAACATGCAGTCGGAGTTGCATCCATCTTAATTTAGGATCATGAGTGGTCTTTAGTGGTTTCATAAAAAATGTCATTCCAATTTGCGTTAATCAAAGTTTCTTCTTCCCATTTTTCAATTATTTTCAATTTTTCATCACTTTTTTTTATTTTTAAAATAGTATGTTTAGATCCTTTTTTACATGAAAGAAGATTTTTTAAAATTTGCCTATGTAATTGCCCAATAATACCTCAGGCTTTTTTTCTATGCATATAGCTTTGATTATTTTCTTATTGCTTTAACAATTCCAAAATACTCTATACAATTTATCTTGTAAAATTTTTCATAGAATTGACCAAGTGTCCATCATCATTCATTAGGCCATAGATATCAACAATGTTCCTGTTGTAAAACGGTTTGCCATTCATAGTTATCATGTTATGTTTCTGTTGTACAAGAGTGGTTCCCGAAGGAAGTCTTCATAAGTAATTGGTCTATCATTAAGACCATATTTAGTAAAGCATTTAAGGTATCCTTCCTTCCATTTATTAAATGTATTCAATGAGAGTTTTAGTGGATATTCACTACCAAAAAATGCAAGATTTAAGAATTGTGGAAATGTGTTCATCAACAGGTGTTTCCACTTTCTTTCGTAATCCTGTTGAAGTATAGCTTTCTAATCCAAGTCACCTTCAAAGCAGAAACATATACACATATATCTATCATTCCCAAGCTACCCTCCAAAACTTGCTTACATGCTATTGTTCTCTTAATTTTGCAAGGTTTATCATCCCACAGAAAACTGAATAAGATGCTGATCAGCTTTTTTGAAAATTCACCTGGTGGGTTGGGCAGAGTGAGAAAAAGAAAGTTAAGTTAGGAAATTTCCAAGGATGTGATATAAGTCAGAAAGATCTTTTTGATATGATCAAGTGATCTCACTTAAGAATGTGACAGGGTCAGCTTTTCCAGAGGTCAGCTTCTAGGATGTGATATAAGTCAGCAAGCTTTGGCAATGGTCACACAATGATTACATTAACCCTGGCCTTTTTATCAGTTTATTTTTCAGAAAAAGATAAAATGCGTCATAGTAAAGGTCCAAGAGTTTCTTGGCTGCTAATCTGTTAAAATTAGTAAGAAATGATACGTAAAAACTATATTTACATGTACAATCTATCTCTCAACCTGCTGTGGAACCCACTTCTAATTGGCACCGGAAGTCCGTATACAAAGGGGATACAAAAAAAACGAAACACTTGGAAGTGGAAGGCAGGCTTACCTTGCACCTACCATAAACGGTTAACCAATGAAAGACTCCACAGATCTTGAGATAGAAGAAGGGGTAGGTCATTGGAAGTTAAGAAAGGTTTTTGTACAATGATCATGAAGATGCTAAACCAAGATTCTAAAATAAGATCTACCAAATGTACAAACCATAAAACGCATGTGCAACATAATGTGAGAATGCTTGACTTGAAAATAATGTTGAAAGATTTTCAGTCTCTAGATACGTAGTAGCCCACACATGTGAAAGAGGGATACTTGAGTAAATTCTTGTCTCCATTTGTCTAGCTGTCACTCTAGATTACATGATCAAAACTCAGAACAGGTTGGAAATATCCCGCTAACTAAAGTCCTTTAACCTGTATAAATGCTGCATACTGTTACCAACACTGATTGAAATTAACTATAAGGTTTTTTAAATTTAACAGACTGACTATTTCAGAATGTATCATATATATAGAATGTATATAATAACAATATTTTATTGCCTCATGCTAATTGTATTATTCGTTTGGAATGATACAATTCGAAAGTTAACGTTTGACATATCTGCACGGTAACCATCGTGCCAATTGTTTTCATTTTACCGTTTAAATGATAAAATAGTATCTTTGTAAATATATTCTTAAGATTTATTTAGTGTATAATGTTTTTCTTTGTCATGTTCAAGTCTAAAGAATTTCGTTTAATAATTTTAATTGAATAATAAAAACACGACCATTATAATCACAGTGTAGCTTTGTTATTTAATCATCACAACTCAAACAGCGTTATGATTTAATCTTCATTACTCGGCCATTAGTCACTGTGTAGCATTAACTCCGTTTCATTTCAGCTATCCTACACGCATCACCTAACGCCTTCGAAGATAGCACCACGTCATTGAGCATGTGTGATATTGCCCTTCCAATATAGCTCAACGTCTGTCCTGCCCTTATCTTGATCCTGTTGCTTAACCCTACCCAAATGAACTTATTGCGTAAGAGTGACGTCTTCATGACCTGCAAACTTTCAACCCTGTGCTACCTGCTATACGACCTATCGTGCATGATGGAATTGTAACTGGTATGCAGCCGGAGACTTGATGATTTTACAAAAGATGACGACGTTTGAGACATAACTGTAAGGCGAAGACGGCGAAGCACCTATTATGAAGTTGCTATAATGTTGGAACCAAAACTTTTACCATCACCAGTCAGAGTGCGCTAAACCGGAAGCGTGTATGTTTCTAACTCGCTTTGTTTGCAAAACATGAATAATTTCTTGTGGGGTATCTCGGTAAAACTCAACTGTTTAAATTGCCTAAATCATAATAATCATACATCATATTGTTTTGTAATTATCTTAATCGTTCCAGAAACGTATGATTGATCTCAAAGCTTTCTCATTACCCTCGGTATGTATAAAAAGTGACCATTTAAACACAGATAAAAATCGCCCAAAATCTTGTCAATACTCATTGGTTTCTAAATTTAATAAGTCATCGAAAGTACTCCTTGCTAAAAGTGACAAACTGTCAATGAATATAACTTGCAATTAGGTCACCAATACTTTGAGTGAGTTTTATAAGTGAATCTAAATTTATGTATATAAAGTTGCTGCTACATGTGATCGAGTCTAGATTGATGAATATCTCTAGAAAATTACTCTCCTCATTAATATTCTAAGTATATGTTAAATATTACTGGCTTTTATCTGAAATCATGATTATTCATAAAAAAAATAAATGTGTGTCATTGATCACAATTAGTTGTTTTAGTGGCTGTGAGTAACCCTAAAAACAAAATTATGCCTATAGGTCTATTTATTCATTTGTTATTCAGTCGTTACGCTTATTATGAACTTTCATCATTATAACTTCATCTGTGAATGTGTCTATAAAGACAAATTCATACATATTTGTTTTCTTCTAGACGCTTTTTAAAAGATTCTTAACATTTGACATCATGCAATATGTCATCTGTAAAATTAAAAATTAAACACATAAACATTTTTCTAATAATAGTTATTAGTACTTGTTTCATTTCTGACCTTCTGCATTTAAATTCTGCATGTAGACCCTCATGTAGACAACCCTTTATTTCAAAGTCTTAGCATTTTTCTGTATTCAAACTTTTCTTTTTGAAGTGTCCAAAAATCTTTTTTATCATTCCAAAACTTTTTCCAACTAAATAAATTGTATTTCATAATGTCTTGATTCATTTTCAAGACTCCATTCCAATTCCAAACCTCTTAGGGGTGTATCAAAGACTTTTACATTCTATGTTGACTTAAACCCCAGTGTAGGTTTAAGGTCAGGTGTACATAACCTTAAGTCAACACAGGGCTTAAGTTAGCATTTTATTACCATTCATAAATTTTTCCAAAACCCCTTTTTTTCATTCCAAAACTTTTTCCAACTAAAAAAATTTTTATTTCATGATGTCTTGACTCATTTTGAAGACTCCATAACCCTTTTCATTCCAATTCCAAACCTTTTAGGGGTGTATCAAAGACTTATACATTCTATGTTGACTTAAACCCCAGTGTAGGTTTAAGGTCAGGTGTACATAACCTTAAGTCAACACAGGGCTTAAGTTAGCATTTTATTACCATTCATAAATTTTTCCAAAACCCCTTTTTTTCATTCAAAACTTTTTCCAACTAAAAAAAAATGTATTTCATGATGTTTTGACTCATTTTGAAGACTCCATAACCCTTTTCATTCCAATTCCAAACCTCTTAGGGGTGTATCAAAGACTTTTACATTCTGTGTTGACTTAAGCCCCAGTGTAAGTTTAAGGTCAGGTATACAAAACCTTAAGTCAACGCAGGGCTTAAGTTAGCATTTTATCACCATTTATGAATTTTTCCAAAACCCCTTTTTTTCATTCCAAAACTTTTTCCAACTAAAAAAAATTGTATTTCATGATGTTTTGACTCATTTTGAAGACTCCATAACCCTTTTCATTCCAATTCCAAACCTCTTAGGGGTGTATCAAAGACTTATACATTCTATGTTGACTTAAACCCCAGTGTAAGTTTAAGGTCAGGTATACATAACCTTAAGTCAACACAGGGCTTAAGTTAGCATTTTATCACCATTCATAAATTTTTCCAAAACCCCTTTTTTTCATTCCAAAACTTTTTCCAACTAAAAAAAATTGTATTTCATGATGTCTTGACTCATTTTGAAGACTCCATAACCCTTTTCATTCCAATTCTAAACCTCTTAGGGGTGTATCAAAGACTTATACATTCTATGTTGACTTAAACCCCAGTGTAGGTTTAAGGTCAGGTGTACATAACCTTAAGTCAACACAGGGCTTAAGTTAGCATTTTATTACCATTCATAAATTTTTCCAAAACCCCTTTTTTTCATTCCAAAACTTTTTCCAACTAAAAAAAATTGTATTTCATGATGTCATGACTCATTTTGAAGACTCCATAACCCTTTTCATTCCAATTCCAAACCTCTTAGGGGTGTATCAAAGACTTTTACATTCTGTGTTGACTTAAGCCCCAGTGTAAGTTTAAGGTCAGGTATACAAAACCTTAAGTCAACACGGGGCTTAAGTTAGCATTTTATCACCATTCATAAATTTTTCCAAAACCCCTTTTTTTCATTCCAAAACTTTTTCCAACTAAAAAAATTTTTATTTCATGATGTTTTGACTCATTTTGAAGACTCCATAACCCTTTTCATTCCAATTCCAAACCTCTTAGGGGTGTATCAAAGACTTATACATTCTATGTTGACTTAAACCCCAGTGTAAGTTTAAGGTCAGGTATACATAACCTTAAGTCAACGCATGGCTTAAGTTAGCATTTTATCACCATTCATAAATTTTTCCAAAACCCCTTTTTTTCATTCCAAAACTTTTTCCAACTAAAAAAAATTGTATTTCATGATGTCTTGACTTATTTTGAAGACTCCATAACCCTTTTCATTCCAATTCCAAACCTCTTAGGGGTGTATCAAAGACTTATACATTCTATGTTGACTTAAACCCCAGTGTAGGTTTAAGGTCAGGTGTACATAACCTTAAGTCAACACAGGGCTTAAGTTAGCATTTTATTACCATTCATAAATTTTTCCAAAACCCCTTTTTTTCATTCCAAAACTTTTTCCAACTAAAAAATTTTTTATTTCATGATGTCTTGACTCATTTTGAAGACTCCATAACCCTTTTCATTCCAATTCCAAACCTCTTAGGGGTGTATCAAAGACTTTTACATTCTGTGTTGACTTAAGCCCCAGTGTAAGTTTAAGGTCAGGTATACAAAACCTTAAGTCAACGCATGGCTTAAGTTAGCATTTTATCACCATTTATGAATTTTTCCAAAACCCCTTTTTTTCATTCCAAAACTTTTTCCAACTAAAAAAAATTTTTATTTCATGATGTTTTGACTCATTTTGAAGACTCCATAACCCTTTTCATTCCAATTCCAAACCTCTTAGGGGTGTATCAAAGACTTATACATTCTATGTTGACTTAAACCCCAGTGTAAGTTTAAGGTCAGGTATACATAACCTTAAGTCAACACAGGGCTTAAGTTAGCATTATATCACCATTCATAAATTTTTCCAAAACCCCTTTTTTTCATTCCAAAACTTTTTCCAACTAAAAAAAATTGTATTTCATGATGTCTTGACTTATTTTGAAGACTCCATAACCCTTTTCATTCCAATTCCAAACCTCTTAGGGGTGTATCAAAGACTTGTACATTCTATGTTGACTTAAACCCCAGTGTAGGTTTAAGGTCAGGTGTACATAACCTTAAGTCAACACAGGGCTTAAGTTAGCATTTTATTACCATTCATAAATTTTTCCAAAACCCCTTTTTTTCATTCCAAAACTTTTTCCAACTAAAAAATTTTTTATTTCATGATGTCTTGACTCATTTTGAAGACTCCATAACCCTTTTCATTCCAATTCCAAACCTCTTAGGGGTGTATCAAAGACTTTTACATTCTGTGTTGACTTAAGCCCCAGTGTAAGTTTAAGGTCAGGTATACAAAACCTTAAGTCAACGCATGGCTTAAGTTAGCATTTTATCACCATTTATGAATTTTTCCAAAACCCCTTTTTTTCATTCCAAAACTTTAACTAAAAAAATTGTATTTCATGATGTCATGACTCATTTTGAAGACTCCATAACCCTATTCATTCCAATTCCAAACCTCTTAGGGGTGTATCAAAGACTTATACATTCTATGTTGACTTAAACCCCAGTGTAGGTTTAAGGTCAGGTATACAAAACCTTAAGTCAACACAGGGCTTAAGTTAGCATTTTATCACCATTTATGAATTTTCCAAAACCCCTTTTTTTCATTCCAAAACTTTTTCCAACTAAAAAAATTGTATTTCATGATGTCTTGACTCATTTTGAAGACTCCATAACCCTTTTCATTCCAATTCCAAACCTCTTAGGGGTGTATCAAAGACTTTTACATTCTGTGTTGACTTAAGCCCCAGTGTAAGTTTAAGGTCAGGTATACAAAACCTTAAGTCAACGCATGGCTTAAGTTAGCATTTTATCACCATTTATGAATTTTTCCAAAACCCCTTTTTTTCATTCCAAAACTTTTTCCAACTAAAAAAAATTGTATTTCATGATGTTTTGACTCATTTTGAAGACTCCATAACCCTTTTCATTCCAATTCCAAACCTCTTAGGGGTGTATCAAAGACTTATACATTCTATGTTGACTTAAACCCCAGTGTAAGTTTAAGGTCAGGTATACATAACCTTAAGTCAACACAGGGCTTAAGTTAGCATTTTATCACCATTCATAAATTTTTCCAAAACCCCTTTTTTTCATTCCAAAACTTTTTCCAACTAAAAAAAATTGTATTTCATGATGTCATGACTCATTTTGAAGACTCCATAACCCTTTTCATTCCAATTCCAAACCTCTTAGGGGTGTATCAAAGACTTTTACATTCTGTGTTGACTTAAGCCCCAGTGTAAGTTTAAGGTCAGGTATACAAAACCTTAAGTCAACACGGGGCTTAAGTTAGCATTTTATCACCATTCATAAATTTTTCCAAAACCCCTTTTTTTCATTCCAAAACTTTTTCCAACTAAAAAAAATTTTATTTCATGATGTTTTGACTCATTTTGAAGACTCCATAACCCTTTTCATTCCAATTCCAAACCTCTTAGGGGTGTATCAAAGACTTGTACATTCTATGTTGACTTAAACCCCAGTGTAAGTTTAAGGTCAGGTATACAAAACCTTAAGTCAACACGGGGCTTAAGTTAGCATTTTATCACCATTCATAAATTTTTCCAAAACCCCTTTTTTTCATTCCAAAACTTTTTCCAACTAAAAAAAATTGTATTTCATGATGTCTTGACTTATTTTGAAGACTCCATAACCCTTTTCATTCCAATTCCAAACCTCTTAGGGGTGTATCAAAGACTTATACATTCTATGTTGACTTAAACCCCAGTGTAGGTTTAAGGTCAGGTGTACATAACCTTAAGTCAACACAGGGCTTAAGTTAGCATTTTATTACCATTCATAAATTTTTCCAAAACCCCTTTTTTTCATTCCAAAACTTTTTCCAACTAAAAAATTTTTTATTTCATGATGTCTTGACTCATTTTGAAGACTCCATAACCCTTTTCATTCCAATTCCAAACCTCTTAGGGGTGTATCAAAGACTTTTACATTCTGTGTTGACTTAAGCCCCAGTGTAAGTTTAAGGTCAGGTATACAAAACCTTAAGTCAACGCATGGCTTAAGTTAGCATTTTATCACCATTTATAAATTTTTCCAAAACCCCTTTTTTTCATTCCAAAACTTTAACTAAAAAAATTGTATTTCATGATGTCATGACTCATTTTGAAGACTCCATAACCCTATTCATTCCAATTCCAAACCTCTTAGGGGTGTATCAAAGACTTATACATTCTATGTTGACTTAAACCCCAGTGTAGGTTTAAGGTCAGGTATACAAAACCTTAAGTCAACACAGGGCTTAAGTTAGCATTTTATCACCATTTATGAATTTTCCAAAACCCCTTTTTTTCATTCCAAAACTTTTTCCAACTAAAAAAATTGTATTTCATGATGTCTTGACTCATTTTGAAGACTCCATAACCCTTTTCATTCCAATTCCAAACCTCTTAGGGGTGTATCAAAGACTTATACATTCTATGTTGACTTAAAACCAAGTGTAGGTTTAAGGTCAGGTATACAAAACCTTAAGTCAACACAGGGCTTAAGTTAGCATTTTATCACCATTTATGAATTTTCCAAAACCCCTTTTTTTCCTTCCAAAACTTTTTCCAACTAAAAAATTTTTTATTTCATGATGTCTTGACTCATTTTGAAGACTCCATAGCCCTTTTCATTCCAATTCCAAACCTCTTAGGGGTGTATCAAAGACTTTTACATTCTGTGTTGACTTAAGCCCCAGTGTAAGTTTAAGGTCAGGTATACAAAACCTTAAGTCAACGCATGGCTTAAGTTAGCATTTTATCACCATTTATGAATTTTTCCAAAACCCCTTTTTTTCATTCCAAAACTTTTTCCAACTAAAAAAAATTGTATTTCATGATGTCATGACTCATTTTGAAGACTCCATAACCCTATTCATTCCAATTCCAAACCTCTTAGGGGTGTATCAAAGACTTGTACATTCTATGTTGACTTAAGCCCCAGTGTAGGTTTAAGGTCAGCTATACAAAACCTTAAGTCAACACGGGGCTTAAGTTAGCATTTTATCACCATTTTCAATTATTTTCCAAAACCCATTTTTTTCATTCCAAAACTTTTCCAACTAAAAAAATTGTATTTCATGATGTCTTGACTCATTTTGAAGACTCCATAACCCTTTTCATTCCAATTCCAAACCTCTTAGGGGTGTATCAAAGACTTATACATTCTGTGTTGACTTAAACCCAAGTGTAGGTTTAAGGTCAGGTATACAAAACCTTAAGTCAAAACAGGACTTAAGTTAGCATTTTATCACCATTTATGAATTTTTCCAAAACCCCTTTTTTTTCATTCCAAAACTTTAACTAAAAAAATTTTATTTCATGATGTCTTGACTCATTTTGAAGACTCCATAACCCTTTTCATTCCAATTCTTTCCCTTTTAGGGGTGTATCAAAGACTTGTACATTCTATGTTGACTTAAGCCCCAGTGTAGGTTTAAGGTCAGGTATACAAAACCTTAAGTCAACACGGGGCTTAAGTTAGCATTTTATCACCATTTTCAATTATTTTCACAAAACCCCATTTTTTCATTCCAAAACCTTTTCCCAACTGTATACATTGTATTCCATAGTGTCTTGACTCATTTTGAAGACTCCACACCCTTATCAGTCCAATTCCTTCCCTTTTAGGGGTGTATCAAAGACTTTTACACTCTGTGTTGACTTAAGCCCCAGTGTAGGTTTAAGGTCAGCTATACAAAACCTTAAGTCAACACGGGGCTTAAGTTAGCATTTTATCACCATTCATAAATTTTTCCAAAACCCCTTTTTATCATTCCAAAACTTTTTCCAACTAAAAAAAATTGTATTTCATGATGTCTTGACTCATTTTGAAGACTCCATAGGCCCTTTTCATTCCAATTCCAAACCTCTTAGGGGTGTATCAAAGACTTTTACATTCTGTGTTGACTTAAGCCCCAGTGTAAGTTTAAGGTCAGGAATACAAAACCTTAAGTCAACACAGGGCTTAAGTTAGCATTTTATCACCATTTATGAATTTTCCAAAACCCCTTTTTTTCATTCCAAAACTTTTCCAACTAAAAAAATTGTATTTCATGATGTCTTGACTCATTTTGAAGACTCCATAACCCTTTTCATTCCAATTCCGAACCTCTTAGGGGTGTATCAAAGACTTATACATTCTATGTTGACTTAAACCCAAGTGTAGGTTTAAGGTCAGGTATACAAAACCTTAAGTCAACACAGGGCTTAAGTTAGCATTTTATCACCATTTATGAATTTTTCAAAAACCCCTTTTTTTCATTCCAAAACTTTAACTAAAAAATTTTTATTTCATGATGTCTTGACTCATTTTGAAGACTCCATAACCCTTTTCATTCCAATTCTTTCCCTTTTAGGGGTGTATCAAAGACTTGTACATTCTATGTTGACTTAAGCCCCAATGTAGGTTTAAGGTCAGGTATACAAAACCTTAAGTCAACACGGGGCTTAAGTTAGCATTTTATCACCATTTTCAATTTTTTTCCAAAACCACTTTTTTTCAGTTCAAAACATTTTCGCAACTGAATACATTTTATTCCATAGTGTCTTGACTCATTTTGAAGACTCCACACCCTTTTCATTCCAATTCCTTCCCTTTTAGGGGTGTATGAAAGATTTATCAAAGTGAGTTATTGTGTCTGTTTTGATTTCAACCATCAGAGTTTCTATTGGAGCTCAACCATTACCAGTATAAATTCATGATTGTCTGTATTTCATGTTATTCCTCTGATGTTTTCATCTCATAAAAATGAACCTGCTTGCTGGACAAATGCCTAACAGTTGGATATTCATTGAAGACTAAGGTAGAAGTAATGTTTCCAATATCTAAATTATTTTTCTCCCCTTTTTAGTCACTATGACATGCACACTGGTTGGTTAAACACATTTACGTTATTGAATGAAAAATTATTTCTCATCAAAACATCATAAACAAGCTTGTACACTTCACATGTTTATTCACAGACAAGGAGATGTACACATGACTCATTACAGGGCAATTACTTTCAGGTTAATTTTCAATCAACATGTTGCCGCTAATGGCTGAAATATTGCCCAAGCGACGTTTAACAATAACTCACTAACTCAATTAACATAATAACTTTTGTAATAAATAGTGGTCTGAAATAAAAGTATGAATGAAATGAAAAATCTTACACAAAAACCTTCTCCATTTAAATTTAAAAACTCCATCCAACCATCAAAGAAATTCGTTAAAACAAAAAAAGATTCATCTTCAAAGATGTTGTCAAAGAATGCAGAATGGAGAATGGACAGCAAGGCAGTAGATGCAATACAATTAGAATCAAGTTGAAATAAAAGAAAGGAAATTGCATTATTTTGTTTATTTGTAAACTGTTATAAGCAAGAAAGCACTTAAATTATCTGCTTGATAATAAGTGCAATGATAACAAATAAATTGGACCCCGCTGTATATCAGTGGTTGATCAAGTAATTTTGCAGAGGGGTTCTAGAGGTTGTCAATTTCTAAATTGGTGATTGGGTTACACTTTTGGGTCACCCCTTGAACCCACCTGGATCCGCCACTGTATAAATTGAAAAGAGTGTCGCTGCAATCCAACAATATATATACATATATGCTATTAAAATCATCGGTAAAATATCATCAGATAATCTTAGCATAGCATGTACAATGAACAATTAATATAGTGAAAGGAAAACTTTCTACCAGTATAACCAAAGACAGAAAAATTATACAGTCATGTCCTAAACATAAAAATCTGCTTGTGTGCAAAATCAAGAAAAAATATAGTCGCAAGCGACGACAAACGGATTCAGCGCTTTAAAAGAACATTCATTACGTACATAGTGATGTTAACAATCATCCCTGAAAGTTTCATGAAAATTGGCCGACGCATTTGGCTACAACAGCATGTTTCCTCTGACCTAATGTGTGATTATTGCAAAGAAGTTGATAATGTGAAAAAACCATGCTACTTATGAATTCGTCATTATTTACTTTTTTGTTTGTACTGTTACTGCGCATCTTTCAAAACAAGTTTCAACTCTCTAAGTACATTTTAAAAAAATAGCCCATGTTAATTTTGTTCAAAATGATTTTTTACATTTTTGATCCTTTATTGTGAACGAAAATTATTGTTCGCGAGCAATGTTTTTACAGTTTCATCAAGTCAATATACTGTTCTTACATCCCTGAAAAACTGGTGCATTTGTGAGTCTAACTTTTTGAATTATCTCCCTTTGAATATGCTTACATGAGCAAAGTCGCCCGACTTTAAAGGGTTGCCGAGAAATAAATATTTGACTTTCATCAAAATCTGAATCACCCTGAAATTCCCAATGTCTCAGCTACATTCTTGGAGATTTTAAGCTCTTAGACGCAAGTATCTTCAGAGGTGATACATTTCAAAGATGCATGGGGTCCGGAAATTTCAAAAAGTCAAAAAAAGCAATATGGCGGCGAAAGTATTCATGCTACGAATTTGCCATGATTTACTTTTTTGCTTGAAATGTTATTGCACATCGTTTAAAAAAAGTTCCAAGTCTCTAAGTGCATTTTGAAAAAATTTCCAATGTTAATTTTGAAAAGTTTGAGTGGTACTGAGCCTTTAATGCAATGTCCGAATTGGCTGAAAAGCTTCGTGTCGCGAGGTCTTTGTAAGGGCTATTAGATTGTAAAGTTTGGTTGTAATTGAGTCGCTAGTTTTGGCTGAATTTTGTACACAAGAATCGTGGAATAATAATAATAATAAAAAACACGCCAATAACAATAAGGATTCAGCATTTCTGCTGAATCCTTTATAAACCCAGAGTCACCACAATGCTAAATTCACCTCTAGTATTAAAGGAATGTAAATAAAATGGTTATTCCTGTTAGTTACAATTAGTTATTACTCTGATATATCTAAGATTTCTTTACTTGAACCCACAATTGCATTATGTAAATGAATTACAAAGTGCCATTTTTCAGGTAAAAATTACGCAGACATGCATATATGACAAAAAAATAGAGCCATGGGCTCTGTAGCTCATCAGACTTTGATAGAAATAGGTGTTGTGGTTTAGACCATGGGGTCATGGGCAGTGTAGGAAAGATAGCCTGTCCCAACGTCCGAGTTATTCACAATCAAATAAAAAAGGCCCATTGCCCATTTGGGGTCCAGGGGTCACCGAACCTACAATTCGGAATCCCCATTGTCCAAGGAGTCTACACACAACTATTAAGCTATCAAGACCTTTTGGAACTGGAGAAGAAGATGAAAGTAGGATTTTAAGGTTTTGACCCCTGTGACCCCATTTGGGGTCAAGTGGTCACCAAACCTACAATTTAGAATCCCCAGTGCCCAAGGAGTCTTCACACAATTTTTCAGCTCTCTAGACCTTTTGGAACTAGGAAAAAAGATGAAATTAGGTTTTTTAGGTTTTGACCCCTGTGACCCCTACAATTTAGAATCCCTGTTGGCCAAGGAGTCTACACACACCTTTTCAGCTCTCTAGACCTTTCGAAACTAGGGAAAAAGATGAAATTAGTTTTTTTAGGTTTTGACCCCTGTGACCCCATTTGGGGTCATGGGGTCACCAAACCTACAATTTAGATCCCCGTTGGCCAAGGAGTCTACACACACCTTTTCAGCTCTCTAGACCTTTTGGAACTAGGGAATAAGATGAAATTAGGTTTTTCAGGTTTTGACCCCTGTGACCCCATTTGGGGTCATGGGGTCACAAAATCTACAATTTAGAATCTCCAGTGCCCAAGGAGTCTACACACAACTTTTCAGCTCTCTGGACCTTTTGGAACTAGGGAAAAAGATGAAATTAGTTTTTTTAGGTTTTGACCCCTGTGACCCCATTTGGGGTCATGGGGTCAGCAAACCTACAATTTAAAATCCCCGTTGGCCAAGGAGTCTACACACACCTTTTCAGATCTCTAGACCTTTTGGAACTGGAGAAGAAGATGAAATTAGGTTTTTCAGGTTTTGACCTCTGTGACCCCATTTGGGGTCATGGGGTCACCAAACCTACAATTTAGATCCCCGTTGGCCAAGGAGTCTACACACACCTTTTCAGCTCTCTAGACCTTTTGGAACTAGGGAATAAGATGAAATTAGGTTTTTCAGGTTTTGACCCCTGTGACCCCATTTGGGGTCATGGGGTCACAAAATCTACAATTTAGAATCTCCAGTGCCCAAGGAGTCTACACACAACTTTTCAGCTCTCTGGACCTTTTGGAACTAGGGAAAAAGATGAAATTAGTTTTTTTAGGTTTTGACCCCTGTGACCCCATTTGGGGTCATGGGGTCAGCAAACCTACAATTTAAAATCCCCGTTGGCCAAGGAGTCTACACACACCTTTTCAGATCTCTAGACCTTTTGGAACTGGAGAAGAAGATGAAATTAGGTTTTTCAGGTTTTGACCCCTGTGACCCCATTTGGGGTCATGGGGTCACCAAACCTACAATTTAGAATCTCCAGTGCCCAAGGAGTCTACACACAACTATTCAGCTCTCTGGACCTTTTGGAACTGGAGAAGAAGATGAAAATAGGTTTTTCATGTTTTGACCCCTGTGACCCCCTTTCAGACCTGATGAGCTAAAAATTGTTATCAGTTATATAATAATCAGCAATGACAAAAGAATGTGACAGCTAGCACCAATGTCTACAGAGTTGCAATGTGTTGTTGACTATGCAATTGACAATCAAAACATATATGGATTCAAATAGATGGTATATATAATTAAGGACTGTGAAGTTTTGATATCAAAAAGATACAACTGGCTAGGACAGATAATGAATATTTCACACAAAATGTAACCTTTTTCTGTGATTGGTGATGGGATGGTTTGCTTAGTTTAGGGATTGATATTCTGATATACAGATAGGCACTGGTTCAGGTTTAAGTAAGTAATCTACCAAATGGATTGCAACTGTGGAGAATCAAACACCAGACTCAAAGAACACCAAGCCTCAGTCAGTCAGCCAGGCTTCCAACAAAATATTAGCAACAGCTGATCTTATCAAAGCAAAATCAATTTGACTGAAGTCACCTTTTTGATAAAATATAGAGCCATTGGCTCTGCAGTTCACCAGGATATCTATAATTTATTTTATAATTGGTCACAGGGTACACATAAGTGATGCCACAGGATGTAAATACAATCATAATATTATTATTAACTTTGGACTCTGTAAACTAGATTGTAGCTTTCTTAATCTTTTCTTTAAAGTTAAAGAGGCTTAAAAAAAACATTGTGGAAGTATTTTTTTGGGGGTTCAAATGGTCATATATAAAATAGATATGCTATCAGCTAAGGAGTCTGAACACAAGCTTTCAGCTTTCTAGACTTCCTGCTTCTTGATAAGAATGTGAAAATAGATCTTATTATGTGGCCCCTGTGTCTCTCATTATTGGTTACAGGGTCATCAAATATATGAATGACAATCCCAATTAGCTTAAAAGTCAGTATTCGAAATTCCAGATTTCTGGACAAAGATGAAATAGTGAAAAGTATTCAGAAAGTCGAAAACCATACCATCCTATGAGCCCATGGGGCCTATCAGGCCATATGAGCTAAAAATCATCAGAATTGACCTTACTAAAGTACGAAGGACTGAGGACTAAACATTAAAGTGACACAGATTATGTTTCATGATTTTTCATTTGGCTTTAGAAAAGCCAAAATAACTAATGAACTAAGTTAAGTTCAAAATGCCTACCAAAACTTGCATCTTTTTCTCTAAAATGCTAATATTCTGATATTTTCTTGTTTTCAATGATAAAAAGTCCAAATTTAGTTTCCCATTATCGTGTATTTAATTACATGACCTACTGTACACTGTTAACCAAGTTTTGTCTTTGTGCCTGCTGTAAATAAATTTTTATGAAATTAAGATACAGTCATTTGCGTGCCACTGTCCTGCTTTTAGTCACAAATAACAACTTAAACCCGTTTTGTAACTATACTGAACTGTTGAGCATTATATAATTCTGATTTTTTGAAACAGTCACTACTTCTTGGTAAAATAACACCATTAATGAATTTTTACATATAATAATAATAATAATAATTAGGGTATTTATATAGCGCAGATATCCACACAGATTGCATGCTCAATGCGCTCCCTGCATTATTACCCTGGTCTAACCCAAGCAGCCGATTAAGCGCTTAAAGGTCATCTCCAACACCATCTACACCAGGTACCCAATTAGTACTGCTGGGTGAACAGAAGCACATTTTGAATAAAGTCCCTTGCTTAAGGAGACACCACAAGTTTTTCAGCTCGTGTCTCAGTGTGGGGCAGGGAATAACCCTTGAACTCTCAGTTAATACAGCAACAATCGGGTAACCCACCCATCCGGCGAGCCACGCCAGATGTTGCTGAACTTCACTGATAGCGGTCAACTGAGCTACGCACAGGACCACGTGCCACCACATATTTGACTCCAACAACATACTCTGTGCCCCTTTAAAATTAAGCCCTCTTTGATAGGGATCAAGGCTACCACATCCCCTTAGCACTTGATCAGCTTATCCAGAACCTGTTTTTTTATACATCTCTGGTTTCTACCTAATTACAAGTTTATCTAATACTGTGTACATCTCAAGCATCTAGCTGTAATAATTTTTGTTATACCTAGTTTAGCAGGCTATACCTTTTCTTTCTGGAGAAGAAGATGAAATTAGATTTTAAGGTCTGGGTCGCTGCAGCCCTTATTATCGGTCACAGGGTCAACAATTCAATCAATAAGAATCTCCCTCAGTTAAGGAGTCTGTAAATAAAGTTTCTCTTACTTCTGGAGAGGAGTTTGCCCTTATAAATAAGAAACATCATTTTTCAAGGTGTCTGTACACATGGTTTCATATTTCCTGAGGCAATGGATGTGGAGAAGAAGACTAGAAAACTAACGGATTGACGCCATGCCACATGGACAACAGGCCTTTAAGAATGTGGTTATAAGTAAATAATCGCAATATATTGTTATAGAAAGTATGGCTAAGTTTTCAAAAGGCACATTGGGTAAGTCTAGTCATTTTCAGAATTTGCATAACATATATGATTTGACAAGCTTGTGAAGACAATCATACATATAGTAAGGATCATCATATTTAAGGTCTAAAGCTAATGTTACATCTTAAAACAAACAGATAGACAAGTTTATTCAGTAAAAGAAATGTCACAATTCAAATATCTTTCATTTAATAGTGTCTTAAATTAACAGTAGTAAATTAAATAACTAGAATATTTTTTATAGAAGACAATACACTGTTTAAGATTATCAGAAAGCCTTTGCTTGAATTAAAATTAAAAAATAAGCAGTATTGTCAACATCCTGGCTTATCCATGCATATCCAAAACTGTAAGTAATTCATAATATTTTATTACACATGTTGCCAAAGTGATGCTGCCTGAATCATCTAGAGACTTAACGATACCATATAAATATTTTGGCAGTCTATTCTGAGGCATATTCAATAAATGACTCCAAAGTTTTATTATTTTAGTCATATACACAATTTGGAGAGGTAATCTTCCAAACTCACCATGAACCATTTTATTACAAGTAGATTGACCCACTTTCAAAAATCATTTACAAAATCTAACCTGATATTACAATAATTAGCACCCCTAACCTCTGACCCATAACACAAAAAAGGTGTAACCATGCTATCAAAATTTTGAATAAATCTTTACAATTTACCCTTCCAATCGTTCTCTGCAAACAATTTTTGCCTTCCTTGCTTGAGAGGCTAGACAGCTTTGAGCTTTACTCCATACAAGTTTAGCTGTAAATACAAGTCCCGGATATTTATGAGATGATACAATTTCAATAACATTACTATTAAACAACCACATTTCATAATCCCATAAGTACCCAGAGAACATCATGTCTAGTATAAAAAAAAGACAAAAAAAGATTAAAAAACCTATCTCCCTTTTAACATTAATATTTCTGAGCTATAGCCTAGAGAAAGAAAATATTGTCATTTGTAGAGTACCCTGTTTGAAAACCTGCATGTGACTGTGACTCATTAATAATTTCTTGTTCATCTTAATAATATATCATGCTTTTCAGTGTCTCCTAGTAGGGCTACACTAATTCTGTGTCACCCTCGTGAAAGAATCCATGCTTTTGGTTGAATTTCCTCTGTACAATAATAATATACAGTCATAATCCAAATGAGGATGGAATTGGAAGATCATGAATAAGATCTCTTCTTTTACCAGTACATACTCTTTAAGGGCTGAAGATGCGCTGAAAATAGAAATGGAAAAAATTATTTTTATACATATTTTTTTGTACTTTACATTCATACAGACAATGTCCAATGGCTGACTTTTTTTACAATTTACCCAGTTGTCATTTCAATTGAATAAAAGAGGTAGGCATATATGAGGGGAATTCAAGTTCTTAGAAGTTAGTATTGAAACACCCCTGAAGACATCATTGTTGATGTCATTATTGAGATAGGCCATTTGACAACTGTTTACAGACATAAACACCCCTTGGACTATGACCTATGGTCAGGAAGGCCTGTTGAAGCCATTACAAATTATATAGTTGCAAGGGCTTAATCATGTCTTATCATCGAACAAATGTTCATGAGATATCTTAAGAGTGTGGCATTTTTCATGGAAGTGTTTGCACTTCAATTCATGAGCATTTGCACCAAGGTGTCTGCAAGATGGTTGTCACAATATTTCAATGCACAAGATCGACACCAGAGAGTTGAATCCAGTCGTTGGCTCTGGGGCATCTACAATGCTGGGCCCGATAACCTTTTAAAATGCCTCTCTGGTTACAGGGGGTGAAACATTTATTCTTCACTTGGATCCTGAAACCATGCAAGAATCATGAATTATACACTACAAGCCACCTAAAACTACAATAACAGGATCCTACTATGCTGACTGTTCGAAGCAATTGAGAGCAGCAATCTTGAAGATAAGGCGGGGCTTAATGCAGGAGTTATGTTTCTTCAGGAAACGCTCCAGTGCACAATAGTTGTATTGGACAAACTCCACATCCACAATGTGGCTTTGAACAACTTAACCAGTGCGGATCTTATCCAAAATGACTTCTATCTGTTTCACAATTTGAAATCACACTTGCTTGGTACAAGATTTGGCGATGACGATAAACTCAAAGCAGCTATTGAGGCATGGCTGAGAGGCCAGTCACAAGACTTCACCCAGGGGCATAGACAGTCTTAAAGATGAATGGGTAAAGTGCATCAAGGTCCAGGGAGATTATTTGGAAAAATAAAATCTATACAACAACTATCAGCATCTGTTTTATGTCTACTTATATGAACTTATTGACTTCCCCTCGTATATTGTCTTTGACCTTTTTTATGTACATTAAATCAAGATAAATATCCATTTCAAAATATCTCTTGCAGCTAACACACTCAGAAGTTAACACAACTGAAAATGATCAAATCTCTTGAACACAATCATTCATGCTGAAGCAGTTATTCTAATAACATATATATCATTATACCTTAAGGAGGAGTTGGTGAAGTCTTCCAATTTCTTCTCTACCTTAAACCTGAATCACCTCACTTTTCAAGAACATGTTTTCCTGAATTCAAAGAAAGTTCACATAAATGTTGATTTGCACATGAATTTCATATTGTCATCAAAGCTTTTGTTTAAAATGAGGATAACCTATTTAAATGATGTACAACCTATTGCCAAATTTTAAGATCGATAATTATCATTGGCTAAGTATGTAAACTTTTAATTATTTTGAACTTTAGAATAAGATGAGAATAGTTGAGTGGCCTTAATGAGGCGCGCCAAGACAAACAAAACTATAAATCATCTTCTCTTGCGAGTAAGAAGTTTTACAAAAAAATGAGCTTTCAAGGCCTTTCCCTGAAGGAGAAGATGAAAAAGGTTTTTACAGTGTGGCCCTCTTGATTAGAGGCAACAGGGTTACCAAATCTTAAGTCAAAATCCCCTAAGCCAAAGTTTCCATGTATAACATTTCAAGTGCATAGTCCTTCTTCTCCTGAGAAGAGGATGTACACTTTTTGGTTGTGAATCTGTGATCCTTATCCCTTGGAGGGATCAAAATCTAAAAATTACAACACAAACATACTTAAAATGTGATGTTAACCATATTAATGACAGAGGATCTCATTCAAAGGAAAAACATGATCTTACATTTATTGGACACTCCATCCATACGATATCATTATCCAAATACAGTTCTCTAGAGCTAAAAGTTCTGGAGAAGTTGTTGAAAATGTGAAACGGTAACAGACAGGCACCCAGATGGATTGACAGACATCATACCTTACCCATTATACCCAAAAACTCAGACAGGCATATTTCAGACACTAGAGAAGTGAATTGATTAACACAACAACCATAGCTGAAATAGACCTATCCTAATTAGTTATGCCCACTGAGTAGGCAAATCTTACAATGACCAAATGGAATAAGTTATAAGCATAGGGGAAAAGTTGACGCCATTCTCATCAATAGATATTTCTCACTGAACAGAGGTGATAATTCAACGAACAAGTTATCAATCATTATCAAATTTACACTGAGTTTAGGAAATCTGTTCTATTTTCAAATTTGAATATATAACATCTTATTTCTTGTATTTGAACGTCGATCCAGTCGGATATTTGATCCATCATGGATAGTGAAGTGACACAATAGTGACAATAGCATTCATGACGACATTTGTGACATTTCTTTGTCAATTATTTATTGAACTCTCTGTTGTTGACTGACGGCGAGATGACTGATGTGAAAAATTATCTTTATTTATTGAATTTATTGAAAAACATGTTAATACTAAAAAGTAGATGCAAAAATCTATAAATTTGTTGTCATGAATTGACTGTCTGAATTTTCTGGGATTTTTCCTGTCTCCTGTGGACTATTCCATATTCAAAAATAGGTATAAGCTTTAGGGTTACCTGAGAACAATAAATGTTGTTTTACTGCGTCTGAAATCCTTCTGCCTAAGTTTTGGGTGGCTACAAGCTTGCCAAAAGCTTATCAGGCCTTTGCTGCTGATGAGCAACATCTTTAGATTCCAATCACTTTCTGAAAATTAAAAGAGAGTCAATAAAATACACAAGGTTGGACACCTTGCAATGCCCTAATCTTGACAGGTGTCAGGAACAAATTTACAAATTTAAGTATTTCTGTAAAAAAGGATTACTCTGAAAATTTGGGATTCTTATGGCATTTTTTTTCTGTGGAAAAGTCATTTTAATGAAAATTGAAACTTTCTCATTCAAAAGTAGGGGGAGGTGGCCATTGAGCCCAAATTTACAAATTCAATTACCCAAGGTGCCTTTCCAAAAATGTTCAGATAATTTTCAAGGGAGGTCAAAAAAAGATGTGACCCCCCTTGGCTTGAGTTTTCAATGTTTGATGGTTTTGCAGGAATAGTCATTTACAAGTTTTTAGGGTTATTGCTTGCCAAAATCTGCAGGGAAAGGGAGGACAAAATTCATAAACTATCTTGCTCCTGGATGATAAGTTTATGAATAAAAAAAGATGAAAGCAATGCAGTTCATGGGAACAAAATGTGAAAAGCTGACGGACACACATCAGGCAAAGTTATAAGCCTATCTCGCAGTGGTTACTAGATATTTACATTTGTGATAGCACTTACTTCTTTCTTTTCTACGCTTTCTTCCATCATGTGTTGATTTCCCAATTCAGCATATCCTTTCACCTGAACTTATAATGAAAGAAAAACTTATGAAATAACTGCCTCATTTCAAAGGGAAAATGTTTTGACAAAGTTTAAGAAAGGAGTCTTGTAACGAATATGAGATTTATTTTCTGAAAAATGTGTTTACAAAATTAGATAATATTTACCACAATTGTGATAATATTTTTTGGATGTTATTAAGTATTTTAAATTTCAGAGAAATGAATCAACTTAAAGACCTGTAATAACATATTTATAAGGCTAACTAATTTTAGCTTAGAAAGTTATTAGATAAACTAAACAAGTTTTGAATATGTGTTGTTAATCTCTCATATCAACAAATATAATTAACTTTTTCTTAACATGTGGATATGAATTATGCCTTGTATTTCTGGAACATGTTGAATCTTCTGACAATTTTTCTACCATGCATGTCTATACACACCACTGACTCAATAATTCTTATTTTAGATTTGGTAAGTTTTCGAAATTATATTTCTTAACAATTCTAATACTTGGTTGCTCTCAATTCATGTTTCAAACTCCTTGTTTGTTTCTGCTCTGAGACTTCAAAATAACACAGATTTCAAATATTCTCCATTAATCAAATGAATATCATACAAAATACCAACCTGGCATAGCCACGAGAGAAAGAGTGTTTGAGCTGTTGAAACTTCTCATATAGTTTGGAGAAACAAACTCTTTCAGCAACAACAATTTCGGACAACATTCAAGAGTTCGTAAGATCCGAAAGTTGAGGACATTGTTACCTGTAAAATGAAGAAAAGAAGATAGAGGAAATACCTAGTCTAAAAAATGTTACATAACATTAAACATCGGGTAATGAAATATTTGCTTTATGAAACATGAATGTCGACCTACCTTAAATTCACGTAAAAGACAATATACCGCAATTGAAAGCATATAAAATGACTTAAAACTTAAAATACCTTTGAATGAAATAAAATAAGAAATCAAGTTGAATAAAATAAAAAGAACTGAAATATATAAAAAAAAATTAATGTCATTTAACTAAAAATGTGAAAAGTTCAACACTGGATGCTTCCCTAAGAGGCTTGGGCCTATAAGTGTTTTTGGACAAAAATTTAAAATGGTGATACAATGCTAACTTAAGGCCTGTGTTGACTTAAGGTTTTGTTTACCTGACCTTAAACCTACACTGGGGCTTAAGTCAACACAGAATGTAAAAAACATTGATACACCCCTAAGAAGGAAGGAATGATAAGGGTGTGGAGTCTTCAAAATGAGCCAAGACACTATGGAATACAATGTATACAGTTGGGAAAAAGTTTTGGAATGAAAAAAAGGGGTTTCGGAAAAAAATTTGAAAATGGGGATTAAATGCTAACTTAAGCCCTGTGAAGACTTAAGGTTATGTACACCTGACCTTAAACATACGCTGGGGCTTAAGTCAACACAGAATGCATAAGTCTTTGATACATCCCTTAGAGGGTTGGAATTGTAATGATTAGGGTGTGGAGTCTTCAGAATGATTTGAGACACCATGAAATACAATGTATACAGATGGGAAAAAGTTTTTTATGAAAAAAAAAATGTTTGTAAAAAATTTGGAAATGGTGATAAAATGCTAACTTAAGCCCTGTGTAGACTTAAGGTTTTGTATACCTGGTCTTAAACCTACGCTGGGGCTTAACTCAACGCGGATTGCATAAGTCTTTAAAACACCCCTGAAAGGGATGCAAATGGAATGAAAAGGATCTAGAGTCTTCATAGTGAGTCAAGACATTATCTTATAGAATGTATTCAGTTCGGAAAATTATTTTGAAGGGAAAAAAAAATATTTTTGAAAAAATTTGAAAAGTTTGTAGAATCTTCAAAGTGAGTCAAGACACTATCTAATAGAATGTATTGAGGTTGGAAAAGGCTTTGGAAGAAAATGAAAAAGATTTTTGAAAAATTTTGAAAATGGTGATAAAATGCTTATTTTAGCCCTGTGTTGATTTAAGGTTTTGTGTCCCTGACCTTAAGTTTACACTGGGTGCTTAAACCTACACAGAATGTAAAAGTCTTTTATGCATGTCTAAGAGGGATGCAAATGGATTGAAAATGTTGTGGAGTCTTCACAATGAGTCAATACACTATCTAATAGAATGTATTCAGTTGGGAAAAGTTTTTGGATGGAAAAAATATATTTTTGAAAATTTATTGAAAAGTTTGTAGTGTCTTCAAAATAAATCAAGACACTATCCAATAGAATGTATTGAGGTGGGAAAAGGTTTTGGAAGGAAAAAAAAAGTTTTATGACAAATTTTGAAAATGGTAATAAAATGCTAACTTAAGCCCTGTGTTGACTTAAGGTTTTGTATACCCGGTCTTAAACCTACGCTGGGGCTTAACTCAACACGGATTGTATAAGTCTTTAAAACACCCCTGAGAGGGATGCAAATGGAATGAAAAGGTTCTAGAGTCTTCAAAATTATACAAGACACTATCTAATAGAATTTATTGAGGTGGGAAAATGTTTTGGAAGGAAAAAAAAGTTTTATGAAAAATTTTGAAAATGGTGATAAAATGCTAACTTAAGCCCTCTGTTGACTTAAGGTTTTGTATACCTGGTCTTAAACCTACGCTGGGGCTTAACTCAACGCGGATTGTATAAGTCTTTAAAACACCCCTGAGAGGGATTCAAATGGAATGAAAAGGTTGTAGACTCTTCAAAATGAGTCAAGACACTATCTTATAGAATGTATTAAGGTGGGAAAAGGTTTTGGAAGGAATAGAAAAAGTTTTATGATGAATTTTGAAAATTGTGATAAAATGCTAACTTAAGCCCAGTGTTGACTTAAGGTTTTGTGTACCTGACCTTAAGTCTACACTGGGTGCTTAAACCTACACAGAATGTGAAAGTCTTTTATGCATGTCTAAGAGGGATGCAAATGGAATGAAAAGGTTGTGGAGTCTTCAAAATGAGTAAAGACACCATCTATTAGAATGTATTGAGGTAGTCTGGAAGGAAAAGAACAAGTTTTTTGAAAAATTTTGAAAATGGTGATAAAATGCTAACTGAAACCCTGTGTTGACTTAAGGTTTTGTATACCTGGTCTTAAACCTACGCTGGGGCTTAACTCAACATGGATTGTATAAGTCTTTAAAACACCCCTGAGAGGGATGCAGAGAGAATGATGGGAAATAATAACCCTTGAGAAATTGCAACTTTTTGATGAAGCTTCAAATATCATTAGTTGACACAGGGTCGTGGGGGTCTCAGTAGGTTTGATCACTGAATTCAACTGTGAAAATGATGAAACCTCACCCCTGCCTTTTTCATAGTTAACAACAAATAACCAATAATGAGTAACATGTAATGATTTTCATCTGTTTATACCCTTCTCTACGATCCCAACTCAGTCTAGTCTCAATACACTCACACTAACCTGGGTTGGTGCTACAGTTGCAGGAAACTGTGCACCTCAACTGCTGACAGGTACCTTTGGAGTACAGAGGTTAAGGTGGGTACACAATGCCAGAGATGTTCCACGCAGCTCCCCCTTTGTACCTGGGGGACAGTGGGAAGAGAGAACAGAAACATTGTGTATTGGCAGAATTTTTTTGTTAAACAAAATCTTGTTTGTGTTTTTAATTGCTTCTTACAGTATTATCTTACCAACTGAATCCATCAATTCATATCAGGTGATGAACATCCATGCAAAGGATAGATAATCCTTTGCTTGTCTTGTAAACATTACTTTCATCAACTTTTTACAAATAGCAAATCAGAATGCAGACATGCTTTTGTTCTCTTGTAAAGGCAACATCATAAATACTTGATTTATAGTTATTTCATTGGCTGGTTATTTTTATTACAGTAAAAGAAGCATTGTGGATATATACAGATATAACCATATCTTAGTTGAAAATAATGCCTGTATGCTCAGAGAGTTTGTTCGTGACACGACTGGTGATTTGACTTTTCCTATCACTAAACAAGAAAACAATCATGAGATTGTAAGAAATCCTGGATGAATAACCTTGATGGAGGATGACCAGGTCACTTTCACTTACCTGCATAAGTAATTGTCAACAGGTCAAATAGCATTCTGCATTGTGCTAACCTGCCATCCATCACCATGTTGACAGGGCAAGTAGTCACACTCATTGACTTCATCCTTTAAAAGACAAAAACCACTTAGATAGGTAAAAAAATTGAAGATAATAATAACACTACTTAACATATTCATAATGCACATGCTTACAAATATCTTGGGTTATGGTTCGAGAAACACCTTAACTTCACATCCAGAGCTCAAAAATAGTCTAAAATGCCAAAATACAATGCAAATAGTAGAGAAGGATATTCAGAAATGAAAAAAGTGTGTGGATTTTTTAAAAAGTTTAAATAGTGAAAAAAGTGTATACTTCAGTCCCTGGTGTTGACTTGAGGTTTTGTGCAGCACTGCTTTCTTCAGTCATCACTGATTTTATAAATAACATTTAAATAAGGCACATTAACATTACTCATAAAAGGCTGTTATTTATAATCAATGAAAAACAGACTTTATACATGCAGACAAATAAATGATATCATCAATATCTGTTTTTAATTTTGAAAGGAAACATTCAAATTAAGATTCACAACAAAAGAATACACTGAAAGATAACTGTTTGAAAGTTTTTTCTATGCAAAAGCTGTTTCGACTGGCATAAATATGAGAATTATAGATAAGGTGATCTTTTGTAACAAAAGATATTTTTATACATAACTTTTGCGTGTGAAAAGTTACATATGATAAGCAAAACTGTAACATGATTAAATAAATCTATTAATGTTTTGGACATTATAATCATTATTCAGATATAATTTCTATCTCATATCAGTTTTATTTGAAATTCATTTTAGTGTGAAACTAAGTTAACATCCAAAGGAAAAGCAATAGGCTGAAGAAGACACATTATGACATATACCGTTAAATTATGGGGGGAATGAATGTTCACTTTATTTAAAATTTTGTCAAATCTCAGAAACTAAGATGGATGAAAAATGTGCTCTATGATAACTCTACAGGGATGTTCAAATGTATTCCATATTTTAACAGATTATGGACTGCTAATGGCACATATATGTCAGTACTATGAAAGTACCAACCATTTCGAATAGATTTTGGACAGATGTAGTAGGAGCATGGTCTGATTAATTGACAATGTTATCAGATTGAGTAAATAAGTACTGAGGTTTTAAATCCTTCTCTGTGGCACAATTTCAATATTTTGTTTGGGGAAAAAACAATATTATTCAATTACTGGAAGAAATTAATATCAAGTGAAAGAGATATTATTACACGTGATATAAATATAATGATTTTGAACAATGAAACAGGACATGATATCAACTTTGACTTTTCTTACATATCAAGAGTCAAGAGAATGATTAGGTACTTGATAAAGATAAATATTATTCTAAAAGATTTGAAAATAACTCATGCATTTCCCATTTGTCTATTAAATATTCCCAAAATAACAAACAATAGATACTTTCATAAAACACTATGTCAATTGAGTTTTATTAATTCCTATGGCCAACTAAGATGGAAATAATATTTTAAAGAGTGCTCCAACAGAATGAATGGGAAGATACACATTTGATGGCTAGTAGATGTATTCAAAGTGTTAATATTAGATGGTTTGGACCTTGACCGTTTAAGTTTTAGTATATGCAATGAAGAGATAAGAGAGTGAATGAGTGAGTGATTGTGTTGTCCTTGTCTTGTGCAAAAAAAACACACAAAAAAACAGAAATCTTGAACTCTCCATTATGTTAATTGTCATTTGGACTTCTACTACTCTTGGTAGCAGTCCTAATTGTAACAGGGTTTCTGGAATAAAAAGTTGATTATAAAAATAATATTAGATGGTTTCAGTATCAAATACTTCATAAAATCTTGACAAAACATACAATGTACTCTGTACAAAAAATAGGATTTATTGATCCTTTGAGTCACAAGATGTTGATGTTTGAGAGTGTTGTCTCTTTACCATGTTTACTTTGTGATTGTGTTCATTCTCGAAAAGTGTGGAAAAAACTTAAACAGATGGCAGAAGGAAATATTGACTTAACAACAGAGAATATAATCTTGGTTTTGAAGGAAGGAATAACAATCCACTTAAAACAATCTGTTTAATAGTGAAGCAATATATTTTCTCTATTAGTATATAACAGGTAAAAATCCTAACTTTGTAAGTACTTAAAATGAACAATCTATATAACATCAAGATTGTAAGTGTAAGATTAGGATCGCTCATTTATTACAGGGGGTGGGGGGTGGGGGATTGGCCGGGGGTTTTTCTCTTTGGATTGTCTATAAAAATGTGACCCTCCCCAACTCGTCGCAATTTTTTTTAACCCTTCCAATTTAAGTGTATTCATTTTCATGACCCTCCCCCAAATCAAATCTACAAAAGTTCTTGAAATTGGTCTTTTGAAGATTTATAGTCGGTTCTACATTCAATTATTTTTTGATATTTACAAAAGAGACAGTTCTTTAAGTAACATTTAAAATAATGTTGAAAAAAACAACAGACTTACCCTTCCATTGATGGGTTTAACATGAGATCTGATAATGGTCTATAGTGTTTTAAAATCAGTTTTATTAGAACTTTTTTTTTACATTTTTACTATTGCTTATAATACACACATATGTTGAACATAGCGTAAATTCTATTTATATAAGCAAAAAAAAAGATTTAAAATCTATCTACAAACCCTTTCAGACTATAGGACCAAACAATGTAAAACGTCAAATCTTTACTTTATAGGAATCAAGTTATCAAATTTCATAACATTTAAACTTTTAGTGTATGAGTTTGATTAAAACAAATTTAACCGTCTACATTAAGTTTGTAGCACAAGAAATCTATAAAATTCTGAAGGTACATAACATAATTATAATAAAGGCAAATCTAGGTTCATAGAAATTACATATGTTACATTTGCTACATGTTACATAATATTTAAACAATAAAGTGTGGAACCCAAAAAGTATGGAAGCTTAGGTATGAATACAGCAAATTTTCCCAATTTTTGTAATATCAACATTGGAATTTATTTTCCAAATGTGCATTTAGATATTTTTCATAAGTATGGCTATATTAACAAAATTGCACCAATCAAGCCATCTGCTAAAGTGTTACGGTTTCATAACTTAGTATCATTGAGAACAATTAATATAATCATTCAGATATTAATAATTTGACTAGGTGTTTTAACTTTATGAGTCTATTAGTTATCAAATATGCATCTTTGTTGTATAAAACTATAGCAAACACCTGTTAACTGCTTGTATAAACTCTCAGTCCAACAGAACTATTTTTCTACTTTTTGTTCTACAAGAATTTAGAACAATGAATTGAGCAGTGAATTCATGGTGATTTTTAAAAATATAAGCTTGTGTTTTTAAGAACATAAACCACTCTTGCTCATATTCTGGAATTTCTTTTCATTTGATAAGGCTTTATGATAATGTTTCAGCCCCACTTTCAATTGCTAAAGAAGGATGGTTTTATAACTGTCTATTTCAAAATGATCCTCCCAAACCTTTCGTATTTTTGTCATGACCCTCCCCTGGTGGCTTTATATTTTTTTCTGACCCTCCCCGGAACCCTGTTAATATCATCGACAGTAATAGTCCTTGCATGGATTTGAATACAATTATGAATACAATTATACCCGAAGCAATGTAACAAGCTACGGTTGTTTCGCCAAAATAAAACATTTATCAAAGTTTGTCATCTCAATTCTAATGGCAGATATTTACGTAAACCGGTAACTTTTCAAACATCATGCAAGGAATTTCTCAAAGGACAGTAATATTACATGCCCATTATGCCACAATCGCAAAGATTTTTACAAACGTACTCAAACATAAAATGCGTTTTCGTAAGTTACTTTCGTTTTCACCTCATTAGAAAGGCAAACAACAATGGCGTTCCCCGTCTCACTTTCTCTTTTTGCTAGTAAAATGATTCCTTACCTGCTATGGACAAAGTTTTACATACAGTCACTTTTATCTTTTGACCTACACCAAAATTCAGGCTTCGGAATAACATAAGAACCTGCCAAGACGGTAACAGTAGCCGCTGAGTTTCGACTGCTTCTGGCTGCCGTAAGTCGTACAGAATGTAGCACAGGGTTGAAAGTTCGCAGGTCATTAACACGTCACTATTACGCAATAATGTTTTCTGTGTAAGGTTAAGCCTCGTGTCGAGATAAGGGCAGTACAAACGTCAATGAGATCTCTATCAACAGACTAAATGTAGTAACTGACTCTGAAAATATATCCATAGCATTGATATTCCTTAAGAATTATGTAACCCCTGAATTGTTGGAAGACACGCGATGGTATTGGCGTCGAAGTCACAGACGTTTTCAGAATAAACTAAAAACCAATATGATCGATCATCATGAAATTAGGCTCTTCATATCATGTAGATTTTTCCTGTTTGGTTAAGGGAATATTTTTGATTTACTTTTATCTAAACAACTTAAACTTTTAAAGGGTAGTGTTCACTTCAGTAGCTTGATACTGAAACTACGTGACCCATCATCATAATAGTTTGTCAACTAAAGCTCTTTTACCATGTGTTTGTGCGGTTGAGGGCTTTTATTCGTAATATCCTTTTTTCCAGTTGCCTTGGAAACAATTTGGAATTTGTCTTTGAATAAAGGGTTCGTTTCTGGGACGTTATTCTCAAATTGTTTTACCCATCATCGTCATTTGGTATATTTTGGTTCTAAACTAGGTGTGCCTTCGGAGATTTAAGTTTTTCAATTTTCTTTTTTTCTGTTCTGAGGGCAAAAACGTTTGACCTGGTCAAACTTCAGAAACTTTTTTACCCATCATCGCCATATATTACTGCCATTATTTTTGTAGATTAGTTAATAAATGAATTGATTATGAAAAAGTTTACATACTGTGTTCGATAATTGTACTTTTATAAAAATTTCGAAAACTGGAGGAAGCGGTAGGCATTTACGAGTAAACCAGGTCTCTGGTTGTGGTCTGTTTCGTTTTTGCAATGAAGAACAAGTGATTAATACACGTTATAAAACCACAACCTTTATCAACGAGTGGCAAACGTCAATTTATTGTGAACTAAAGGCAAGAGGGACCGCAGGAAACGGATAATGATAAGGGTATTATAACGTATCCAGCAAAAACAACTGCATACTTCTGACTATAACATATTTTTACTGAAACATTACACCTCTTCATTTTAAAATACACCTTATTTAATTAACATGATGTATATTTTAGTTTATTATGTAGATACAGTTGGATTATTAACTTGAGACTTATTCATACGTGAAAACTGCCGAAAAGTGACGAATTCAAACGATGTCTACCGAATAAAATGTATATTCAGCCTGGTGAAACGAGCGAGCAAATGACTTTTTTTTTATTAAAAAGTTAAAATCCAGGATGGACTATGACCGCAAAATTTCCTATTTATTATGTTTTAATTGTATCAGAAATATGAATGATGATATTAACATAAAATCATTTGTGAAGAAATCATTCAATGTAAGTTGATTATAAGTTTTTATATCTTTTAAAACATGATGATCTACAGGTGTATGTGTGAGATGTTTACATTAAAATATGTACAAAAATGAAAATCAATATCTATTTTTAGAGACTAAGAATTTTTCAACCAATGTTCCATCACACAAGTTAGACCATACCTCCTTTCTCGTTGCTTTAGTTTCTTGTGTTCAGTATATAAATGTTGTGCCATCAAAAATATGGCTCCTGAGCTCTACGATTATTAAATACAGTAGCAATATTGAGCGAGACACCTCGGAATGTTTGTACACATTCAACACTCGTGTCTGTCGAGTGAGTGTCTGTACAAATAGATTCAGGGTGAGTTAAGCGTAGCAATAAAAACAAATTGGTCGTCATGATCCATAAAAAAGTTGAAAGAAGCAAAATATATTTGATTCAAAGAGACTTTCAACTATCTGGATGATTTGTATTGTATTGTAATATGACCCGCATGGCCGCTTTACCGAAGAGCGGTCTAACCTACTTAGATAATGGCCTTAATTATAAAACATCATGATGAATCACTAAGAATAATCAACATATTCTAAAGACCAATAAAGTTGAAACTTGATTCACGGAATTGATTGACAACGATTTGTCAGAGATTGTTTTTCACTCGAAATTTTCTTCAAAATAAAACCATAAAGGACGTGATGTCTGCGTAAAGCAGCACCCCCAACATGATATCAGGTTTTTATAGTTTAACACGGACACTTGAATAAAGGTAATGAAAGGTATGAGTTTACGTATTACATTGAACCATTCTATCACCTTTCGTAATTGCTTGTGTAACGAGACTTTTTGGGTAAGACCCTGTGGTCACAGTATGCGAGCACTGTGCCTGCGAACCTATACCGAAAACCCAGAATAGTCCAGAGCGAGCGAACACCCAGTGGTGAGGGCAAATCATTACGCACGTACAACTTGTTGCTATAAAAGCCTAGATAAGTAAGTCATCGTTCGGG
The DNA here is from genome assembly GCA_921293015.1 of Phorcus lineatus. Taxonomy (NCBI): domain Eukaryota; kingdom Metazoa; phylum Mollusca; class Gastropoda; order Trochida; family Trochidae; genus Phorcus; species Phorcus lineatus. The sequence goes on from OV121085.1 coordinate 20,207,076, forward strand.
TCATGCTTTGGTGAGTTGATTTTGTTTAGGTGAACTTAAATAGTATTTATTTAAATATTTCCGTTTTTGCAAAGGTTGTATTAATCAATATGTTTGTGGAGATGGAGCTGTTGGGATTTCCGTCATCCGGGGCTCTAAATAAGTACAGTTGGCAAGTCAAAACCCTTGGAACAAATCCTGAGAGGATGCATCCACGTGATGTGTGATAAAAGGTCGCCGTGTTCTGTGACGGAGTGATCAAATCCGAGTTCCAAGTTCCTGCACAGGGGTGCAGCTAACGTACAGGGATACGGAGTTGCCTGTAGTCTCGAAGTAACGGCAGAAAAGTAATTTTGCAGATGTAACGTGTGTTCATATATATTTTGTCCCTTTAGATGTGCCATAGGTTAGCCGTAGTCTAATTTCATGAATACATGTAAGTAGGATCTTGTATCGCAGCTGTATACCAACTAATGCAGAACTAATTTCACCGATGCACGTTGAAATTTGCATGGCACGAATGCAACCCAGCTAGCAAACATAATCTGATTTTAAAGAACCAGGTTCTTGCAGCGCCTATGACACCACATCCAAACCCCGCGTAATTTGTACCTATTTTTTGTATTGTTAAGTAATTTTAACTCATTTGTTTATGTTTGTAATAAAATTTATTTCAGTCATCATTTCATTGTTTTCTTTGAGTACCACAGTCACTTTTTTATAGTTTGTCTTCAAATTATGGAAGGGGATGTGTGCCAAAAAGGAAATCATGTAAACTCGTAATACGCAAGTTGTAACGTGTTGTTCTCAACCATGCAATTCTCGAAAAGACTAGTCCAAGTATGCAAAACCTAACATTTCAATCCTGTAAAACTGAACTTTCTGTTCTCAACTTTACAAAGTTCAAATGTAATTCTAAAAATGTCAAAGTCGAAACTCATTTTTGTATATCAAATAATTGTAACAACGCGCTGACGGAAGACCATTTGAATGACATGACGGTTTTGACGTTGCGACGTTTATCTTTGCGTACCAAACCGTGGGCGATTCTGAATTGAATTGGGTGCCTGGAAACGCTACTATAGTCTCCCTATCACACTCTGGCTGGTAAAACCCTGTTGAGGCCACGCAATGGCTCTTCCTCTGTCAAGTTCACTCAGCTGACGTCTGACCATGTTGAAATTTCAACTGAGAGCAGCACGGTCATGAAAGCTTTTATTTCATGCCCAAATTGTTCATGGAAAAGGCATAGTGCATGTACAAGGACATAATCAACCTTTTATGACGTTTGGGCGATGCATACAGTTCTGTTGAGCCTTGTTTTGAGCTTTAGTTTTAGTTTCTAAGGAGACTGTCAAGCTCGTTTTGATTGAAAATGACTTGAATATAACTTGAACACAGGTTTTGTCGTCAGGATAACGTGAACCAATTTTGACACGATTTCCGCCAATAATGTTTATATATATATACAAATGTATATATATATCTGATATGTGCATAGACAATTACCTAGTAGAAAAAAAGGTTTGACCCTTAACTTGTTATGAGTAGTATACATACAAGGTGGTACAGCGATGCTAACAGAAATTGTTAAAACACGTATTAAAAAATTGAATAATGGCATACTTGTGACGTCTTCTGTGACTTTACGGTACGAACGCCTGTGTGGCTGCCTCTATGTATTATACCTCAATGGATATAGGTAATTAAATTATCTTTCATTTGAGTATACGTACAAGTTAGTTCAAACATTGCTTGGTTTCCATAGACGTTTCAGTTTTTCATCTTGGGTACATAGTGATGCTTTTTGTGACTTTACGGTATGACCGTCTCTATGTATTATGACGAGAGATACATCATTTGATAGGAGAGTAAATTACCTTTCATTTTCATATATACTGTACATACAAGATGGAACCGATATTTCTTGATATTTTCAGAATTTGTTGTTCACAAAAGAATAACAAAAATGGAATAATGGCTATATATTTGTATCGTATTTTCTTACTTAACGGTACCTCTTGTATTATGACGGAAAATACTTCATTGGATGGGTAATTGAATGCTCTTTCATTTGAGTATACGTATTAATTGGTACAAATACTGCTTGGTACCCCCAGAAGTTGTTGTGAATCTTGTGTACCTAGTACTGCTTTTTGTGAGTTTACATGTATGGTATGACCGTCTATATATTATGACGAATTGTGTCTCAGTTGATAGGTAATTGAATTATCTTTAATTTGAATACACGTACAAGGTGTTGCAAATACTACTTTATACTACTATACTACATTTCAGGAGTTGTTTTTTCGAACAAAACTCACAGAAATGAAAAAAGGGTTACCTTGTTAAGCTTTCTTCATGTATTATGACTAAAGATACCTCATTGGATGGGTTATTAATTTTTCTCACATTTGAGTATACGTACATTGTGGTAAAGATAGTCCTTTATACTCTCAAAGGTTGTTGAGCGAACAACAGTAAAAATAAAATAAGGGTTATCAAGTAACGCTTTTTGTGGCTTTACGGTTTGACTGCCTCTAAATATTATGACGTAATAAACGTCATCGGATAGGTAATAAATGGCCTTTCGGTTGAATATATGTATAAGTTGGTACAAGTATTCCTTGATAATTCCAGAAGTTGTTATTGTTCGAACACGAATAACAAAAATGAATGTTACGGTGGGACCGCCTGTATGTATTATGACGAAGGTACTTCATTGGATAGGTAACTGCATGGTCTTTCATTTGTATAAACGTTCACACTGGTACAAATATTCCTTGATAAACTAATAAGTTGTTGTTTATAATCTTGGGTACCTTCAGAAGTTAAGATTTTTGTGACTTTACGGTACGTTGGCCTCTATGTGTTACGATGTAAGATCCTCTTTGAAAGGTAATTGAATTATCTTTTATTTGAGTACACATAGGAAGGTTCTACATGTACGTTGAGTGGGTTTTTTTCCAGGAATGGCATGAAAAAATGCGCTGTACTTTTGCTTATTCTAAAACATTATGATAATAAAATAATATGAATAGATAGAATATCAACATTTATTATTGATTTCTGATTACTGATTACTGAACAATGTCTTGTAATGTCGTAGCAGGTCTTTTCACACTCGTAGCGTTGATGAATGGCTTCACAGGGGCGTGTATCGCTTATAAATAGCTTTAGAAAGACATATATACCTATAGACCCTACCCTAGAAATAGCTTTAGAAAGACATATATACCTATAGACCCTACCCTAGAAATAGCTTTAGAAAGACATATATACCTATAGACCCTACCCTAGAAATAGCTTTAGAAAGACATATATACCTATAGACCCTACCCTAGAAATAGCTTTAGAAAGACATATATACCTATAGACCCTACCCTAGAAATAGCTTTAGAAAGACATATATACCTATAGACCCTACCCTAGAAATAGCTTTAGAAAGACATATATACCTATAGACCCTACCCTAGAAATAGCTTTAGAAAGACATATATACCTATAGACCCTACCCTAGAAATAGCTTTAGAAAGACATATATACCTATAGACCCTACCCTAGTAATAGCTTTAGAAAGACATATATACCTATAGACCCTACCCTAGAAATAGCTTTAGAAAGACATATATACCTATAGACCCTACCCTAGAAATAGCTTTAGAAAGACATATATACCTATAGACCCTACCCTAGAAATAGCTTTAGAAAGACATATATACCTATAGACCCTACCCTAGAAATAGCTTTAGAAAGACATATATACCTATAGACCCTACCCTAGAAATAGCTTTAGAAAGACATATATACCTATAGACCCTACCCTAGAAATAGCTTTAGAAAGACATATATACCTATAGACCCTACCCTAGAAATAGCTTTAGAAAGACATATATACCTATAGACCCTACCCTAGAAATAGCTTTAGAAAGACATATATACCTATAGACCCTACCCTAGAAATAGCTTTAGAAAGACATATATACCTATAGACCCTACCCTAGAAATAGCTTTAGAAAGACATATATACCTATAGACCCTACCCTAGAAATAGCTTTAGAAAGACATATATACCTATAGACCCTACCCTAGAAATAGCTTTAGAAAGACATATATACCTATAGACCCTACCCTAGAAATAGCTTTAGAAAGACATATATACCTATAGACCCTACCCTAGAAATAGCTTTAGAAAGACATATATACCTATAGACCCTACCCTAGTAATAGCTTTAGAAAGACATATATACCTATAGACCCTACCCTAGAAATAGCTTTAGAAAGACATATATACCTATAGACCCTACCCTAGAAATAGCTTTAGAAAGACATATATACCTATAGACCCTACCCTAGAAATAGCTTTAGAAAGACATATATACCTATAGACCCTACCCTAGAAATAGCTTTAGAAAGACATATATACCTATAGACCCTACCCTAGAAATAGCTTTAGAAAGACATATATACCTATAGACCCTACCCTAGAAATAGCTTTAGAAAGACATATATACCTATAGACCCTACCCTAGTAATAGCTTTAGAAAGACATATATACCTATAGACCCTACCCTAGAAATAGGGTTTATAGGTATATATGTCTTTCTAAAGCTGTTTCTTGGCGATACACGCCCCTGTGAATGGCTTCACTTCTCAACCTTGTTTTCTTTCACCGATTTTGCACTCTAATTTTTCTAGTTGTCAAATCTAAATAAACCAAAATGCTATCCTCAGTGACATGTATTGTGTCATTCTCATGTACTAATAATATAATATATATATTATACATGTATAAACAGGAATTTCCCCGTGATCGTTTATTCTATTAATAGGAAATTAACAAGCGTTGTTCAATCGAATATTGCCACATGGGCTCTACTAACAGTATAAAGTATACAAGGTGTCCTACGTGGCAATTAGTTTGAGTTGAGCGGTGTGGACTGAGAAAACCTGCTGCTCTATCCGTTTCTGTAGCACAAACGATTACGATTGTTGTAAAAACCGATCTTTCAGACGTAACATGGATTTGTATTTCCAAAGTTTGAAAACTACCTATCAGGTCCTACATACAATTGGACAAGGAGGATTCGGCAAGGTTTACAAGGTGAGGAGTCGTACGAATGAAGTCTATGCTCTAAAACTCGGTGCCATCCAAAATGATCTTGCAGTGCTTCAAAAACTTGGTCCTCATAAGAATATCATTTCTCTGATTGACTATGGGACTTATACCTTTCAAGGTGGGCAGATGTGTATACAGCCCTTCATTGTAACAGAGTACTGTAACCAAGGAGATCTCAGTAGTTACGTAACAGGAAACAATCAATATCAATTTGATGAACTGATGTGTGATATGATCGATGGTTTGAGCTTTCTTCACGGACAGGGTTTCGTTCACAGGGATCTCAAACCCGGCAATGTATTTAAACACCACTCGGGTTTCAAAATAGGTGACTTTGGAACTTCGAAATATGTTGGTTTAGGCCTAACAGAGCCCATTCTGAACACCCACTGGGAAAGTCCTTACTACAAGGCCCCTGAGGTTGGCATGGAGCCGTATGACATGAGGTGTGACATTTTTTCTTTTGGAGTTATCATCTTCGCCTTGTTTTCGAAACAACTTTTTCCTACTCTAGTTTGGTACGATACCAAAACAGGAATAATGTTATGTAATGCAACTAACGAACAGATTTATTGGGCAGTAAACATTCTTATTGGAGGGGAACCTCATCTGCGTGATATGTTGTGTAAGATGCTTAAAATTCAATTCAGAGAACGAGCGAACATAGGTGAAGTTGCGCAAATGTATGGCATGTACAGGTACCACAAAAGTTTGCCCAACTCTACTCCTGTCACGGTAGCCCCCCACTGTATGAGTCAGGTGCCTACCGTAGCACCCCACTGTATGAGTCAGGTGCCTACCGTAGCACCCCACTGTATGAGTCAGGTGCCTACCGTATTTCGGCCAATAACAGCGTGTTAATTGAACAGTTTCTCAGACCCAGTATCTTCTCCCGACAGAGG